>CM067590.1:4686458-6053958 GCA_034336665.1 Luscinia megarhynchos | reverse complement strand
TGCACGCCCACCCACGGGTGGGCCGGCCGTGGCGGCACACCCAGGGTCAATTACAGACACTTCTGCACGCCCACCCACGGGTGCGCCGGCCGTTGGGGCACACCCAGAGGCACCCGCAAACACTTCTGCACGCCCACCCACGGGTGGGCCGGCCGTGGCGGCACACCCAGGGGCAACTACAGACACTTCTGCACGCCCACCCACGGGTGGGACGGCCGTTGCGGCACACCCAGAGGCACACGCAGACACTTCTGCACGCCCACCCACGGGTGGGCCGGCCGTTGCAGCACAACCAGGGGCTACCCCAGACACTTCTGCACGCCCACCCACGGGAGGGCTGGCCATTGCAGCAAACTCAGGGGCAACCCCAGACTCTTCTGCACGCCCATCCACGGGTGGGCCGTCCATTGCTACAAACCCAGAGGCACCCGCAGACACTTCTGCACGCCCACATACGGGTGGGCCGGACATTGCGGCACACACAGAAGCACCCGCAGACATTCTGCACGCCCACCCACGGCTGCGCCGGCCATTGCTGCACACCCAGACGCAGCCGCAGACACTTCTGCACGCCCACCCACGGGTGGGCCGGCCGTTGCTGCACACCCAGATACACCCGCAGACACTTCTGCACGCCCACCCACGGGTGGGCCGGCAATTGCTGCACACCCAAAGGCCCTCGCAGACACTTGTGCACGCCCAACCACGGGTGCGCCGGCCGTTGCGGCACACGGAGGGGCAACCCCAGACACTTCTGCACGATCACCCACTGTTGGGCCGGACTTTGCGGCACACCCAGGGGCAAAGCCAGGCACTTGTGCACGCTCACCCACGCCTTGGCCGGCCATTGCTGCGCACGCAGGGTCGACCCCAAACACTTCTGCACGCCCACCCACGGGTGGGCCGGCTGTTGCTCCACACCCAGAGGCACCCGCAGACACTTCTGCACGCCCACCCACGGGTGGGCCGGCCGTTGCTCCACACGCAGAGGCACCCGCAGACAGCTCTGCACGCCCACCCACCGGTGCGCCGGCCGTTGCTGCACACCCACAGGCACACGCAGACACTTTTGCACGCCCACCCACGGGTGGGCCGGCCGTTGCTGCACACCCAGAGGCACCCGCAGACACTTCTGCACGCCCACCCACGGTTGGGCCGGTCATTGCTGCACACCCAGAAACACACGCAGAAACTTCTGCACGCCCACCCACGGTTGGGCCGGTCATTGCTGCACACCCAGAAACACACGCAGACACTTCTGCACGCCCACCCACGGGTGGGCCGGCCGTGGCGGCACACACAGAGCCACACGCAGGCCCTTCTGCACGCCCACCCACGGGTGGGCCGGCCGTGGCGGCACACCCAAAGGCAACCGCAGGCCCTTCTGCACGCTTTCCCACGGGTGGGCCGGCTGTGTCGGTACACCCAGAGGCAACCGCAGGCCCTTCTGCACGCTTACCCACGGGTGGGCCGGCTGTGTCGGTACACCCAGAGGCAACCGCAGACCCTGCTGCACGCCCACCCACGGGTGGGCCGGCCGTGGCGGCACACCCAGAAGCACACGCAGGCCCTTCTGCACGCCCACCCACGGGTGGGCCGGCCGTGTCGGCACACCCAGAGGCAACCGCAGACCCTGCTGCACGCCCCCACCCACGGGTGGGCCGGCCGTGGCGGCACACCCAGAGCCACACGCATGCCCCGCTGCACGCCCACCCACGGGTGGGCCACCCGTGGCGGCACACCCAGAGCCACACGCAGGCCCTTCTGCACGCCCACCCACGGGTGGGCCGGCCGTGGCGTCACATCCAGAGGCAACCCCAGACACTGGTGCAGGCCCACCCACGGGTGGGCCGGCCAGTGCTGCACACTCAGAGGCACCCGCAGACACTTCTGCACGCCCACCCACGGGTGGGCCGGCCATTCCTGCACACTCAGAGGCACCCGCAGACACTTCTGCACGCCCACCCAAGGGTGGGCCGGTCATTGCTGCACACCCAGAGGCAAACGCAGGCCATTTCTGCTCGCCCACCCACGGGTGGGCCGGCCGTTGCGGCACACCCAAATGCACCCGCAGACATTTCTGCACGCCCACCCACGGGTGGGCCGGCCGTGGCGGCACACCCAGAGGCAAAATTAGATATTTCTGCACGCCCACCCACGGGTGGGCCGGCCATTGCTGCACACCCAGGGGAAACCCCAGACACTTCTGCACTCCCACCCTCGGGATGGCCGGCCATTGCTGCACACCCAGAGGCACCCGCAGACACTTCTGCACGCCCACCCACGGGTGGGCCGGCCATTGCTGCTGGATGGAGGCGGCGGCGGTTTCCTCGTGCTCGCCGGAACCGGCCGGGGCGCGGGGACCGCCCGTGCCGCCCCCCCGATGAGCTCCGAGCGCCGCCGCTGCCGGGGAACTTTGTTCCGGCGCGGACAGAGAATTCTTTACACCTGTAAGTAATTTCTGCGGTGGCCGCGCCCCTTTAACAGCGTTTGAAATCCCTCTTCGTGCCCTTCCAGCAGCGTTTTTGAACTAAAATGGAAATTTAGCCCTTCTGCCTGGGTCTCTGTTGTTTTTCCGCGTAGTCTGGATCCTCTGCTTGGATTTTTTTTTCTTCATTTTTTAGATGTCCTGGATATGGTGGATGTCCTAATTGAGGGCAGTGATGGCTTTCATGAAGAAATCCTTAAATGAAGACATGATTTTCCAAACATTTCCCTTCCCTGCTGCATTTGAAGCCAGGAGCATACTGTTGCTTCAGTCTGAAAATGGAACAGGTACAGGTTTTTATGGTATTGTGTCATTTCTGCCAGTGGAGTGAAAGGGGCATCATTTTTACCCATTTTTAATAATTTTTTTACCGTTTATCATTTTTTACCTTGAGATGATTTATTATCTTCCCTGCAAGCAGAGGGAGGTGTGGATCCATGGTGTTTACTGCTCAAGAGAGGCATTGAAGCTCTGTAGGTGCTTCTGCCCTTTTTCCCTGACCCTAAAGAGAAGAGACACTGTCCCTGCATGGACCATCTTGCTTCTGTCACAGTGTTTTTAGGACAGTGTGGCCATCAGGAGAGGAAGGTGGTTTCCATGGCTGTAGGCAGCTCTTCCCGAGGTCAGGGAGAGAGGGCTGCGCTGTTAAGTAGGAAATGGATGCATTTTGCAGAGAAAGCTTCTTCAGAAAGGAAGCTCTGGTGGCAAATACTGCAAAGTTCTACCAGCTCCTTGAGGAAAGTCACAGGGGAGTCACAGGGGCATCAGTTGTGCTTGGAGCAGGATTTGCCAACCCCACAGAACGTCACTACGTTCTCTGTGTGTATTTGGTGGTCAAGTCGCACCTGGGATGGACTGAAAGAAAATTCTGTTTAACTTGTGCATGTTAACTGGGGTGTGTGCCCCCCAGTACACATCAGTTCTTCTCTGAGGTGGTGCTTGGCAGGCTTTTCCTGTTAAAATGCAGGCATGTTTAGCACAGCACAGTGAGGATGGATTATTTACTACAGCATGAACTAATGTGTGGAGGATTTTTCAGGTACCTCAGTGGTCAGGAACACTTGTCTAGGTCACTGCAAACACTTCTTGATCTTACTCATTACTTTTCTGAATGATGCTCTGTGGGCTGCTGCCAAGGCCCAAAGTAAGGAGGGTTGCCCGGTGTCTGTGCTCATGTCAATGGCTAAATTTGGTTTTGCTTTTCTAAGAGCACCCATAGTGGAGTACCTTGTTGCTGTTTTCACTGAGCTCCTGCACTCTCAGAGAGAACCCTTTGCTCTCTGCTTGATGATCTTGAGTCTCTGAAAACTGCTAAGTATCCTCAGCTCTACCAGTTTAACCAGTATTATGAACTCTGGATACCCCAGCAATCTCAGGAACCTGTGGTATGGAATACCTGAAGTCACAGAATTCTTGAGCCAGTATTCCTATAAAAACCTCACAGTTTATAGCAGTTACATTTCTATCAGAAAGAGCATTTCTGGCGAGCTAATTCTGTATTTCTTGTTGATCGCGTTGGGACACAAATTTGCTCCAGGGCTTTTCTCTGATGACACAGGAGGTCTCTGTGGTGTTTGGGAGGTGACACCGGGGCTCAGGGGTGGGTCACACACAGACTCCTCACCAGGCACAGCAGAGCCCGGGGCGCACAGTGGCCTCAGTTCAGAGTGCCTGGAGCTGCCCCTGGGTGGGCTGGGGATCACAGGCCCCCTGGGCTGGGTTTGGTGAGTTTTTCTCTAAGGCCAGCAGTGAACACTGCAGATTCCCCGGGGGCACTGCTGGACAGCTCTGTTCCAGCAGGACTGCACACTTGTGCTCCTGGAGATTCACCCTGGCTTCAGCTCAGAGCTCATCTCAAAACGTGGGTAGCTGAGGTGATTTTTGTTTCATATTCATAATTGTTTTTCTCTTATGCTTTTCTTCACTTTATGCAGTTTAAAAATCATGAGGAGGCGAAGAACCTGCTGTGGCACTGGATTCTGTATTTACCACTTTGCTAAAGAGAGCCTATGAAAGAGGAAGCAATACCCTACTGGAAGATGGTGTTCAGACAAAATTGGCTTTCTGGCTCCCACCTGACCAGCTTTTGTTGTGAGTAAAGCATGTGCTGTTATACCTGAAATCCACAGTGGAGAACTTCAGCAGAGTAAGAGCAATACTGTAATAATATTGTGGTTATGTTTGCTTTATTTTCATGCAGAAGGTACAAATGAATTAGCTGTTAAAACTTAGGTTCCAGTTCTGTAGTTCTTTTTTCTGTACTTGTCTCTGAGGCTGCACAGCACCGTACAAAACTGCATGTAATTTGTAAACAAATGCCAGTTCTTATTATTGAGAAGCCTTGGGTTTACTTTGCATGGGTTCCCTTGCTAATCAGTGTGAGTGCAAATAAACTCGAGATTTTAATCCAGCTCCTGGGTGTCCCTAAGAAGCCTTTGTAGAGAGTAAAATTCACTGGCCAATGTACCTCCAAATGTCACAGTATAAATGAAATTCTATCACTATTTGGCAACCTGAGACTTCTCTTAGAATCAGGTTTCTACAGAGGGAGGTGGTTCCTTCCCCCAGAAGAGGTTATAATCTAAGTAGTTCTTAGTTAACTCCTATTCCTGTTGTATAATTACCCTTCTGCTCCCATCCTCCTCTTTTCTTCACTTCCAAGATGTCTTTATTTTCATAGCTTGGTAAAACTTTGGGTCCTCAACTTGTTGACCTCTGTGTGGACCTGCTGAGCATCTTGTTGTGCCGGGGCAATCAAATAAAGCCGGAGCAGCAGCAGGAACAGGAGGAGCATCAGGCTGATGGGATCTCTTTATGGATGAGGAGCCTCTAATGACAGAAGTGTCTTCAAATGACAAGGTACCAAATCCCTGCATACAGAGGTACCTGTTAGTAAACTTGGGTTTGGCTGATTCTCTAGGGAATAGTTTTGCTGATCAGAGAGGTGTTGTTAAGCTCTTGGAGGAGAACTTAGGAATGTAGAGCGTGAGGTTGCTAAACTACTGTCTGGAGATGTGACCCAGCTGCACCACCCACAGTCCCACCCCTGAGCTGGAACACAGTCAGGAGAAGTCCCAAGTGAGATCATCTTTGCAGAAAAAAATTTATTCCCTCAGCCCTGTGTAAAGCCTTTTTGAAAGTTATGTACTTGAAGAGGGAATTTTTCCTCCTTTCATCTGTTCTGTGAATTTGTGGAGATTAGAGTGTGTTGATGAACCCCAGAATAATCAGTTTTCCTCTGCAGGTGAGTTTAGACATGTCCAGAGTGTTTAGTATAACAGCATAAATCCCACAGCATAAATGTTGTGAGAATGATATTTATGTGCTTGTAATTCATTAATATTTTTTATCCTCTGGCCAGCTAGTAGACAATTTCATGTTCAATAATTGTAACTGACGAGCTGTGGAAAATAGGCAGATGAATGAGTTTATTTTTTACCCTGCACCGTGATTATCCATTCAGTGATACCGTTACCTCTGTTTGTTTGAACCCCCATAGGACCTGGTAGGACTGCATAAAACCCCTAAAGCACCCTATGAAACCCCTATAGGACCCCATAGAACCCGATTAGGACCCTATAGAACCTTATAGAACCGCAATAGGACCCTATGGAACCTCTATAGAACCCCATCAAACCCCTATAGGACCCTATAGGACCCCTATAGGACCCTAAGGAACCCCTATAGGACCCTATGGAACCCCTATAGAACCCCATCACACCCTTATAGGGCGCTATAGGACCCTATAAAACCCTATGGAACCCCAATAGGACCCTATGGAACCCCTATGGGATCCTATAGAACCCCATCAAATCCCTAGAGGACCCTACAGAACGCCTATAGAACCCTATGGAGCCCCTATAGGACCCAATGGAAGCCCTTTAGGACCACATGGAACCCCTATAGGACCCTATGGAACCCCTAGAGGACCCTATAGAACCCCTAGAGGACCCCATAAAACCCCTTTAGGACCCTATGGAACCCCTATAGGACTTTATGAAACCTCTATAGGACACCCTATAGGACCCATATAGAACCCTGTGGAACCCCTATAGGACCCTATAGAACCTCTATAGGCCATTTTGAGTAATTTGGTCTGTATTAACTCACATTTCCTCAGCTGTCCTGGTTTTAAGGACAGGTATCTTCCAATAAAGGCAGAAGCTTTTCTTTGAAATGGAGAATGTAAACCTTCTCCCTCCAAATTATTATATAGGCTGTCAGGCAAAGATATGGCAATTAGGAATAACAGGTTTTTACTGAGAAAATTGAAATACAGTATTACAAAAAAAAAGACAATCCCAACCCTGTCAGAGTCAGAATCCAAGCTGACACCTGTCAGTCAGGCAGGGTTTTGGCAGCAGTCCCATTCAATGGTGGCTGCATCCTCCTGCAGGGGCAGATGTGGTTCAGCTGCAGAAGGTGCAGTTTCCTCTGAAGGTCCAGGGATTATTTAGATGGGTCTGGTTTTCCTCTGGAATCCAGTGGAAAGAAGGTACCTTGCTGTCCAAAATCCCAGTTTTTATCTGGGTAGGAAAGGCTTGGCTCCTCCCCTGGCTGGAGCATCTCCCAGTGGGACGATGTAATTTTATCAGCCATGCCCTGGGACTCACTGGCCATTAGCAGAAGGTATCCTGGAGGAAGGATGGGCTGTAGAAAGATCAAGTTGATTGCCCCAGCTGGTTTTAATGGTGGACCATTAGCAGATGGTAAGTGCCATGGAGATAAGGAATCACTACCTCGCCCAGTTTTAAGCATGGTGACAGAATACACATTTCTGGCCACATCAACCCAACACAAATGCCCGAAAATGTTCCAAAATCACAAAAAACTGCCCCAAAAATCTCCCAAACTGCTACAAAATGACCTCAAAATGACCCTAAAATTCCCCAAAAATGACCCCAAAATCTCTCAAACTGCTCCAAAATGACCCCAAAAATGGCCTCAGAAATGACCCCAAATTTCCCCAAAATTGGCCCTAAATGACCCCAAAATTGCCCCAAGATTACCCAAAATTACCCAAAATGAACCAGAACTCCCTCAAAATGCCCCAAATTCTCCTGAAATGTCCCCAAAGTGACACTATATGTCCCCAAAATATTCCAAAAAAAAAAAACCAAAATGCCCCAAAATTTCCTCAACTTTTCCCAAACTCCCCCCAGATTTACCCCAAAATCCCCCAAAAATGCCATTTCCCCCCATTTTTCCTGTTTTTCCTGTTTTTTCCCCAATTTTTTCCATTTTTGAGCACATTTAGTCATTTTTTCCCATTTTTCCCATATATGGTCATTTTGCCCATATTTGTCTCCCCTCATTTGCATATTGCCTGTAGCGGGCATGACTGGACGGGCGTCTCCTCCCCCAGCAGTTGGTGCTCGGGGGGGGGGTCACCAGCTTCAAGGTGACCCCAAAAGGTCCCAAAATCGCCCCGAAATTACCCCAAATTGACCCAAAATGGTTCCAAACACCATCAAAATGCCTCAAAACGATCCTAAATTACCCCAAAACTGTCCTTAAATGACCCCAAAATGATCTCAAAGTGACCCTAAAATGACCCAAAATTGCCCCAAAATGATCCCAAATTTCCCCAAAATTGCCCCCAAATGTCTCCAAACTTCCCAAAGTGGCCCTAAAATGACCCAAAATGTCCCAAAACTTTCCCCAAATTCTCCCAAAATTACCTCAAACTTCCCGAAAATGCCCCTAAAAGGACCCAAAATTGCCCCAAAATGACCCAAAATTATTCCAAAATGAACCCAAAATGCCCCAAAAATGAACCCAAATTTCCCCCAAATTTCCCCCAAATTCCCCCCAAAATCCCCCAAAACCGCTATTTCCCCCCATATTTATCAATTTTTCCCATATTTTTTCCATTTTTGACCATATTTAGTCATTTTTTTGCCGTTTTCCCACATACGGTTATTTGTCCCATATCTGTCCCCCCTCATTTGCATATCGCCCGCGGTGGGCGTGGCCGGACGGGCGCCTCCTCCCCCAGCAGGCGGCGCAGGCGCAGCAGGTGCTCGGCCTCGCTCTCGCCGGGGCGGCGGCGGCTCCTCCCGGCCGCCAGGTGGCGCTGGGCGGCGGCGCGCAGCTCGGCGGCGCCGTAGAGCGGGGCGGGGTCCAGCCCGTGGCGGTTGATCAGGGACACCAGGTACTCGGTGTAGTGACCGCTGCGTGACCAGAGAGTGACCAGTGACTGACCACAGCCCAAAAAAATCACAAAAAAAATCCACAAAACTACCCAAAAATGCCCAAATTTGACCTAAAATTGCCTAAAAATGACTCAAAAACACATCTAATTCACCATTGACCACTGAGCGACCACTGAGTGACCACAACCCCAAAAAAGCCACAAAAATGCCCAAAAATTGACCCAAAATTGACCAAAAATGACTCAAAATGACCATTGAGTGACCAGTGGGTGACCAGTGAGTGACAAATGAGTGGCCACTGAGTGACCATAATCCAAAAAAATCCCCAAAAAATCCACAAGAAGCACCTAAAAATGACCCCAAATTGATCCAAAATTGTCTAAAAATTACCAAGAGTGATCACTGAGTGACTGCTGAGTGACCACAACCCCAAAAAAGTCACAAAAATGCCCCAAAAAATGCTTTAAAAATGCCCTAAAAAAGCCAAAATCCTGTCCCAAAATTGTCTGAAAATGACCAAGAGTGACTAGTGAGTGACCAATAAGCGACCACAACCCAAAAAAGTCCCAAAAATGACCCGAGTGACCACTGACCACTGAGTGACCACAACTTCAAAAAGCTTCTAAAAAATGCCTTAAAAATGCCTTTAAAAATCCAAAAATAACCCCCAAAAATCCCAAAAAAGTCCCCATATTTTCCCAGAATGACCCCAGAGTGACCAGTGAGTGACCACTGACCGGCAGAGCCCGGCCTGTCCTGGCGCCGTTTCTCTCCCGCAGTTTTCGTCCCTCAGCGCTGCCCCGAGCTCCTTCTGCTCCTGCACGGGGCACTGACCTAGGGAAAAACAAAATTTGGGGGGGAAAAATGGGGATTTGAGGGGGAAATTTGGGGATTTTTGGGGAAATTTTGGGAATCTTGCCGAGAATTTTGGGAAAAATTGAAGTTTTGAGAATTTAAAAAAAAAAATTTAAGAAAATTTGGGCATTTTAGGGATTTTTGTGGGAAAATTTAGGGATTTTGGGAGGCATTTTGGGCAAAAAATGTGTTGAAAATAAAGATTTTGTGGAGAAATTTGGAGATTCTGGAAAAAATGGGAATTTGGAGAAATTTTGAAGAAATTTGGGGGAAAATAGGGGAATTTTAGGGTGAAAATTGGGGAATTTCTGGTAAAAGATTTGGAGGAAATCCGGAATTTTGGGTAAAACTTGGGGATTTTTGGGTAAAAAAAAAATTGGGGATTTTCGGGGTGAAATTGGGGATTTTGGAGAAAATTTTGGAGATTTTTGGGGATTTTGGGAGGTTAATTTTGGGGATTTCAGGGGAAAATTTCAGAATTTTGATGAAATTCGGGGATTTTAGGGAAAAATTTGGGAAAATTTGGGGATTTTAAGGAAAAAAATAAGAATTTTGAAAGGAAAATTTGGGGAATTTTGGTGTCTCCCAGTCCAAACCAGTATAAACCAGTACAAACCAGTTGGGTTGGGCGGGGCCTCAGGGGGTGGCTCCGTCTCGAAGGCAACGTTCGCAGCCTGGGGAGAAACCAGTGTGGACCAGTATGGACGAGTATAAACCAGTATGGACCAGTAACCCCAAAATCCCCGATTTTTCTCCAATTTTTGCCATTTTTTCCCCAAAATTCCTTCCCAGTCCCTCCCAGCATAAACCAGTATAAACCAGCAACTGCCAATCCCATTTAACCCTTTCCTAACCCTCTCTTCCCCCTTTCTTGGCCGTTTTTAACCCTTTTTTTGGCATTTTTTTCACCATTTTTCCCAGTTTTTTTGCCTCCCAGTACAAACCAGTAACCCAAATCCCATTTAACCTTTTTAAACCCTTTCTTAACCCCTTTTTTCCCATTTTCCCCCCATTTTTGGTTATTTTTAACCCTTTTTTTTCTGTTTTTCCCCCATACTTTCACCTCCCAGTTCCTCCCAGTATAAACCAGTCCCTCCCAGTATAAACCAGTAACTTCAAATCCCCTTTTTTAACCCTTTAACCCATTTTTTGGCCATTTCTTAGCTGTTTTATGCCTTTTTTCGCCATTTTTTCACCATTTTCCCCTGTTTTTTCACCTCCCAGCCCAAACCAGTACAAACCAGTAAGAACTCTCACCGTGAGCAGCTGCTGGAGCCGCTCTGGGGCCCAGTCCCGCAGGTAGAACAGACAATCCCGGGGGTGGTGGCCATGCAGGGACCCCTGCAGGTGGCACTGGGGAGAGGGGCAGCTCTGGATTTTTTAGGGAGATTTTGGGGGGAAAAGGAAAAAAAATAATTAATGGGAAAAATTGGGGAAAAATGGGGAAATTTGGGGAAAAATGGGGGAAAATGATCCAAAAATGACACAAAATTGACTCAAAAATGACCCGATACTGACTGAAAATTTTTCCAAAATTGGCAGAAAAATGACCCAGAAACTGATACAAAAATAATAAAAAATTCACTCAAAAACGACCCAAAAGTGGCCCAAAATTCACCCAAAAATGGCACAAAAATGGCCCCAAAACCCCACAAAAATGGCCCAAAAATGATACCGAAGTGACCAAAAATTGAGCCAAAATTGGCAAAAAATTGACCCCAAAATTACCCAGAAATGATCCAAAAATGGCAAAAAATGAGAAAAAATTGGCACCAAAATTGACCCAAAATTGACATGAATATAACCCAAAAAATGACCCAAAAAGGACCCAAAATATGGCAAGAAAATGAAAAAAAATGAAAAAAATTGACACAAAATTGGCACAAAAATTACCCAAAATTTGCACAAAAATTGACACAAAAAAAATCATAAAATGACCCAGAAGTTGACCCAAAAGGGCCCCAAAATCCCCTCCCAGTCCCTCCCAGTATAAACCAGTAAAAACCAGTAACCCAAACCCCGTATTAACCCTTTCTTAATCCTTTTTCCCCATATTTTCCCCATTTTTAAATTATTTTTTACCACATTTTCACCAAATTTTCAGTTTTTTCCCCATTTTTCCCCTCCCAGTTCTCCTGCATTTCAAACCAGTACAAACCAGTACAAACCAGTAAGCTCAAACCCCCTTTTAACCCGTTTTGCCCCCATACTTTTCCTATTTTTAACCCTTTTATCACCCAATTTTCGTCGTTTTTTCACCACTTCTCCCCTCCCAGTAAAAACCAGTACAAACCAGTAACCCCTAATCCCATTTCCCCAATTTTTTCCCCTCTTCTCCCATATTTTCCTCATTTTTAACCCTTTTTCCCCCATTTTTTCATCATTTTTCCCCATTTTTCCCCTCCCAGTCCCTCCCAGTATAAACCAGTATAAACCAGTGCAATTCTCACCCCGGGCTGGTGGAACTGGGCCCCGCAGCCGGCACAGAACTGGTGCTGGCACTGGGAGCACTGGAAATGCAAACAGCCACCTCGGGCCAGGGCAAAGCACTGCCCGCACTGGGGGCACTCTGAAAGAAATAAAATTCACACAATTTAACCAAAATTTGGAAAATTAAAAAAAAACTGGGTTGAATTTACAAAATTGGGCAAAATTTGGGCAAAAATTGGTGAAAAAACAGGGAAGAAAATGGGAAAAAGAAGAAAAAAAATTTCCCAAATTCTTGCTTTTCCCCAATTTTCCCCATTTTTTCTCATTTTTGCCATTTTTTCCCCTTTTTCTCATTTTTTCCCCATAATTTCTATAATTCCCATTTTTCCCATTTCCCCCATTTTTCCCCATTTTTTTCTTCCATAATTTTGAAATTTTTTTTCTCTTTTTTCCCCTCTTTTTTCCCCATTTTCTCTGCACTTTTTCCTCCTAAAATTCTTATTTTTTTTCCCCCCATTTTTTCTCCGATAACTTTGATTTTTTTCTTGCCATTTCTTCCTTACTTTTTCTCCTAGAATTTTAATTTTTTTTCATTTTCCCCCTCATTTCGCCCCCATTTTTTCCCCCCATTTATTCTCTTATAATTTTATTTTTCCCCATTTCCCCATTTTTCCCCTTTTCCCCGTTTTTCCCCCATTCTTTCTCTCTCACCGATGCCCATCTCCCCCAGGAACGCCCCCAAGCCCTGGCTGGGCCCCGGCGTCTCCCTGGAGCGGAGCCACGACCCAAAATCAGCGCAGGACAGCGAGGAGTGACGAGGGTCCCACTGACAGGAAAGGGTTAAGTTCAGTCCCTAAATATCCCTAAATTTATCCTAAAAATTATCCTGAAAATCCAAAAAAATCCCCGACCCCAAAATCCCAAAAAACTACCCTGAAATCGCAAAAAAGGAAAAAGAAAAGAGACAAAGAAATCCTAAAAATACCCCAAAATTCCCAAAATCGACTCCAAAATTGAAAAAAAATATTCACAGAATTCCAAGAAATGATCCCAAAATATTCTCCCAAAATGTCCCCAAATTCTCCCAAAAATCCTCCAAGAAACATCCCCAAAAATCCCCAAAATTGTCCCAAATCTCCCCCCAAATATCCATGAAATTGTCCCAAAAATATCCCCAAAAACTCCACAAAATTCTGCCAAAAATCCCCCCAAAAAATCCCAAAATTCCACAAAATGAACCCAAAATTATCCCACAATATCCCCCCAAAAATATTTTTTAAAAATTCCAAAAATTCCATTAAAAAATTGGACCCAAAATCCCCCAAAATGGCCCCGAAATCAGCATAGGACAGGGAGGAGTGACAGGGGTCCCACTGCCAGCAAAGGGTCAAAATCAGTCCCAAAATATCCCAAAATTACCTCAAATCTATCCCAAATATTCTCAAGAAAACCAGACAACCCCGAAATCACCAAAAAATGGCAACAAAATCACCAGTATAAACCAGTATAAACCAGTAACCCCAAAATCCCGATTTAACCCTGTTTTAACCCTTTAAACCATCTCCCAGCTCATTCCCAGTCCCTCCCAGTGCCCTCCCAGTCCAAACCAGTGTAAACAAGTAACAAAAACTCCCAAAACAGTACAAACCAGTATAAGACAGTATAAACCAGCAACCCCAAACCCCCATTTTTAACCCTTTAACCCCCTCCCAGCACCCTCAAATCCCCTCCCAGTCCCTCCCAGTTCATTCCCAGTACAAACCAGTAAGAAAAAACCCAAACCAGTATAAACCACTATAAACCAGTACCGGGAGCTGGCAGCGGGGACAGCACTGCTGGTGGCACTGGGGACACTGGGCGGGGCCACGCTCGGCCTCAAAGATGAACCCGAAGGAGCACTGGGGCAAACTGGGAGTTACTGGTTTATACTGGGAAGGACTAGTTTGAACTGGGAGGCTCCCAGTATGAACCAGTTCAAACCAGTAAGGGAAAAATTGCATCCCAATTTAAACCAGCAAGGAGAAATCACAAACCAGTATAAACCAGTAACACAAAAAACTCTTCCCAGTTCATCCCAGTAACTCCCAGCTCAAACCAGAAAAAAAAATCTCAAACCATTATAAGCCAGCATAAACCAGTAACCCCAAATCCTCTCCCAGTATAAACCAGTAACCCCAAATGTCTCTTCCCAGTTCATCCCAGTTCCCTCCCAGTTCAAACCAATAACTCCCAGTATAAACCAGTAACTCCCAGTATAAACCAGTAGGCCCCAAATCCCAAACCAGTATAAGCCAGTATAAACCAGTAACTCCCAGTAACCCCAAATTCCCTCCCAGTTCCCTCCCAGTTCAAACCAGTAACCCCCAAAACAAGATCAGTAACTCCCAATAAGAAACCAGTAAGGAAAAACCCAAAACCGGTACAAACCAGTATAAACCAGTACAAACCAGTAAACCCCAAATCCCCATTTTTAACCCTTTAACCCCCTCCCACTTCACCCCAGTTTGCTCCCAGTGCCCCCCCAGTCCAAACCAGTAACCCCCAAACCCCTCCCAATACAAAGCAGTATAAACCAGTATAAGCCAGCATAAACCAGTACATGGGGGCACCACAGGAACTGGGGGTCCCTCAGCAGCTCCAGCTCTGTCAGCTTCCGGGTCACGAGGCCGAAGGTGTCAGGGTCCAAACAGTGCCGCAGCTGCACCAGTATAAACCAGTAAAAACCAGTATAAACAAATAAGCACTCCCAGTGTGAAGAAACCCCAAACCAGTAAGGGAAAACCACAAACCAATATAAGCCAGTAAGGGAATATGGGGAATTGGGGGATCCCAGTGGGTTTTAAAGGGTTCCCAGTACAAACCAGTATAAACTAGTAACCACTCTCAATATGAACCAGTAAGGAAAAATCCCAAACCAGTATAAACCAGTAACCCCCAAATCACCTTTTTTAATCCTTTAACTCCCTCCAAGTTCATCCCAGTTTGTTCCCAGTGGCCTCCCAGTATAAACCAGTAACCCCAAATTCCCATTTCCTCCAATTTCTTGCTCATTTTTAACCTGTTCTTTCACCATTTTTCCCTTCTCAGTTCATCCCAGTTCATCCCAGTGACCTCTCAGTCCAAACCAGTACAAACTAGTATAAACCAGTAACCCTAAACCCCCATTTTCTGCCGTTTCCCCCCATTTTTAATCCTTTCCCCGCCGTTTTTCACCTTTTTTCGCCATTTTTTCACCGCTTTTCCCCGCGTTTTTTCTCCCTCCCAGTATAAACCAGTCCAAACCAGTCCAAACCAGTTACCTGGGGCTCCAGCGTGGACCAGTACCAGAGTCTCTGGGCCTCGTCCCGCAGGTCGGGGCGGCCGCAGCTGGGGCAGCCCAAGGCGCCGACGCCGCGCTCGCGGACACCGACGGTGAAATGGAGCCGGAAGCACTCGGGGCACAGTGGGCACGAGCAGCCAGGCAGCCACTGCATCTGCGCCAGTGTAAACCAGTGTAAACCAGTATAAACCAGTATAGGTCAGTATAAATCAGTACAAACCAGCATAAACTAGTACAAACCAATATAAGCCAGTATAAACCAGTATAAACTAGTAGTGGCACAAATTAAAGTCAAGTCATTAAAACACCAAACCAGTATAAACCAGTTCAGTTCATCCCAGTTCATCCCAGTAACCCCAAATCCCATCCCAGTTAGCTCTCCAGTAACCCCAAACCAAAATAAACCAGTACAAACCCGTGCAAACCAGAGCAATCTAGTATACACAAGTACAAACCAGTATAAACCAGAAAGCCCAAATCTCCATTTCCCCCCATTTTTAACCCTTTAATCCCCTCCCAGTCCTTTCCAAACCACTCCCAGTTCCTCCCAGTCCCCCAGTATAAACCAGTACCAAACCAGTACAAACCAATAACCCCAAATCCCCACTTTTCCTCCTTTTCCCCCGTTTTAACCCTTTAATCCTCTCCCAAATCCCCGTCCAGTCCCTCCCAGTACAATCCAGCCCCCTCCTAGTATAAACCAGTATAAACCAGCATAAACAAGTAACTCCAAATTCCCATTTTCCCGTTTCCCCCATTTTTAACCCCTTAATCCCCTCCCAAACCCCTCCCAGTCCTCTCCCAGTTCACTCCCAGTACAACCTTCCAGTCCCTTCCCAGTATAACCCAGCCCCCTCCCAGTATAAACCAGTCGAAACCAGTATAAACCAGGACAAACCAGTAACCCCAAATCCCATTTTAACCATTTCTCCTCCCTTTTATCCCCACTTCCCCCCATTTTTAACCCTTTAATTTCCTCCCAGTCCCTACCAGTACAACCAAACCCCCTCCCAGTATAAGCCAGCGTCCTCCCAGTATAAACCAGTATAAACCAGTACACACCAGCTGCCGCGGCAGCCCCCAGCCGCAGACGGCGCACTCGCACCTCAGCCTCCTCCTCAGCGCCGCGCGGTCGGCACAGGACCCCACGGCCTCCACCAGTTCAACCAGTAAAGGCTCCTTACTGGGATGGGGCACCGCTCCCAGCCCCAGCTCCCGGCCCAGTGTGGCCACCAGCAGCGCTCGGCCCCAGCTGGCCACGGGCAGCGAGGCCAGGATCTGACGGACCAGGGCCTGCGGGGCAAACCAGTACGGACCAGTATAAACCAGTAATAAAACATGTGAAACCAGTAATGAAAAACAGGAAAGCGGTAAGGAAAAATGAGAAATCAGTAAGTAAAAATGAGAAACCAGTATGGACCAGTAGGCCCTAATCTTATGCCAGTGACCCTAAATTCCCTTCCAGTGACTGTGAAGCCCATTACAGTTCATCCCAGTAAGCCCAGACCCCAAACCAGTATAAACCAGTATGAACCAGTAAGGAAAAATGAGAAACCAGTAAGCAAAAATGAGAAACCAGTATGGACCAGTAAGCCCAAATCCCCTCCCAGTTCATCCCAGTGACCCCAAATTCCACCCCAGTTCATCCCAGTGACCTCAGACCTCACATCAGTATAAACCGGCAAGTAAAAACGAGAAACCAGTAAAGAAAAACATGAAACCAGTATGGACCAGCAAGCCAAGTCCCATCCCAGTGATCCTAAAACCCATCCCAGTTCATTCCAGTAACCCCCAGGCCCCAAACCAGTATAAACCAGTAAAAACTAGTAAGAAAGAAAGCAAAACCAGTAAATAAAAATGTGAAACCTGTAAGAACCAGTAACCCCCAACCCCTCCCGGGATAAACCAGTAACCCCCAAACCCTCACCCAGTCCAAACCAGTAAGCCCCAAACTCCTCCCAGTCCGCTCCCAGTATAAACAAGTAACCCCCAAACCCCCTCCCAGTACAAACCAGTAACCCCCAAACCCCCTCCCAGTTCATCCCAGTAACCTCAAATGCCCTCCCAGTCCAAACCAGTCCAAACCAGTATCCCCCAGTCACCTGCAGCTCGGCGCGGTTGAAGTCCAAACCAGCCTCCGCCCCCCGGAAGTGACGTAAGCGGAAGGGGCGAAGCCGGAGACGCTGCAGTTCCCTCAGCGCCCCCCAGTGGCAGCCGTGGTGTCGCTGAAGTGCCCGCGACGAGACCGGCACAGGGAAACCCAGGCTGGACAGCAGGCGCAGCTGGGACCAGTATAAACCAATATAAACCATAATAAACCAATATAAGCCAGTAAAAACCATTAAAATTTCCATTTATACACTCAGATCTGCCTAGTTTAGACCCGTATGGACCAGTATAAACCAGTTTGGAACAGTTCAGACCAGCATAACCCAGAAGAGACCCAAACTTCCGCCATTTTGAATTCAATTTCCGACATTTTGGAATCAATTTCCGACATTTTTGATCCAATTTCCACCATTTTGAAATAAATTTCCGCAATTTTGAAATAAATTTCCTCCATTTCAGATCCAATTTCTGCCATTTTGGACCAAATTTCCGCCATTTTGGAATAAATTTCAACCATTTTTGATCCAATTTCCTCCACTTCGGATCCAATTTCCGCCATTTTGAAACCCAATCTTCAAGCCCCTCCCCCTTTCTCACCTGCTGCTTGCGCCGACCAATCAGAGCGGAGTGAGCGTGGTCCAGCCTCCCCTCCCCCTCCAGCCACGCCCAGGCGGCTTCGGCCAATGAGAGTGGCCCCAGGGAGGCCCCGCCGCCATTTTGGGTGCGCTCCACCAGGGCCTTGAGGACCCCTCCGAGGCGGCTCCGGAAGTGCCTGATTTGGGTGTCCAGGTCGAAGGAGGGGTCGGAAAATTCGGGAATTTCGGAAAAAGGGGCGGGGCCGAGGGATTCTGGGGGGAGGCCTTGAGATTCAGCGGCCTGGAAAAGAAGGAAAAAATACCAAAAAATTTTTTTAAATTCCAAAAAATTAAAAATAAAAGTTGAATTAGGACAAAAATATTTTTAAAAAATTTTAAAAATTAAAATGAAAATTTAAAAAATGCAAAAAATAAAATCCAGAATTTTGAAAAAAATTTACAAGATTCACACTGAAATTAAATTGCGACAATTATGAGTGGGAAAAATTGAAAATTCTGGAACGTGGAATGTTCTTGTGGGAAATTTTGGAGTTTTAATTTAAAAATTTGGAATTTTGAAAAATTCGCTAGGATTCACACTGAAATTAAATTTTGGAATTGTGGGTGGGAAAAATCACCAATTTTGGAAAAATCGTGAGATTTTTTTGAGGAAAATTTTAGAATTTTAAATTTTAATTTAGTTTTTTTTTAAATTTATTTCAAATTTTTATTTTAATTGGCCCAAATTAACCAACAACTGTGAAATTGCTGGAATTTTAATGAAGGACAAAAAATTTAAAATGTTCATGAAAAATCCCAAAAACACTAAAAAAATTGACAAAAATTCTCACAAAAATCCCCAAATCCACCAAAGATTTCTGCAAAATTCCCAAAATTCAAAAAAAAATTCCAAAAAATTCTCCAAATCAAAAATTCAAAATTCAAAATCGAAAAAAAATCAAATTAATCCAAAAATTCTGCCAAAATTCTGCAAATTCCCCAAAATTACCACAAAAAATGCACAAAAATTTGAAAAAAAAATTTGCAAATTCACCAAAATTCTGACAAAATTTTCCCCAAAATTCACCAAATATTGATCGACAAAATCCCCAAATCCACCAATATTCCCAAAACTCCCCAAATTTTCTCTCTCAAATCTGTCAATTTCGCAAACTCCTTTAAATTCCCTCCCAAATTGCCGCTCAAAAATCCCCAAATTTTCCCAAAAATTGCCCAACATTCCCCAAATTTCCCCTGAAATATCCTCACCCTCACGAGAGCCACCAGGCGCCGCCCATCCTCTAGCAACTTCCGCTGCCGCAAAGCATCATGGGAAGTGGCATGGACAGAACAGGAAGTGGCCACTTCACTTCTGGAAGGCGCATGACCAGAACAGGAAGTGGCTGTTTCACTTCTGGAAAGGGCGTGGCCAGAACAGGAAGTGATGGGAACAACACCAGAAGTGGGTGTGGTCACATCAGATGTAGCAACACATGAAGGGGCGGGGCCAGAACAGGAAGTGACAACACCAGACCCGGAAGTTACACCGCCAGACCCGGAAGGAGCTGAAATTGCGTCGGGAGTGGGCGTGGCCGCCTCAGAGCTGATGTCACCAGAAGGGGCGTGGTCCAGGCCGCAAACCTCGCAGGTGGGGGCGGGGCCACGGTTCAGGAAAGTACAGCGGGGGCAGGGCCAGACCTGGGCGGGGGCAGGGCTGGGCTATGCCCAAATATGGGAGTGAGACCCCAAAATTCCCAATTTTTCTACCAAAATTCCCAATTTTTTCCCCCAATTCACATTTTTCCTCAAAAATTCCCAAATTTCCTCCCAAAATTCCCAATTTTCTTCCTAAAATTACAGATTTTCTTTCCGAAATACCCCATTTTCTTCCCAAAATTTCCATTTTTTTCTTCTTGAAAATCTCTATTTTTTTCTTAAAAATTCCCAATATTTCACCTTAATTCCTGTTTTTCTTTCCCTAAAATCCAATTTTTTCTTTTTTAAAAAAATTCTAATTTTTTCCCCTAAAAATACCGATTTTTCCCCTAAAAATCCCATTTTTTCTGCAAAATACCCTTTTTTTTCCCCAAAATTTCAATTTTTCCCCTCAAAAATTTCCAATTTTTCTCCCAAAAATCACATTTCTTTTCTTTAAAATTCCCAACTTTTCTCTTTAAAAAATCTAATTATCCCTAAAAAATTCCTAATTTTTCCCAAAAAAATTCCATTTTCTCCCCAACCCCCCCGATTTACTGTTAATTTTTTAAAATTTTTTTCCGATATCCCAAATATCCTTAAAAAACTTCATTTTCCCCCCAAAAAATCCCATTTTTTCCTGCCAAAATTCCCAATTTTTCCCCAAAAATTCCCAATTTTTCCCTCCAAAATTCACTTTTTTTTTCCCCCAAAAGTATTTTTTTCTTTAAAAATTCTAATTTTTCCCCTAAAAATCCCTTTTTTCCCCCAAAAATTTCCCATTTTTTCTCAAAAAAATCCCATTTTTTTTCTCCAAAACCCCCTTTCTACCTTTTTTTGAATTTTTTTCTGAAATCCCCAATTTCTCCCCGCAGATTTAGTTTCCATTTTTTCTCACCTGCGGTCTCCGTGCCAGGCGGGGGCGCTCGCACACCTGGCACAGGACACTGGGGGAGGGGTTCAGGAAGGTGCAGCTGCGGCAGGCCCAGCCCCGCCCTTCCCCAACCCCAGACACGGGGGAGGGGCCACCTGAGAGGGGGGAGGGGCAGAGGAAAAAAAAAAAATCGCAAATTTTTACCAAAATTCCCGTTTTTAACCCAAAATTCCCCAATTTTCCCACCAAAAATCTCAATTTTTTTCTTAAAATTCCCATTTTTCCTCCCCTAAAATTTTCCATTTTCCCCAAAAAAATCGCATTTTCTCATCCGCCAAAAATTCCCAATTTTCACCCAAAATTCCACATTTTAACCCCAAATATTCCTAATCTTAGTTAAAATTCCCAAACTTTTTCTCCCAAAATCCCTCCAAAATTCCCCAAAACCCTCCCAAAATTCCCTCCCACAAAACTCCCCAAAATTCGCCTAAAATTTCCCCAAAATATCCCTAAAATTTTCTCCAAATTCCACAAAATTTCCCCCGTCATAATTCCACAAATATTTTCCGTAAATTTCCCCAAAACTCCCCTAAATATCTCCAAAAAATTCTCAAAATTCCCTCCAAAAAATCTCCCCAAATTCCTCCAAAATTCCACACAAAAATTACCAAAATTCCACAAATTTTTTCCCAAATTTTTGCCAAATTCCCCTGAAAATCCCTCAAAAATCCCCAAAATTTATAAAAATTCCCTCCAAAACTCCCCGAAAAATGCCCAAAAATTCCCCCCCAAATCCCCCAAAATTCCCTTAAAAATTTCCCAAAAGTTCCTAAAATTCCACAAAAAAATCCCACCAAGATTCCCCAAAATCCCCCAAAAATAAACGCAAAAATCCCCCCAAATTCAACAAAAATTTCTCCCAAATTTTGCCTAATTCCCGAAATTTCCCAAAAATATCAAAAAAAATCCCTCCATAATTCCCAAAATTTCACAAAAATTCCCCCCAAATTTCCCAAAAATTCCTAAAATTACACAAAAACTTTCCTCAAATTTCCCCAAAATATCCTTGAAATTGTCCCAAAACTCCTCAAAATTTCCCCCAAAATTCCATAAGATTTCCCAAAATTTTCCCAAAACTTCCCTCAAATTTCGCTAAAATTCCCCTCCAAAAATTCCAAATCTCCCAAAATCTCCCCAAAATTCCTCCCAAAATTTCCCCAACAATTCCCCTAAAATTTTGAAAAATTTCCTTGAAAAATTTCCTCCAAAAATCCTTCCAAAAACATCCCCTAAAAAATCCCCAAAATTCCACAAAATTTTCCAAAAGTTCCCTTAATATTCCCACCAAAAATTCCAAAATTTCTCCCAAAATACCCCTAAAATTCCAAAATTCCCCCAAAAATCCCTAATATCCCCAAAATTCCCTCAAAACTTCCCCAAAATTTCCTCAGAATTTCCCTAAAAATTCCCCAATATCCCCCAAAAATTCTCCAAATTTCCCCCCAAAATTCCCCCAAATTTTCTCAAAATTGCCCTAAAAATTCCCATAAAATCTCCCAAAATTTCCCTCAAAATTTGCCAAAATTCCCCCCAACTTCCTGCTTTCCCCCCAGGTGTTACAGCGCCCCCTACCGGCCGGGAGGAGCTCCAGGGGCAGTGTGTCCGTTACCAACTGGGGAAAAAACAGTATGGACCAGTATAAAACAGTATGGGCCAATATAAACCAGTACAGACCAATATAGACCAGTATGGACCAGTATGAACCAGTATGGAGCAGTATGGGCCAGTATGGACCAGTGTAAACCAGTATGGACTGGTATGGACCAGTATGGATTGGTATGGACGAGTACAAACCAGTATGGACCAATATTAATCAGTACCAACCAGTATTAATCAGTATGGACCACTAAAGAAAACCAGTATAAACCAGTATGGACCAGTATAAACCAGTATGGACCACTATGAACTGGTATGGACTGGTATAAACCAGTATGGACCAGTATAAACCAGTAAAAACCAGTTTGGACCATCCCAGTCCCCTCCCAGTACAAGCCAGTAAACCCCAAACCCCCTCCCAGTATAAACCAGTACAAACCAGTCTCACCTCATCCTGTCCGAGTAAGATCTGGGTGAAAAACTGGGGGTTCGGGTGCTGGTTCTGGTGGGGGAGGGGAAAGGTCAGAAACCACCAGTATAAACTAGAATAAACCAGCATAAACCAGTAACCCCAATTCTGATCCTTTTCGAGCCCCCAGATCCCCTCCCATTCCCTCCCAGTTCATCCCAGTTCCCTCCCAGTACAAACCAGTACAAAGGAGTAACCCCAAACCCCATTTTAACCTTTTCCCCCATATTTTCCCCATTTTTAACCCTTTTTTCCCCATTTATCACCATTTTTCCCCTCCCAGTCCCTCCCAGTATAAACCAGTACAAATCAGTACAAACCAGTAACCCCAATCTCGCCTTTAACCCTTTATCCACCGTTTTAACCCTTATTTCCCCATATTTTCCCCATTTTTAACCCTTTTTCACCATTTTTTCCCCATTTTTTTGCCTCCCAGTACAAACCAGTATAAACCAGTACAAACTCACAGCCTGCAGCAGGTCCAGCTCAGCCCTGAGCACCAGGACGTCGGCGGTGACGGTGGCCACGCGGGGGGGGTGGGGCCCCTGGGGGGGGGGAGGGAAGCTCAGCCCCTCCCCCGACTCCTCCGTGTAACCCAGGAGCTTCAGCACGGCCCGACCTCCCTGGGGTGGAACTGGGAGTTACTAGTTTGAACTGGGAGGGGACTGGGAGAGGAAAAAATGGGAAAATTGCAAAACAACAGTGAAAATTGGATGAAAAACAGGAAAAATATGGGGGAGAAAGGGTTAAAAATGGTTAAAAAATGATTAAAAACCGGTTTAGGGTTACTGGTTTATACTGGTTTGTAGTGGGAGGGGACTGTGAGGAGAAAAAATGGTGAAAAATGGGAAAAATTTAGTGAAAAAGGATTTAAAATGTGGAGAAAAGGGTTAAAAAGGGTTAAAAGGGGTTTGGGGTTACTGGTTTGTACTGGTTTTCACTGGGAGAGGTTCGAGGGAACTGGGAGTTACTGGTTTGGACTGGGATGGAACTGAGGGGGGAAAAATGGTGAAAAATGGTGATAAAATGGTAAAAAAAGGCTTAAAAGCGGGGAAAATATGGGGAAAAGGGTTAAAAAGGGTTAAGAAAAGAGTTAAGAGAGGGTTTGGGGTTGCTGGTTTATACTGGTTTGTATTGGGAGAGAACTGGGAGGCACATGGAAGGGGAAAAATGTGGAAAAAACAGTGAAAAAATGGGGAAAATTGAGTTTAAAATGGCAAAGAAAGGATTAAAATGGGTTTTAAAAAAGGGTTAACAGGGGATTTGGGGGTACTGGTTTGTACTGGTTTGTACTGGGAAAGGGTCAGGGTAAACTGGGAGTTACTGGTTTGGACTGGTAAGGACTGGGAGGGGAAAAATGGGGAAAAGGGTTAAAAAGGGTTAAAAGGGGATTGAGGTTACTGGTTTGAACTGATTTTTTTAAAAAAATGAGATTTTTTTGGGGAGAAAAAAGTGAATTTTGGGAAATTTTTTTTCATGCACTTTGATGAATAGAAAAATATAAATTTGGGGGAAAAACTTCGGATTTTTGACCAAAAATGGGAATTTTGAAGGTGAAAAAAAAAAAATTTGGGGGAAAAAAATGGAGATGTTCGGTTAAAATTTGTGAATTTCTTAGAAAATAAACCAGGATGTTTTGGGAGGAAAAATTGGAAATTTTTATTTAAAAGCCTGGATTTTTTTTTTTTTTCCGTAAAAACCAGTTATTTTGGAATAAGGAAAAGGAGAATTGTGGAGAAAAAAATGGGGATTTTTGGGGAAAAAATCTGGGATTTTAGAAGGAAAAAAAAAACCCTCAATGATTTTTAGTCAAAATCTGGGCTTTTTAGAAAAAAAAAAAAAAAAAAGCTTTTCTGGGGGAAAAAGTTACGATTAAAAAAAAAACCTCACGTTTTTTTCCGGGAAAAAATGAGAATTTTGGGGGAAAACTGGGGACTTTGGGGGAAAAATGGAATTTTGGGAAAAAAACAGAATTTTGGGGTTTCAGGAAAATTTAGCTATTTTCAAGGGTGAGAAGAAGCAATTTTTTGGACTAAAACTCAGATTTTTGACGAAAAAACAACGAATTTTCACTGAAAAAATCGGGATTGTTTTCCAAAAAAAAAGGGAAACTTTTTTTGGAATAAAAACCAGAAATTTTTGTTAAAATTCCACCTGAATGGCCCCATGGTGCTCCTGAAGACAGGGTTGGAGGAGATAAAAAAACGATTTTTGGGGAAAATTTTGGGGTTCCCAGGTGATTTTTGTGCAGTTTTAACAGCAACAAAAAGTGATTTTTGGGATAAAAAAATGGGGTTTTTGTCCCTCAAAAATCTATTTTTAGCCAGAAAATGTCTTTTCTTGCCAGTAAAAAAACTAGATATTTTTGGGGAAAATTTGGGCACTTTTAGAGGGAAAAAAAAACCAAGATATTTTTGGGAAAGAATGGGGATTTTGGGAAAAAAATAGGGGGATTTTGGGGGAAAAAAATAGGGGGATTTTGGGGGGAAAAAAAGGGGGATTTTGGGAGGGAAAACAGGGGTTTTACAGAAAACAGAGAATTTTGGGATTTGAGGAAAATTTAGGGACTTTTGGGGGAAAAAAATCCGATTTTTGACCAAAAAACCTCTGATTTTCACCAAAAAAACACCATTTTTGAGGGGGTGGAAATGGGAATTTTTTTGGAGGTAAAAAATGGGAATTTTGGGATTTTTTTTTTTTTTAAAGCCCACTTGAATGGCTCCCACGGTGTTCCTGAACACAGGGTTGGAGGAGATAAAAAAGGATTTTTTAGAGGGGAAAAAATGGAAATTTGGGGGGAAAAAAGAGGATTCTGGGGAGGGGGGAAAAGGGCATTTTTGGGGAAAAAAAAATTTGGGATTCCGAGGAAAATCTGGGGGTTCCCAAGTGGTTCTTGTGCAATATTAGGCAACAAAAATGGTGTTTGGGCTAAAAAAAAATTGGATTTTTGTAAAAAAAAATCAATTTTCGCAAAAAAAACAGTGATTTTTGAGGGAAAAAATGGAATTTTAGGGGAAAAATATGGGGACTTTAGAGACAGAAACCAACGATTAATGACAAAAAATGGGGACTTTTTCATGAAAAAAAAAAAAAAACAGGATTTTTTTGGGGAAAAATATTTGGATTCTTTTATTTAAAAACCTGGATTTTTTTTTGTAAAAACTGGAGATTTTGGGGGAAATATTGGGGATTTTAGGGGAAAGTTTGGAATTTTTTTTGGTGCACTTTGACAGCTAAAAACCACAAATTTGTGGGAAAAAAAATGGGACTTTTGACCAAAAAAAAAATCAATTTTCATTAAAAAAAAGCGGATTTTTTTGCCATAAAATAAAAACAAACAATAAAAGTTTTTGGGGGTACAAAATGGGAATTGTTTTTTGGGGAAAAAAAGGGAATTGCTATTTAAACCCGACCTGAATGGCGCCCACGGTGCTCCTGAAGACGGGGTTGCCGAAGCGCACGGCTCGCCAGTGCCGCGGCGGGCGGGGGCTCAGCAGATTGCGGCCGTACTTTTCCAGAATGTTCAGCGCCGTCCGCAGGGGATCCAGCCCGAGGGGGGGACCTGAGGGGGACTGTGGGGGAAGAGACAAAAAAATTCCATACAATTTCCAAAAAGCATTTAAAAATCAGCATAAAATCACTTTAAAAAAATCCTTAAAAAAAATCTCAAAAAAATTACTAAAAAAATCACTACTTAAAAATCACCAAAAAATCACAAAAAATCAATAAATAATCACCAAAAAATCATCCATATAATCCCAAAAAATAACGAAAAATCACATATAAACCCTGAAACAAATCCCCAAAAATCCCCAAAAATTCCCAAACCTCCAATAATTTATTTTTAACCAATTTTTGTATTTTCTCACTCAGCTGAGGTTGTCCCTGAGGAGATGATTTGTGATTGGGATCAGCTGCAGTTTCCGTGTCGGGGGCAGCGGCAGCTGCAGCATCGGGCCCAGATCCCCCCAGAAATCCCAAAAAATCACCAAAAAAAAATTCCAAAAAGTCACATAAAAAATCAGTTAAATGTCAGTAAAAAAGCACCAAAAAAACCAACCAAAAACCAAAAAAATCACTAAGAAAAAATCACCAAAAATACTCCAAAAATCACAAAAAAATTACTAAAACTCACTTAAAAAATCACTCAAAAATCCCCTAAAAATCACTAAAAATATCAGTAAAAAATTTCCAAAAAAACCCTAAAAAATCACCAAAAATTCACTAAAAATCATTTAAAAATCACTTTAAAATGTCCACAAATCCCAAAAAAATCAGTAAAAAATCAGTTACAAAATCAGTAAAACATCACCAAAAATCACTTAAAAATCACCCAAAAATCACCAAAATAAATCACTAAAAAATCATTGAAAAATCATTTTTAAAATCATCAAAAAATCACTAAAACCCCCCATAAAACAGCCAAAAATCACAAAATAATCATCCAAAAGTCATCAAAAAAATCACAAAACACCACCTAAAAAGCCCCAAAAAATCTCAAAAAAAATCCCAAAAAAGCCCCAAAAAATCCCAAAAAAACCCCCAAAATCCCCTAAGCCATTTCTAACCAAATTTTATTTTCTCACCCAGCTGAGGTTGTCTCTGAGGAGCTGAGCCCCCCGGACCAGCCGCAGTTTCCGGGCCGGGGACAGCGGCAGCCGCAGCACCGGGTGTAGCTCGGGGGGGTCGGGGCCAGAGGGGGAGAGCAGCAGGGAGAGCTCCAGGGAGTCCCTCAGGGCCTGAATAGACAAAGAAATGGGAATTTGGGGGGAAATGGGAATTCTGGGGGCTCAGGGGAAAATTTAGGGGGTTTTAGGAAAAAAAAAGGGATTTTAAGGGGATTTTTTCTGATTTTTGTAGAAAAATTTTGAGATTTTTTTTACGGGATGTGGGGGGATGTTAAGAGAATTTTCTGTGATTTTTTTTTGAGAATTTTTGGAGATTTTTTTAATGATCTTGGGGGGATTTTATGGGAATATTTTGTGGGTTTTTTAGGGAATTTTGGGGATTTTAGGGAAATTTTTTGGGATTTTCTGTAATTTTTTGGGGGAATTTTGGGGGCAGAGCAGCAGAGAGAGCTCCAGGGATTCCCTCAGGGCCTGGGGAGAAACCAAAAAATGGGAATTTGGGGGAAAAATGGGGATTTTGAGGGTTCAGGGAAAAAAATGGGGGGTTTTAGGGGAAAAAATGGGGATTTGATGAGGATTTTGGGGGGATTTTAAAGGATTTTTGGAATTTTTCTTGGGGATTATGGGTGTTTTGGGGGTTCAGGAAAAAAACTGGGGGGTTTTGGGAGGAAAAATTGGAATTTTTAGGGGATTTTCTGATATTTTGCAGATTTTTTGGGGGAATTTTTGTGATTTTTTAATGGTATTTGGGGGATTTTCTGGGAATTTTGGGGATTTGGGGGAATTTTGGAAAAATTTGGGAAGGTTTATGGGGATTTTTTAAGGGCTTTTAGGGGAATTTTGGGGATTTTATGGGAATTTCCTGTGACTTTTTTTTCAGGGGCTTTTCAGGGAGTTTGAAGAGATTTTGGGGGGATTTTAGTGAATTCTTTTGGGAAATTTGGGGGCTTTTGAAGGGGATTCTAAGGGATTTGGAATTTTGGGGGGAATTTTGAACAGATTTTAGGATTTTTGGGGCAGTTATAGGGAATTTTAGAGGCATTTTGGGGTGATTTGAGGAGCACTATGAGGAAATTCGCCGAGATTTGGGGGAATTTTGGGAGGATTTGAGGGAATTTTAGGGGATTTGAGGAAACCTTAGGGCATTTTGGGGGAAATTTTGAGGGAAATTTTGGGAGATTTTGGGGTTTGAGGGGGGCTCACCTGGAGAGACCCCAGATCTGGGGGGGGTTTGGGAGGATCTGGCATCACCTGAGAGGGGAAAAAAGACAAAAAATTTGAGGTGATCTTGGAAACATAAGGAAGATTTTGATATCTGGGGGTACCTGAACCCCCAAAATTTGAATTTGGGAGAATTTTGGGGCTTTCTGGGTGGGTTTTGAGTGGATTTTGGGGGGTTTTTTTTGACGCGTAATTTTGAGGGTGTTTCGACCTTAAGACCCCCCCCCCCCAAATTTGGGGGGATTTTTGGGTCTCTTGAAGTCTTCTCAGCCTCCCCAAATTTAGGACCCTTCACTCCCAAATTTGTGTGAATTTTGCAAAAGTTCTGGGCTTTTTTAGATCCCATTCGCGGGGTCTGAAAGTGCTTTACGGACTTCGGGGAGATCCAAATTCGGGGAAATTTGGGGGGGGTCTAAATGAGTTTAAAGGACTGGAGCCCCCTAACCCTCTCAAATTTATGAGGATTTTTGGGGTGTTTTAAGAGGATTTTGAAGTTTTTTCAACCCCCCAAATTGGAGGCGGAGTCGCCCCCCCGTTATTACCTCAGGGAGCGGCGGCGGATCCAAAATGGCAGCTCGTCCTGAGGGGGAAGAAATGGGCGAGGCTTTTTGGTGACGTCATCCCCTCACTTCTGCCCTTACGTAAAATGGCGCCTGGCTCGCTGTATTTTTGCCTTAATGCGCATGCGCCAATCAATCGGCGCGCCTATTGGTGGATTTATTTTCCGCCTCTCCCCATTGGTCATGCCTAGCTAAGGGCTGACCTTACTTAAAATGGCGCCTCCCGGTTTTAAAACAGCGCGCATGCGCAGAACGAGTTGAGTGCTCAGACCGTGTGGTTTTGGAGGGCACACCCCCTCAGGGCTTAAACCCCGCCCTGCTGCAAACCCTGAGAGCTTAGGTGAGCTAAAATACGTTTCTCTAAAATTCTGGGGTGATGTTATGGCGTTAAATCGCCGCTTTTGACGTCATAAATGCACGTTTCGGGGTCACCTGTGCAGGTTTCGGGCTCACCTATGGTGATGCGGAGCCTCCCCCGAGCTGGGCACGGTCGTGAGGGGAGTGGCGAGCGCTGGAGGGCAGGTGAGGAGCGGGAATTTTAAAAATATTCAATTTTTAAAAATTATTTTTAAATTTTAGGGGGATTTTTCCAGGATTTCGGGGTGAATTTGGGGAAATTTTGGAAATTTTAAGGAATTTTTTCCCTCAGAATTTTGAATTCTGAGCAGTGAGGGCAGGTGAGGAGCTGAAAGAATTCGGGGCGGGAACTCCGGAAATTTTTTAATTTTAAAATTTTATTTTCAACTTTTTTTTAAATTTTAGGGGAATTTTTCCAGAATTTTGAGGAATTTTTGGGGTGATTTTCGGATTAATTTTGTGAGGGCAGGTGAGGTGCGGGAAGGATTCAGAGCGGGAATTTTATAAATATTTAATTTTTTAAAATTGTTTTCTAATTTTAGGACGGTTTATCCAGGATTTTGGGGATTTTTAGGAATATTGTTGGGAAACTTTAGGGTTTTTTTCCAGGATTTTTTGGGGTGAATTTGGGAAAGTTTGGGAAATTTTAGTGGGATTTTCTCAGGATTTTGGGAAAATTTTAGGAATATTTTTGGGAAATTTTAGGGATTTTTTTGGAAATTTGGGGGGGATTTTTAGGGAATTTTTTTGGAAATTTTAGGGGGATTTTTCCAAGATTTTAGGGGATTTTGGTGTGAATTAGGGGGAATTTTTTGGGATATTTTGGGGAATTCTAGGGGGATTTTTAAGTTATTTTTGGGAATAATTTTAGAAAATTTTATTGACATTTCGCCAGAATTTTTGGGGGATTTTTGGGAATAATTTGAGGATTTTTATGGGAATTTTTCCAGGATTTGGGGGAATTTTAGAGATATTTTTGGGAAAATTTAGTGAGATTTTCCCACGATTTTGGAGAATTTTTAAGGTTATTTTTGGGGAATTTTAGGGGCATTTTTCCAGGATTTTGGGGGGTTTTGGTGTGAATTTGGAGGGATTTTTCGGGATATTTTGGGACGATTTTCCAGGATTTTGGGGAGTTTTGGGGATATTTTTGGGAAATTTTAGGGGGATATTTCCAAGATTTTTTGGGGTGAAGGCTTTAAAATTGTCCTAAAAGCGCCAAAATTTCAATTGTGAGGGTAAAATAATTCCGTAGATCGCGGTGAGGCTTGAACGGGCGCTGTTCCGTGATTCTCATGAGGGCAAAATAATTCCGTATGACGCTGTTCCATGATTCCCATGAGGATGGAACACAAAATTCCTCCTTAAAAGTCACGAATTCCACAAAAAGCCGTGAAAAATCCGCAGCGCGCTGTTGGTTTTGCCAGCGGCGAGCTGGAAAATTTCATTTTAAATCACGCGGCGTTAAAACGGCGGTTGCTTCATTCCGTACAACATGGCGGCGCCCTCAACCGAGTGAACCGGGTTCTGTGTAAAACGACGGCGCGCTTGTAGGAAATTCAGTAAAGCAAAGCGACGAGCGGAAAGATCCGTCGTGCACCTTTGACGTCTCTTCCTTGGCCAAAATGGCAGGGCGCAAGGTTTTGGGGCTCGGTGCGTCCTGAGGGGGCCTCAGGGAGGGTGGGAGATGGTCTGATTAAAGTGGGGAGGGGATTTAATTGCGATTTAATCGCGATTTAGGGAGGTGAGAGAGGTTAAATCGCGATATTGCGGGGTTTTAAGGGAGGTGGGTGGTGTGGGAGTGAGGGGCCGGGAATGCTGACGGCTGTTACCGCCCCCTAGTGGAGCGCCAGGCGCGCTGTATCCGGCCTTTGCCCCGCCCCCCGCAGCGGATCGGCCAATGGCGAGAGGCGTGAGTCAAAAGGGGCGGGACTTTTGCTTCGGTGGGGACATGGGGATTTGGCGGGACATTTGAAAGGGGGATTCTTGGATTTTGGAGCTTTTTGGAGGGATTTGGGGTTTTCCCCCGAAATTTGCGTGAAGTGTTTGGTTTTTTCACAATTTTGGCGAATTTGGGTAGAATTTAAGAATTTTTGGGAAATTTTTGGTGAATTTTGGGTGATTTTTGGTGAACTTTGTTGTTTCACCCCAAATTGTGGAGATTTTTCCTAAATTGGGGCTTTTTACCAAATTTTTGCGATTTTCCCAAGTTTGGGGGGTTTTCCCCATTAAATATCAGGGTTTTTTCTTTAAATTTTGGAAAATTTTCACCCAAATTTTGGAATTTTTTTTTCCAAAAATTTTGGAATTATTTTCCCTAAAATTTTCCAATTTTTCCCCAAAATGTTGGTGGTTTTTTCCTTAAAATTTTAGGGCTTTTTCTTTCAATTTTAGGAAATTTTTCCACAAAATTTTGGATTTTTTTCTCAAAATTTCACAGGGGCTTTTTTGGAGGATTTGGGGTGAAATTTTGGGGTTTTTTCTGAAGGATTTTGGAGGATTTGGGTCAAATTTGGGAATTTTTGGAAAATTTTTGAGCAATTTTTGGTGAATTTTTGGTGACTTTTGTCATTTTTGCCCCATATTTTGGGGATTTTTACTAAATTTGGAGCTTTTTTCAAATTTTTGGGGTTTTCCCAAATTTGGGGGGTTTTTTCCCTATAAATTTTAAGGGTTTTTTTTTTAATTTTGGGTTCATTCCCCTATATTTTGGAATTTTTTCCCAAAAATTTTGCATTTTCCCCCAAAAATTTTGGGGGTTTTTTCGTTAAATTTTGTGTTTATTCCCCTAAATTTTTCAATTTTTATTTCCACAAATTTTTTTATTTTCTTCCCCAAATTTTTTAATACTTCCCAAAAATTTTGGGTTTTTCCATAAATTTTATACTATTTTCCCTCAAAATTTTGGAAATTTTTTCCCCAAATTTTGAACTTTTTTTCCCAACATTTTAGAAATTTTTTTCCCAAAATTTTGGACTTTTGTTCCTGAAATTTTGGGCTTTTTCTCCTTAATTTTGGTCTCTTGGGTGGATTTTTGCGAATTCCAGCCAGAATTTTGGGTTGAAATTCCCAAATTTTGAGATTTTTTTTTTTTTCCCAGCCAGGGTCTCTCTCCGAGCCCCTCTGGGCCCGGCCCCCTCAGGGACCTCCCAGATTGGAGCTTTGCAGGTAAAAAACACAAATTTTGGGCAAAATTTGGGGGACTTTTCCGAAATTTTGGGAATTTTTTCGGACAGTCCTGGGTGAAAAATGGGAATTTTTAGCGGCAAAAATGGGAATTCTCAGAGAAAAAAAATTAATTTGGGAGGGAGAAAAATGGGAATTTTGAGGGAAAAATGGGAATTTTGGGGATTTTGGGAATTTTGGGAGGGCCCCAAGGGAAAATGGGGGTATAAATGGGAATTTGGGGGGGAAATTCTGCGAATTTTGGGGGAAAATTTTGGGAATTCTGGAAGAAAGTTTGTGGAACTTTTGGGAGAAAATTTGGGAATTTTGGAGGGATTTGGGAAATTTTGGGGAGAAAAATTTGTGAATATGGGTGGAAATTTTGGGGGAGAATTTGGGAAATTTTTGGGGAAAATTTTGGAATTCTGGAGGTAAATTTGGGAATTTTGGGGGGAAAATTTTGGAATTTTAGGGGTTGGAAATTTGGGAACTTTGAAGAGAATATTTAGAAATTTTTATGGAAAAATTTTGAAAATTTTTTGAGGAAATTTGGGAATTTAGGGAGGAAAAATTTGGGAATTTTGGGGAAATTTGGGAATTTTTGCGGAGGGAATTTGGGAATTTTGGGAGGAAAATTTTTGGAATTGTGGAGGGAAGTTTTGGACATTTTTGGGAGGTAAATTTGAGAATTTAGGGGGAAATTTTGGAATTTTTTGGGGGGAAAATCTTGACATTTGGGTGGGAATTTGGGAATTTATGGAGGAAAAATTGGGGAATTTTGGGGAAATTTGGGAATTTTAGAAGGAAAATTTGGGAATTTTTAAGGGATATTTGGCAATTTTCATGGAGGGAATTTGGGAATTTGGGGGGGAAAATTTGGGAATTTTTTTGGAGAAAAATTAGTGAATTTTGGCCCCTCCCCAGATGGGCGCCCCTCCCCTCCTTGGCGGGGGCAGCTGCGGAGACACCGCGAGAACCAGGAGCTGGTGGTGAGTCCCCAAATTTCCCCCAAAATTCCCAAATTTCCCCCAAAATTCTCAAATTTTCTTCCCCAGGAATTCTTAATTTTCTTCCAAAAATCCCCAAATTTCCCCCAAAAAAATTCCCAATTATGCCCCAAAATTTCTCAGATTTCCCTCCCCCAAAAAGTCCCAAATTTCCCCAAAAATTCCCCATCTTCCCCTAAAAATTCCCAGATTCTTCCTTAAAAATTCCCAAAATTTCCTCCCAAAAACTCCCAAATTTTCCTCCCCCAAAATTTTCTAAATTTCCTCCAAAATATTCCCAAAATTTTTCTCAAATTTCCCAAATTCCTTCCACTAAAATTTCCAAATTTCCCTTAAAATTTACCAAATTTTCCCCCCAAAAATCCCAAATTCTCCCCTCAAATTTTCCCAAAATTCCCAAATTTTTCCTCCGTAAATTCCCAAATTTCCACACAAAAAAATTCCAAATATCCCCCCAAAAATTCTGTTTTTCCCTAAAAATCCACGAAATTTTGCCACAAAACTCCCCCAAAAAATTCTTTAATAGTCCCAAAAATGGAGAAAAAAAACCAAAAATTCCCCCCAAAAATTCCAAAAAGTCACCCCAAAATGACCCCAAAATCCCGTCCCAGTTCATCCCAGTAACTCCAGACTCCAAACCAGTACAAACTAGCATAAACCAGTAAGGAAAAACCCCAAACCAGTACAAACCAGTATAAACCAGTTGCCCAAAACTCCCTCCAAGTTCTATCCCAGTCCATCCAAGTTCATCCCAGTCAATCCCAGTCCCCTCCCAGTGACCCCAACCCCCAAACCAGTCCAAACCAGTAACTCCCAGTACAAACCAGTGCCGGGCCCTGGCGCTGAGCCGCTCGCTGGAGGCCGCGAAGCTTCGGGGGAACCGCGAGAGGATCCCAGTGCAAACCAGTATGGAAAGGTGAGGGATCTGGGAGGGACTGGGATCAAGCTGGAACTGGGATGGACTGGGAAGGAACTGGGGGGGACTGGGAGGGGGTTTGGGGTTACTGGTTTGTACTGGGAGGAACTGGGATCAAACTGGTTTGGACTGGGAGGAACTAGGACAGGATTGGAGGTTACTGGTTTATACTGGGAAGGGGTTTTGGGGTTGAACTGGGAGGGACTGGGATGGAGTTTGAGGGTTACTGGTCTATACTGGGATAAACTGGGAGGGAACTGGAAGGGAGTTTGGAGTTACTGGGAGGGGACTGGGCCATACTGGGATGAACTGGGAGGGACTGGAAAGGGGATTGGAGGTTACTGGTTTGTACTCGTTTATACTGGTTTTGAGTCTGGGATGAACTGGGAGGGGTTTGAGCCTTACTGGGATGAACTGGTTTGGGATTTGAGGGTTACTGGTTTATACTGGTTTGGGATTGTGGGCGTGGTTTAACCCCTCCCCTCCCCCACAGCTGAACCGGCCCTGCCCCCACCAGAGGCTCCGCCCCCTTTTCCTTTTATGGAGAATTAATAAAATCACGGTAAACAACTGGGATGGACTGGTTTATACTGGGAGGGGTGTTGGGGGTTACTGGTTTGGACTGGGGGGGTCTTTTTTGGAGAGGTTTGAGGAAAAGCCTGAGGAGATTTGAGGTAAAAATTCATTTTTAGTGGGGATTTGAGGCAGGAAAGTACCATTTGGGCGGATTTTGTGAGGGGATTTAGGGTAAAAACTAATTATTTTTAATTTGTGAGGAGATTTGTGTTAAAAGCCACATTCTTGGTGACTTTCTGAGGGGATTTGAGGCTCAAACCCCCAATTTTTGGGAACTTTGTGAGGGAAATATATATATATAAGCAAATAAGTAAGTAGACTGCAGGGAAAGTAAAGTAGCAAATATGGAGAAAGGCCGTGAGTAGATCAGGGTGCCAGACAGGAAGAGGAGAACTTAGGCCAGCCCGTTGTGGAAGAGGCACACGCGCGTGACTTTGGGAGTGGAGCAGTTGTGTTCAGGCGCCTGTCGCTGCTGCGCGTGTTGGTGAGTACCGAGGACGCGCTGTGCAGCTGACAGAGGATCAGACTCGCGCGTGCGCCTTTCCTCTTCTGGCCAGGGAGAGCCTGCCCTGACTAACCGTGCTGACCGTGAGGCCTTGGTGGCACGAACTGCAGCAGGCAGCACTCGGTCATGGCCAAGATGGAGGTGCTGGTGGCACAGATGGTGGCATTGATGTTGTCCCAGTGCCTGTCCCCACCCATGTCCATGTCCCGTCATGTCCCTCTGCATGTCTGTGTCCCCCCAAGTCCCCATCCATGTTCCCCATGTCTCCCCGGGTCCCCATCCATGTCCATGTCCTCCATATGTCCCCATCCATGGCCATGTCCCCCAAGTCCATGTCCCCATCCATGCCACCATCCCCCGTATGTCCTCATCCATGCTTTAGTTCAACATCTTTATTTTTACCTCAGTTTCACAGGTTCCAAAGGGAGAAACAGAAAACTTTCAAGGCCAAAACAAAATTATTTACATGTCCCTGCCGGAAGAGCATCCACGCTCTTGGGTGGGTGGAAAGAACCTTTTTTGGAGGGGTTTCCACCTCACCATCTCCAAAATTGTGGGTTTTTCTCCAATCTGTCCCCATTTGGCTAGGGAAGATGCTGGCCCAGAGAGAATTAAAACAATGGATTTATGTTGGAGATAACCTCCAAGGCCATCCAGTGTTACTTGATGCCACCAGAAGAAGCAAAACCTGAGATTTTTCTGGGGTCAAAGTTGACAAATCAAACTCTCCACAACAGATTTCTGACGTTGGTTTGTGGATGTGTCCAGGTGCCCACGGGGAGCCAGGAGGATGTGGAGGCATCCAGCCAGGGCAACCAACATAGACCACTGGCACCACGGATCACCAGGACTCTGCCCACCAGGGCTCACTGGGGATCATCCAACACAGATCCTCCCATGGGGGATGGAGCTGGAGCGGCGCCCAAAGCTTTTTCCACACTCGGAGCACTTGCAGGGCTTCCTCTGAGGTGCCTCCGTTGGTGTTGGGTCAGGGCAGAGCTCTGTGAGAAGCACTTCCCACACCTGGGACACTTGTATGGCCTCTCCCCTGTGTGGATGCGCCGGTGCTTGATGAGGCCAGACTTTTGCCTGAAGCCCTTCCCACAGTCGAGGCAGCGGAAGGGCCTCTCCTCTGTGTGAATCCGCTGGTGCAGGAGGAGATGGGAACTGGTGTTAAACTTCTTCCTGCATTTATCACACTCAAAGGGCCTCTCCCCAGTGTGGCTCCTCTGGTGGACAGTCAGTTCAGAGCTTGTCCTGAAGCTCTTCCCACACTGCCCACACTCGTAGGGCCACTGCCCTGTGTGGATTCCCATGTGGCGGATCAGGTGGCAGCTCCGGCTGAAGCTCTTCTCACACTTGCCACACTTGTAGGGCTTTTCCCCTGTGTGAATCCTCTGGTGGACAGTCAGTTCAGAGCTCGTCCTGAAGCTTATCCCACACTCCCCACACTCGTAGGGCCGTTCCCCTGTGTGGATCCTCTGGTGGGCAGTCAGGGTGGAGCTCTGGCTGAAGCTCTTCCCACACTCAGGGCACTCGTAGGGCCTCTCCCCGGTGTGGATGCGCCGGTGGGTGACGAGAGCCGAGTTGTGCTTGAAGCCCTTCCCACACTCAGGGCAGCAGAAAGGCTTCTCTGTATGGGTCTGCTGATGCCTGAGGAGAGTGGAGCTGGTCTGAAACCTTTTCCTGCATTCCCCACGCTCACAGAGCCATTCCCCTGTGTGGATTCTCTGGTGGCAGATCAGGCTGGAGCTCTGGCTGAAGCTCTTCCCACATTTTGAGCACTTGTGGGGCTTGTCCCCATCCTGAAGCTGCTCATGGACCCCCAGCTCCGAGCTCCGGCCGCCTCCCTGGCCTGGGCTGGGTCTTTTCTCCTCAGATCTCCATGATCTGCATTTGCAGTCCCCCCTTGTACAGGATCTCCAGGGCTTTTCCTCCCCACTGGATTCCTGCGCTGTGGAGCCGTTCAGAACAGCCTCTTCCATGAGGTTCTGCTGTGAGGATTTCTCCTCCCTGGTGCCCGTCCTCAGCTCCTTGTCTGGGGGAGGAAGGACAAGGAGAGGATGGGATTTGCCTCCATGCCAGAGGGAAGGAGATCTCCCCAGTGTGTCTCTGGCAGGACAGCATCAGCAGCAGAGCTGTCCTGCAGCCAAGGGAGATACTGGGCTGGGAGATGGAGCAGGAGAGAGGGAAAGGGGCAGTGACTTCCTCCTCACCTGCCTGGGGCCCCCGGGCCATCTTCCTCTAGGCCTCTTCCTCCTCCATCCAGCCAAGGTTTGGGAAAGGGAAATCCTGGTTAGGGTACAAGGGCTGAGTATGTTGGGTTTGATCGTCCCGCTGCCCAGGTCCAGCTTGAGAAGACACTGCCCCTTTTCAGCCTCAGGGGCCCGGACCCCAGTCATCTCCAGCGTCCCGCACCCTTCCAGGCTGCCGGCAGCCCCTCCGGGCTCTCCTCACTCGGGGGCTCCCGCCTTCCACCCCCGGCTCTCCCAGGGATCCCCAAACCTGATACCGCCCCCCGCTCTCCGCCGGTACCGGGCGATCGCCACGTGGGACCCCTCAAGATCCCCCAAGGGGCATTTGCAGCTCAGCTTTGGGGTCCGGCAAGATTCAAATATCTCCTGCCCACAAAAAAACCCTCCCGAAGATCCTCCGATGGATTTGGGGCGAGCTCACCTTCCCCGCACACCTGCGAGTCCCGGGGGGCTGGATGCTGCTGAACCTGGGGGAGCTGCGGCCTGAGCGGACGGCCAGGGAAACCGTGTGGTTCTGCCGCTGCTCCTCCTCCCGCTCCTCCTCCCCTCTCCCCGCTGTTCCTGCTGCTCCTCTTCCTCCCGCTCCTCCTCTTACTCCTGTTCCTGCTCCTCTGTCCCTCCTGTTCCTCCCGCTCCTCCTCCCCTTTCCCCCCTGTTCCTGCTGCTCCTCTTCCTCCCGCTCCTCCTCTTACTCCTGTTCCTGCTCCTCTGTCCCTCCTGTTCCTCCCGCTCCTCCTCCGCTCCCAGCCCGGCCCGGGCAGATGCCGACACCCAAGAGCAGCCGCGCTCTGCCCCGGGGGTGTCGCCGAACCGGCCCCGCCCCGCGCGGCACTGGGAGGGATCCTGGGAGCGCCCCGGGAAGGAACTGGGAGCGTTTTGCCCCCCAGTGCCGCCCTTACTGGGAGCACTGGGAGGGAGCTGGGAGCAAACGGCGCCCAAAGGGCGTGGCTATGCAAATACAGGAGCGCTCGCGCGCTGTGATTGGTGGGCGGTACCGGTCACGTGAGGGCCGAGTGGGGTCCCGGAGCGATGGCGGCGTCCGGTGTGGGGGGAGCGGGGTCGGGAGTACGGGACTTGAAACAGAAATATGGCCGGGAATAGGGGCAGGGACCGGGAACAGGGGACGGGGACCGGGAATAGGGGCAGGGACCGGGAATAGGGGAACGGGACAGGGAACATGAAATGGAAATATGGTAACAGGAACGGAACAGGGCCGGAGTGTGGGACTGGGAATATGGCAACGGCAACCAGACAAAGAATACGGGACAGGGAATGCGATCGGGAGTGGGATCCGGGTGGGGGAAGGGGTGGAGGGCAAGGGGAGAGAGAGGGAGAAGGGGCATCCTGGGCTGATGGCATCGGAACGTGGGGACAGCTCCAGGGCAGGGGCTCCTTGAGCAGCTGCTCCAGAACCTCTGCCAGTCTCGCAGCGCACCCGGAGCTGCTTTGCCCGGGGTTCCCAAAGTCCCTCCCAGGAACCCTCAACTCCCTCGAGCCCAGCATCCCCCACAACCACTGGAAGATGCCCCCATGTCTTAGTTCAGCGTCTTTATTTTTACCCCGGTTTTGGGTGTTTTGAAAGGACAAAGAGAAATTAAAAGAAGATCCAGGCGACGGAGATCCTGAAGGATGTGGAACCCCCCCCAGCCAGGTGTCTTCCCAACACAGATCACCAACAAGACAAATAACTAGGGCTCTGCCCAACAGAGGTCACTGGAGATCATCCAATGCGAATCCTCCCGTGGGGGATGGAGCTGGAGCAGTGCACAAAACTCTTCCTGCACTCAGGGCACTTGCAGGGCTTCCCTTAGTGGTGCCTCTCTTGGTGTTTGTCAAGGCTGAGATCTGTTTGAACTCCTCCTCACACTTGGGATGCCTGTAGGGCCTGTGACATCCCAAGGAGCAGGGCTGTGATGTGCTCTGGTGCCTGTGACATCACAGGAGCAGGGCTATATGGGAAGGAAAATCCAAAGTATCTTAAAAACCTTAAGTGTCTGAAAGCATTAAGGAGCCTCACTGACTGTCCATGCAAAGCCTCTCAAGAGGCTCGTTAGAGTAAATAACTGGAGGCCATGATTGCACAAACCTCTCATAGACTCGGTATCAAAAGAGAAACATCATGTACCTTAAAAACCTGTAGCACTAATGAGCCTTGCTTAGTGTTGTTACTGACTAAGAATCTCAAGGGACTAATTACAGCAAATAACTGGAGGCCATGATTGCACAAACCTCTCAGAGACTGCAAGGCAAGAGCAAAACCCAAAGTCCTTTGAAAAACCTGCAGTCCCTGGGAGCACTAAGGAGCCCCCAGGACCATTCCTGACTCAGACTCCCCAGGGACTCCTTCCAACAGGTCCTTGAGACCTCTGGGATGTGGGGGGATGCTGAGGGCAGCACAAGGGGGGACAGTGCCCAGCCTTGCTGGGGCTGTGCCACGAGGCCCCAGTGCCTCAGGACAAGGTGTCTCCTCACAGCCCTTGGTGGCACAGACCCCAGGGCACCAAGACTTGGCTTCTCTTTGTCCCCACCTGTCATTGCCTCCAGTTTTCTGCTCTGACTGAGACCTGGGGACACTTTCTTGGTTGTGTCCCTCAGTAGGACCCATTCACAATATCAGAAACTTTAGAGTTTCTAACTTTGAGAGGTTTCTGCAACTCCCTCTCAGGAACTGATGCTCAAGGCCACCTCCCTGCTCAAGAAGCGCTGGGCATCTGCCCTCAGCTGGGAGTGGCCATCGAGGAGAGCCACAAAGGAAGGAGCTTCCTGCCCCTCCTGGCCCAGCCTGATTGTTCAGCAGCTGGAAGTGCTGGGCCTGCCCCAGCTCGCAGCAGCCAGAGAAGAACCTGATGGGAACAGCAGAGGGGTCTCAGTGCTGCATCCCCCAGAGAGCACAGCCCCCATCAGCCATCAGAGAGCCCCAGCTCGTTCTGGACATCACAACCTGGCTGCAGGACTCCTTGCTGATGCAGAGGTGGTCGGGGGGAGAAGCAGCAGCTCAGATCCTGTATAGCCAGGGGAAAGGGCGTGTGGCACATGGGCAGCATGCCTGGGAATGGAAAGAGGGGCTGGAACCCCCAGTGAGGATGGGCATGGAACCCTGAGCCCATGGCCAGGACCTCAAGCCCATGGTCAGGACTCCCTGTTGAAGACAAGCACAGGACCCCAAACCCACAGCCAGGACCTCAAATCCCAAACAAGCTGGAATCCAGAGCCATAGTTTCATTTTTAGGGTCCAAAACTGCTTGGCTTGTGTCCAAACCTTCATTTATATATTCCAAGTGCTGCTCTTAAGGTGTGGAGACAAATCCAAAGGGCTAAGAACATCATTTTGAAGGCCTCAAGTCCAATTTGGAAGGCCCAAAGTCTCATTTTCAAATGAGGCCTAAACCATCTTTGTAACTTGCAAAGCCTCACTGTCAGGGACCCAAGTCTCCTTTTTAGGATTCAGTCATCAATTTGGCAGGCTTCTTTTTAAGCCTCTAAGGAGGCATTTACAGGGTGCAATCCTTGGTTTATGGTATTGAAGCACCCCTAAGGGTATTAAACATGACTTGAGAGTTCAAACTCTCTTCGTCTTTTCAAGTGACTTGAACTCCATATTTAAAAAAGAAGAGCTTGCCAGTTGGGCACATGCAAGCATGCAGCTTTCAAAATCCCATTACACAAACATCCCACAGTGGGTATTTCCACCAATTGCCCCAAAACCTACAGAGAAGGAAACACCTTGGAAATGATACACACAAGGCTAGCAAGGGGTTTTAATTCTAGCTTTGTCTTTTCTGCTTGTTTGTTCCAAATGAGTGTTTTCTCCTGCTCTTTGCTGACTGGTGGCAGTCTGTGATCTCCACAAACCGTCTGCGGAGGTCATAGCCCCATTGCAGGGATCTGCTCTGCTCTGTCTGCCTCGGCAGGGGCTGCTCCCGAGCAGCATAGGGTGCATCAGCCCTCCTGGAGCCAGCGTTCCGTGGGTCATTCTTTAGGTCTGGGTCACACTGTGGAGCACTTCTTTTCCACCAGTTCCTCCTCCTTCTCCCTGGCTGGTGGCAGTCCGTGGTCTCCACGAGCTGTCTGCAGAGGCCGTGGCCCTGCTGTGAGGACTGGCTTTGCTCTCTCTGTCTGGGCAGGGGCTGTACCCAAGCAGCGCTGGGCGCAGGAGCCCACAGACAGCTCCTGCTGAAGGGCCCTGAGGCTGTGCCATCCTGGAGAGCATGGTCACGACCTGCAGGACTAGTTCTCTTTCTCTTCCTTCCTGTTGAGTTGTTGGATCCACTGCTGTTCATGAGCCAGCTGCAGTGATCATTGCCCCACTGCAGGGACCTGCTCTGGATCCCCTTCCTGGCACTTGTCCTCTGGCAGTTCATTGACAGAGTCCTGCCAGGTGGATCAGGTGTCCCTGCAGAACCTGCTTGCTCACTGCTGGCCTGCCACTGACTGAGGAAGGAATGGGCATAGCATGGTGTCAGAGAGGAAGCCACCATTCCTCCCATTTTCAAATCAGAGCATCTGGAGAAAAAATAAAGTGATCTCTGTTTAAGGCATTCCTTGCAGGCTCCACTGGGTTTCAGTCATTTTCTTGGAGTGGTTTCTACAGCAGAGAGAAGATTTCACCAAGGTCACCAATGGAAAATTTCATGGGAGTCTTCCCACCAGGTCTGCCCCTGTCAGAACAAGCCCTCATGTCTATTCTCCCTACAGCCTCCATTTCACAGAGTCCTAGAAAGGTTTGGTTTGGAGGGTTCCTTGCATACCATCTGGTTCCACCTCCCCCATCATGAACAGGAACAAATTGAACAAGTTGCTCCAACCTCCATCTAGCCTGACCTTGAACACATCCAGGAATGGGGCAGCCACACCATAGAGAAGCTCATAGACACCTTCTGCCAGTGCCTCACCATCCTTACATGCAAGAATTTCTTTCTAATAACTAATCTAAATCTCTCTTTCACTTTGAAATTTTTACCTCTTGTCCTATCACTTCATTCCCTGATAAAGAATCCCTCTCTATCTTTCCTGGAGTCCTGTCCAGCATGACCCAGTTTCAGAGAGCACATGAGGAGCAGCTTACACAGGCCAGCACCCTAAAGCCCAGCAAGAGAAGGACTGATATGACATAGTTCAGAATTGACAGAAGTAAGCAGAGAATTGCCTCCTATAACAAACACCCAGGAAGATGAGAAGACAAACTACAAAGCTGGGAAAAGGAAACATATTCTGAACATATGACCCTAGTTATTACCTGGCATAGAACAGCAAATAGGCCTGCTGCCTGAGCACTGTGTGGATGCCACAATTATCCACAGACTCATCATCCATCTTGTACCATAGTCCATTGCTGGCCTGCAAAGAAAGTCATCCATCTCTGGAAAGGAACTGCAAGTTTTCTCCCCAACACTGAAGAGAGAAAGCAGCTGAACAAAGAGTACACCAAAACAAATCCAAATCAGCCCTGAAGGAGACCTTGTCTCCCAAAAGCCTTGGATACCTGTAACACTGACAAGGAAGTTTGTCTTCCCAGTACACTTGACTCTATCAAGAAAGAAGTTGCTCTTTACCTTTGTGTAGCAGAAGAAGTGTCCGTCAAGACAGGTGTCACCACTGTGCACAACAAGAGCATATAAGGAGTAGAGGAGTGGCTCTCCAGCTGTGTCAGACATGTACGGCCGAAGATCCAAGTACTCGGGATACTCAACAATCTACAAAAAGACCAAGTGAGATCAGAAATTATCCTGAACTGCCACATGAAATAACTCTTTAGCACATAATGATTTGGACAACAGGAAACTGTTCTCAGCCAAAGCACCTCTGTTGGAGCAGAGCTCAGGATGGTCTTCTCATAGGAATTGTCCTCTCCCCATAACAGAGCACAAAAATCCCAACATGAGCAGCTTCTGGAAGAGGTGCACTGCTTTGGGGACTCTCCTGTTTCCAAGAGAAAGCTGCACTGCAGTTGCATACACACCTTGCTGATCTTCTTGCCTGTGTGGTCGGCAGCCCTCTCCAGGCACACGGTGAAGACCTTGGGCACACAGTGGACTGTGACCCTCTTGGAGGCGGCTCCCTTCTTCTCACACCTTGAAACAAGCAGAGCCCAGGGCTGAAACAAGCCCTGTATTCCCCAACAACGCAAGACAAGCTTTTGTCTCTCACATATCCTTACAGTATTTTAGGGCTGTTCCATGCCATAAGGTCACATTAAAAAAATCTGTCTCATTATTGTGCTTTACACCTCCTTGAGAAGATGATTGTGCTCAACCACATGCAGCTCCTTCACATCGAATCAAGTGCTAACAGGTTGTTAGAAGTCATCTTACTTGCTGCATTTGAAGCAGTATTTTCCATCCAGCTTCTTGGGTGTCACAAAGTCCTCCAGAGCTGTGGTGAGGGATGAGGGTGCCTGGAGAAGTGAGAAAGGAGCCTCTGAGCTTGGGAAATGCCCTTACCTGAAGAGTTCCAAGGAGTTAACAAGAAGATCTGGGCAGAGGAAGGAAGGAAGCAAGGAAGGAAGGAAAGAAGGAAGGAAGGAAGGAAGGAAGGCTGGCTTTCCTTCTTGTCCCAGGATTTCCTGGGGTCATCAAGAGCTTCCTCTGTTGAATGCAGAGATGAGTGCCATGGTCTCTGCAGAAGTAGGTACATTCTGGTTCCCACCCACCACCAAGCTCTCTTGTGCTTGCAGGATCCATACTTTTGATCTGGAAAGGTAGAGGGGCCTTGGGATGTCTTGAAGCCCAACTGCAAGCCTCTTACTTTGATATCCAAAAGGACATGCAGGAAGGCCTTGTAGGAATCAGAAACTGCTTGGCACCTCAAGCATATGACTGGAAAGAAAATCAAAATGCTGAGTGAAGGAGGAAGTTAAATGATGGTGATACTTAATGCTCATGGTACCAATTACACCAGTTACAGGACCAGCCATTTATCACAGACAGACAGAAGGAAGGGTGAAAACAATGCCAAGGAGAACAATAGATGTAGGAACATTACCTCTGGATTTCAGAAAGCCCCCAAATATTTGATGGATGATGGTAGCTGTTTGAGAAGAGATGTCCACACTGGAAATGAATGGCAAGGCAGAGTTATCTTCCAAAAGTTTAGCTTGGAAAGCCCTGGGCATAGGTTTTCCTTGATGGGAGCACATCCAAGGGGTCCAGTGGGCTTGAGAACACGGGAAAGGATATTTACTTGTGCTTACCCACTGCTCCCACTCAGACAAGCTCTCTGCATGGCCTCAAGAGCACAGCGTAGGAACTCATAGGCATCTCCAGCCATGTCAGGCTCAAATTCTTCTCCTATGACTGAGAAAGAAGTTAGTACTTTTCACCTACAAGAAAGAGAGAGAGCCTATCAAACCACCGGAAAGGACTCACATTTGAGGTCTCTGACAACAGCCCTAGGCCAGATGACGTTGGCTGAAGAGTGCAGGACTTTCCTGACATGCGCTTCCATGGTGCACATCATGCAGAAGCCTTGCCGATGGCCTGAGGGGAAGAAAGCTCCTCAGATTAGCACATCATCCCTAGCACTAGGAAACCTGATGGAGATCTTGAACTTCTAAGAACGGTCTTCAGTTTTCCCAAGCTGACAATGTCACAGAATCACAGAATGATTTGGTTGGAAGATCTCCAAGATCAAGGAGTCCAACTCATGCCCTAGCACCTCAACTCACCCATGGCACTGAGTTCCACATCCAGCCTTTTTTTAAACACCTCTGCGGATGGTGACTCTAACACCTCCCTGGCAGACCATTCCAGTACTTTATCACACTTTCAATAAAAAAATTTTTCCTAACATCCAACCTAAATTTCCCTTGGTGCAGCTTAAGACCATGTCCTCTTGTTCTGTCAGTTGTTGCCTGGAGAAAGAGACCAACCTTTCATGCAATTGTAAAGATTGATACAGTCGCCTCTGAGTCTCCTTTTCTCCAGGCTGAACAACCCAGGCTCCCCCAGTCATTCCTCACAGAACTTGTGCTCCAAGCTCCTCACCAGCCTCGTTGCCCTCCTCTGGATGCCCTCAATTGTCTCAATATCCTCCTTGAACTGAGGGGCCAGAACTGGACACAGCACTCAAGGTGCAGCCTTGCCAGGGCCCAGTGCAGGGGAAGAACGACCTCCCTGCTCCTGCTGGCCACACAGTTCCTGGTACAGGCCAGGATACCATTGGCCTTCTTGGCCACAGGGCACACTGCTGGCTCATGTTCAGCTGGCTGTTGACCAATACCCTTAAGTCCCTTTCTGCCTGGGCACTGCCCAGCCACGCAGTCCTCAGCCTATAGCATTACAGGGGGGTTTTGTGGCCAAAATGCAGGTGCAGGACTTGGCACTCAGACTTATTAAATGTAATTTTCTTGGACTCTGCCCATCCATACGACCATTCCAACTGTTCCTAACAAGCCTAGGACACTTTAGTGCAGGGAAAACCTTCTTCAGAAATTGTCGCAAATTTTTGGTGCAATAAGCTGAGAGTTTTTAACTTGCAGGAACAGAGATACTAGGCTAGAAAGAGGTGCCTTCCTGAAGATGAACACACATCTTGTGTCATCTGTGGACAAACACAATGGAACAATAAATTCTTCTTTGAATATAAGCTCATGGGGCTGGCAAAGAAGGGCTACTCTCCTCCTAAATACAGATCTAGTTTCTGTAATCCTTAGGATGTGCTCAAGAGATTCACAAGAAAATATTCCTTGAAGTACTCACACAGCTGGCTATGGTCACGAGAGAGCAGGTAGTTGGCCAAAGGTGGTGTGTATGTCAGGCACTGCAGGATGACATTGATGTAGCAAGTACTGCCCAGGTTGCAGAGTCCTGCTCCAGGTCTCTGTTTTTGCTGCCAGTCCATGCAAATCTCCTCTGGGGGAAAGAGGATCCTTTGTGGCAGAGCCATTCCCTCAGCAATACCTGCAGGGGGATGATATTTGATGAGATGTGATAATATTGTTGCTTGAAAGCACATTCATATGTTGAGTTCTCTAGAGGAGCACCAAGGACAGCAGCTCTAGCTGTCATCGCAGAAACACTGGGGAAAGCCTGTCAGCCCATTCATATCTACTGGTGTGGAAACAGTTTTGGAAAACAGTCTGATCCCCTCCTTAGTCTGCCAGAAGTTCTACAACCTCCCACTCTGGTTTCTGGACCTCAGGCTACCTTCCTTTCCCTGTAGAGCCTTGGATTCCTCATTCCTTTTTCCTCATTGTAATGTGAAAAGAAACAAACAAGTACATATGGATGTCAGGTGTTCCTATGAGTAATGTCCTCTTTCAAAGTCTTGTGCACTAGTGACAGAGTGACCAAATGCTTTTCCTGTGTCTAACCAAAATCACCTGGGTCAGTCTGGCTGCTCTCAGGATCTAGTTTGTTAGCACACTGACACTCAGGAATGAAGCACCAGCCATGTTGTCTGTGGGCATTCACAAATTTCAAGGCTGCTGACAAAACTTTTACAGGAATTATTTCCTCTTGAAGCTGTTCCTCTCAGAAACAGATGGAAAAGTTGTGGATGGCAAAGGATCCAGATCCTGCTCCAGAAAAATCAGATGAGAACTAAACCCGTCTCCTGTTGAGAAAGAAAATAAATGCAGCTTGAAAATTAAAAAACCCCAAATGTAACCCACAGAACAGCTTTAACTGTCAGAACCATTTTTTTTTGGTGCTTGTAGTCACTGCCAAAGACAGAGAATGCTTGAAAAAATGCAGACATGCAAGCAGCAAAGAAAGGAGCTGAGTTATCCTGAAGACCAGCTCAATTTCTGCTGGTCTGCTCCTCAGGACGCCAAGCATTGGGCAGGTGAGGTCACAGTGGCGGGGCAGGTGCCACATCTCTGCCCTTTGTGACACAAGGCTGCCTGGGGACATCGCCGCCTGTGTCCACAGAACCCAGCAGCCCTACACACAGCCCAGGCAATTCTCACAACTGGGAAGTCTCTGGAGCTCCCCTGGCAGAGGATTTAGCACCAGCTAAGCTCCTGGCTGCAGCACCAGAGGAATGAAAGGCTTCTGAGGGCTGTGAGCCTGGTCAGGGGTGTGGCTGGCTCACTCACAGCGCCGGGGCTTCTGTTCTGTCCGTCCCAGGTACTGGAACGTGTCCTTGTGCCTTGTGCAGCAAATCCCCTGGGCTCTTAGGGCTCGTTTCCAATGGATTTTCTTTGCCCTTAAGGTCAGCTTCAGGCTGACCCTCAACTAGCAACACCAAAGGAACACCTTCAGAAGCTGTGTTGGGTAGACCTTGGATGGCTCCTAGGTCCTCACCCACCTTCCCTCTCACCCCAGCCCTCCCTGCCAGCTTTTAGCACCAGGATTCTTTGGAATCCACCTCTCAGAAGAGCATGTTAGAATCCAAAGCCTCATTTTAGGGTGCAAAATCCTCACTGAGGGCTCTTCATGCCCAAAGTCTTATTTGGAAATGAAACCAAATTATTTATAGGGTGTAAAATCCCATTTATATTCCTTTAGTATCCATATATCTTAGTCTTGTTCTTAGGAACTACAATTTCATTTTTGATGTCCAAAGTGTCCTGGTTGAAGTCTAAACTGACCTGGTTTAGGCACAAGCCCCATGACTCATCTGAAGGTCTTAGAGCATCATTTTGAAGGCTACAAGTCCCATTTGGAAGGTCTGAAGCTTTGTCTGTTAGGTCCAGAGACTCATTTGCTTTGGTCCCAGAGACAAGATCTGTGGAAGCTAAAAAGAAGGTCTGGACCCTAGAAAGACACTTTGGACTTTCTAAGGAAGGCTTTGGACTCTACAGGTGAGCCTTTATCCTACAAATTTGGAAATTTGGACCTTCCAAATCAGGTTCTACAGGCAATAAAAGGTAATATAAAGCAGGTTGGAAGCTCAGAAATTAGGGTTGTGGCCCTAAAATGGAGGTTTTAGGCATGAAAAAAACTAACAGGTGAGATGGTAGAAATGACCCTTTAGAACCTAGGGATTCTCTACTGCCAGGAAGTGAAGCTTTAGGCTTCATGGGGAGCTAAATGCCAGCAACAGCTTTCTGTCCTGTTACCTTTTGTGTAGAAGCAACTTCTGAATATGTTCAGTTTTGGAGGTGGACTCCTGGAAGTGGAGTGGATCCTTTTGAGGTGGGTATGTTGCTCTCTGAGGAGATGAAGAGGAACTGCAGACTCTGCTCCAGGGCTGTGGACTCCCCACTTCTCTGTGCAGATGGAGAGGAGACAGCAAGAGCAGCCAGCCACAGTGTCCCAGACAGCCCTTTGCTCTGGAAAGCAGAGGAGGGCCAGGCTGTGCTTTTGGACTCTCAGCTCTCCCTGGGCTGTGGGACAGGGGCAGATGTGTCACAGTGTCTGCAGCCTGGGGTGGAGACCCCACAGGACAGCTCTTGTGCTCAGAGTTGCCTGGGGGGCCCTGGCACAGTCCTGTGCTGACTGCAGGGGTCCATGTCTCACGGGGTGACACTGGGCATCAGAAGCTGGGCTCCATCCCCTCCCAGAAGCCCATCTTGCTCTGAGCTGATCCTCAGTGGTGAAAGCCCTGGCAGCCTCTAAATCTGCAGCTCCCTGTCTTGAGTGTCACAGCTGGTACGTAGAAATGTTTCAGCTTGCCCAAAAAGCTCTTGAAGATGCTGTTGGAGCTGCCATGCTCTCCAGCGTGACACAGGGAACACACACATCACAGAGAATGAAGGAGGAGCACTCTGGCCCTCCCAATAGTCTCTCAGGACCTACTTTGCTCATAAGTACATGAGGAAATGGGTCTTTGGAGTCTTAAAAGAAGGATTGGACATGGCCAAATTGCAGACTGAATTCTAAAGATGGGCTTTGGTCCCCAACATTGAGGCTTTGAAAAACTAAAAAGGAAAGTTAGGGCCAAAAATGAGCTTTCGGACTTACATATAAGGCTTTTGACCCCCTAGATGTGTCTTTGATCTCTAAAACCATAAACCTTGGCAATTATGAATTGCTTTTTAGAAATTTAGCAAATTATACCAATTTTGTAGTCTAAAAATGTGGGTTTGGACTTCAAATTTACTATTTGTTCTTCTAAACACTTGTTCTGGTGATTTAAAATGTATTTCCTTTGTGAAGATTGCATCATATAAATAGCATTAGTACCTGAAAAATAATCCTTTGGACCTTGAAGATGTATTTTGGTATTTAATTTTTAAAATTTTAATTTTTTTTTGTTTGTCCTTGGGATGTCAGATTCTGACCCTAATAATGAGAGGGCTTGAACTGAAATAACGCTGTGTAATTTATCAAAATATGAGCATTGGTCTAATACTGATACTCAACTGTGATGGACAAAAGACTCTCTAACAATTTAAACTTAGAAAGTGTGTGTTTATTCAGGTGATCACAGAGTCAATTTATTGACAAAACATTCAGTTACATATTCATAATAACAGCCTCTCCTATCCTCTGATTCCCATGGTAATCAGCTTGAATGGCTTATATTCCAAGATTGAGCAACTCATGTCTTGTAGATGCTATTGCAATTACTGTTGTAAATGTAGGTGTCATTTCAGACTCCATTTCTTCTGCAGATACCATTATAGATTAAGATTACGTGGCAGAGGGAAATGCTTCTGTAGAGGAGTGCCCCAATGCAGTTACCATCACACAAACCATTCCTAATTTGTATCTAGGCTCTGTCTTCCAGCCAGGCATGCTGTGTGACCATCTGCAAAGGCTGAAGACATTCCTCCTACCTGACTCCCAAGGCAGAATGGTGGACACTTCTTTGAGAGAAAAGGCTGCAGCTCCAGTGCAGAGGTCTGCACCATCTGCCCTGGCTACTGCCCGTGCCTCCATCAGACAGAGGTGCCAAGTGAGAGGCTGCAGTGCAGATCTCATTGCAGAAGTGAATAGATCTTTTGCTAGTCTGTGGACAGGCAGCAGACCTACCTGCAAAAGGAGTGCTCAGGTGGAGGACCATCTGCGGAAAATGGTTGAGAAGGGCAAGAGGCAGTGGGAAGGCTGCATAGTGTCTGCAGGCTGAGAAAGGTTCTTTCCCAGGAAGGAGAGAGTGTTCTGGTTCAAGCACAGTTTGCAGTAGGCCCACAGCCCAAAGCCAAACAGCACGAGACTCCCCCATGGCACACACAGAAGGAAAGAGGGCCAAGAGAACACACACAGAAGGGAGGAGGGCTGGTGTGGAAGAATGGAAAATTGGAACTGCAAAGACCTGCAGGAAGAACAGTCTTCCCCCAAAGCCACAGGTGCTCTTGCAGAACCTTTCCAGAAGACAGAGGTGCCCTTGATCTTGCACCTTTCACTGATCTGCAGAAAAGACTCAGCAGGAAAGGCACTGGAGACGAGTAAGGCAGCCCCATCCACTCCCCATATAACAACCAGTAAGGCAGCATAATCTGCTGCTCATGTAGCAATCAGCACAACTAAGAAGAGGGAACCAGTAGGAGCATATTCTCTCCTGAGAGATATGGAGGCACTATTTACTGGCCTGCTGCATTCTCTAGATTATGCTGCTTACCATGGACTCATATCAGAGATGCCACTGAGAGACTACCATGCCTTTCACATTCCACCATTACCTGCTGCTGTTATTTCGTGTGGGTGCCAGTGACACAGTCAAGAGCAGTCCAAGCAGCACCAAGAAGGATTACAGAGCCCTGGGAGCAGCAGTAGCTGCGGCCACTGGAGCACACAGGGAGTATTTTTACCAATCTTCCCAGTCAAAGGGAAGGGGTATGAAAGGGCCAGTCGAATCGTGGGAATCAACAAATCGTTACAGGACTGGTGCCACAGCTGGGGCTTTGGCTACTTACTTTGAATATACATTAGACTTGCTTTGAACAACCTGGTCTGCTGGGGGCAAATGGAGTCCATCTACCAGAAAAGGCAAAAAGCATCTTCACTCACAGGCTTGCCAAGCTGGAGAAGAGGGCTTTAAACTACAGTTGCTGGGGGAGGAGAGCCTCAGCCCATCCCATTTCTGTCACAGACAGCAAACAATGTCCTGAGGCTCAAGGCATCCAGGTCCAGATCGGCCTGCATCCATACACGAGGACTTCTCCACCATCGTGGCCATAGAGTCATTTTATTACCACTTCTGCCCCTTCTCAGAAGCAGTGGCCAATGCTCCTGCCCATTTCCTCTCCAGAAGCCAATGGAATTATTTTCTGCAAGCACTCCTGCAAATCCTAAGGGGGGAACAGGCTTGAGCAGCAGAATAAGCAGAATAAGGATCCAGTGCAGACTGCAGTAGGCTATGACCATTTGCTGCTGGGCAATGCCTGCTGATCCTCCTTGACATTTTGCAAGGAGAGAGGGTGATGTGGCAGTGCAGCCAAAGCAAGGGCTGAGCAGAAGGACAGGAGATGGGTTTGGATGCTCAGGAAACCACAGCTCCCTTCCCACAGCTGTGGGTGCTGATAGAGGGCTGGGCAGCACTGCCAGCACTGTCCCAGAGCACTGCCTGGTCGGTGGGCAAGAGGAGGCAGAGCAGCACGAGAGCAAATGCTGGAAGATCTGCAGGTGAGTCCCAATGTTCACAGGGGCCTAGTTGCTCATGGAAGACATGTCTGTGCACAGGAAGCTCCTTTCACATAATTCATGCTCCTACCCTGCAAATCTAGGGGAGGGCTCAGCTGAGCATACTCAGGAAGATTCTTCCAGCACATGATTTGTCTGGGTTGAGCTGGGTGTGGGTACTCTGGAGTACAGACACTGCAGAGGCAAAGCTTTTACAGTGGAGAAGGCAGCAATGCTGCCCCAGTGGAGAAGGCATTGCTGTGACGAGGCCAATGAGTCAGGTTCTCCCCACTGTGGAAGAGAACGAGGAGAGCAAAAGGGCCAAAACGTCGCTGCTGGCCTCCGAGGACGAGATGGCTGTAGGCATGGGACTCATCCCTCCCTCCCACCATCCCAGGGAGCAGCTGCAGGGCTCAGGGGGTGCCACAGGGTCTGGCAGGAGATGCCAGGTTTGCTGCAAACGGTGCTTGGGTGGGAAGAAAAGCAATGCGTGGGTTCATGCCTGCTTGCAGCTACAGCCCTCGGTTGTCCCCCTCCAGGCCATGCAGGTCCCTGCCCTGGCCCTGGTCACTCTCTTGGTCCTGCTGCCCCCGGCGCAGCCCTGCCCCTCAGAGATGAACAAGGTCAAGGATCTGCTGGAGGTGAACTGCACGGGGCAGGCTCTCAGCACGGTGCCCTCGGGGCTGCCGGCAGACACGGGCATCCTGCTGCTCAGCCACAACCGCCTGCAGGCCCTCTCCACCGCCGCCCTGCTGCCCCTCGCCCAGCTCCAGGACCTCGACCTGGCCAGCAACGGGCTGCTGGCTCTGCACACAGGCGCCCAGCTGCCCTCCCTGAAGGAGCTGACCCTCTCCCACAACGCCCTGGCGGCCCTGCCTGTCCTGGAGGGGCTGCCTGCGCTCACGCACCTGGCTGTGGCCCACAACAGCCTGCAGACGCTGGCCCCGGGAGCGTTCCGCACGGTGCCGCAGCTGCAGAGCCTGGACTTGAGAGGCAACAAGATGCAGCAGCTGCCCCAGGAGGCCTTTGCAGGGCTGAGGGCGCTCAGGGAGTTGGACCTCTCAGACAACCTCCTGAAGGAGCTACCCAAAGAGTTGCTGCAGGACCTGCAAAAGTTGGAGACTCTCTGGCTCTCAGGAAACCAGCTGCAGACCCTGCCCACTGACTTTTTCCCAAAGGGGCACCTCTTCATGTATGTTTTTCTCACTGAGAACCCCTGGCACTGCGACTGTGACCTGCACTACCTCCAGACCTGGATCCAGAAGAATGCTGACATTGTTTACTGGCCAGAGAGGGGCCTGGAGGAAACAAAGGTGGAGGTCGCACCTGAGAAGGTGCTGTGCCACAGCCCTGCTGAGCACAGGCAGAAGCCCATCATTCACTTCAAGCTCAACTGCAGTATCATGGAGGATGCGGATGAGGAAGGAGGGGATGAATATAATTATGGGGAAGAAACCACAGAGAAAGCTGCCATGACCACCTTCCCCCTACATCCATTCATCCCCAAAGGGCACACTACCATGCCCTGTGCTGTTACCTCATCTTGCCTTCCTACCCTCACTGCCACAAGATCTCCCCTCACCCGACCTTCCTTCAGCACCCCTCACACCTCCACCCTTTCCCCAAGCACTTTGTTTATGGCGCTGACAAGCATCAGGGCTCTCAGTACTCCTGTGCCAGCCAGTCCCACCGTGACACCCACGCAGCCCCCCAGCACTGCCACCATTCTCACTGCTGCTGCCACCATCACCCTGCACAGAGCTGCCACTCCTGACAATGCCACCTCACTGCCAGTGACTGTGAGCAGCAGCCCTTCTATGACCAGCAGCCAACCACAAACCGTCCTTGCTGCCAGCACTGTCCACAGCAGTCTCATGGGGTCCTCTAGCACATTTCCCACCTCTTCCACGGCAGTGCCTTCTACTGCCATGCCAGAGGCCTCTTCCATTGTCAGATCTCCATCTCCTCCTCCGATGGCCAGCACCATGCTTTCCACTGGTGCTCCAACACCACCTCCCCTGGCCACCCCACGCCTCACCCAGGCTGTGTGCTCCCCCCCTGCTGCTCCCCCCTGCCCCTGCTCTGTGCCAGGACGGGCTGTGCCCGTGGTGCGTCCGCAGCCTGGGGGGGGGCCGCAGTGGGGACACTGGGGACACTGGGTGCTGAAGCACTGCTGCCTGGTGCACTGGCTGCTCTACCTGGCTTCCTTGGCTCTGCTAATCCTGATCATGCTGCCTCTAGCAGGTTGGCTGGCATGGATGTGTCTGGTGGGACAGTGTTCCAGGCAGCAGTCTCTGCAGACCCAAGACGAGTGGCATCCACTGCTGGAGTGGAGGGAGTCAACAGGAAACCCTGTGATGCATCTCAGCAGTTTCAAAATGCCTCTCCAGCGACCCACATTCTGTACAATCAAAGAAGTGGAGCTGTGCCCTGAGGTCACCTACTGCACAATTAAAGATCTGGGGATACAGTGCAGTCCTCCTGCAAGTTCCTCCTTTTGCACCACAAAGGAGTTGTGGGTTCACCACAGTTCTCTGCACACATCAGTCAAGCCTCTCCCCAGGCAGCTGATGGTCACAGACCTTGGCTCCCTGAGGACCCCATCTGCTTACAGCCTGGACAGGGGTGTCAAGGCCATTGGTGATGTCAGAGTGAAATATGCGGGTAACACCATGTAAATGTTTCTGTACACTCAGAGAAAGAGATCGAAAGTTGCAGCTCTCCTTTCTATGCTTTGTTTTACAAGGGAAAGATCTACTTGCCTAGGGGGAAGCCATCCAACTCCTTCCTCTAGTATTCTAAAATAGCCTGAGGTTTCCAGAGCTAAAATAATTACTTGGGTGTTTGGCAGAGGAAGATAATGTCCAAAACTGGTCAGTGACAGTTTGGGACTGCCACTGCCTGGTTTTGGGGTGAGTGAGAGCAAGCAGAACTTACGTTGTGCTCTGTTGCAACTGCTTCTGTTCAAATTATGCACACAAAGATGCAACACACTTTCTACTCAGTGCCAGGTTCTTAATCACATAATAAATATTCTGTGCCTGAACTTAAAAGGGGTGCTGGTTTGATTTCATTGGACCTGCCACAACTCCTGGCAGGGCACAGTGAATGAGAAATTTGTCTTCAGTACTTTGAATAGTGAAGGCAGGGAAGAAAGCCCATGGAATCCCAGCATCCTAGAACATCCTGAGTTGGCAGGGACCCTAAAGATCAAGTCTCATTCCTGGTCCTGCACAGACGCCACAACAATCCCACCCTGTGCCTGAGAGCATTGTCTAAACGCTCCTGGAGCTCTGGCAGCCTTGCATCTGTGACAATTCCCTGGGGAGACTGTTCAGTGCCTGGCCACCGTCTGAGGAAAGAACTTTTTCCAATATTGATCTATTGGGATGTGCCTGTGACACAGCTCCAGCTGTTCCTGGGCTCGTGACTCAGGTCCCAGAGAGCAGAGATCAGAGCTGGCCCTCTGCCTCCCCTCCACCATGAGATGTCCCCTCCATGTCCTCCAGACTGAATACACCAAGTGCCCTCAACTGCTGCTCATACTCCTCCCCTCTAGACCCTTCCCCATTTCTGTGGCCTCCTTTGGATGCTCTTAGCTTTAGATCCTCCTTGTATTCTGGCGTTCAAAGCAGCACACTTACACTCCTGTTTCTGACTTTGGCCCCAAATGGGTGATTTTCCCGTGTGCTACTGAATCACACGGGAAAAGTATCCCACTGGCAGGTAACAAGGAAAGTGCAAGTGTTGATGCCTCTGCATGACCTATTATGGGATGGTCGGATATGGAGTAGCATGAGAGGCTTTGAAGGACAATGGATGTGACTTGTGAGGGATTATACCAGGACAAAGCACACCGGAGCTGCCCCAACTTCATGACCAGTGTCTAGATGTCACTCAAATGTTTTGGGACGTATGAGAAGGAGGCAATAGTCACCATTGGTGGGGGTTGAATGGTTCACCCCAGAATTGGTGCAGCTGGATCCTGTGAATCACTTTTCCAGCCTGAAATGCAGTTCCAGTTCTAATTGCCCCAAATGTCAAACTGCCTGTGAGTCAGCATGGCCTTCTGCCAGATTGACTACTGGCTCCACAGGTGGGAATGTGTGCCTGTGCTTGGCCAGCATGAGAATGTCTGCTGGTGAAGGTCTGGTGTGCAAGTCTGTCTGTGGACTTACTGCATTTCTGAGGAGACACTTGTCTGTTGGTGGCTGTCCTCTAACCACCCCATCCTCTCTATCCCTGTTTCCTGGGACAATGAGGCAAGCACCTCCAGTGCTGGCACAGTCTGAAGGCCCCAGCAGTGGGGCACTGGGAAGCAGAGTGGTGGAAAAAGATCTTTGTATCTTGGTGGACAGAAAGGTGAACAAGGTCCAGCCGTGCACCTGGCAGCAAAGGGAGGGCAACAAAACCTGAGCTGGGTTAAACAGAGACAGGCCCAGCAGGCCAAGGGAAGTGATTATCCCCTTCTCCCCAGAACCTTTAGACTACAATTTTTTGCCACCTTCTACGCATCTGAAGCCACCCAGCTCCCTCCCCACAGGCACTGCTGGTACCCCAGTATTTATCAGAATCCCATTACCTTTGCCTCTACTTGCAACTCCTCCCTGGAATTCTTCACACAACAAGCACTCCAGGTCACTCCAGGAATTCAAGACCTCTCAATACCACCTAGGAACCTCAAAGCCCCCAGGATCCCTTATTCTACCCCACCATCAACCCCCACCAATCCTGGCACGCCCCAGGATTCTATTCCCTTAAGATCCCCTACACGCTCCAAGATCCCTGTCAGTCCTGAGACAGACACATACACCCTCATGCCCAGTGAACACAGGCACACAAAGCCCCAGTGCCCAGCACCACCCACCCAGAACACTCAGGTCACTGGTCTCCTGCTCTCCTCCTCTTCCTTGTGAGAAGCACCTGGATGTCTGGGCTCCCCACCAGAAACAACAAGACCCAGACAGCTCGAGAAGCACTTTTATTTAACCCAGGTGTGGGGGAAATTGGGGGTTTCCCAGCTCCCAGCGAAGGGCTCAGACAAGGGGACTGAGTATTCCTGGAGGCACAGGGCTACAGTGTGGGGAATCTTTATGTTCCACAAGTTCACAATAGTCTAGGTCACGTATCCTGAGGGTGAAGGGTTGCTGGAAGCCACAGAAAGAACCCACTCTGGGGGAGGGATCTGGACACTTTTGTCATAGAGGCATCCATGAATGCTACCTGGGTATCCTAGTATGGGGTGCAGAGAGTACACCCTAAGCATTATTGGGAGTTTCTGTCGATCTCAAGGGGTCCTTAAGGGAGCTGGGGGCACGCAAGGCAGGGGGCACAGTGAGAACACAGGCTTGCAGGTCAGTGTAGGCGTGGGGCAATGTGCCTCGGGTGATCCAGCGCCGCGCACCCGGCTGATAGGCGTGGATCAGGTGCGTGTCCTGGTAGGTCTCATGACTGTACCCGCCCAGTACAAGCAGCTCCCCTCCCAGTACAGCTGCACCCCCAACCACATGTGCACGGGGGAGGGGGCTGAGGAGGACCCAGATGTTCTGCTTGGGGCTGTAAACCTCAAAGGTCAGCTGGTCCCTGTAGCCAGTGTGCCCAGCCCGCTGACACAGGCCCCCAGCCACATAGAGCTGCCCACCTGCCTCCTCCATGATGTGGCCAGCTCGCTGGCCATTCATGGGGGCCAGGAGGGTGACAGGTGCACCCGGGACGTAGCGGAGCAAGGATGCCTGGCACTGGTATGCTTCATCACACCCCCCTGACACGTAGAGCTCGCCGTCCAGGGCACACGCTGCGTGCCCACACAGAGCCCTGGGCAGGGGCTGGCACCGCCTGGACAGGGAGACAGAGGGGTGAAGGACAGGTTAATCAGGTCCTGCAGTGACTGACTACCTAGGGGCAGCCCTGGTGAGCCATGGCTTCATTGACCATTCAGCAGGCAGCACTGTTGTCAGTGGACAACATCAGCTGACACAATGAATACCCCGGGGCATCACTGCTCAACACTTTGCAGTTGCCACATCATTGGTCAACCACAGTGGGCACCCTAAATGGACAGCACTGGCCATCACCCCATGCACACTCTGCCTATGAGAGGAATCAAACTACTATTCACATTGGCAGATGGCCAACAAGACCTGCAGTGATCACACTACTGACCTAAAACTCATTTGCCACCCACTAGGCAACACTGGGCAACACCCAGTCCCCAATGGACATGGTTGTTCAATACCCAGTAAACCTCTCTCAAATACACTGTAGGTCCATCCTCCACTGGAGGCTTAGTGACCTCAGCACTCACTGGGCACCACGGCCAAGACAAGGGGCTCTGAGAGAAAAGGGAAACTAGGCATCTGCCAGAGCAACCTCACCTCCAGGTGTCATTGGCCAGGTCATAGCACTCCACAGTATCTGTGCAGTACAGCTCCCCTGAGCTGCCCCCCAGGGCGTAGATGAAATTACCAAGTGCCACAGCAGCAAAGTAGCTCCGTCCACATGTCATACTGGCCAGACGCTCCCAGGAATCATCCATAGGCTGGTACCTAGGTTTGAGAGGCAAAGGAGCAAGAGACTACCTGTTACCTACAACACCATGAACTGATGTTGGCACCGCTGAGAGCAACAACCCACCTACAGCTGGCCAGTCCCATAATGCCTTGAGGTCACACGATCACCTTGCATGGGAATATCCCCTCCCTATGGACAATATCAAACTGATAATGTCCTGGGGCATCTCCAAATAGAAGCCTCCCTCTCCTACTCCCAAAAAGCCTGTAACACCCCAGAGCAGAAGGGTACCTCTGAGTCCTACACCCAACCCTTCCAGAATGTCCTGGGGCCACTTGACCAGCTGCAATGCCACAGTGTCTTGAATCCACAGGCAGCTCTAGTGCTACCAATACCTCCCACAATGTCCTGGTACCACATGGTGACTATAAATCCCCTGCAGCTCTCACCTGTAGACACTGGCTAGGGTGTCATGGGCTCCATAGTAGTGCTTTCCACCCAGGATGTAGAGGTTGTTGCCCACCACAGCTACAGCATGACGGAAGCGTGGGCCGTCAGGAAAATGTCCCAGTGCCCGCCACTCAACCTGCTTCACCAGCCCCACAGCACTGAGGTAGCGGTCTGCAAACCAGAGGTGTCTGCTGGGCTTCCGGGCAGCCAGGTTGTCCTTTACTTTGTCTCCCCCACAAACCACCAAGACCTCTTGCAAGGAACGTACCCGGCACGGAAGCTGGGCCGTGGGGGTGAAACTCGCGACCATGAGCTCGCGGAGGATCGTCGGGTCAGCCACCCCTGCAGTTACAGATGGGACCTTCTTCAGCTCCAGGCTGGACATGAGGGCAAAGCGAACAGAGGACAGGATCTCTCTGGCTAGATCCTCCTGGCCATCTCCATTGGCCAGAAGCCACCGAGATGCTGCTTCCAAGGCTTCCAGTTCGTGGAGGACGTTGAGACCATCAGAGCGGAGGAGGCGGATGAGAAGATGTGCAGGAAGATCCAGGAAGGCTGGTGTAACCACCACACAAGGGAAGGTGGCCAAGATGTAGTTCTCTGCTACATGGACCACCTCATCCAACCCATAGGCCACAGCAAAGGCCAGCACGTCAGGGACAGTTTCTGGAGTCAGGCCACGGGTGAAAACATCCAGGCAGAGAGTGAGAAGTCCCCAGGCCTGGTAGCGCAGAGAGGTCTCAGCTGCCTCCAGGACCATGGCCCATGGCCCTGCTACAGCTCCTGTGTAGGCAAAGGAGAGGAGGAGACGCAGCTCGGCTGGGGACAGCCCCGTGACCAGCGGACCGGCAGGGTCGTGGGTGGCCTCCCGCATGGGGCAGGTGAAAAGGGCCCGGAAGAAGTCACAGGAGCAGCTCAGGGCCAGGCGCTGAACTAGGAGGAAGGAAGAACAACGGTGGGAGGCAGCAGGGGACCCTCTGCACTGAGCAGCTGCCAGAACCCAGGTGTCCTGGCCCCATGCCCATCAAAGCCCCAGCTCTGGCAAAGGGAGCAGCCCTGCAGGCACCTCTAGAGCCTGATCCCCACCTGGAGCTGCAGTCTTATTATCCCCACCAGAGGACTTGGCCGTCCCAGAGCACCCTGTCCCACTCCTCAGCCCCTCATAGGGGACCCCTACTTCCTGCCCACCTGGGATGACTTCGTTCCCTGCCTGGAGCTGGAGGTCACAGCCCACACCATTGGCATGGAGCTGCTCCATGGCTCTTAGCGTCTCCCACTGCTCCTCCAGGGGCTTAGGACCTTCTTCCTGGTGGTCAGCCTCCAGCTGCAGGGCACAGGCAGCCGCCAGCCGGGGGGCACCCAGGGCCCGGGCAGCCTCCTGCACCTCTTTGGCCCGGCCACGGGGCACAACTCCCCCATAGGCAAAGGTAAGCACAGCCCGCCAGCCCCACAGTGTAGTCCCAGGTGGCAGGGGGACGTGGGGTGGAGGATCTTGGCGGAGTTGTCTGGTCCTGCCCTCCAGGAAGCGGTGGAAGAAGGAGCTGATGGAGGCCAGGACCACAGCATGAGCCATGTCACCCTCTGGGCCCACGGCCACATCCACCAGCTGTCCTGCAGCACGGAGGTGCTCAGCCACGGCCAGGAAGTGTCCAGCATGAGCCCCATCCCGCAGGTTCCACTGGTCTGGGGCTGGCCCCTCTGCAACCCACATCTTGCCTGTGGAAATACATGAAGCAAGGTGTCAGGGTGCTGTCTCCAAAACTGGAGCCTCTGGCCCATGGCTGGAGTACTGGCTGAGAACGTGGGGTCTTGCTACTGGTGCTGCCACATAGCACAGCCACAAAGCAAAACCACCAAAGTTTCTACCCCACAGCCAGGATCACCAGGCTCTGCTACTGCTCCATTACTGAATTTGATGTTTCTTGGCAAAACTGCAGCTCCATAGCTGAGAACAACAGCCCATTTCACTGCCCCATAGCTAGGCCTGATCTCCTCACCCTGTCTCATCTCTGAACCCTTAGCATGAAGCTACTGATCCACAGCTAACACTGCTGCTCCACAGCCAGTGCCCCACAGTGGCTCAGGCCACTGTCTCCACTCAGACCTTCACTCCTATAGCACACACAACCATGCCCTTCCTCAGCCATTGCTCCATAGCTGAAACTACTGACGGTCCAACAGCAGCCGAGCCGCAGGCCCCGCAAAGCGCCTGTCACAGTTGCTGAGTGCACGGCAGTGCCTGCTGTGTAGCGTGTTAGCTGCTGCCACACATTGTGATGCATTATTCTGCTGTCTGCAGTGCTGCATATTGTACTCCCCTGCACCACATGCTGCCAAGGTGTGCTGACCCTCACGACGTTGCCACCCCTTGCCCGCTGTGTTGCTGTTTGCGCAGTGTTGCTGGTCCTTGCTCAGGCCATGCACTTTGCAGCCCAGTGAAGTGCTTGCTGAATGCTGTGCCCCTGCATTACTGTGTGGCCTGTTATGCTGTGCCGTGCACTTTCCCCCTTACCGCCTGCTGCTGCTCTGCAGAACTCCTGTGACCCCCGAGGAATGTGCCCGGGTAATTATAGACCGGACAGAACACGTGGCCCCAGCCAGGAGCTGGGAGAGGCTCAGGCAGAGGGAGGTCCAAGGCCCCAGAGTCCCCAGGCCGGGACAGTGGATTCTATGAGGACAGGCAGCAGGGCCAGCTGAAGCTGACAGGAGCTTCTGTAAATCCCATGCTACCCTGGGCAAGTCCTGCTGGGGATCCCCGGCCCTTCAAGCCCCTCTCTAAACCTTGCTCTTCTCCAGAGCCCAAGGTGAAGCAGAGCCCTTCCCAACCCCTCGGGTAGGAGACGGACAATTGCCTGCAACCCCACCCCCATTAGGAGGTGATAGGTTTACCATCATCCTGAGCTGCAGCCCACCCCACTGACTCCTAAAGAGCTGAGGGTCTCAGCTCCAGGAGCACATGGAGACAGCAGCCCCTTGGCCCAGCCTCAAGTGCCCTCAAGTGCTCAAGGCAACACCAGCCCACCACGGCTGACTGTGTTCAGGTACCACCGTTCCTCCTTCTGCTGTCCTCTGGTGCCCCAATCTCATCTTGTCCCCTCCCCTCACACCCCAAGTTCTCCTCTCCCACACATCTGCATCCAGCAAGCCCACATTCCCTATCTCTGTAACTCATGCACCCATCTCCTAATGTCCCATCTCTACTGCACTCTTCCCACACGTCCAGGTAAATCCTGTGTCTCCAGAGGTGTTTTCACATCCTCTCTTAGTCCATTTTTCAGCACTTACCTATCCTGTGTGGGATTTTTTTCTGTCTAGTTAAAATCGCCCTATCTTGTTATTTCCCGTCTTTCACTGCACACCTAAGCCTGCACTTTCTGTAGCCACTAAGTTGTGTAAAAGTGCTATTAAAATAAATCTTGAGCTTTTCTCCAGGCAAAATGATCCACTTTTCACCTCTCTTTGTGCATCCTGTGACTCCATGGTCTCCACTTCCTTAGTGGGTTTGCAGGACACACTTGTTTGTTCACAGAAAATTCAACCAGACATAGTTATAAGCAACCTGCTCCAGTTCTCATCTGGCGTTCAGGGGTCCCGTTCAGCCTCAGATATTCCTCAATTTCAACCCTGAAGCATTTAGCTCTAGACTTCCTGAAACGCTTTTTAGAGAAACACCCCAGGCTCCCAGACACCTTGTGGGCAATGCACAACTTCTTCCCTACCCCACCTTCAGCTCAGAGGCAAGCACTTCTTCAGGAGCTTTGGCTCCAGACCCTCACTGTGCAGTGTAATCCCTCTCCCTGCCAAGAGCTCCCTGAAGCTGCAGCGTGGCGCTCCCGGCTGCGCGCACAGCACCGAGACACGGAGGCAAAGTCATCTGCACAAAAACTGCAGCCAGGGCAGAAAATGCTGCCTCCCCTTCAGCAGCTCCAGCCTTCTGCACCTCAGCTCAGATTCCGGGAAACAGCCGCGTGACACCACAAAGTTGTGACAACTGCTGATTGGACTGAACCTTTATTACACAATATCCTAAGTACATACATTTTGGAAATTTGGAAGCCAGCTCAGAGGAGGGAAAGGTGACATTTACAGCTTGGGAGGTCCCATCAGCCTCCAGCCCTCCTTGTTACCGATCTTCATGAGAGCTGCAGTGATTCCGAACCCCAGACATGCTGTGGTGCCAGTGAGGTAACTGTGAGCTGAAGAAAACACATCAAAGCACAAAAAGACCCATTAAGGCACAAGTCCTTCACAACAGATCTTGACAGACTACCATTTTTCGTAAATCCTTTGACCATCAGCAATATTATCTGGCCAGAGGAATTGGAAAAGTGGCCGTTTTAAAAAACTGAGTTTTCATGCTTATGGCTTGCAATTTGAAATACCAACTTCAGTACTCCACTGCCCCATCCCCTTAAGTGGGCAATCCTATATGGCTCATTTGAGTGACACAAATAACAATCACTGCTCTGAACTGTCATCAGCTCAGCAACTAGGACAAGTAAAGATTAACTCTATTTCACCACAAATACAACTTAAAATAAATCCTTCACTTCTTTAGGTTCAAGCATGAATGTCTACAGAAATCAGAGCTGAGTCAGTATCTGCAGGAGCTGCTTAAGCCTTACAAGTCATCGAAGCAACAGCAGCAGAGCACAGCTTGTCCCTCAGACTATATGAAGAATTCATAATGCAGATATTAGATTGTACTAGCTATCTAAAATAAATCACATTTGTTGCCAAGATTTCCACAACTACATTTTCCCTATCCTGCAATTTTAAGGTATAACTGGTAGCTCTTACTGGCAGTATTAAGTCAGCTCTCCTTCCATTCTGTTTACCACTTCATGTTGCCTCTGGTGTCCTCCCCTCCTGCAGCCATATTTATTTTAGCAGGCTCATACAATGTCAATGAAACTGGCATGAATAGAGGCTCCAATGAATTGTTACTAAAGAAGCGTGACATCAACATTCTTTAACATTTTTCCCCAACAGTAAAGTTTCTAAAACCAGCAAGAGCACAATTCAAGGCAGGCATTGTCCACAGTTACCTCTCACTCCCAAGACAGCTCCTGCTGCACAGCCACCTACGAAATAGTTCAAAGGATCCTCTGGCTCTTCCCGGACTTGGGCACTGAGACAGGTACTTAAGCCAAACACAGCTCCCAGTGTAGCTATAAATAAGAAGTAAAAAAACCACAACAAAAACCCCCTCAAGGATCAGAGAATTCACACTCAACACGATTTCAACATTCGCAGTGACTACAAGGGCAAACGAAGCAAGATCCGTGTCCCAGGCCATCCCATCCCAGCTGCCGCAGTGCGACCCAGCGCCCACCCAGCCCCACCCGCCCCCCGGGTCTCTCCTCCCGCACCACGGGATCCGCTCAGCTGAGAGCTGGAGCTCGGAGCTCCCCCACCACTGCCGGGCATCGCCCCGCAGCCCTTCCCCAACACCGCCAGGGGCACCTGGAGGGGAGCAGTGTCTCTGCAGCCGCTGCCCTAGCCCTGCCTGGACTCTGCCCTCTAACTCAGCCCTCAAGTCCCTGGGAAGCCACCTCACAGCGCCAGGCAGAACAACCCCAAGAGCTCCTCTCTCTCTGTCACTGCTAGTCCTGGCACTTTCCTCCTCTGCCTACCTGGGGCTCACAATGATTACTGGATAATAGAAAAAATAATTGAGTTTGTAAATTATTCTTGTTTTTAAACTGACTTTGAAATTGAATTAAGAATTTTGAACTAAAAACTTGTGAAGTACAAGCATCCTGTCCACTGAATTACTAACTTCACCTCATCAGACCCTTTGGCAAAGAGTTGTATCAAGAAAAGCTGGGTTTGTATCTAATACACACTCTTGATCATGAAATGTGAAACTATCTATTAAGCACCATCTGGAGATTTCAATTAATCCTTCTTGGGAACAACAGGATAAAAATTTTCAAACCCTATATAAAACCAGCAGCTCCTGTTACAAACCTATGCAGAAAACAAATTATGCTGATGCCAAAATCAACTGAAAAGAGCACTGAAGAAACAAAATCCCCAGACCTAGGACTGCATTTCAACTTTCCTGCTCTCCCTGCTTTGGACCAAGGCATCTGTAGGTGAAATGCCCAGCTTAAGGCTGTGAGGTATGGCCCCTGAATGGCAGACAGGACAAATCCTTCCTCAGGTATGAAACTGGTAAGAGGACCCGATATGCCGGCTTAGGATTAAGGGCTTTATTGATATCACAGTTGATTACATGATCCAGTCCTTTCACAACAATCTCAGCTCATTAGAGGAGATACCAGATCCTGGTTTAGAGTCGAACTATTCAAAAATGCAAACCTGGACTGCCTATGCCCCAGCTCAGAGCACCAGCACTTGAGGAGAGGTAGAGGTGGCACAAACCATTGAATTAGGCTGAAAAGCAAAAGTCTGTTAAGAGGAAAACTGCACTTGACAAGAAGGAGAGGGAGCTTCAACCATGCAGCCCCTTCAGCTCCCTGCTCCTCTCTTCAGCATCCACCTTCTCTTCCAAAGACAATTCAATGCAACTACCGGGTTTCTCTTTGTCTATAGAACGTGATGGGAAACCCCCCACCTTTATTTTCCTTTTGCCACCAAAACCACTGCATTGTTCTTTAGCAAATGCAGTTTATTAAACACAATGCCTAAATACATTAAGTAAAAACCTAAATTTGCTTACACTACGTTGTTGCCCACAAACTAAGTATTCCAGAAATACCAAAAAACCCCTACGTACCTGTTACTCTAGACTGCAAAAGTATGCTACCTGACCTGCAAATCAAGGATATGTCTTTACGTTTCAGCGTTCTGGCTCTCGGCTAAACAACGACCCAGGGCCGGTGGAGAGAACCACTGGGACCGTGCAGGGGCAAAGGCAAGGGCAAGAGCGAGGGGCGGAGTGCGGGAGCCCCACGTGCGGTCACACCGCCCGGGGCCCGGCCTTACCCATGGTGACACTGTCCGCCGCCGCCGCCTGCAAGGCGGCCAGCGCCGAGCCGGGCCGCAGCAGGATGATGCGATACGCCGCCCCGACCAGGCCTGCAACACAGCACCGCGCGTCACGGCCCGGGCCCGGGCCCCGCTCGGCCGCGCCCCCCGCGCGACCCTTCCCCCCGGTGCCCACCCGCGGCCGCGCCCACGCGCGTGGCGAGCCAGGTGCGCTGCGGGCACTGCTCGCCCTCCGGCCCGTCCCAGTAGCCCGCCATGGCGCCAAGGGCACGGCCCACCTATCGCGAGAGGACGGCGCGGCCCCGCCCCGCGAGGGGGCGGGCCCAGGGATCGCTCCCCGGGCACGCGCGCGGCCCCGCCCCGCCCCGCGCGCGGAGAGCCGGGAGCCGCGAGGCGGGATCGTGCGCGCCGCGAACGGGGACCCGCCCACCGGGATCGTGCGCTACGCGAACGGGGACCCGCCAACGGGGACCCGCCAACCGGGATCGTGCGCTACGCGAACGGGGACCCGCCCACCGGGACCGCGTGCTGCACACCGGCCGCTGCCTGCCGCGCCCGCACGGGCCTGAGGGATTTCTTCCTCCTGTTCCCCGTTGCCCCACCCGCGGCTCTCAGGCTTTTTACCTAAACCCGGAGCTCTGACCTTACCGTCTGGCTCGGCTGGCTGCTTGCGGGGCGGGGAGATCGGTGTGGTTTTGATCTGTTGTGGAGGTTTTGCATTTTTGTGGGAAAGGGATTGTTTTTTGTTTGTTTGTTTTTCTGGTAGGGCCTACAACTCTGACTTAATGACGCTTGAAATATTTTTAAAGAATTTTCAAAGATTCTATTTTAAATTCTCTGTGTTTATACTGCTGTATGGCCCCATTTCCTTCTGAAATAATAAAGATAATAAAGATACTTTGACACAGGCTATAAGGATGATTTTTCTAGTTGTTCATAGTACACTAATAAAAAGGCAGCTCTACTGTGCCTTCTCTGTGATGTATGAAAAGCCAATGTCCATAAAGCAGAAGGAGGAGTCCTTCAACTTTTATTCGAATAAAGGGAAAGTCCACTAGGGAATGCCCACTGGGTTTTCTCTCTCGCGGTTTCAGAGGGCGCAGTCTCTCTTTATCCAAACTCCCGGCCACACGTTGCCCTCTCCCTCTCCCCACTGGCTGAGGCACCAGGAAGGTACAGCCTTCCCCAGCCACCTACCACCTATTCCCCCTTGAACCTGGCATTTCACCCCGAAGTTCAGGAGTTCAGGCTTGTGCAGAGTCCCCCACTTGTCTGTCTCAGGAGTCAGACTGTCTGGGCTCAGTGACAAACCTGCTGTTTGAAGTTAGAGGAGACATTAAGACCCATTTCAGAGACGTTAACACCCATACCTTCACCCATCTAATTGTATCTTTACCAAAGGAAGACTTTTGGAAAGGAGTCCTTGAAAGGAAGTAGCCAAAAGGGAGCTCTGAATACTATCTTCAAATGAGACTTTTATTTACAGAAATCTCTAAGTATTTCTTAGTGAGATACATGTACTTTCACCTAGCAGAAAATAATCAAGACCGACCTTTGATTTAGCAATTCTTTCTTGCACCTGTGTTGGTCTGTGCTGATTTCACAGGAGGGAAAAAACCCAAATCTTGTAAAAAAACCTGAAACATCTTTATAACAACCTATCTGAAAATCTGCTACCCACATGATGGACTAGAGTTCCATTTAAGCCAGTTAGTGCACAGAAAGACCACGTAACACCGGGAGAAAAAGCGCACAGTGAAAAGTCAGTTTAATGAAATCTTGTATGACAAATTATGGCAATTATCATAACTGGAATTCTTAAAACTAGAGAAGATTATGGGAAACACGGTAAAATTTTGAAATATGTAACATGTTTCTAGAAAGTAAATAAACCATTTTCTACACTCACTGGGAGAGCAAGAGACCAGTTGAACTGCAGAATGGGACATATTAGGAACAGTCATTTGGGCAGCAATACCCAAGCAATAGCATCAATTCATACTTAAAGGAACAGAGTTGGAGGGTTTTTACCCTGCAGGCTTCTAACAATCTGGTCACCTCCTACCCTGGTTCTAGGGCAGGATGGCTGAAGACTCATTTATTTAGATAATTTCCTGCCCTGTCTTCTCTAAAGCAATGTATCATGCACTGGGAACTGGACTACAGAAAGATGTTGGATTACAACATTCTCTTACCTTACTGATTTTTGGTTTGGATTTTTTTCCCCCCATTTGATGGGTAGGAGGCTTACTTCTGGTTTCAGTGACTTTACCGTTTTAGCAACATTTTCATAGAATCATAGAGCACGCCGAGTTGGAAGGGACCCATCAGGATCATCAAGTCCAGCTCCCGGCCCTGCATAGGGCTGCCCTAATGTCACCCTCTGGGTGCAAAAAGCTTCTGGTATCCAAGCTAAACCTCCCCTGACTCAGCTTCATGCTGTTTCCTCAAGCTCTGCCATTGGTCACAAGAGTGTAGAGACTGGTACTTGCCCCTCACGAGGAGGCTGAAGACTGCACTGAGGTCTCCCCTCAGTGTCCCCCTCTCCAGGCTGAACAAACCAGGTGGCCTCAGCAGCTCCTCAAACAGTTTCCCCTGCAGACCCTTCCCCATCCCTGTGGCTCTTCTTTGGACACTCTGTTAGCTTAATGTCTTTTTTATACTGTGGTGCCCCAAACTGTCCCCAGAACTCAAGGTGAGGCTGCTGCAGTGCAGAGCAGAGACACACAGTCCCCTCCCTTGCCTGGCTGTACCTGGTATTCCCCCAGGACACGGTTTGCCCTCCTGGCTGCCACAGTACACTGCTGAGTCATCAGCAAGCATGTTTGACTTTACTACACTCCTCAGTATGTTTTTTCCACTTGGAAATCTCAAAGGCTGTGCCTGTGTGGGTCAGCAGCCACACAGACTATACAGGAATTGTCAACACCACACAAAAGTTAACAGGAGGCCTAAGGGGAAAGATGGAGCAGGAGTGAGCTCGAGGAAGGCTGCTGTAAGGCAGCAGAGCTGGTCACCACTACCCTCCCCTGAACAGCCACTGCTTGGTGCAGCAAACACTACGCAGGGCTCAGAGTGTTTGCTTGCTTGCTAACATAGGTTTTAATGTAATTCCCGGGTACATTTTAATATGACAGTCTTACATAGATCTTTTGAGACACATGGGCATCATCTGGTTTTGCCTGCCACTGGCTTACTAAGGCTTAAAGCAGAAAGCTAAGTTAGGGTTTTGCTTTGGCCTAACTGTATCTTGCTGGGCAGGGCCTGAACTCAACCCATTGCCAATTCTGTTGGGATGCACAGCAACACAATTCTGCCTTCACTATAAACATTTATGCAAAGCTTCTGGCTAAAAATAAAATCTGTATCAGTAAATAGTCACCAAATTTTTTAAAAAGCTGTAGGTGATTGCATACTACCAAACCCCAAAGCAAGCATGCTTATTCCATTTTTCTGAATCTTCATGCACCATCAATTCATTTTAGGTAAAACACTTCAAAGTGAGACTCAGCATGGACCCCTAAGAGCCTGGGACCAGGAAATAATGCCTGTTTTCTCAGAAGTGGGCTGTGCTGGCCAAGACACCTTATTAATTTTCCTTATGAACAAGCTGCTGACAATAAACAGCTTTACGGTGCATGGGTATTTGAAAAGAGTAGTTTAAATCTGAGTATCTCAAAAGTGTAAAAAGATGCCAGATGCAAAAATGCAGATCACTTACTTGAAAGTCCTCAGACCTTGTGATGCAAAAGCAATTGTGCAGTGGGTACTAAGGAACCTGCCATGCTCCTGTCGAAGCACAGCAGAAGTAGGGGGTACAGAAACAGGTCTGTTCATTGGTAAAAACCCCCACAACTTTAAGGAGGGAAAAAGAAAACCAAAATGCAAGAAGGCATGAGCAGACAATCCAGAGAATCAAGATGCAGTGGCACAGCTTATCATTAGCCCTTTTCAATTGCCAGAGAAGTAATTACAGGTGTTCTTCCAACTGGCTATCAGGAAAAGCAAAAGCACCCTCTGCCCCAACAGCATCAGTCTTCAGTGAAGTCTTCAGTGATGGTCAACGACAGAAAACAGGGTTAGACGTGTTCTTGATTGCCAGCAAAAAGTGTGTTTCATTAAAACAGAGGCAATAAGGACTGTTTTGCTATTTGAATACTCAATTTCGAAGATGATTTTGTGCTATAAACTGGTTTTCTGTTTCAAATGCTTCTTCCCCTTTCATTTTCTTTTATGTGATGCATTTTAGATCCTTAACCTACAAAGGAGCAAGCATGCAAGTCAAAAATTATCCATCAGCAAACTATTTATAAAGGAAATAGAAAAATTTGGGGAATTTATAGTGAAAGTGACCTGGTGACTATCAAATTCCTACCTTGCTGGAAAAGAACATACCATATAAAACTCAGTTTTCACACAAAAGTCTTAAATGATTAAAAAACACCCAAAGGGGAGGTGAGTTATGGTTACAGTAGGAGTACTTCAGAATTACACATAGAAAAACACATTCTTGCTTTTATTTGTGGTGGAACAGAATACAATAACCTTCAGCCCAAACTACTCAAGCCTGGCAGTATTACCTTCTTCATGCTGCAAGACTTTAGGAAACAGAACAGGGACAGGAAGGGTTAGAAGTTAAATTTTCTATTTAAGGCCATTAATTCAGCAAGATTTTAAAAAATGTCCTCAACTTTAAGCATGAAGAGTTGCACTGACTTCAGTAAGATTATTCACATACAGTTAAGTCAGGCAGGTGCTTAAATGGCTTGTTGAATCAAGCCATTAAATGAGAGCTGCTTTATTATACAGATTTATTTTAATGCCTGGCAGAGCTCATTACATGAGCCTATTTTATTCTTCCTAGGGCTAACAGCTGTTTTGTCATTAACTTTTCTGTATGCCTCCTGCACTTTACTGTAGCCACAGAAACAGGGTTTTCTAAGAAAAATTGTATGCAACATCTATTATATATAGTGGCTTAGCTCTCCCTTAAATAGTAACAGAAAAGAACAGTACAAAACAATAGTTTCACTTTTTCAACACACAAGAGCATCTTATTGAAAAACTAAAATAAAAAAGTCTCACCACAATATAAATCCCCCAAAAATAATAATGAAATGGGAAGAAAAAAGAAGTTAGCAAAACATCCTGCAGACTTTAAAGTCTCTTATTATCAAGTTAAAAAAGCTTTTCTGGTGAACCACAATGTTTTGTTTCTTTCTGTTTACAAACCACTAGACAGCAAACAATGGAATCCACATCCATAATCTATGTTGGGATTAAAAGGCAAAAACATAACCCTGCCCCACTTGCAGTCCAAAAAAAAAAAAAAAAAAGAAAAAAGGACCCCAAAAGGGCAGCCAGTGAGCACAGGAGCTGGTGAGGACCGGGTTTCCCTGGGTGAAGGGGAGCAGGGGTTATAAAAGCAGAAGTTGGAGTTGGAACCGTGTTGAAAAGTTCTATCTTGGAGACCTGCAAGACACGAACTACTGAAGAAACAGCCAAAAGGTCCCAATGAAAAGCTGTGACAAGCTGTAATGTGCCATTTTAATTACAAGGAAGAGGAGAAATGGTTGGGGGTGGTTGCATTTTGTGTTTTTGTTGTTTTGGGGTTGGATTTTTATTTTTTGCTCATCAATATGATGAGCTTTTAACATCCCAAACCACATTCAGGTAGTTTCCAAGTCTGCCTTTTTTTGTGTGGAATCTACTGATCCAGACCAAAAACCCAAACAAACAGAACAGAGATGCACAGTCTTAAGTTCTGGAGTTTTCAACACTGCCTGAAATAATCGCTGGCCTGGAGTATCCAGAGATGCCTGCAAGATGGTGTTCATAGCAGCCTTGCAAGCAGATTGGCTAACATCTGCTATGTGCTACCAACGTTCTGCCCATCACCTTCATCATTAGGACCTGAAACAATAAAAGCAGTTCTTGGTCATAAGAAATATCTTGTGTTTCTTGCCTTGCAGCCTACAAAATCTCAGATTCAGGTGTTCAATGAGAGATGAGAACTACAGAATTCTTCCTCCCCTGCCTTCCATATGCCTTTTCCAGACTAAGATCTGTCTACTGTAGAATTTTATGTTCTTGACTAATCTGGTTCAGAAATCCCAGCAGCATCCCAAAGCCTAAAAGCTCAGTTTCCAACATCTTCAATCTTCCCACTGCTTTTGCTCATATTCATTCCTTTTTTCCCCTTCTGTGAACCCTGATAGAGGTCTGTCAAAGGCTGCATGTTCTCAGCTACAAGAAAGCAAAGCATAGATGACTTCCAAGCTGAGAGTACAAAAGGAAGCCTTCCTCAAATCGAAGACTAGTATTTTTCATAAATTATGGTCTCCTCATGCACAATAAAAACCATTACACTCCTTCCATGTCCCTTTGTAAGCCTTCTGCTTTCCAAACAGCTCTCCACTGAAAGGTCAGTCTGGATGCTGTCTACTGATCCTGAGCTGTCTCAAGTTTTATGTGCAATTCTTGGCCATGATGAAGGCAAAAAACAAAACTCAGAACCACCCTTAGAAATCCTGTAAATGAAAAAAAGCACAGAAAACCTCTGCTAAACTCTGGCATGTAACTCAGAGGCAATACAGGGGCCTTTTACCAGTTTGGAGAAGAATCAAGAAGTAGTTGCATTCAAAAAGGAAGTCCATGCAATAGTCCTACTCCATAGACATATGCAAAGAGCACAGTCTGCCTTAAGAAATGATACAGGAAGATGCATGGGAAACAGGAAACACCACTGTCTTCCTTACTTACCACTTCCAACTGATCCTGAAGGTGCAATGACATCATCATCACTGTCTTCCTCATTTGACTGCGTTACCTCTGGCTCAGGTGCTACACTCTTGATTTCTTGCTCTTGTTCCACTCTACTGCGCAAGGCCAGGATCCGATGGTGCAATGCAGCATACAACTGCCCCGTATCTTTAGAGCTTGCCTGCATTTTTTAATAGTCAGAAATAAGAAAAAGGTACATAGAATTATAACACAATACATGCTGACACAGTACACACCAGTCATATTTCACAATATACTTTTCAGTTTTCACATAAAGTGCTTTTCAAACCAGGTACAATGGGCTGTGGTACACACAGCAGGACATTAGATACACAAGACTCTGGTGGTGAGAGAACATTCCTCTGCTTAGTCCCAGCTTTCTCTGGCTGACATACCCAGTACTTCTTGATCTCATATAGCCTTCTTCCCACAGGAATCATAGAGCTTTCCTGAAACCTCCCAAAAGCTCATATTTAAAAGACCTTCAGTTAAAATCTTGCAGATTTTTGCTGGCCTGTCAATAATTGAACTTCACACATTAGTTATTTGTAATCAAGCCAATTGTTTCATGAGGCACTGGCATAAAATTTCAATACGAGATATAATGAGAAAACTCAATGAGCATCCAGGCAGGCAATTATTCAATATTTTTTAAAACAGTCTCTGTTTCAGAGGGAAGTAATTTTTGACAACCTGTTGAATTCTTTCATAAAAAATAGTTTCTATCCGACCCCATCTGACACTTGAATCTGTAACCTCTATGTCTGCAAAATTCCCCTGCAATGAGCTGTAATAAAAAAAAATTCCAAACAAGGTATTTTTTATCAATACTAAAATCAAGGGTGAATAACCTGATAACAGATTAACTCAAAACTTCCAAATCTAGATAATACGGAGAAAATATTATCCAGTAATTTCACTTATTTTTCGTTATCAATGTATATTTGGTATCATTAAGTTCCATTCTGGCACTCCAGATCCCAGCCCTACAAACCTAATGTCACAGGGAATGCTGACCATTTGTTGATGCTCTCCATTTCTGATCCTTAGAAACACTAATTCTTTTGCAAAATCTTGTGTAGAATCAGTGTAAATCAAAATAACTTGTTTGGACCTTTCAAAATCTGCAAGTGCTTTAGCAGGCATTAGAGAATGATCCTTCTTCCTTGCTGACTGTGTGATCAGATCCTGAGTGTTTTAGGAATTCTGATCGGGATTGCCATTCCCCATTTAGCAAGCACAGAAATCACTTTCACTGTCCTATTACTGCTTCAATCATCAAAATAATCTTCAAAAGAAAATCAAAGTTAAAATGTGCAACCCTTAAATACTAATATGATGTTCTTGACAGTTTTAGTGTTTCCTTTTCAGTAGGCACCCACTATCCTCCCACACTACAGACAGTGACAGCTTTCCTGTGCTTAAAGTTCCAGTAGATCTAATTTTGGTTAAACTACTGCATAAGATCTGTGAAATAATGCCCATTTTCCTTAAATCAGAAAATAATCTGCTTTAAACACTATAGTTAGAGTCTCAGTATGTGTGGAACAGGTCCCATGACTCCATAGGCAATGCTTTGGACAACCTGGCTTCCTAGAGCAGCCTTTGATGTGGCATTTGTTTACAACTAGCAAGACTTTTCAGACAAGCAAATCTGCCAAGGGCCTCGTCTTTGGGGCAGGGTGATGTTAAGACAGTGTAGGGTGCAAAGAAAAATGGGAATGCTAACCTCAACTACAGCTGAAGTATGCACCAACTTTGTTAGGATGGTTAAGACGCCAACAAGAACAGTACTCACTGATATAAGGAAAACTTTAACTCCTTGGTCCTCTGTGTCCATGGCAGTGATCCGGATACTCTTCTCACTGGCTTTATCGATCTGCATCTGAGCCCAGAGCTTGGTATTTAAGATTAGCCTGAGACTCCCCTGAGTCCTCATCACTAAAGCCAAGTTACAAGACCAGTTAGGCAGGAAAAAGACACATCAGGAAGCTCAAAACAGTCAAGACACTTTTTGTTGTCTAAAGGTTTCAGTCCTCCTACAAATAAGCCCTCTTGGGCTTTTGTCACAACAGTAAATGAGAAGAACATAGGCTTGTGCTGGTTTTGGCTGGGGTAGACCTGACTTTATTCCCAGTCACTGGTATGGAGCTGTGTTGGGGGACTTGTGCTGAACATACGGTTGATAATATAGAGATGTTTTAGTTATTGCTGAACAGTGCTTGCACAGAGCCAAGGCCTTTTCTGCTTTTTATAATACTGCAGTGATGAGAAAGATGGGTGTATGTGGGAGGTTAGGGGCAGACAGCTGGGACAGGTAACCCAAACCGACCAAAGGGATATTCTAGACTATATAACACCATGATCAAGACACATAGCAGGGGGAAGAAGAGGAAGGGAGGACGTTTGGAGTGATGACATTAGTCCTCCCAAGTCACCATTACGTGTGATAGGACCCTGCTGTCCTGGAGATGGATGGACACCTGCCTGCCCATGGGAAACAGTGAATTCATTTCTTGCTTCGCTTTGTTTGCATGCACTGCTTTTGCTTTCTGTATTGAACTGTCTTTATCTTAACCCATGAGTTTTCTAACTTTTATACACTTCCAATTCTCTCCCTGGTCATGCTGGAGGGGGAGTGAGGAAAACAGTGCAAGAGGCTTGGCTGCTGGCTGGGCCTAAACTGCAACAAGGCTATTAAAGACTAAGTCATGTCTAAAGTTATTTAGTCTGAAGCCTTATATGTTAATACATTAAAGTTCAGCAGTGGTACCTGAGCAAATAATATCAGGCTAATGCACACTCCTGCCAGCCTGAACAATCGTGCACTATTCAAAGAGATCTCCCTCACCACAAGCAACCCAATACAGCCAGATCTGAATGATCTTACCATAAATTTCTAGGCAAATATTCTAGTTACTAAACATGGCTTGCTTTTATGAGGGGAAAAAGTAACTGGAACATCTGCTGCAATAGAAGGGTATGAAGATACTCTCTTTGGAAGCAATATTCTGAAGCAATATTATTGGAGGCAATAACTGAAGCAAAAGAAAAGGTCCAAACCGCTTCTGTGTTGCTGGAGCTAAGACAAACTAAAGTGAATGTTGCTGTGCATCAAGGAAGAACCTTGTGAAAATAGCATGACTCTCATCCAGTATCTCATTTCCCCTTGTCACCCTTACCCAGTCGAGACTGTAATGTTCCATCATCTGTTGAGGCCATATCATTGAGTCTCAGGAGCCCTCGACCTCTTTCCACCCAAGACTGAGAGCTTTTATCAAATACAAACAGCTTGCACTGAATCTGAAATAGAAAATATCTCTATGGCATAGTGGCTGATTGAAGTAATCATGTATTTCTTAGTCACCTACAGTTGGTTAAAAACATACTCAGATTTCATACTGGAATTTTTAATTGTTTATAGCTGTGGAAATCAAAACATCTTTTTTGCAACAAATTTCTCAAAATAATGCTGTCTATCTTCATCAGGTTTTATTAAAAGAAGCTATATATTCTTAAAGAATAAGAGGGCTCAAGATCAAAACAACAAGTAATTTTCAGGTAAGATATTAATTTTCACAGAGGAAACTTAATGTCATAAGAGACTGCCTTCTACCAGTCAATTCTTTTAAAAGCCTTAGGTACACATTGCACCACTGAAGACGGTATTTGTTGCTGGGAAAACCCAGCAAATATAATGAAAGCAAAGCAAAATTCTTTCTGTAAGGAAGCAAAGGATGAATAAACACACTAGTTCATTATCAAGTCATTATCAAAGCCTAAACCACACAAAGTCATTAATAAGTGAAGTGTTTTTACTGCCTCCCTACAGCATTCATAGGTTATAAAACTAAAAAGGTGTATGTATTTTTTTCAACAGTAGGAATACTCCTTCTTGACCTACAAGCTCTCTTCTTCTTCCATGACAAACATCTCCACTCTATATCACCCTCTCTAATCCAACTTCACTGTTACTGCTGAGGTTTTATACCCCAAGCTGCTACACCTCAAGTTCCTCACAGATGAGCATGAACTAAGTGGAAAAGATATTTCCATTTTCATTCCCTCCATTTACCATTTTCTTCACCCCAAAACATCTAGCTCTATGTCTTTCTGCAATATTAACATAGTTCTGTCTGTACAAAGTCTTATTTGGAATTTTAATGCATTATATCTCACAAGAAAAAAAGAATTAAAGTTAGGCAAGAGGTCTGCTAAATTACACCACATTCATGCAAGTCAGTCCTCTATTAAGTATACAACTGCCAAAAGTTATGGTTTTCTTAAGTGAAACAGGAGTCTTATCTCTTCAGTGTTTTGTTCAATTATGTGAAGCATCCAGACATTTCTGAATTACACAGAAACAGAGACATACCAGAAGAACCATTTAAAGACCATTTATGTCTGGTAAAAAGAAGTTCAAGAATATAAACATTATAGAGTATCATTTTGTAAAGTAATACAAGTGTAACTGATAGGCATTAGATACTGACAGTGCCACTGTTTGGTGTCAGAATAGAGCATCCTGTTTGTAAGAATAAAGAACGCTAGACCTGAAAATAACACAGTTCAAATGCTGAGAAACAATGTATCTCAAGGAAAAAAAACATACTATAATTGGAGGATAAAGAGATAGGAAAAAATACATACACCACTTCATTTGGTATGAAAACCCTTTTTCTTAAGGATATACTGGAGTTCATAAGCATATTTAAGTTAATTAGTAACTACAATGTTAAATATATCATGATTAAAATCAGGAGTCTAAGTCACAACTAAATATCCTTCTACAACATCACTAACTCAATTAAGTAGCTCAAGGCAAACTCCTGAGTGTTTGTGATATAGTTTCTGTTTTGCAAGAAACTAGACTGTTGGCATAAAGAGTCCATTCCTAAGTTTTAGAAAGTCTTCAGTAGTACAACGATTAAGGAACTTAAAAACATTTAGTTCATCTAAGTTTTCTTCAAATAACTATCTGAGAAAGCAGAAGATTCTCTATGATGGATACAGGAAAGTATGCTTAAGATACACCTGGATGACGTACCCAGAAAAATTTATTCAGAAAGAGGAAATTAAAAAACAATGAATGACAAGTTAATAAGTAAGGATCTAAAGTTTGCATTCTAACACAGAAAATACATTAGAAATGCAGAGGAAGGCTGAGTTGTAGGGAATCAGATGGTGTGCATTCTCTGGACATCCATATGAAACCCCACAAACTCGAAGCTCCTCCATCTGTTTCTTACCTGTAACACATTACTTTCAGCTTCTTCCCCAGTAATCACTTCTACCTTCGCTAACAAACACTTCCTTGCTGTTGCTTTAGTATAGGCTGCTGCAGACTCTGCCAGTGATTCTGAAATATTATTAGCTGAACAACATTTTGAGAGTCTGAGAATGATTAGCATAAAATTTTATAAGATGTACAAAAGTCTCATGCAAGCACATCAGAATTTTGAGACCTTTTGAAAAGTACAGAAGACAGACCTTAATAAAACATGTAAAAAAGGATTGAAATTTAAAGCAGAAGTGAAAGCTTGTATTTTAATAGTTGTTTTAGAAGCACAAGGAACAAAAGAGGTAAGTTCTCAAGAAGCTTTGTCCCTACACACAATAGTTCAGAACCTTTGCATGGGTATGTGCTTATCTGTAGATGCTCCAGCAGTGCTGATACTCTTGCCAGCCATACAGCTGTGCCTACACATGGACAACTTATTTTTGTGCCTACACAAGTGCAATTTATTTTCCACTTTCATTTGGGCTTGCAAGCAGTTTACTGAAGCAAACCCATAGCTGCCAGAATTTCCATTATATCTTGACAATTTGAAGTCATAGAATCCAGCAAACAGCTCTGAGTTCAAGCAACATGCAATACACATTTGACTCAAATTCAGTCACTTAAAATACAACAGAATTGTTTAAAAAAAGTTTGCCACATTTCTTCTATATTCTCTACCAAGTCCTACAACCAGTTGTTAATTCCCTCTAATTTAATTCTGTTGAAGATAATCCCACTACCACAGAATGACATTGAAAAAGACAGTGCAGCCTATACACATTTAATATTAGAGTATCTACACCATCCAGCAACTTTCACACCCAGCCTGTATCTTTGGTTACAGGAGACAGGAAAGGCAACATAAAAATTTTATGGTTTTGAAAAGTAACAGGATATTGAAAAACACAGTAATTAAAAGAATTATTAACTACCATTCCTAATATAATATTCTGGTTTTCACCTTTTTCTGGCGTGGCCTCCTGAGAAGATGATTCAGACCCAGACTCTGTAGCAGCATTCTCCTTATTACCCTCTGTGCTACCTTCATTTGATTTTGGTGGACTCTATCACAGAAATAAGAAGAGGTAAACAGAAGAGAGAAACATACACTAATTCTGCTGAACAGGACTAGTGACCAAGTATGAGGGCACTTCCAGTATTTAAAAACCATATGGCAATAAAAGAAGCTTTCACAGTTAAAGCTATCCTACTACCTCAGCCAAGGAACTGAATGGATTGTGACCTAAAAAACAGTTCAAATTATTTCCCCTTAAACTGATACCAAATTTCAATCCTTATTTTGAGGCTTTTTGACTTGATTTGTTCAACACAGCAAGTCAATTTCAGCTACAGCTACTCATGGCATAATTCACTGAACTCCTGCTTGGTAGTTCAGTCTGAACACACAGCATTAAATGTCTCCATTTTGTTCCAGCACAGGAATGAAAACAACAGCAAGAAACGGTGCAGGTACTAGAAGTTGTTCCTTAGGTTAGTACATCATAAACAGCATTTCCAGAATCATACCCCAAGTCCTGAGCCATCTGCTTTACTGCTAGGCTTGAAATCCCATCCTGGGGGGAGTCACATGATGCACTGCTCTCAATTTTGAGGACAAACGTAAAATACCCTCTAACACTTATACTACAATAAAGCAACAAGCTGTGCCATAAAATGCTTGGGCACAAGAACCATATGCACTACAGAGAGAGCAGAGATCCTCCTTACATTGAGAGAGTTTGGCAGGGAAATCCTGGAGAATATTGCTGGGCAGATAGCTCATAATGAACTTCCCCTGCTGCAATGGAAGCAAGTTACCTTCAGGGGAAACCACTGAAGAAAACCCCCATACTCAAGTGACACGGACAATTAACGGCTCTCAAAATTCCTGAGCGAGCATCTGTAACAAACTGCTCACAAAATTACAACATATACATAGTGGATACTCACTAGGACTCTCTCACTCATGTTCTGTCCAAAAACAAACTTGTTGCTAGATGCATCTGCACTGTTCGTAGAGTTCTCTACGCTGAAAAAAACCCAATAAATAAGCCAGGTTTTACAAGACAGAAAACAATACCTCTTATTTTCTACTAATAAAATTACTCAGAAAGTGAGTGATTGTCACTGGCTTTAAAAAAGTAAGCACTGGTTGACACATACATAGGTAAAAATTAATCCAACTGACCACGAGAGCACATTCTTTACAGAACAAGAATTCTCTCAAGAATATCAACAAATTATTTTTGTCTCTGTAAAAATCTTCCCCTTCAGATAACTAATAACACACAAAGCAATGCTGAATGCTAAGTGAGGGCTTACTGTCTAATCATAGAACTGGGTTTTTTTAACAGTATTCTACATGCACAGACTTGAACTACTACACATTTTTTGGTCAATTCTCTCAGAAAGGAAAAGAACTGAAACAAAAGCATTTCCAAAATTGTAACTGAAGTAAAGGCAGCAGGGAAAAGTAATGCCTTTTATCAGACTAGCTGCTATACCACAGCTTCTCAAAGAAGTTTCACAGTCAAATCTCACTCAGCCTTTACTTCTTCATTCCATTAGTATTTTTATTAACAGATTTTAAATCCTATTTAGAAAGGATAAGAGTTTTATTCTTTTAAGACTCGAAAGACTTAATACAGTTTAGGTCCCTTACCATCAGGCATACCTTTCTAAGAAACCAGCTTGCTCACCAAGTGAATATAAAACCATTCTGAATCAAGCCTATGTGTATTTCACCAAGTTTGGAAAATGGGGACTCACACGTATATGACTGAAGCGAAACCAAACAAACTTTTAAACTATACATGTAGAGTGGCTACTTCTGATTAAGGATTCCTAGAACAAAGGATATCCTCAGTGGGAGACAGTTTTACCTACTAAGGGAATTAAATACCACAGTTCTGAGTTCTAAATGTTGAGAGGGGTATCAGTGTGGCCTACCAGTACATGCCACACCACCCAGCACATTTATACTTTTTAAAGAACTGACACCGTTACACAAAGGGAGGAGTTTTCTTTTACAAGTTGATTACCATAATGCTTTGCCATCTCCACTGAAAACCAGAGCCAACTCCCCTTAGACAGTGGTTTTTTTAAGACAAGTGCAAAACTAGGTTTCTGGCAATTGATCCACCATGAATAAATCCTCCCAAAGTAAAGACTCAAATGAAATGACAGTAGATGCCATATGAGCTGAAAAATATGAAAAAATATTCCAGTATTTGAAGGTCACATATTAGTAGTTACTGTCTGCCAAATCTAAATGAACAAGTCTGACTCTGTCTATTGGAAAGACAATCTGGCATCAAGAGAGCAAAGGTGTTCTCTACCTCTCCAGTGCTGAAAAGTTCAGCATCAAAAGTTTACTGACTGCAGAACTGCCTACTGCCTCCTTCATGGTGAACACCATCAACATGGTGAATCTTAAAAATGCCTAATATAAGGACAAAGAAAGCATGTATTGGTGCTTTTCCTACAATTATTTCATTGCCTCAATCTGAATTTCAGCTTACTCCAGGAGCAGAGATGTTGCTTTACTTCATCATTCTTGGCAGGAATTCTCCTCACACTTTTCCAGTTATTACTTGAATTCACAGTCCTGTATCTCCTGTTTTCTCATTCTATACACTACTTCAAAAAATTTAACTATTCTTCCTTTCATCCGTATCATATATGTAACCTACTGAACAACACAAATACAGTGGAGATGTCCACGAGATTCTACTGGGAGCTCAAATTTAGCCCATCAGTGTTTCTAATCATCCACGAGACTTCTCTTGTCACGCTTGTTGGTTTTCTGAAGAGGTTTTGGTGAGGATGTGGTCAAATAAACAATATCAAATGTATCTCCCTTGATGAGATGATTGAGGATTCCCCCAGACCTAAGACTGCCATCTCGTTCTTCAAAAGTCTGGATCCCCACTGACTCAGTCTAAGCCCTGCATCCAATAAAGAGCAGAAACAAAAAAATTTCAATAATGAGTAAGGAAAACTATTCTACTGGTTTCCATGTAGTCTCACCTGGAACTGATGTACTGTAGAAAATAATTTGTAGCAGAAGGCATATCTGCTGTCAGGGGGCCAGCATTTTGTACATCAGCAGTTTCATCACTTTCATCTCCTAGCTAGACAAAGAATAAGCATATATCAATAATTTTAATCAAGTATATATAGTATAGATATAAAAACTAATAAAGTAAGTATCAATAATTTTAATTACTGACCACAAATTTTTCAACTAATTCTTTCTAAAGACAAAGTTTCATCCACAAATGCCTTCTACAATAAAACAAGGTAAGTCTATGTCCCAATATTACACTTTCTTTTATTACACTAGGGTACCTGAGGAAATCTGTCTTCAACAGGAGGTACTAACAATCCAACTCAGTTATTCTATGGGCAAGTTTGAGCCCAGGCTCAGCCTATTTTTCCATCTTTCAGTGAAGTCTTGGTTGCATAGGAGCATCTTAGGACCACATTTCAACTTCATTCTAACCCAAAAGGTAAGAGAAAATGCTACATTCTACTGAGCTTTAGCCTTTACTCATGACTGCAGCAGATGTATTTATTCTTGAAAAAGCTTCTTGTGCTACTTAACAGAATTCATTTATTAAATGTACAGAAGACTAGTTTTATTAAACAGCCAATTCTGAGTTAAAAGCTTTTAATTTTACATATATACATGTAAAAAGTTTTAACCTTTTCATGCAGTAGCTACACAGTACTTCGTAAACTCTTAGTCAAGAGAACAAATGTGTGTTTACCTTAACTCTATCTCTTAAATTTTGTCCAAAAACAAATGCTTGCTGTGCATTTAGTTCAGCCTTCTCACAGCTGTCATCATCTGAAGTATTGTTGGACTCTTTTTTCTGACATTCTGTTGCCTAAAGAAATGGAAAAATGTAGCCTAAGAAGTTGAGTTTCTTTAAATAAAAACACCTTACAACAAGGCGTGTCACACGCTCATTTACAATGACAAACCAATAACACTTCCAGACCTACAGGGCATGTTTTGCATTTAAATAATGTCTCTATTGTTAAGCATTTTTCTTAGCAAATCACAGAACAGTTAAGGTTCAAAGGAATTTCTAATAATCACTTGGTCCAAACTGTGTTCAAAGCAGCATCAACTCCAAACTTATATAAGGCTGCCCAAGATCTCATATCAAGTTTCAAAAAAATCCACATGACAGTTTTACATTTTAGTAGTCTGGTTCAATGTTCAGCTATACTAAGTATTATAGTTATGTCCTAAAACTCTGGAATCTCCTTCACACCACACCTGCAGCTTCTCATCTGTTTGACAGACACTTCCTAATTTCATTCTAGTCTTGCCACCACCTACCACTTGAGAGCTGAGGGGAACAACCCAATTTCCCTGCCCTAGTCCAAGCAGAACATACTCAGCTCTTTCATTCTCTCATCACACATCTCGTGCTCCAGCCACTAGTCCCCTTTTTGTCTTTCATGCACTATCAAGCCCCAAACTATATGGCACTTCTGATACCATCCTCCAGTGGCACAAAAAGAGAAAGATCACTTTCCTGGACTTAATGGCTACAGTTTTAGTAAAGCAGCCCGTAAGTCCTCTTATCAATAAAAGGATACCCTACTTACTCACGTTGAATCTATTGCTCATCACTGCTGCACAGTACCTGAAGGTTCCTGAGCTTTTGTTCTCCTAAGGACTTTCTATTCTGCACCTCTCCCACCTGCTTTCCACAAGTGGCTTCATGACTTCTCCCTGCACATGCCGTGGTGGCACTTTTCCTGATTATTCCCATACTATAGTTCTTGTTCCACTATACTCAGAGCCTTGCACTTAAAAACCCTTAAAGTAGTGCTGGAAAGCAACTGGAAACTGCATGGGAATCACTCCCTCCTGCTTCTGTCCTAACTTCCTACCACATAGCTTTTGCCACTGATGGGAGCCCAACACTCTATGCACACACAGTTTCAGAAGTGACCTGCATACAGCAGCTGTCCCTCAGCAAAGCACACTTCCATCAGCATCAACAGCACACCATAAGCAGAAAAAAACTTGAAAACCACAGCAAGTCTGAGCATATTATGAAGAAAACCATATAGTTATGACAGGAAGAATATTAGTGGATACCACCTGCTCCACTGAAGAGGACAGATGGGGGAAGATGCTTGTCTAGGGAACCCATTACTAGTCTTTATGGCTGGCCAATGTGAAATTTTCCCTTTTATTTCCCTTTTTTATCTCCCTTCCTCCAAAACAAAGTAACTGTCATCCTTAGAAGCAATGCTATCAGCTATAGATCTGCTAATAAATTCTGTATGTGAGAAATTGCTTAGGGCTCCTATAGTTTCCTAGGGATTTTCAAGACAAGAGACCAGAGAGAAAGAAATTGCCACAGAGCTGCTCAGGGTATGACAATCACCAGACCGAGAACATTCTCACTCTGTCTTATGCTTATACAAGATAGCAAACACATTAAAGACAAATCTTTTCTGACAGTAAAATAAGACCATGACTCACATCTGCTCCAACAAAGGCAGACCATGCTCATGTAACACTGCAAATAACATACTTGCTCTTACAAGGAAGCTCTCTCTCTTTGGTGCATCAAATCTATGCCACACATCCGTACATACAATTACTCATATGAAACAATTCCAGAAGTAATCTTTCACTCTCACCAAGTCATGTAATATTCTGAAGAGACTCCAGCATTTCACACAACTACTGCATGAACTCAAATGACATCTAGCTGTGCTAGGGAGCTTCAGGGAGACAAAACTGACAACAAATGCCAAGACAATAGAATATCTCACCACAACCCCTGGTAACATTGCAAATGTTCAGTTATAAAACCTATATACTACTTAAACTGAGCTTCCAGAAATCCTCAGCAACCAGATTTAAGAGACTTTGTCCACCAGAAAACTTTCTCTAAGGTCAGTTGATTAAAAATCCTTAAGAGGATGTTTGGATGTTAAAAGCAGATGAAGGGTGACACACACAGCTGGGTTACAAGCATGTCCCACAGTTTTCATACTGGGACATGTATGCAACCAATATTTAGTTGTGGCAGCAGCTTTTCACTAAACCTTAAAAAGCCATTCACACTGCAAGTGCTCCTGCTCGCATCTTCAGGATTAAGACTTGAATTTCAAGTGACCTGTTCCATACTCTTGTCTTACCAACACTATTTCTAGGCTTAATATGGCAACAAAAAGCAAACAACTGCCGAACGAAACTACAAAAAAAAAAACCCAATCACACTCAAAATCCCCAAACATCTTCCTCATATTATCAGTCAAGACCTTCAGATGTAATGGTTTAGCTCAGAACCTACAGGGAGGGAAGGGACTGAACACACTACCACAAACTGGAACTACCTTTTTTTCATGATAGCCAATGCAAACTTGAGATGCACTTAGTCTTTTGCTCTACACGAAGCTTTTCAGCCCCTCATTACCGGCACTGTCCACTTCCTGTAGGGAACTCTTGTGCAACTACTAGCTTTTTACTGTTCAGAGAGTATTTAAATCTGTCACCTTGAGTCTCCTTCTCCAACTCACCTTTTCTTCAGAATCTGAACTTTTCAGTGTGGCATCATTTGGTGATTCTGATGTGGCTGCAGAATCTGGAGGGATATTTACACCATTGGTGCCACTGCTGAGAACTGCAACAGAGAAATAAAAAAAATACACAAACTCTCTAGATATTTAGACTGCCATAAAAGTTTTCTTATGCAAATTGCATGCTGTTTGCTTGTTTAAGTTCATTAAATGTTGCAATGTAAACTAAAAAGTTCCCACAGTATTTTGCAAGGGACATGAGGACCACAATTCAGCAATTCTTAGCAGAATCAAGATTCCAAATGCAGAAAACCAAGTAAGCAAATTAGTCTATAAAAATGTTGAAGCTTATTACACCATGGTCTCACGCTGTCATTTGAGATTGATCGCTATACCACACTCTTAAGTCTTCCAAAACTCAAGCATGGACTACACCAACGTTAGAGGCCTGGCAACATCAGTCATCCTACACAAGACCTGAAGGTTCCACCACTTTATCCTTCATGTAATACAGATACACTTACCACTTAAGATGTTTCTTTTCTGAAAGAAGAAAACTAGAAAAACCAAGGTGGGTGTTCAGTAAAACCAAACCATCACACTAAACGAATTCAACTCTTTTGTTCTCTTTCCACTATATTTAGAATGCAAAAGCATTATTTACCCATCTGTGAAAAAGCTTTGGGCTGTGGTGCCTGTAATACTGCTGGACGGAGCACACTTCGCTGCTGTTCCTTCGGCTTCTGGCTAGGGAGACCTGCAAGTGCAAAGTTTTCTCAAGAAGTATAAAGCTTTAAAGTTGGAAAAATCAGCTTCATCTAATCTTCTCTAACTGCTTCCAACAGGACACACAATGAAAAAACAGACACTAGAAAAGCTTCTACTCACTTTTTTTTCCATCCCTCCTTACTCAGCCTCAAAAGAGAGTTAGTCCCAAATCGAAAGACTATTTCCTACCCTAAAAAGACTCTTCAAAATTTATTGTCTACCTTATCCAGGAAAACACAGAATGAAAGTTTACTACTGACCCAGAAAAAAAAAGCACCAATATGTAAGAGAAATGAACAGTACACCAGTAATCCTATTTATATACTGATATTTTATTCAACTACACATTCCAAGTCTTCTTTTTTCCTTCCAATAATTTCCAAATATTAAGAAAATATTTTTTTATCCATACAATCAAACGTATTGGTACTGTAATAGTTGTGTTGTGCCATTTAAGAACCTTCTGGCTTTTTGAATTAACCTGGCTTCTTTGGCTGTTATAGTAAAATGCACAGCACTACAACTCTAATTCTGCTGATGATTCAGAAAGCTAATTGACCTTAAACAAACTAATAAAAAACCAAACATTGTAACATCAACTCTAGAAGGTTATGGCAAGCCCAGAAGGTTCATTTTTCTTCACTGAAAAAAGTCAAGATGAACTCTTGATCCCATAGAATACTGCAACAGAACTCACAGCAATTAGCTCCATTTCAGGTCACCCATATTCAAAGGCCATGACATCAGATTATCAAGCTGTCCTAAGCTGAAAAGTTCATAAGCTCAAAACAGCTTGTTCCTTTCTTAAATTTACCACTCTTCCTGCAAGTGAAATGAAGTTTCCATATAGTTATGCAATAACAGCTTTCATTACCTAAATACTTTTGGGGTTTTTTCCCCCCTCAAATTCCTAAGAAGCTGCAATACTAACATCTTTCTGATAGTGGCTGGGTCTACATCAGCGAACAGGAAACTCAGTCACAGCCAACCTGTAGAGCAGAACAGGCATGATCACAGACTCACCACCCACATTGCCTCCAACAGCCAGGGAGAGCCAAGGTGGGCACTCTGACACTTCCAACTGCCCTGGCAGACTGAACACTCAGTAATGGCAACTTGCTCAAGGCACTCCTGGAACACTCTTTTTCTTCCAGTTTACTACCAGGAATTGAATTCACTCTCTGTAGGAGTACTCCAAGCACAAAGAGAAGCCTGCTAAGTAGCAACAGCTGGGAAATTCACTTCAGACATGCACAGCTGATCCAATGCAAAACACAGACACGTCCACACGCCTTACACAGTGGATATGGGCACAATCACCCTAGAGAAGATAAGTTTTTTTTCCTGCAGACACATAGGTATTGCCACCTTCCACTAGCTGATTGATGAAACTACTAACAAAATAAAATGCTTGAGCTGTTTTCTCTGTGCTGTTGCAGTAAACAGCGAACTCACCTGCACTAGGTGCCTGACCATGGATAAGTATTGGTGGCTTCAGCCGGAATCCACTGCTCTTTTCCTCTGCAAGTGAAATACAAAATTACAAGGACAAAGCTGTAACATTCAAGAAATACCCATTCAGTCAAAAAATTCCTCATGTTTTCCCCACTGTAACAACCCACAAGTTCTATAAATATGCAAAATTATTAGATTTCCAAAGAATAGACTCTTCTGAAAGAAATCTGAATTTCCAGTGATCACCACAGCAAATATACATCACAGACAAACACATGGTGTCACCAGGAAAAAGTTCAAATTTTTTTTAAGAAACAGGAAAATACTGTTTTCACCAGAGAAATGGGGTTCCTTCTGTGAAGGACTTAATATAGATAACAAAGGTTTTAAGTGAGAATCAAACTAAAGAACAATCAAAATTACAACTGAACATGACAGCTGCTAACAAGCACCTAATTGCTAATTATCATAAACTAAGTTAAACTTAATTGCCTAATGTTAGTTTCTTGTAATAAAAAGCTTTGGTCATGCTTTTGTAGTATGAATATAAAATAAATTCTTTTGCTCACACTCACTACAGTTATGGTTTTTAAATTAAGTATCAAAATCTCAAATAAAATTTATAAATCTGCAGCTATTAAAAATCAAGCTCCTAAGAACTTACAATGAATAATTATGCTTTTTTTCCTTTTACTTAATATCTGTACTCTGAATAAGACACTCAGCATCTTCCAGCCTCACTGTGCTTGGTTATAAGCATACGATACTGATGTGCACTACAGCAATACCAACACAACCAAACCAGAACTAACAGAATCGGCTGTTCTGTCAACACAGGGCTCACAGGTCATAGCTGAACACAATCATGACCATACCTTATGGTTGTTTTGCTTTCCAATATAAAAGAACAGTTTTCCAAAGCAGATAAATGAGAATTTCCCACAGGTTTTATTGTGAGCCTAGCAAGAAAAGGTCAGACTGCAGTATTCTACCATAAGTCCCAACTCATTTAACAATTTTGATTTTAATTACCTCCAGCAAGGGTGAAGTCAAACAATGAAGTAAACAAGAGAACAGCTCTAAGATCAGAACCATCATCACTTCCATTCTCACAGACAGGATCTTATTTCTGAAGTATCAAGAGTTCTTTGGATCACGACAAATTAACAACAGTTCAAGAAAAAAGCAGACAAATGAGGAAGCTCACCTGGTTCTGAATCAGAATTGCCCGTAGAGGGTTCACAGAAGCTTGATGGCATAAAAACATTGTTCTTTGTTACTGCAGTCATTGAAAAAGGAAAAAAAAAAAAAAAAGGAAGTTGTGTATGTTGTTCCTTATTATAAACTTGTTCCCATACTTCAAACTGAAAGCTATTTTTCTAGTAATTTGTTTTATTTTGCTTTTTTTTTCTAAACTAAAACAGTATTATAGCCAAAGTAGCAAACAAGCCATTGTTCATAAAGTCCTCTCAGTGTCTCCTGAAACAGAGAAAAAACAAATTTCATTTTTTCTGAATCCTGTACAAATACAGGATTCCCAGTCTGAATTAGGAATTAGAAGTGGTGTTAGACTATATAATAGCATTGCAAAATGTATAATACCATTTCAAAAGGCCCCTGCAGAGAGAGCAAAAAGGTGTGTAATGCCTGCTAGAGAGCAGCAGTGAACATCTGGGCTCTGATGGACCACACTGTCTGCACCAAGAGGCAACTCAGGGATGAACTACCCTGTGAAGACAAAACTCCTACGGAAACAGAGGACCGAACATCAGAGTACTGTCAGATGTCACCTCAGCAGCACAACAGTCAACAAAAGGGAAAAACTGTTTGAAAAAAACAGGCAAAGAACACCATTTCTTTTCCACTCTTTGCTGGGACCTAAAGAAGCAAGCAATAGGGAGTTTGGCTGATGCCCTCTCCAGCAGTTCTAGTATTTTTGTTGTTATACAAAAATCACAATCTACTTTATGAAATACGACAATCAGAGAAAGAGACCGATTTCTCCAACAGATCATCTTGCATGAAGAAGCATAACAGTATTTATTGGCTCTTTTAGCTTTTAGCTGAAGAAAAAGCTTAAGAATGTTGAAAAGAGAAATGAAGTTCATCTCTGAACACCACTGTACTAAGACGTGGCATTTACCTTTTAGAATTAAGTCTTAAATTTTTTTTCATATATCCTTTAATTCCACCTTCTCTCCTTTTACTATTGTCTGCCTTAAGCTTAAGCATAACACAGTTTTCATGTAAGCAAAATTTCCCTATTCTTCCCTATTCCCCACAAGAAAAAAAAGAAGGTGGGAAAGTAAAAGATTTTCTGGAAACCAAAGCCATTGAATAATGTCAACAATATTCAAAGAGGTCTTTATGGAAGTCGCAATTCAAATCAAAGTTGTCACTGACAACAACATACATCAGAAGAGAACAAAGGCATCAGGGAATAAATTATCACATCCTCTCAAAATACATTAGCTAAGCAGAGGCTTGAGAAAGGATACTAGACTCCTGGAATATCCAATGCTTCACCATGAAAGAGATGAGTAAATTGTTTTCCTCCACTTCTTAACAGATGTTAGCAAAGAGATTCTAATCTTATAATAAAAAGACATTGTGGAATGGAAGTGTTAGAGATTATGGGGAACCTGGGTATACACATACTATTATTCTAATAGAAAATTTATAAAACCCCATATTCGTTATTTTTGTGCATTCCTTTACTAAAGGTGGTTGGCAAGCAGATAGCAGCAATGCTTGTCACTCATTCACAGGATGGCAGCTGGAGACCCACTGAGCAGCACACAGAAAACTGGGATCTGAAAGACAAGGGCTTCTTCCCCTGACTAGCACTGCTGCATGAATTTAAAATGCTGTACTCAAAGTATCAGCAACTACATTTTGGATTTCATAGTAACTTATTTCTTTAAAATTAAAATCAAAACAACTAGGCTTTCACATCTCCAGAATGTGCAGCATATGAGAGGAATTTCTTTTTACAGTTCTCTCCTTCAATGTTTTTCATCTCCTTTATTTCAACTTAAGATGGTAGAAATAAAGCAGCAGTCTCAAAATCCGCCTCAAATACTGACATATCTTCACTAAAATAACCACTCACCACAGCTAAAACCTTGATATGATCTACAAGGAGAGACAGCACAAATCAAGACTGTGACAGTCAGTGAACAAGTATCAAACATGACCATTGCCGTGCAAGTGAACTGCATGAATTTACCCCAGTGAGTTCACTGCCCTGACCGTGCACACACACAGGCTGTGGTCATTCTCTCCTGCAGAAATGCAATGAATCATCCCCATTTTAAAAGGAATGGGAGAAGAGGGAAGGACTAAAACATGAGCAGAGACTTGAAAAATTTCCCTGGCAGCAGAGTAACTAAGAAAAAGGTAGCACTTATAAAAATCTGGAAAATAGCAAACTGATCACAACAAATCAGGAAGGTTTCTGGTTAATTCTGCAATTTAACAGCACAAGAGTAAAAGCTAAAACCACAAATACACAAACTTACAGACAGAAAACATTTTAAAAAACTATGAAGTCCTTCGGGCTTCACCACATTTGCTAACATGAGTACACGTTTGCTGTGGTCTTAACTCAAAGCACAGCAGACAGTAACAGTACTGCTTCTACGACTGGAAAAAGAATGTCTACAAAGGAAAACCAACCCTCATGTATAATACTGTAGCAACATTTACCTGACTGAGGGGGGAACTGAGTCAAAGATGAAGTTCTCTCACGTTTCACAGGTGGACAGTAGCTTCCATCCTCCTCGATCAGATTCTGAATTTTAAAAAAATTATTAGAGAAAATGCAAAACATCCGAGCTAGAGACACACTCATGACTTCTGATTTTACAATAAAATCTCTTACCATCTCCATCTTCTGGACTTGCTCCATCTGCAGATCTCTGAAATCAGATTACACTGATCAAACAAAGATCACATACTGAACATTTCAGTCTCTTCTGTTTGATCCAAATGTTTTAAATATCAGCTAGGAGATATTTTTTTTCTTTCCTGTCAATTATGCACACTAAATGCAATAATCTTCTTTTACTTACATGTGGGCATAGTGTTTCACACAGATACTATCAAACACAATTAAGTCAAAATAGCTCATTTACAAGAAGATTCCTGAAAGTTCATATCCCAAGCACTAATATATTTAGGGATGGTATAATAATTACTACAGTTTTATTTTCTATATACTGAAAATTTGAAAAGGACAGTTTTCAAAATTGGTTTCCTTTTTAAAATACAAAGTTTCAAGCTCAACACAAACATATCCATTATTTGGGAGTTCATTCCAAAGCACTTTACCTAGTTACTCTAAGTGACATTAGCTCCTGCAACAAAATTATAGCATTGAAGGAACGTCTTTCAAAGCATGCTCTATAAACCAGTACAACAATATTTTCATTGGAATTAACAACAGATAGTCCCCTAACATCTTCCACACTACCAGGAACAAAACAGGAAGCATCAAATATCACAGATATTCAAAGTCTTTGAACAAAGGTTTTACATATTTACTGAGGATTTCTATGGCTCTTTCCTCCTATTTCTCTACCAGTTCTTCAACTTCCTGTGCGCCTTTAAAAAATAATCCCATGACAGACTCCTTTCACTATGGAAGGTGATCAAAAGTTGCATCAGCATCTTCATCTCATTACAAAACATCTTAAAATCATCAAATTGCTTAGGTTAGCAAGAACCTTTAAGATCACCAAGTCTAAGAGATCCCTCAGAATTGCCATGCCCAGTGCTAAAACATATCCACACATCTTATAAATCTCTGCAGGGATGATGGCTCCACCACTGCCATGAGGAGCCTGTTCCAGGGCTGCACAAATCTTTTGTGCAACATACTTTTCATAATATCCAAAATAAATGTTCAACTTGAGGCTCAGCTTGAGGCCATTTCCTCTTGTCCTGAACCTTGTTACCTGGAAGAACAGACCAACCCCCACTTGGCTACACCATCCTTTCAGATACCTCTGACATACTGGACCATCTACCTAGTCCAAAACTTCCCTTTCATCCCACTCCTGCCCCAGGACACGCAGACAGACAGACACCTCCCCTTCACTCGGTCTCTTTTCAGAGACTGGCTGATAAATGGAGCAATGGCAGCTCATGCCCAGAGCTCACTGACACCCCAAAACTCCTTCCCTATCATGATTTGGCCCACCTGGGCACTGTGAGCAGGCAGACACACAGAAGGACCACTCACATCTGCACAGGACTGACATCTGAGGCATACCTTGGGTGTAAGAATACCCGAGAGCACAAAACTTCCTATTTAGCACCACATCCATTCAGAACCCAGAGATAATACTGTACTATCAGTACTCCACTAAATCCTAATAAAATCCCACTTACACTGCACTTTGCCTCTTAAATTACCTTTAAGGGCTTTTATGTTTTGTTTAATGTTCAAAGGAAAGTATAGCTACTTCACTACCATCCTAGTTGAGTACTTTTGAATCCTTTAGCATTGGGAATAAAAAGCTACCAACAGTTCTGGAACACTCCCTGTACTCACATACACCTATCAGCCCAGCCATGTTAATTCTGCATTTGATGATCCATGGCTCTTCCCACATAATTAGCCAAGTAGTCCATGGTACAACTGGAGGGTGGTCTTATTACTCACTGCCCTTACCAACACACAATACTTTCTCGAAAGATGAAGCTAAAATGGAAAACCATGACATCATGCATTTCAGCAACCAGCATCTGAACTCAGAAAATATTCCACTTTGCACATAAAGTACTGTCACATATATAAGCAATTTGTTTCCACTTTTATCAAAAATCCTAAAAGCAAAAAGAAAATACCTGGCAAGAAATTTGCATGGGTGGAACTGCACATCTCTATATGGAAAAATCCTTAAAAATAAAGAAGTGATTTCCACCTGAATGTCAAAAACTTAAGATGTTATTAACATATGCTTCATTCTCAACGTAACATATACAAAGAAGTCAAACCTATATAGCACAAGCTTCAAATCATCTTATGATTGTAACTTCATAACTGACAGTGTTATAAATTACTCACCACAATCGGGTAGGTCAATCAATAAGGCAATTTATTAATCTGTTGATAAGGAACAGGCAAGCAGCACTGGGCACGTGGGGAGTCTGTACTCCACCCACACATCCGTCCTACCCCTGGTTACTGTCCCTTTTACAGGCAGTTCCTCTCGGTGGCTGTGACATGCCCACTGTGCTGGGGTACAAGTCCAAGCAAGCCCAAACATGCTGGCTAGGGCCCAAGCAGCAGTGGCTACAGACCCCCACCAGGTCTGGGCAAGGCTCGAACACGTCAGGTTACACTCCCAGCAAACAGGTAACAGCAGGGACAAGTCTGCTCATGTCCAAACAAGCCCGTGTTTTCCTTATACATAAGAGTGGATACAATTCATGATTATAGTGTCAAAATAATAAAAACACATAAAAACAACAACAACAACAAAAAAACAATTTACAAGAAAGTGATTTAAACAAATATAATAATTAGATTTTCCTGTGTCTCATGTTCATGCTTTACTTCGCACTCAGTATTCTTGTTTATATTTATTGTAACGACACAAATCACTACGTAACATCTCACAACAAGCACAACTAATGTATCATCACCATGTTTAGTGGCAACAGGCATCAATATCCAAAACCAATTCTGTACCCTACTGAAGCAGATCAGAGAATCTGCTCCATGCTATCTCCATGCTTCCTAGCCCAAGAGTTTTGGGAGATTTAAGCCACGTATCTTTGGACAAACAGATGCCAGGTAGATTCTATGGGGGTGGCAGTACACGTATCTACTGCATTAGCATAAGCTTTACTTTTCTATGAAGCCACAGATAATGTAAGTCACTACTGCAGCCAGAATTGCATACCAATGCTGCTTCTACCCAGAGGAAGCTGGATAGACTAGACAAAAAACATGGATATATATGCACAACAAGCCTGACAGACTGGAGAAACAGCAAATTACATTTAGTGACAATGAACTGCAGTCCACTCTTGCCATTTTAGGCTTCTCTTCCCAACCTAACTCAGTCTGTACTTTACAGCAACACCTGCTTTACACAAGTACCCCACACAACAGAAACAAAAGGCAGGACCATCTCATTCTGAAGAAACCACCAAGCTTATTAAATTCATCTCCATTCAGTTGTTTGGACTTAGATGCTGATGAGACACAAACTGGTAACAGCAAACTCCAACCTAGAATTTTCTCAATTAGGAGCAGAAGCCACTTTTCACATATTCTGTCTGCCCCCGGGTTCCAGAAATCCAGCTAGAGAATAGTTACATTTATGCATAAATAGAGGCTCCTACAATTATGACAGGTTTCTAGATGAAGAAATTAGCTTTATAAAGGCTACCAACTGCTTCTTAAAAGTCACAGTAATTAACTAAATACAAACATTAATTCCCCACACAATTTTAACATCAAGCTAAGAGAAGAACTTCAAAACTTCAACAAATTTGTCAGTTTTTGCTTATTCCCACTAGTGAGCAGAAACAGGGACAGGAAGGGAGAATGTGGGTAAGGCAGAAAAGGTCAGTGTAATTCAGAATAAGCTCTAGGAGTATACTTCTAAGTGTTTATCTTTGAAAATGCATTTTAAGATGCAAAAAGTCATATGTAAAGGACTTCAGAGCACAGTAATGCAAGTCTTCAGTCCAGAGATTCTGCACATACACAGGCATTATTGAACTGCCATGATTTTAGAAGCTGTTCCAGAAACTCTTGAGGAGCAGTCTTGCTGGGACAGCCACATGCTGTCGGAGACTGTTGTGGGTTAGCAAAAAGTTAGGACATAACCATCAGCTCTGCAAGGGGCTGTATGGCCACACTAAATTCATATCCTATCAAAAATATCTGCCAGTGTGTGTACAAGTAAAAAAGAAATATGTCGCGTCTCTTCTGCCTTAACTCATCCATCTTCCCAGGCCCTAAGAACACAGCATGACAACTGCCACTCCAACAAATCAGTACAAGTACTCTTAAAATACATGAACATAGTCTAGATTTCAAGGTAAGGGATGGTTTTACTGTAAGACACAGGGATAATTTCAAGAGTACTTGCCAGTGCATGCCAGCTACATGCCCATACTGAGCACAAAACAACTTGGTACATTTAACTGAATGGAGCCAAGAAGAATGCTGAAACAGCTGTTCTGTACATATGTTTCTGCATATGATCCCCAACAGTATTTGTGGGTTTTAAATTTATTACAGAACTGGGTTAACTGGGGTAAGATTTTCTGCTCTCTAAGTACAAATCTAAAAACTAAGATAACCACTTGCTGCTGTGTTTCTGAAAGTCTGGTTAATACCATTCTCTTGGACAGTTCTAGTATCACTAATTTCAAATGACAGAAAACTGAGATAAAAATCTGTGATTATGTTCGATAGGAAAGATGTGTGATAACGTCTTTACAAACCAATTCAGTGAGTGAGTGAATGGGTGTTAACGTCTTTGAAATGGGTCTTAATGTCTCCTCTAACTTTAAACAGCAGGTTTGTCACAGAGCCCAGACAGTCTGACTCCTGAGACAGACAAGTGGGGGACTCTGCACAAGCCTGAACTCCTGAACTTTGGGGTGAAATGCCAGGTTCAAGGGGAGAATAGGTGGTAGGTGGTTGGGGAAGGCTGTACCTTCCTGGTGCCTCAGCCAGTGGGGAGAGGGAGAGGGCAACGTGTGGCCGGGAGTTTGGATAAAGAGAGACTGCGCCCTCTGAAACCTCGAGAGAGAAAACCCACTGGGGACATGTGGCTTAGTGGACTCTCTCCCTTTATTTGAATAAAGTTGCAGGACTCCTCTGTCTCCTTTATGGACATTGGCTCTTCAGAGCATGATTTTTCGCACATATTTACTAGCTGTATTTTTAAATATTAACCCTTGAAAACCGAAACCTTCAGAAAAAAACCTCAAATATTTCTGCAGGTAATCAAGTAACAGTCTGAACATTGAGAGCATAAGCTACAGCTATTAGCACCTGGTCATGACAATTCATTCAGTACTGGGTTTACTTGAAATGGTCAATTCTTGGACAGAAAAAGCCCAAACCAATCACTGCAAGAAAAGGGTGCAGGTATTACGTGAAGCGGCCTCAACAAAGATCTAGCAAAGAGCACATTCCTAGGGTGTAATGCCAGAATGAACAGTGACACTCACCTGCACCAAGAAAACATGGTCCACCAACCAAAAAGAATAGGAACATTTAGTTGCTCTGAAAGACTGTATGGTAGCAGTGATTTAGTTATCCAGTCTTTCAGAAAATTGAAAAGATTTTGCTACATCGCCAGTAGAAAAATCAAGTCATGAGCACTGGCAGCTTTGTCATAAGATACTGATTTCCTCCCCACTCCAAACACCCAAATTCAAAACTCTGTGATGCTTGGTACCTTTAATCTGTTAAATACCTTAGGCGTTGACATGACATATCCAGGGGAAGCAGTATTAGCAGCTCACTTTGTCAAATATAGACCTGCCTTCTCACTTATTAGAAGGGCTCTTACCCTCAGCAAACACACAGTTTACACCTCAAATTTTAAAATACTTGAGGTGTCTTCTATAGTTATGCTACTAAAGAGAAACACAAATTTAATTTCTTCTAATTGGAATGAGGGTTTACAGAGGACTAACACTAGAGGTCAAAGAACCAGACTGTGATTTGCACTACCTACAGTTAACAATAACTGATTCCACCTAGTGGAAGGGACTTTTTCCTCTAATCCCCTCAGCAGCAGAAGTACTTGGTAGGTTGACACTTACCCCTGCCAGTTCTTGTTGAATAGGAGCAAGCTGGATTTCAGAAGCAGGACTCAGGGTAGCACTGACTGAGGCCACAGCAGGAACAGGGTGCTCAGAGCTGCACTCACCAGCTGGTTCTGTGTGACCCAGACCATGGTAGGGGGGCTCAACCTCTCCCTGGGGGTCCTCGCCTGAATCCGACAAAGCTTTTTGCTCTGCAGGGGACTGTGAGCAGAAAAGACAACGTCCCTTCAATGCAAGGCTGCAACATGAGAGATCGGTGGTCCTAGTGACACGATCCATTTCTAAATTTCACTGTTTTCACAGTTTGGCCTAAGGAGCTGCTTGCTGCTGAGACACCAATTAAAAGACATAGAAACTCTGCAACAGAACCTGCTGACAGAATTAGCTCCCCTCTCTGCAAAAGACCTCAGCTGGAGCAAATGAACTCTTCTGAAAGCTATCGAAATCATCTGTGTCCCAGCAAAGAGGATTTTGGCAGCTACAGACTTGCTGGGGTTTAACCCCGCTCCTCTCTCAAGTACTAAAGGACAGCTGACAGCTTTTACCTGCAGATTCAGATATAAAAATTAGACAACTACTCTAAGTAAGTGTCCTTCACTGCCTCTTCAGCCCACTTCTGAGGGAGGTGAGGTTGGTTATAAAACTCTCACAGAAATTAATTAACATCCACACAAGACACAGGATCCTTTCATATTCACATGACAGTGAATTATCTGAAAAGCAACACCAATGCTTTTTTCATAAATTAGCAAGTTTCAATCTATTTCAAGTGAGGTGACGGGATAACTAGTGTACCCTAATGACATTTGGTATTTGCCCAAGTTCTGCCACAGACTTTTCATTCCTTCACATGATTTAATGCTGCACATCCCTGCTTGTACAACAAAAGTTAGCATTCTCATATTCTGTACACATCTGAAGAATGAAAAAAGTTAAAAACGCTTTGAGCACAAAAAACTGTATTGTGATTAAGAACTAAGTTACAGTCCATGGATAACATGCAAGCCAAGGATGTGCTCCCATTTGCAATCTGTGGGCTGAGCTTCCCTGCATCTTATGGTGAAGTATCTGAAGAATTAAGCAGTAAGGAAGAGATGGCACTCAAAAGCACACAACCTTGGCTTGCTCCCAGATAACACTCGGTAGAACAAAGAGACTAACCATGCTCATCATTGCCCAGGTGCTGGCAAAAGCCTAAAAAAAAAAAACAAAAAAAACACAAACCAAAAATAAACCAAAAAAACCAAAAAAAACCCCCAAAAAAACCAAAACAACAAAAAAAACCCAAAAAAACCAAAAACCAAAAAAACCAAACAACAAACAAACAAACAAAAAAAAAAAGAACGAGTAGCACTTAACATCTTAAGAGCCAAGTTTTTCAAGGAACACTGCTGTGGTAAGAAAAGCCAGCAATACATGAAGTTTTATCATGCAAGAAATTACTATAAGGGTCAAAATAGTCAAAATATATTTATGGTGATAATACTGTGGATGTCAGGTAAAAGTTCAGGAGGCCAGGTTTTTGTACTGTCAAAGTTATCTAACATGTTAGTAGTTAGTTGTTAACAGACCCAAACACTAACTTAAAACCCACAGAATAAGAATAGTTAAAGAAACATTTTCACCTAACATTTAATAAAATCTAGCAGTCTAGCAACCTATCCTTACCTTTTCTTTTGGGGAGAACAGCAGGAAAACACTACCTGGAACTGGCCATAGCACTTAAGAGATATGTTTAAAAAAAATAATAAAAAAAAACAAAAAAACCAAACAACAAACCACAAACCGCCACAAAAAACCTTACCAGAAATTTACACTGACTTCTAGCTACAGTTCAGAAAACTGCTAATAATGAAGAGGAGGCAAGAATATTCAATACATACTTGTGCTAAGCACTTAAAATTGGAAATGACAAAACACTTCGCAAGTAATTCATATCGACACAATTTAGAATACCCTAAAGTAGGCTAAATAAACATCCAACAGATTTTAATAACTCTTGTAATACTTGAAATACTTGGTGTCAAGCATTTCAAAAAGTGGATATAAGCATAACTCTCATGTCTATCCTAAGCAAGACTGAAATATCTGTTCAAGACCCACAAAAGAAACAAACAAAATTATTGCAAATCACCACTTCTATGAAGAAAAATCTGAATCCAATATAAGTATTTCACAGCCAATATATAAATACATAAAAACATATAAAATAATATTAGAAAAAAATATATTAATCAAAACTACTGTAAGTTTCAGAATTTTGTGATTAGTATGTGGTTTAAGTCATGGAAGGCAAGACCAACAAAGGACTCAAGTATTTATCAAACCAGAACTGCTCCAGACAGAAGTTTGTACAGCTGTTCTCAAAAAAGCATATCCAAAGGAAACTACAAACTCTTAAAATTAATTTTAATCCTATGCACTATTGAAAGTGTTTCCTAGTCTCTTAGTTTCATGAATTCTGATCTAAGCTCTTCCTGGACATTCTCTGGAGATGGTGAACAGTTCACTCTCCTCCTTTTTGCTGGAATATATTTTGCTGTCTGAGAAATACATCCCTCTTTGACCCTCCTCTTCTCTAGAGAAAACATTCCTTACAAAATACAGTTCTAGGGAGAACTTGACAGAAACCCGTTCTTGTCTTTTCAACACTATAGCAAAGATCAAGGGACAGATGAATGAAGTTAGGAAGCCACCTACATAAATTCACCTTGCTCAGCCAGATCAAACAACTTCTATTTTACTAAAACTAAAAATAACATACCCAGACTAAATACATCTAAGTCCATTTGGAGTTTTGACTTCTTCTGCATTGCAGAAAATAAGGAGAGACATGAAGGAATACTTAAAGCTAAGACTCACATGATACTACAGTCACCCAATATAGGCAAGGAAATAATATTCTTTCCCAACAAAGATGGGCACAAGCACTCTTGGACCAGCTTTGCCTCCCAGTTCTAAGTTGAGCTATTTGCAACTCCTTTCCTCAGTGTTCTCACTCTAGCACCTCTATCCAATAGCCTAAAAGATTACTCTCAGAATATGTTTTCACATTTTTTACCTGCTTAGAGCCAAGGATAACTCTTGCCTATATGCCTAACAGCCTTTGACTTTATCAGGCTCTGTCTTCCTCCAAGCTTTTTCTTGCACAACTGTCTCTCCAAATGGCTGTTCTTTTAAGTACAGCAATATATTCACAATTATGAATTCTTAAGCATGAATTTTAACTCCTTAAGTAAACTATGGACTTACAATACAGTTCCACCAGGTATCCTAACAAAACCTCTTGGCAGCCATGTTAACAATGCTGAGACAGACTGGGAAAGGGAATGCTTTGCCTCTCCATACACAAATTACTTTATTCACAACTCTCTCTCTGCCACTATCCTAAACCTGTAAGTCACAGCCACAGCATGAAGAACCTTTTCTAGTCATTCACCTCCCCCAACCACCAAAACCCAAGCATTTCCAAATAATACTGCATCAAAGCACAACTTCAGTTAACCCCTACTTTATATATTTAAAAAAAAAAAAAAATTAATTCATGATTTTGCTCTCCAGGCTACCTGGGAATGTCATCTTCTAATTCCCTATATCACTTTAACAACTCCATACCTAGTTTTAAAATTCCATAGTTAAGACCATGATGACAGCTAGAACAATTTAACAACATAAGCTCTTATTCACTCCAGAACCGTAGCACTTAGGACTCAGTTACCCTTTAAAACTCTTTGTACTGTTACATAATTTACCTTCTTTCAGAGTCAATCTGAAAAGACCACCACTACCAATTCACATATGGAAAGCAGTACACTGATCAAAACTAGTTATGCAACAAACTAGAAATAAAGTGCTCTTTTCTATATTCTACTGTTATATATGTGATTCGTGCTAATTAAATAATAACAATATTAGTAAAATTGTTGTTTTATAATTAATAGAAAAATTGCATTTAATTGTTATAAAGCAAAAAGGGATAAAGGACATGGTTAAACAAAGCAGATAGAATCAGCCTCCAGATGTTTGGTGGGAGTGAGGATAGTAAGGGTATAGGTCTACAGCATCTAGAAATAAAACTTTTGACCTTGAATTGGTCCAAATTGGGATCATTCCAGACATTGAACAGTGGACAAAGGCCTGTTATGGGAACATATATTTAATCCTATAATCCTAAGCTTAATGTGGCTGCGCTACCTGCAAGGTCACACAGCAAACACTGAGGAAGAGCCAGAGCCTTCGGCAGAAACAGGAGCCCCGAAAGGAGGAGAGACCCCGACCACTGGTGATGCATGCACAACACAACACAGTGACGTAGATTTCAGGAAGAGAAACGAGGAGGAGCTTTCTAGAAGATTCTGTACTAATATGCATTAGTAAATAGTCTATAAATGAGATTTTAGCTTGACTGATTTGGTGGGGGGTGAGAGGAATGGCCCTGCCCGTACCCTCTGTCAGGGTATCCCCGGCCCGTTTTACTTAAGCTTTATTCGAATCTTGAACCTCAATTATACTAAATTACTCACTGCCAAATTTTGTATCTATGTAATCTATGTAACTAATATACTTGGATTGTATTTATTTATATACAATTGCTGTTGTTAATAAATTGCTGCTAAATTTAACTTTGTTGTTTGATTAATTGGACAAAAACGAACATATCCAAAACATCCATTCACAACACTACCTATACCCCAACACAGCTGGTGGGGGAAGAGGACAAGGCACAAGGCTCCATATTAAACACTAGCGTCTTCAAGTACAAATTTTTTTTTTTAATTCGAGTGGAGAATCTACCTTTTCCTATACTTGTGACTAGGGAGGTCATAATGATCCTATACCATGACAATCAGTAATGACCAGATTACCACAGTTCACACTTGCAGAATAAATGACACTACTTTAAAAACATTTTTGGACAAAGTGTTTCTTTACACTCCTACTGATTAAATTTGTTTGAGCTAATATACTTGCTTAAAAATGTATAAATCCAAAAAACGACAACACTTTCACCTCAGAAATGCATGTTAAAAGTTAACTTCAGAAAATTACTTAGAGTAACCTGTGGCCAGAAACTTGTCATCAAATAGTTTTATGGCAGAAGTTAAAATCAGTTTCAGAGCAGAAACACCAAAGAAGTGTCTAATATTAAGAACAGATATTACTTGTATTCATCAATTTAAATATTTAATTCAGAAAGTGCTATGAAAAGCATAGCTTAGCTCATAAATAAGTTATCAGGATAGATAATCAAGTAACAGATATACTCTGCCTAACATAGTGAGGTTCAGACCTCATCTTGCTTTCAGATCTCAACAGTACAAGCCTTAAATTGATGCAGTTTTCAATTGGTGTCAGCACTAGAAACTCTGCTTGTCAGAAACACGAATAGCAGTGCTACTATTCAGGTATTTGCAAGATTATATTTCACACGTTAGAAAAATAGTTCTCAAAGAGTTAAGGAGACATAAAAATCATGAAAATGCAGACTCACTCATATTTAATAACTACCAACTTGACATCCACCATTAATTGACATCTAAACTGAAAACAAGGACAGACTAATCCTATTTTTAACCACAAAAGAAAACTCAAACCTCCTTATGGAAAGTAAAATTAAGGGGCAGTATTATTAACATAATGCACTTTTTGTCCCCTCTAAATAAACATGTCAAATTACAAGTTCTGATGTTTTATTCAAATGTATGCATACTTAGCTGGAAGATGCAGTTAAAAAATTAGTTCCCAGACTAAGATGAGCTTTGTCCTAAAGCATGCTGAATATTTTCCAATTTCTCATGGAGAAAAAGATCATAAAACCACAGAATCGTTCAGGCTGGAAAACTCCACAATCTGGGCACTGCCAAGTCCATCACTAACCCATGTCCCCAAGTGCCACATCCACAGTTTTTAAATCCCTGTAGGGATGGGGACCCACCACTGACCTGGGCAGCTGTGACAGGGCTGAACAGCCCTTTCAGTGAAGAAATTCCCAAGATCCAACTTAAACCACCCCAGCACAACTTGAGGTCATTTCCTCTCATCCTGTCCCTTGCTCCCTGCTGGCAGAGCCCACCTGGCTCCACCTCCTGTCAGGGAGTTGCAGAGACTGAGGAGGTCTCTCCTGAGCCTCCTTTTCTCCAGGCTGAGCCCCCCCACAGCTGCTCCTTATCAGCCTTGTGCTCCAGCCCCTTCCCAGCTCTGCTGCCCTTCTCTGGACATGCTCCAGCCCTGCAGCGATTTTCTTGTCATGAGGGGCCTAAAACTGAACCCAGGATTTGTAATGCCCCAGCAGTGCCCAGCACAGGGGACAGTCACTGCTCTGGTGCTGCTGGCCACATAGTGGCTGGTGCAGGCCAGGTGCCACCTGGGCACACCTGGGCTCATGTTCAGCTGCTGTTGACCAGGACCACCAGGTCCTTCTCCACCAGGCAGCTTTCCAGCCACTCTGCCCCAAGTCTCCAAAGTGTTTCATGGTGTTGGAATGACCCAAATGTCAGACACCTTCCAAGCACAAACTTAAATCAAGATTTCTAGAAAAACAACATTGCTTAACTTAATAGTAGATACTACTGTTAGTTCCAGATAAGTCAGTAAGACCACTGAATTACATCAACCCAGGTGTAATATTAAGAGGATCTGTAGAATGAAGTAATTCTGCTCAGGATGTCCAGGTTAATTTGGAAAAACACTAGGCAAACATATAAACAACCATCACAGTTAACTAAATACACAATGTACCACTTTTTCTCCCCCTCAGCTTACTGTCAGACTGCTGCATCAGCACTAAAAGCCTCCAATAACACTTCTGCTTACAGAAAGAGTTACTTGACTAGACAGACATTTTGCTATATTAGAACTGTAATTTACATTGAGAAATTACATATTCGAGTAGTGTGCTGTATGACTACTATTTTTAAGTTACTTTTGCATTTTCTTCAAAACATTGCTCTAGGAAAAACTTCTCGGTTTACAGGATTTCCCTGTTAACTTTTATTAAAGATAGTCTTTCGTGGTAGGCAGCACACCTAACCAAGCACCCTTTACAGAAACAGTAATGAAGTTTACCTTTCTTGGGAACATTTAGCTATTAAATTTTTCTGAAAAAACAGTGAAAGGGTGTTTTTCCACATGAACCCTGGACATCCTGAGCAGAATTACTTCATTGCAGTGTCTACAGACCCTCTTAGACAATATGTTTTTACAAATATTTTGTTGAGACCTATCAGAGTGCAACAGATCTGCCTCACAGACCAACGCAGGAGCTTGCACAGCTAAATGCTCAAGGTATGCAGTGTGCAGGAGAAGGAACTTGAGAGTACAAGAACTGCTATCTTGGCATGTAAGGACCAGGCCAGCAAAAAAGGACACAGGACATGTCACTCTGCCTGGATCACACTGCTATGGTCACCACTAGGGTAAAGGACACCTGTAGAGAACACTCAACCATGATGCAACTCAGAAGGGACTTCAGAAGAGTCTAACAACAGTGGGTGATTGGGAGCTGTTTCCTAAAAGGAAACATGATCACAACTGGTAGTGCAAACACTACCACTCCCTTCATCCCAAGATATATGTAAACAGTCACTGCAAAAAATGTAGCTAAAAGAATGTCTTGAAAGTACTTACTCTCTGGCAGATTTAATTTTAGGACGACAGCTGACTTAAATCCTTTCTAAGCTGAGAAACAATTTCAAGCTCCTGCTGAGGAATACACCTACTGAACTTGTGAGAAAGCTTGAATCTCGTACTTGTTCCAAATCAAAGAAATCTATCAACTGAAAAGTGGTTCAGTATTTCAATTCAAACATTTCTGACTCCACAGATAACAAAACAATCCAGTGATCCTACAGAAAGTATCATACACTTCTCCTGGTTCCCACCATCTTCAACAGAAACAAGAGTAACCTTGATTTTTTCCCCCCATAAATATCTTAATAGCTTTTACTATTAACCAAACAGAATTAAATACCATATTGAGACGAGGGAACAGAATTACCATTTCCCAAGGTAACTAGACACTTCCCAGGAAACTAGCCAAAGATATGAGAGACATTTAAATACACTGAGGTGAAAAGCATAATCTAGACCAGTTTTCTTTGTTTTATCTTAGTCCTAGTATCAGAAAAACAAATTTTGTAGCTTTGTCATGTAACTCAAGTGTCAGCACTCCTCTGCCACATGTTCAAGATACACCTTCACCACACTTTTTCTTCCACATTGGTCCATCTTCTGTCTGAAGATCTACCTGTATTGTGAAACCACCACACATCTTCCCACTTTTAGCATTTCAGTACTTGCTTGCCCTATGCCCATTAATGATGTTGATGCCCTATTAGCCACCTTCAGCCTCACAACAATTAGACAAAGGGCTGATCATCATGGAAGGAAAGAATCAGGGCTAAGAACAAAACAAAAGAAATATCAGCATCTCCTTACCTTCTGTGCTTTATCCTTCTGAAATACAAAGACGGGTGGAGCAATGGCAGGTTTTTCTGTAAAAAAAGAAATCATTGGGGTTTTTTCCAACCACATTCATATTGACTGTTATGAAAATGTTATGTTCTATGATGCTTTTACCAATAATGAATCCTTAAGCTGATTAATTCTCAGTTACACATATAGTTTCTATCAGTTCCTGGTAACAGATGTTTATAAGGACTTGATCTTCAAAAGTAAGGAGTGTTTTAAGGCGAACAACAAAACTAACACCTGAAAGCTGTGTTTCCCCTCCAGATCACTTTCAAGCTAGAACTTGTACCATACTTTGGTACATCATAAGGAAAAGACCCTTTGCTGCAGCAGTTCACTAGCTGAACAGATGTTTTTCCTTCCCCATTGTCACATATTAATGAAAAGAGTTGTACACCCCTACATACCCCTTCTTTAAAAGCCATTAATTGACATTTGATTACATTTGTATTTCATTATAATTCAATATTTTAGAAAGGTCCTAAATCAATATTTGCAGGTCTAAAATTCAAACCTGATATGTTACATATTACAGAGGAACCAGTCTTTTCTGTATAATTTGAGAGCACATGTGCTTTCATCTTAAAGGTCTGAACAAATATTAGCAGGATGCTATTTTCTAAATACACACATCTAGCATCTAGTCTACAGGAGTAGAATTAATTTCTAGAATTAGTGTGTATTTCCATTGTCCTTTTGTGAGATTTCACAATTACACCTCAGTGTCCTGAATAACAAAAATATACATACACAGGGGGAGCATGTGTGATAAAGCAGAGGTAAGAATTCCTGAGAGTTCAACAAACTAATGCACTTTGTGTTACACTTGCAGAGATGCTGTACACACACTACACAGTCAGCAGCCTTCTGTATGTTTGCAGGCTAAAGATGAGTACAATATTTCAGTCTTTCAGTCTGGAAACTGGATTTAGGAAGAGCCAGATTTGCAAAGAAATGAGCCAGAAAGTTCCATCTTTGCAATTATCCAAGCTTATAACTAAGTCTAGACATCTATGAAAATTTAAAAATTTAAAAGCTTCAGAGCTTGAAAGGCTAGCATAAAAAAAGGAAACAAAGCTATCAAGATGAATTACCTTGCACAAAAAAAACCAAAACAAAACAAAAAAACAAAAAAACCCAAAAAAACAAAAAACAAACAAACCCAAAAAAACAAAAAAACAAAACAAAACAAACACAAAAAAAACCACCCAAAAAACCTAACAGTATCCCAAAAGGTTCCATAAATGAGCTGCAGCATCCATAAAGTATTTGGATCACCACATAAGGAAAAAGGGATGAAACTCTCCATTTGGGAACTGCTAGTGTTAGATCAGTTTGGCTGAAAAAGTGAAGCTTTAGTTGACATACATAAAATTATGTAAATTATTACCAGAACTGTGAATTTAATTGTGAAGGTAGAAGAGTCTCTTTCTACTTTTCTGTGGATCTAAGTCAAAGGGATAACCCAGAAAAACCAAAAAAACACTGCAAGACTGAACATGCAAGACTGGCACAACATGTTCTACAAAAGATAAAATCAATCAAGAAATTAGGCTACTTATGACATCATTTTGTCTGCTCTTTTTTTCCCCCTTTATTTTTTAAATTCATCTATCCATTAAATACTGCTGAATCTTAAAAATGCTTATTAGCAAGAGCAACGCAGACAATCCATTTCAGAAGTGAAAACAATATAGACCCTTAAAGGTAATATCTGTCCCAAAAACCGCAATGTGTTGAAAGAAGCCAGGGATCCATTTTCACTCCCTTGGCCTCAGTATAACCTGCCTGATTAGTTAATAGTCATTAACTATTGATAAATGCCTGATGTGTTGTACTATTAAACCTGCTGAGCTTCCTTCACAAGCTGTGGAAATCAGAACGCAGAAACTGAAAATATTACCTCCATAGCTCATGCAGAGATATCATCTTCAAGTCACATATGCTATTTACTATTAGATTTTTAACTTATATGTGTGACCACTATTAGGTGTTGCAAACTCCCCCATGTCAACCACATTTCCCACAGCTAGACATCCACTCACATGATGCACCTCTTGCAGCCACAAGGTGTCAGATCTTTATTGCAGCATGAAATTACTCACTCAAGGGCAACAGGAAAAGCTTTTGTAGGTACACTAGTGATAAGAGAAAGGCTGGGGGAAACATGGGCGCTCTCCAGCAGGAAACAGGGGAGCTAGTTTCCATGGATATGGAGAGCTGAGGTACTCAATGATGTTTTTGTCTATCTTCACCAAGAAGTGCTCCAAACACTCCACCCAAGTTACAAAAGAGGAAAGCGGCAGGGACTGGCAGAATGAAGGACCACCTGCTATAGGAAAATTGGCTTGAGACCATCTAAGCAAGCAGAAGGTGCACAAGTCCATGGGAACTGATGAAATGCATCCATGAGTCCTAAGGGAACTATCAGAGGAAGTGGCTAAGCCACTATCCATTCCTTGAGAAGTCGTGGCCATCTGAGGAAGTTCCCAGTGACTGGAAACGAGGAGATATAACCCCCATTTACAAAAGGGGTGAAAAGGCAGACTTGGGGCACTACAGCTGGCCAGCCTCACTTCTGTGCCTGGCAAGATTGTGGAGCAGACTCTCCTGGAAACTGTGCTAAGGCACATGGAAAATAAGGCAGTGATTGGTGAGAGCCAACACGGCTTCACTTAGAACAAGTAACACCTGACAGATTTGTTTCTATGATTGTGTTACAGTGCTGGTGGACATGGGAAGAGCAACTGACAGTCTACCTGGCCTTAAGCAAAACACTGTCCCACAGGAGATCCTTGTCTCTAAATTGGACAGATGTACCACTCCCTGGATAAGAAGTTTGCTGGTGGCTGCACTCAGAGTTGCAGTCAATAGCTCCGTGTGCAAGTGGAGACCAAGTCAGGGAGCAGCACTGCTTAATATCTCTGCTAGTGACATGAACAGTGGGATTGAGGGCACCCATAGGAAGTCTGCCAACGACATGAAGATGTGTGGTGTGGCTGATGTACTGGAGGGAAGGGATGCCATCTGGACAGGCTAGAGAGTTGGGACTGTGCAAATGTTACAAAATTCCACACGGTCAAGTGCAACTCCTGCATGTGTCAGGGCAATCCCAAGCACAAACACAGGCTGAAGGGAGAATGGAGTGAGAAAAGGCCTGGGGAGAAGGACTTGTGGGTGCAGGTGGATAAGAAGCACAACATGCCCCAGCCCTGGGCACTGGCACACAGAAACCCCTCTTGTGCTGGGCTGAGCCCCCAGCATGGGCAGCAAGGGAGGGAAGGGGGGATTCTGCCCCTCTGCCCCACTCAGGTGAGACCCCACCTGCAGAGCTGCCCCAGCCCTGGGGAACAGCAGGAGGATGTGGAGCTGCTGGAGCCAATGCAGAGGAGACCACAGAGATGCTCTGAGGGCTGTAGCCCCTCTGCTCTGGAGCTGGGGGTGTTCACCTGCTGGGAGGGAGAAGAGAAGGCTCTGGAGAGACCTCAGAGCCTGTTCCAGTGCCTAAAGAGGCTCCACAGGAGAGGGACTTTTGAAAAGGAGGAACATCTTCAAATTGACAGAGGGTAAATTTAGATAATATATTAGGAAGGAATTCTTCCCTGGAATGGTGGTGAGGCCCCAGCACAGGTTGTTTCATGGACCTGTGAATGGCATCCCTGGCAACATTCAAGGCCAGGTTGGATGCAACCCAGATCACCAAATATCTTGGTGATTCATGTTAATCTTTAAATTTTAGAAGGAACCATGTCATGAAAACAACTTTCAAGACCTCACCAGATCTGCTATAGCCACGTTATTAAGACAAGAATTTATTTTTAAAGCTAAGAACTACAATGTTTCAAACACTTTTAAAATTTACGCCAAATTACATTTAGAAATGGAATAACACCCGATTGGAAAACTACGTGAGGCAGGGAAAAAAAACCTAGGGTTCGACTTCTTGGCAAGCAAGTCCTTGTTTCAATTTCAAGAAGCACTCTTCAACACCAGAAGCATTCAAGTTGGGAATAGCTACTCCAACTGAAACTCTTTGTAGTATCTTGCTTGAGAGAATAAGTGTACCTGTGAACAACTAATGAGCGTTAAAAAGAAGAGCAAATAGGCTGTTAACTGACTGAAAATACTCAAGACTGGTAATCTATCACTACTGAAACACTTATCTAAGAGTCAAGAAAATAAAGTTCAAAGTTAGGTTTAATTATGCTTTTTGGAACATTGCAGGCCACAAAAAACCGTTCTTGGGGATTTTTTCACCATTTAAATTACGAAGAGCAGAATAATCATGTGAACTGTAACATATGAAGAGATGCAGACAATTTGCAGCACTATAAAATTCAAGAGGTGTTGATAACAACACAAGATTCTCTTTCAATAGCTAACAATTGACTCAAAACAAAGAGCAAGCTGCCACTAAGAGCTTATCTGCAGAAAGACCTCCACAAGCAAAACCCAGCCATACCTCATGTCAGAAAGAATGAGAAACACAACTGGGTAATTTATGGCCAAACTTCACAAGTGATGTCACGATGAACAGAACTGACATGGGGAAAAGAGATACTTCTGAAAACGTCACAAGTCAGGAAAAAAAAAAAGTAGCTTATTTTCGTATGAGAGGAAAAAGAAAGCCATGAGGCAGGCCAATTACTTTGCAATGTAGATAAAATTAAAGAACTCAAAAAAGTGTTAACAAGAGGTATTAAAGCATTTAGATTGGTCTGTCTTGTCAATTAAATAGATCTTTATGTTGTCTGGGTATGAATTATTAGGACATGTCAGTCAACCTAACTTCACACATACAAATCCATCTGAAGTCACCATGAGGGGAAAAGAGAAATCTTGTTTCTAGAATCTGCAGAGTCAGTGGTGAATACCACATTTTCCCCCAGAGTAATGGCAGATGTTCCTCTGTCCAAAAGTTACCATGAGACAAGAATAAATAATCAGGGCAACAGCTCAACCTCTCCCCCCCGCCAAGGAAAACAGCACAGAAGCAATGTCAGCATCCTACAAGTCTGGTAAAGAAATAATACTGATTAGTCTGAAAGGAACTAGAGTTTGCTCACCTTTTGTGCATTCCATAAAACCATAAAATATGCTGAATTGGAAGGCATCCATTAGGAACACTGAGTCCAACTCCTGGCCCTGCACCTCTGGCACCCCAAAAAGCCTACCATGTGACAGAGCATTGTTCAAACACTTCTTGAACTCTGGCTTGGTGCCATGACCACTGCCCTGAGAAGCCTTATGTGCTCGACCTCCCTCTGCATGGAAAACCTTCTCTGGTATCCAAGCTAAACCTCCCCTGACTCAGCTCCATGCTGTTTCCTCAAGCTCTGCCATTGGTCACAAGAATGTAGAGACTGGTACTTGCCCCTCACGAGGAGGCTGAAGACTGCACTGAGGTCCAGAACCCCCAGGTCCCTTCCTCCACCACTGCTCTCTAGCCTCCAATTCACTTACGGCAGTTACATACAGTAAACCTGTTATGATTGAGAACTTTATGCTCAGCTATTTCATAAAGCCAAGTAAATTGCTGACACCTCCTGAAAGGGAAATGCAAACACACCCATCAAATTTTAGCCCTGAGAAAAATTTCTATCTCCTTTCAGCCACTGAAAAAATAATTAATTCCCCACACAAGGGGATCCTGTTGTCTTAAAAGTGAAGTTTCAGGAATAAGTTATAGACAAGCAAATTACTAGCTGTGTATCAGCTGCAAATTAATGAGAAAAGCATTCAGGTTCCCATAAATACACAGGACCAACAGGAAGGTGCTAGTTCTCTTTAGCATTCTAGCTGGATTGTCTTAAAACTGACACTTCACACACCTGGCAGTGAAGTACCAAAGACTTCAAAGAAAGTTTTAAGAACATTCAGTAACTGCTTTATACATTAGTACCAATAACAATCATGCTTATCAGTCCAAAATCCTGGGTTTCAATAATCACTCTCACGATGACAGTCCCCAAAAACCTTTATCACAATGTCACTAAATCTTTGCAGCAAAATCAACCAAACTTCACAAAGCTACAGAGAAGTTACACTCCCCTCCTCTTCATTAGCTCCACACTTACCAGCTCATCTCCCACCACAAGACCAGGATCTGTTCCTAGGAAATTTCATAGTACAAAAGTCTTTGGAAAGTGGTACTAGGACTACGTCATCTTTTAGCCCCCTTCTGTGCAGTAGAGGACACCCTTCTCCTATCAAGATACAGTTGGTCATCACTCCAATATTAAGGGGCAGGAGAGCAGTTTCACCTACTCACTAGAAAAAAATGAAAGACAAGTGGATGAAAAAGATTTGAGGAGCAATAAGAATGAGAGAGTGAAGTAATTATTTGAAGAAATGCTTGCAGCTTTGAAGAAATGCATCACAGAAAGATCATCCATTAAAATAGTTCAAAATTGCAAAGCACATTGGTAAAATGGTTACTTGGAGGCAGTACTGACAGCTCAGCAGCAATTTAAGATATTCAGTAGTCTAACAGAGACATCAGAACCTAGAAGGCAAAGATAGCTAATATACTATTGGAAACAGAAACACCAACCAATGAATTGAAAGACAGGTGTCATGTAAAAGTTACAGGTTAAAAGAGCTTTGTATTAGTAAGATTAGAAGACACTGGCTGCATGAAATTCTGCACTTTTCACGGCCAGGAAAATGTTTGTCAACAAACAGGTAAAAATCTTGAGTTTCACCTGCATGAATAGGAAATAAAAGCTACTGTTGAAGCAGACCAAGCAAAAACAGTCTTCAAACCTCTTTCTAGGTACTTCTGTCTTCTTTGTGTCAAAGAATAATTAGCTTTGCACCTCACAGTGAAGTATGATTGAGACAGCACTGTTGTACAGATCAATCAAGATTAAGTAACACTAAGGACTTTGCTGGAATCACACTTTTTTGTGAACATGAACACTGAGCTATCAAATGCTAAAAACAACAGAAGACCAATACTAAGCAGAAGGTCAAAGAATCATCACTACCAAAACAGTTACTTCACATATTTAGATGAAATTGCCTAGGCACAAAGAAGTAAAGCATTCACCTAAACAACAGAAAAATAAAACTAACTGATGTGTTTAAGAATGAGGAGAAAACGGGCACCTGAGAAGATCCTTGCCATGACAAAGACTGCAAATAAGCCAAGTAGAAAGATTACAGAATTCTCAGAGTTTCAGCAGAAAGATGTGAATTCAGGGAAGTGCATGTATTTCCACTGTTGTACAAAAAACATACACCTCAAAAATGGAACTGAAGGGAACAAAACTGGCAACAGCCAATGATATTAGAACGAGGAGACAACAGTTCCAAAGCAAGCTGATCTTGCTTCATCTGAGGAGAGACTATCACATTCTTATCACAAGAAACAGAACAGCAGCAAATGAAGGTGACAACTCTGCAAAGACAGGTGAATATAAACTAGATATGTTTATAGGTGAGGTAAGTCTCTGGAGGCAGAAAAGGGTCATAAGGATGGGATCACACTCCCCCTCGCCATCCTGGACAGTCTATAAGACTGCAGAAAAACAAAAGTAGAGATAGAAATACATGACAAGTCATCATCAAAAGATGTAATAAATACTGGTAAACTGTTGAATTTAATGTTCCCCAGCAGAAAGGGGAAGTAAAGCGATGGGCTTGCATGACTTAAGATAAGTGCTGCCAAGCTTCTGGTTCTAGGAACAGAACAAAAGAACCCATTAAAATTTATTATAAGGTCATTACAATGGTGTTATATAAATTAAATATTGACATTAAGTTTCTCACAAATAGTCATTACAGATTTGGGTACTACTATTCTTGAGACACGCTCCTCGGGTGCTGACAACTCATCTTGGGTCTGGAAGCCAACAGCCCAAGACATGCTGCATCACAGGATTCGTTAGCTTAAGTGCAATTGTATTGCTAGCTGCTTGAAGGTTTCATCTTCAAAGGCTGCACCTATAATACTTATTTGCTTCCTGTTGTTTAACACTAATATCAAAATAGCAATTGCTACTGACACAGAGTTCAAAAGTAAGAAACAGTCCTGAAAGAAGGGGCCTCAGACATACTTTCATTCCCTCTGGGCATCTCTTTCCCTCTTCCATTAACTGAGAGGAATGATGAGAAACAAGAGACAGCAGGGCAAACTGGCTTTTGCCAAAACAGAGAGACATTTGCCATTCTTAGAGGCAAAATATAGATACCCACTGCCACTTAAACCACCACTGTACACACCTTGCGGCAGAACATCCAAATACTGTAGTACTGCAGCCCAGGTTCGCCTAACGCTCTTCAGGAAAAAAATGAAGCCACTTTACTAGCGGACCTTTGATGTTCTCAGCTCAAAAAAAAATACAATGCACCTATTATGATACTCTGCCTTGTTTTACACAGCCCTGCTATGAATCCTTTAACTAAAAACATTATTAACATGAGTGTAAGCAAAGGAAAGATTTACAGTGGTGCGAAAGCTGTGGACAACAACTTTAAAAAGCAACTGGCAAAGGCAGGGCACAAAGCTGCTCAGAGCCGGGGCCGAGACGCAGAGCTCGCTGCCGCGCTCCAGGGCCTGCAGTCCGCGTCCAGGGAGCGCCGACCCGCCGGCGGCCACCGCCCCGGGAGCCGCCGCATCACCAACGCGGAGCCACCGACCCGCGGGAGGCATCTAAGGACGCAGGCTCCAGCCCGGCTTCGTCCGTCCCCGCCTCGCGGACAGCGCGGTGGCCCGGCCAAGGCGCTCCCTTTGTCCAGCCGCTCGCCCCACCGGGACCGGGACGGCCGCAGGGAGATGGCGCTCCCGGGCGCGCCCCTCAACTCGGATCGCAGAGCCTGGCCAGGGCCGGGCCGCGCCAGGCCAGACTAGGCCAGGCCAGGCCCATGGCAGCGCGGGGCCGCCGTGGGCCAGGGGTAGCGACGCCTGCAACTCCCGCCTACCTTCGTTCGCCAGGTCCGCCATTTTACTTCCTCAGCCGCGCCCACAATGCATCGCGCGGCCGGACGGCGCCGCTCGCCGCGGGCCCCGCGCGCCGCGCACGCCCCGATTTACGGGCGCCCGGGCCGGCGCCGCGCGTGCGCCGTGGGGGCGGCCCGGCGGGCCCGCGCGGCTCCGGGCGGGCCGGCTCCTCACGGGCCCCAGTGGCACACTGCAGCGTGCAGAGATGGCATTAGGAAAGCCAGAGGCCACCTAGAGTTGACACTGCCAAGAGACTTGAAAAGCTTTCCTGGTCTTACTTTCCACCAAGGAAGGTCTTAGAGCTTTGAGACAGGATTCAGAGACAGGATCAAGTCAAAACTCTCTTGAGAACTCTCAGCCCACATGAGTCAAGGGATCCAGTGGCTGTGTGCGAGGGGGCTGAAAGCTGGCTGAGCTTTAAAGGGTCCCGGAGATGAGTGAAGACCACGTCTGCACTCCTGGAGGCACTTTAAGCAGCAAGAGGCTCTGTTCAACCTCTCACTCTCCAGCTACCTAGGAAGAAGAAAAATACTATTACGAGTGTTGCTTTTCACCTGAGATTTCCTGTCATGCTTCCCTGGCTTAAATAAACTCGCCACTAGTCAATAAGCTGCGTGGTCCTGAACAAGGCATCTCCATTTTCCCTGAGGGTAGACTCCAGCCATGGTATCCACAGATAGCTGGAGCTGCTGCATTTTTCATTTGATCCCAGCTGACTTAAAGCTGATTTTAGTGTATCCTCTGAACACGACCTGAGACTTGGAATAGCTTTGTACGATTTTTTTGTGTTTTACTTTGTGTATATCCACTCAGAGTTTACCGGCTGGACATTGATGCTGGCAGCTGCGTGATGTCCACATGGCAGCCTGAGTCTGTGTGCAGTTCTAAACCTTGTCTGTGTCTTTTCCCTGGAGAGCATTTGGTGCAGACAATTTGCAGAGAATTTAGCCAAAACAATTAGCATGTTTCTATTCACACGAGAGCTGTAATTTTCAGGGATATACAGCATGGCTGACTTAGCTCCAGTCTTTATGGAATTAAATTCCTTTCCCAAAGCAGACATGGCCTACAAACTGAGTCAAACACTAGTCTTGAAAAGTGAGGCAGAGTAATTACTTACATGTCTAAGAAACAATGATTACATTTTTACTTTAAGTGCTTATTCTGATACAGAAATCCATTACAGAAAATTTCAGTTTAGAGCATTAAAACCTGTTAAACCTACAAGAAACTGTGAACATGCTTTTATCGTGAAAATGTTGCACAACTTTAATTATAGAAATTACTGCCCTGTGCTTCTCTTATGTGGTACCAGCATAGTGAGTGATGTGACCCATTTAAGGGGAGTTCTTTAGAAAGAATGTACCTCAGAAAGTTACACTACACTTAAGAACCAGCAGGTCACAGTATGTTCTCTATTCATGTTCTAATTAGAGACCATACTTCTCAGAATCATTAATGTAAGAGAGGAAAATTAACAGTTTTATCCTTACAGGATAAAACAGCGTTGGGAGGTTTCTGATTGTGATTTAATTTACCTTCAAGTAAATCTGTACTAATAGCAGAATAAATTTGATTCTAGCAATTTATTATTTCAATAAAAATTAAACTCCACCCACACCAACTTCACAGTTCTTGTGACTTTTAGAAATTAATTACAAGAGTTATCTGTACCCTATGAGCTTGTCAACTTGCTGATATAACTAGAATCTATTTTGGGTGCATGCCATTAAGATACTATAAATGCCATACTTTCTGATTAGTACTATTGTTAGGTCAGTATTTCTAAAGGGACATGGCCTAAAAGTCACTATGACTTTGACAAATTAAATATTTTCCATGGCTGAGCTCTCAAAAAAAAACCCAACAAAAAACAAACCAAAAAAAACCAAAAAACCCCAAAGAACACCACCACAAAAAACCCCAAACAAGAAACAACCAAACAAAAGAAAAACAAATTAACAAACAAACAAAAATTCCCACAAAAGCAAAAAGCCATCACCTCACAAAGAAAACCCCAGCCAAAACCAACCACTCTGTTTGAAGACTTTCTACTTCTGTCATTTGAATGGACTCAGACCCTGGAGCATTCACAGTTGTTCCATAGCAAGAGAGTGACATTTTGATCCATAGTCATAAGCATTCATCAGCAAGAAAACAAACAGAGGCTCTAGGGTGAAGACAGCCCCCCGGGTAATCTCTGTCTCGTTTCCAGCTCCATCGCTCTGTCAGCGTCCTGGGCAAGAAGGCAGTTTCTGGATGCTCACACCGTGCAGGTCAGTTAATAACTGACAGACCTGGATCAAGCAGGAAGTTGTACCCACACCTCTGCCCACACCTCTAAGATTTTCAGCAGTACAGTAATTATTATTAATTGTGAAATATATCCAGGGCTCTGTGTAAGTTAGGTTCTTCTGGAGCTGAATCAGTTGAAACCTATTTTTAAACTTGTGTTTGAATGGATGAAGTTACTTCTCAACTCATTCCTTACATCATGGGGGATCTGGCAAGGACAAGCAACCTGGAGAGGAATAGGGCTTCCTTTTTCAACAGCAGCATGGATTTATGTCACACTCAACTGACTGACGTCACATGCTTTCCCAATGCCAGACCATTTCTGTGAGTCTTACAGATCCACGGCAGAATATTTAAGGTCCCACTCCCTCTTGTGGCAGCTCACACCTCCTGTGGCATCATGATCCTGAGCCAGAAACTGCTATAGTAATGAGGGTGACTGAGCAGTGGCCAAGCCCCTTGTTTTCAAACGTTTATTTGCTGGAAATTGTAACAATAAAGAAAATACATCTGTTAACCTGTTGTCAGGCAACATGCAATGTGAAGACAGTGGTTCATCCCTGGAAACTAATGGTTGCGTGTAACCCGAGCCCTAAAGTAATCAGTGTGACCACACACCCGTCTGAGGGTCTTTAACAACATAACAGTGATGCTGGTTGCCACCATTAATGTTTTCAGATGTACTAGCTCAGTGGGTGATTTGTTATGAAGCATTTGTTTCCTCCTTTGTGAGGACAGAATCATATTTTTTTTCTCTGAGGAAAGAGAGCCATCAATCATTCTCCAACTGTAAGGAAAGAGATCATCTTGAGGAACCAACCAGCTACACAGCCTACACCTTGTCTTTTCTCTGGCATCTGGTGCAGTTTCAGAAGGCTTTCAGGTTGTTACTAAATTCGGTTCCTTTTAGTAACCTTATCTGCAAGGATTTACAGTTATTTCAGTGGGAAAATTCACAGGGTAAAATACTTGCTAAAGTGGAATGATCAATATGTCCTATGAGTGAATTGATTAATGAGTGAAGCTACTCACATGCTCAACACACTACAGTACTCAATCTGGCTTTAGAAAACTAAGAGGCTATTTGGGGGCATTTCCAGGAATTGTATGCAATTTCTATTGCAGATCTTATAACAGCATGGGCCAAGTCACCACTGACACAGAGGGGAAGGTTTTTTCTGTTAAATGCTTTGCATGTAACCAACAGCTCACCTGAGTGAAACTCCAAAATTCAAATAGTGTCCCTGGTGCACAGCTCTGGTCACCCAGGCATCAAAAGAGCAGCCTGGTATCCTTAGGCCATGGCAGAGCCCTCCTCCCTGGCTGTGGTGGGATCTCCAGCACCCACTACTAGATGGTGATCTGGGATAACATGAAGGAGCCTTATGAGCCCCTGAGAGCAAAGGAACAGGGATTGTTCCATATGAGGGACTGAAGGCATTGGTCAAAACACAAGACCTGAGGTCAAAGAGCTAAAAACACTATGGGAGGGTCATTAAAGCTGCCTTCTGGATGTTTTTTCTCAGAGGAAGCAAGCTGGGTTTTATAAGTTGTAGCTTGCTTCTAGCAAGCTGCATCTGTGCAAGAGCAACTAAGTCCACTCACAAATACAAAGAAATGCCTCAGAAGCATTCATAGTCTGAGTTTCACTTCTCTAATTGACTTGCAATGTCAGTGCTGCTCCTGAGCTGTGACTCTCCAGGCACACTGGCCCAGGACTCTCGATCCTGAAAGCATGAGCAAAGCTGTCAATCATTAGGGATATTCAGGGCCTGAACTAAAAAGTTTAGAAATCTCATTCTCCACCCTACATTGCTGGGAGACCCTGGCAGTTTGAGCCTGTTCTTGGCACAACCTAAGAGCTGCAATGCAAACAGCAGTTTCCTCTACAGACATCACAGTGTGCAAAAAGGGGACATAGCACTCCCATTCCCTGGCAGGACTTGGGAGCATCTTTTTTTGCTAGGACTTTGTTTTCTTCAAGTGCTTTCCCAGGCTGGTGGAACAGGACTTGTATATGGACTGTGGTTGTATATTCACTTGGGTGATTAATCTCCATCCTTGGAGAGTTTCAAATTAAGCTGGATCAAATTTGACTGAATAACCTGATCTAACTTTGCAGATAGCTTTGTTTCAAGCATGTCTTGTTTCAAAATTTGTCAAGCATTTGTTTCAAAATGTCTTGCCCTACCTATACCTTTCTATGCTTTTGTGATATATTTGATTTCTTTCACTTTTCTCTGAAATGAGCTGTGTAGGTAGAAGAAGTAGGATCAATGTGTAAAAACACACAAGACCACATTTGTGGGCTTTGATCTAAGTGCATGCACATAGCACCAGACTCCAGAGACTAGCGGTTTATATTTACTGGAACATTCTTCCTTCTGAATATAACCACTAGATGGGGAAGCAAGCACTCGATTTTTCACAATTTCTTACTGAAAAATTGAACTTCCGTGGTTTTGGCTATGCTTCTACAATTCACTGTGTTCTCTGCTCTCTGTTTAGCATCTCTGAATGTGTACCTGCTTTAGTACTTTGTGTTGTAGCACCCACCCTCAGCATTTCAACCTATTGATGTTTAAAGAAGGGTCTGCACAAGACCACAAAAGAAAGACCCTAAATCTGGAGGTGTATAGTCATAGAATCACAGACAGGCTGCAGTTAATAGGGACGTTAAAGCCCACCTCATTCCATCCAAGCCATAGAGAGTTTCCATTAGACCAGGTTTCTCCAAGTCCTATACCACCTGCACTTGAACACTTCCAGAGATGGGGCAGCCACAGATTCTCTGGGCAACCTGTGCCAGGGCCTCATCACTCTCACATGGAAGAATTTCCTCCTAATGACTCAGCATTATCTAAATCTCTTCTCTTTTAGTTTAAAACCATTCCCACTTGTATGATCACTATCTGTCTCTGTAAAGTCACTCTCCCTCTTCTTATAAGCTCCCTTTAAGCACTGAAAAGCTGCAGTTTGAGGTCACCCCAGAGCCTTCTGTTCTGAGAGCTTATGAGGCAGCCAGTTTATTCCAGCTTGAGCTGGGCCTCCAAAGAGGGACCCTGAACAGCACAAGCCCTGGACCTTTATCTGCTCACAGTCTGTGTGATTTTATCCACTCACAGTCTGTGCACCTGACCTTCACATACTCTTCACATGCTCTGTACATGCCTCTTAGTCCAATGGCAATTTTTGATCTGGGATCTTCTAACACCTCCTTGGATTCTTCGTGTCCACATGGGCAGACCATTAACTGCTTTTCTCTTCCAGCTTGGGGTAACCTTGGGGCCCTCCAGGGTCTCAGCTGTTATCTGAAGATGTCCAGATCTCTGTCTCCTCCCCTGCTCAGCTGTTCATGTTATATAGAGTTCATTTACAGCTCACTTAAATGCCAAGCTTTGAGCAGGGCCCACTCATGCTAAACTGTAAGCAAGTTACAATGAAACTTCAACCTACACAATTAATTTCTAATATTCTGTAAGTAAACTTACTTTAATTCTCAACAGACCACATATCTCTGGCTGTAGACTGCAGCCAATTTCTTAGCCACCTATCCTGGTTTAACACACCAAAGGGTTAATTTTTTGCAGTAGCCAAGAGGGGATGTGGCTAAAGTCCAGATGTTATTTGACACAAAAAGAACACTGTCTCTGTCTTGTCCAAGGAGAAGGGATCCTTTCCAGCTGAGAAAGCATAGTGGACAGAATAGTCTGGTATTCTTTTTAGGGATGGGGGGGGGCTTTCCTTGTAAATAATTTATTTTTCTTGTACCTTTTGTTAATATTATTGTTGCTGTTAATATTAGTTTTATTATCTCATTGCTGTTTCCAGTAAATTGTTTTTATCTCAACCCATTATCTTTGTCTTTTGAGCCTCCAGTTGGAGGGGGTGGAGGGGAAGCAGTGTTAGAAGGAAAACTAAACTGGAGAATACCATTCTTAAACCACAATACCACCAAAGAGTCCTCTCTTCAAATCCATGTCTCCCCAATTAGGAAATAAGGATGCCACGTGGGACATGTCACAGGCTTTACAGAAGTCTGGGTGGATAAAATCGGTCATCTTCCCCTGCCAATTGTTGCAGTAACTCTGTCATAGAAGGCCACCAAAGTGGTCAGGCATGACTTGCCCTTGGTGAAGCTGTGCTGGCTGTCTTGGGACAGCTCCTTGTCTTGCATGTGCCTTAATATTGCTTCCGTGGCTATCTGCTCCAGTCCCTCCTGTGTCAGGGACCAAAGATGTGTCTAAGGCCTGCCATATTTGGTCGGCTGTTGTGTATCTTGATATACAGACGTATAATGCAGAAGACCTTATTGCTAGTTAGTAAGACTTTAACCTCCAGAGGTTGCAGAGAAGCAATTGAGTGTAAAATCTCTCTATGAGAAGCCGGTGTCCACAAAGGAGACAGAGGAGTCCTGCAACTTTATTCAAATAGAAAAGGAGAGAGTCCACTGGGGCATATCCCCGTTGAGTCTCTCTCTCGATTTTGGATGGCTCAGCCTCCTTTTATCCTAAACTCCCGGCCACACGTTGCCCTCTCCCTCTCCCCACTGGCTGAGGCACTAGGAAGGTACAGCCTTCCCCAACCACCTACCACCTATTCCCCCTTGAACCTGGCATTTCACCCCAAAGTTCAGGAGTTCAGGCTTGTGCAGAGTCCCCCACTTGTCTGTCTCAGGAGTCAGACTGTCTGGGCTCAGTGACAAACCTGCTGTTTGAAGTTAGAGGAGACATTAAGACCCATTTCAGAGACGTTAGCCCATGGAATTGTTTGTAAAGACATTAGCACCCATCTCTCCTATCAAGGTCTCCCGGCTGCTGTTGGCGTCCTGCCGCTGCAGCCCGGCCGTAGCCCAGAGGCGCTGCCCGGCATTTCCCCGAGCCCAGAGGCGCTGCCCGGCATTTCCCCGAGCCCAGAGGCGCTGCCCAGCATTTCCCTGAGCCCTGAGGCGCTGCCCGGCATTCCCCGAGCCCAGAGGCGCTGCCCAGCATTTCCCTGAGCCCAGAGGCGCTGCCCAGCATTTCCCGAGCCCAGACTGCCCGGCATTTCCCTGAGCCCAGAGGCGCTGCCCAGCATTTCCCGAGCCCAGAGGCTGCCCAGCATTTCCCGAGCCCAGACTGCCCAGCATTTCCCGAGCCCAGAGGCGCTGCCCAGCATTTCCCGAGCCCAGAGGCGCTGCCCAGCATTTCCCGAGCCCAGAGGCGCTGCCCAGCATTTCCCCGAGCCCAGACTGCCCAGCATTTCCCCTGAGCCCAGAGGCTGCCCCAGCTGCCCAGCATTTCCCCTGAGCCCCAGAGCTGCCCCAGCATTTCCCTGAGCCCAGAGGCGCTGCCCAGCATTTCCCGAGCCCAGACTGCCCAGCATTTCCCTGAGCCCAGAGGCGCTGCCCAGCATTTCCCTGAGCCCAGAGGCGCTGCCCAGCATTTCCCGAGCCCAGACTGCCCAGCATTTCCCCGAGCCCAGACTGCCCAGCATTTCCCTGAGCCCAGAGGCTGCCCGGCATTTCCCTGAGCCCAGAGGCGCTGCCCAGCATTTCCCTGAGCCCAGAGGCGCTGCCCAGCATTTCCTGAGCCCAGAGGCGCTGCCCAGCATTTCCCCGAGCCCAGACGCTGCCCAGCATTTCCCCGAGCCCAGACTGCCCAGCATTTCCCCGAGCCCAGAGGCGCTGCCCGGCATTTCCCGAGCCCCACGAGTGCGTGCGGCCCCGGCCCGGCCCGAGCTGCGGCTGCAACGGGGCCTCGTTCGCGCGGGCCAGCGCAGCTCACGGGCACAAGGAAAGAAAGAATAGAAACGAGCTGTGGATGCGAGGCTTGGCTAACGCCTCCTCTCCAACGGCTCTCTTTCCATTTCAAAAGCTCGGTGCCTGGCGTTACTGGCAGCTGGAAGTGTGCAGAGCCTGGCACTCGACCCGAGCAGGCAGAGCTTGGCTCCTGAGCCGCTCTGAGCTCCCCCCTTCCCCCGAGCCCTCCACAAGCTTTACTCCAGGTGCGCAGCTTGAAGGTATGGTGAACGCCCTGTAAAGGTAATACTCTGCTCAATTTTGCATGAAGACTTTGTTAATCATACAGGAGATCCCAAATGTGGGCAGGATTCCCGATCCAGGGAAGCATTAAACATGTTAAGGGACATGAAAAGATCAGAAATACTTTCTTATTTCTGGTTTTCAGAGATTTAGTGCATTTCCCACGACCACAGGAAGAAGGGAAGAGGTATCACTAATATTTGTCCTTACAGATTTTACGTGAATCCAGGTTTTGTGAACAGATGTTTATGCACTTCTGACCTTCAAGAAGCAGCTTTGCTCTTGGGCTGTAAAGGAGCTGAACTGCCTAAGGCAGTATATCAGCTATGTCACTGCTTTCTATCAATATTTTATATGTTCTCTGACAGCTATGCAAAATGTGTATTTTAACCAGAACCCAGTAGGTAATTTTTTGTGCTAGATGCCTGCTCAGTTAGACTGAGAAAGCACCACTTCTTTAAATTTAAATTTCATTTTCTTTTCTGACACCACATTTTAAATTATCTAACCTGGAAAGTGCTAACAGACCTCCCCCATCAACTTGTTTCTGAGACAGTGTTTTAAACAGGATGAAACATATATAAAACCTCATCCACGGGAAGCATATAATGGAATTGAAGCCTTACTAAATAACCTTGTTACTGCGTACCTAAATAAAATCCCTCAGAGAGCACTTCTTTCCTGAGGCTCGTTCCCCTTCCTGGCAGTGCCTAAGCATGTTTCTGCTCCAAGGTGGACGCCTGGCCTTCCCCCATCCCCGCTGGGATTGGGATCATTTAGGAGCCACTTGCTCTGCATTTCCTCTTCCCTGCTGTGATCAGAGGCAGTGGGTGCCTTGTGGCATTAGCAAGTGAGACACTCCATAGGAGTGTTAGAGGGGAGAGTCTGGATAGTATTATGTGTTAATAATTAATTCTTTATTTGCTGGTTTTGTATCATTTAATTGCATAGTGTTGCAAGGGAACCAGCAATAGTATATTCACAGTGTGAGGCAGTTTCCAGGACTTAGAGCTGTGCAATTCCCATGTGATTTGTTCCCATTGGTTAGCACTGGCTGCACACTGATGACCTGAGTGACATTGTAGCACAAAGCTTTTCTGTCCAGACACTGACATGCTTTCCTCATCTCTTCACAGGGAACTAAATGAGCCTGCTGTGAACACAACTGCAGATCAGGAAGGTAAGAGCGTGTTTGTGTGTGGAAAAGCACCGGGAAGAGGGGCAAATAAGTCAAAGAGAGAGCACACAAAGGCTTTCAGACCTTCAGCTGGGATTCCTGAATTCTTGAAAGGCAGGCATTCATTAGTCACTTTATTATTCATGTCTTTAAGTAAGAAGAGTCTGTAAGTTTGACTAATTTTACATGAGGTAGCAGGGTTTGAGTTAACCTGGGATGAGGAGATGTCCAGAGCTAATCATTTAGCAGAGGTGCAAAGAGCACAAGCATTGGGGAACAGGGTTCTCATGCTCAGCATGGCCAGAGCTGAAGGAGAGATTGGTTCTGTTGGTCCCCATGCTGGAGTCATACCCTTCATGTTGCACCGCACTGACTGTCAGCAGTGCTAAAAAAATATTTCAAAGCAGGGCAAAGTATGCAAGATGCTGTTCCAGAGGCACTTCTTATCACAGTGCTAAAAGAAGGCTGAGATAGTGCAGATAGCCTGGCAAATGTACGCAATTCATGGGACCAAAGCAGAGCAGCAGCCTGGCAAGCAGATAAACACACGGCTGCTTTTCTCCCCAAGTTCTTCAGCATGGTGTTCTGTGATGGAGAAGAGTGGAATTTTCCATCTGATTAATCAGACTTTGTGTGCCATGCTGATGTCTCCCCACCATGGCTGCTTGCAGATGCCCGTTTAGCTGCAGGCTATGAACAGTGAGATTTCTCAGGGGCTTCTCCTAGGTCAGGAACAATCGTTGGAAAAGTAGATCAGAGAGCTCACATAGGAGGTGGCCTGATAAGCTGGGAACGTGCCTTCCCTTCGGCTCAGTTTCTGTAATGAGCTGTGAGATAGCTTGCATTGCCTCTGTTGACAGTGTGCAGCCAGCACAGCACCACTCCAAGCTTTTCTGAGCAAGGACTTGAGCCCTACATGCCTGCCTGAGCTCAGCCTAACACCTACAGGCATCTGGGGCCACCTCATGACCCATCTGCTTATGACCCATGGGAGGGAATGGGGAGAAAACTCCCTGTGTGGGAGTTTGGAAAGGATGCATGGTTGGAGGCAGGAGTGACCCCATATACCGTGGCTGCCTATGCACGACTGTGCTGTGTGCTGGCACAGGACAGCCAGCTTGGAGCACCTTCCCATGTATGGAGCCTCCAAATCACAGCCCAGTGCCCTCTGTGCATGCTGCCTGCACGGGCCAGCGAGATCCAGGCACCAGATCTGTGCAGTCTCACTGGGTGAAGTGTGCTTAACAAACCTTCTGTACCACCAAAGGGGGCAAACCAATCCCTGGGACACCAGCTCAGGAGAACTGGTTTGAAGAGGCAGCTTCCCCCTGTAATACTTCAAAGATGTAGCAGAAAGGGAAAAGCTTATGAAGCTGAACCCGTTCAGCTGTTATTTGAAGCAGACAAGATACAAATATGGGCAGATAGCTACATATGCCTTTGGTGTAAGATACCATTTGACAACAAAGTATGTTGTCAAGGAGATGCAGGTAGCGTCACCTGCAGTTTGAAACAAGAGATTCTGTGTCTTTCTGATACAGCTTCGAGGAGATGCTTCACAATGGGGAAGATTTGGAGATTCCTGCTGGGAACATCCGAGTTTTCCACTCTGAGGCCTTCCAGCAAGGCTCTACCCCAAGGTGGACAGATGTTTGGAAAAATTAGGAGCCTAAGAAACATGACAGAAGAGTGCCATTAACAGAGTGAAATAAAGTCTCTGAAGAGCAGGGAGATAGAGTGTGCTTTTTCTAGAGAAAACTTGACAGAATGAAATAGAAAGTCCATGAGGAATGGTTGAAAGCAGATGGTTTTAGGGGATTCTGCAATTCTGTGAAGGAAAGCCAATGGTGTTGATTTCCTCTAGAGCTGTCTGCATTCTCTGAAGTCTTATGGTTTTTAATTCTTCTCCTTCCAGAAAGCCAATGAATAACAGGGCAGACTCCCAATGGAAACCAGATTGCAAAATCAAACCTCAGAAGTTATCATAATGCTTCAGTCTGTAGTTTAAGATCTCACTTGGAAGGAGAGGAAGAGGAACCATGTGAATCCATGCTAAGGGAAGTGGTGATTTGAGGGGGCATCTGGAAAATACTGGGAGGGCTGCTGTCCCAGTGACAGCTGCAGGATCATCCACCTTGACTAAGACTCTCATACCACAGACCTCATTTGCATTTTAGTCTCTAAGACTGCCTGCAGGTGCTGTATGTGCGAGTGTTCGCTTTTCCATGGTGATTAAGCTACAGCCTCTTGGTTTGCCAATGTCAGCATTGCCATTAGCATTACTAGGTTCAGTTCAGCTCCTCTACAGCAGCAGCTGACTGCTTCTTCATTGGGATTATGCATCATTTCCATGGTCAGGTAGACCCAGGCTTATATAATTTGCCAGAAACTGTGGTGAATTCATAACCACCAGAAGACAGTAATGCAGGTTCTAAAATTCCTTTAAAATAGTATATTCTACTTAAAAGAAAATTAATTAACACAGGGCTATTCCTGTCCTGAAAAAGGAGGTCACATTAGATGATCACAGTTGGTCCCTTTTGTCCTTGTAATACATGTACAAATACACAGCATTGGGTGCTGTTGGAGAAGAGCAAAATGCCAATGGTAATACCATATGGAGAACGGCAAGGAAAATGAGCCAATTTAAATCTGGACAAATGTATCATCAGAGCAGCAGAAGTAAAGTCTTTCCATCCTGTTTTCCCAGCTCAGAGAAGGCAGACAGCCCTTAGCAGTGTCAGACTAAGCTACCTGAAGTAACAGAAAGGTTTTGTGACGTCCTCTGGTTTGTACAACTTATTAATAGAGGATGCCCAAATGATAGTCATGTGCTGCTGTTGCAAAATCATGCAAGCTATTCCCCTGAAATAAGGAATTGCCAGTTCAGACATTTCACTCATTGACATGGAACAGGGAGTACATGAAGGTGCTCTATTGCAGAGTCTTAGCCACAGAAACAAGCCATGCTCAGAACAAATTATTGTGCCCACTATTGCTCAGAAGACTGTTGCTGCTGCTGCTGCCAGTGATTGATTGTTTGGATTTTTTTTTTTTAATTGCTTGGCTACGTAAAAAATGCCTTCAAACAATATAGTGTAACCTACAAGGCTCCTCTCAACACAGCTGCTCTTCCAGTTTCGGCCTTCCTGCTACCATGGTTGTCCTATGGGGTAACATCACTCTGTAGTGAAGATTCTGGGGTTACCAGGGACCTTCTAACATCACTCAAGCCAGAAACTGTTCCAGAGTGATTGCTTCCAACCCAATAACCTTTGCTTCCTAAGAACCCAACTCTTATTCTTGGGTGGGGTTCCCTTCTCCCTAACCATTCTTTGTTACCTCATCATCACCCACCTGCAGGGAGGCTGGGGACTTAGGGAAGAGCAGCAGGAAAGTGCTGCTGAGGAAGGAATGGAGCAGTGAAAAGACAAAGTGAGAAAAACTACAAAGGTGAATAACCTAGGCTCACCAGAGATAAGCCTGGGGGCAGCATGCCAGCGTTAGAGAGATGGTGTGCTAGTGAGGTCCTTCAGTCTGTTATTGCCATGCTTGGGGAAGAGATGGAGATTGATGTGGCAGCCAAGAAGCAAAGGTTATTGATGCCTCAGTAACACATACACTCAGCAGAGCCAAAAAGAAAATGACAGAAACTTCAGAAATTCAAAAAACTTTGTCTCATTCATCAGTTGAAACTACCCAGACAAAATTTGGGGGCAATAATTTTTGTCACTGGATATACAGTTTTTTAGCTTCACCATCTTTGTTTTGTTGTCCCATCAGAAATTCTATCCAAATGTCCTGGCAGGCGCTGTCAGTGAGAATGGCATCATATGCTCTTTTAGCTCTCAGGGCCCTGTTCTCCTTGGCCCCTGCTCCTCCCTCCAGGCTGCATCCAGGAAAACACCATAGCAGCTTGGCTACATAGGGACGCTGCAGAGACATGAGACCTGTAGCCTATAAAAAATAAGGTAACAAAATTATGAGAGGCACTCACATGAAGAAAAACTACAGCTCGAGTAGGAGTAGATTTACATCAGTCTGATCCAAACCAACACATTTCTTTGCATTTCTGAATTTTCCTGAGCTTAGTGTGTGGTAAGAGTTGAAATTTTGACTTTTTGTTGAAAAATAGGGCAAAAATAGGTGTTGAGAAATTGGCATTTCCCATAGGAAGGAAATTCCATTATTTGAGTAGCTCTGTGAAACATGAAGGAAGTTCATTTGCAGAAAGTCTGCTAACTTGTAATGAAGGTCACAGCTGCATAATTAGACTCCATTCCCAGGGCCAGTGAGCAATGCAGGAGACGGAATTAATACCAACCCCCAAATTAAGGTTACTGTAACAAGGAGAACAAGACAATAAAATTGCAAAATCTAGAGAAGGGAGGGCTGAAGGATTGCTTAACACACAAAGAAATCACATCTTTCCCCACGACAATTAGCAGCAGGGAATATCCCAGTGCCTTTTCACACTGCAGCAGAAAGTATCCATGTCCTAGGACAGGCTTAGGTGTGGATAGTCCATATCCCTCCTCCCAGCCACATGTTCAGTTGAAAGGGCTGTCACACTTACCTGCCATTCACTACATCATCATCCTGAAGGGTTTTTTTCCAGCAGTTCAGAGAAATCAAGCACTTTCAGAAGACTCATATGCTTGCTGGAAGCCATGAAAGCCATGGGACAGTGGATACAACCATCTGCTTGGGTCTTGTATCCCAGCCCACACTCTCAATGCCTCTTCCAGGTTGTGCATCCAAACTGGACACACTAACTGCATTCTAACAGAGACTCACTAAGGAGCTTTACCTTACCTTTACATTATGAGTCAATCCTTAGCCCAATTTTATGTGTTTTACTTCTTAAAGATCCAGTAGAAACCAGTCTTTCTTAAAAAGTAGAGATGATAAAGGAGTTGTTCTGCTGGACCTACAAACCTCTCCTTTTAGACACATAATCCCTTTAAAAATTTTGTTACAAGAGTCATTTGCCCAGAACTTCACTTGTTTAGGACTTGGGTCTTTCCAATTTGGGCAGAGATACTGATGCTGTCTGGATTTATACCTTTTTTCTTTTCTCTATTTTCTGTATTCTTGACACATTTATTTGTAGCTTTGTAGTCTATTATTGTAACTTAGCTTCAGTATGTTCCTGGGCAGAAAGACAAAACAAATTCCAGGACCTCCATGCTATCTTGGCTCTCCTTAGAAACCAAGGCTGAAACTAGCTCTTCGAGACATATTTATATATACTGGGCCTGGTCCTTGTCTGAGGGAGGAGGATTTAGGAGAAGGATTTAGAAGGTGATACAGCTAAGGGGCATTACTTCATGGAGTGTACTTCTAATTGGGAGGCTCTTGTCAGATATGTTCATCTGCAGAATCTATCACACAGGGCAAGCATCTTCAGCCTTTTCCACCTCATGGACTGTGCACCTGAGGATCTTTATATACAGGTACCCCTTTTTATCACCCTGTCTGGCTCATATTTCTAGGACCAGAGAAAAAGGCATCGATACAGACCAAGGATGTATTTAAAGACAGAAAGGGTACAAAACTGCCCTGTCCTTATGTAACATTTTTACTCTACTTGTAGAATTAGCATAAATAATTTTAAAAGGTGGTTTGTGGAGGAAATTTCCAGGGAACTGATTTTGGAAAGTTATTCCAGACTGTTTCCCATCAAGCCCTTCCTTTATCTTCAAGCAGCTGTGCAAGGACAGCATCAGAACACCCTCTTTAAGGTAACCCCATGACATGAGGTGCAGTTGTCATGTCTTTTCTCATTGCCTCTCACAAGGTGACATTGTGAGCTTCCTTTTTACCCATTGTTGAAATTTTAGAGCATCGTGTGGCCTCTGATGTGGATGATTAGGTGTGCCTGGCACTCAGAATGAGGAAAGACTTGGGGGAATTAGCTGACCATGGGGTTTGTTCCCCAAGGATTGCTCTACCCTGGAAAGGATGCCTGGGCATCAGGCAGCTCCATCCTGAGGGAGCAGAGCTCTTCACCTCCTCCATAGCTTCAGGCTGCTGCTCTGTGTCCTATTTAATAACTTCGTTTCCTGGAAATTGTCACTGGTACAAGTTGAAATATGGAAAAAGTTGCCAAAGGAGAAGGTTTAAGTCACTTGTCATTGAAAGTTTATGGCTAAAAAAAGGCCTATGGGTGCTAACCAGGGGATTAAAAATCAGGGTAGGAATTACCAGAGATTCTAGGAGCCAAGCTGAACTTCAGGCATAGGAGGTGGAAAGGATAACCATTCACTGTTAGCCAAACACTGCTGCCTGAGGTGGAATCAGGGACTAGATCAGCATCTGAGGGATGGCCAAGTGTGTGGCTGCTGTCACTCTCTGGGCAGCACCAGAAATGCACTTGTCCAGGGTAGGAGTGCTCTGCTACAGGTCATCAGCCCCCAGCAGTGCCAACAGTGCTGTCAGGGGCTCTTCTGCAAGAGCAGCTTCTGGCCAGCTACACGAGAAGTAGGACATAAGGAACAGGAGATGTCCTTTCTCTGGGACTGCCCCAGCCATGGCTGCTGTGGAGCAGGAGAAGAAGCAAAGATCAACCGAGTACCAGGCTGGGCCACCACAATCTGTCTCCCTGTGGCTGGACTGGCTCTCAGCCACATTTTTGCAGGAGGTTTTTGGTGCATGGTACAGGCAGAGCACACCTATTCCCCAAAACCAGAAACATTAATTTTGGAATAAAAATATTTTCTTGGGCAGCCCACTACAATATGTGTTTTTCTGTAAAGATGACTGGAACTTTGCAGGGCATGGGACTTGAATTTTCACTACCCAGTTGACACTTGCATGGCCTGAGATGTTGTTGAATCTTCAATAGGAAGATTAGGGTCATTAGTTCCATGTGACCCATGGAATTGTGGGATGACCAAGCAATTTATTGGGTTGAGAGCATGTGTCCTTGTCTCCTAATGCAGCGATGGCTTGTGTCTGGAGCAAGTTTAAACAAGGGAGAATGACAGAGAGTCATGACTCCAAATGGCTCATTGAGTGAAGTCCCATCCAATCACCATCCTGATTTATGGTTGCACTCAAGTTCTTTTCAAACCTAAATAATTCTATGATCAATTTTGTGATTCTATGGTCAATGTCTGAAAAAGCCAGATGGTGCTGGAAGTTGCTCTCTGTAACCTGGCTGAAGAGGTCCAGTTCTCCTCTTCCTACAGAGCTGATGACGACACAGGATTTGGGAGGATTTAATTTCCAGGGTCATCTATAAAACGAGCAGGACTCTGGCTTTGACCTGCTCCTGGCTGGACGAGCTCAAACTCTGTGGCAAGCTCCAGCCGTGTCAGCGTTGGTATGCCAAAGCCATAGCACACAGCAAACCCCTACACTGGGGCCACCTGAATTAAGGAGAAGGCTACTTTCTCTAAACAACTATGTCCATGTATCTGGTAGGTCTAGAAACAGAGGTGCTGTTTTATCTTGGGTGATATGGCTTGATTTTTGAATATAATTTTTCACTATGCCACTTTCAGAGGCCAGCATGGGCAGTGTAGTGCTCACACCTGTAACTCGACTTGTGGTTTTGACATAGTGCATTGATCAAAATTTTGAAATGTGGAACTTTTATCTAAGAAACTGCATCAGGAATCAATACTTAAGAAATCAGTGAGCAGTGCAAGTTTTGCCTGCTTCCTTGGAAGCAGAGTCTGTCTCCCTACAGACTAGACAGTTACTGTATTTCCTTTGCATGCTCAGTGTGAACTGATTCCTCCGTATGATGTGACTAATACATCAAAGGGAAAGTACAGCAATTTGGCTGAGGCACAGACACATGTCTATCCCCTAAGGCTAATCTGGACAAACCTCAGGGGTGTGTCTGGACCTCAGAGGTCCTGTGCACACAGACTGGACCAGTGAAGGACCTGCTTGTCCAGTACTCAGCTGTTGATGCTGGATTGATGTATGCATGCAGCCTCCCTTGTGGAAGGAACCCTTGTAAGGGGCAGGAGTGGAATGGGGATGATGATTCTCACTTAACTGCTGCCCTGCTCTCTATTACTGCTAACTCTCCTTGAAGCTTGTGTGAGGAGACATAAGAAAGGGCCAGCGGGTTTCACTGGTCCTGTGAAACCCAGTAAGGGCTCTATGCAATCTCCTGGTGACAGGTGCTTTCTGTGCTCTGGTCTGGTGCAATCATCAAAGATTTTTTCTGTCTCCTCCTACATGCCACTCCCCCACCCCTTTCTGCCATGTATCCTGAGCATATACAGTCTTCCTTTCCTCTCTCAGGAGGTATTGCTCAGAGCTCTCTGCTAATACTGTACCTTTCTAGGGAGAAAATCCTGCTTCCTGCCTTTGAAAGAACTAAAGAACGAAACAACGCAGAATAATCCCCCAGGAAGAAAACGACTTGCTTCCTTCGCTGGTTCCAGGTGAGTGGTTTCATTGCTGAATCTGAATGCATGAATAAGAGTGATGCCAGTACCAGGGGTGAAGCAGGGCAGGAGATTTCCTTGGGCATATGCATGAGAAAGTGGCAGGGATAGCTCTCATCTGCTTTAGGACAGGAGGCTGGCCAGTGGGGGTTGCTCAAAAATGAGACTCTATTGGGCTGGGGTTAAATGCCTGGTGGGAAGCTTGAGCAGGACAACCTTATCACAGGACCTTGGCATGAGTAGGGAGCATTGTGGATAGTGGCACTTGTCCTTCCATAGTGGACTTAGGCCTCAAACCCACTGCTCAGCTGCTGATCACTGCCATATTACAGCTCAGCTGGGCTGAAATTCCCCTATTGCAGATTCCCTTCAGCTGGTGGTCTCTCACAGAGATGGGTCAGTGGCTAGGCCCTGAGCAGATCTGTTCTCCTCCTGGGTCCATTGTTGTGGTAGAAGTTGTCTGGGAGGGAGCTGGCTAACAGGTACCAAGAAACAGAAATGCCCTACTGAGCAAAAAACCCTTCCAGGGGCTGCTATAGCAACGCAAGTATGGCTGAGTTGGGCTTCTGAACGGAGATTTTCAACATAGGCTTTTTGGCTGCACTGCTTTCAGCTTGTACTTCCCAAGGGCAAGCATGGGCCAGGCTGCAAAGGTCTAACAGCATGAAGGGTGAGGATGCCTCCAGCCAAGGGCTATGAACCCTGTGAGGATAGAGATCCTGGTCCTCATGAGTGAAGAAAAAAATTCCAGGCAATAGCACAATGGCTGGAGTTAATGCTCCTGATCACAGGCACTGAGCTACTGATGGGGGAGAGTTCAGGTGGAATCTGGAGACATCTACTCCTCCTTTGCCATCCTTGCAAAGACAATCCCCACAAAGCACCTGTTTTACTCAGCTGGCAGTGGGGGGACTGTAGCTTCTCACTCTGGAGTGCCCATGGTCTGCCCAAAAGCAGGTAGAACTTAAGAGCTGCTAACAGCAGCTTTCAGACCACTGACCAGAGTGACATGTCCCTTCCTCACCAGCACTGAGCCTCCCCTCCACCATGTGAGGATGGGCTATTTAACTCCTCTCCCTTGGTGACCCAGCACCAGAAGTCTACCTTGGAAAGACTGGCTCAGCTTTTTCAGCAACCCCTTACCTTGTTCTTCTGTATCTGCCTAGCTGTGCATAACTCTTTCCAGCACCTCTCCTTCTGCAGAGATTTCTCCTTCTCCCACTTTGGGTGCTTCCTTGCTGCCACCTGCAGAGACTTCCCTCACTGAAAATTCTGCTGGTTTTGATGTTGAACATGAAGCAGTTTCCTTGGAGACGAGAGGAACAGTGGGCTCCAAGTGCTGATTATTTCACAGTCTGACTGGCTTTCAGAAACGAAAAAGGGGGTTGTGTTAGCAGAGGGAAGAGGGAGCCTGGGGCAGCCGTCATTGAGGGGGACACCTGACATGCTTTGCCAGTGCCATCCCTCTAGCAGCATGGCTTGACCGAGTTCCACGTGCCATGCTGTGGCAGGGTGTGATGGTACACGCTGTACCAAACACTGCTCTCTTGGGATTATACTGCCTCTCTTCCACCAGCCCCTGGAGGCTGGTAAACCTGGGAGAGGGCTTGCAATGGACATTTCTAATTTGGCTCACTTCTACCAGTCCCAGGAGTAAAACTGGCTAATTAGATTAACCTCTTTTTCTGTTCTTCTACACAGACATTAGTGTAGAATGTCCCAGTAGTGGGACAGGGGTGTAAAGCAGCCGCACCTCAGTCGTTGTTTCCCGTCCATTTGTTCTGAGTACTGACAACTGCGCCTGTCTCAGCCAAGAGCCTGAAGCCTCTGAAGAATGGAGGTCTCTGCTGTGCTGGACACACAGATTTTTGCCTCTTTTGGGGCAGGTTATTTGATCATCAGCTAATATCTCTTGAACACATTAGCCATTAGATAGCTGTGCCAGTGTGTTGTATGAGGGCAGAGGAAGCAGGCATGGGATGAGGCAGAGCAGAGCACAGGGCAAGAAGGCAGACAGTCAATCTGAAATTTTTGTTACGTACCATGGCAAGAGTGCCCTGTAATGCCAAGTCCTGCCAGTGGTCGAGACCTTCCCCTTTCCCAGAGGAGTATCTCACAGTGGAACCACTTGGTTGATCGCTCCCCCTCTGCTGAGACATCGCTGGATCCTCACAATCTGTCCAAGAGCCACAAATGGCACTAGGTTGTTTCAAGGAAGCAGCACTTTCTTGTTTGTCTTTCAGTGCAGTAAAGAAGTGCAGTGCAGGGGTCAGAGGGTGAGAGTGGAGAACCAACCATGTCCCTGTGCTGATTAGAAATGTAAATCACCTCCAGGACACTGCCATGAACAGGATGTGTCAGTGCTGTCTGAAGTCCCGTAAAGCTTTGTCTCACAGCACATCAGCAGAAGGAAGATCACAGTATTGCTGAGGTTGGCAGGGACCCCTAAACATTATCTAGTGCAATCCCCCTGCCCAAAGCAGAGTCAGCCACAGCTGGTTGCTCAGGGCTGTGTACAGATAGCTTTTGAGTATCTCCAAGAATGGAGAACATCCCCCTAGCCTCTCTGGGCAATCTGCCCCTGTTTTCAGTCTGTCTTGCAGTGACAAAGACTCTTTTAATGCTTAAGAAGAAGTTTCTGGTACTTCAATTCATGTCTGCCACCTCTCATGGTCACTGTGCAACACTGAGAAAGAAGGGTCTGGCACTGAATTCTTCACACCCTCCCTGCAGGTGTACATGGATAAGACCTACCCCAAGCCCTCTCTTTTCCACGCTGAGCAGTCCCAGATCTCCCAGTCTTTCCTTATGGGAGATGCCCCAGTCCCACCATCATCTCTGCAGTCCTTCAGTGGACTCTCTTCCCTGTATCCATACTGAGAAACGCAGACCTGGACACAGTATGCCATCTGTGGCCTCACCAGTGCTGAGTCAGAGGGGAGGGATCACCTCTCAGCCTGCTGGCACAAGCACAGCAGAGTTTCTGGACTCTAGTGCTGGTCCCATCTGGGATGTCTGGGGAGTTCTGCGGTCCCAGGGGTGGTGTACCAGATGCAAACTCCAATAAACTGTTATTAGGGGTTTGATGTTGAGTTTTGTCTGGATCATGTAGAGTAGTCAGATATATTTCTTCATCTACCACATTACTCTGACCATTACCTGGACAAAGGCAGGCCAGAGGTCTCTGCAACCCACCCCTACACTTAGGACACTTGCTGCTCTGTGACCTCAGAACTGTTCCATGTCTCTGGAATGAGGGCAGAGCTGCACCCAGGCATGAAGTAGATTTATTTCCCTACATGTAATTTCTCTTCTTGTCACGAAGGGGCATTAAGGCATTAGAAGCTCACGTGAAACAGAGAATAATCCCCTTTGGTTCTTCCAAACAGCCAGTTTCTCTGCAGGCAGCAGAGCTGTCTATTCTCCCTGGCAGAAACTCAATGTATCACTGCTACACAGACTGACCTCCTCTGGCTAGCGCCACTGCCCTGACCTCTTGGGAGATGTTTTCCATGTGGAGCCGAGCCCCCCCTGCAGATCTGCACGCTGTGTAGATCTGCATATGCAGATACAACCTGTCTCCTCCAGCTTCCCTGCCTCCAGATGCAGCCCTACTGCCACAGTTCTGGCTCTGCACTGCCAGTGCCCAGTGACAGGCACCTCACCCACGGGGCTCTGCTCGGCTCCCCCAGCACCATGGAGCAGGCTGAGAGCCGACCTGCCAGCCCGGGGAACAGACTGCACTCATGACCAATGCATTTCTGAGGAAAGTCTGCCCTTCTCCTCTGCTGACAGCCTGAAACATGCACGGCTCGGGAGCTTCTGGCGGGCTCCCGTGGATGCAAACTGTCTTAACACAGACAGCGCAAAACTTTGCACCACGTGAAAAAAATTTTATAAATGCTTACAACCTGCCTCTTGATGTCTGAATAACTGCATGCAGGAACATTTCAGTGATGACAAGTTTGTAACAGTCAAACTTGGCTGGGTTTTTCTGAAGCTGAGCCTGCACAACAAAGAAAGTAAGTCATTGAAGACTTTAACAGCAGCTTTCCTAGAATCTGAGTAAAATACAAAATTTCTTCAGCAAGCAACTTGAAATTTGCCAGAATATGTTGTTGTGATACAGCAGCATTTAAGATGTGTATATGGGTTTTTAAATGCTAAAAAATCTCAACAGTTTAAAGCATTTAATGTTGAAATGTGAAAGCTGTATCATTCCCACAAGTGATGTGGGCAGGTCTTGTCATTTTCAGTTTATCACAAGACAATGTCTGAGTTTCCTCTCACCCTAAATTTCACACACAGCATTGTACCAACTACTAGGAGGAAGACTAACTTTGTCCCAGCTGCCACTCATCCTCTCAGGGATGAAGTATTTCCTTCTTTGTCCCTTAATGTCTCCCAAATAATTCCTGGTACTTTCTTCTGTCAGTCTGTGCTTTTCTGTGGTCTTTCATTTATTTGTGAGTCACTGGAAATAAGAGTTTTTCTTTCTGTGTTTACTGCTTTTCATTTATGCATAGAGCAGCAGATCATTCTTCCTGTCACTTAGCTCAGCCCTCCACACTTTCTTTTTGAACCTCACAACTGAAATCTCTGTTGGCAGCCTGTCACCACAAGTGGTGATGAAAAAGGGATCTCCCCTTCATTCCCTTTCATATCCATTGCTTTAAAAATCTTTCATACATGATCCTTGACAAAAGTTTTTAAAAACCCTGACTGATCTGACACTGCAGCCATATCCTTACTCATGTGGGTGTTCCTTCAATTAGGTGCATTTGAAGATTGCTTTTTACTTCTGCTGTCCCTAGCTCTCCACTTAAACAAGCTGGTCTTTTCTCTGGGGAGGGGCATGGCCCAAATGTGGGAGGCTGTGCGTCTTTATGGAACCTGTAGTCAAAGATTATAATCAAGATACTATTTTTAAAAGTTTCTCTGCTGTGTACAATATTTTACTCTCAGATTTTAAGTGTGGAACTTTGTGGGACCAAAATGATACCATTTGTGAGAAGGGGATGCAAACCTGCCCTGATGCTCCCACTTTTGGCCCTCCAGCACTGTGAGTGTGCCATGGCTATCTCCAATCTCTCTTCAACCAGAATTTTAATACCTTCCATCTTTAAAACATGCTCACAGGAAGATACTGCACACTGAATGCTTTTCTGATGTTAGCTTTTCTGATGTTGGCTGCTTTAATAGTGACAAAAGATAAAGAGGATAGATGTTCTTCAATGTCCAGTACAAGCTGGAGGAGATGCATCTCAGTTGATTCAGAGATTCCCTGTTTTCTAGCTCTTTCTAAGTCCTCAGGCTCTACTGCATTCCTTCCCCCATGCTGGAAATCTCCTTGGGTAGATGGAGACATAACCAGAAAAATCTGCAAAGAGCAGGACAAAATGTAATGTAGAAGTCTTCCTTCCTCGTTTTTCTCTTTCACCAACATCTGACTGATACCTCTAAAATTATGTGAAACCTCACTGCCAAGAACTAGGCATTAGTTTTGCAACCCTGAACTTTCTTGCGAAATATCTCATGCTCCCTGCTTGAGCCTTGAAGTTACCTCCAAAAATGCTCTCTCAAATACCTCAGTGTTTCTGGCAGAGTGGTGACTGGTGAAGCAGCCATGGATAGAACAACCTCCAGTGAGAGAGCAAGCCATCTTCTTCCTCACTAAAAGGAAAATCCAAGCCATTGTCAAGAGAATTTTGTGACTTACTGCAGCAGTTTGAGAACTTCCTGCATATCTAATAGAGAATATTTGCACAATTCTAGACCAGCAATAGAGAGAATGTGCTGTGGAGGGGGCTGCTCTGTTGCAAAAAATGCAGATAGAGAAAGGGAGCAAGCCAGCAAGAGGGTGGGGACATCAAAGGAGCAATATCTGCTGGTGAGTTCCTTCTGTGCAATAACTTTTGCTCTAAGAAGGCAGCTGAACACAGGGTGCAACATGGGATCTAATGATTAAACCTGTACTTTCTCATGTCTACATAGAAATCTCATTTTGTTTGGACAAAAATACAATTTTCAGTGCATGGAGATGGGGAGACATCTGGAGAAAAGATTGGGTGAGTCCTTTTACATCTGTGGGTTCTGCTCCCACCTCCCCTGTACAGGAAATTGTGCCAATACTTTGGTATGGTCCAGCTCTAAGAAAGGCAAGATTTGAAGGAGGGGGTGCCCAGTTTTCCCTACTCAACACAGGTCTCCTCAGGTCACCACAGCAAATGAGAAGTCTGGTTTGTTTGTAGAAAGTCTGTGGTGGGTGATTTTAGAGCTGACTTCACTAAACTATTTTGAGCTTTCAAAATAAGGCAGCACTTCACATTACCAATGTGTGCTGGGTCGTTTGATGAAGAGTGGTTTGGGAGTAAGCAAATCAGTGTCTGGGGTTTCAAAGTTTCTCTGGTGGTTCTTCTTCTGGAAGTGATTGCCTCGGGTAGCAATCTGCTTTACTGTAGGAAGCCACATGGCATCCCTGCTGACTGGAAGCAAGCCACTGTTATTCTAATCCACAAGAAAGGTGTAGGGGAAGACATAAAGAGCTACACAAAGACCTGTGAGTCTAACTTCAGTTTCTAGAAAAATTATGGAGAAGGTCCTACTGAATACTACTGAAAAGCATTTGAAGAATAATCCAATCTTCAACATGGGTTCACAGAGGAAAAGTCCTCTTTAACCAGTCTGATTTCTTTCTATGAGGAGGTCACACCCCAAGCTGATAAAGGGAAGGTGGTGCATGCAGTTTTCCTGGCTTTTAGTGAGGCATCAACTGATTGTATTGAAAGGGGCTGTGTCTGGCTGGTGAGTGGTCACTGGTGGTGTCCTTGAGGATGAATACTGGAGCCAGTATTGTTCAGTATTTTTATCCATGATCCAGATGCAGGAATCAAATATCCCATTAGCAAGCTAGCTGACAATATCAAACTGGGAGGTGCTTTTGACTTTCTTGAGGAACAAGAGGCCTCAAAGGAGAAGGTTGATTGAGTTGGAGCATTGGGCTATCTCAGGCATGAAATAGAAGTAGTCTAAGTGCTATTGTCTGTGGCTGGGAAGGAGTAACATTGAGTACAAGTCTGAACTGGGAGTGGAGTGGCTGAAGAGCAGAAAGGGACCTGAGGGTGCAGATTGGCCACAGGCTCAAGAGGAGTAAGCAGCTGAGAGGGCAAATTGCATGCTGGAGACATCTCACACAGCGTGACCAGCAGGTCCAGAGAGGGGATTATCCCATAGCAGTCAGCATTGCTTAAGCCTTACATGGAGCACTGTGTGCAGGGCTGAGCCCCAACATGGAAGAAGGATGTGAAGATCCTCAAACATGTCCAGAGGAGGGGAATGCACATGAACTTTCTGGTAAAGAGCTGGAAGGCATGTCCTACAAGGAGCAGCTCAGTGCTCTGGGCTTGTCTCCTTCAGGGAAATGGAGTTTGGGAAGCATTGCTTTCTGCAGCTGCCTCAGGAGGGAAGGTGGAAAGGGAGGTACTGGACTGTCCTGTCTCAGGTCCAGGGGCAGCACAACTGGAATGGTCCAAAGTCATGCCAGAGGATGATCAGAGTGGACATTAGGAAGCATTTGAATGCCCAAGCAACAGGACAAATAGTAATGGCCTGAAACTAAACCACAAAACGTTCCATCTTGAGTGAGGTAGCACTTCTTTACATTGAGGGTGGCAGAGGACTGGAACAGCTGCCAGGCAGGTCACCGAGTCTCCCTCTGGAGACATTCAAACCTACCGAGGTGTGTTCCAGTGTCACTTGGTTTGGGTCATTTGTTCAACTCTATATCTGGAAAGCTATAAATGATACAAGTTTATTTTATGATACAAGTGGGAGACAAGGGAATAGAATTCATAGTCTCTAAACCTACTGTCAGGTTCAGGAGGCACAATCTCGTCAGGAAAATTAATCCACAAACACCAGAGGTTTATGTCCAAAAAGGAGACAGAGGAGTCCTTTTTGCTTTATTCGAATAAAGGCAGAGGCCATGGGCCATTCCCCTGGGATCTCTCAAATTTTTGGAGGACGCAGCCTCCTTTTTATCCTATTTTCCCAGCCACTTTTCCCTCTCTTTTTCCCATTGGCTGAGGTACTTGAGAGGCACACACTTCCCGGAATGCCTGACACCTGATGTTACATTGCACTCTAATGTAAAACCCTTCCTTTTAATTTTTAATTCTTATAGAATTCATAGTTTTTCCCCGTTGCTTCTTTCATCTTTCAATCTCCAATTTCATTTATCAGCAAACCTACAGTTTGTTTGTAAAGGCAAATCTCTTTTTTCATTCATCAATCAGTGGAATCCATCCCATTGTTTCTTTTATCTCTCAGTGTTAGCCTTATCTACCAGCAGATCCACAGGTCGTTTGTAAAGACAAATCTGACATTCCTCTCAATCTCAATGAACAGGTTGGGTGCAATAGAGGCCAGAGCTTCTCTAGAGGCACCAAAGCAGTAGTGACAAGACCCTGGCAGCCCTTTAGATACCCTTCCCCAGGGTCTGCTCCTTGCAGATGGTCAGAGGATCTCATTAATCAACTCTAAATAAACCTTTGTAAGCAGACCCCAGGGAAATGACCTAAAGATGAAGGCAAGATCTGCCACAGCTTACGCTTTCCTGCCTGTACTTCTCTGTGCCCAGCACAGGCAGAGCTGGAGGACTCGCAGCCGTGCCGGCCATGAGCGAGCAGAGCCATGTCAACAGCCTGTTCCTGCACGAGGAGGCAGCCAAGCGGCTGCACGGGGACAGCCGGCTGCAGCAGCTGCGGCAGGCGCTGCGCAGGCGGGCGGCGCGCGCCAAGAAGCGGGCGCACAGCATCACTGCGGCCAGCGCCAAGGGCTTCCTCAGGAGAAACGCCTTCGTCCTGCTCACCATCGCTGCAGTCCTGCTAGGTATGGAGCTGGTGGCAGCACCAGGCACCACTTATAAATATGGGGAAATGTTTGTCTTACAAAGATTTTATTTTATCATAGCGATTTCACTAAGGAGGTGAAGCTGATGAGCTGACAGCTCAAAGTACTGTCCACATCACGAGTACTTTTGTGTGCAAAATCAAGATACCCAACAGAGAGTGTGTATGTGGGAGGGAGTCCTCGTTGATCCTTTCTGGCTCCAGTATAGAAACAGTCTACAATAAAGAGTTCGATGGTTCAACTCAACCAATCCTTGGTACAAATCATCCAGATTTCTTCAGAGGCATCTTGTGAGTGCAGCAGTAGGCACAAGGGCTTTTCAGATTTGTCACATAACTTTAGCCTGACAGGATCAGAACTGCTGGAAATGGTCATGATACAATGCCCACCAAATCTGCTTAGCAGATAGCAGGATATCCCTAGCTTTTGGTCCAGGCTATATGTCTCTAACTGGCTGAACTTGGCTTTAAGAGATGGGTAGACAAAGAATCCGAACTTTATTATTTATTTTGGTCTGGGAGATCGTATCTCTCATCACAGCATGTTGTATCCATGAGCTTCCTGGGAACAGACTCCAGAAGAGCATCAGACAGGGAACAATGAGACCTGTGGTTTTGCACAAGGCTCCTCTGCACATAAATATGTCAGAGGGAGAGAGGGAGCATACCATAAAAACTCATAGCCATTTAGATAATGAGCGTTTGCTCCTTTGGGAAGAGGAGGAACTGAGAGTAGATGAGAAAGAGAAAAGCCACACTGTAGGACTGAGGGACAGACCACTGGATCACACTGTCCCACTTCCATTCTCATCCCCTGCTGATCCACAGGGATTATCCTGGCCTTCTCCCTCCGGCCCTACCAGCTGACCTACCGCCAGATCAAGTATTTCTCCTTCCCTGGTGAGCTGCTGATGCGTATGCTCCAGATGCTGGTTCTTCCTCTCATCGTCTCTAGCTTGATTACAGGTGAGAAGCGCTTTCTGCTGCTTTCAGCCAAGACAATGGCCAGCAAAGCTGTTGTTCGGGTACCTCTTCATGACCCAGCTGGAGGTGCTTGGATTAGCTTGGTGACAAGCCTGAATCTACAGCCATAGTGAACATGATCCACACTGAGACCCCTGCTGGCTCAGTAGTGGTGCAGAAAAGCAGAAGACCTTGGGCTTTCTCAGAAGACTGGGGAGAACACGATGCAGTGGTTCCAATGCCCAGAACTTGAGCACTAACAAGGATTTAATCCTACATAATCTCAAATGTCTCCAAGTTTGTTGCCCAAGTAAACTTCAGGTTTCCTCCGGCCTAGAGAAGGTTAATTTGTGTCAGTCCAAAAGGGTTGAAGCTGATCACCAGATGGAAGGCTTGTTTCACCCAGATCCTCAAGGAAGACATGACAGATAGCCACGCTTTCAGACAGCAGAAGGGACTGCAAGGTGTTCCACCTGCTGAAACATCCCACCATTAGGGACTGAAAGGCCCAATGTACTAGGAGGGAATTATTCCCTTCTGAGAGTTTTAAAAGAAAATTGCTACATTCCCAAACACAGACTAAGATCCACCAGTGCTATGCTTCTTCATGACCACAAGCCACATTCTTCCATGTCAACATCACCTTGGAACTCCAAATTCTATTCCTCGTAGGCTGTGCTTCCTAGAGACCCTAGCTCCCTGTCGAACTCATGCATGAGCCTTGCACCCTTTGAATATTCCTCAAGCTTTCCCCTTCTAAGACGATAGGCTTCCTCACCCTGTCTCTCTGTGTGACACCCCAGGAATGGCCTCACTGGATAGCAGAGTCTCCGGGAAGATGGGGATGCGGGCTATCATCTACTACATGGTGACTACAATCATAGCTGTCTTCATTGGCATCTTCATGGTGATCATCATACACCCAGGAAAAGGATCTAAGGACAAACTTCACCGAGAAGGCAGAATTGAGCAGGTGCAGACCACAGATGCCTTCATGGACTTGGTGAGGTAGGTAAGATGGTCTCATGTTGAGACAGTATCAGTGAGATTACATTCCTCCATGGAGTATCCTTTTGAAGTATCATAGCTCTAGGCACATAGTCTTAGGGAAAGAGGTTAATGGCTGAGTCTAATGGCAAGGCTACTACCTCTAGCTTAGTCTAGCTAACTGGCTTTGCCACTCTGAGACTGGGTGCTTGGCCTGGAGTCCAGCCCTTCTCCAGAGGTATTAATGTAAGAGGTCATGGTGTGCTCAACAAAACACATAATGAAAACCATCAGGGGTTACCTACTTTTCAGAAATTCACCTGGCAAAGGCTACTCCAAATATCCACCTTCAACAACCAAAGGAAATCAAGAAAGTGGTTCCCAAGACATTGCCTTTTCTTCCCTTGCTGACGTTACTCAGTGAGTTGCAAAGCTGTACCATCTCAAGTGGTATAAAGCCTGTTTTTGTGGTACAGGATAACAGAGAGTTCACATGACAGCTGTAGAGGTGAGGCTGAGTGCAAGGTGGTGTATTAAACATTGTAATATGGTATTGTTTCAAGGTTTGGTTGGGTTTGATGATGGTTTTACAATGTACCTATACCCCAGAGCAGTGTGTGTGTGTGTCATCTCTTTCCACATACCTGAATAACTTTCTGGAGTCTGAAAACATGCAGTGGAAGTCTGACAAGTTGCAAGAGGTGCTGGGTCCAAATCAGCATATTCCCTTATTCTGGCAGTCAGACCAAAAGGGCTTAAGTGGACATTATAAAAGTTGTGACCTCAGACACTGCTCTGGGACAAAGAAGTTGGCCAGGAAGTCCATGTTTTCTTTCTAGTTCAACAGGACAATAACTCTTTCCTTATCTACTGCAGGAATATGTTCCCGCCCAACCTGGTAGAAGCCTGCTTCAAACAGGTATGAAATCTCATCTTTGCACCTTGTGCCCTGGACCATGGTCCTGTCTACTTCTCTGAGAGATGGATAACCACTTTATTCCCCAGGTGTGACTGCTGCAGGAGGCACTGCAGACGTTTTCTGCATTATAGAATACATAGTCTGTATTATAACATCCTTCATGCAAGCTTTTTAAACTGTACATGGGGGCTTCAACCTCCATCCCATCCCACAGAGGCAGGAAGGGTTTGCATGACTTCAGGTAGCAGGCTTGGACTGGCAGTGATATGGAATAGATTCTCCAAGAATCTGTCTCTTCTGCAGTGCTAGTGCCCTTAGAAGCAGCACAAAGGGTTATCAGAGAAGCCAGAATATCTCAGTCCTAGCAACATGAGATGCTCTAATGGTCTCTTTTGACCCTCTCCTCTATGAATTTTCTGAACTTTCTGGTAAAAAAACTACACTGGGGACCTTGAAAACAGGCAAAGCAAGTTTCCAACGTAGGTCAGCAGCAACTTGCAGTACTGTCCTTACTTTAAGAAAGGATATAAGAGCCTAGCATGTATCCTGATCATCTGAACTAGGGCCTGTGGGTGCATTTGATAATGTCAAAATAAAATCATTTGATAATCTGTCCTTTCAGTACAAGACTCAGTACAGCACCAGGGTCTTCACCAGAACCGTCCTCCACAGCAGCAATGTCACAGCAGGTGTGACAACCACACAGATCCCTGTGCCTGAGAATTTCACCAGCATCATGGAGAACGTCACTAATGTCCTGGGAACCATCTCCGAGGTGCTGACCTTTGAAGAAGTCATTCCCATCCCAGGCTCAGCCAATGGGGTGAACGCCCTGGGGCTGGTAGTGTTCTCCATGTGCTTCGGTTTGATGATCGGCAGCATGAAGCAGAAGGGACGGGCCCTGCGGGAGTTCTTTAACTGCCTCAACGAAGCCATCATGAGGCTGGTGGCCATTATCATCTGGTGAGGAGCACGGCCGGTTGGAGCAGGAGGTCTGCAGGTGCAGTTTCCATTGACATGATGAGGAGTGGGGTAGCTTTAAGGATTTCATGCACATGACAGGAAAAGCAGATGGGCACAGCTCTACTTTGGCTCCATCATGCTGGAGGGAAAAGTCTGGATGGGATATTTGTTCACATTTCATTTCCTGTTCTTTTTGTTTTTACCTTAGAAATATCAGGTACACCAGGACTTGCTTTTCTTGAGGCTTCTGGAAACATCCTTGGAAGACCAGAGAGCTGGAGTGGAAGATCTCTTAGCCTTACCAACAGGAGTAGGGTGTGAAGCTTTCTCACCCAAAGCTTTCCTTCCAGCTGTGGTCCAGGAGTCTGACTTAGCTATGAATCACAGTAACCCTTTGCTCCTTTCCTGCTTTCAGGGTGGCAGCTGTATGCAGTAATGCAATAGCTCTGAGAGCTGAGCTGTGTTGAGAGGATCAGCTCAAAGTTACTGCCTTTCAGTTTGAGATCTCTCAGATCATGACTGCTCTGGAGCTCAGCTGCTTATTGCTTTCTGTCAAGGCTCCCTATGACACATGGTCCAGACAAACAAGGCTTTGCTGAGACAAGTCTACTTTAGAAGGCAGCATTTTACCAAATATTGTTATTTTAAGCTTTTTACGCAGTTAGGACTCAAAGTTTTGTCAGGTACTGTTGCATCTGGTGTTGTTTGGGGTGAAAGCAAGTAAAGAAGCAGGAAGGGCCTTTGCAGGGGTTTCACAGAGATATTTATTTCAGCCACATGTGCCTCATCCATGGTTCAGGGAAAAAAGGCTAAAGGGGCTGAGAGGGTCTAGGCTAAGAAGCCTCAGAGACCAATTACCAGGGGACATGGGGGTGTCACAAGCGTGGGGTTAGGGCAAAGGGCCGACAGGGAAACAGGGTGGGAGTGATCAAAAGGCTGACGGACAGGGAGAGGGCACAGGGCTGGAGGCCTCTCATTTTCCCTAATTGGGAATGCCTTTCTGGGTCTCCACAAGGTACTGCAAAAGAAGACAGATGCTGGTCTGGCAGAATACAGGCAAATGTCTGACAGGGAAGAAATCTGTCAGCCTGACACCCTGTCACATTTTAGATCACTCCAGCTTCCTTTCCTTGGTCTTATAAGTTACAGTTTTGTATCTCAGAGCAAAATCCTGAGCACAGCAGGACAGACCTTACAGAAAAATGCACTAAGGGGAAGAATATCCCTGAGGTCATAGCAGATGTTGGGAAGTCCCATGCCCCCGGGATCTTTTACTCCATGTCTGAACCAGAATTTGGGGCTTTGCTTTCCTAAGAACAGGTAAGACTTGCCTGAGGACACAGAAACAAGAGCATGAGCACAGTGGAACAAGTAGACCTGCACACTACTCTTGAGACCTTCAAAACCCCTCCTTAAACTTCCCTTTAGATGAAGGAAGGCAGAGTGTTTATGTATAGAACATTGGTTTCACTCGGGACACTGCCTGTGTATGCCTTCCTGTAGCCACAGTCTGCAGACCATCTCCCAGGAGCTTGTTTTCCCTGGGGAGATCTGGTCACTGGCTGCAGCCAAGGATGTGTTCTAACAGGAAGGTCAGAGGAAATGAAATATTTATTAAATCCTTTCCTGAAACTTTTCCAAACCTCCCAGGCTAAGCTGGAGTTTGGCATGTGGATCTCTGAGCCTTGTGCATGAGTTGCATGTGAGCTCTTGAGCTGCAGAGGTCCAGTCGTGAGAGGTGTGGCCATGGAGCTGGAATTTTCTTTGGTCCAATTATTATAGTAGTGCCCATGATTCTCTCCATATCTGACTTATTTCTTCTTTTCTGCGAAGCCTCACTGCTGCTTGTCAACTGCATTGTTATGGAGGGAGGGAAAAGACATGAGGAATGGGAAAGATAGTAGGGTACCTCAAAATGGGGTTTTATATGAGCCACAGCTGCTTTTACAGGTGTTGGTGTACCCAGTCCTTGTCACATCAGATCTGGAACCACTAGATGCTCATATTCCCTAAATGTGAGCATCTGAAGACAGCAAGGCTGATACCCCAGAGCCTATAGGACACTCTTGCTTTTACTCTCTGATTCTCTGTTACTCCTGTGCTTTCCTATGCCTCTTGGGGAAAAAAAAAAATACTGTCAGCCCAAGCGCTGTCAGGAAAGGAAGGGACTCTGAAGGCTTCTCTACATAACCTTCCTTATCAATTCTACAAGGAGCGTTGTAGAAATGTAGAAAACCCAAGACAAAGAGGAAAACTACCACTGCCCATGCTGTGTGCAAAACAGAGTGCTGGGGTCCCCAGGCACCAAGAGCTGATTTTTGACCATGGGATGAACAAGTCACAGCTCTCTCCAGGTTTCTAGAAAATAAACCAGCAGTATAATCCAATATAAGGCTCAGTGAGCACTTACGGTATGCTGGCTTATTGGAGATTTATCCAGACAGCATGTATTAAAACTGGTGTGAAAGTGTGAGAGCTAGTCTTGACCATCGGCCTTGTGTTTCTGTCACAGGTATGCTCCAGTTGGGATCATGTTTTTAATTGCGGGCAAAATCCTGGAGATGGATGACCTAGCAGTGATGGGAGGCCAGCTGGGGATGTACACACTCACTGTCATCGTTGGACTCCTCATTCATGCCCTTTGCATCCTGCCCCTGCTCTACTTCATTGTCACCCACCGAAACCCCTGGCTGTTCATAGCAGGGCTCCTGCAGGCTCTCATCACAGCCCTGGGCACCTCCTCCAGGTATGATGGCTTTGGGAGTGGGCTCTGGGCTGATGTAGGTACCACATCTCAGCACTCCACTGCTCTCAATGCAGCACTGTGCTCTCACAATTTCTATCACTAGCGGCTTTTTACAGCGGACCAGCCAAACTCATTTGGGAGTGGGAAGGTTCCCACTGCCCTGCTCAGGAGCCCTGCTCACAGCTCTGAATGGCCTGTATTCCTCCTGACCAAACATGAGGGTAACTTTGCTTACCACTGAAATGCTGAGCTCAGGACAAATATCCTGCTGAATCACAGCATTATTCTACATGAACATAACTCTCACACACATGTATTTGCACACATTCTCATGTCCATCTCTCCCCGGCACACAGACTATATGCAGCTGTCATTAAACTTCCTGGAGACCTGGGCAAAGGCATCAACACCAGTATGTTCAATGACTCACACTGCCATGTCACACAGCCAAAGGAAGGGATGGTAGGTAACTGTTGTTTCACTGAGTGCTATGTTTCTTGCTATATTTGTGTCCTGGCAAGCACATAGCAGGTTCTGCCACATACATTCTCATACCAAAACACAGAGCATTTTTCCTGCTCATGTTCTCTTTCAGAAACAGTTCTTCGCTTTCTTTGCAAGATATATTCTCAAATGTGTCATTCTTTTCTTAGGACTGAGAGGGATGGGAAAGGGCTCAAGTTTTTTTAATAGCAGAAATAGCAGAATTCTGGTCTTGAGGCTCTGCCCTATGTACCCTGAATCCTCCTTCTTTTGGTGTTATACCAGCATCATCAGCCTCAGTGTTATACAACCCCTATCCCCAACCCCCTGAGAAAAGCCATGTCAGAATGTGCAACTGCAGCATGCATCATATCTGAGAAAGCCTTGCTTAGAATGTTCTTTCTCTTAGCTTCTGGCCTCTAGCTCACATGGCAGGGTGAAAAAGCAGATGGGTAAGGTCATAAGCTAGCAGAGGCATAGTCCTTCTTCCTATATCAGCATACATGCAATTCATGTGGTTTTGTAAATTCCTTTCAGCTCAGCGACTCTGCCCATAACCTTCAGGTGCCTGGAAGAAAACAATGGTGTGGACAGGCGCATCACGAGATTCGTGCTGCCTGTGGGAGCCACAATTAACATGGACGGCACTGCTCTCTACGAGGCCCTTGCAGCCATCTTCATTGCCCAAGTCAACAACTATGAACTTGACTTTGGGCAAATCATCACAATAAGGTGACTTTTGAAAGTGTTTAGGGACTACAGAAAGGGTTTCAGTTTTGTTGGCTTATCTGAGGTGTGATCAGGTTCCTCTTCTGCTCAGAAGAGACAATAAGGGGAAAAAAAGTATGGGAAAGAAGGGTTGTACTACAGCACCAGGTGTCAAAGCACACGTGAACACCGTGACTTTGAGGCTCCACTTGAGCCCTTCTTGCATGTCCAGGTCTTAGGAAAAGCTGTGGTGTGCAGTCTGTTCTGAGGGGGTTTCTGGCAGGGGCAGTCTGGCATTGTGTTGATGTCCCATGTGTCACAGTCCTTCCTAGTGACCAGGACAGAAAGGCTGCCAAGATGCTGATGTGTTTGAGCCACTTCCTGACATTTCTGCAAATGCGACCACCTCTTTTCTTCCCTTTGCTGATAGCTCTGCTTTCCCGTTCCCTCCAGCATCACTGCCACGGCAGCCAGCATCGGGGCCGCAGGAATTCCGCAGGCAGGACTGGTGACAATGGTTATAGTACTGACATCAGTGGGGCTGCCTACTGAGGATATTACACTGATCATCGCTGTGGACTGGTTTCTGTAAGTTCCTTGCTCAGCAGGCATGCACTGCTGCGCATTCCTGCCAGTGCTTACAGATCTTGTCTCTACTCCTGATGTCTCTAAAAGCAGGCTCACTAACCTTGCATCATTAAGCTTAAAACACTCCTGTAATCCTGAGACCTTTGCACAGTAGCCCTCTATGCCCATGCTGGAGTCTTCACTGAGTGCTTCAGTGACTCAAGGCATCAGAGGTAACTTGCTGATTCAGCCTGGTGACCAAACAGAATGTCCTTCATTTGCTTTATTTAAAATGAACCCAGAAATTATCAGCAGAGTGATAGGAAAAGATTGTGCCAATAATAAGCAAATCCACACTACAGAATGATAGTTCTGGGTTACCCAAAACTGAAAGAGGGATAAGTCTGGGCTGTACAAAGTTGAAGAGTGTTTACATGGGTGCAGCTAGTCAGCCACACTGTTACATTACAGCTTTCTTTCCCTTTTAAATAAAACCACTTGGGACAAGTGCTCTTAGAAACCAGATTGAAGAATGCATTTGTGCACAGTCGTACCTCTCTGTCTTCTCAAACACCAAAATCCTGACAGATTTTGTCAGTGTTGCCTCTGTTCTTTTGTATCTTGTATTGTTGGTTTGTAGCCAAAGCAGCCAAAAACTGCTCCCAGCCATGGCTGACCACCTGGGAACAGTTCTGTGGAACAGCTTCACTTCTCCTGTGATTGTGCATAAGAACAGACTTGGCTGGGAAGAGCCCTACCTCCTAATAAGCCAGGTTACTTCTTGTGCTTACTCAGAATAGATTATTTCAACCAGGTGCCACTGTTACCACTGAAGGAACTGATGGGGCGCTGGACTGGTGACAGCTTCTGCTGCTCTGACATACTGTCATGGTTGTGGAGAATATCTCATTGCAAAGTGTATTTTAGAGGTGCTGTTTTGCACAAAGAATCTGGTTCCTTGTCTTTGTGCATGCTGTCCATGTTGAGGAAATCTGCCTCCACACCAGTGCTGTCATAGGTTTGCACCAGAATTTCAGCACTTTTTGTAAAACAAAAAGCAACTTAAGTGAAACAAACGTGGTGAGGCCATCTGAGTCTGCAGCAAGGCCTTTGGAAAGGACAGTATCTATGTATAAACACAGCAACCTTCCTCTTCATTTGTGTCAAACTTTGCAGTAAGAAATTGGGAGTGCAATAAAACAGGAATGAGTGTGATGCTTGAGCTCCAGGATGTCAATCAAGGAAGGCTCTCTGGGAGTCATTTTCCAGTTAGTGTTGAAGTATCCATTATCAGAATGACTTAGAAAGTAGAAAAAGTTTCACTGAAGATGTTTCTTGAAATGATCTTCATCCCCTTAGTTGCTGCTATGGAACTGCATTTTGTTTTTCTCTCTGATTTTTCAGGGACCGCCTCAGAACAACTACCAACGTCCTGGGGGATTCTCTGGGAGCTGGCATTGTGGAGCACCTCTCCCGGCACGAGCTCGATGCGCAAGACTGCGAACTTGGTAATTCTGGGATAGAGGAGAAAGAACAGCTCTCCCACCTGGTTTGCCCACAGAATGACACTCACGGGCACTCCAGAAGGGAGACAGCACTGTGAAATCGGGCAGCAGAGTGCAGATTAATGCTGTAAAAAGTGAAAACGTGAAACAGAAGTCCAGAGTGGAGGACAGAGAAAGATCCATTGTGCAAGACACTCAATTTCTATCACCTCTGCCACATGCAGTCTTCCCTAATCCTGTTGCTCTCCTATTTCTCTGACTGACATTAAAGAGGAGAAAATTAAACTGCAAAGAAAGCCTGATTTAGTCATTCTTATGAGGCCCAATAGTTACACCTCAGTAAGTGAAGGAGCTGGACAAGGAGCTCCTTTATTTCTGATCTAAGTAGCCAGGTGAGTCGGGAACACCACTATCTGTGGACTGGCACCAAAATGTTGCCATGTTGCCATAACTCTGTCCTGCAAGATACAACTGCAAGATCTTCACTTGGTTAATACCTTCACCCAAACAAGCTTTTAGCATTACCTCCTTGCTCACAGTCCTGGTGTTTGCACAGATGCAAACTGTGTTTGCACTTGATGCTTCCTGAGAGCTCCACCTGTTTAGTTACAGATACTAGAGTCATTCACCTCCTGAAGGAATGTGGGATCATACAGCAGGGACAGCTGGCTGGTAGCACCAATAAATATCAATAGGCTTCTCATTAGTGGAAGATTCTAAAGGACTTTGAAAGAAGCAAACAGTTTAAAAATTTATTATATCCATTATTCAGTCTTGAAACAGTTCTTCCCTCTACCAAGCTCTGCCAAAACCTGGTTAACTTCATTTCTCTTTAGCAAGTTCTTTTCACCCTGTTGAAATCAGAGGGGAAACACAAAGTTTAAGAACAATTTGCCCATCTGAGCAGCTGGGTGGTACATCCATGCTAGGAATGACTCCCTTCCATGCCAGATTTGCTCAGAAAACAGTTTCACTCCTCATCACAGAATTCCTAAGGAAACAATTCCTGTGCTCATCTCTGCCTATTTTCAGAAGTGACTTCCCCTCAGTTACATTGCTGAACAATGTGCTTTCAAACACCTCTGTCTTTCTACAGCTCCTTATCTTTTATAGGCATAGCCAAATAACTTCTTAGTGCTTGCATAGGTTTGCCAGATCCTAGACTTAAAAATTCAGGATATATTTTTTTAATTCCTACCAAAGGGAATTCAGCTTCTGTTTAACACATTTGGACATAAGCCCAAATTGCATCCATAATATCTCAGAGTCTAAAGATAGAAGTAGAGACCTGCTTCATCCATGCTCTCTCCCCCTTCCTTGGCATGGCCAAGAATACAGATAGTATCTTTCACACCAGTGAACAGGACCACTAGGACTTGTTCCATAACATCCAGGTCCATGCACATCCAGAAAATGAATGTCTATAACTCATCCAGGAAGATGTTAAGGATGCACAGTGTTGGGGCTGTTGCAGTGTAGCTGTCCTGCTTTTGACAATGGCTAAGAGCAGGAATAGCAGTGAGCAGCCTCCTGACCCACCGAGGAACTATCTAAACTGGGCAGCTTTCATTTGAGGTCTGCTCATTATTCCCAACCCACTATGCCACTTACACTCCTCTGCCCTGGCTTTACATGCTGTTTTTCATCCCTAGCCACAGCCATACACTCAGAGTTGCACATCATCCAAGGAAGACCTCAGAGACATTGCTGGAGTCAACTTTGCCAATCACAACTGCACACCTGCCCATGCTGCCCTCCCTAGCACTAAGAAAGCTTCCTTACACATTTCTTGAGATGTTCAAAGCCAAATCCTGAGACTCTTTTTAGTTGTTCAGAAACTCCAGGGTTATATATTGGTGCCGCCACATTCCACATCCTGTTGGCAGAGTATTGCATTTTTACAGGCTGGACAATTATTGGGAATCTAAGATAAATGCACAAATGCATCTCTTTCATTTAAGACTGGTAGCAGAAGAGGGTAACAAGAAGTGTGTGCTACTTCTGTTTAGCAGGGGCTAGCTCCAGACTGTAAGGCAGCAAGTTGTTTGGTGACTGTGGAAAGCAGGTTGATTATTTTGACAAGAGACCTACTCTAGCAACAGGCAAGTGAGCTGGATAACAAATGATTATCTTTCTCTCTGTACACTTTTATTATCTTGTTTGAATACTTTTATAATGTCTGCTCTTCTCCTTTCTAGACTAAACAGATCCTGTATATATCACAGGTAATAATCATTCATGTTCCTCTCCTCTGAACTTTTTTCTTGCTGTTCCACATCTTTCTTGAAGTGGAATGACTAAAATTTGACACAACAATCCAACTAAAGATTTATTATTACTGAGCACTGAGGAAAGAATATTTTCTGCACATTAAATGCACATTAGACCTTGGACTCATGTTACCATGGTTGTTAGTAGACTATGCATTGGCTGATCAAGATAACTGTCCCTGATGCATGCATACAGCAAACTCAAGTCTGTTCATCTTCTGCTAACTCTTAGCAAGGTTAGACTCTTACTTTGATGAGATGGCTCTATCTGAGGACTGGATCTTAATCAAAGAGTTTTCAGATACACTGCATAAGCTTGTACCTATAGTGAGCTAAGACAGCACTAGCTTTTCAATTACACTGCTCAGCTGACGAGTCTAAACCTTCATAAAGAACAGACCGGCTTATAAAACCCAATGAAGTGCTTTATTTTTTAACAACAGCATGATAGCATTGACCCTAGTCCAGTGGTAATACATAATAATTCCTACATCATTCTAAGCAGGATTGCTGCCCATCAAGCAATTTCCCAGCCTGTGTTTGTGCATTTGATTATTACTGCTGAAGTACATTAATTTCAATTTGTCCATATTGAACTGCTTCTTGGTTTTATTTTTTTCAGACTATTTGTCCAACTTTTCAAGAAAACATTGAATTCTAATCCTGAAGAGACTTCCTGTATAAAAAGGGCAAAACCGAAGGATGAATCAGAAGATTGTTGGATTGGATTCTAGCTCAAATAGGAGTTAATTCTGGGAAATCCTATGGCTTGGGTTACACAGACAGTTATTTTAGATGGTCATAAGGGTCCCTTCTGGCTTTATAATATATGCACGTGCTTTCTGGCTTAGACATATCGCCAAGGGTCTTTCCAGCCCAATCATTTCTAAAAGCTATCTGAAAGGATCCTAATGACACTTTAATAAAACTCAGCAGTCTAACCTGTTTTCAGTTCCTGTTAGCAGACATGTACACATATCACAAAAGGGACTCTCCATACCACACTGCATCCACATGTTCACAGATGTTCCCACAAAGCAGAATGCATCAAGCCTTGCCATTTGTGATTTCCTGCTTTCCACACAATATTAACAGAGTACAAACAAGTAGAGGCCTCGTTTTCTAACAGTGCAAACCAGTCTTTCTTTGGGAATTTCAGAATTCAGTTTATAGCTTTTAGCTCTGATATTTACCCATGTTGTTAACCAGACTATGATTGGGATTATCTGTTTACAGTACCTGAACATCAAAGTATTGTCAGAAATTTGCGTATACTTATATATATATGAAAGGGGTGCATGTGTGCAAGCATACGTATACACAGAGTCAAAACTTTTGTTATAATCCAAGAAGGAAAGCAAATATTACAGTCTCACTACGTGTAAAGCTGCATATTTCATTTTGGTGCCCACCTTGATTTACTCATTTAATCCCATACTTAAAACAAAAAACTGAGGCTGTTATACTTCATTCCAAAAATGAGTCTTTCAAAGCCAGATTTCCCAGAAAGGAGCTCAGTGCATGCCAATTTTGACTTGTACCTGCTGGTGATGAAATGAAAACTTCTCAATGTATAGAAAAAATTCTCCACTGTGTTCTTGTCTGTATACATCCCAAAGACCCCCATCCACACTGCATCTGTCTTGGCAAAGGCCAAGCTTTCAGAACTCAGTCAACAATACAAAAGTATTTGTACTCTTTCCAAATCCAGTGCTGACCTTGTACTAACTCAGCCTTCAAAACTGGAAAACTGAAAGGTATTTTATAATTCTATCCACTAACTTTTAAAACTACCAGATATTTGTGAGTTTACACAGTCTTTACTGCAGTCCTGCTGCTTCTACTTGCAGAAACTTTCCAAGTTTCTCCTACTTGCAAACAGATTTCTTCCTAATGATTACAGATGGGATGAAACAGAGAGCTATCTCAATGCATAAATACACAAGTAGCTCTTGGATAAGGACATACCTCTTCATATACTAATACTTCAATACTAATTGGAAAAGAGAAAATCCAGGAAGAATATAGATTTTCAGTTAGGCCACATCACTTTATGTATGTGATACATGCACACTGTTCCAGAAGTCAGAGCTGCCCATGAAAACTGACCTGAAATTGTATGTTCTTCTGCTCTGCCCAAAGAAGAACTGGAAATCAGTTCTGTACATACTGTACAGTGTGTTCATGGCATTTGTGCAATTTGACTCTGTTAATTCCTGAGGGCTTTTTCTTCATGCTGTTATTTTCACTATTAATACAGATAGTTTCCATATTTGAAAAATAAAGGGAATTTTTTCCACAATACTTTTCCATGATTTTTTTTTTTCTATTATTTTTTCCTCGGGACTGTGACCTTCCAAAGTCACAGACATTACTTTTCACATGATGTATTATATTTTCTTATCTCCATGTGCCTACCTCATGGGTCAAACACTAATCTCTGATTTTGACAAGGCCTTTCCCTAAAGCTTCTCCTTTGATGCCATCTTTGGCATATGTCCACAAATTGACAAAGCTACATTAGGTTTGCTTCATTTGCACCAGACATCACATGGGCACATACTTCCATGTGGAAAATGCACCCCCAAAAAAGATTATGTGGAAGAGGTCCCAGAGGCTTAAACAATAAAGGGTTTACATTACTTGCTAAAAGGTTGCATGAATAGCATGGCATCTGCATAAAGTAAAAGCTGTTTGTTCTCCCCTTGATATCCATTTTCCTTGTCTTCTAAGACAAGAGACAGGAATCTGCTGAACAATCTTCCAAGAGACAGGAATCAAGCTCAGTAACAGGGCTGCTGGGGAAAGGGCATCCCCAGTCCCACAGCACCCAAGAAAAACAGCAGCACAGAGTCAGAAGTCAGACCATAAAACAACAGCAAGTGATGAGCAGGTCTGAGGTGTGGGTCCCAAGGCAGGCTGCCCAGGGCCCTTAAGGCTTAATAGTCCACTTGGGGTGTATGTGCAATCTAGTCCAGCCCTCCTGCTCTCCCAGGCATGCAGAATCCCGTGTGGTACCACAAACTCGGCTGAGGGGTCTCTGAAGATCCGCAGTCAAACCCCTCTGCTCAGAGCAGAAGCAACTTGTGCAGGCTGCTCAGGACTTTGGTTGGATTTTGAACATCTCCACGGATGCAGGTTCCACACACTGTTCCAGCACTCAATCACCCCCACTGTAAAAATGCTTTTCTTTGTTTAAATAAAATTTCTTGTCTTTCGATCTGTGCCCATTGCCTATTGTCTTTCCACCAAATACCACTGAGAAAACTCTCATGGCTCCCTTGAATCTTTAAATTTAATTCAATCTTTCAACAGGATGGAAAGATGGGCTGACAGGAACATCACGAAGTTGAGCGAAAAGACATGCAATGTCCTGCAGCTGGGGAGAAATAACCAGGACACACGGGAGCCTACCTGCTGAAGAACAGCTCTGTGGAGGAGCACCTGAGGGCTCTGCCGGACCCTGCGTTGAAGCCGAGCCGCTGCTGCGGCCCTGCCTGTCCTGGAGAGGCTCAGGGACGGGAGCCTCCCCTCAGCGCCGCCGCGGCCACGGCCGGCCACCCCCCACGCTCGGGGCTCCCGCCGCCTTGGGGAGTTCAGCGAAGGGCATCCCTGCAGAGACGATGGAGGGAACGGGCATCTCCCCTGAGGAGACGGGGGAGCTGGCACTGCTGCCTGCTGAAGGGAAGGCTCGGGGGTGTCACAAATGTAGAGCAATACCTACCTAGGGGAGGTGTGAAGACAGAGGCAGGTTCTTCTCAGTAGTGCCTGGTGAGAGGACAAGAGGCAATAGGCACAAAAAGAAACACGGGAGACTCCCTAGAAATGTCAGGAAAGACTTTTTTACAGAGAGGCTGTCGGAGCAGTGGCATAGGGCGATTAGAGAGATTATGGAGTCTCCATCCTTGGAGATACTCGGGAGCTGTCTGGGCAACTGACTGCAGTGAACCGAGGAGAAAAGGAAGGCTGGGCAGGGGCCAAAGCCACACTCACGGCGGCCACGTCCCCTCTCCAACCCCCGCCCAGCCGGGACCGGGACCGCGACCGCGAGCGGGACCGAGACTCGAACCCGCGCTCATGGGCGGGCTCGGACGTGCGCGCCGCCACGCGACCCCGTGCGGGCGGGGCCGGCGCTGCCGGGAGGGCGGAAGTGTGGCGCGCGCGCCGGCAGCATGGCGGCCGCGCGCTGGTGGCGGCTGTGTGGGCGCTGGCGGCCCGCGGTCACCGGGCCCGCCCTGGGGCCTACGCGGCGCCGCCTCTGGGCCCCCGCCGCCGCTGTCCCGGTCCCGTTGGGCTCCACGCCGCCGCCCCGCGCCGCCTTCAGCGCCGGCCCGCGCTGGCACCAGCGCAGCCCCGGAGGTCTGTCGGGTGGCGACGCACTGGAAGGTGGCGGCGAGGAAGGTGGCGGCGGCGGCGGTGGCGGGGCGGAGAGCGGCGGGGCTGGACCGGTCATAACGGCGTTGACGCCGTTGCTCGTCCCGGAGCATTTCCCCAACGTCCCGCTCATCGCCGTGACGCGCAACCCCGTCTTCCCGCGCTTCATCAAGATCATCGAGGTGAGCTGCAACCGCGCCCCCGGGCCCGGGGCTCCGCCGCCCGGCCTGGGCCGCCGCTGCCGCTGCCGTGAGGTGCCGGGGCCGCGGCGGGAGGCGCTCTCGGCTGGCTCCGGGCTGCTGTCACCCGGGCCGTGTGAGGGTCACCGGCTGACCCCTGGCTGGCGGTGCCGCATCTCCGGGCCGCTCGCGTTGCCTTGGCAGGTTCCTTGAACTGCTGAGCAAGGCAGCCGCGTGCGTGACCTCCAGCGGGCAGCCGCTGCTCGGCCTTTACTCGAGCTTTGTAAGTGCGTCCTGTCGGGATAGCGGTTTCTTTTGGGCCAGTTGAAGTTTCACAGTTATTGCGTCAGCAGCTCTGCTTCTAACAGAGAAGGTCGGCGATTCACACACGCTCTCTCGAAGTTCGCTGTCTACTTTGTGTTCTCCGATGAAGGTTAAGCAAATGTGTCCTTGTTTCGGCGCCATGGGTTGGTGTCAGAGCACCGAGACTCGTGTTGGTGAAGGCTGCAAGCTGAGAGCTGCGAGGAAAAAGCAGGAATTCGGTGTAGAGCAGTACAGCTGCAGTGGGAGAGGGTGCTGAGGGATGGAGATGGCAGTCAGCATTTCAGAGTATGATCTTTTCCCTCTGCACCCCATAAGGATTATAAGGGCCGTATATTATATCACTGATGTGTGACTTGAGCTTACAGGCCAGAAATCCTCTTTCCCTCTGAAATGAAACCCATTCTGGAACGAGTACTTATTTTTGTGCCTCTCTGGTGTATTGTCAGTCTGATTTTGAAGTAAATATAGTATGAAATAAACCAATATTTTCTTGTTCCTGTAGTATTATTTAGCATGATGTTATTTCTAGAATTACATTATAAATGTATGTGTGTGTATATATATATATAGTATCTAGTATATAGTATTTTTCCACATGTTGAAATCTAATATGCGCAGCTTCTAGTGTCTTTATAGATGTGTCAGGGGAAGGAGATTATATATTATTAAGAGCATGCAGTCTTATAAGACTTATGTGTAAAAGTCATCAATTTCAATGCACAGGTCAACAATGTCTCACAGAATTGTTAAATGTTCTCCCTTACCCTGTGAATTCATTGTGTTGCAATTTACCTGAAAAGGTCAAGTCTCTACAGTGCCTATGGAATTACTAATTTTCTTCCTGTTAATGTCTGACATTGGTAAGCATATTTTTGCTAAACATTGTGCAAAATTAGAATGGGTGTGCTGAGATTAGAATAGGCCAGCAGTAGTGGTATTACTCATGCTATTCTGTCAGAATCAAGCTGGTTGTTAGCAAAGCATTGAGCCATGCAGATTATGTCCATCACTTTGAAGAACACTCAATGGTTGGCAGGATCATGTGACAGCAGAATTCACAAGGAGTTATTTTATTAGAGGATTCAGCCTGCTGTAATAACTGTTCCAGGGGTGTGTGACATCTAGAGAGCAGAGGGGAGTAAGAAAGTAAACCTGGAAGAAATGCTGGCTGAAACTCAAAGCAGGAATTCAGGCTTGTGGGTGTAGGAGAGGAATTGAGCAGAGAGGGCTTTGGAGAAGAGGATTTTAACTAGAGTTTGTGGGCAAAATTCAGGCAACTGATAGGGAAGGGTGAACTAGCCCCCAGTCAGGAGCAGAGAGCTAGGACATACCTATGGAAGGGGAAGGGAACAGCAATAGCAACGGGAGCTTATAAAGTACTCTTCGAGTAACTCAGGTTTCTTGCTTGTAAGATTTGTACAGATCAGGTCTAGTTCCTCCCCCAGCCTTTGAGCTTGTCTTATCTTGACTGGGAAGTGACTTGTTCAGAATACTTTAATTTCATGTTTCTCTACGGTTTTTTTCCACTTCTATTTTAGTGTCTTCTCATGGAGACAAGACTAGAGCAGTACAAGCTCCGACTTCATAATTTAGTTATAGGGTGTCATCATGCCTGGCCTTACACTCTGGGACTGGAAGGATTACAGAAAATTCACCTCTTACATACCTGTTGTCCTAGGTGAAAAATAAGAAGCTGGTTGAACTGCTGAGGAGGAAAGTTCGTCTTGCCCAGCCTTATGCTGGTGTTTTTCTGAAAAAGGATGACAAGTAAGTTATTTCTCTTGATCTTGTTAAAAAACACAAAAATAAGGTGTCCAGATTGCATTTACACTAAAAGCTATCATCCAAAATGCCCTGCCTTGGATAGCATTGCAGAAATTGTGGCTGGTCTTGGACCATGGTCATGCTATTAAAGTTTCTTTTGCCACCACCAGCACTGTTGGGAGCTGGAGTCTTGGTTTAGAAAAGGGTGTTGTTGTTTGGAAAGGAAATGAGCTGTCCAGATCCTTGGGTTTGGAGAGGGTTTACATGGTGGTAGCAGTGGGGATTAAGGGTCTTTGCCCCTAAGTCCAGTTTAAAGTTCTGCAACCAGTGATTTTTTTTTCTTTTTTATCTGACCTGCTATCTCAAGTTTCTGAATATCTACTCCCAATTTTTTTGCTCAATAGCAATGAATCTGATGTGGTGGAGGATCTGAATGAAATATACCAAATGGGAACTTTTGTCCAGATTCATGAAATGCAGGATCTCGGAGACAAGCTGCGTATGATAGTCATGGGCCATCGCAGGTTGGTTACTTGTACTTCACTCATCTCACCAGATTTCTGTATAAGCAGAGACATCCCTTATCAGTTTCACTGCATACATGCACAACTTGTGTATGGCAAGTTTTTGCTTTGTTACCATGCCATATCCTGAGAGTGTCAGGGTATTCCAGGTACTGTCACAGCTGTGACAGGTTAGCTGCAAAACAAGAGAGACAGTGCATGTCATTGTCATATCAACTAAGATGTGATGCAAGCAAACGTTCATTAAGCTGACATTTAGCAATTACTTTGACAATTACATCAAGGTTTAGTAATGGTGGAAAAAAAATATCTGGAACTAATTCAAGCCAGTATTTTTGCTTTAAAAAAAGCGGGGGGGGGAAGGGGGCTCCAGAACTTTAATTATGCCTTGCCCACATAATTTTGCCCGAGAACTGAAGAAAATATGATTATTGCTGAAAATCTAGTTCTAGCCATTTATGTCAGATATTTTTAGCTAAGTTAAATAGTATTTTTAAAAGCATCAAATCAGTCATTTCCATTAGAAGGAAAAATACAAGGACAGAAACATGGCAGAAGAGACAGATCCAGGGTGGGTTTTGCTTTGAAGCCTGGCTTTTTTTCCTTCCCCTCACTTTTCTTCACTTGCATTTGCTCTGGACAGCAGAGAATGTGCAGTCCTGTCAAAGCTGAATTTATGTGAGTTTACAAGTCAACTCCTTTTCAAATGAAGTCTTAGATATCCTGTTGCATTATCAAAGCACAACCGTGTTCGATGGCATTTTGGAAATAAGCTACTGGTTTGGGGTTACTTGGAATAGAAATATTTTCCTATAACTTGGAAGGGTTTGGTATTCCTAAGGTATGACTTGAGGATTGGTCTTTATATTTGATTGAGACATGGAGTATTGGTCAGTCATGTCTATAGGAACCACACTGGATATCAGATTTGAGGAGCATTTATAGGAAAACACATAGAAAAGGAAACTCCTGTATAAAAGTCAAAGTAATGAAACATGGTGTCTTACAAATGTGTGTACTCTCATTTCCAAATTTTAGCTTGTTCAAAATACAACTTAGACTCTCTCCTTTTTCATGCTGAAGAGCTGAAATCACATGTAACAGGGAGATTGATTGTGCTGGTTTCTTTTGACTTTTAGGATTCGTATAAACAAGCAACTAGAGGTTGAGCCTGAAGAGCCTGAGAACAAACAAAAAATCAGAAGGAAACAGAAGCGATCTAAGAAGGAGTCTGATGAGGAGTCTGGAGCAAAGGACCAAGCTGTGGAGTTGGTACTAGATCCTGTAGCTGCTTCTTCGAAAGAAGTTCTAATGGTAGAAGTAGAGAATGTGGTTCATGAAGATTTTCAGATCACAGAAGAGGTTAAAGTAAGTGAATTAGTTTACAAGCTTGGACATGTTCTGTAGAATTGCACCTATGCGTCTTCCTTCAAGGGAAGAGTTATAAAATCAGGCTCTAATTTCAGGCTGCAAAAACTAGTTCCTTTCTAGGGAAATTATATGAGAGTAAAGAATTTTCATTTTAACAGCTCAGTTCCTTAGAACAAAATGATGTTGACATCAAAAAGTTGCTGAATGAAGAGGCTGGTCTGTGCTTAAATCTATGTGATGACCTCTATCAGAGTGTTTGCTTAAAGGTGGCTTGAGTGTTGAACCTGATCATATGTTCTGGCCAAGAGCCAGTCAAGTTCTGTGCATGCAGAAAGCCAGCCTATAGGCCTTGTTGCCTTTCCTGTGAGGGGAACTGCCCCAGCCTTCACAGCCTGCCACTGAAGTGAGTGGCTGGAGTCTGGGGAATGTCATACTTGTGCCTATCCTTTTCCATTCTTTTGGTGATTAAATTTTTTTTGTGTTGATAGGCACTAACTGCAGAAATTGTTAAAACCATTCGGGACATCATTGCCTTGAACCCCTTGTACAGGTACGTCTTTCCCATGCTGCCCTGCTTTGGGAGCAGCATGTTCTCAGGCTGGAATGTGCTGAAGTTTTCTATACCACTTGGCTTTCTGCTGTAATGAAGTAGAGATATTTGCTGAATTGTCACATAGATTTTTGGTTTGGGATGTAAGCTCCATCCATTGGTGAAATCAAAGTTTTGAAAACCTGATGTGCAATTTAGAAACAAGGTAGAATGATTAAGTCCTAAGGCAGGTGATATGGGTCTAAGTGAAAGTCACTGCAGTAAGTACCATGATCTGATCCATGTCTTACCATCAGGATAAAAGTTTTGGAATACTGGCACAAAAAGTCCTATATAACTGTTTGGAGAGCATTTCAGATACTTAGTTTTATATATTGGTGATCGTTCCTCTAACAAAGTGATTTTTCTGTTTGTTACTGAGTGTTGATATGGTCAAATTTCAAAACACAGTTTGCTATGAAGCTGAGCTGTGTTTCATTTTATTGCACTGTCATAACAAGTAAGTTAGGATACTCCATTTTGAATGTAAATTTACAGAGTATTTTGGGGGTTTTTACCTTTTACTTTCAGAGAGTCCGTACTTCAGATGATGCAGGCTGGACAGCGTGTGGTAGATAACCCTATCTATCTGAGTGACATGGGTGCAGCCCTAACAGGGGCAGAGTCACACGAGCTTCAAGACATCTTGGAAGAAACCAGTGTAAGATGGAGTTTTTAACTCAAGCAATGCGAATGGAATCAGTACATCTGTTGTATGTCACGGTTTCTTTACCAGCCTTGGTACAAAAGAGACTTCAGTGCTTCTTTTGATGATATGTTAATATCAGTGACTATATTCCTGTTGAAGGATACAGTAGATCATTAATACTGATTTACTGTGGGTAAATCAGAGTGCTCTGAATCTTTGGCACATCATTTTCTTTGTGTGTTGTGGAGTTGCTACATGTTTGTCTTTCCACATCTGCAGGTGCTGTAAAGCTCTCCCAGACAACCTGTTGGAGTTTTTTATTCTGCCTTTCTCACTGTGAGGGAGGAAAAAAATATATATACATATACGTATACATATATCTTTACAAGAGTGTGGTGTCTCAAAACTAATTCTGTGCTATTTCCAGATTCCTAAAAGGCTTTATAAAGCTCTTTCTCTTCTGAAAAAGGAGTATGAGCTGAGCAAACTTCAGCAGCGTCTTGGAAGAGAGGTAAGTTTTTGGAGTAAAAAATACCTTGTGTATATTTGTATCATGTCCACCACTGTGATGCTTAGTGTGGGTACCTGCTCTAAAGAGTACATTATTGAGATGTGAGGTTTTCTGTTCTTCTGTTAGAAATGTGTTTTTTCATGCACATGGTAGAAGTAACAAGACATGAGGCTATAGCATTTGCTGCTATATTGTGTCCAAGTTGTAATTTTGTGCAAGATAAATCTAGAGCTCTGCTGTTTGCCAAGCATCTGTGTACCAATATACAGCCTAATACTGTATATAGCATATACTAGTGTAAATAGCACAATGTTATTTCAAACAACCCTCTGCTAACTCCTGTGAACTGTAGTAGTTCCTGTCTGTTGTAAGATTAAATCAGAATAAAGTAATTGCATCCAAATGGTAATGAAGTATGTGAAATACATGAAGTACGTGAAGTACAAACATTTGAGTATACTGTGTCATATTTTATTTGTTAATTCCCAGTAACTAAGGCTTTTAGAATTCATGTTAAGTGGAAAATGCTTTTGGACCAGGGTTGGAATTTTTGGAGACTTCTTAAGCAAATTTAACAGATGCAGTCTGTGGGACCAGATATGCATCCAAGGATGGTGAGAGGGCTTATCAATGTCATTATTTTATTTTTTAACTCATCTTTGAAACACTGTGGTCATGGGGGAGGTTCCTGGGAAGCAGAAAAAGGTAAATGCCATGCCCATCTCCAAGAAGGAGATTCGAGGAGACTGTAGGCATGCCATTTCCTACTGAAATGATTCTGTGATTCTAGCAGTGCCTGTTGTATACCTTGACATTTGCATGGCCTTTGTTGGCGTCAACCATAATAGTATTCGGACTAAATTGGGATGTTACAGACTGGAAATACAGAGTATGAGGTTGGTGAAAAAACTGGCTAGACTAATGAGCAGAAAAGCTTGTGATCAACGTGATAAAGTCTAACTTCAGCCAGCTACTAGTGGTGTCCCCTCGGGGAGTCAGTAAGAACCTTCCTAAGTTCTGCCAAGAGAAATTCATAGTCCCAGACCAGGCCTGGCATAATCAGGATAGAAAATAGCAATACAGAAAAGGACTTTGAAGCCCTGATGTGCAGGAAGCTCACTGTAAATCAGCAGACTGTCCTTGTGGCATGGAAGGCCAACTGCATACTGGGCTTCAGTTACCCTGTTAGGCCTCAGCTAGAAAGTAGTGGTTAGCCCTCTCTGTAAGGAGGTCACAGCTGTCTTATTCTGCCCAGCTTTTGGTCTCCCCAGCACAAACAGAACATTGAAGCACTGAATGATGGCTAGTGAAGGCCACCAAGATACAGAGGGGGTTGGAGAATGTTGTTAAGTCACTTCTTGTGCTAGAATACACTGCAGATGACTTCCAAGTAGTATTTTCGGTTGCTGGGAGCATCATAACTGATGAGTATTTGGAAGCGTTTGATGTTAGATGGGCTGTACCAGGAACACGTTAGTTACTGTATTTGTTGCTTTGTCTAGGTTGAGGAGAAAATCAAGCAAACACATCGCAAGTATCTTCTTCAAGAGCAGTTGAAGATCATCAAGAAAGAACTAGGTCTGGAAAAAGAGGACAAGGATGCCATAGAAGAGAAATTCCGTGAGCGACTAAAGGATCTGGTAGTGCCAAAACATGTCATGGATGTGATTGATGAAGAGTTGAACAAGTTGGGCTTGTTGGATAATCACTCCTCAGAATTCAAGTGAGTCCATGGCCATGTCATGCTGTCAGGGTTCATTGGGAGAGCAAACATCAGTGCAGTTCCATGAAGCACTTAGCTTCCTGTCTCCCCTCTCTCTCCTCCCCCCCCCTTGTAGCATATCATTACATGATAGGATTTTTCTCCAAATTGCCTGTGTTTACTTCTGTAGTCTACCTCTTTTGACCATTTGAGGTCTTCTGTCTTCTCTAGCAGTCTGATACTAGATATATAGAACATGCAGTTAATTCCTCATGAAGTGTGCAATGATTCTTTTTCTGCCCTCAGTTTTTGCTCTTCCTCGTACTTTGGTGTCCTCAGTAGATGTGAGAGAAGCTAGTACATGACATTGGCTAAGCTACCTGAGGTGGTCCCTGAAGTATTTGGGCAGGGTTGGAATTGCTAAGGAGATAATGAATGGTTTATAACACATGTTCTGTGATAGGGATTGTCAGAAACTAAAGTTGAGTAGAACATTTCTTGTCTGTTGAGTTAGAGTGTGCTATACAATACAGCAGTTGGTATACTCATGAGCTCTCTTAATGTTCTGAGTCTCTGCTTTTAAAAGTATCCTTTACAGAGTAAAAGACTGTGTTTGAGGGCAAACATGCCTTTGGATGAGCAGAGTCTTGGCAATCATAACAAAGACATACTGGGCTTCACAGGCAGCATTACTATCTTTCCCTTTCCTTAAGGGCTGTAACAGTGATTGCAAGTTTGCAAAGGAAGTACTTGGGAGAAAAAAACCAAAGCTCTGGTGGTATGGCAATTGCTATCAGGTGAATCCTGGGCCCAGACAGGATTCTCACATTTCCCTGTGTCCATGATTGTGCACAACTTGATAGTTGCTTCATTGTGCAGACCTTCCTGTTCGATTGAGTTCCTGATCTAAGTGCGTAGTTTCAGAGCAGTGAGTAGTGCTTTGACAGACGTGTGTTCTCTTCAGTTTGTGCTGATTATCTCTGCTGTTAACTTCCATACTGGCATCATTATCCTAGTCTTAAATCTTTGTCTGTGGTGTTGTACATCCAGGTGTTTTTTCTTGCTTCTGAGCCAGGAATCTTTCATCTCTACCATGTCTTAGTTTACTGTGGAGACAGAAAAATTTTTCTGGTTTTAATTTCGTGACCTGATCCAAGCAGTTGATATGGTGCAGATCATATAAGCAGCCCTGTTCCTTTTCAGACAGGAGCCAGTCCCACACCAAAACAATTGTACAGGGAAGCTATGTGCAGAAATTTAAGTCTTTTCACGGTATATTGGAGATTCTTTGTTTCAGAAAAGCAAAACCTGTGAAAAAATGCTTTGGATTTTTTATTTTTTTTTTTTTGTGGGAGAAGGAACAAGGGATTGAAGACTGTGAAGAAGGTTAGCAGTGACTGCCCAAATAGTGATGTTCTCTACATAGCCTCACTTCTTTGAGTAGTTTGTATCCCACTTGTTGTGGATGAGGTTTTTTTGGAAGGTGGTGGAGGAAGACATGAGCTAGTGAATCACTCTTCTTTGTGTGTTTGTCAGTGTTACACGGAACTACTTGGACTGGCTGACATCCATCCCGTGGGGTAAGTGTAGTGAGGAGAACCTGGAGCTGGCCAGAGCCCAAGCAGTTCTGGAGGAGGATCACTATGGAATGGATGACGTCAAGAAGCGAATTCTGGTAAGGCAGGAGTAAGCAGTGTGTCCCATTTCACACTCTGCTTGACATCAGGCATTTTGGATGTATTTTAGATTGCAGTCTCCATTGAATTGGTGTCTATTCATGCATCAAACAGAAAGCTGTACAAAAGACCCAAATGTTCTGATGCTCAGTTAATGTGCTTAATTACTTGTGGCAATGAAAGTCGCATTCTCATTTCAAAGCACAATATTCTGGTTTGCACTTAATGCTGGGCAAGTAAGTGCCCAAGGGAAGCAGTCTCTGGATTTTTTCCCCACTTGCACAGTCTTCACTGTAAGTGTATAACCAGCTGAGGCTTCAGTTCTGAACTGTGATCTTTTGATTCCTCACCAATTGTGAAGTGAAACAAGCTGAACTTAGCACATGGGAGTGGTACAGTAGGAGATACTCACATGTAGCTTGACAGACTCAGGTGAGAACAAGAGAAGCTGGGAGAAAATTAGAACTCTGTCTTCTTACTCCAAGGCAGTAGACAGAAAGAGATACTGCTTCTTCTGGTGAGATGATACAGAGCATAGAACAACCAAGCATGTAAATAACCAGAGGGGAAACGGATGCATCAGTATTCTGACTTAGCTTCTCCCCTTGCCCTCCCCCAGATCTTTAGAGGGCCAGTTTTGCGTATGATGCTTGTTTTGTAATCACTGCTTGACCTGATAACAAATGTGTTTTGGTGTTGGTTCCCTTTTGTTCACTGCTGGTGTTTTTTCTGTTCTACAGGAATTTATTGCGGTCAGCCAGCTGCGAGGATCCACCCAGGGGAAGATTCTGTGTTTTTATGGTCCCCCTGGAGTCGGCAAAACCAGTATTGCTCGTTCCATTGCCAGAGCCCTAAACAGGGAGTACTTCCGCTTCAGCGTTGGAGGGATGACTGATGTAGCAGAAATAAAAGGACACAGGTTGGTGTTACTTGAGAAGTTTCTCTACCCAGCAGTTTTTGCTAAAGTAAACAGGAACTTAACTGAAGTTGGACAGTGTATATAATTTTCATCTCTGTTCTGCCAACCCTTGCTGACAGGACATGAGATACAAAAGGAGGTGAAAAAGATAGCAAGGTGTGGAGTTTGGAACATAATTATATTTGTGCTTTTAAGTGCAGTTGCTGCCTGTTTCTTGTGTATTCTCAGCTTTGAAAAGCTGAATGAGCTACCCAAAACCACTGGATTGATGCCAAATGCTAATACATGCCTGTCTGTAAACGCCAGAACTAGAGAATGCTGACAGTTTGAACAGGGTCATTTCACATGTGTATTCAGGTATGATTGGTGTCCAAATAATCAGGATGGAGGTGCTGCATGAGGAAAACGGAAATGAGAACATTCATGGGGAGAACAAGAAGCGAATAAAAAATTGGTAGATCTGACCCTTCCATAGGTTTATTTTCCTTCCACATACACAAAAAAAAATCCTAGAATGGTTGAGATTGAAAGTGACCTCTGGAGATTGTCTAAACCATGCCCCTGCTAAAGCAGATTCAGCTACAGCAAGTTACACAGGATGGTGCCCACACAAGTTTTGAATGTCTCCAGAGGAATAGATCCCACCACCTCTCTGGGCAGCTTGTTTCAGGACTCTACCTTCCCTCAATGTACAGAAGTTTCCCCTCATATTCAGGTGGAACTTCCTGTGTCCTAGTTTGTGCCCATTGCCCTGTGTCCTGTCACGGGGCACCACTGGCAAGAGTCTGGTCCTGTGCTCTTGATACCCACCCTTCAGGTATTTTTACAAATTGGTAAGATCCCCTTTCAGTCATCCAAAGGCTAAACAGGCCCAGCTCCCTCAGCCTTTTCCATGAGAAATGCTCCAGTCCCCTCATCATCTTCATAGCCCTCTGTTGGACCTTCCCCAGCAGTTCTTTTTCTTGAGCTGGTAAGTCCAGAACTGGACACAACACTCCAGATGTGGCCTGAGCAGGAGAGGGTCTGCATCTGAACATAAAACCAGTGGTGTTTTCAAACCAGTAAGAGTAGCCATTCTGTGGAGTAAATTGAACCTGCAGGACTCTGCCCTACACAGAAGCAGAGATAAATATTTTCTGTATTTTTCAGGTGTTTTTTGTTCTGTGCCTCTTCACTTTCACTCTGTTGTTACCCTCTTTGCTTCTACTTGTTTCTGGATACCAGAAACATTCTCTAGCAGAATGACTATATTTTGCTATTAACAGTTTTTTCCTTTGATATCTTTTGATTTACACTGATCTTTTGTCCATATCAAGTGAGGATGTTACTTCTTCCAACATTTCTTACCCAAAATCCATGAAAATTCAAACAACTCTATTCTCAGCCTAACCTCTTTGCTTTTCTCGTAATTGAGAAGTTATTTAAACTAAAGATAAAAACTGTAATCCAGGAGTATTTAGCCAAAATTTAATGTCAGTTCTTTACTAGGAACAGACTAGGTGGGTCTTGATACTTAATATGGTGATGGAGAATGCTTTTGATAGATGTTGAAGAAATAAGTACTTGTTTCCCAGAAGACTTGTTTCCCAGCAGGATATGCTTGTTCTGTCAGCTGTCTGGTGTATGCTCTGCTATGTGCTGTGCTTTTCAATGGCTCCCTAAATATGATCTCTGGTAAAACAGGAGGACATACGTTGGAGCAATGCCAGGAAAAATCATCCAATGTCTGAAGAAGACCAAGACAGAGAATCCACTTATACTGATTGATGAGGTGAAGTATTTGGTGTTTCGTCTAGGTTTTGCTCTTAAAAGACTTTTATCAATCTGTGATCCCTGTAGAAAAGGTGAAGCAGGTGAACTCTCCTGAAAATCCCAGGTTCTTTCTGTTTCTATGAGGTTGGGCTCTCAACTTCTCTGGCTGACACTGATAACTTAGATGCTTTGTTTTCTCTCCTTGTAACAGACTCCAGCTTTAAAATTCTAGATTAATTCCAGCTGTTTGGATCCTAATGGACCTGGCTGAATATTCAGAGTTTCCGTAGTTCTTGTGTTTCCTGCATAGGTGTGGGCCTGTCTTTGTGCACAAATCCACTTATTGCCTATATGATTATTAGCAAGGGTCACTCTCCCAGTAGGTCTAAAGCAGGACTCTAAGGAATAAATGCTTACAGACAATTTGTGGTCTGATTTGAGAATAAATGAGTCGGGACTACCAGCCTAATAGTTTGTGGAAAAGCAAATTAGGACAGGATATAAATCAGGTGTTCAAAATAGACTGAATGTCGTTCTAGCCTTCTTATGTGCCATACCTGTGAAGGACCAACAGCAGATTCCTGGAAATTGGATGGGGGACCAATAAACTGTCATCTGTTGCAGTGTGATGTAACCAATGAGTATTGTGATGTGAAAGGTGGTGGAACCTGTAGGTTATGGTACTTGAGTGGTGTTGGCCAGAATCCCTGCCTTGGCTGTAGCAGCAAATTTCATTAAGGCTATCCAGTCAACACTACTCCTAAGGGAGAAGAAGCAGTGGTCCTGTTTGAATCCTCAGGAGAGTTCACAGTGCTGGAAGAGTCAAAGACCCTGGCCATGGTCCTGGGCAGCTGGCTCTAGTGGCCCTATGTGAGCAGCAGAGTTGGTCAAGATGACCTCAAGAAGTCCCCATGAGCCTCAATCAACTTATGATTGTGACAGCAGCCTAGGTCTGGCTCTGCTTGAATGGCTGTGCATAGGCTTTTTGCGCCTTGGACAAAGAAAGGAGAGTGTCTGAGCTTGCATGTCTGAGCTTGCATATTGGGGAAGTCATTTAAGGTAGCACTCTGGTCCTCTCACTGTGAAATGTTCTGCTCTGTGCTTCTAGCTTATCTCACTTAACGAGTAGTAACCCACTAGCAGTAGTGCTTTTCATTGTATGCACATTGCCTGAGACTTCAGAGTGATTTTCTGCAACATTCAAAAGTCCTGTGTCTTCTCAGGTGTGTCATGTGCTCACACAGGAAGGTAGTGGGGACTTGGATGAGTGCACAGAAAAGTGGTAGACTGGTATTGGATGTTAATGAATACTCATGAAGATTTTCAAATAGCGGCTTGAAAAAAATATTGTTTGAGAATTTATTATGGTAGGAAACTTCTTAGAGTATTAAATTCTTTTTTCCCACAGGTAGATAAAATAGGAAGAGGCTATCAAGGGGACCCATCCTCAGCCCTTCTAGAGCTATTGGATCCAGAACAGAACTCTAACTTCTTGGATCATTATCTTGATGTTCCTGTGGATTTGTCAAAGGTATATCTCTTTTCTGCAGAGGTTTAGAGCCAGAATATATGAATGCATATCAGTGCAGAGATTTCCTGTCTGTGAAAAGATGATTACATTTTATTCAGTTGGAAAGTCAGATGGAACATAAATAATACACAGCTGTCTCTACAGGAATTGACTTTAATTAAAGTGTCTGTACATGAAAGAACATGATAACCAGCATATGTCCTGTAGCCCTAACTCCCTGTAGAGCCAGGGACAAACAGATGTGTGATCTCCGCTGGAAAAGGCGAGAGTTTTCCTTTATATGATGTTTTGCACAGCTGCTGTCAAGGGAGGTGGCCTAATGCTGGTATGAAGCTTTTGAAATTGGTTCTCTTTACACACTGTTGCACTTTTTGTGCAGCTGACATAAATTGCAGAATTGACATATTAGGAATAGGTATAGATAATTGGATCATTCTGTGCCAATTTCCTAGAAGTTGAAGAACTTCTGAGTGAGATCTGGATCTCCCATTTTCTGGTCCCTGTCAAACCATTCCAATTTCCCAGCTTGTGCGTTGTGGATTTCTAAACATTTATATTGGGGGTAGGGAACATGCTATGACATAGTTCTAAAATCCAAATTTTTATTAAAAACTAATTCCACATAGAGGGTGGTCTTACTCCAGCCCTTCAGACAGAGAAACACAGGACTTAGGAACTAGTACTTGGAGTAAAGCAGCAGGTTAATGAAAGTTTTTAATAGGATCCTTTAATGCTTACAGGTACTTTTTATCTGTACTGCCAATGTAACAGAAACCATTCCAGAGCCACTGCGGGATAGAATGGAAGTGATCAACGTGTCAGGATATGTAGCAGAAGAGAAACTTGCAATTGCAGAGGTAAGAGAAATCACTGTTGTGCTTTATGTGAATTACACCTGGTAAATTTTTTTTGCAGATTTAGGCTTACATATTTACATCCAACAGTGTCCAAAAAAAATAAACACATGGTATTTTGGATGGAGTTCCTTTGATTTGAACACATAGTTAAAGTAACTCCAGGTTCCATAGGCTGTGGGACACCAGAAAGCAGCATTAAGCTAACAGCAGAAAGTTGAGTGAATTGGAACCACTAGGCTTTTGTCACAAATACTGAAAGAAGGGTGTGGGGGATTATTTCTTTCAGAGATACTTGGTCCCTCAAGCACGAGTTCTGTGTGGCTTGGATGAAAACAAAGCTCAAATCACATCAGATGTCCTGACTGTTCTCATCAAGCAGTACTGCAGAGAGAGTGGGGTGAGGAATCTGCAGAAACAAGTAGAAAAGGTGAGGCAGAGTTGTGTGTAACTGTGACACTGTGCATCAGCCTTCTCACCTTTTTCTACAGAGAAAAATTACTCTCTCACCCAGGTATTGAGGAAATCTGCCTATAAAATTGTGAGTGGAGAAGCGGAGACAGTCCAAGTAACGCCTGAGAACCTGCAGGACTTTGTGGGAAAGCCCATCTTCACTGTGGATCGCATGTATGAAACCACTCCCCCAGGAGTGGTGATGGGTCTGGCCTGGACAGCTATGGGTGAGACAAAATTAGTTTTGGCTTAATGTCTACATTTCTCTGTAATTTTCAAAAACTTGAATGTAATAGTCAAACAGAACTGAGTCCAGTGACCTTCTTTCTTCTACAGGCACCAGTAAAAGGAACTTCCATTGGCCTTTAGATCCTGAATACTACTTCCTTGAAGGAGGGAGTCTTTCTTATGCCCTTACCCAGGCTCATCTTAGCTTAGGGCCACGTTTTCTCTTTGAACTCCATATCCCATACAAATTATATACATTAGGAATATGAGCAGCAGGAGGTGCCACTATGACACGTGGCACAGCTGAGGAATGCTGTCTCTCCTCAGTGATGTACAACACTGACTTGGCTTCTGGTGTTGAGGGTATAGGTGTTCAGCACTGTTGAGTGAGTGCCATTGGCTGCTTACTGTTCATTGGGTTTCTCCCCTAGTAACTTGGGGGCTTATGTGCTCTACAGGATGGAAATACAGCACACAGCAAAGGAGATGAGCTCTTCGTACTCAAACTGACCTCGGGTAGAATTAAAGTAGTTAAGAGGGAAATTATCGGTATGGTGGAGAAGGTAAATAGATACCTGGCACTGGAGAATTGAAGTGGCTAAAAGTGTTTTATGAACTCAGCTTACTCTCTGGAGGAAACAAAAAGCATGAAGCCATTATAAGAACTTGGTTATTTCCATTAAATACGGGTTGCATCAGTGTTCCTAGAAGGTGGAGTCCAAAAAAGGCAATGAATGGAGACTGTTGAGATTTCTAGCCGGCCTTTCTGAAGGTATTTAAGGAACAGGTTTCAGCTGCTCTCTACTCAAGGACAAGTGTCTCATCAGAGAGCATCAGTTCCAAATGCCTGACAAAACTTCTGCATCACCAAAACCACCTGGTTTAATTTTCCTTTAACTTTTTTTCAGATGTTGTTTTTCTTTTCTTTTTTAGGAGGTTCCACTCTATTTATTGAAACATCCCTGAGGCGACCCAAAGACAAGGAGATCAAGGATGGGTCACTTGAAGTAACAGGGCAACTGGGAGATGTAATGAAGGAGAGTGCCAAAATTGCATACACATTTGCAAGAGCCTTTCTGATGCAGAAGGACCCCAACAATGACTTTCTTATGTCTTCTCATATCCACTTGCATGTGCCAGAGGTAAACTGATGCAGAGTTCACAGACCATGCACAGCAGCCTGGCTGGTTTGCTCCCCTAGATGTAAAGCTGGAAGGCACATCATTTGTCTATATGTTGTGCAGAATGCCCTCTTCTAGAAGTCAAACCCAGGAATGAAGACATTTTCTTCAGGCTCTTGTGAAGGTGTTCTTATGAGGCCGTGTTTCCATTCCTTTTTATGGCAAGCATATGGCAAGAATACAGGGGCTTGGATAATTTTATGAAGCAACCTAAGCTTTTGTTGTAGCTGTTGGCCCTGTTATGCAGGTGGGGAAACCATGATATAGAGATAGTGATTTGGATAAATGCTTGGATGAAGTTACCAGGACATCAAAACTTAGGTCTCTGTGTAACCAGGCCTTCTTAAAGGCTTCAAGTAATTTACACATAATTGAAAATACTACTGATCTCTGTACCATGCTTCCTAGTCCATGTAATGGCAGTGATTGCATTTGTCCAATATTTGAGGCTGAAAACAAATGCTCAGAGTGGCTCAGATGCTGTGTGACAAGCTTTGAGCAGGTGCTTTACTGAAGACAGATTCTGAGCTGTTACTGTGCCCCAGCTTTACTTCTGGACTGCTGAGTGCTCTATGTGCAGTGTCTTTATTGCAGCTTGCTCTGTGTGTGTCCAGGTACTGCATTGTTGTCTGTGAATTCATGCCCTGAAAGACAAGAAAACAGCAGACATGATCTCTGTCTCTAGTCCCTCTCAAACATTGATTTCCTCTGCTCTTACCTCAAAGAGATTTGATCTCAGATAAATCCAGACTGCCACTAATTCAGGCCTGGATTTTGTGGTACTTCATATACTGATCTTTTCTGCCTTGAATGGTTTTTGGTATTGTCCTCCACTACCTTGTGATGCTTGACACTCTCGTCCCTGTGATGTTGATTTCTCCTCCTTGTTTCCATGGTTGACTTAGGTCTAACAAAGAGCTTCAAAGTGTTAGTGCTCTTTTTCCCACTGATGTTGCTTACTCAAAGACCTGAGCCCAGTGAATATGGTATTAGCATCAGGCCAGAAACCACGTTAGGGACTCAGGGATTATTCCTCATGAGCAAGGTGAGGAATGTCACAGTTGTTAATACATCAGCCAATTCAAATAGCAGGATTCCATCATTCAGCACCTGTGAAAACCTTTGTGAGGCTTCATGAAATGTGGACAATGTTAAAACAACAAGGACAAGGGTATTGTCTGGCTATGCTGCTTCTTGAATGAGCAGGGGGGTTGTGCTTTGTTTTTTTAAACAGGGAGCAACCCCGAAGGATGGACCAAGCGCAGGATGTACCATCGTAACAGCTCTGCTGTCCCTGGCCATGAATTGCCCAGTGAGGCAGAACGTAGCCATGACTGGAGAGGTGTCATTGACTGGAAAAATTCTTCCTGTCGGTGGAATCAAGGAGAAGACTATTGCAGTAAGAGCTTTTCTCTTGTCTCTGTGCATTGCCACAGGAGAGTGCTGGGTTGGGCTCAGTAGGAACAGGGACAGCCAGAGGGGTTGCTCCTTGTACTGGGAGAGGCAGATGTCATTCCATACACAGGTTGGAAAACCCTGCAGGGGAACATGGGGATCTTGGCTGTGCCTCTGGCTGTGAGGAAAGGGATGTGACCCCAGGCTTTGTGCCAGGGCATCTGTGTTGGCCTAGTTCAGTTCAACCTACACTGGCAGAGTTGAAGGTGACTGACAGCTTTAACTGGCTGTCAGAGCTGTCTGCTCTGTCAGATTACCACAGTTCAATCACCTGTGCTGCGTTGAATTGCGTGTTTCAGGAGGGCATCCAGTGGAAATTTGACAGGATCTCTAAGGTACATTTTTCAAATCAAGGCTCTGTTCCCTAATTCCAGTGTGAATTTGTCTGACATTTTATACAGGTGTCTGTTTTAGATAAAAGGAACTTAGATTTAGTGTCTTGTATTTTTGGCTTAATCCCTTTGCAGTTTCCAGAATTGCTTTCCAAGCATTCAGTCTCTCTCCCTACTTCTCACCTGCACAATTCTGGCCTACGTAAGCCTTGCACCACACACATTTTTCTGTCAAGAATGTTATTAGGTCTTTCTCCGTAGAGCTGGGGCTTCACATGAGTGTTCTGTCCCCAGATATATTTTAGGCTACAGCCTTGTGCAGTATCATTTTTTTTCCTTGTATGACTTAAAAATGAGTAGTTGTTTGTGACAGTCAGTACAGGACTAACCTGTGCTACGGCACTGACTGGCTGCACTGGCAGGAGTGTGAGTGGCCACAGGTTTAACACAGGATCACCCCTAAAGTGATGGCTACAGACCTGTGCTGGGAGGGGCACCTCTGCTTCCCGTGCTCCTTCCAGGGAAGGTGTCCCTATCAAAATGTTCTGTGTAATTATGCTAAGGGTATTGATGGGCTAGGTCTGACAAGCTGTTTCTAAATCTTGCTTTCATCCTAGGCTTTATCTTCACCTGAGCTGGAACAGATTCTTAAAAACTCTGTAAATAGTATGAATGTTCTAAACAATCCCCCGAGCTGCTGATATAGACCAGCTAAAATGCCTCCCCCCCATCTGTCCCTGCAGCTGAGATGGCACTGGAGAGTAGGTTTCAGGGCTTGAGGGGGGATCTAGAACATGCTTCACCCTGGTGATACCTGTCAGGGATGCCCTGGGTGCTCTCCAGTATGAGAGTAATGCTGGATCATGCTCCAAAATAACTGCTTTTGCTTTCAGAAATGGGGGTGTTTGACAGCCCAGCTTTTTCTCCCCACAGGCAAAAAGGGCAGGTGTTACCTGCATCATTCTGCCTTCAGAGAACAAAAAGGATTATTATGACCTTGCTGGATTTATTACAGAAGGACTGGAAGTACATTTTGTGGAGCACTATAAAGAGGTATTTGACATAGCATTTCCACAGCTGGATCTCACTGGAGGATGACATGGTGTCATCCCTGATGGGTGGAAGGAGTTCTGTCCCTAAGCATTCAGCCCCTGCCTAGAGATGGGTAACTGGGGACAAGCCTGAAGTGGGACATGAAGCTATTGCTGCTGCGCAGCTGCCAGAATGAATTACGGCTCTGTTAGAATAAAGTATTTCTCAGTCTTTAATACTGGATTATGATCTACAATAAAAGATTTCCAATTTTGCCAAAGGAATGGTCATGTTATCGGCCACCAGCAGTGGGACTAGTCTGGTCTCTTCTCATTGAAGATGTTTCAGCTATTTCACTGTAAATTTCTCTATGGCTTGTAGAAAAGGACTGAACAGTATACCCAGAGCTAGGGTGATGTACAGCTGTTATTCCTGATTTGGTAGAAGGCAAGTAGCTCTCAGAATCTGTCTCTGCTTAGAAGCCTGGGCTAGGCTGAAAGGACACTGAAATCCTAAGATAGTTCAGCATAGCTGGTACACTCAGCTGATAAAGGGGCGTGGTTCTCCAGGTTCAGTCACCAAGTCAATACCACCAGAAAGAACTCCAGCCAAACAGCAACATGCTCAGTATCACCATAGCAGCACTGTGCTGCACCCCAGACAGCCTGTGCCTCTACAACAGCTGTATCATATTCTGGGAGTGAAAAAAGGAATTACATGTCTTGACATGGCTGTTGTACCTCAGTAAACACTTATTTGGGGGCTGGAGAATTTGAATACTTCATCTTCTAATCAAAACTAAGAAAAAGGAATTTAAGGAGGGGAAGAGTAATAGCATAAAGTCTAGTTGAAAAGTATTTTCTCAGCCAAGAACAGCTTTCTCATCTCACAGCAAGGGAGCCCTTAGGGGAGAATAAAGAATCCAGCTCCTGAAGTCCAGGGAGCTCTTGTTGACTCCAGGTGTCTTTCATGACTTGCTAACACTGCAGAAAACAGACCAGAATAGAGGGTACAAAGGGGAGACACAGGAGCAGGCTGAGCTGCATGAGGAATGGGCTGATGTGCCCTGGGGAAGAATTGCAAAGTAGTTATTATTTTCAACAGCCGTTTTTGCCCACCTGACTTCCCTCCTACCACCATCTAAGTCTAAAGACAGACTAGGAGGTGAAAGGCATTATTTCAGAGATTTCCATGTCCTGAGGCTGCACACAGTCATAGAGGATTTGTCTCTAGAGCAAGTCACAGCAGCACCAGTATCAGCATCTCCAGCTGCAGGTATAATAAACCACCGACCCAGATTCTTGTGAAGTTCAGGACCTGTTCAGCATCCAGCAGCAGCACACACTGAAGCAGGTGTACCAAGAACACTCACGACCCTGGTTTTGTCAGAAAGGACTTTATTGTGTTGCAGCCTGTGGAACTCAGTCCTTCTTTGCAGCAGCTTTCCTCATGGCTGCCAGGACGTTACTGAGCTCCTCCCGCTTCCTCTTGGCCCGAATGTGAGTGCCGACCTGCGGGAGAGAGCACAGCTGTCAGTCTTTCCCAACGCAGACGGGACAGACCGACACTGCTGCAGGCATCGCTTCTGTCACCTCAAACCCAGGCAGCGTGGTGCAGTCCTGGAGACAGACTCAACCTCCAGCCAGGACTCTGCCATCACCTCTCAGCAGCACCTCAGCAGAGTTATCTGAGACACCAAAGGGGCTGATTTCAGCTCTCATAACCGTTACAACTCAAGGAACCTCATCTGAAGTCTCTTGCTTATGGTACCCAACCTCAGTCACTGTTGCTCTCATCTTCCCTACACCACACATGCAAACCATGGAAAAATAGCATGACAAGGCTAAATCCTTGAGCTTGGGGCCTTTCTGGCAAAGTACCTCTGCATCCATCTCCTCTCCCACCCACCCCAAGGAACATTCTCTTCATCATATTACACCAGTAACTCCCAAAACAAATAAAAAAATTAAAAATAACTAATTAAAAAGCCAAATATTCCTAGAGGGAAGGCAGAAAAAAGAAAACTGACATAATAGTTTCTGCCGTCATTGTTAGTTGATTGACTCACCCGTTTCTTGATGAACTTCAGAGCACGTTTGTCCTTGGACACTTTCAGCAACTCCATTGCACGTCGCTCATAGGGTGCAAAGCCACAGACTTCCCTGATCATGTCTCGCACAAACTTGGTGTGTTTGGTCAGGCGCTGTGGGGAGGGAGGAGGCGGGTTACAAGGCACGACGCGCAGATCGCTGCGGGGACTGCACGGGGCTAGGCCTCAAAACCAGCCCGTGCTGCTGCCGCGTCCCAAGAAAACCACCCCTGGCAGACCCTGCGGAGCACGAGACCTTGGCCAGGTGTGCCAGTCAGTCTTCAGGTTCGGGCCCGGATGTGTCACTCGCTGGCATGGACCAGCCTTTCTGGAAAAGCAGGACCCTGAGCCACCAAGGGTTTGCAGAGTAACACACGTTGCACAGCACGGTACAGAGAGCATTTAATACGAGTGAGTAACAGGCCCAGGTGCATTCGTGTCCTGTGACATGCATCTATCGGACCGAGATAGCTCCTAGTAGGGAAATTCCGGGCAGTTTTTGGGGGGTTGCCTGTTACCAAGAGAGGCAGAACAGCAGAGACTCTGGAAAGCACACACAGCTCTCACTCATCCGCTGCCGTGCCCGGCCGAGCCCCGGCAGCGCGCGGGTCCTGAGCGCTCCGTCCCCTCAGAGCGAAAGCGCCGAGCGCAGCCCCGCGGCCGGGGCCGGAGGCGATGGCGGCTCCGCGCCGGACACCGCGCACAACCGCAGTCCCGTACTCACCCCGCGGCGGCGACACTGTCGGGGCTTGGACACGTTCTTGGTCACCTTGTAGCCCTTGTTAAGGCCGACGGCCATGGGGTAGCGGATGGCCATGGCTGCGGCGCGCGGGCCCGATGGACGCGGATGCACAAAGAGCCGGGCGGCCTCACCTCCGCCGCAACGATGGCGCCACACCGCCGGCGCCGCAGCGGAAGGAGCGGGCGCGCGCGGGATGCCGGGAGGAGGCCGCTTCCGGCGGCAGGCGGCGCCGAGGGCGCGCGGGGACGGACGCGGGAGGTGGCGGCGGCGGCGGCGGCGGCAGGGGCGCGGCCGGTGTGTGCAGGGGCCGGGGCGATTCGCGCCGCGGGGGTGTGAGGGACGGGCGGGACCACCCCGCAGAACGGCTGGCTCCCCTCAGCTGCGGCCGGGGTGCTCGGACTGCAGCACGGGCACCTGCTGCAGCGATCCCAGCTCAGCCCGGCCAGCCACTGGCTGCCTTGTGCTGCACAGCTACCGTGTTCCTCACTGGCGCTCTCCGAGATTTTCAGCCCTGCTTTGAGGCAGTCAGAGACTCAAACTACTGGCTTTGATGTGGTTTATTAGTTAGGTTCGAGCACATTTTTAAACAAAACACTGTGCTGCACATTACAGGACAGTTTTCACAGTGGTCCTTGGGTCTTCCATGTGTAAGAGTTTGAACCTGAGTTTAAAGAAAATGCTGCTGTTAGTAAGTAAACTGCAGTCCAGACAGTCTCCCCTAGAAGTATTTGATAACTTGCAAGACTTGGCAGCCAGATCAAAAAACAACAGCCCCTACCACCTAAACCAGAAGAAACAGCAAGAAACAGCAGGCTAAATCCTTCTCCTACGTCACCCCACACACAAGGGCACCAGCAGCTCTGTTCAAGGCATTGTCTCCCTTCTGGAGCAGCACATGTGCATGGACACACAGAGGAGCCATGCAACTGCCTTCCTCTGAGGAGGAGAAAAGCAGCTGCCCCTGCAGCAGCTCCCTGCTCACCATATATACACCCATGAACAGGGAAGCTTGCCTGTATTTCTGATGTTCTGTTTCTTTTCCAGCACATGCACACTGCTAAAGCTGTCACCCATGCTGCCACAGGCAGCAGCTGTTCCCAAATCCAGCTGCTCAAGGAAAAACAACCCTTGCCTGTGCCTTGGAGCCTCTGCTTAATTATAGTTTCTGACCACCTGGCCAGTCCAACTGCTTGCTCTGCCTGAGCAGAGGACACATCTGCAGCTGCCAGTTTGGGCAGGCTGCTCTTGTCTTCTGAAGGAAAAGATTTAACCCTTCTGGGGCTGCACTGGCCCTTACAACAGTGATATTACAGCCTGAGCTAACAGCCTCACCTCTGCTGCCATGCAATGGAATTTTGCATCCACTTCTGCAATTATAGATGCCTTAGCTCTAGTCTTCCAAGTTGCTCATCACTTCCTAAAGAAAAGTATATCCTTGGATAAACAACTTTTTTTTTTGTCATTGAAAAGCAAATGTCCTGCCTTCTCTGAGGGATGCACCAAAGGGGTTTCCCCCCACAGCCAGTGTACAGGGAATTCTACTCTCTTGCTCCCTGGGCCACTGCATGGTGCAGTGGGACCATGTGAAACCGACCTTTCCTCCTCGCTGGTCCTGCTGGGGATGGAAAGGTTTCACCCTTATCAGATGGGAAAGGCCATTTACAGACCCACAGATTTCCCTTGGAACTAGTAACTTTGGACAAATGTATTCCATTTGTATTCCAGCTGGTTTTTCTAAGGTGGCCAATGCTTTGCAATGGCTGGATCCACGTAGCTAGGAATGCCCTCTGCGGCGGTGAGGCCATGCTCAGTGCCTGGTGGGCCCGCTGGAAGTCGCTGCCAGGGCTGGCCCGGCCCGCGGGGCGCCGGTCACCGCGCGGGGACAAAGCGCAGCAGCGGCACGGGAGGGCAGGGCTGGGCAGCGCAGCCTGGCTCCCGGGCACCGCGGGGAGAGGGTCTCTCAGAGGGGAGAGGGCTCAGGGGTCCTGGGCTTTCCCCTGAGGCACCCGAGCAGAGGGGAGGTCCTTTCTTTGCTGAGCTGTTGGTAAGGTCCCAGTTCAGTTTCTGCTGTCGTGAGCAGAGGCTCACCTCTACAGAAAAAGCAGGACCGGGAGCCCAGCCCTGCTCCCGCATGGCAGCAAATCCCTCCCCCAAGCAGCAGCTACATCCCTCCTCCTCTGGACAAACTGCCCCAGCCCTTCTCTTACCGGCTGAATTCTTTCCGTATCTCTGCCCCTCCAAGAGAAACCGCCAGGTAAGAGCAGTGCAGACAGATGCCCTCCTCTCCCCGAGCTTGGCAACTTCTTTTGCGCTCTCTCAAACCTGGTCGTTACTGTTCCTTAGCAACAAAAATGGGGCAAAATTCCCTAAGAGAAAAGAAAACCAAGAGGAAAAACCTTAACCTCCAACATGCTATTATGTGCAAATCACTCTGCAGAAAAATGACAAAAGTGCAATTGTGGAAAGTCGGGGAGCCCTGAGCACTGGCCCCTCAGCATCTTCTTTTACCCCTTTTCTGTAGAGATGGGGGAAAATGTGAAGTGTTTTTTGAATTGGATTCCTGTTTATGATCACATGAGGGTCTGGTTCCAGTACAAGAGTTCAAAAGGCCACACTTAGCAGTTACTCACCTTACTCCCACAAAAGAGAGAACAATTCCAAGCACCAACCAGAATTCTCTCTGTCTACACTTGGTTGACACTTCCCCAAGCATAATACAGCTTGAATTCTGCCTCAGTATGGAGGTAAATGCTATAGCAAAAGAATATTATTTTTTAAAACTCCTGTCAAACACTAGATGCTGGATTCAGAAAAAAATACACCCTCTACACATTACAGCGTGATGTCATGTCTTGAAAAAACCCCTTGTCCTACAGACAGTCTGCTGTTTGCTTTAACCCCACAACTATGTGCCATGTTCCTCTGTGCTCTTTTTTACATCTCAGCAAACTTTCTCATAGTGCATGGAGAGGGTTTCACCCACGACTCATGGTATTCTATTAATTCTCTCTACTGCTTTAGTGCTTTCTGTCCTGACACTGCTGGAAATAATTTTATTCAATAAAATAAGAAATTCAGGAGCAGAACTCTGTGGTGAAGTATAAGTGCTTCTTCCAGTCATTGCTAGCAATTTTTTGAGCACTTATGCTGAGGCCAGATTGAATTTGGACTGATAGGAAAATGTTATGTGATACATGTTCAATTCTTTCTTCTTCCTGAAATTAATGACAATATCTGAGACAATCAGTGAAACATTGTCTGGCTGTTCGAGCAAGGTGAAGAACACGAGGCAGAGGGGGAGTTAGGTGACTACAGGAAAGACAGAAATAATCCTATTCAAGACATACAAATAAAAGAGTATAAAATGAGAAAGGGGAGAACATGGCAGCAGCTGCTGAGAAACCAAAGCAGTTAAGAAATAGAAGGGGAAATCCTGTATCTCCAGATTTGTGAAAATGTCAGAGTCATTATGAAATCCCAGAATCAGAAAATTTGTTACACCCAAACATACAGGAAACCAGTCAACGAATGGGAAGGTGCTCTGCATCAAAGGGTACACAAAGGTTTTCCTTTGTCTTTATTATGTACTGGAAGCAATTCCTTCATTTAGCTGGTGGAAGAAACACTCCCAAGTTAAACAGAGCCTGTCTCTACTGTCTGTGTCTGACATCCCAAAAATTTATTCTTGTCCTCTGCAGACAGTCAGATATGTTGCAAGTGTCCTTGAACTAGAGCTTCGATACTGAGCCCAGGGCTCTTCCAAGTTCCTGACTTTGTATCAGGGTGGGACTTGTACCTGCAGCAGCTTCCTCCTCTGCTCCACTTTCCACAAAGGGAAAGCCTGGGAGAGTGGGAAGGCAGGAGCTGCAGTGCACTCTGAGCAGGCTCCCAGTCTGAATGCCCAGGAATGCAGCCCCAGGGATTGCCATGATTCTCTGTTTTCCCAGCCAGGTAAGGCTGACACATCCCTATACCATCCCTTTCTCAAACACTAAATTATTTTGTCTTTGGATAACAAATCCATTCTACCTGCTCAAAACAGAGGGAGTTTATTGTAAAATTGCTTTGGGTAGCAGAGGCCTGTTAAGGTCTCTAATGAAAAGCTAATTGCTAAATTTTGAGAGATGAGTCACCATATTGACTGTGGTTCAATATTAAATCCCTATCTTAGGAGGGACCCAAGAACACCAGTATTTAAAGATGCCAAAACCACAACTGAAACATGTGTTGCCCACCCTGGAAAACACAGCTGGTGAGTGGATACTCGGCTTTTGCACTTCCACACTTTTCTTCCCCATCTCATCCCCAAACCCAAATTCTCTTCATCTTAGAAGAGATAGGAAAAGTGAACATACATATTCTGTTAAAAAGAGGAGATTGGTGTCAGGGATGAAAGTGTGCAAGTGTCCAGGTTACTGCTAAAGAGAGGAACTTTCTGAAAAATGTAGGTATTATTATTGATGCATATTTCAGGAAGTATATTTTGAAAAAAAAACCCAAAGGACTTTACTGCAATACAGTTGATAACAACACTATTAAAATATCCAGTAACAGTAGAAGGAAAAAAAAAATCCCAAAGCATGCAAACTCTTGAAACATTCAAAGTTCCTAAGCCATTTTCTAAAAAAATCTGAGGGTTCAACTTAATGAACAAAGGCTGTTTCTATCTGGTTAACATTATCAATCAAAATTTGGCAAAAAGGTTAAAAGAATTTCTAAAATATGGCAGATGCACAGATGATCACATCAAATCACAAAAGAGAAGTGAGCTAACTCAAAACTGCTTATACAGAGGCTTTCAGCATTTCTAAAATATTTTTTCCCGTCTTAATACAAACAAAATTTATAGCTGATCTTCCACAAATTTGCTAGTGTTGGAAACTGAATGTTAAAGAGAGTAGAAGTTCAGTCTAAGCGCGCGGCTTGATGCTCAGGAGTATTTTTAGGTTTGCTCGGGGGAAGACGGCGCCGTTGGAGACGACACGGACAGCGCGGGGCCGGGGAAGGGGCTGGGGAAGGGCTGGGGGCCGGGGAAGGGCTGGGGCTGGGGAAGGGCTGGGGGAAGGGGGCTGGGGCCGGGGCTGGGGAAGGGCTGGGGCTGGGGGAAGGGCTGGGGAAGGGCTGGGGCCGGGGAAGGGCTGGGGAAGGGCTGGGGCCGGGGAAGGGCTGGGGCTGGGGCCGGGAAGGACCGGGGCCGGGGCTGGGGAAGGGCTGGGGCCGGGGCCGGGGGCCGGGGAAGGGGGCTGGGGCCGGGGCCGGGGGCCGGGGCAGAGCTGGGGCCGGGGAAGGGCCGGGGCCGGGGAAGGGCCGGGGCTGGAGCCGCTCCAGCAGCAGCTCGGTTACAGCTCGCAGACAGGCGCCAAAATTCAAAACACGCACCGTACTGCGCGGCAGCGCCCGAGGCCGGCTGAAACAAAGAGCGGGACACGGCTGGGGCAGGATCCCACCTCCCTGCGAGCTGCCGCCGCGGGACCCTGGGACTTGTAGTCGGCTTCCTTCCCAGGCTCGGTGAGCCCGAGCTCCACGCCGAGCCGCACATGGCACCATCCGATGCCGCTGGCAGCGCCCTGCCCGCAGTGCCCCTGGCGCAGAGAGGCTGTGCCCTCCAGAAAGCGCGGGGAGTGATCCGGCTTCCATGTCCGCCGTCACCCGTGAACACCCCGCGGCACCCCCTGAGAGCCACAGCTCCGCAGGCTGCCGCGGCAGTTCCGCTCCTGGCTCTCTCTGGCAGCGGGCGGAGGAGAAGGGGCACTCGGGGCTGGCCCGGGACAGACACGCGTGTCCCGCAGCAGCCAGGACAAATCCTCTTGTACCAGCTGCACATTCCGAGGCAAATGCATTCAGGTGATGTATGCAGTGATTGCTAGAGGCGCTTACAGCTGTTTGCCCTCACGGATACTGTGTTTATTCCAAGGTTTTCCAGTTTGAGGTGTACGTGATATTACGACTTCACATGAAGATAATTTTGTTCTATTTTGAGACCAAATACCTACTACCTACATTTTCATCACGGGTCCATAGGTTTTCACATGGTGTATTTTCTTGCTGTCTTTCCTGTTTCTCTATCCAGACCTATGCTCCCATCTTTGCATAAAGCTCTTGCTACTTTTTCTCTTTGCTCTGCATACAGATGACAGGCTTTTCAATCTGTTTTTTGACTCCTTTTTCCCAGCCCTCCCTTGTAGCTGAAAGGCACAAGGCCAAAACAGCTTTGGGAATGGTAATCCAGTTTATACTAGTTAATGTGCAAGAACTGACAGAATTTGGGTTTTTTTGGGAAAATACTACTTCAAATATTCAGAAAGAGAAAACTCCTCAGTGAGTTTTAGTTTGTAAAAAGTTTAACTATGTAGCCAAAAAAATAGCACTTTCCAGGTGCTCCTAAAAACATTAACCTTGGGAACATCCGATCAATGTATTCTCCATTTCAGCACAGAGCTGGACCCTGGCCTGTGCAGAGGTAACAACAAAGAAGGGCAAAACCACACAGCGCACGAGGGGCTGTGGACGATATTTTAGGGAACTACAGTGAAAACACATAAATACAACGTTTCAAGGAACCTTCAGCCCACAGGCCTGAGCCCCATGGAGCCTGCTCTCCGTCAGGAACGGGTGAGGCTCAGTTCTGTCGGCCGCTGCTCCCTTCCGTTGTCCCACCAAAATTTCTTTGCCTCAGAAGCGGCGCGGCGCCCGGTCCTGCCGCTGACACGCGGCCCGAGCCGCGGCCCGGGACCGGGCGCAAAATGGCGGGCAAGGCCGAGGCCCGCGGCCATCTTGGCGCCGGGACTGCATGTCCCAGGGGGCGCCGCGGCGCCAGGGGCCGCCCGCCCGCCATCTTAGCGCTCCCTCCCCCGGTGCGGCGGGATTGAATGAGCCGCTGCCCGCCCGCCTGCCACCCCAGCGCCATGTCAGGCACTCCGAGCCGCGGCACCCCCGGCGGGACCCCTCTGTCGCCGACCCGCATCTCACGGCTGCAGGAGAAGGAGGAACTGCGGCAGCTCAATGACCGCCTGGCCGTTTACATTGACCGTGTGCGGGCGCTGGAGCTGGAGAATGACCGGCTGCTGCTGAAGATCTCGGAGAAGGAGGAGGTCACCACCCGGGAGGTACGGCCAGAGTGGGGAGCGAGCAGCGATGCCCGTGGAGAGCCCCCCCCGCCTCCGTCCCGCAGTGGGTCCGCGGCCCGGGGCTCGGCCGGGCAGTTCCCGCCCGCTCGCTGCGCGGCGGGGCGCGCTGTGGCGGCTCCGTGCGGCCGCCGCGCCATGCGCTCCGCCGGGCGGGGAGCGGCGGCTGTGCGGACCGGCGCCTGCCCGCGCGGCCCCTCGGGGCTCGCTGGCCGCGGTGTCGCGCGGAGGGGCCACCGGCGACACACGCAAGGGGCTCGGGCCGGGGTTCGGCGCCGGGGCGGGCGCGGCGCTGCGGGCGGTGCTGGCGGCTCCTGGGCCGGCGGGTGCGGCGCGGAGCCGCTGCGGTCCCTCGGCCGCGGGCGGGGCTCCCTGGGGCCGCGGCGGGTCCCGGCGCTCCGATGCCCCGCGCCCACAGCGCGTGTACTGGGGTGTTGGGTGGCCCCTACAGCCTCTGTCTTGATGGCTAATGCAATGGGATGGAAGATTGAACGGTTTTAGACTGGCTTTGCCTCTCATCCTAATAAATCTTTTACAAACCCCGTAAATACTTGGAATCAAGTCCCTGTGAACGACTCTGATTTCTTTCCTCGAATTTTGGAAGCAAAACTGGATTTCCTAAGTCTTGCTTTTCCTTGTTCTGTGGTGTCTGCTTCCCTTGTGGCCGAGGGTTGTAGTCAGTGACACACTGGGGGCACTCCTGTCCTGTGCAAGCCCAAACCCCCTCAGCAAGATGCGGTATTTCTATCAATAACCAGCCTGGAGTGTAACTTCCCGATATGGTGGATCGCTGTGCCACTGTGTAGCACTGAAATTTATTTTTTATTTTCCTTTTTTCACTCCTTAAGATACTGATTTGATGATGCTCGGGGTGTTGGAAGGAGGTTTGATTTAATTTAGTTCAAGCAGAGTGGATATGATAGTTATTTGGGGGCTGTTTGGGGTACCTGCAATCAGTGCATGTATGCCCAAAACCGAAGTACCGTTAAAGTCCCTCTGTATTACTTAATGACATATTATAACTTCTATGCTTTAAAAATTGCCATCTATTTCTAAGCATGAAACATCACTTGCTCAGTGAAATCATTCTATAAACAAAATAAACACATCTAATTTAGGGGACTTCTAAGTTGTAGATCATTGGAGGCTAGAAGGAAAATCTGAAATCCCTTTGAAATGCAAGAGACAGAATGTAATTCTATTGACAGCACACATGGAGCAGGAGTAAGAGGACAAGCAGACAACGTAGATATAATTTTGTTAGACTTTTAACATGAGTGTAAAACAGCAATTCTGTGTCCTAGCAATTCTGAAAAGTATTCTGATGCAGTAATCAGAAATAAACTTGAGAATATTGATAGGAACCTTTTGGTTACTTTGCTCTTTAGCTTTCCTTCTCAGTTTTTTTTCATCCAGACTTCCAAAAGGTCTTAATCCTTAGACGTATTATAACAAACTTTGTCAGGATTCGTCAAACTCTTCTTTGGCACTGATGCTTTGGCTTGTCTCTGGACTACCTTTGGTAAATACTTTCCCCATCCCTTTAGGAAGGTCTGTTTATTCTTTACATATGTCCACAAAAGGAAACTTTGTAGTTTTATTGTTTTAGTGCTGGATAGTGGACCTTGGTTTAGGACTGTGGAAGCAGTAAAACTTCACATATTTGTCAGATTTTCCATTTACTGGAGTGGGAGAGTCTTGTCCTTTCACTTCTGGGACCAACCTAGTAAACTGGATTTTCTGCTCACAATTCAGTTTTCTTATTAACTGTTGGAATTTGCGTTCATAAAATGATTAGGCTTAGTGTGAAATAAGATATTAAATAAAAATAGACCCTCGAAATCCCAAAAACCTCCCCAAACAAACCCCAAAGCAGCTCTAACTTCTGTGTAGAAGCAGAGTTAAACGTAGTCCAGTGAAATTTGCAATCTCCTCTCTGCATTATTAAGTATTTATATATGTAAGGGTCTGAGTTCTACATACATATAGGAGACTATTTTCTTTTTCCACAGTGTTCAAAATGAAAATTGCCATTGATTGTCCTCAACTGTGTGTAAATTTGAGTCTGATCTTATTTTGAATATTCTCTTGTTTTTGGCTTTTCTTTGGTAATGGCAGAAAACATCACCTGGCACTGTGGTAGATGGTACCATGCACATTGTGAGAAGCAGGCAAGAGGGACTGCTCACCAGTGGGCTGTTAGTTATTACCTGAGACTTCTGCCTAGAGAGCAGATGATGGGGTCCATGCCCACGTGTGAATTTCTCAAGCATAAGGATAGCTATGGCAAGCAGTAGCAGAGCCATGGTTATCATGAGAGAGATGTTTGTTCTTTGCTTGTCACTCCAGTATCCGACAGGGACCATGCCTGAGCTGAGTGAGACCATTATGGACTGACATGACTTGTCGTGAGTAGTGGGTGACCGTTCCTGGCACCCCCTGCTCCCACCTTGCATGTATGGGAACAATTTTGAGCTGTGCTCAAAGTTCTGGTTTACGGTAGCGTCTTCTGGATGAGAGAAGTTCTGCTGATGCTGATCAGGCAAGGGCTCTATTCTGCCAGAGATTCTTTCATCATCAGCTGATAGGATGTTCTTTTTCCTTGTTGTTTCAGTCATCAGTTTGAACAAGGTGGCAGAAAGCAGACGTTTGCTGTTCTGTGTGGCAATCTCAGCGTGGCCTTAGAACAATGTCATTCCTGTTCTTTGCGATGAGCATAGGGCTGCCATCTCAGCAGCAAAGGAGCTTTGCAGTTGATTCATCTTTAATTTTTCATTAATTATAGCCTTTTCCCTAAACCTCTCCAGTGCTGCTTTACTCACATGCAGTAGATGCCTAGACAAATAAAAAGTGTGTACAGTGAGTCCTCAGACAAATGCAAAAAATAAAAAGTTTGCAGATGTGGCTGGGGGAACCTCTAACTGTCCTCATTCCTTCTCTGTTTGCTTTCCTCCATCACTGTCCTTGTGTAGGTTAGCCTGTGACAGAAGAGAAATTGAGCTCATCCTCTTGTTTTTCTACATCCTTAGTACAAGATGAATGCTGTTCCTACTGTTTGAGTCAGTGTTGCAGTAATCTAATTTGTGAGGCTGGGAGGGGAGATAATAGAAAAGCTAAGAAAGCAGTCCTAGAGCTCTCCTCATTCCCCTTTACTAACTCCCTGCCCTCACCTGCAGTGCTTATGGTTGCAGCCTTCTGGAAGAGATATTTTGATGGGGATCGGAGGGATTACTGCACTGTTCTAAGGACACCCCACTGTGCTTGCTGTCTGAAAGGAGAATTAGAGAGAAAAATAAGATCCTTGGGACCCTCAGCTGCTAACAGCAATTGTCCTTGTGACAAAAGCAGTTTTTATGGGGTTCCCTCTTCACTTGTCTTCCCATCTCTGTGGGTGTGAGCTCATGTGGTTTCCTCTTACCTGCCAGTGTTGGAGGTACCGTGCTCTTCGTGTGCACGTGGGGACCAGAACTACTGTAATGACCAGGACATGAGGGTCTGGTGTTGCCACCTGCAAAACACATGCTCAGATGCTGCTGTGGACGTTGGGTCACTCAAGTTGCATCCTCTAAAATATTGGGTTAAGTGGTTTTCTGGCACTGTAGGCATCATCTGAGAGGTGGCATGACACACATCTTCGTTGTTCTTGAGAACTTGACTGATATTAGAGTCTGAGCCATAGCTGACTGGCAGTCCTTCTTTGATCTGTAACTGGCTAAATGAGAACATACTGAGCAACACCTGGTGGGAATACATTTGTGTTTTGCACATTAATGTAGGCTAATGAGATTGTTTCATCACAAAATCTGTCTGGAGTCACTTGTAATCACAAGTGGATGGAACATGTTTCTTGCCTAGCATGGTGGCTCAGTGCCTTCTTAACATATTTCAAGTCTTCATGGAATGACATCTCACAGCTTTTCTCAGGTGGTTGCTTTGGGAGGGTCTGTGTCAGTGTGTCTGCCCTTTACCCGCAGCCTAGTGAGCTTTGACTGCTTCCAGCCCAGGTAGGTGAAAGCGTCAAGCAGTTTTGTCTTTCAAAGTCTGCTATGGAAACATCTCTGTTTTCCTTTTCTATTTCCTTGTTCCCTGTGTTGTCTAATTACAAACTTGCAGACTCTTTTGCCAACAGAAGGCAGAGGGGGGTAAAAGTGAAAGCACATTTGTAGTGCAGTATGGATGTCTACGTTGGCCCCTGTGCAGGAAGATTTGTGCTTGGGTGCACATGGACATGAAGTGGATTGGACTGCAGAATGTCCTTTTGTTTTCTGTTGAACTCCATTTTGAGGTTTTACTTTGATTTTTTCTGTCACCTTCAGATGGGGTTTCCATTTTCACAGTTGAAGGACCCACTTGCTGGCCTAACCTGTCATCTGGGAAGGTTCATTGCTTCCCAGGGCTTGTATTCTGGGTGCTGAGGAGAGGCCATACAAGTTTATCCCCCTTCTGTTCTTCAACAGAGGGATCAGTGCTAGTGGCAGGAGGGACCTGAAGAGTATCAAACATGACTACAAGGCTTCTGGGTGATTGTTGGAGGTTAGGGTTTGGCTTTTTTTCTTTTTTTTCTTTCCTTTTCTTTCTTTCTCTTACTGAATTTTTCTCCCATTTGTTGCGGAAGAGGCCAGAACTATAGATACTTGAGAAAGACAAAAAATGTGGCCAAGATGGGGGGAAGGGGTGCAGCTGGCTGCAGTCTCTAAGCTGGGTGGCTTTCTCTTGCAAAGTCAGAGACACTGTGAGATTTTGGCTGGGGATTGAGGGGCTGGGCTCAGCTCGTTTGCTCTCAGGATTGGAGGGGAGACGGTTGGGCTGCTGCTACAGTGGGAAGAATTCCCTGCCACCTGAGTTCTATCCTGCACTGCTTCTCCTGCCATGGGAGAGCCTTTGCTCATAAGAGTGTCTGTTGAACTGGGACCTTTTTGACACCTGACCTCGCTGGGAAGGACCCTCACCATCTATTAGGGTGCCCCAGGGGAAAACCTGGCACCCTGAGCCCCTAGGTGGGTGTGTCTCCTGCCACTGTCCAGCCCTGCTGTTTTCTGCTGCTGCTTCTATCTTTTTGCCACACTTTAATGGACACCCTGGGTCTGCCCCAGCCCTGCAGCTCCTGGCACAGCTCCTGAGTTTTTGCTACACTTTGTTTGCCACCCTGGGTGGTATTTCGCAGAATGTCTTCAAGTGTTTAAAAAAACCTCCCAAAGCGGCAGTATTAGGAATAAGGCAAATAATTGAAGCTAAGATTGTAGGGTGCACTGATCTAGTTCAGTTTATCTCTTGGGAATGTTTGCACATTTCAAACATAGTATGTTTTGTCATAGTGGTAATAAAAGCTAAATCTTTGGATTGCTTGTTAATTGAAAATGTTGAATATGGAATATTCTTAAATGGCAGAAATCATATCATACACCCTTTTTCGAAAGAAGCTTGTGTATAACGTGATCCTATATTTCATTGTTTGAGAGTCTTTGGGATGTTCTCATACTGGAATACATTTTCTCTCCCCTTAGGTGAGCGGAATCAAGAGTCTCTATGAGTCAGAACTGGCTGATGCTCGAAGAGTTCTGGATGAAACTGCCAAAGAGAGGGCTAGATTACAAATTGAAATAGGAAAACTGAGAGCAGAACTTGAGGAGTTCAATAAAAGGTGAGGAGACCTTCTTTTTTTTCTTTTAATTAGAATGGACAATATTTGCTGTAGAAATGATATTAATGATACTTCTTAAAATGCCTTTTGGTAGCAGATCCATGAAACGATACAGGCTTGTCAGGGGGAAAATCCTTCAGCTTGTTGGTACAGCTGGTCAGACCACAGAATTCCAGCAATATATACACAAGTGTATTTGTAAATGTAACATGAATGTCATGTGATTTGAGGCTCAAACAAATGGCTATGCCTGCTTCATCCTGTCATGCCTCCACATGAACACATACTGTATGTAGGGCACACCAATACCCCCTAATGGAGGATTTTGGTAAAATAATTCTGGCTAGTTCAGGCAAATCGGAAATTCAGGGAGACAGTACAAGTGATGAGGAGTTTGGGGAACCAAGCTTCAGGACGTGGGCAGTAAAGTTTGTATAATCTAGAACAGTGGTTTTCAGCTTTTTTTTTTCCTCTTTGCAAACATCCATGTTTGGAATAGCAGATTGAATACAGAGCTTTTAAAAGCCTATATATAGTAGGAATTCTCTTCAAAGTTAATTTTGGTGGACCCTTAGAAACAGCTCGTGGGCCACGGGTGTAAACTACAGATCTGTAGATTAGAAGTTTGAGGAAAGGAAAAAAATTGTCTTCAACGGCTTAAGAGAAAAAAAATTAAAAATTGTTCCTTCCATCCCATGTGGTGTCAGGCTAGAACAGCAAAGCTTAAGCAGCAACAAGGAAGCAGTACAGCACAGAACAGTTTTTTAATAACATAGTGATGCATACTGAGAAAAAGCTGCAGAAGGTTACTGTGTTAGAGGAAAAGGCTAATAAATTACAGAAGGAAGATTACCTTGATCATATCTGCAAGTTGGATATAACAACTCAAGTAGACGTGCTTTGCCCATAATAAATACTGCTGAAGAAATGCTGATTTGTTTCTGAGAGATGACCACAGTTCCATAGTGGATTATTTTATTTTACATCATGAGGAATAGGCTTGACCACATCAGATATAAAATGCTGGGGATGCTCAGGCCTCTTTGGCCATTGCATGTACTTTGCTTCATGGGTCAAAGATACCAGCTGTGTAGCTGCCAGATGAAAAAGTACTGTTTACAGCTTGTGTGTATTACCAGCTCTTAGCTGCCAGAGTTGTCTTCTTGTTGTTTTTCCCTTGTCTGTCCATAACATGTTTTTAGCGTGCCATGCATTTTCAGAACATGGCACTGGCTGCACATTTTGGGGGTGTTCCAGGTCAATGATCAGCAGCATTTGCAGGTTACTGCAGGAGCTGGGCTTGATGAAAGGTGTCTGGTAACAAAATACCTGTGGCTGTAACCAGGATGTGCTCACGATGGGTGTGCACCCATGTATAAATATAATGTATTTTTTTTTCCAGCTACAAGAAGAAAGATGCAGATTTGTCTGTGGCTCAGGGTCGCATCAAGGATCTGGAAGTTCTCTTCCACAGAAGTGAAGCAGAGCTCAATACTGTGCTGAACGAGAAGCGCAGTCTGGAAGCAGAGGTGGCTGATCTGCGTGCCCAGCTTGCCAAGGTATGAAAGGGAATGCTCTCCTGCTTCAGCACAGGAAAAGCTGTGGAGCATAAATTCTCTTTTTTCTTTGCAGTTAGTTTATAATCTTGAACATCAATGATCCACCTTGCTTACTGATGAACCTTTGGCTGATCCTCTTGGATACAAAACTAAATTATGGAAATCTATATAAAACAGCCAAAGCAACACAGTATTTTAGACATTTTGCTTGTCAGAAACTTTTATTTAAAAATTTCTGATGTTTATATATTCATGGGATATTGGGTTGTTAAATGTTGTCCTTTGTAAGGTCCTGCATAATTTTATACTTATGCTGGAGAACCCAGTAGGACCATGCTAGCAAGAAAAATAAAGTTTAACATGTTGTGCTCAAAGAATTAATAATCCTCAGCTCCTCTATCAGAATGTACTGAACTAATCCTACATTTTAAATAGCTGGTATGCAGACATATAAGCTTGGTTTAAATATCAATTAACACACACACACACACACATATGTTTGGTTTTTTTGTGGGGCTTTTGTTTATTTATTGTGTTTCTTTTTCTGGTGATGGTGTGGGTTGGTTTTCTTTAAATCAGTGGCTTGACATTAGATTTGTTGTTGTGAGTAACTGGTCCAAAGACATCAGATGATGACCATAAAAGGTTTATGGATGAAAGATAGAAATCCAGACAAAATTATCTTTATAATTCTTTCCTAGGCTGAAGATGGCCATGCTGTGGCAAAGAAGCAGCTGGAGAAGGAGACACTTATGCGTGTGGACCTGGAAAATCGGTGCCAGAGTTTGCAAGAGGATCTGGACTTCAGGAAGAATGTATTTGAGGAGGTATTATCAATCTAGTAATCTTGCCACTTTCCAAAGTTAATGTAGCTTTTAATCAAATGGACTATGAGCAACTACTAACTAGTCTAGGTAGAGAAAATCAGTATTACCCTTCCTATAAATGGGGTGAGTAATAATATAGGTGGAGGTTTTGCACCTTTTTACATGGTAAATCAGTGGTGGAGTCCCATGGATAGCTGAACTCATGGATCCAGCTGACTGCTGTGGAAAAGGGAAAATCTTGTTCCCTCTCTCTAGACCTAGTTGCATGGCTCTGCTCTTTATTTACACGAGCTTTGGTTGGTGGACCTGATTATAACCTATTTTTATTGACTAGAACAGTGTGCAACTGCCTTGCTTATTGCAGAGGTAGTTTTCTGCCTATTAAGTGAATGGTTCTAGTGAAGACCAAAATTTTTGTAATAGTGGGAATTGGGAAAGGGGAGCATGACTTTCTCTCTGTACCAGATGCAAAGTGTTAAGTCTGTTTAGTCCATCTCTGGTGGTTCTGCATGCTGATTCAATGAGTGGTTGCTGAGCAGTTGCCACATGCTTGTGCTGTTCTTCTCACCTACTCTAGGTGTGATGCTTAGCTCATCGTTCACCTGACCACTTCAACCAGATTAATTAGAAAGATACTAAAGTTTTTTTGGTTGAGTTTGATTTTTGACTGCTTAGTGGCTGAGTTGTTTTACCACAGAATCCAAATGAGTTCCCAGTTTGGTTTAAGGGATGGGACAGGGCTGTGTGGCTAAGGACAGGGGCTGGAGCAGAACAAAGAAACCAACCAGGGAGATCACCCTGAGATGAACTGACCATTGTCTCACTTCCATGCCCTGGAGCAGTTGGATTGGTACACTGACTGCAGTGACAGAGTCTTGTTTGGTTGTAGGACCTTAAAATAACTTTTCTTGGAATATGATTTGGTTCCCTGAAGGGTCTAAATCTTCATTAGAATTGAGACGTCATGACTGGGAGTGTGGCAGGTGAGGCTGCTTATTCTAGTGGTGTTGAGCTGCTGGATCAGCTCAGGCCTTCACCTGATCCCCTGCAGTCCCCCACAACATTCCTTCAGCTTCTGAGCTGCCATTGCCTACAGTTACTGAGAGAATGCCGCTTGCTGGTTTTCTTGGTGTAAAAATTAACCATAGAAAGAAAAGCTTCTTCCATATCACTTTAGAGCACATTGCTGCTAGTAAAAGGACTTGTTTCTTGGGGTCTATTTTTAGATGGTAGAGCATTTGTGCAAAACGACTAGTAAAGCTACTTTGAACATATGTTACCCTGCTATGACTCCAGTCTAGCAAAACTGAGCCTTGCTTCACTAATTATTGTTCCTCATGGCCCTGCTGCTAACTTGAGGCCTCCTCCCATTACTCAGAACCACTTCTTGGTTGTTTGTCCTGCCCTGAAGGAAGAAATTGTTTTTCTCATACCACACATTCAGGCCTGGCCAGGTCTCTGCATGAATAAGTGTCTGAGTAAGCCTTACCTTACTAGTTTGCAACCAGTGTTCTTAAGCACAGAAAACTCATACATTTCTAAAAATGAAAATTTCTTAGTACAAACTCTGATCACAAAAAATTATGTCTTCAGGATTGCTTGAGTTGCTGCCTTATTAATACTCTAAATCTAATAAGAAAGGGTGACCAAGTATTTAGAATATAGATGAGATCCATATGTGCTTAAGAGTGAAATTTGAAGATGCAGTTTTTCTCTATAATGATTTTTTTAATACAGATAATGTTTACAAAAGGTGTTCGTTTTAATCTGATTCCTTGTAGGCCGCTATGGTAATGTCAGGATGTATATTGAAAAGGACAGGGTTTGTAGTGCAGGATATGGAATCTCTTTGCTATGAAAAAATTGATGTTTTTTTCACTTCCCCCCATTTTGACTTTTTTAGCATAATACAGCTCCTTCCTTAGACAGTATATAGCTATTTTTGAAGCTAGTTTTGAGTTGAATCACTTTGAAGAATTACATTCTGACAAATGAAAACAGTAATTTGAATGTTAGTGCATGCAGTAATTCCCAGGCTTAAATGCCTGTAGTACTGTTGGTCCATTTTACTAAGTATTTACTGCTGTAGGTAATTGTCTGAATGTAACTGCTTGTACTGTTTACCTTAGTGTGGTCATTTGTCCCTCTTCTCTTGTGTGTGTGTAGGAAATAAGGGAAACGAGAAAACGACACGAGCATCGTTTGATTGAGGTGGACACGAGCCGCCAGCAGGAGTATGAGTCCAAAATGACTCAGGCTCTGGAGGATCTGCGAAATCAACATGATGAACAAGTCAAACTGTATAAGATGGAGCTGGAGCAGACCTATCAGGCTAAGGTAACAGCTGCTGTCCACAGCACTGTCAGACTGGAAGCTCAGTTGTGAAGAAACAAAAAGTATTGTTCTTTAATATAGAGCAATATCATTGCCCGAAAAACTAAAAAAACAGACGAATTGCTGCCTGAGAAATCCACTGAGAGATAGTAAGCAGCAAAATATTGTCTCTGAGGAAGTCCCTGAGTTGCAAATAGCCAGCAGAGACATAATACCCATGGAGTATTTTACTGAGTTAGTCTCTGGGCATCCAGGGAACTTTTAGACAGGACATGAATTAGGTAGGCAGCCTTTGCAGTCACCCAGTGTGCTTTGCCTTAGGACAAGCAAGCAGAGCACGTGGTCTGTTTTTTGGAAACTAAGGTTGCTTGTATAATGGAAGGGCTAATAGAGTATTTTTTTAACAGCATAAACAAATCCTATCAGAACAGATCTGAAACAGATTTTCCTTCGGTCCTTAGGGTATTGCTTAATGTTATGCAGTTCTAATCCTAAACTTACCAGACCATTTAAAATTTTTTAGAATTGAATAGTTGCTATTTTTTTGCCAAGAGGTTACTGCAGGATTTTTAACTCAGTACAAGTGAGCTGTATAAAACTTTCTTTCCAGCTTGAGAATGCCAAATTGTCCTCTGACCAAAATGACAAAGCTGCAGGTGCAGCTCGAGAGGAGCTGAAGGAGGCTCGCATGAGGATAGAAGCTCTCAGCTACCAGCTCTCTGGTCTTCAGAAACAGGTAAAGGGACTCACTTGGCTTTCGTCTCAGACACACTGCTGTGTTGTGTGAGTATGTCAGCAGCTTTGACCCTTCATGTCTTCTGAATTCTCAGAAAAATCTTTGTTATGTTCATTTGGGAGAGAGAAGGGTTTTAACTTTTTGAGTGGACGTGGATGCCAGGTGGGCTTTTTCCTGTGCTGTGTGCCTAGGCCAGTGCAGCAGAAGATCGCATTCGGGAGCTGGAGGAAATGATGGCTGGCGAGCGGGAGAAGTTCAGGAAGATGCTGGATGCCAAGGAGAGGGAGATGACTGACATGAGGGACCAGATGCAGCTCCAGCTTACGGAGTACCAAGAGCTGCTCGATGTTAAATTAGCACTGGACATGGAGATCAGCGCTTACCGGAAACTTCTGGAAGGAGAAGAGGAAAGGTGCGTAAAGATTCCACTTTCCTTTCTGAGGACTCACAAGTGTTATTTCATTTCTTGTGCTTGTTTTTTACCACTTGAGCAGGAATGCCCAGATTTCCTTTCACTGAAGTTATATTGGCTTCACACCACAATGTTGTTGCATGGAGGGGAACACTTGTTCTCAACTGAACACTGTCCTTATTTTGGGTTTTTATAATGGTCTTGGAGTACAGTGAAATACATTACTCTGTGTTTGGTCTTCATATCATCTTTTTACTTAAATTACTCTGTGTTTGGTCTTCATATCATCTTTTTACTTAAATTACTCTGTGTTTGGTCTTCATATCATCTTTTTACTTAAGTGCTTGTACTTCTGTGGTTTTAAATCATGGGGCCCAAGAGTAGTGTGTTTATTAGTAGCTGTACTAGAGGGAGGGGTTAAGTCGTCCATGTTGCCCTCAGTAGCACTGCTTTCCATGTCACATGGTCATACTGCCAGAACATTCCTCAGGGATGGGCAGCCCCCTTCTCCTCACGTATGCAGTGCTCTTGACATACAGAGTGAGGGATGCTGTCAGCCTGGGAGCGCATTGCCGTCTGGTTACTTGAGGATATTGTAGCTTTGTCAGTGGTTCTCTGGGTGAGTTAATTAAAATACTTTCTTGGTTGTGTTAAGGTTGAAACTCTCTCCAAGTCCCTCCTCCCGTGTCACGGTCTCTCGAGCTACCTCCAGCAGCAGCAGCAGCAGCACTTCACTTGTTCGCCCTTCCCGAGGCAAGAGAAAACGCATCGAAGCCGAGGAGCTTTCCGGCAGTGGAACAAGTGGCATTGGCACGGGGAGTATCAGTGGCAGCAGCAGCAGCAGCAGCTTCCAAATGTCCCAGCAAGCTTCAGCTACAGGAAGTATCAGCATAGAAGAGATAGACCTGGAGGGAAAATATGTTCAGCTTAAGAACAACTCAGAGAAGGTGAGCATCAGCAGAATTCAGAGAAAACAAGGAGCTAAACTGAGATGATGCAGCCCTTTGCAGCATGAGTAGGTGTGGCCATGTGGAGAGCTGGAGCAGCATCTCAAGGTGCAGCATGCTGCAGGAATTAATGGGGGCTTTGAAAAGTTGAACATAATGGTGGGCTAACATGCTGCAGGAGGAGAATGCAATTTGTGTCCCAAATGTGTACTGGGACACTGCTCACAGAAACAGCCTGCTGTCTAGCAGAACTTTGTTCTGTGAAATGGATATACTTTAAAATTTTGCTGAATGACCTCATGGGATTTACACTTTAGACTCCAACTGGATATAGGCAAATACTTTCAAGGTAGAATGCAAATGTCTAACAACCATGTAAATAAATTTATATTCCCATTATTTTAATAACAAATACCTAGACTGTGACGACTGTTAGTTCTGTTTTGTTCACTCTGGATAACTTTCTGACTCTGTCCATTAGGATCAATCCTTGGGTAACTGGAGACTGAAAAGACAAATTGGAGATGGAGACGAAATTGCTTACAAATTTACTCCTAAGTATGTCCTCAGAGCTGGGCAGACTGTTACAGTAAGTTGTATTTACAGTATGTCAACAACATATTCTATTGATGCCGTGGCAGTTGGAAATCTTGAAGTCTGGTACAGACTGATTTGATGTATAAGTTTTGGATTCATGGATCTCACTGCATAGAAGCAGATTTCAGTTACAAAAATGCAAAACAAAAAATGAATTTCTATATTAGTACTTCAGTATTTAGACCATTTTTTTGGGCACAGAGAAGGTTGAAGAAAAAGATATTTTGGGGGATTAGTCAAGGACTGTTGTTTCCAAACACCTTTGCCCAGGTTTCGAACCCTAATCCTGCTTCACCCTCTTAAAGAAATGGGAACAGTTCAGAGCATTCATCCAGAGTAGTAGAGTGTAGTTAAGACTGGACAATCTCAGCATTAACTATAGTAGAACAGCTGATTTTCAATAACTTTGCATTTTATTTTCAGTCTGTGACAGATGTTCTTTTAGGAAGAAATAAATGTATCTTTTAATCACTTGCAGCTATTTCTACTTAAGTATTAATTATTCAGATATATATAAAATATTAAGTTGATACACTACCTGCTGCTTTTTGCCTTGGCTCCATATAGGATGGTTATTGAGACAGTGGTAGGACAAATTTGTTCAGAAAAGGATTCACGACTGCAATATTAGATTTTTTTAATACCTTACCACAAGTAATAGTGTAGTTATAAGTCGGGTAAAACCGGCAGTTGAATTCAGAAAGGAAGCCTAGTATGTAGAGCGAAGCAGGGGAACTAGGGGGATGCTATGTATGTTTAAAAGAGAGGCTGGCTGAATAGCTAAGTGCAGTGTGCTCTCTCTAGATCTGGGGCGCGGACGCGGGCGTGGCGCACAGCCCCCCCTCTGCGCTGGTGTGGAAGAGCCAGGGCAGCTGGGGCTCCGGCGGGAGCGTCCGCACCTGCCTCGTCAGCGCCGACGGCGAGGTAGGTGCTGCCACGGCTGCCTCGTCCCTGAGGGGGGCTGGCGTGGCACAGCGGCAGAATCCCGACTGCCAGGTGTCTGCTGTGGTCTCCTGATATGGCAGTTTATAACACTGAATTAATTCGGTGTATGTGCATATCTCTGACATTTTTGGGATGCCTTTGAAAACTGTGATTGTCGTGATTATGCCCATAGACACTTCCTTCCTCTTTTAGAAGAATACTCTGCTAGTAGAGAATTTGTTTGGAATTTGAGTATGTACTTTCAGAAGAGACAAAAAAAAGAAGCATTTCTGGCAATTCACAATTCCATTATATAGTTCCTATGATGATCTGAGGTGCAATGTAAATATTAATGTAGAAAGATAGTTGTCCTTTCCATGTTAGAAGCATATCATAAGTTCTCGTTTGGCAGAGGTTCTTGAGCATTCTGCATTTTCCTTCATCTGCCCACAGTTAATGTTTTTAAAACCATCCCTGCAGATAACTTTTGCAAGGCAGAATCATGCCTTGGCTGTTACTCATAGCCATGCCATTAACCCATGCAATCTGATAGCAGTAGGAAAAGGAAGCAGACCACAGTTATATCAGTTTTTGTCTTGCCTTTCTTGCTGGCAGTTTTCTGGAAGAATCTGTGGGCAGGATGAGGTAGGAGGGGGGTAATTTGTACAAATAGAAAGCTAACATTCTCAGTATTCTAACCGTGTGGTCAAACTAGTATCTGAAAAAATTTCAAATCCATGTCTGTTTTCACTGTGGTTACCTTTAGTATCCCTGATTAGGGGTATATATTAAGGGCAACTTTTTCCATAACCAGAGATTTTCACCTGTGATTTCCGTGGTGCAAGTAGGCAGAAGAATTTTCTCTGACAGAAATTTCTGGCTATTTCTGAAATTTCTGATTCTCTGACTGAATTTCTCTGACTATTTAGAAGTGTTAAAAATAATTTAGCAATAAAGGAAGCTTCTTAGGGTTTTAGAATTCTCTTTAATGCCTGGCTTATAAGACCATGCTGATAATCAACGTCTGCTGTGACCTTGTGTAAAATCAGCTACCTGTCACCTGAAATATGTCTGCTTCCTTCTCTTAAACGCCAGGACAATGAAAGAAAATTGAAGTGACTGAATTACATTACCATGCCTTTTAGTGCATAGAAATAGGAATGATGTTGTGGTTTGCAGGATATTGCCAGTATTTGCTTGCATAGCTAGTGTTAAATCAAGGCCAAGTTGCTTTAAACCCTTCAGAATTTAGTAAGGATATTATATTGATGGTATAGCAAAAACTTACCAGATAGATAAAGACTCCTGGCCATCTCCTTATCTGTCATTTTGTGTAGGAAGTTGCAGTGAGGAGCGTTACTAAATCAGTAGTTGTGCGAGAGAATGAAGAGGAAGAAGACGAAACAGACTATGGAGAGGAAGACCTTTTCAACCAACAGGTAATCAGATGCAGACCAGATCCTTAACTTGTGCCTCACTGGTTGGATCAGTCAGACATAAGAATAGGGGTGGATCCCCCTTCAGCTTTTGTCAGCTCTGAGTTTCCTGGTCCTTTCTTCCTTTCCTTCAGTGGTTGCTTGCAACATTGCAGTGCACGGAAGGAGGACAATGTGAGTGGTGCTGCCAGAAATTACTACTGGGATCCATCCTGGTACAGCTCAGCAAGTGGCTGATGCCAGCTCAGGGTTTCTGTGCTTCAGATCACACTTTGGCAGCATTAGCAGGCAGTGTTCCTCCCAGTATCTTCTGCTCTGTGCAGCAGAGCTGGGGCATTCTTGCTGGAAGCAGAATATTACCAGATAACCACTGAAAACCAGGAATGGAGGTGCTTCTCTTGCTGCAAGCTTCAGTTTATTGGTTTATTTTTTCATACAATATAACTTTTACACCTGAAACAAACTTGTTTTTCCTTCATAATACCACCTGTATGTTTTGATAATCTTTAGTTTAATAATGTGAAGTAAGTGACCAGCAGTTGATAGAGCAAAAAAACCCAGAAAGCTATCTAGGTGATACCAGAAAATATTTTAAATTTTCAACTCAATTTGTTCTTCTGATCAATGACCATTAGCTCTTTTCACAAATAACCCATTCTGTGCAGGTTTGCAGGTGGGTTCTCAAAGCTTTTTTGGTCCCAAAGATTGAGCAGTGCATTTGTAGTATAAAACAACTGATTTTTGTTACCCAGAAAGCAGCTGTACAGCAGAGATCTCTCTCAGATTGAATCAGCATTTGAAATAAAGGAGCTTGCTTGTCTCGAGCTTGTGACATCACAATTTTGATTTGTCATCTGTATTGCTTTTGGAAATATGGACACTGAGCAGTCAGCCCATCACAGGAAACCACAGCCAGAGGAGCAGTGTCATTCCTGGCAGCACTGGGGCAGGTGCTCTGCTTCCTTTTGTGTACTGATGTACTTAATGTAACTAAACTATGAAAAAAGTGCTTTTGGCAATTGAGATGATAGCCAGAGTCTAGGCTTTCCATCTGAATAGCTGGTAAGAACTGAATTCAGCTCTGTCTGTCTTATTTTAGGGCGATCCCAGAACAACCTCCAGAGGATGCGCAGTGATGTGAGAAAAGAAGAAAGAAACTATGATTTGCGCTTTTCCCCTTCATTTATTTCCTTTTATTTTTGCTATTTTTTCCTTCCAGAGCCACTGAAAACTATTTTTATATGCATCACCTGATTTCTTTGAAGTTTACTCCTTGGTACATTTTTATAAAAAAAAAACCAAAAAAAAAAAAACTTTACTGAACAAAACTGCCGGGATTTTTAATAGATTTCTTTATTTTTCCCTCTTTGTTGAAACACTATATTGGAATACAATATTTTTCCCCAGAATATAAAGTCTTACATAGAAACCTAAAGCAGAAAAGAGATTTTTAGCTAAAATGAGATGAGACTCCTTGAGTGTACGGTAAATCTATAATTACATATATAACCAGTATAACACCCCCAGAAAAGAAAGGTTTAATGAAATGTGTTCATCTACAGGGCCCTGGGAGAGATTCACAGAGTGTTTCCTCCACAGCTATAGAATTTTTGCCTGGTATCCTCAGCAATTTCCAGCTTAGGAAAATTAGACCACAGATTCATTCAAAGTGCTGCTCCACAATTGCAACGACACAGAAAAACTTTATTTTAGGCATTTTTGACTCAGGACCTTGCCATTGTGTCCTTTCTCCAAGGTTTGACAGCCTAATGATAAAACACCTGGGTCTGTCCCACCTGAGCTCTATGTCATCATTTCAAATGATGGAGAGTGGTGGGTTCTTGTTCCTGAATATACACACCATCCTAAGTTGGAAGTGTCAAACTCAAACTGTTTGATTTTTAGGGGATTTTGCCATGGTCACAAGTTAAATCATGGACACAAATTGTGATATTCAGTATATATGATTTAATTATTTTGACATATTCAGCTTTAAAAATATTTGATTAAGATTTTAGAAGTAAAACATATTTATACTTTTGACAGTGATAAATATTGGGATTTCAAAGGTTATCCCATGTAAAATTGACCTTTTTAATCAGAATTAGATATAGCTTGTTCATACTTCTCTTAGGTTCAAAGGGGCATTGTCAGGTATCCGAAGGAGCAATATTTGCAAAATAGGGGAGAAATAGTTGAATGACTTTTAAACAGTTCAAAGGAACTGCCTCTGTTAAGGACATAAGTGACAATGTTCAAATGCTCAAGGCAAAGTCTAACAAGGAGTGAAGGGAGAATAATGCTTTTTATAAAAAATGCATTGTATGGGTAGCAGGTGATTTTTATATTAATAGGATGTGTTTTTATCTGACAGTGTCCATTTAGCTTAAGGTTTCTGCCACTGCATTTCTCTGGAGATAGCTCTGAGTCCTATAAGGGTGAATGTTCATCTTTAAGCACGAGTGAAAATACTTCTCCAAAAAATGCAAATGCTTTTTCAACTACTAGTTGAAAAACAAACTTAGTAGTTTGGATACAGAATTTGGATACCATTTGATTCCAAGATAGAATCCTGTTTTTGCCTGCACTCTTGAGCTCTGATCTTGTCGTTCAGATAGTTGAGACCATCAGAGAAGTGGCAAGGCTTGGATGTTTCGGTGGCTTTGGACACGCGGTCCCTGAACAGAATCGTAACTGACAGACAACCTAGAAATGGTTTAGTGGCTCTGACTGATGGCTTTGTTATGCAAGCAGGGTGGCAACAAAAGGGGCTTTAAGCTTCAGGATTTATTTTGCCATTTAAAAATAAATCAAAGATGCTACTTTTCTCTTTTTGGGTGGGATGACTGAATTGCTGAAGTTAAGCTAATAGACATTTACAATTATGTTTTAATCTATTATCAGAAGACCCATTACAAAAAACAGGATGAAGATTTGTTTTGGCTGATGAGATAACTGCATTGATGTACTTGGCCATCTTTCTAACGTAATTTTCCCACTCTGCTTGAGTAGAAGGTTATATATATAGTAAATCATGTCTCTCTGTAAGATGTATCTAGTGAAATTATGTTTCTCAGACATCCTGTTACAATTACCTTTTCTAAATTTGTTGTTATGCAAATAAATGCAATCAACATAAAGTTATTTTTGCAACACACCTTCCAACCACTGGACACCACTTCCCTTTCTGACCCACAGCTTCTAGAATATACTCACATAGTATTTGAGGGCTTTTTAATTTTTCCCTAAAGATCTGTATTTGGTTTTTTTTTTTTACATGGGCCAGTTTTCAGACTGCTTATTTTTTTAAGATTTTCCTGTAAATTTAAGATTATTTTAATCTTAAATACTAAAGCAATGAATGTGTAGTTAATTTACGTTTTTTTCTGTGGTTTTTGATTTTATCTTGTTTCCTGTAAAGAATGGCCTCAGAAAGGCAGCTCAAATGAAGAAAAACCTCTTGCTACCTGAGCCATCGTTTTCTTAACAGCTACTGTATGGGGAATGTGTCTTCTTGCAGCCTTAAGAACTGGTGCTTGCAGATCTCTTGTCATGATGAGCACTGTGCCCTTGAGCAACAGTCTGCAGAATTTGTCCTTAGAATTGGAATTGTGTCCTTTAACTTTGTAAACAGTTTGGTTCTTCAGGATCATGTTTAGATATATACAGGTCAGATAAACCTGTGATTGACACTGTAGGAAAACCAAGTCAGAATGTGGATGATCCTGTTACCACAGTGCTTTTTAATAGGCTACTACAAATAACTCCTGGCTGTGAATTGCAAGACACAGAAGAACTACTGTATTCCATGTACTTTCTTTTTTGTGTCACCTTCTGCAACCACCATCCTGGCCTCTTGCTTTTGATGCTGAGCTTCAGTCTCACGGCGCTGTTCCAGCCAGACTGGGAGGCAGTGTCGTGGCTTTACCAGCCCAAAAAGCATTGTTTCTTCTTTTTCTGTCTTTCCAAGATTTCTTTCCATTTTCAGGATATTTAAAGCTTTTTGTTCAAGTAAAATTCAGTGTCTCCTTGCCCCCTTTTTCTCTTTGATCCTGTATATGAACCAGTCTTGATGAAATTCTGGTATGGACAGCAGTTCTACTCCAGTGCTGATACCTGGCATAAAGCTTGATGGAGAAATAGATTTGACTTGTCTGAAGAAAAAATGATTTTAAGGTGTCTCTGATGAGGGAAGTGAAGCTTTTATCAGAGTAGTTACTTGAGCATAACTATCCATATGGATGTTCTTACTCCAGAGATGTGACCTTATTCTGGATGAAGTAGTAAATAGTTTTTCCTATGTGTAGCTCATAGCAGAATATGATATAAAATACAATAAGCACATCCTGCCTACTTCTGAGCTCATGCCACATGAAAATGCTTGTCTCAGACCAAGTCCATCCATCTGCAGACCTGTCAGGAGTGTGGTGCCTTCTGGAGTGAGGCGTGGCCTCAGAGTCCCTGGCGTTTCATGCCGCTTTTTTCTCCCTTGCTTCTGCATTTGTTTCCTGAACTGTTGCATTGCAGGGACATACTCCAAGGAGTAGAGTGGCTGGGATTCCCTTGTTCCTGCACATCTGTATTTCCTGTGGTTCCTTTGGTGCTGCACAGCTGTATTTCCTGTTCCCCCTTGTTTCACAGCTCTGTTACCAGCACGTCTCTGTGCCTACACAGGGCTCCAGCGTGGCTCTGACAGAACCCATCGTTTGCACTGACATGTTGCTCTCTTGTCTTTAGCTCTTTAGTGTTGCCATTAGATGGACTGTTGGCTGCATAGGCTATGTTTGTAGCAGGAGCCTAAAGTCTCAGGAAGAATAGAAATATCTGCTTCCTGTGGTGTAAAGGCCAGCTGAGCCTGTGTGCAAGCTGGCAGTAGTGTGGGAATTGTACTGCAGTGTGGAATATCACTGTGTGGTGTTTGCCCTCGAGCAGTGGGACACCTCATGTTCAGTTCAGGGATCTTACTGGGTTTTATACACCTTCTTTTTTTCTTTTTTACACTTGTTGTGTATAAAAGCCCTTTCATTGCAGCCTGAACAGAGGTTGTGGGTTAGAAGAGACCTGTAAAAATCTCTCTACAGCCCAGGACCTTGAAGAATCTGTTACTTCTCTGCGCATCAGAAAGGTTTTGATACAGGAAAAATGCATACTCTGTTCTCGATCTCTTGTAGCCACTTTTCATGTCTTCACTATCAAACCATTCTATCTCTTCTTTCTGTATCTTTTTTTGAAAGTCTTATCTCTAAACAAAGGCATATCCATATCTGATCCTGCATTTTATTGACACTTTTGGGTCCAAAACTGTGTGAGCAAAGCCTTGTGAACCAGTGAGCGGAAGGTGAGATAGTGATTGCATTTTTCAAAGCACTGTTTTAGCTGAATGTCAGGACAAATTATATTGGAGAGATTGTTTTCTCATTTTAAATGGCCTGGGAAACAGAATTTTTATTTGCCCTTCAATATGCTTAGCTTTAAACCAGTTTAAAATTATTTAAAGGTGTTTGTTGTTTTTTTTTAATACAAGACCATATTTACATGCAATTATTATTTGTAAACATGCTTTTCTTGAAATGCTAATGTCTAGAGTGAAAAAAATGTGAAAGCCTCCATTCAGAATAGCAGTGAATTGACTTGGAGTTCCAGAAAATAAGATGTTGTTTATTGAACTTCCAGATTTTCTAGTTAGCTATTACTGAAGTGACAAGTCCATCTTGGTAATGCAGATGTTATTGTATATTCAGCTACTCAGATCATTACACTAAAATTACAAGCAATAATCTATTTTGAGCAAGTTTAAGCCAAAATGCTTTCCATTTGGGCAGAAAATGCAATTGATCTCTTACTTTCATAGCAGTGATGCCTTGTGACTTGAATTGTGATTTTTATTTTTAAAAATTTTTAAACAAAATTTTGAATTAAGATAGGTCTGGCTTGAGGGCACTGCAGTAACCACATCCAGTCAGCTGCTGCCGATGACTTTTTGGAAGGTTCAAGTGTTTTAAATAGGGAATTATGAAAAAAGTTAACAGAAACACAAAGGCAATGAAACAATGAAAGTGTTTACTTGAAACTTAGAAAAACTACATAATGACCTAGACTTTATCATTTCAAAGTGGTTGGTTTTTTTCTTTTTAGAATATGCATGCCAAATGTCTTGTCTTTTTCAATGATTTGTAATATACATTTTATGACTGGAAACTTTTTGTACAACACACTCGAATAAATGTTTTGCATTTTATTGGTTTCCTTCTATTACCCAACACACAGGTCGTGTGGGCTGTTTGAGAGGATTCATCCAAGGAGGCCTTTAAGTGTGGAGAGAGGACACAAAGAGCTGCTTTCTGTGCTCCTGAGAGTGATCAGATGTGTCCCAGCGGGGACAGTGGGGTGTGTCCCAGCGGGGACAGTAGGGTGTGTCCCAAAAGGGATACTGGGGTGTGTCCCAGCAGGGATACTGGGGTGTGTCCCGGCAGGGAGAGCGGGGTGTGTCCCAAAAGGGACCGAAGGGCGTGTCCCAGCGGGGACAGTAGGGTGTGTCCCAAAAGGGACCGAAGGGCGTGTCCCAGCACGGATAGTGGGGTGTGTGTGTTCTAACAGGGATCCCGAGGTGTGTCCCAGCAGGGATGGAAGGGCGTGTCCCAGCAGGGATGGCGGGAAGCACTCCAGAGGCAAATGAACGCTTTCCTTAAACGTGACTGAGTTCTGGTGGAACCTGCTGTCCTCTCTGATCTGTACTAACAAAAGCAGGGGGAAGAATAGCAGGAGCTGGAGCAGATAAACACTGCCTTGCTTCCTCATCACCGCTGTACTGAAGGGGCTTTTCCATTCAACCTACTTGACTCTAAATAAGAATGAGAGCAGATACCAATCCCTGGCAGGGACGGGTTCTTAGGAATTAACCAAAAGCCCTGCCACGAGCTGACGCGTTTGTCAGCCTGGCTCAGCTCCCAGCTCACTTTCGAGTCCGCACTCATTCTGAAATTGCAGGCGGCTGCCCCACGGTTAGCTCCAGCTGATGGTGCTTCTGCGGGGTGGTAGGAATGACTTCTGTTTGAAGTGGGCAGGTCCAAAGACAGGATGATACGGTTTGCAATACTCTGAGTGGGGGCTCGGACTAGTGAAGATGAGCAGAGTTTTGGCTTTAGCTCTGCTGTCGTGCTCATCCCCTCCTCTCATGTCATCTCCCACCTGCACATCACACCTCACCCATCCACAGGAGCTCCGCAGCGTTGTCCTCTCCCATTTGCTTTTACCTCGTCGCACAGCATTCTTACTTCATGGAGGGAGTCGAGGCAGACTTTAAGGGCGTGGGCCTCTCACCCGAGTCACGTACGGCAGAGGGAAGCCTGGAAGAACAGAAGGATGAATTCCAGAGAGAACCCAAAGGGGAGTTCCTCTCTGCGGGGATCCCAGCAGAGCTGGCGTTTCACCGCGGGCTGCAGCTGGGCGGCGTTCGTGTCTCGGGTGATGTCGGTGTAAAGCCCCTGAACCCTGGCACCCGAACGCTGCTGTCCGATGGGCCCGGCCCGGGGAGTCCCTGGGAGCCCGCTCGGGGCCGCGTCCTCCGCGGCCGGCGGTGACACCGCGCTGGGGACAGCGGCGGGACGGGCGGCCCGGGCTGGGGACAGCGCGGACAGGGCGGCCCGGCCCCGCCGAGCGCTCGGTCCCGCTCAGTCCTGCCCGGCCCCGCCGAGCGCTCAGTCCCGCTCGGTCCGGCTCAGTCCTGCCCGGCTCCGCCGAGCGCTCAGTCCCGCTCAGTCCCGCTCAGTCCCGCTCGGTCCCGCCCGGCGCTCGGTCCCGCCCAGCCCGCTGGAGCGCCGGTCCCGCCCGGTCCCGCCCGGTCCCGCCCGGTGGAGGCGGCGGCGGCCGCGCGGGGCCCGCCGGGAACCGCAGTCCCGGGCGCCGCCATTTTTCCCTCCGGCAGCGCTGGGTGCCGGCCGCGGTGACTCTGGGCATGGAGAGCGGCTTCGGTTCCGACTTCGGCTCCGGAGGAGGCGGCGGGGGGAAGCTGGACCCGGGGCTTATCATGGAGCAAGTGAAGGTGCAGATCGCCGTGGCCAACGCCCAGGAGCTGCTGCAGGTGAGCGGCGGCGGGGCCGGGCGGGCGCTCGGTGCCGGCGCGGGTCGCTGGGGACGGCCAGGCCGGAGCCCCCGAGCCGCGGCGCCTCTCACGGGCTCTCTCCGCAGCGGATGACGGACAAGTGCTTTCGGAAGTGCATCGGGAAGCCCGGCGGCGCCCTGGACAACTCCGAGCAGGTGAGGACGGGCGGGAGCAGTGCAGACCCGCGGGCCTCAGCTCGGGGCTGCCGCTGAGCTCTGTGTCCGCAGAAGTGCATCGCCATGTGCATGGACCGCTACATGGACTCGTGGAACACAGTGTCGCGAGCCTACAATTCTCGGCTGCAGCGGGAGAGAGCCAACATGTGACACCTACCGGCCTCCGGGCCGAGAGGGACCGTGAGGGGAAGGGACAGCGGCCAGCCCAGGTGCTGTGGGGTGAACCCTGCTGCCCCTTCCCAGCCCGTGCCACGGCAGAGCAATAAAACCTCGCTGAACCTTTTGCATCCATTGGCTTTTATTAGCACCAGCTCCAGGAGAGTGGGTTTTCTGGGTTTTTTTCCATGAGCTGCTTGGTTTATTTCTTGCCCTTCCCGAGGGTCCAAACTGGCCCAAGGCATTATATCAATTGATAAATCCCTGCCGAAAGGGCTGCAGCAGGCAAGGAGCCTTCTGTGGAAAACAGGGGCCAAGCCAAGCCAGCAACACAGTAACCTTGCTCAGGATTCCACCATGGACCCATCCATAAGGTAGTTACCCAGTCCCTTTTCATCAGTGGAAAAGCTGCCAGAAGATTCTCCACACGCCACCTTGGCTCTTTCATCCTTTATATCTGTGTAGTGCTGTGTGAGGCTACCTCAGGGCTCGTAGGCTTTGGCTCAGCTCAAGCACAGTGTTGGGGAGCAGGACAGTCTTGCAAATAGTTGTATGAGCACAGCTAGGGATGAACAGGGTTGGGAAGCACTTAGGTTCTTTTCTTTATAAAGTGTGTTGTGTGGCTCTGATACTCTGTAGTTCCTGGTTTGGCACAGATGTTCCATTTTGGAGCCTACATCCTAAGCATAACTTTTTTGATGGAAGAGCATGTCTGCAGCAGGGGATGTGGGTATGCTTTGGGGCACAACTCTGTTTTCTGCTTACACACTGCTCCTGAAAAGGTTGTGTTCATGTGGTCAGCAGTGGATACAACAGCTGCAAGAGGGAAACGTTGGAGATTAATAGTGGCCATGTAGTGAGTTTTTAAACATCCCTTCTTTTGAAGCTCTTCTGTATTTTATAAAAGATTTCATTGTTTGCTGGACACAGAGACAGACTGGAAGAATAACATCTCCATGCCTGCTAGGACATTCAGAGAGATGTGATAGAACCTAAAGTGTTCTCACACAAAGTAAACTATGAGGAGATATTTGGGTATTTGGACTTACTGAAACTGGAGTTTCCAGACTGTCAGAATGGCTACTTGAAAATAAAGTGCTTTCAGACATCTTTGCTTAGGGGGCTTTTTAGTTTTCTTCATGGCTGTGTGAATTTTGTGGCACTGGCTGTGCAGCAGTCCCATTTTGTTCATGGGAGCATCCCACGGGTGTTCCAGCCATGAATCTGGATCCGTCTGGAGCTGAGCCATGCCTGGAGCCAGGTCTCCCACCTAGCTCGTGCTCTGTCTCGAAAAGTTGAGGCTCTTGCTGCCAGCTGGGTTGGGATGGAAGAAAACTCTTGCTATGCTCAGATGCAGAGCTTAAAGCACCAAAAATGAGGAAGGGCTGTAGGGTACAAGCAGCTGTTCAGTTTTGGTGGCTGAATCCATGGGGACGTGTCCAAGTCTGCTCTGCCCAGGACTGGGCACCTGAGCTCTGCTGCAGTTCTTTGCTTTTAACAAAGTTGCCTGTGTGTCTTAGGCTGGTGGGTCCTGACAAGGACCTTAGCCAGACAGTGGTCTGTTGGGACCCCACAGTGGTCTGTGTGGTCGTGCCTCAATCTTTGCCAGTTTCATCACCTGTCACCTGATGCAAAAGGAGCTGCAGGGAGGCTGAGTGAGAAGCCCCTCCTAATATCTAGTACAGGTGAGGGCCTGTGCAGTCTGAACTCCCAAGTGTTTTAGTCCTGCATTCTCTTGGGATCAAATGGTGAGCCAGAGGTCATCACTGAGCTCTAGTACCATGCACTGATTGAAAACAGCATCACACCCCTCCTGAAAGCTGCTGCACAGCACTACAGCTCCATCAAGTCAGTGAAGCTTCTGCAAGGGCATAACTTTGGGGTAGGGCAAAGGTCACTAGTCTGTTGGCTTGGCTTTGGGATGACAGCCCCATAGCTAGAGGTCAGGCAAACTCCATGAATGTTTGGCAGATTTTTCCAGCACCCATCCAACTAGAAAGGTCATGTTTTAATGTGCATTGTTTGGCCAGGTCTTAAGATGGGACAGGTTTCATTTATTTATAGAAAAGGTCTAGAATTTGTACCTCTCTATGCAAAGCAGTTACCAAATGCCTTGGTGTAACAACCAGCAGGCCACACAACACTGGCATTTGCTTAATACCTGCAAGGCCATCTTCACCCCTTTGCAACATCAGGAAAATGTGCAGTAGCCCAGGGGTTAGTGCATCCTCCAGCAGTTATTCCTCTCCTTCATCGTCTTCCCTGAGTGGTGAAATGCAGTTTCAGAGCTTGAGGTTCTGCACAATCCAGCCCTGGACAGCTGTGACTTTGGTGTAGACACCAGGGAAGTATGGCCTGGCACAGCCATAGCCCCAGCTTGTGATTCCTGCTAGAAACCACTTCCCTGAAGGTTCTTTACATGCCAGGGGCCCACCTGCATCACCCTGCAGAGAGAGGAAAGGGATCCAGCATCAAGCCACAGGCAGTGCAGCTCCCCTAGCTGTGAAATGTTCTCTCTGGGGCATAGGCATTTGCTGTCCTGTTCCCCACTTCCCCAGGAGCCCATTCCAAGCTGGAGGACTGCTCCAGTGATGTACATGCATGAACAACCTGAGGCTGGGGTTCTGGGACATAGAAGAGTGTGTTTGGAGGAACAGTAGGATCATGAAACAGGCTCCATGTGGTCTCTTAAACTCAGCATTACCTCTCTGTGTATTTCCCTGACCTGTCACAGGTTGGTGGGGCAAGCAGGATGAGGTGTATGCAGGATGGATAAAAGCAGCAGCCAGTTGATAGATGGACAGACAGCTGAGTTAGGGGAGGCAGGGCAGGGCACCCCCGAGGGAATATAGTCTAGGGGCTTGGTGCAAACTTTCTCTGTCCCAGCCACAGCATGTGCTGCTCTTGCACTCACTGAACAGCTGTCGATGGTGCCCTGTGGGAAACCAGCACACAGCATCCTGCTGCTGATCTGGACGGGGTAGAACTTTTTGCAGGCCTGGTCTGCAATGATGTTCACTGCTGCTTTTTGCAGATGCTTTGACATGAGACCTGAGGAGACAAGTATTGCTGTTAGCTGGGTGAAGAGCACATGAGAAACAGCAGCATGTGAAGAAGTGGGGTTTCTGCAGCCTTGCTTGCCAGAGGAGAGACCTGCCCTGGGGAAGGGAGTCACGCCTGGCTCAGCAGAGCAAACGCAGGAAGGTCCCTTGGGTGTGTAGTTTGTCAGGCAGCTTGGCTGACCAGACACAGATGGTATTGGGGTGGCCCTTGTACTGCAGGAGCACAGCTGAAGCAGCTGCTGGGGGGTGGAGAGCACAGTGGCTGGCATGCAGAAAGCCAGGGAAGGCTCCAAGAGGGCAGGGGTGTGATACAAATGGAGGAGATCCTGGTGACACCAGGCCTTGCCCAGCCGGGTATCCTCTGCAGCATGTGGCCTGCATGGGAGTGCTTGGGGCAGTGGTGTGGGAACTGTGGAAGTTTGGGCTTGCAGCGTTGCAGTGTAGGTGGTCAAGCACTGAGCTGGGCCATCGTGCATGGGGGAGGGCCCTCTCAGCCAGTACCTCCTTCCTTTGTGGAGCCCCAGCCTGTGATGAAGCATCTGGCCCCTTCATGGAAGATGTGGGAATTGTCAGGGAGACATATAGGTCTGATGGTGCTGCTGAAGGTGACAGGTGTGCTTAGTTCCAGTAGTGCCACATCATAGTCTAGGCTGTAGACGTTGTAAAAAGGATGTTTGTAGATACGGAATATTTTCTCCATTTTGCCATCGATGCCACTCATGAAGGGTGTTCCTAGAAAGGCCACCCACATTTTGGGATCACTGTAACTGCAGAAAGACAGCAAACCTGGCTGTTAGGAGCACAGCTTCACAAGGAGGGCCATCCCTCTACCCGTGGGGCTGGCCACACCTTGGGAGGTCAGGCCCCGTGTCTCCACAACAGGGGGTGTACTCAGCCTTTGTTCCCCCACTCCTCCTAGCACTTACCTGATAGGGGCTGTGTTTTTCCTGTGGGGCTCAGCATCCCAGCCAGGGCGCTGGGCCACGAGGGAGGGGAAGGGCAGGTTGGCTGATGGGACAGAGCCAGCTGACTTAACTAGCTCCTCTCAGACTTACATGTCAAAGCAGTGAGCTGCAGAGAGCAGCCACCGGTCAGCAATGAGCACAGCCCCACACTTGTGCTCCTTCTGTCGAAGCCAGAGGCTGACTTGCCAGGGCCATTCTCCTCGAGCTGCACTGCTGCCACCCACAATCCTGCTGAAGGCCAGAGCACTTGTTGAGCCACAGTCTGGAACAGAGGAAGAAGCACCGTGGCTTTAAGTAACCATAAATTAAAGGAATTACTGCCTGCCTTCCATAACCTGTGCTGTGGGCAGCCTTGTGGGGGAGCATGTACAGGGCAGTAGGATGTGATGAATTCAGCTCACCTAGCTGAGGCAAGGCTTGACAGACATGTGGCTTGACATACAGACAGGGACTGACTTTTTGCAGACTTGTTATCACAGATCACACCTTCCAGGGATGTGGCATATCAGGAGCAGATATTTGGATGGACTGTGTGAGGTATCACATGGCAAGGAATGTGCAGCCCAAGGATGTCCCAGGGATGACAAGACACTTTCTGGGCTGCCATGTTGTGCAGACCTGTCTTGCTGCTTTGTGCTACCACACTGACTGGCCAGAAGGGCTGTGTGCTGGGAAATGGGTTCTGATGTCTATAACAGGGTAGAAGAGGCCACACTTTCTGGCAGTAAATTTTGATCCAGCTCTGTCCTGGGGTGATTTTCTTTTACTTGTATCCCAAATTGTCTGTTCAGTTTGTGTTGGATACTGAGCTGGATATACAGCTTTATCTCGTTTTAGGCTCTGGCAGAGCTGCCCAGGCCCCCAGTGTCTGTGCCCATGAGAGCCAGGGTGAGCATGGTGGGTGCCATTGTGGGGTCCAGGGCGTGAGGAGCAGAGCTGGCAGCAGCCACGGGCTGCAGAGGAGAACTCACCACAGCTGCGCTCGTCAGAGCCGTTGCTGCAGTCCACAACACCATCACATTCAGGATTTTCCTTCCCAATGCACACCTTGCTGGAGCACTTGAAGGTGAGGCTGGTACAAGGCACCACTGGAAGGCAATAACCCATCCCTGCTCACTACCCTCTGTGCTGGAGGCCTTCTGCCAACATGTCAGTGCATCAGTTATCAGTTTTACCTGGGCTGTGGGTAGGCTTGGCAGTCTCAGTTGTTCTCAGAGCTGTGGAGGTTTCACTCGTGGTTGTGCTCATCTTTGTCCCCAGGGTGGTTCTGCTGGCTGGACTTGCAGCCATTGTGCTGGGGACAGAAAGGGCTGTGATGGAAGTTCTAGGGGTGGCTGAGCTGGAAGGGATGCTTGTGCCACCACCAGGGCAGCTGGGAGATGGTGTCCAGGATCCAGTGTGTGAATCTGGTGATTCTGGAGTACACGCCAGGTCTCATAGCCTGGGCACAGCCAAACCCCCAGCTCACGATGCCAGCGAGGTAAAACACGCCCGGGGTGACCTCACAGGCCAAGGGTCCACCTGAGTCTCCCTGCAGAAGAAGCAAGGCAATGACTGCTCAGTCCCATCAGGTCTGGCCCTCAGACACACCAGAAGGACTTAGCTACCCCCAACCCTTCTTTCTGCAGCCTTCTGTCGTGCAGTGTGTGTGCAGGGCATGAGTGTGCAGAAGTTGAAGCTGGGGTCAGTGGCTCAACCTGGCTCCTGTCAGCACATTTCCACAGCTGCCACCAACTGCCACTGACTCACTGCCACAGGAAGAGACCTGCTTCATCCAGGATTTGTCTGGCCAGATAGAGTGGTGGGATGCTGGTTTAAGTCATTCTCAACTTGGTGGAGCTTTGTTTACTTTTCTAGGTCTCCAAAGTAGTGGGTTGGGGCTTTTTGTGCTCAAGTACATGTGAATTACACAGCTGGATTACAACAGCCCAGTAAATATTTCACAAGGATCTGCTGAAGGCAGAGTTAGTCCAGCTTTCTAGAACAATCTACAGAGCAGAGAAATCCCACACTTTTACCTGGCATGAGTCTACCATCCCTTCCATGAAGCCAGCACAGATCATTCGATCAGTGAGGGAGAAATTGTAGAGAAAGTTGCAGGTGTTCTCTTCTATGATGCCCACAGATGCTTTCTGCAGGATCTCAGGCTTGGTGTCTGCATGAAAACCACAGAATTAGAGCTCCAGCAGAGGAAAGGAACTAATGGCTTTTAGACTGACTCAACACATATTTTGGGGAAAACAGGCTCTAATCCCACATGGGACTCGAGCCCAACAGAATCTGTTTTCTCTGCAAGCCCTGAAGCTGCTGCACCTGCTGCACCCCAGGGTGCAGTTTCGTCTGTGCTCAGGATTCTGCACACAGTTTGTGCCCCATGCTCCTGAAGAGTGTGTGGGCTTCTTGTCAGCTGGACTTCTTTGGCAGCAGGTGCCACTGTCAGGCCCCTCTCCCTATAGCTGGATCCTTGCTTCTGCTCATTGCTTGGAGCACCCCTGTGACTGAGGGGCTGCTGTGGCTGACAGACCATCCTGCCAGAGCTGCAGCAGGCTCTGAGCAAGTGCCTGACACTTCTTCTGATTCCCACCAAGCTGTTCTCTCCATTTTCCTCTTTGCTGGTGACTCCTAGGTAACTGTGGTTTAGGCTGCCTTTACTGTGTGCTTTTACTCTTGCTTATTCTTATGTTCCTGTCAGTTCCTGACTGCTCCTGTTGCTGATCCCTGTCCTACACATTCCCAGGACTGTGGGTCACAGTGGCACGGCCTTTGCTGCTCAGGGTATCACTGCTCCAGAGCAAATCAGTAGGTAATGCATTACTGCTTACCATTCCCTTCCTGGAGGTCACCCCATCCAGAAATGAGGCATTTCTTCCCAACAGGAAACTTTTGCTCAGCAAGTGGGAGGCACACAGGTTGTATGTACTTGTTGAAGATAAGAGGTCTTGCCAGCTCAAGTACAGCCACATCAAAGTCCAGAATCATGGGGTTGAAGAGGGGATGTGGGATCACTCTTGTCACATTGACTTTCACTGCATTCTCATCTGTTCCATTCAGTGATGTTGTTCCCACGTAGGCTTCGATCTCTTCTGCCACTGTCCTGCAAATACATAAACCTAAACATGCATACTCACACACTTATGCCTGCATGAATTCTGACATTAATTCTGACATTTATTAATTCTGACAATGCAGCTTTACATGAGCAGCATGCAGCAGAGCACCCCTGCTAAGTCAGGCCCAAAGAACTGTTTCCAGCAGTGGCACCTTTTGGATATTACCTGAAGAACAGATAAGCCTGTTATAATAACCATCTCTTCATGTCCAGAAATTGGGATTTCAGGAGTGTTCTGGTACACAGGTAGTGTCTCTATATTCAGTAGGTCTTGCTGGATTTTTGGGTATTATTTGGATTTTTCTAAAGTTGTGTTTTATTTTTGTTCTACTCCAGGTGAATTTTTAATATTAATTTTAATGTAATTTATTTTAAAAGCTGCTTCCTTTTGATTGTTTTCCATCTGCTCTTGGTGATCATTTGGTATCTTTCAAAGACAGTCAAAAGGCATTCCCTAAACACTGTACTTTTCATTATTGTACAGTCCCATCAAACATTGCCTTCCCATTAGTTATTTCTTTTCCCAGGTCTAGCCTGATCTGTTTCATTGTGCTTGTTGTGGTGTGCTCCACACCCAGCTCATCCCCCAGCCTTGTGCACACATCCACACAGTGTTACTCTTGCCCTCCTTGTGATGTTGGAGCAGTCAATGTGCTGTGCATCTCCCTAGTTTCTTACTGCATTCCTGTGCTTGTTAGCTGCCCCTGCCACAGGACTGCTGCTGTCAGGGCAATATCCACATGTTTCTGACCTCTTGTTTGAATTGCAACAGCTGGTGGAGACTCATCCTCATGCACAGGCAGACACTGGTTTTGCTGTGTGCCTCATTTCACACTTCCCTACCTTGCACTTCACTTGCTCCTTTATTGCCCAGCTGTTTCATGCATGAAGTTGTCTTAAAATCCTTCGCAGTTAGTAACCCACCTTTTCTGCCTTCAGGAATTTATTCTTGACAAGCTTTATCTTCTTGCTACTCATTTCTTTATCTAGGCTACTTAGAAATCTGGGCTTGGGTTCTTGCAGTTGAACAGAACTATGCAGGATTGGACTGACCATTTTCCCTCTACCAGCTGGCCATGTGTCTCTATTTTATATATTACAGACAATTTTTAAAGTTAAGTTTATTAAAGAAAATCTCGTGGCACCTTCTTCCACTCCTCTTAGATGTGTTGTCCTTGCTCCCTGTTCAGGCTGCTTTAACCTTTCTCTGCCTCATTCCAACCTCCCCACACACTCCTTTCACTGTGAATGTCTAGTTATAGTAAAAATTAATGTCCAATATGTGTTCTTGATTTCTATTTCTTGACCTCAGTGCCACCCTGTGGTTTGGCTGGGCAGCTCTGTGCCAGTGGCAGGTGAGCTGGAGCAGGGGCAGGGATGGGCTCTTACTCATTGAAGCAGTGAGCTGCTGACAGCAGCCAGCGGTCCCCAATGATGGTGGCTCCACAGAAATGTCTCGAGTTTTCTTTCAGACTGACTTGCCAAGGGATCTCTCCTCTGGAAGCATCTGTTCCTCCCACAATCTTGCTGGGTTTAGAGAACCCAGGTCGTCCTCCACACTCTGAACAAAAGTCAAAGCATGACCTGTGAGTATTCCAGGCAGAAGACAAGAGACTTTTCTCTCTCTAACTGGTAAACCTTAGCAGGAACAGGTTAGGGCTGAGTGTAAGACATCTACCCAAGCCCTGTTGGCTGATAGTGGCAGTGCCTGATGGTGGCCATGTACAGCTGGACTTTCACACAAGCTGCTGTTCTGCATCCTGCTCTTGGCAAGTCGTGAATCCTGGGCCTTTCTTGAAGGCAGAGTAATCAGTAGTTCCATGCCTCTTAGCCTTGCCATTCCAGATAAAAAGTTTATTCTAGACTTGGAAAAATACCCTTCATCTGCATCTCCTTGCAAAGTTGCTGGGAGGGCTCCTTGAAATGGAGAGGTTGGCAAGCAAAAGTGACCAACAGGTTAAAGACTGTCAGATGCTGCTGTGTCTTAGGGACCTGTTCTGAGCCTGCCAGAGCAGGCCAGTTTCACAGCAAGATTACACAGACAGTCACAAAAGCAAAGGAGGGCATGGAACTGCAGAGGCACTGGGTGATTTGCTGGGCTGCTCTGGACTCAGCCAGGGCAGACATAATGCCACTTGTACCTTAGCACTTAGGTGAAGTTGTGTGGCTCGCCCTACAAAAGCTTAGGCCAGCAGAGGAACAAGCCTGATGTTTGGACCTGTGCTGCCACTCTGCCTGCCCAGGTGCACCTGCTGTGGGTGCTCTCACCTCGTGGTCCTGCTGCAGTCACTGGCCTGCTGGCAGCTGGGGAGCTGCTAGGGGCTGCTCCGGTGGTGGTGTTGACCTCTTCAGTGTTGGCCATGTTATTGTGTGCTGGAGGAACAGTATGGGCTATGGAGGCAGGGAAGGCAGAAATAGCATCCAAGATCCAGTCTCTGAGCTTGGTAACACGTGTGTAAACCCCAGGCCGCCTGGCTTCAGCACATCCAATACCCCAGCTCACAATTCCCGCCAGGAAAAACCTGCCAGATGGTTCTTGGCAAACCAGGGGCCCACCAGAGTCACCCTGCAAGAGAAGCCACATGGTGAGCTCTCCCTGGGGATGCACTGAGCTTGCCCTGGCTACCTTCAGCATTCCTCTACCAGCTGGGCTCTCTCTGTCCCTGTGTATCCTAACTCGCTTCACATTTGCTCTGACCTAGTGATGAGTGGAGCGTCTGAGTGCTGGCCTGTGGATGCTCCTCCCTGTGGGCACACCGTCCTGCTATTACACAGAAGCCTTGTGCCTTTTATATGCCAGAAGAACAAAGGCCATCATCTGTAAAATCTAGGATTTGGCATTTCTAAGCATTCCTTTAACAATTTGTTAAACCTCTTAAAGATTAATCCTAGCAGTCTAAACACAGCCAGATAATGGGTATTCATTGCCTGATACACAACCCAGGCAGACCACGTTAATGTTTGCATCAGGTTTTCTTGATTTGGTCTATGGTTCCTTGGTTATTATGGGGCCCTGTGATGGACATGTGGTCTGTGAAGCTGGCAATGCCTTCTGGGGATAAGATTGCTCTAGATCAGTAATGAATACCCAGATGGGTCATGTTCATCACTCAACCTTAAATCTTCAATTCTTGGCTCCTTCTCTGATGTTTGTGCTGTATTTGGTGCAGAAGCATGAAGCAATACCACCAGAAAATGGGCAGATTTGTTAAGGTGGTTTCTGTTGGTTTGAACAGTCCTACCACAACACAGAGCGAGACCTGGAAATCAGTTCTCCTCTATCCATACTATGAAAGGCAGGCCTGTCTCCAGCTGACCACTTGCAGTTCCAGGATGGATAAAATCTAACTAAAAAAAACCACTCTGTTGTTCACCAAAAACTATTGTGTATGTTTTAGTTTCTGCTGCTGCCCTTTGCCCCTCTGGATTTTGATCTGAAGACCTCTGTGGAATATTGGTAGGGCCAGCCCTGATGACAGCTGAGGAAGAAGAGAGAAGTAGTTACTTAGCTGAAAGAGCCCCTTAAACAACAGTGCCCTGCTCTAAGCAGTAGAGAATATATCCTCATTTGTGTCTTCTGCAATCACTGATCTGGGTCCAAGGTAGGGCCTCAAACCTCAATGGGAAACAATGACCATAGTGTCAGTTCTGCTTCTTGAATTGTCACTTGGTGTACTCTGGGAGGGAAAAGCCTTATGCAGGCAGGTGTGCTGTCTGCTCTGGGCAAAGCTTACCTGGCAGGAGTCGACTTTCCCCTCCAGGTAGCCAGCACACATCATCCTGTCTGTGAGGACATGGCTGTAGAGACTGGAACATAGGTTCTGGTCTAGGAGCTCCACTGTTGCTTTCTGCAGGAACTCAGGTTTCACCACTGAGTGAGAAAGGCACGACTGTGAGCTGAGTGCAGGGAGCCCTGCACAGGCTCAGCACTCGGGGCACAGCCGCTGCAGCTGGGCAGAGCAGGGCCCGAGCTCCCCTCCCCAGTGCCTTCTGCCCCTCACGCCCCACCACGTCTCCTCTGCTGCCTGCCGCGCTTCGCTTACAGAAATCCTCCTTGAGGTAGCCCCAGCCAGAGATGAGGCACTTCTTGCTGGTGGGGAAGTGATGGCCAGCATCTGGCAGGCACACGGGCTGGATGTACTTGGTGAAGGTCACGGGTCTCTTCAGCTCCAGCACGGCCACATCGTAGTCAGCTGTGTCAGCATTGTAAGAGGGGTGTGGGATGATCTGTGAAATGTCCATTTTCACTGTGCTGCTGTCAGAGCCTCTGAGGGAGGTGGTCCCTGTGTAAGCTGCCCACATGGCTGGGTCCTGAAACCTAGAGGAGAGACAGTGAGCCTGCAGCCACAGCACTGTGCTGCACACCCGAGCTGTCTCCTGCCCATCCTGCCATCCCTGGCAGGGCTTGGAACAGGGATGGGGGGTGGAAGGTGACTAAAACTTACTCAGTAAAGCAGTGAGCAGCAGACACCAGCCACTTCTCAGTGAGGATTGCAGCCCCGCAGAAGTGCTCGTTGTTCTCTCGCAGGCTCACCTGCCACGGGAACTCTCCCCTGGACGCCTCTGAGCCCCCAACTATCCTGCTGGCAGTCTGCATGGCAGGGCGACTGCCACAGTCTGACAGGGAGGAGAAAGCCAGGGCATCAGGATCCTGCCACTGCACCCCAGCAACACACTCTTGGGGCAAGTGGGAACAGCTGCTTCAGCTCTGTGTGTGCTGCTGGCATATGCTCGAGCAGCAGGATGGTACTTGGGATGTCACAGGGCAGCCTCTTACCTGCAGGCTTGGGAAGAGCACTGCAAAGCACTGGGCCATCACAGCATCCTCCCTGAAACTCTTCTAGGGCAAGAAACTCTAGAGCAGCATCCTGACTAGTTTGACAAGCTCAGCTACTGCCTCGTGATCAGCTTCCAGCAGGTCATGGGCATGTGGCTCTTGTCCCCTGTGCCAGCCCACCAGGAAGGTGGACCTTGGCATAACCCATCACAGGTGGTGGGACCAAGGTGTTTCCAGGGCACAGTTTCCTTCAGCTGATATAGCAATTCACTATTGGCTTGAAAAAATCATGTCATATCCTTGGCTCTCTTCAGTGCCAGGGAGCCAATGGTGTCCCAGCTACCAAGGTGTGCCTGCAGCGGGCTGTAGCTGGCCCCTATGCCCAAAAGACCTGCTGGGAGATTCAGCACAGCCCCTTCCACCAGAGGCATCAGCACAGCCCGTTTGGCTGTCACATTCAGGGCTGTCTTTTCACACACTGGATGCTGGAGAAGGTGACTGCCTGTCTCAAGGGCAGCTCCCTGGGGACAGCGAGGCTTGAAGCATTCATGTCTTCTGCAGTCCACCCAGGAACTCTCCCCTGCCTTCCCCAGGGGCAACCACCACTGTATCCTTGTCCCTCACTCTCTGGCTGCCCCAGAGTCCTGCAGGATGGTGCTGGAACAGAGCTGCAGCTTCTTTTGAGCTGGCAGGCCCCTGGGCCACCAGGCTATGGACAAGGTGGGGACCAAGCACTTTTTGTGTCTGTATGCAGGCTGCTGGTGAGGAGGAGGAGGAGGCTGCAGGGTGCAAGGGGCTCTTCCTGCTGCCTGGCTCTTACCTGATTTCAGTCCAGGTCTGTGGGAAGAAACCTTGTTGGGACCTGGGACAAAGAGGAAGGAATCAGGATCAGCAAGGGCAGGGCAGCCCAGCCTCGGGTCCTGGAGCTGTGTTCCTGGGCTGGGGCTGCCACAGGCTTTGCTGCGTCTTCCTCTCCTGCCTGGCAATCTCTTTGCCACCTGTGGCCAGTGAGAGGCAAGGCCCAGGTCCCTGCTCCCTACTGCCCTGCAGGCTTTGGGGTGACTCCACGTGCAGAGAGACATTCCCAAAGGCTGTGGCAGTGAGCTGCCTCAGGAGCAGACTGGGGCTGAAGCTATGCAAGACTGCTTGCCTAAAGCCAAGGGGACTCTCAGCACCTTCCATTTGGGCAGCACAAGGCTCCCAAAGATCCAGGGATCCTGCCCATTGTGGCAGAGGGTGCAGAGAGAGCTGCAGAGGAGCCCACAACTTCTGGAATCCCAGGCTCATGGGTTTTTTTTAAATTGGAATCCTGTGGTCACACGCAACTCCAGAGTCGCAGAGGAAAAGAGAATTTCTTGTCAGGTGGTTTCAGAGAGAATTCAGATATGAGAAACAGCAGCCTGAGCTGTAGTTATTGCTACAGCTGTGAGGTCTGCAAAAGGGCTGCTGTGCACAGGTACGTACAGACAACCCAGCTGTTAACCTCCTGGAGCTTCACTTGCTGTCCCTCAGACTGATTCCAGGTGCTGCAAGAAAAGCCAAAGCAGTTACAATTTGTGCTTTAGCTTCTGTCATTGCTGTGGGCCCCTCAAGATGCTCCTGCAGCGAGAGCAGCAGGACAGCATCAGTGTTGGAGGGGTGTTTGGGGACCCACAAGGTCTGTTATGCAGCAGCCAAGATCTAGGCTGGTTTCTGCTGTCTGGTGAAGCTGGAGCAGCTGGGGGCCAGGCAGATCATTTTCCCAGTTTGCTGAGTGCCTGGCAGCACCCCTGTTTCTAGCACTGAGCAGACATGCAGAGCTGAGGCCCTGCAGCAGTTTGGCTGAGAGCAAGAGTGGCTCAGGGGTGAGCGGGTGCTGCAGCCCAGCACAGGGCAGAACAGCAGGGCAGTACCTGCCAGAGTAAAGCCCTGCAGTGGTTTGGCTGAGAGCAGTGGCTCAGGGGTGAGCAGGTGCTGCAGCCCCAGCACAGGGCAGGGGCAGGGGCAGCAGGGCAGTACCTGCCAGAGCTGAGGCCCTGCAGCAGTTAGGCTGAGAGCAGTGGCTCAGGGTGAGCGGGTGCCACAGCCCAGCATGGCAGGGCAGCAGGGCCGTACCTGCCAGAGTAAAGCCCTGCAGTGGTTTGGCTCAGGGCAGTGGCTCAGGGGTGAGCGGGTGCCACAGCCCCAGCACAGGGCAGAGCAGCGGGGCCGTACCTGCCAGAGCTGAGGCCCTGCAGTGGTTTGGCTCAGGGCAGCGGCTCAGGGGTGAGCAGGTGCCACAGCCCAGCACGGCAGGGCAGCGGGGCCGTACCTGCCAGAGTAAAGCCCTGCAGTGGTTTGGCTCAGGGCAGCGGCTCAGGGGTGAGTGGGTGCTGCAGCCCTGACACAGGGCAGGGGCAGGGGCAGGTGCAGCAGGGCCGTACCTGCCAGAGCTGAGGCCCTGCAGTGGTTTGGCTCAGGGCAGTGGCTCAGGGGTGAGCGGGTGCCACAGCCCAGCACAGGGCAGGGGCAGGGCAGCGGGGCCGTACCTGCCAGAGCTGAGGCCCTGCAGCAGTTTGGCTCAGGGCAGCGGCTCAGGGGTGAGCAGGTGCCACAGCCCAGCACAGGGCAGGGCAGCAGGGCCGTACCTGCCAGAGTAAAGCCCTGCAGTGGTTTGGCTCAGGGCAGCGGCTCAGGGGTGAGCGGGTGCCACAGCCCCAGCACGGGCAGAGGCAGGGGCAGCAGGGCCGTACCTGCCAGAGCTGAGGCCCTGCAGTGGTTTGGCTCAGGGCAGTGGCTCAGGGGTGAGCGGGTGCCACAGCCCAGCACAGGGCAGGGCAGCAGGGCCGTACCTGCCAGAGCTGAGGCCCTGCAGTGGTTTGGCTCAGAGCAGCGGCTCAGGGGTGAGCAGGTGCCACAGCCCCAGCACAGGGCAGAGCAGCAGGGCCGTACCTGCCAGAGCTGAGGCCCTGCAGCAGTTTGGCTCAGGGCAGTGGCTCAGGGGCGAGCGGGTGCCACAGCCCCAGCACGGGCAGAGGCAGGGGCAGCAGGGCCGTACCTGCCAGAGCTGAGGCCCTGCAGTGGTTTGGCTCAGGGCAGCGGCTCAGGGGTGAGCGGGTGCCACAGCCCAGCACAGGGCAGAGCAGCAGGGCCGTACCTGCCAGAGCTGAGGCCCCACAGCGGTTTGGCTCAGGGCAGCGGCTCAGGGGCGAGCGGGTGCCACAGCCCAGCACAGGGCAGGGCAGCAGGGCCGTACCTGCCAGAGCTGAGGCCCCACAGCGGTTTGGCTCAGGGCAGTGGCTCAGGGGTGAGCGGGTGCCACAGCCCCAGCAGGGCCGTACCTGCGAGGGAAGCTGAGGAGATGGTCCCGAAGGCAGCCAGGGGGACGCCCTGCCTGCGCAGGGCAGCTGCCAGCCCGTGCCTCAGAGCCTGCTCCTCCAGGGCAGGGCTCAGGGGCTGCGAGTCCTGCGGCGTGAAGAGCAGGCGGAAATGGACGATCACACCCGAGCTCCCGTTCCTACCGGAGACACAGAATTAGGGGGACCTTGGCTTCATGATCAGTACAAGGGACAGGTTCCTGTGCTAGCTGTCTGCAGGGAACTCAAAGGAAACAAATCTTTTTCTTAATATTTTGATTCTCAATAATTTAAGGTTTCACTGGAGATGTGCTCTGGGTTGAACTGGTCATGCGAATTTTTTTTTCCTTTGGCCCAAAGCTGTGGTTGAACAAAATTGTTTTCCTCTACCTTTCTGACTGGATTTCCAAATGAAAGAATCCAGAGCAATGTTGCAATTGCAGATGAAAATCCAGCCTTGACCAAAAACCAGTTTCTCTTTGTACTAGCTTTGAACAAGAGCACAGGAGCGAGTTCACCTTCTTGGTGAGGCTTGTCAGAATGCTGTGAAACACGAGCTGCAGGGTCTGCAGAGACAGCTGCCTACACTCACCTATAGCCCAGGATGGTGCAACCAGTGCAACTCCAGTTCAGCTGGGAGTCTTGCAGACTGGACAGAAACTGCAAAACAAAGAGTGCTGGTCACACGCTTACTGGACCCCCGGGAGGTGGGACCAGATGGTGCCTGGGATTCTGCTGGAATGTGGAGCTGTTGGTGCACAGTCTCTTGTCTCTGCAAGCAGAAGCACCAATGTCCAGCTCCTACGTAACCTTCCCACTCTGGCTTTTAGGGCATGCAGGAGTGCATCCTTTTTTTATGCCTTATCTCATTTGCAAGGAATAGGCCTGAACACACATTTCCCACTCTATGAATGTCTCCCAGGGCCCTGGCAGGGCCTCTTGAAGTGCAGTTCAGCCCCATAGTGTACCCTCCTGATGTTTAAGAAGTCCTAGTTCTCCTCCTGCCCTTGGCATACAGATTCTGCTGCTGTTACCACCACAGTATTTCACAAGTGTTTTTCCAGAAGGTCCAGATCAACTCACCAGCCTCTCAAGAGCAGGTGTCAGCACCCTATAGTAGTCGGAATTCTTCATCTGTAAGCTGCTGTTGAACGTGATTCCTTGCAGCTCCACTGTGTGCTCAAAGCTGGCCTCTCCCAGGGAACGGCAGGCTGCCAGAAAGGGAAGGTGTCTGTCAGAGGCAGCTTTCCTCAGGGCTTTGCAACATGGATATCATCATGTCCTTCAAACCCTTCTTTTCTGCAGCTTGACTGTCCCTGACCATCCCAGCTGCCTGGGGTGCCCCATAACTGGACATACCCAGCACATGTGCACTAACAGCATTTTGCACTGAACTTCTTTGAACTTGAAAATAGAGGATTTTTGTCAAAGTCAAACAGTGGATTTTCTGTCTAAGACAGAAATTCATGAACAGATGGGTACAGCCTGGCAACCTGAGATTGGCCCTATCCTTGCAGGAACTGCCTTGGGAAGGTTCTGCTGGGTCCTGAAACTGTGACTGTAAAGGTGGGATCGTGTTACACATTACAGGTCCTCACTGGGGTGCTGGCCTGAGGTGGCACCTGGCCATGGGGCAGCAGAAGCAGCAGGAGAGAGGTGGAGAGGCACTGAGATGGTGGCCGTGCTCTGGAGTGGGACAGTAAAACAGGTGGTGCTCAGTGGCTGCAAGTGGTCCAGATAGGAAATGGCAGAGGCAGCAAGGTACAGTGACTAGGAATTTTAAAGTCACAGAGAGATTACAGGACAGATTCACAGAATCGTGGAATTGTTCAGGTTGGAAAAGACCTCTGAGGTCATGGAGCCCAGTCATTCTACAGCACTGCAGGGCTACACTAACCCACGTCCCCCAGTGCCACCTCTACGTTTCTTAATCACTGCAGGAATGGGGCTTGCACTGCTGCCCTGGGCAACCTGTGCCACGGCTGCACAGCCCTTTCAGTGAAAAAAACTTCTGAATATCCAATCTTAACAGCTGTCCCCTGTTCCCTGGAGCAGAGCCCAACCCTTGGCTGTCCCCTCCTGTCAGGGATTGTGCAGAGCCAGAAATTCCCCCGAGCCTCCTTTTCTCCAGGCTGAGCCCCCCGAGCTCCCTCAGCTGCTTCTGTTCTCTTCTCTGGACATGCTCCAGCCCCTCAGTGTCTTTCTTGTCATGAGGGGCCTAAAATTGAACCCTGGATTTGAGGTGGGGCCTCAGCAGTGCCCAGCAAGGGGCACAGTCACTGCCCTGGTCCTGATGGCCACACTATCACTCAGCAGATCAACATCCCGCCCAGCTTGAGCTGTCTGTGAGCTGAGGATGCCCTCAATGCCCTCATCCAGACCACTGACACAGATATGGAACAGGGCTGGCCCCAAAGGAACTGCCTGAGGAGCACCACTGGTCACCAGTCCCCATCCACCACCACTCTCTGGGCCTGGTCATCTAAACTAGTTTTTAACCAAGGAGGAGCACACCCATCCAAGCCATAAGCAGCCAGTTTCTGTAAGAAAAGGTTTATGGGAAATGATGTCAAAGGCTTTACTGAAGTTGAGGTAGACCAGATTCAGACCCTTTCCCTCATCTACTAGGCAGGTCATCTTGTCATAGAAGGACATCAGGTTGGTCAAGAAGGAAAGGAATAGAGCATATGTATCATGAGACACTGAAGATAAAATGCTCCAAAGTCCCATATTAAGAACATGAGCTAACTACAGCTTTTGTAGTTTTTGTTCATCGTGCAGAAAGGTGTCTTCATTTTGCCCTCAGTAGGAGGATTTTGAGGATTTTTGCTATGAGCAGTGCAGACCACTTCTCTTTTGGAGCTGATAAACTGAAAGAAGGTCCATGGCTGCAGACTCACCCAGCAGGATCCCCAGGCAGAGGGCTGCTGTGCTGCCCACCACAGCAGCAGCAGCAGTCACCTTCCAGCAGCAGGCACCCAGTCTCCTTCTCCGGGGGCCCTGCTCTGGCTTTATCTGCTCCATGTTCTCTGAGCAGCTCTACAGGTGGGGTCTGTAATGAAAAAAAAAGGAGGAAAATTATAAGACTGGGATGAAATCTCTCATGCCAGCTAAGGTGACCCCAGGAGCTCCAAACAATGCATTGCCACAAAAATGAGAGGGTGGATATACAGTGTCCCTGCATGTGCCTTAGGCTGCAGGGCAGTCAGGAGATCCAGGTTGTAGGACCTGAACTCACAAACCACAGTGGCTCCTCCCTGCCTGGGTCCCCTTCTTCCTAAGAGGCCACCTCTGACTAGGGGTGCTCATTGTGTTTGTGCTCACAGTGGCCCTGGCCAGGGTGAGTATGAACCAGCCTGATGGCTCTGTCTCCATGCTCTGCACAGCTCTGGGTGAATGCTGAGCCAGTGTCCCAGCAGCACAGAACTGCCTGGCAGCCCCTGGACCTGCCCTTCAGCAGGGTTTCCAGGTCTGGCTGCCCTGTGCAGGGTGAGCAGGTACCTCAGCTCCTGCAAGGGGCTTGACACCTTGGCTTGCTCCTTCTGCCTTAGACATCCCCCCTCACAATGGTCCAAACCCAGCAGGTGTCACTAGGGAATGCTCAGGAGCCATGGAGCTGAGTAACAGGTGGAACAGTTGAGCTGTAAAGTTCAACGTTTGTCTCAGAGTAATCTTACAGGTTTGCAAGCCTGACTATACTGCAGTCACATCCTTAACCATGAAGCTGCAGTTTGAAAAGACAGCTGTGGAGAGAGACCTGCCTGGGACTCTGGGTCATGCATGGCCCAGACCTAATTGGCACTGAATACTTCAGAAATCACTGTCTGCTCCTGCTGGACCGTTCTGACCTGCCTATGGGAGTCTTGGCATTAGGCTGCTTTATCCCCAAGGTGCATGTTCTATGGTTTAAAACTCTCTAAACTTCACCCTGTAGCTGTTTATGAGGCAGATTCCAGGGTGAGGTTTCATCTAGCCCAATGCTATTCCACATTTTTTGCAGGAATTCTGGAGGAATTATAAAATCACAGTGGGTGGCAAAGCCCACTACAGTATTTAGCTGAGAGCTCCCAATGCCTGTAATGCAGAGCAATTAATATGTGCTTTGATTGCAGATTCTCCTTCCCTGTGGCCAGCATTGGCACTGGTGCTTCCAGTATTTCACCTCAAGTGGTCCTGCACCAGAAGCAAAGCCCCTTCATGTCACCTTTCCTGCCTCCACCTTTTCCTGGCCTTTGCCAGACTGGTTTCAGTATGTCAATGCTTTTCATGCACTGAAGATGCTCAGATGGGATATGGTGCTCCAAGTGTGAGTTCAAAACTGCCAAAAATAGAAAGAATGTCTGTCTTGGTTTTTTTTTGTTTTGTTTTTTTTTTTCCCCTCTGCAGTCTTTCTAGTACAAGCCAGAGTATATTTGGCCTTTATTTGCACATCATCAACAATTGGGAATCACTAAGAATTAATATCTGTAATATCAATAGTTATTACGTTGTTCAGATAGGTTTGTATCTGCAACAAGCCTGATGAGACAAGGAGGGACACTGATTTCCTGTGGTCCTAAAATATATTAAATTTCTGTATTAATATTTCTCCCTCATAGGCAGAAAGAGGACACACAATTCTTCTGCTCAAACTGGCAGGCTGAAGTTGTTTCAGACAATTCATGTGGTCAGAGTAGAAATCCACAGAAGTCCAACCTGCTTGGCCAAGCTTCAGAGTTTTTTGAGCACTCACCTTCTAACTGTTGGGAGGCTCAGGTTTGCAGGAGACACCAGAAAAGCCTTGGCAAGGCACAATCGCCTCTCAAACCTGCTCTGTCTTGATCTCGACAGGGTCAGGAGCATAAACCCACACAGCTCGTCCTCCCTCAGCCCCAGCAGCGATTCCCTCCCGCTGGAAATCTGTGGCTTCAGAGGCTGCTGCTGCCTTTTCTAATGTAAATGCCTCCAGCAGTGAAAGGAAGAGGGGAGGAGAGGGCGCAGGGAGAAGCAGCTCCCTGTTTCACAGGAGCTTTTCAGCGCTTTCCAAGAGGCGTCAGCAGCTCTTTAAACAGAAGGTTCCAGATAAGAGATTTTAGAAGGTCACTTCTTTGTGAGGCAACAGACAGAGAGAAAGGGGAGAGGAAGGGAGAGTCTGTCCAAGGTGCCTCTTTTTTTCCAGCAGACATCCAGATATTCTTTTTCAGCTGTAACTGAGCCTGGCCCAGATCGGCACTGCGGCCCCTGGGCTCTGCTAACAATATCTGTTTGACAATTCAGCTCTGGCTGAGGGGACACGAGTAAGGATCCTGTTTTCCAGTGGTCCTTGTGGCCTGAATACATACAGATGAGGAATCTCTCCTTCCCCCTTTTGGAGGGTTTTGGAGTCACTGTCTCTTGTGGGCACTCAGAAATCTGGTTCAGGTGTGCTGACCAGTGCAGCAGTGGGCTTCAATGGACCTCAAGGGGAGGACAAATGCATCTGAGAAAAAAATAAACGTTGCAGACATAATTGGGTCTGGCTTACTGGTATTTTTTTTTGACAATACAACCTGAGTTGCATGTAAAAGTCATACTACAATAAAAGGTACTTGGAACCCAAGAAAGAAGTGCATATTAATGATTGCAGAGGCTTGTTAACTGGAAAGAATAGACTATTTAGAGAGAGGGAACGTTTCTATTTCCCAAAACAATCAAAACTTGTCTTTCCTCCACAGAAGTCTGAAATTGCTCTAGGGCAGCCTTGAGTCATTCCACAGGATTTCCTTGGAAAATGGATTTTGTTTCTCAGCTGGTTCAAGAAGGGAAATTGTAAAATATAAAGCAATATTGGTCAAAATATTCCTTTACCCAATTAGCCAAACTGTTACTCCCACTCTTCTCATCAAAGAGAGCAAGTAGCAAGTGTGTGTGTGTGTGTATGTGTGTGTGCTGATAAAGTTCTCCCTCACTGTGATGATAAAGATCAGACAATATGCTGCAACCATGGCAAAGCAATAGTGTCTACTGAGCCTTCAGGCACAGAGGCTGTAAAACTGTCTCATTGTGACCTGTAAATCCTCACCCAGACAGAGCCTTTGCAAAATGATGGCACAGGTATGAAAACATGCCACTTGCTCAAGGCAGACAAGCTCAGCAGCAGATCTGCCTGCAGCCTCAGCAAGTTATGTGCCTGTGGCAAAGGCAAGTGAAGGACTATCGATTTTATCACCAGGACAAGACTTGTGGCACTTCAGAGGGGAAATACAGCAGAAGCAGAATGTTTCTCCAGAAGGAGGTAGCCAGAAATCAGAAAGCAGACTCCAATATGCCTCACTTAGGTTCACCATCCAAAATCACAGCTGCCAAAACAACAACCCTTTGGTGATATATCTATGTCATGTCACCAAACCATGAGCCTGAGCAGGAGAGAGAAGATGCTCATGTGCTGTAAGTGAAATGAGAAGCATGACCACAGGAGATAAGAGATGTGCCTGTGCAAACAGCTCTGCTGGCAAAACAGGGTGGTGGGAACAGCCAACCTCAAATATTTCTGTAAAAATGGGGTCAAGCCTAATGATTTTTTCCTTATAGTTGGGAATTTAGTTGTATGAAGCTCAGAACTTGTGGCAAGGGTAGAATGCTTTTATGGGGGAGTGGGTTTATAACCAGTGGTATCTGTTGGTGGTGGTGCAGTGCCAGGACGTGTCAGCCTGGAGAGGCCAAGAACTGTTTTCCAGCTCCTCCTTATGGCTCACTCTCCCTGAGTGGGACTCCAGAGAAGGGAGGGTGGGAGTTTATCCAACACTGTTCCTTCCTGGTGAACCCACATATTTCCCCTTAAACCTTCTGATGAGGTGATGGTATGCCATGACAAAAAAACCCTGTGCAGAGGAAGCAGCAGCTGGTGGAGCAGATAGCACAGACAGAGCTCTCAGCATCAAAGGCAAATTTCCCATGACCTGCAGACACAGGCTAGGCTACATGGTCTTTTGTTTTGTGTGACATGAGCTTCATCTACCACCACACTGGTCCCCTGGACCTTCCAACTCTGTATTTCATGAATCCTTCTGCTTTAACCCATCTCCAGCTTCTGCAATGGATGTAGAGAGCGTGTCCATGTCTCCCTCTCTCACCTAAGAGAATGCAGATTGAGCTGAGGACACCAATTGTTGTTGGTGGTGAGTGAAAAGCCCTGACACCACAAGCTCCCAGACCATGCACAGCCTGCAGGTGAGCAGATCTGAAAGCCCCTGCCACTCAGGCCAGTGAGGATCTTGAGTCCCTGCTCACCTGCAGCACTCATCATGGAGATGCCTCTGGTTCAGCTGTAGCTCTGCTCCCAGCAAGCCAAATGACACTGTGCTGGCCTTGTTTATTGTCCCCCTTGGTCTACAAATGTCTCTCAATTTACAAGTAAGAAGATCCTCTCCCTGCCTGCCAGCTCAGCAGTCTCAGCTGGGGCATGACAGACAAGCTGAGCTCCCCAGTGCTCGTATTGTCATGGGTAACAAAGGCTCTAACATCACTTCCACCTTGGAGACACTCAGCCCTGAGCTCTCTCTCTCTGCTAACAAAGTACTGGCAGATTTGTACCTGCAATTACTTCTTAAACTTTTACCCATGGATTACACAATAAAGTCAGCCTTGCCCCCCCTTACTCCCCTAACTGTGCTGGCTTGAAAACTCAGTACAGATAGTAAATCCTGAATACACATAGGGAGTATTCAGTAAGCCAGGAAGTCCATGTTTGTCTGGTTACTTTCCACAATAGGAGCACTATATAATTTGATACTTTTCAGTTCATGAATGGCCAAGAAAAACCCACATGCTTAACTCATAGCATTTCTTTCACTGGCATTCACTTGCCTCCCTTGAACACTTCCTGGCCCAGTGCAGAGGATGTGGCAGAAATCTTGGTCTCAATGAAGCTGATGGACATACCAGAGGTTCTTGAAGGAACAGGGGCTAAAGTAGAGGTCTTCATTTTGGAAATAATCACATTTTATTCTTTCTCACCAGCTTATATACATTAGAAGCAATGCGTAAATTACATTTTTAGCTGGCTTCAGCTGTTACTACATATTGTCAGGTAGGCATTAGTGTTCATGGATACAAAGCCCCCAAGCTAGCCTGAATCAGTTACCTGCAATGCATGCTCCCTCAGAGGAAGAATTGACACAGACAAACCAGCCAGTGATGAAAGATATCAGTGAAGCAGTGAGCTCACAGCACGAGTCAATGAGAGGCCACAGGGTGAAACGCTTCGTGTACAGGTAGGGGATGGTGGCAGAGGCTGAGCTGCAGCCCTGCAGCTGTGTGCCCAGCTCAGCCCTGGCCAGCCCTGCAGCTCTGTGCCCAGCTCAGCTCTGGCCAGCCCAGCTCATCCCTGTGTCCAGCTCAGCCCTGGCCAGCCCTGCAGCTCTGTGCCCAGCTCAGCTCTGGCCAGCCCAGCTCATCCCTGTGCCCAGCTCAGCCCTGTGCCCAGCCCAGCCGTGTCCCCAGCCCTGTGCCCAGCCCAGCTCTGTGCCCAGCCCAGCTCTGGCCAGCCCAGCCCAGCCCGTGCCCAGCCCAGCCCCGGCGCTCCTGCCCTGTGCGACTCTGGCTCGCAGGGACTCGCTCGGGCCGGAGCAGCGGCTGTGCCGGAGCTCTGCAGGGCAGCCCCAGGGCTGGAGCACAAGAGACAAGCAGCGACTCTCAAGCCCTTCCCCTCAACCATGGGAACAAAGAACCGTCCAGCTACAGAATCAGTTAAGCTCAAATGATGGTGCTGTTTTAAGCCCATGGAGGTTGTTTATACGGCTGTTTCACTCTTGTATTTCCTACATTGATAATATTGCTTTTTTCAGCATTTGGGTCTTCATTATTGTCAAAGTTGCACTTTTTGTTTTCCATTAAGTACCCTGAGCTTTTTTTCTAGAATATTTCCTAATTTGTTATAGTTTTCAAATATAGATCATCCTCTGCATTTGGTTTCCAAAGATGCTTCTCTTAACCAATACTTTAAGAAAAAAGGGTCTAGAGGTCACTTTTGACCAAGGCTCATCCAGTAGGTCCCACATGTTGTGGTTGAACACACACTGGTTAACAGGCAAAAGATGAAATGTGCTACAGACATACAATAGCGGGGCACAGCTGGCAGAGGGTCAAACTCTACAGACATTGGATGGGGAGCCCATTTCTGCAGCCAGGAGGTTCCCTCGGCCCAGAAGGAAGGAATGCCCTCCAGCAGCACCCAGCTGTCCCTGCAAAGGGCTCCCAACCTCCCCGGACCGTGTTGGAACCGAAAAGCGCCAAAAAGCAACCCAGCATTGCCTGAGGAAAACCACGGAGCCATCAGCGACTAAAAGGAAGCACAGAAGGTTTTTTCCATCTATTACTTTCAATAAAAGGTGAGTTGAGCTGTTTTCCCCACAGACAATAAATTCGGAAACAGGCCTCAGAGCCAGCAAAGCATGAGGGATTTCCCCAGGTACGGGGGGAAATCCAGAGGGGAGAAGCAGTTTCGAACTGCAGCTTGTCAGAAAATCTGCAGGCGCAGGTCAGCCTTTCTGACCCCGACGGACAAGCAAGGAGGAAGAGCAGAAGGAGGTGGTGAGGAAGGAGGAGGTGGAAGAAGAGCAGGAGGAGGAGGAGGAGGAGGAGGGCGAGGGCTGCCCGAGCCCCAGGCGGGCAGAGGGAGCATCCCGGGCTGGCCGGGAAAGGCGCAGGTTTGTCTCGCCATCCGAGCCCAGAAAGCCAAGGCAGGCTGAAGGAGGCAAAAAGGGCTCCTGAGCAGGAGCAGGGACTCACCTGCTTTGCCTTTCCCGGTGCTGCCAGGCGCCTTCCCCGGGGCTCGGCCGGCGAGCGGCACGGGGGGAGCTGGCGGCGGAGTTAAAGGCACAGGCGGAGAGGCAGGAGCTGCTCAGCCTGAAGAGCTGCTTTGTTGCTTTCGCCGAACTTCGGAATTAAGCAATTTCCACCCCGGCCCCTAGCTGCCTGCGCTGGGAACTGGACCAGTGATGCTCCTGCCTCTCCCGGGTCAGAGCGGGACGATCTGTTAACCAGCGCCCACACACACACAAACTGGAGAGGGAGTATTCCCAAAAAAACCCTACTAATTTCCTCAGTCAGGCATCCATAGCCCTTCCTGTTCACACTGTACTTATCATCCTGACAATCTCTGTTAGAACAGCCTGGCTGCCCCAGGAGCAGGCAGGAGTATCCAACATCACACACACGCAGCAGGGGCCAAAACTGGGCAGAGCTCCTTGTGCTGAACTTCTTACTTAAGCCCACAAGTGACCCTTCTGCCATCTTAAAAGGACAAAAAAAACCAACAAAACAAAACAAACAAAAAAAAAAACCCCACAGGAAAAATATAGAACTTGTTTTGCTTTAGTCTGAATTTTGGCCTGCTGCTTAACACGGTCATCTCCCATTTCTGTCCCTAATGTGCAAAACAACTCTCACTTTAAAATTTTCAAAGGCTTATTAAACCCTATTAATCAATTAACTTAAACCTTAATTAACCAATTAAACCTTATTAACCAATACAAGAAAGGACTGAATAAGGAAAGAGGTGTGATACTGAGAGCATGTCACCCTCTGCCACGTGCTCATCCAAAAAAAGGCTGCTCCACCTTTGGCACTCCTGGCACCCCAGGTAACCCTGGCCCTCCCGAGTCTGCTGCTCAGCTTTTCCTCACTGAATGCTGGAGACTCCTTGGATTGGAGGTGTTGCCATCCCAGGTGCCCTGACTACCAAGGCAGTGCAGAGGCAACAATAAAAGGGGGAGAGGAAAAGGGATTGTGAGGAGAGCAAATCACAGTAACATAACCACACATCAGTAAAACTTCTCTGAACATCCACATCATATTCATCCCTTTACTGTGAGAGCCATTACCCATCTATAACACTGGGTAGCTTCAGCATCAACAGCAGTTCATGTGTGTGAAGGCAAAGGAATGAAAGAACATGGGATTCTGAAATGATAAAATTATCATCGAGATTTCTTGGAAGTTGACTTTGTTTAGAGTGTATCCTTTCATTCCTAACATCTGCTGTCCCATGGATCTCTCCAGACTGAGCAACAATGACTGAAATCTGTTTTAGGTTTCCTGCTGAGCATCAATAATGAAGACTTGGCTGGTTAGAGAATCACAGACTAGTCTGTGTTGGAAGAGACCCAGAAGGATCATCCAGTCCACCTCTTAAGTGAATGGCCCGTATGAGGACCAAACCCAGAACCTTGGTCCTATTAGCACCAAGGTAATAACCAGAAAAATGCTGCAGTCTCTGAATCTGAGCAGAGGAAAACACGAACGTTTGAGTGGCTGGGCTGGGTGGGTGCCACTGCAGAGCGTGCAGACACTCCTGGCTAACACAGCCTGCTCAGGAGGGAACAGGGTGATCCTGGGAGCCACTGGAGACATACAGCACACGCTTCTGAAACTGCATCTTTTCCCAAGGAACTCTTCTAACTGAGAGCAGTATGCAGAGGTGATCTAGAGTCAAATCTGTCTTGGAGGTGAGACTGAGAAACCGTGAATATGGGAATTGTTTTTAAACATTAAAAACAGAGATCACAATACTCTCCATGCCTTGTTCAAGTTCCCTCAAGAAGAAAAATAACAGAGATTTGCAGTGTAGCCAGGTCCTAGGGTCCCCAGGTGGTTCAAGAACTCCTCAGTTAATCACAAGTCAGGCAATGAGCTGATTTGAAATTGGTAATTGACTGAATATATTCGCAAAAATGTATTTCAGCACTGGCACAGGAGACCTCCAGGTGGGAATTTCAGTTTGCCCTGAAACCGACCTTGAGGCAGCAGCTGTGCACAGAGCAATCCCTGTAAGTAACTGGAATGTGGGGAATTCAGCCCTTCCTCGCAGAGCAGCCTGAGGGGTTTTGCTGTGAAACTGGGCAGGGCTACAGAGATAAGGTGCTTGTGAAAAGCCACACAAACTGTCCCTGCAGACCAGAAATGCTCACGTAGGACAGAACTTCAGCAAGGGCACAGGGCAGTCAGGAGGGGCTTGGAATGCCCAGATCTTCATCAGTGATGGATCTGTGAGCGCTGTGGGCTCGGCACAAGGGCTCAGCAGTTCAGTCAGCAGCTCCTGTTTGGATGGTGCCATTCCCCATCGGAGCATTACTTTGTGGCAGGATCTATAATATGGGCTTTTTACAAAAAAATCCAAAACCAACCCTCCCCACCCACCCCCCGCAAAAAAGGGAAAAAAAAAAAAAGGAAAAAAAAAGGAAAAAGGAAGCAACACCCCCCACCCCTGCAAACCAACCCAAACCCCAAAGAAATGCTCTATCCTCGCCCATTCAACAGATACAGGACACGAGAATGTAAAAATCACACAATTGGTTCAGTAAGCTGCTTCTGTTCCAGCATGCAGATGTATGTCTAAATCTGGAACACCAGGAACTCTTTCAAATAATATGAGGTTTCCAACACTTCAGGATGAGCTTTGTGGCCAGATTGTACCTTAATACTTACTACTCTCTACTTAAAATGAACCCAGTCTCTCTGGTTTTGAACCCACCTTTTCTGAAAGGAAGCAGCTGTCTCTTGGTGCCTCAGTGACAGCCCAGAGAGAAAAGCTGGGTTGGATTTTTGTGTGTTTGTGTGTGTGTTTTTGTTTATTTGGTTTTGTATTTCTTTGTGTTGTTGTTTTTTAGAGTCAGATATCACAAGAAATTTCTCACTTTCCCTCTTCCCAGCTGCATTGTGCAATTAGAAGTGAAGTGCAGGATGTACTAAGCACACACACAGGGTAGAATTGTACCTGTTGTCAGTTTGTGCCATTCCTGGATACACCCATGATTTGCTTTGTAATTCAGTGTATATTCAGCATTTTTTAGAAAAGGGGCTGTTAGTAAACAACTCCATTCCCAAGCAACAACACTTCAACATGCAAGAGTAGTTAAACCAAATTTATCCATACAACTGATTGATCGCAGGACATTTTATCACATCCTGGACCAAACAATGAAAAACGTGTTTCAAACTTAAGGATGATATAAAATAGCAAAACTCAGTTCAAAAATTAAGTATCTTTATTTGACACTTTTTGAAAATTTTTACAGTTTTAAACTAAAATCGACTAAAGGAAATTCCAGTGTTTTTAAAAGCAAAACAGAAGGAAAAAACCAAACTACTGCAATTTGACTAGCTAACCAGTCATTTTCACGTTTGTTTTCTTTCACTGTATCTATATATGCCTGAAACAGGCTTCATTATTCCACAGAAAATTCACTCTGCAGAAACCCTTGGGACATTTCTCATCTCTTTGTCTTAAGATTCTGCCATCCCCATTAATTTTGAAATAGGGTTTTTTTCCATGTTACCTCGCAGAAGGAAAGCTAATCTACATCTGGTCACTGGAAATCCTATGTATTACAATGTATTTACATATATAAAAATATAATATATTATGATGCACTGTGCAATTGGATACAAGGCTGTAATTCAGCCAGAGGGAGGGCTGGTATCAAAACCATAAAGATACATACAGATAGAGGGTGGGAAAAGGCCACCCAGACGGAACTGAAAATCTTACTATGGTAAGACGTAGAGTTTTGGAAAAACAGAAATGTTTGCTAAAAATGTTTTTTTTTGTACTTGGAAACAAACTTGCTTTTTTGCTTGGTCTTCACAGTGGTTCTCTCCTAGTGTCAGCACACCACGGGATCAGCAAGGTGACAGTCAGTTCTTTGTTACTACTTGCAAACAATAACAGCAGAAAAAAAATCTTGTACTATAGACAGAAGATACTTGAGTCATAGACAAAAGTCCCAGAATTTCTGCTTGATCTGTCCTTGCAGGTGTCATGCAATATGCACGATTTTGCAAGTAGCAAGCAGCCTGTGTGAGGGGAGAGGGGCCCTCTTGCCGTGGGGAGCTGACACCCCAAAATCAGCTCCAGCTGTGACCCCGACCCACGACAGACTGGGGTGACAAGTCAAGGAAATGCAAGGGAGGACCAGGGAATCGGGGAAGGGTTTTATAATTATATCAGGATCACTGACTACATCTTTACATTCCTCACTCTTTATATCCCACCTGCACTTCATTTCCATAGCTTGTTTGTTTGAAATTTTTTTTGTAGGAAAAATACTCCAAGTAAGTTTTTATACCAGCCTCCTACACTGGCCAGCTTCCTTAGCTGTTCTTTTTTTGGAGGAAGGGGTTGTTTTTTAGTGTGGGGGTTTTTTTCTCTCTAATTTAGAAAAAATATTTATTAAGGGGCCAAACTGCATAGAAAATCTTAAAACAGTAAAAATATAATATATTGGATCAAGAGAAAAATCTTTCCTTCAGTACCTGAAATGAGCTTAAAGTTTATTCTTTATGGATACATATGTAAACAGATGCATTTGCCAGTGCTAAAATTAACAATCTTTTAGTTTGCACTCTTCATAACAATATCCTACATACTACTGTTTGAATACCATTACAAAGTCCTTCCACAGAGACACCAGACATTAAAGACTGTTCTACTGATAATGTTATATCCAAGAATCAACTTCCTCTCTAAGAGCAGCCACTGTCCAACATCCAAGAAACATTGAAGCAAATGGGTCTTATCTTGTGAATAATCTTTATATTGCTTGAAATTTTTGCTTCCAGCCTGCCACCAATGCACAGCCAAGGCATTTCTGATGTGGTTTTAGTAGAGTAACATTAGCAGGAGTCACAGGGGGCTCGGGGGTGCTGGTGGGTTATCAGAGCCCAGTTCCTCCAGCTTTGAAGGAACATGGACAGCAATGAACAAAGCATCCTCGGCAGGGTGGTAAATTCAGATTTTCCTTGGGTTTGCTTTCCTGTGCTGCAGGGCTGAACGTGCCAGAGCTCAGAGTTCTGTCAGAGGTCTGGGATCAGAGGGTGAGAGTTCAGCCCCATGGTGACCCAGGTGAGCACAGTGCCAATTCCATTCCCTGCCCTTCACCCAGCAGCAGCAGGGTGCTGTGGCACAGAGATCCCACAGCCAGAGCTCACAGGGCACCGGAGGAGACGAGATGAGGTGAAGGCAGAGAGGTGCCACTGTGCTCACCCCAGCACAGGCTGGCCCTGCACTGGCTGCCCACCACAGACATCAGCCTGCTTCCCACACAGGCCTGCTGCCAACTTAGGCTCTGCTGTAACATCGCAGACAGTTTCTGAAGTCTCCACTACTGGTTATGAAAAAAGCAGATTATGACCCAAACCAAATTAAACTATGCCACTGTGGGTTTTTACTTTGTCAAACTAAACCTGAATCACTGTTTTCATGGTTTTGTTAAACATGAATGAGAAAAACTTCAGTCAGAGCAGAACAATAAAATTCTCTTCTGGTTCCTTGCTGGGGGATGCATGTAAAGGACTGTGCTCCTCCCCAGACATCACCAGCTTCCAACCATTCCTGTTCAAGGCTTGGATCCACAGTGCAGAAGGGGCAGGGCTGCAGCAATTTCCTGACTTCAGATATATGTTTCAGATGAAAAGAGCTATTTCTACCCATTCCAAACCTCTGGATTAAGGAAGAAGTTGTTATATTGCAAACAATGTCAGAAATGACTCGTGTGCACTCAGGGGCCAGGCTCTGGAAACCTCGCTGGCCTCAGTGCCCTGGCTGAACAGGAGCTGCTGCTCCTGCAGTGTCACATCTCAGGGCTGCAGACCTTTCAGAGCACCTGACTGTGGGGTGCTGGCTGTCTGCTATTGCAGGGCTCCCATCAGCCCAAGCCACCAATTTTATTTTAGGAGTTATGATAGAATCACCAAATGGTTCGGGTCATTCCAGCCCCTGCCATCCCAGGGATGCCATCCACGAGATTCAGGCTGCTCAGGGCCACATCCAGCCTGGCCTGGAACTGCCAGGGATGGGCATGAGCAGGTGATGAGCTGGTTTGCTTTGAAACCATGTCTGCATATTTTCAGCTGACCAATATTTTACATGAAACACTGCAAGCACAGCTCACAACATACAGTGCAGTTCTCAACTAAAAAAAAATGTAGCTTGCAGATCATCTCCGAATTTCTCAGAGACAAATACCTGGATGAAGTTTGCCACGTGGAGCTATTTCTGCATGCTGAGATGCAGAAAAATATTATGAGAAAACTGGAAAAATTGTAACAGTGGCTCCAAACAATCCTAGCAGCATGGGCACCTGTAACCCCTGGCTGCTGGACTCACTCACTTCTGGCAAACTGAACCAAGCCTGAGCCTCTGCATCACAGGAAGTTAAGGTCACTGTTGGTTCCTGAAATTACAGATAATTCTGTACAGTACACTAGTTCCCAATTCAAGAAAATTCAATTTCAACAGATCTCTTATCACTAATGTACAGATAGCAAAATGTCATTTTTACTCCACAGAGTATTTGAACATTTAACTGCAAAGCTGGAAGATGTGGAACCCTCACAAAATAGCACATAATTCATAAATAAAGATGATAGAGAGGATCAGTGAAAAGAAGTTCTTTTATGCCACTGCCCAAAGGAAGCTCCTGGTAGCACACAAAGCTGTCTTGTTCTGAATATGTTCCAGGGTGCCTGAAGCAATTCAGCATATTAAACACAGATAAAAAAGAAAAAAATTGATGTTGGGTCTTTCCAGATGATTTATCACTTTTGAGTAGCAGAAAACACAGACTTTGTCTCACAAGAGCTGAACTGTCCATCACAGTGGTTACAGAACACTCTGACAGGATTCCTGATACCTAAATTGAGTACTCTGGGATAAAGTTCAGGCTGTAACATCACCAAACCCAGGACTCCTGACCCTTAGGCTGTATCTGGACAGGCAGGCCAGGGCTTGTTGGCTGGCATGAAACGACTCTGGCCTCAATTCTCTCCTTGCAGAGCCAAAGGAGCTCATGCACTGGGCACTGCCCTGTCTCTCACTTATCAGCCACTCCAAGATTTTTCGTACCACCAGTGTCAAAATTTCCTGATTGCAATTTAATTCTCTTAATTCTAATGTCATCCCTACTTGAAAATGACAAATTGTTTTTTCCAATTTGCAGCAGCATGTCAGATTTCTGGGTATTTATCACGCACACAAGTGTTCTCTTTGGAGTAAACTCTTCCACTGCCTTTCTTATTCAGTGTCTCCTCATGCTTTCTGAGTCAACTTCAGTTTTTTCTTATCCTCCCTCTCTCCACCCTACCCAGCATCACTGGCAAAAACTCAAACGGAAAGGCTGTTAGTGCAGCTCTGTTCTTCATGTCCTGCCCCAGCTGAAAAACCACATGTGAGATTAGAATACCTAAAGATTCCTTGCTGATATTTTCTGGACCTCTGACCACAGTTCCTGTCCTCATTTCCCTGAAGACACAGCCCTTCATTCCTTTTAAAACATAAGAGATTGTACTTGTCATGGAAAAAAAGCACCATCTCTGCAGGCTTAGGATGAGTATTTGGATCTACTGGTGTGTCTGCATTTCACACTTGTGTCAATGTGCCACACACTGATAATCATTAGTTGTACACACTGCTGCTTGGCCAGCACATTCAGCTGCAAATGACACACCAAATGATGCAACCATGTACAGAATACTCTGCTTTGTTCATGGACAGTCAGTGAAGCTGCTGTTAAAAAGAAGCACCATGGGCTTTACATCCTATAGAGCCTGTGTAGAGCAAAAAACCAGAATCACACACACAGCCATGGGGCTAAAGACAAGAAGAAAGTACTGGATCTTACACTAAAGCAGCACATGCAAGCTTGAACGTCAAGGAAACACTGCTCTCAAAACCATCCAATACTGGCCTTTTTAAAGAGCTGCAGGTAAATTCACAGCATCTACCCAAGGCAGATGAAGTCACTAACAACTGCAGCCCCAGTCTGCAGCTCCCAATGCTGTTATTTCAGCACAGGCTGCTGGCTGGGCTGTGCCTGGCTCCACAGTCAGCACCAGTTTCCAGCACACTCAGACCCAACAGGCACTGCCATGGAAGTCATGATCTGTTCATGCATGAGCAATGCATCCAGCTGGGAATTTGGGAATGCAAAAACCAAAGCTGAAACACAGAATGTGCATGGCTGGAAAACACTGCCAAGACATTCTTACCAACAGCCCTGCAGAGGAGTACAGTAAGAACAGAGCATCCTCTGAAAAGTTTCACCAATTATCCAAGACCACAGAAGTTCAAGAAATTTGGAAACAAACAGTTTTCTAAATGAAGTTTTCTATGAAACATGTTAATAAACCTTTTGGAAAACAGGCTGTGCTGCAGATTTTCTGTTGTCTGCCCAAGTTTAGAGAAAACATTTTTCAAGTGTAATTCTTGCATAGGTGGATGCGCTTTTATTAGTGCCACTGGTAAAAACAGAATATATTTTTAAATCTATTTTTTTGTGTTTCCTTTTTACATATTTCATTTAAAATTATCTTCATTTGTAACAAGAAAAATAAAATCCACAAAATTTAAAGAGGGTTTCAGATACTCTTCCCTTATCACCCTCAGTAAAGTATTTCATATTCCATTCTACCTTCAGCTGCACTTGGACAATCCTTCAGGAGGGAACAGACCAGAACAAACACTTGAGGAAGGAATCTGATCATCATTACTGTGATCCAAAGAGTCAGGCTGTTGTTGGGGTTTTTGTATTTGTCTGGGGCTTTTTGCCTAAAAGAAATGCTTCCCCTGGAACACATACAAGTTCTCAGCCCCTCACTGACTTTCTAGACAGATAAGGCTTAGTATGTGAAAGACATAAAACAAGAAGCCTATCAACATTATTTAAACATTAATATTATCTTCATTACTTTAAATATGAAAACTCAAATTTGGTGTGGAATGTGCATCTGAAATAATCAAATAAAATCAGAGCCAGTCACATTGAACTGATATGCATATTTTCCTATACAACATGAAGTTTTAAATTAAGATAATCAGGGAGGTTTCTCAAAGATAAAAAATTACAGCCTTGGTTTTTGATGGAAGAGATTGAACTGAATCAGTCCAAACAGTCACAGCCAAACTGGAGCACCAGGGTCACCTGATTTGTACAGTACTGAGACAGTAAAAATCTGTAAATTGTTGCCACTTCACATGCTTTAACTGGAGGTACTGCACTGAGAAGCTGTTGGGTTTTTTTCCCCTGCAATCTTTGTTGTTTGGGGGAGAAAAAAGTTACACTTAAAAACAGATGGGAATTCCCCAAAAGCTGAGGTGAAGCAGACCTCTGCAGACTGCAACTGTGAAATGCCTACTTCAGCGTGACCATTCTTCTGTTTTAATTGAGCTATGAACAATCTGAGAAATAAACTCTTTCCTAACCACACAGGAGAACAAATGGAAGTACATGTTCAAGCAGATTATGATACCTAATGCCTTGTCATCAGAAAGCTACTCCAAACAACATTCTGACTAAGAGATGAGCAAGGCAAAAACCAACAGAACTTTCAGTCAGTCTCCAACTTACCTTGCTATTTATCAACTTCATTATTTAAACACAAGATTGCTTTTTTAATAACCACACTCACACAGTGACTTAATTAAGGCATAATCCAGCTGACTGAAGTTTTCAGTAAAATGTTTCTGTTGCTTTTTATTAGTAATAAGTGGTTCAGGTTACTGCTGGCCAATGTAATGGTCCATTAAAGAGGAGACTGAAAACAAGATTGCTTTAATGCTATCTTCCATTAGGGCAATTTGTAAATTAAATGTAGTGCTGGCCACTGGACTCAGGGAGCCTTCAAAAAACCTTCTTAATAAATCATCCTATTAGATAAGGTTCCAGGCTTTAAGCAGGAGCTGGTAGAACTCTGAAGCCAGTGTGGTTTTAGAGAAAGTTGCTCACTTTCTCATTCCAGAGAAAGAATGCTGCCACTGCCCACAGCAGCTGTCATCCAAAAAAACGCAGGGCAAACTTGTGGAAGACCTAGCCAAAAAAACAATGGTTGATATTTAACAGACAGACTTGAAAAGAGAGCCCTTCAATTCAGCATGCCAACTGGAGACTCAATTTAACAGCAATGCCTCTGATTGCATCATGACAATTCTTTTGTAAATGACATTTTGGGCTCTCAAATACTCAAGAGTCTTTCTTCCATGCAATCTGGAATCATATCCGAGGATCCTGTAATACTTCAATTTTCTATTTCAGTTTTCATGTGAAGTATTTGAGGTTTTCTAGAATTGTAACTTAAGTGCAGAACAGACTCCTCTGATAAAGCCCAATATACTTAGATGGAACAAGCAATACACAAATCCCATTGTCCTTCTATGTACAAAAGCTGATGCATAAAAAACTCAATCATGTTAGACAGGAAAACACACAACTTCAACAACACGTCGTAAGACCGGATGCACCCCAAAATTTTGAAATCCACAAATTCCTTCACAGTGCAGGAAGAGACACAAAATAATAGGTGAGCTCCCAGTCTCATTCCAGAACTGACAGACTGTGCTTTGGCTACTCTGGGGACAAAGACAAGCCATGACTTAGGCAGCTGGTAAGTTACTGAGCAGCAAGTAGCTTTTAAGTCACAACTGTCTCTAGCACCATATGTGCTCCATTGGGAATGAAAGAACAGACTATTTTCTTCAGAATTAGAAATCACAATTATATCCCTTGAATGAACAACAGAAGAAGCTCAGAGCCCCAAATATAAGAACATTTACGCTTTAACATTTTCCCAATTAAATTACTGCCTGTTAAGCTTAGTATAGTGCTACTACCTAATTTTTTTAAAATCTATTTGGCTTATATTTTGTTTTCTAAACATTCCTAATATGCATTTGCTTCCAGGCTGCATTCTGTGACCAACCCTGTTTATTATCAGAGCCCTTGGAGTTCACATGAATGCCTAGAAAGCTTCCTGGAGCTCTACTCACCCTGCCTTTTAAACTAAACTAGTAGCACAGGTACCTAGAAGTAAAAACAGAGACAAAAAAGTTAAGAGATGCATTTAATGCACCATGGTAGCATAAAGCCTTTTGGAGTAATGGTAATTTAACCATTCTTTGCATTTCCTGAATGTCAGTTTATAATAATGCATTCCCTTATATCAATGGCTTTGACAAGTCAGGAGGAGTAAAGTAAATGGTGACAACAAAGAAAGTGCCAAAAAAATAGAAGAGACCATATTTCTCTCAAGTAAGCATTGTAGCAGGCTCATTCAATGCTTTCCCTCCATGTTAACCTACACCATGGTAAAGCAGGGAAACAGCCACACAAGCACAGAGTACTGAGTAAATGAAGACTCCTGATGCCACCCTGCTATAATGCAAATGGACAAATGGTCAAAGGCATTCACTAACAAGTGATCACTGAAACCCACAGATCAGAACTCCTGGAGAGCACCATATTTCAGAAAGATGTTTTAGTACAGAGCTGTACCGAAGCTGGAGACAGAACATTCCTTGTTGCATTTGATGATCAGACTCCTAGAGAGGTTCCTCAATGAAAGCAAACCCTACTAAACCAGTCCTAAATACATACTGGTTTATACAGATATGTTCGAGAAGGAAAAGAAGGCGCTCCAGTCACATCACTTATTCCGACTGGTTTGGTTCTGCATTCAGGCATCTGCTTTCAAGGTCATCCTTATTGTGAGCAGCTGGCTCCTCGCCGCGGGCAGCAGAGATTTCTGACCGCTCAGTCTTTGTGTCAGGCAGCTCCTCCCGGGCCGAGGCGGAGCCGTGCAGCTCCTCCACGCGGAGGGTGGGGCTGGTCGTTGGCTCGGGGTCCGGCCGCGGGGCTGGCGCTCCGCTGTCCCCGGGAGGCTGAGCGCAGCTGGCAGGAGCTACCACCACGGGAGGCTGAGGTAGGTCTTTCTGTGAATGGAAGATCACAGTCAAAACCACGGAAAACAAGGATCAGTGTGTCCAGTCATCTGAGGTAATGCTGATACAAGATGCACACTGAAGTTCTATCAACTCTGTTATGATTCTCCAGCAGTGCACAGATGAATATAGTTATCCTTTTTTTGTGTTTCATAGGACACCAGGGGAATTTTTCCTTCCAGAAAAGTGTTTCCTTTCTTAGTGATTGTTCCTCACCAGTTTCATATGTGCTCTGCTAAGGCAGCAACAGGCACTTGGTCCTTGGCTATCCAGCTCTGCCCACCTTTACTACCAGTGTACAAGAACTGGCAACTTTTACATAACATTTCAGATTATCTCAAATATTTCTCTGACAATTAAATTAATTTCTCTAGTGGAAGTTTGCGAACTGTTGAATAATAAAATAAAACTCACTGGGGGAACCTCTAGCTTGATAGATTTGACCTTCTTCTAGTAAGTATTCAAAAACTAAAATCAGGCATCATGATAGAAATTTTCCTTTTTAAATCAAGTGAATTTCACTTGCAGCACAGTGAAACAAAGCGATAATTTACTGCACTGAGCTACATTTCCACCTTCATAAACCGTAAGCTATGAAAAAATATGAAGAAAATATTTTAAGAGTATATTTTATATAGTACTACACCCCACATTTTATATAATATTGTAACTTTTTACTGCTATTGGTACTTCCAACAGAGATCAAAGAAGTAACATTTTGGCAGAATCAAAGACAGACAAGATATACTTGACTTTTCACTACTCTGATTCAAGTGGTCATAAACATTGCAAAAACCAGAAAACCTTACTGAGGCAAAAAAAAAAAAAAGTATGTAAAAAAGCAAACAACCAAGCAAAACCAAAATCTTTGTGTGATAATACTGCAATATTTTACTCAACTTTAATTCTAGTTAGGTTTTTACATTATTAGTACTTCCTGCAGACACTCATAGCAAACTGGTATTCACCGCAAAGCCGCTGCCCGTCCAGAACGCGGCCAGCTCCCTTCTCCAGAGGGCCACCCCCAGGCTGGTGAGCAGCGTGCAGGGCACCAGGTAGAGGAGGGCAGGCTGGCCCATCTGCATCAGTGCCAAGGCAACAAAGGTCACAAGGAGGCCTATGCCATATGCTGGAAGGAAACAAACCCAGTTACTCACACAGAGCTTCGCTCAAGCACAACTGAGCAATTGGATGAAGGAGCATTCTCACTGGCACCTTTTCAAGCAATATTTAAAACATCTTTAGAGAGAAGCATTATTTATACCATGTAAACCTGGAATACTACAGTTTTTCCATTGATAACAACACGTGAAAGTGGAGTGATTGGCCTAGTCCATACTGGGCAACTAAATCATTACCTTAAGCAAAATAAATATATGAAATATTGTGCCTCATACTATATTTATGAATTCAGCAGAGACAGACAAATATTTTGACCATTATAATGCACTGCTTGTTTGGGTTGGCTTTGGCTGTTTCTTACTATCCTGCCCACAGCTAAAAAAAAAAAAAAAAAAAGCCTGCTCTAGGTTATACAATTTATTACTATTATTATATTATGATACTACTTAATTACTATTATTTCTATTTAATTTCTGCATAAATGTGGCAAAATTTATTTAGTAGAAGAGAAGCAGCTTCGATCTCATAATGTAATTATTTTCAATTACATTTTCAAGACAATGAAGCTAACCCAACTTTTTCTTCAGATCCAGATTCCAGATTTTTCTTCAGGTCAAGAAAGACATTGAGTGGCTGTCCAGAGAAGAGAACAGAGCTGGGAAGGGTCTGAGAGAAGCAGCTGAGGGAGCTGGGGGGGCTCAGCCTGGAGAAAAGGAGGCTCAGGAGGAACCTTCTCACTCTCTACAGCTCCCTGACAGGAGGGCACACCCAGGTGGGCTCCCAGGGAACACGGGGCAGGACGAGAGGAAACGGCCTCAAGTTCTGCCAGGGGAGGCTCAGACTGGGTATTAAGCAGACCTTCCTCCCCAGAAGTGTTTTCCAGTCCTGGCACAGCTGCCCAGAGCAGTGGTGGAGTACCTATCCCTGCAGGGATTTCAAAGATGTGTGGATGTGGCATCTGGGGACATGGTTAGAGGTGGGGGACTGGCTGGACTTGATGATCTCAGAGGGATGTGATTAGAATAATCAATAGCTCTTTACAATTCTTGAAAATTCTTTCTGGGGGGGTATGTTCTGTTATTACTGAGAGTTCCTTATATCTAATTAAAATATTTCTTATTGATTCTTCTTGTGATTTAAGTCCATTGCCTCCCATCTTATGTGCACACCTGTAGGAAAAGTGTCTGTTGTCTCTGCAGTCTCCCATTAGGTAGCTGTGGACAGCAGCAGAATCTCCTCTTTGCCTTCTCTTCTCTTTGCAACCCTGTGCTCCAGCCTTCTGCCACCCTGACGGGCTCCACTGGATTCACTCCAGTATGTCAATGTCTGTCTGGCACCAGGGATCCTGGTGAACTCAGTCTTAAGTGACAAACTGAGAGGAATAATCACTCCTCTCCTAACTGCTGACTCCACCTGGCTAATGCAGCCCTGCATGTGGCTCATTCTCAGTGCTGCAGCAGCACACTGCTGACTCTTAATCAATACATTTTCTGATTTTTGCAAACACATTTTTAAAGTACCAGATAAGACAACAACTTTGTCTTACTGTATATGAGAGACAATGATCTGCAACATCAATAAAAGCATCTCTCTACCCCTGCTAGAAGTATCCATGAACCTAGGTATTTTTTCAAAAGAATTTCTAAAAAAGTTGCTCATGACAATTTCTCATGAAAATTGCTGCAAGCATTAGAAGTCTTTGCTAGCAGGAGTACATTGTAAGAAAGACAACAGGAATCTGTCAGATCCTGTTCATCAGTAGTATTTAAGTTCATGGCACATAACTCTGTGGATTTTACAAATTAAAGAGAAAAGACTAGGATATCTCTAAATCAGTTACCATAACGAAATTCCCTGCATCATAGATTGTAGATTTTTAGAATAATTTCTTTTCTAAGAAATTAAGAACAAAGTCACAGAATGATATCCCTGAACCTGAATTCTTATGCACAATCAACTCAAAGATTCATGAATCAAGAATCCACACGAAAAGATACGTAACTACAAGGGGTAGATGAGACTCTTGGCAGCCATGGTGACAAGAAGCTCCCCTGACCTATGGCAGACAAAACAGCTCAGAAAAGCAACATCAGCTAGTTTGGTGATAGAAGATCTAGCCTTGAAAGCACTTTGCTAAGTATTTCTGTTTAATAATAAAAGGAGGAAAAAGATTAAATCCCCAGACGATGCCATGCAAGACTGATGCCATGCTTTTGGAGGGAGCCACTCCTGCAGGTCTTGTGCTCAGCTGGCACTGTGGTACATACCTATTGTGCAGGCTACAAAATAGACTCTGGATGACTGCACCTGAATATCAAATCTATGGCAATAGGCTACCAGTAAGCCTAGGAAAAGAAAGAATAATTACAATATGCTTTCAACCTAGTCATGCACTTCATGAGAAAAACAAAACCATCAAACCAGCTAGGAACTTTGAAGAATTTTTTTCCCCAAAAAACTTCCTTGGTACCCTGTGTTTAAGCACCATGACAACATATCCAGGAGGCCACACAATTTACAAACCAGTTATCTGATGGCACTAGCCCCATGTATTGGAAGCACTCCAAAAGTAAAATACACAGCTACAAACTGCAGATCATAGATAAAAATGTCATCCCATCCCTACTAAACATTTGTAAAAATACAGTGATCACAGTAAGAGCATGAGTAAGTTCAGCCCTTCAAGCTGGCACTGAAGCCAGCAGAGTTTTATGGTTAATGACTATGCCTGCTGCAGACTGGGGGGAGGGGGGAGACTAATGGGGATGGCAAAGTTTGTATTTCCCAAAATAACAAGAAACTAAACAAATAATCTCTCAGAAGAAATCTGAAAGCCAGAAGGTGCATAATTCTTTCACCTGCAGTGATGCCAGGAATAGTTCTACATACTATCTAAAATCCAGTTTGAGAGAAGGTGTGATAGAGACACTGGATGTAGTGTGGCTAACAGGAAGTTTTGAGTGGTCAGGCATCTGCACTTAAACCATGTGCAAATGGACAAATAATTATCACCACACTATTAAAGATGCTTTATAGTATAGAATCAGTTGCTAAATCAACTCCTGCAATTTCCATACATTTCTTGACATCACTGCATATGAAACTGAATCATAAGATAAATGTGCATTTTTCTTGTAGAAAAGGTGAACAGTGCACAAAAAAACCTATACTTGAAAATTTATCAGGTTTATAGTAATCAAATCAAACCTACCACTTGAAGCAGGAGTACAAGAGGAATAAACTAATATGACAATGCAACACATAAAATTCTTAACATGCTAAACAATACCTGGAACTAAAATGTCTCCAAATCCTAGGAGAGAAAAAGGCCTGTCACAGAGAGCCAGTGGTGAGGAATTCAGCCGTGGAACTTTCAGGACCATTGGCAGCTTGGAACAGAGAGACACATGTCTATGAAAGGGACAGTGACACTACCTACCAGAACTTGCTCCTGTTGAACTCAAACTGCAGGCTTAAAGTACAGCAAATGTATCTTTTAACATATTCTGGCAACTAATAAAATGCATTTAAGATGGGAGCAATGAAATACTTTCTAAATACTATGTTAATTTCAGTCCTCACATACAATTGGGTGTCAACTCTGCTTTAGCTGCAGGTATGTACAATTTTGAGGTAAGCTGCTACATGCACAAGAAATAATTTATACAGTTCATTCACCTGGGTGCAATGAAAGTCCCAAAAGACAAAGACACCAATAATGTTAAAAAGTCATTTCTCAAATCACTTTAAAGATTCTTCCCTGCTCCCAGTGTTCCTACTTATTACATAATTTGCAATGTGAGGCACAATGTATGCCACAGTCTATTGCAAACCTGTATTCTCTTTATTATAGTACATTAAAGAAACTTTCTTTTTTCTTTTCTTCTATTAGTGCCAAATTATTTTATATGCTTATATTTTCATTACTATTTTATACAACTCATTCTATGTATAAAGTCGAATCCAAAGAAGAGAAAACAAAAAAGTCAAGACATTAGTATGGACTGATCCATGTCCTGCAAACAACTATTTTCTTTGCTATTTTCCCACGTGACACTACTGCTTTCATTGCTGAAATAGATCAAATTAATCCTTAAATTAACAAAACCAGGTTTTCCTACAGACTAATTGTTTTTTTTTCTCATTCTATCTCACTGTCTCTGCATCTCACATACTTTCCTCCCTGAGTCAGCCACATCTTGTAAGGTGTTCATGCAATTGGCTGCTGTCCAACGGTGCAAACCCACTGAACACTGACTTCTGTTTTCTTCTGTCTCCAATTTGTGTTTCTCTCCTTTACCTATAGCCTCAGCTTTTCATAAAACAAATGTCAAAAAAGGGAAGGAGGGGGAAGAGACAGACTGATTATGTTTTATCTCTTTAGGAAAAGATGCCTATGCTTAATTAGCAGCAAGTTAATATTTACAGATGTGAAGCTGAGCTAACCAGCTTTCTTATACTGAAACCCTGTCAAAAAAAGTTATAGGAAACCCAAAGCTGGTGTGACAAACCACTACAAGTCTGTTTTGCCCCTCTAGAATAAATATTCAGGAGCACTTATTCCCACATTAAGTTCTTTTCAGACTGGCATCTTAATTTCAGCTTTGTGGTCTTGCATTTTAGAGAAGTTAAAAGTGCAATAGTTGAAAGTTAGTGCCAGATTTTCAGACAACATGCAGTACCTTTTCATGAGTGGCAGAATCAGATGGGCCTGCAGCCACCTCCACCATTATACTCTCCCCAGTCTGAAGAAAAAAAATGGGAAAACTGTAAATCAGCATTTCATTCAGCAGCTCTGGGATCATTTAGGAACACACAGAGAAACAAGTGATTACACTTTGCTCTTTGGGCAGCAGGCAATAGAGAAGCACTTTACTTACCTTTGTTAGAAAGGGTGTGATAAATACAAAGAATACATCATACACAAAAAGAACCAGGAGGAGTAAGGTACAGCCCTGAAAGAAGAGACAAGATACTTGGTATTTACACACTATGCATTAGCAAACACCAAAGAAGTAATAATTAGAAGGCCATTCAAAGAAAAAGCTACCAAAGACTAAAACAAATAACTCATGTATTTCTCTCAATTCCTAAATATTTTAGATGAAGGAACCTAAAGGGTCTCGCATGCACCATATAAGAAAAAGTAATTCTAAAACACAAAATTACATGTTAGTGCCCAAAATTCTTTATAATGTAAAATCTGGAAATGGAGCCATTTCAATTTGCTGGGATATATGAAGAAGCTCTACATCTGGAGGATGCCAGGCATAGCTTGTGATACTATACACCCCTTTACTCTCGTCTATACAAACTTAGAGGTGAAGATAATTTGAAACGAGTTTGAACACCTGCTTAAGGGACAACTGAATGAATAATGCTGATTTTTGTCTTAGGATACTGACTAAGGTCAGAAAGATTTGAAAAAAACACTAGACTGATGCACTAGTTGTATGTCAATTTGAAAAACAAAATCAAACCATTCAAAACAAAACAACCAAAAAAAAAACCCTCAACAAAATACCCAAATACACAAATAAATGGGTAGTGTGTGATTTACTAGTGAACCCTCTACAGAATCTACAGAACAATCACATGCAACTTATTGGTCTTCATTACACTCATTGCATCCCCTTTTTCCAAGCTACATATAACTAGAAGTGCATTTCCAAGGCAATATACTCCATTATAAGTGACTTCTCTGTTCTAACACATACATGTGAACTTCTTCTCTTTAACTTTCTTCTTAAATTTAACTTCTCTTTAACTTTCATACCTTAAATGTAGGCAGACGAATTGTTTTCAACATGTAGAGACAGAAAGCAATTCCTAAAGCATCTTGCAGAACCCAGGCCCACCTTAAAAAGAGGAGAGCAACATGTTTGCAGGAAACAGCAGGAAAAGCAGACCAAGCCTTGTCCTCACTTAGGACCTGCTTGGGACAAAAAAAACCCCTTTATTCAAAGTACTTGCTTGAAACTGACATTGTTGTCAGCATGAATTTATAAATGGGAAGTTGCTCTTTATCAACCTGATAACCTTGGGAGATGGGGGAAGAGCTGTGCAATAGTGTCTGTCTAGACTCAGTAAGGTTTTCCACTGACAATCCTCCATAAAATCCTCAGAGAAACTGATAAGTACAAGCTAAATGAGCAGTGAGGCAGACTGAAAACTGGCTGAATAAGGTCAATGGATACCAAAATGGGAAGTGCTGGGGTCCTTTGTCCTGTGCATAGGTGTGCACCCTTGTGTGTTGGGGAAGTAATATCAAAATCTTGAGTGCCTAGCAAGTAGTTCTGGAAAAACAGATGAAATAAAGATGTTGGCAGTATTTGACATAGACACTGAAAATAGTTATGTGAAGGTTTGAGGCCTTTTCCTTAGTTTAGATAATACCAAATGCCACAAATACCAAAGAAGCAACAGACATCCTGTCCCAAGCCTGGCAGGAAAGGCCTGGAGATAAGGGTTACAGATAAGAAAGCCATAAAACATGGCAATTTAGTAGTTCCTATAGGTTGCATGCAAATATTAGGAAATTAGTATATTGTATTAGATTGGTTATTGGGAAATTAGAATATTCATAATGGAAAAATACTTATTGTGTTGTGAATGGAAAATTGCTTTCTTTTCTTTTCTCTCCTCCCTCTTGCTCTCTTGCTTTCTATTACCTCAAATCTCTAACCTTTCCCTCTAAGCTCTCTCTTATACCCACGCCCTATAATAAAATACTAACCTGAAGAACAAAACATATTAAGCTTTTGAGTCTGTTTTGCGACCATCTCCCAACTATACCCCCACACTTGTGTGCTGAGGCAAATTGACAGCTGGGCCTGTTTTTCAATTGTATTCTGCAAGTTAAGTATACAAGTGCTCTTTGCTGTACTCTCAACTGCTAGGGTGAAAGAGAAGTAGGACCTGAGATAACACTGAGGTTTCCCACAAATTGCTATGGTACAGGTACAAGGAGAGATGATGCTGCTGGATCAATACCTGTGTACTTGCTGATGGAGCCTCGTGCAGGGGACACTCAGGCCCACTCCAGCTCTGGGGCAGAAAATGGATTTCCTAGTCCTAAATACTGCAGGTTGGAACATCTCTATAGTACTGCTGTACACCTCAGTCTGACACTCATCTCTCTAAAACGTCTTTCAGAGCTGATGATTCCTGGATTTGAGTTCTGTCATTGGGTGATCCACACAGAACACAGATATCACAAAAGCAGTAAAATGCATTCAAAGTACAAGTCAGACATCTTTGGTATCATCATCAGAAACACAAGTCAGCATTTCAGCTCCAACACTGAACCCTCAACAGAGGAACCAAGAAGATGAATACAACCTGTATACATGGGGAAACTGGAATATCTGAGAGTGAGGTAAGAAGTAAAAAAACCCAAACAAAAACCAAAACACAACACTAGATAAAAGATCCACCTCTAACAAAAGTGGTAAGAACATGCTACACTTAGGTACTACAACAGCACTAGGTGCATAGAATTACTGACTCATACAAGAAAGCTGAGAGAAACTAAAAATCTGACAATCTTACCAGCTCTTACTCTCATTAAGAAGTTAGTTAGACAACTTGTGTCCAACTTTCCATATCACTTCTGAAAAGTTGTCTAAAGTCAAAGAGATCAGGACACTGACTGGGACTCAGAGAGATTCAAGCTTAACAAGAGACAGTTTTAATTTACACAAGCAAGAAAAAGATAGAGTACATAAGGAACAACAAAGAATTTCTGCCTGTCTCTACTTTTTTTTTCCTGTCATTCCTAATTTCTGGATACATGTAGACTTCTGTGGATGTCAGTTACTTATACTATAAAGCATTCTACAATTTTTAGCACAGAAACTAAAGTGCACACTTACTGATCTTCATTTCTGAAGACTCCCCAGATGACGCTGACAGAGATACAAAATGCTGCCAAGAGCAGCATCCGGACCTGGGGACGCTTGTGGAAATAAGGCAAGTTGTTCTCTGGGATTCTGGAGAAGAAATACACCAAAGCTACAGTTCTCTATGTGGATAACCTCTTGTTTCATAAACATTTTGAAGCATGAAGGCACCTTTTAAACCCCATACCTACTCAACAGTATAAAACCAAGTTTCCCGATTAAAATTTTGAAAGTTGCCACATACCTACACTTGCCCAAGGGGAATCTTCTTACAAAGGGAGACAGACAACTGTAAAGACCAATCGAGGCAGCCAGGCAGAATATTCCTATTATAACATAGACTGAGGGGGAAAAAGTATTAGGTCCAAGTAGGATAAGGCAAGAGATGCTTTTTTTGTATCCTGGCTGAATAAAGAACAGACAGTCAATAAGACCAAATGAGAAATAAGGCTTACATTTAAACAGTGAAAGGTAAATTCAGAGACTTCAAATGATTGATTAGATCCATGCTCTTTAAGTATCTAATTCTAGCTCCTTTTACTCAGGTGTACTTTATGCAATACCTACTTAAACAAATCAAAGCCTCTATCCTAATCTTCTTAAAGTAAGTCATAAGCTTCAAAGGCAACCTATGGTGAAGCATTTATCTTCTCTTTATGAGTACACAGGAGCACTACAAGGGAATATCAAAATCACTAAGTAGCAAAATGCATCAATACAGTTTTACTACTTCCTCAGAAATACACAGAAGCACTAGGCTCTCATGGTTTTTTCTGTCAATCTGATGAGGGATCAATAGAAAATTATAGTCTTTATAAAGATTAAAAAAAATTATCCTTGATCTTGACTTCAAATTGAACAATAATAGAAAAGAATAGGTCTGAGAACACCTTTAACAAAAATAAAAGGTATTTACTTAATCAGCTTTAGTGTTTGAAAGAAGCTTTATGACCAGCCTCACAAAAAGCAGGATTAAAAATCTAATCAGTGAGTCTTCTTATAGTATTATATTGGGATGAAGACACATGACAGAAGAGAGCTGTTTCATTATTATTTTCACAATAAAACGTTCTGTGAATGATGTCAGCCTTGTGATATTCAAGATGTACCAATACAAATACAACCTTAAGAGTACCTAAGTGGTCATAGAAGAAATAAAGGAGGACGAGCATGGAGCAGCACATCACTACAAACACACAGATCATGATGGGAGTCACATCCACTGTTTCATCATCGTGTTTCTCTGCCCCGTCATCCCGCTTGTGCTTCATGTACCTCCTGCAAGAGTAACACAGCTACATCAGTTCACTCTCTCTGCAACAAATACACAAGGACCTGAATCTTCAGCAAAAACCACAGGGGGTGAAAACATGTCACACCAATGCCTGCTTTGACTCCCACTCAGTCACTGGAACCACATTTTCCATGGAGGTGTGACCATCAGGTGTAATGCAATGCATATACCACTAACTGCTGCCTTAACTTACCTAGAGTACTATTTCATTTGCTAAAAACTCAACTGAATCCTGAAAAGTACCACAGAATAATGTATTAACTTCAGAAGAAATCCTTGAATCAGGTTGTGTATACAAAACAAATGTTAGAAATAAGTGTGGCACAATGACCTCCTTCTCCCAGTCCCACCTGCTGGGAAAAAGTAACTATAAAATTTCATTTAAAAATTGGTAACAAACCAATTTTAGTGTGTTAGCCATTCAATCAATTTGGTTTGCCCTATACCAGTGAAAGCAAATTTTATTATTTTTTTTACAAAGTATTTTTGTGGCGAATTTTCACAAAAGCCCAAACAGGAAGCTTACTAATTAATAATTTTCTGAGGTTTTCAAATGTTTGGTCTTTTGACACGGGAAAATCTTAAAATTATCTACATGCAATTTATCCTCCACTGATTTCCTACAGTGACCAAACCAATGCAAGGCTCAGGGCATTTCACACATCACATCATCATTTTCCCATTCTGACTACAGAGTCTAACCTCACTAGCAGAGCTGCCAGGTGATGCTTACATAAACACCATCTATTTTTTTTTTCTGTGAATAATACAGGAAAACTGGCATACTGCAAAGTTACTCACTTTTTCACATCTCTGCTTCCTGCCCAGTAGCCTCCAATGGCAACAGTGCCCACGGCCATGACAAAGATAATCACCATGTTGTAGTCCAGCACAGGCTCATTTGGGGCATACATTGCTCCTTTCACTGAGCTGCCAAAACTCTGTGGAGGTAAATACAAGTTAGGAAGGACACCCAAAAAGCCACATTAGCAAAGGCTTGCTTACTTAATTTTCACTAAACAACCTCACAATCAGGCTTTATTATAAACACATAAGAGCAATCTATTGGCTCTTCTATTAGGGATATTTACTTCTAGCACCAAGCTGTATTTTGATTTTATTCCAAAGACTGAGAAAATAACCTCCCCTAGAGATTTGATTTTTTTTCCCAAAACACAATAATGCAATCTTCATGAATACATTCTCTACACATTCAAATCTCTTAAGGTGGACTTAATACTGTTGAGCAACGACTCATTTATGTGAGATAATATAAATGAGAGCTTTTAGTATTGAGTTTACCTTGCCAATATCTAACATATCAGTATAGCTTAGCAGAGCCACAGGAATATCAATCTCTTCATACTGACTCCTATTACCTCCAGGAGGAACCTGAAAGACAGTTCAAACCAGGCAAAAATATGTTGATTTCTGCAAGTACTTCTACTCCTTCAAAAGGGTTAAAGTTGCAAAATATTCTAGAAAAGAACTTACTGACATCTAACACTCAAAAGTTAAAATATATGCCTGCTCCCAGTAAAATAAAAGCAATGTAAGACTGTAACAGCAAAATGCAGCAAATTTCAAGCAGTATCTTTTGCAGGTTTATGGTATGTGCCTCTAGTATTGACCACGACTCAAACCTACTACTTTTATTTTCTAAACTACTGATTTTAAAATACATGCTGCTGATGCTCCAGGTAAATCTAAAGCACGAGATTCAGTGTGGCAGTACAATGGAATCACAATCAACCACCTCCACTGACTCCAGCATTTCATTTGGAGCAAGGGTAGCTCTGAGCCCTTAACTTGAATGTCACATGAGCTCTGTACCAGCTCTTCCTGCTTTTAAATGTCTCATTCATTCTTTTGTCAGATGTATGGTTTCCATACATGTGCATGTACTCAACATATGTACATGCAGGAACACACATGCATTATTTACTTTAAAGAGGAACAACGAACACCAGCAATGTGCACTGAAGACAAGACAATATCTAGCATCAGAGGAGTATCAGCAGCATAGGAAGATAAAAAGCAACTTACCAGTCTCTCTCTACTAACAATCAGCAGCCCACGAGCCCCATTTATCTGAGCAAGCCTCACTTTCTCATAGAAGGTGCAATTTCCTCTCATCACCATGGGTATTTGATTATTAAATCCCCCATCAGGTACATCAGAAGGGAGAACACAAAACAGATGCTGTCTGATCCTGCAGTTGCAAGAGTGACTGAAAAAAAGAAATTAGTTAAATACATATATATATAACACAAAATAATAAAAGAAGTCAAGAGCAGAAGCCAGAGCTTCTGAAGAGTAATTTAAAACTTTCCAGTAATGGAGTGCAGAGTATTCTCAGACCAATGCTGCCTTCTCTATTATGTAGGGTCCTGCCTTGTTTCACGTTATTGCACAGAATTCTGCTGGTAATAAAATCTGGGATATGACCTTCACTTGCATTTATTTTCCTCAGCATCGTTGCTTTTCTGATGTGCACAGCTGGGATGTGGGAGGAGAACAGCAAGGTTTTATCCTGGGCTGGCAGAGTGGCAGGCTGGGATGATGGAGGGTATGAACAGCTGGAAACCAAAACACAGGCTGGGGAAAAGTACAGAAGCACATGCAATGAACTTCCATGCTGAAACCTACTGTATCCAGGGACCTGAGGTTTTGCATCCCATGTATTTGAATACTGGATTCTAAGCTACTCCTCTCACCACTTGTGATCCACAGAGTTTGTAAGCCTTAGTTTTGGTCTTTCTCAGACCCAAAGGCATCTAATATTTCAACAGCAACATCCCAAAGACACTTCAAGGTTTTAGAAATAACACTGGCACTAATTGTTCCTTGCAAAATCTAAACAAGCACCAGCATCTTTGCCCAGTTCTCTTTGCAAGTTACCTGAAAACTCCAATTATCTACCAAACAACCAAGCTGTGCTAAGAGAAGCAGGTCTCAGCCCTTGCTGGGGTGAGCTGTTAGATTTGAGAAGAGTCAAGGTAAAGTTTTAACCTGAAAAAATGACACATGGAACAGTTTGCATTAGAAATCCACAGGTACACGATATACAATACCTGTGCAACAGACTCCACTGTTTTAGGAGGGAAAAGGGAAGTGTCAGGATGCCAGTAGGTTCAACCTTATTCAGAAAACTGCTCTCTCCAGCCTGACCTCTAGAGACAGCAAAATGCTCCTAGGCACACTTCTTGGCTGGCCAAGTGTGAGAGCACAGAGCACAACACAAATGCAGAGTGAGCCAGAGTGGTGCACTGCACTGCCTCAGGTAAGGAACTGTACTGCTGCAGCACTGCAGGGGGAGGAGCAAGAATGAAAGAAGAGAAATGCAGGAAAGAACCAAGCAAGGAGACAGGGACTGGCAAGGGATGTAGCATACACTACTCAGGTGTCTGGCAAGCTGTTCTGGACCACACTGGCTCCTGCAGAGCTATGCAGATATCACTCTACTGGATTTTTCTGAGACTGATTTAAACAAGGTGCCTACAGTACAGCCCCCAACTCCTGTAAGTACCACAGTCAGTCATGCATGTGCTGATTCACATTTCACAGGCAGGGCAAGTGCAAGAGTTTATCAGCTGAGTCTATACCAGGCAAAGACAGCTACTAATGTATCTAGGGACTAATCTACAGTTGCACTAAAGCCCCCAGAAGTAACTGAGACTTGCCTACACATTGGTAAGGAACTCTAATAATTCTGTCAGCTCTAATAACTCAACTGGCTGAATAAAATGAACCAAGTATCAGTCAACTACACGTTCCCCTATTAGTAGCTCGTTCAAAGTGCATTTGCTGATTTCATCATTCAGTGCCAGTAACTTTTTCTCACAGGAAAAAAGTGAAGAATTTACAAATTTTTCAGTTCATACAGCTTTGGATAATGCAGCAAAAGCTTGACAGAGTTTATGACTCCTTAATCTTACACTTGACACTGAGAAAGCACTAAAGGCCACAGTTCACAGCCATGTGGTATCCTCTTGTATCATGCTGATGCACAAACACTCCATTGCAAGCACAGATATGTGCCATTTTAATTTCATTGATCACATAATTGAAAAAGAGTATTTCTGTTTTGAACAGCAATAGCCATTATCTCTGCACAAAGCCTGGGAATGAACACTGCCATCCTAGGACTGCCTAGTCATCTTAAGAGATAAAGTATTTTCTAAGCAGAGCAAGCAATGCAGTTGCTTCAAACTGTACTAATCCAAGTAAGAAATCAGAAGTTTCCTTGTAACAACGATATTTTTAATACATTTTTCGTCATCAGTTAGCTAAGTACTTACAGCTTTACCCAGATCATGTGGCAAATGGGCCCACTGAGAGTTGAAGAGAATACAGTAGTCTTTTCCTTTGCTGCTCCCCTTCTCTGAAAGGACATGCACCATCCCATACTCACAGCACACCTGAAAATGTAACAAAAATTTCACAAGAATTTTAGGTTACATAAAATATCAGAAGTGAAGGGAGTAATTTGCTGTTGACTGTGCTGCTTTGTATTTTTAAAGAAAAACAAAACAGTCTACAACGTTTCTGTATTTGTGCAGGGAGTACAGTGGAATTTGTTACTATTTCCCTCATGCTTCAAAGAAAGACTTCAGATACATTAGCCAGATTCCTTCCTACACATCAATTGGTCAAAGAATCAAGTGAAACCATTTCATGATTCTGTGAATAAGACACCAGCTCCTGAAAGTACAGCCTGAAATAATGATCAATTCTAGATTTGCAGCACTCCAAAACTCAACCTTGGACGCCTTTGCTGAAGATGTGGCAAGACCCCATAGCAGCAACAACTCTTTTTCTGCCCTAGGTAGCACAAGTAGACTCTCAAGTCTACCTACTGCATTTACTTATCTCTGCTTCAATGACTTGTCAAAACTCCAACAGCTGCAACAACATAAGCAGTGAAGATTACATGTCTAAGATTTATAATTAAAGGCCTGTCCTGGGTCTGCCTGGGATGCAGTTAATTTTCTTTACAGCAGCTGGTATGGTGTAGTGTTTTAGTTTTCTGCCCAGAACAATGCTGATAACAAGCTAATGTTTCAGCTATTGCTGAACAGTGTGCAGAGCATCAAGGCCTTCCCTGTTTCTCACCCTGTTCTCCCAGTGAATACATGCCCAAGAGCTTTGAAGGGGTCATAACCAGGCAGATGACTCAACAGAGAGATTTTTCATACCCATAGCATGTCACGTTCATTTTTATAAGGAGGTCAGCTATTTTTTGCATCATGTGCACGTTAGAATTCTCCTGAAGAACTCCTGGAAACTGAGGTAACAGAACCCAGATCATGTAGTAAAACACAGAGAAAGAGAACAAGAACTACAGCAAAAATAAACATAGCAACATGCAGCAAATCTACCAGTTTTAGGCTGATACACAGCATGTAACCTGCTTGTTCAGTGAACTGCTCACAGTACATCTAACTGCAAGATGTGCTGATTTTAACAAATATTTTCAGCTTCCCATTGTTGCAAAAAAATACACAGCAAACACAGTAATTTTCCTTGTTATTTTGGTTATGCCAGATTGTAGCAGGCCATTTTCCAGCAAAACTGGAAGATCTGGGGGCTCACAAATAGTACTAGCAAACACTTCCTTAACACAGACTTCTCACACATCTTATTCTTCATGATGAAGTCTGTTCTTTTAAATGTCTACTCATTTCCTTCCCTGTATATAGTGACTCAATTTTTGTGAGTACCAGGTATATTCCTTATCTGCCACCCAAAAAGCTGAATCAAAACCACCTACAAGATTATATATATATATATGTACACACACACACATGTGTGTATGTATGTATATACATAACCTGCAAAATAAAGTACTTTTGTGGAGTTGATGCAATTGGCTGTTTGTACTCCAAGTCCTAGTAGATGTTTACCCAGGGAATCAGAAAGTAGGAAGACAAAACAACTGTGGAAGTACATACAACTTCCCTATCACTAGTGGTAGTTTTCTTTAATTAGTGGTGACTTCATTCTCATATTAACTGAGCCAAAACAATTGTAAATCCCCCCTGATGTTGGAAGTGGTTGAAGGAACACAAAGTATATCACCAGGTCTGTTCGTACTGTTCTAAGGACTCTGAAATAAATCCTCCTGGCCACTTCCAAGTGGCAAACAGGGTGCCATGCTTCTCTCTCTGACACGAGACTCTCGTCCTCTCTTGAACACAAAGGCACCAGAGGCTCACTTCATCAGCCATCAGGTTCTACAGGACACTTCTGTGCTCCTCAGGGCAGCAACACTGGGACTGCAGGCTGTCTTGGGAGGACTGTCAGGCACCATCTCCACTCAGTGAAAAACTGCAAGTTAAGAAGCCTTTCCTTTATACAAAATACTGAACATCAGCTCCTCAGCGTGAAGTTTGCTCATTCACATTCTGTGACCATCTGGTCAGGTCTGAACATCAACACGTTTAAGAACTTAGTTTCAGATTAAGATCTGACCAACTGCTGCAAAGAGATTTTAATGCTTCAGGTAAAAATACATTAAGATACAAAACAGTGCTCAGACAGCAGGACAAAATCTAACTTTTAAAATGTAATTCTATTATACAAATCCAGATCAAAGCTTCTTTTTGAAGGAGAGTCTTGCTGATCTTCAGTTGCCACTTTAGAGCCTCACAGTGCTCCTACAGAGCAACTTCCATTGTTCAAGTAGTGCTGTCTGATAATAGATTATAAAAGGACAATGCTGAGAGCAAAGTCAAATCATACCTGTATTTTAGCTTGATATAAGCTATGAGATAGTCAGGAAAAAACTGACCACATATTAAAGGCAGCAGTCTCAAAATGCTATTTCAGTCTATTGATTTGGAAATTCAGTCCTTAGGAATACCAAACACTTTAATGTGACTGGATTCTTCCTATTATGATTTCTGTCTTCCCAGAGCTTTCCATTCCTATTTTAATGGGAAGCTTCTCCATTTTATTGAGGACACTCGTTAATCCTTACTAGCACTTAGCAGTTGAAAGTTAGTTTAAAAACATACATAAAATATCTAAAACATGTACAATATATGATCTGGTTCTCATCTGAACTAGTCACACATTTGGTTTCTGATGGAACACTGTCATTCTATTAACTCCAGGACACAAGATGAGGACAAGACTATCAGTTCACAACCAGTAGCAGGTTCAAAAAAACCAAAACCAACCAACCAAAACTCCCTGAAACCAAACAGACAAGACCCCCCCCAATCCCACTCCCTGAAACATCTTATCTTTCTACCATCCCCCTTTGTATCATATTCCTCTCTACCCACATTCAACTCCTTCCTTTCCATTCTTCCTTCTCTCTTTCCCCCGTCAGCACTCAAGCAAAACCAAAGTTATTGACTGAAGGCATGTTTAATTGCTCTGCTTTAGCCTTCCCCAAGGAAGTCACTTTGTGCCAACCAGAACTGATGAAACTTTGTTCTGGAGAGAAATATAATGTCATATCAATAACCAACCCTGCTACTAATTAGAAAGTTGTGACAGACTAATTTGTCAACACCTAGTTAACATTCATAACCTAAACAGGCCAATGATTTGATAGTTTTGCAGTTACACTCTTACACATACACCTTACACATCTGTTTCTTCATGCAGCAGCTGAGGAGCAAGATGCTAAAGATGACTGGAGTCAGCAGCAATGTCGTATCTCAACATGCTTGCTCAAAAGTCCATGAAAAGAACCAAGCACTCTAATTTCTCCCTCTCTATTTCAAACCCTACTACACAGAAGCTACCATTGCACCCCTAGGAGACACTCAGGGTAAAAAGACGTTTTTTGGAAAACTTTTGAGAATGGTTTGGGTTGGAAGGGACCTTTAAAGGTCACCTTGTCCAAACCCCTGGCAGTGGGCTGGGAAATCTTCAAGTAGATAAGCCCTATTCAACCTGGCCTTGAACACTTTCAGGGATGGGGCACCCATCTCCCTCTGGACAACCTGTGCCAGTGTTTTACCACCCACATTGTAAAATTGCTCTTTAACACACACTGTGTGCCCAGAGGCAATGATGGCATTCTGCTGCAAGATGTCAGCAAAGCAGAAAAGAAATGTCATTGTAAAAATACACAGGAGGTAGAGATTTTGATACTTAGCTCTTCTGCATAGAAATGGTATTTTTTTAATAACATGAGTGTTAACTAAGTCCTTCAGAACCAGTGAGGTTTGTCCTGAAGCATGCTGATATGGGAGGTCACACTGATGAGCCCAGGGCAGATTAAAGCCACCTGAGCACTGTGCAAGTTTCCAAAGTAACTGTGGAAAAAAGGAGATGCTACTGTGCATCTGCTGTGAGGAAATAAGAACTCCAACTCCCTGCTAGAGTGGACTTGTTAACTCCTATCTCAGGTATCCAACCATAATACCTAAACTACTTTCAACAGAAGCAAGTAATTTAGAAAAGTAACCTGAAGTTATTATTTTGAATTTTACTTCCCAGAGTAACAAGCAACAGAGATGCAAATACAGTCACACACAAAAGACAAGAAAAAAATAATTCCCTGCTTATTGTACACAGTCTAGAACAAACAAACAAAACAAGGAGTATCTTAGTTTTGAATGTTACATATACAACTCTCTCCAAAATCTTCAGGCAGTTTTGCAGGAGCTAACTCCTGTGACTGAACAGCTTTATGCATATGGGAAGTTATCAAGCTGTACAGTTAAAAACTCTACATCTATAAAATATACAGGACATGTTTTTAAAAGGAGAGTAAGTACACGGTGTGTTGCTACATTTCCGTGGAGATAACTATTACTGGAACTCAGGAATAATTCCTAAAATGCACACAGGAGACAGTTATACACAATTCTGCTTTTTGAGCTATTTAATGGATGTTCTTCAAAGAAGTATTAAAGGAGTAAAAAGTTCCTAATATGAAGTGCTCAAAACATTTTAGAAGCTATGTGGATTTGTGTGCCAAAAGCCTAATAAAAATCAAGCATGAAAGGAATTAAAGGCAATATGAGCAAGGCTAAAAGTAGAAGAGGGAACACAGAGTTTCAGAAACTCTGTGGAGAATGTAATCTGTGGATAATGTGGATTAACAGACATTTTTACAAAGCTATTATCAATTAGAATCAAAGCATAGTTCTGAAGTTTATTCTTTTCCACTCTGATATGTCCAGATTTGCTTTTATTTATGTCAGGAGGTATGGGACAACAAAAGCTCAAAGCAGTGCTGATGCATAGCGGCAACTTTTATGATGATTCCTTATTCCTAGAGACCACTTCATAAGCAGGACTAACCCAGGAGAAAATGTCATCTCCTGTGCAGATCCAATACAATGTGCCTACAACCCCAAAGGCTCTCTTCCAAGTGTCTGGACATCAAGCCCAGCATTTTTCAAACACAGAAAAACAAGAGCTGCTGTGACAATAAGGTATATTACAATCCTTGCTTCTTACTGATCCTATGGCTTAAAAAGCATACGATAGTGTATAATTAACACAAAAGGAAGTGTTTTCTACAAAGCTGCAAAACTGGAAAAGGTTTTCACACAACAGAAATGTAACATCTGAGGACAGAATTTAACAGACAAACAAGCTCATCTAATGATTGTTGTAACAGAAGGGCATACTTGCTGGCTCTGAATCTCATCAGAACCCTCCACAGATTAATGCATAAATGAGAATAATATTCCCCAGGTTTTTTGCTGTGCAAGGTTTTTTTGGTGAATTAATGTAGCTCAGAGGCAAGCACTTGACCTGCACATTAAATGATGGAAGGAGCTGGAGAGGAAGAAATCAGCTCACCTGTATTTCAAGAAACTTCAGTGTGAGTGACTGAGCCAACCTAACACCTGTCTTGTTCTCTCCTCCCTGCCTCTGGCAGCACCATCACCTGGGCGTCCTGCACACCTCTTCTGCTTTCAGCAGCTCCATTAAGTGACCTGGTCACTCACTCAGAGGTGTCACAGACACGGGGAGCTGTGCTCTTTGAAGAGGGAATGAATGAGCTGTCCTCCTACTCTCACAGCAGGGACCATGTGAGAGTTCCCAGGAGCTGGACATTCTTTTCCATGAACTGCACTGATCCAGCTGGAGGTCAGCAACAGCAGGCAGCAAAGCTGCACACAAATAATACACTCCTTCAACAAACACTGTACAGTGCAGAGAGCTACATATTCATAATGCAGTAATTCCAGGAGACTGAATTGTCAGCCACCACCTCAATGCAGAATTTCAGACAGTCTGTCCAATTCTTTGGACCCCTATCAGAGAGTGCCCTAATTTAAAATACAAAGCCATCACCTCAATTCAATATATTCTACTGCTATAGTGAAGGCCAGGTAGATCCAACACACTCGCTGCAGATCATGTTACTATGTTTGTCACTAGACAAAGGCTCAGGTATCTGCTGTTGTTACAGGACAGCTGAGGGGTAACAATGCCGGGAAGGAATGGGAACTTAAATGAAATGTGAGAACTCAAATACCAAAGCGAGATCTAAGTGCAGATTGTACTTGGACCTATAAGATCACACTACTCTTAAAGCGTTCCCAGATGAGGACCCAGATTTGGAAGAGCCATGCTTCACTAGCCAAGCTGATCCTTCTCCCTAAATCAGAATATAGAAGGAAATGTGGACACTATTTCCTCTTGCCCCAGGGAAAACAGACAAACATAAAATTTCTGTTACCCTGTTTCAAGGAGGGAAACAAATATATATGCTCACTAAGGCAAGAGTAAGGACTGAGCATGAGTACAGCTGGTGCACAGCAAGTGCACACAGCAGGTCCTGACAACAGCTGCCAGCTCTGTCCCCCGGAATAACTCCAGCCATCAGTCACAGGGCACCAAATCGGGATGAGTGCAGCAGAGCACTCCTCTCTGCCTCAGGTAGAGGACATACCATCCAAAACCATCCCAACAAGCGCAAGCACAAGAGATGCAGAAATAACGCACAATACGAGGTATTCAAGCAAATTTTTACAACGCCAGCTTGGCTATCAGAAATACATTGGCAGCACACAGTACATCCACTTCTCACTGCAGCAGCAGGGCTGTTTCAGCAGCCTGGCCAGTCTGCCCAAGCTCACTCAAGTACATTAACGCTCCCACTGCATAAATACACCAAATGCTTACAGCCAGAAATGTGCTGCAATGCACAGAGCTGAAGGCAAGACCTCCAAGCACCCACCAGTGGACTATCTCACCTGCTGTCCTTCTGCACTGCCAGGTGCTCACCTTCCCCACACTGATAGACAAACTGACTCCATGCCAGTCTTTGACTTGATCTTGTTAATTTGTTAATTAATTTTGTCAATTAAATCTTACTGATTTGTGGGGCCTGTTGGTACTACCAGTCCCTGTGAAGCATCAGTGGAGATGATCAGTGATCATGGAGATCAGTGGAGAAAATGCATGAGGCATGCAAGAGCACAATAAAGAGATATTGAAGATAAAGATAATGGATGGAAAAAGGGGATGGGGATACAGAAATAAAGAAGTTAGCTGACAACCGGACTACTCTGTAACTAAAGATTATTGGCATAGAATCAGTAAGGAGACAGACAGAGAAGAAGGAAAAATTAGAGTTCCATGTTAAGATGTTACACCAGCAATATTCAAGAAGACATAGTACACTCCAAATTACCTAATAAACAGTCAAGAAGTTTAAATTACATATTAAATGATATTTCAAAATTTCCAAAACACCGAACTTAAAAGGCAAAAGCATGTAATGCAGTTACTAGAAATCCACTCTCTCCTGTATCAGGATTACATGCCTAGTTTGTCACATCCTTAGAAACGTCTCCCACAAAACGAATTAATATTTTAGCAATGACAATACAAGACTCAAGACAGACGACAGAGTCAGGGTCAGCAGAAATCCCTTCTTTTCTGCTGAACGCTTCCTCACGGGGAGCCGGTCAGTCGGAACAAGCCCAGACCGTCCCTGCGGGAGCCGGCCCGGGGCTCGGCCGCGCTCCGCTCCCGGGGCTGGGCCCGCGGGGCCCCCAGGCTTTAACAACTACGAGGAAAACGCTATGACTACCGGAAAGAATAAAAAGCCTCAAACGACCGCAGACGCACAGATACACCAACAGTGCCAACTCGCAGCGGGCAGGGCCCTGCGCTCCGCTGCCTTCCCGGCACGGACCCGCCGCACCGCCCGCCCGGGCACGGACCCGCCGCACCGCCCGCCCGGGCCCGGCAGCCCGCAGCCGCTGCCCGCCCTCCGCCCGGAGCCCGGGGAGGCCCGGCCCGGCCCGACCCGGCCCGGCACGGCCACTGACCTGCGGCAGCACCTGCAGGAGCAGCCAGAGGCGGAGCCGCGCCGCCATGCCGGGCCTGCCGCGCCGCCGCCGCTTTGTTCCGACCGGCGCCGGGCCGGACCCTTCCGCACAGGGCGCCCAGAGCCCGCCCCGGACGTCCCGCCCCGCCGCCCCGGGCCGCCAACGGGCTCGGCCGGGGCGTCACGTCACTTCTGGCGGTGCCGGATGAAATGGCGAGTGGCGGTGGTGGCGGTGGCGGCGGCGCGGGGAAGATGGCGGTGAGGGCGTGTGGCGGGGCGGTGAGGAGCGGGCGGCCCGGGCGTGTGGCGGTGTGGGCGTGTGGCGGTGGCCCTGCCCTGCCCCTGCGGCGGTGCTGGTGCCGGTGCTGTGCCCATGCCCCTGAGGCGGCGCCCCTGCAGCGGCGGTGGCGGTGCTGGTACAGGTGCAGATGCCCGTGCCCCTGCGGCGGTGCTGGAGCTGGAGCCGGTGCCGGTGCCCGTGCCCCTGCGGCGGTGTCGGTGCCGGTGCTGGAGCTGGTGCCGGTGCCCCTGCGGCGGTGCCGGTGCTGGAGCTGGTGCCCGTGCGGCGGTGCTGGTGCCGGAGCTGGTGCCGGTGCCCGTGCCCCTGCGGCGGTGCCGGTGCTGGAGCTGGTGCCGGTGCCCGTGCCCCTGAGGCGGTGCCGGTGCCGGTGCTGGAGCTGGTGCCGGTGCCCGTGCCCCTGAGGCGGCGCCCCTGCAGCGGCGGTGGCGGTACTGGTACAGGTGCAGATGCCCGTGCCCCTGCGGCGGTGCTGGAGCTGGTGCCGGTGCCCGTGCCCCTGAGGCGGTGCCGGTGCCGGAGCTGGTGCCGGTGCCCGTGCCCCTGCGGCGGTGTCGGTGCCGGTGCCCGTGCCGGTGCCCCTGCGGCGGTGCCGGTGCTGGTGCCGGTGCCCGTGCCCGTGCCCCTGCGGCGGTGCCGGTGCTGGAGCCGGAGCTGCTGCCCGTGCCCCTGCCCCTGCGGCGGTGCCGGTGCTGGAGCTGGTGCCCGTGCCGGTGCCCGTGCGGTGGTGCCGCTGCTGGAGCTTTAGCTGGTGCCGGTGCCGGTGCCCCTGCGGCGGTGCTGGTGCCGGTGCTGGAGCCAGTGCCCGTGCCCCTGCCCCTGCGGCGGTGCTGGAGCTGGAGCCGGTGCCGGTGCCCGTGCGGCGGTGCCGGAGCTGGTGCCGGTGCCCGTGCCCCTGCGGCGGTGCTGGTGCCGGTGCTGGAGCCAGTGCCCGTGCCCCTGCCCCTGCGGCGGTGCTGGAGCTGGAGCTGGTGCCAGTGCTGGTGCCCGTGCCCGTGCCCCTGCGGCGGTGCCGGTGCCGGAGCTGGAGCTGGTGCCCGTGCCCGTGCCCCTGCGGCGGTGCCGGTGCCGCTGCACGACCCGGTGCACCCGCCGGTACCCGCGCCCCGTCCCGCCGCCGCGGAGTGCTCCGGCGCTGTGTGTGGCGCTTTAACCGGGCCGTGTGTGCTCTGCCGTAGGACAAGGAGAAGAAGAAGAAGGAGAGCATATTGGACCTCTCCAAGTACATCGACAAGACCATCCGGGTGAAGTTCCAGGGCGGGCGGGAAGGTGAGCCGCTCTCCTGTCCAGGGAAGGCGAGGGCAGCGCGGTGCTTTCACCGTCCAGTGCTTGCAGCTACTGCTGCGAAGCTTTTCGCGTTTGACTGTCCCATTCATCTCCTTTATGGCTCATATCTGTCTTTGTGGCTCATTTGTGTGCCCCATGTTAGTTGTCTTAAACAAGTTTATTTTGTCTGAGTGAAAAACGCGGTTTACTGCTTTGGGAGAATTGAAACGTTGAATAAAAAGACAATAGGAGACATACATAAAGCAAAGGGTTAAAACGGCTGGGTGCTTGGCATGCTGCCGAGAGCACACTGCTACTTTGGGAACACCCTTTAAATACGTTTTTTAACCTATTTACTTGTTACATATTTATAGACTTTTATGCATTGTTAACTGTTTTTGGGAACTGTTTAGCATGGCTACTTTTTGGGTTTGCTTTTTTAGAGCATGCGTGGTTTTTGGCTTGTTGTTTTATTTTTTACTTTATTTCTTTTAATTTGGGTGATGGTTTAGTTGGTGTGTGTTGGTAATTGTTTTGTTAGCTGCAGGGGTCCCCATTACATGTTTAGAGGCTGTTATTTTTGACTAAGCAGGTAGTTTAAGCATACTATGTTTTAAAAAAGAGCTTTTTTTCTCTTTGTGTGACTTGTACTGATTTGTTATACAGTATTCTTAAAATGCCCTTGAAATTGGCTGAGAGCAGAAGTGTTAGTGTCTTGAAGAACATTTGGAATAATTGATTGAAAAGCCTGTAAGTTTTAATTGATGCAATGCAGACCAGCTTTTGTGTACTTGCCACTGATAAAGAGGACACTGTTTAATATCTCTGGCCTCATTTGTTTGCTCTTGCCTGAAGGAGGGAACAGGGCTGGAGAACTGAATATATCATGAAGTCTTGTGTTGCTGCATACCATGTTGTGTCCTGATGATTGTTTTCTGTGTGGTCTCCAATAGCAAGTGGTGTCTTGAAAGGATTTGACCCTCTTCTGAACCTTGTGCTGGATGGTACCATTGAGTATATGCGAGGTGAGTAACAGTCTTTGGGAAGCTTCCCCTCCCTGGGTGGTTTCCTTGACAGAAATCTTACAGCTCTGTGAGTGAATGAGCAGAAAGTGCAGATTAACATCACCCAAACTGCAGGGTGCTTGGGGTGACTATCTTGTAAAGAGAGCAATAAGGTGATAGATCTATGGGATGTGACAACATGCACCCAAGATTCCTGAGGGAATTGGCTGATATAGTTCCCAAGCTACTTTAAAACGTTTTAAAAGTGATGAAAGTTAAGTGATGGGAAAGAGAGGAGCATTAAACCCATTTTTCAGAAGGGTAGAAAGGAGCCTGGGAACTACTGTCCTGTCAGCCTCACCTCTTGTGCCTAGGAAGATGATGGAACACATCCTCTCTGGAGCTCTGCTCAGGCACTTGGAGGACAGGGAGGTGGTTTGAGACATCCACCATGGATTTGCCAAGGGAAAGATGCTGTCTGACCAGCCCAGTGGCCTTCTGTGATGGAATGGCTCTGTCAGTGGACAAGGGAAGGGCCTACAGATGTCCTTTATCTGCACCTCTGTAAAGCTTTTGACACAGTCCCCCACAAGATCCTTCTCCCTAAATTGAAGAGAGATGGATTTGGTGAGTTGGACAGTTTGGTGATTGTGGAACTGTAGTCAGTGGCTCATTGTCCTGATGAGCATCAATGACAAGGGGTGTCCCTCAGGGATCTCTGTGGGGACCAGCACTGTTCAGTGTTCATCAGTGACATGGACAGTGGGTCAAGTTTGCCCTCAGCCTGCAGGTGTGACACACCTGAAGGATGGGACTTTCCAGGGGGCCCTGGACAAGTTTCTGAAGAGGGCTTACAGGAACCCCTTGAGGTTCAGCAAGACCCGAGTACAAGGTCCTGCTGCTGAGACAACTACTGGTATCAGTCCAGGCTGGGAGATGAACAGATTGAGAGCAGCCCTGCTGAGAGGGACTTGGACATGCTGGTGGATGAGAGGCTGGACAATACATGCTTGCAGCTTACAAAGCTAGCTGCATCCTGGGCTGCATCCCTACAGGATGGGGGAATTCATCCCCAGGGAGGGGATTCTGCTTCTCTGCCTCGCTCAGGTGAGACCCCACCAGCCCTGGGGAGCAACATCAGGAGGATGTGCAGCTGCTGCAGCGAGTCCAGAAGAGGCCACAGAGATGCTCCAAGGGCTGGGGCCACTATGCTCCAGAGCCAGGCTGGGAGAGCTGAGGATGTTTCACCTGGAGAAGAGAAAGCTCTGAGGAGATTTTATTGTGGCTTTTCAGTACTTTAAAGGGACATGAAAGGAAATTACAGGGGGTGAATGCTTCAGCAGGCTCTGTTGTGTCAGGGCAAGTGGTAATGGGTTTAAATGAAAGTAGGGGTGATTTAGATATAAGGAGGAGAGGGTTTTTTTAGATATAAGGAAGAGAGTTGTTTGTTTATTTTTTTTATAATGAGGATGATAAAAACACTGGGACAAGCTGGAGAGGTCGTAGGTGCCCCATCCTTGGGAGCATTGAAAGATGGGACTCTGAGCAACTGGGTTTAGTTAGAAGATGTCCCTGCTTGTTGCAAGGGGGCTGTACTAGATGACTTTAATTATGGGTTCTGCAGCAGAAGTTAGGTTAAGCACATTCCCTGTGATCAAACATCCCTGGTAGTCTTTGCTTGAGCTCCTCTGTAGTTGTCTCATTGGCCACCCTTGTCCTCTAAAGCTTGAGTAAAGTAGTGTCTCTTTCTCCTCTCTGATGGTATCATTTGATAGGACAGTGTTTTTGAAGAGTAATCTCCTACCTGCTTAAAAGGGAACACCTGGAGCTTGGAACTCTCTCTTTGAAAGAGAGTTTTAAAATGTGTTGTTAATTCCTATTGAATGTAGAGGTATCTCATGGAGAATAGAACTGGCTGGTTTTGTTTGTCTGTCCTGATCCAGCCCTGTTTGGCCTGGTCTGGGAAGGGACTGATGCTCTCTTCCCTAGTGCATTGAGAAGTCTGGGTTGTCTTCTGATTTGCATTAATCCCCAAGAGTTTGTCTATAATGACATTTGAAATGGGATCAAGAGCTTTTTTTTTAATCACTTCCACCTATACTGTTGGTTAGATGAATGAAAGGGCCTTTGAATTCTTCAATAAATGTGTTCTGCTTTTTGTTAGATGCAAGGCAGATGTCTTGGTCACTGTCAGTAAGGTGTTGAAAACGTCAGATGGCAGTGCTGCATCACCTGTGTAGTGCATGTGTTCAATAAAACAAAGTAGTTATGCCAGCAAAGAACATGCCATGTCTATGCCTTTTGAAGCTGTTGGAATTTGGTTTCTTTTTCTTATTTTCCTGTTCTAACTGTGGATCTCTGCTTTTTAGATCCAGATGATCAGTTTAAATTGACAGAAGACACACGTCAGCTGGGACTTGTGGTTTGCAGAGGGACTTCTGTGGTTCTGATTTGTCCACAGGATGGAATGGAAGCTATTCCAAACCCTTTCATCCAGCAGCAAGATGGCTAATGCTTCCTTTGGATTGTCTCTGAAAACTTCAGGAGTGCAAGTCATTGGAGAAAACTATCTGTGTGAGAAGTTTCCTGTTTTGGGGGGGTAGTTTGAATGTGCATTTGTTAGTGTGAAAAAAAGTCAACTTTTATTTTTGTGGCTTTCATAGATGATGAGAGGATGGGGAATGTAAGAAATATGTTCTTGTTTTCCTTCCACCCCCCAAATAAGTGTGTAACTATTGTTTAGAGCTGACAGAAGAGAACATATTGACATTAATTGTATGAGACCTTCTTGATCTTGTGAGTTTTGTAACAACCCCATAAAATTAGTTGAGAATGCCCTGAATATTGGTTATATTCTTTCCATTTTTAAATACATTAAAATGTATTTAATCCAAATTAAAAGCCTAAATAGAGTAGGATGTGTTTTCCTTCCTCTTAGATATCAGTACTCAGCTGGAGAAGCATTATTGTAGTCTTCTGCTGTCGAGTTCATTCTCTTTTGTGCAGGAAAATTACTTCCTTGTATAGTGTCATCACCTTTACAAGCAATGTAGCCAAGAAGATCTTTTTCAGCACATGTTCCAGAGCTGGTGGGCTGTGATCTGTGCATCAGCAGGCTCACACATTTCTACAGGATTTCTTGGAATTTTAGGGGAAGAATATTTGATACCCTAACATTTGTTCAATTGTAGGCATTCTCTGGAAGTACTGCATATTTTTATATTGTGGCTATCCACATGTGGTTTTGCTTCTTATAACTTGATTTGTAAGTAAACATTTTTATTTCTTTTATACTGCAGAAAATTCAAGATTTGAGGAGTTTTCAGTGAATAAAGACAAATTAATCTGTTTCTAAATGTCTGGTTTTTACTCTGTAAAATTGCACTGCAGCTGACATTACAGTTCTCCAGCCATAAATCTAAATTAAATTAGTTCAGGATGTGTATAAACACTGCAGGATCAGGAAGGGGCCAGAACAGGAATTGATGGGAAAGGCCTGAGAGTATCTCATCCTTCTTCTGAGGTGGTTTAAAGACTTTCTGCCACCTGCCCTTGCCTTTACAGGGCACCCTTTATGGGGAGGCTGTGGCAGAGTGAATTGTTCTGCTGGCACCAGCAGTTTTGTTCCTGGAGGTTTTAAAGGGCACATGGCAGAGTGCAGGTTGGATTGGTTATTTTGGCCACAGCATTGTCCTGTGCAGAGCCTTTCCTGGGTCAGCTCCAGAGTGGGTGGGAGCTTAGAGTAAATTCCATGTCAGTGAGTGTGACTCCAGCAGGCTCTGGCACGGGCCCAGGTGTCCTGTGTGATGCATTGCTGTGTCAGCTTGGGCACAGCTGGATTTTAATCTGGGAGCTGTCTATAAAGTTGTGCTGCTCACAACCTAGTTTCTTTCTACTGCTTCAAAACTTGCTGGTGAAACTGCACAATTCAAAAGAGAATCCTCATTTAGAGCATGAGGAGTAGAATTTCTCACCACCAGCCTGAGCAGAGTCTTGAACTGCCCTTTAGGTGGGAGAAAGTGCAGCGTGTTTTTGGCATCAACAGCAGCAATCTATCTTTGTGCTCTAAGTACAGCATCAGGAACAGCCCTGCTGGGGCTCTCTGGAGTGGTTCTGGGCTCTCAGGGCAGGGAGGTCTGCCTGGAGCCATGGGTCAGGGGTGTAGACTGGAGAGGGGCACATTCCCAGCATTTCCTGCTCAGGTGCTGGGTTGCTTATCATTGTGAGCTGCATGGCTCTCCTTTTCTGCAGCACAGAGTTTGAGGTTATGCTTGAGAGTCAAATACCTGAAAAGCAGAATATGAAAACCATAGGGGACAGACATGTTAGCAGGCCCTGTTCTGATAAGACAAGGGGTAATGGTTTAAGCTAAAAGAGGAGTGATCCAGACTAGAAATGAGGAAGTTTTTATGAGTGGCATGGAGAGGCACAGGAACAGCTTCTGTTTGCTGAGCTCTGCAAGAACTGGGAGTGAGTCTGATATGGACCCTTTGGGTAAGGGACTCTACTTCAAGGTCACTATGCAAATCTCCTCATGTTATAGCTTTGGAAAAATTCCCTGTGGCATTAGCTGTTGCTTGTCCTACACCTGTATTTATTTTGTGCATTCAGACTGAGGGTGGCTGAATGTGGAAAGCATCTGGGTTTCAATGGGGGTTTACTCCTTCCTCTTCTCTCTTACTAAAGTGAGATGCATAATAACTGTAATCACTTTGGTATTTGATTAAACTTGACCTAATGAAAGATGAAGTAATGGTTGCTTTTTTCAAAATGGGTTCAATGTTTTCTACAACTTCTTGGTATTTACTCAGTGCTTAGGAATCTTTTGGTTGTTTTTCCTGTTCTTTCTTTCTAGCCCGGGCTCTTTGCTTGGCTAACAGCTCCCCTTATTTGCTGTTGCCTTTCCTGGTAAAAGTAGATGCCAGTTAAATCTGCTTTCTTTTTTTTGTTTGTTTTACAGCTGTTCTGGTATTGCTATTCAGAAAGCAGCAGAAAAGACAGAAGAGCAAAGCAGGAGAGTAGAAAACATTCTATTTTTAGGACTAGATTGGCTTATCTTATATTTATCCTAGCAAGGGGGATAATGTTTCAAGAGATCTCACATGGGTAAGGGCTGCATAAAACTGAGTTAAAATTAACTGCCTGGCAATCTTCAAGCATGGAGCCTGCACAAGAGCCACAGGAGCTGGGACCTCAGACAGAAGTGATTGCAGACACAGTTCTTGAGGTTGGAGGGAGACTCTTCCAGGTCAGCCGCAGGGTGCTTTCCCTGCACAGTCGGTATTTCCAAGCCATGTTTTTTGGAGGAGCAAGAGAGAGCTCTGAGCAGCACATAGTGATCAAAGGGATCGATGCAGGGCCTTTCCAGGCACTACTGGAGTTCACTCGCACAGCCCAAGTGCTCATAGCTCAAGAAAATGTCATCAGCTTACTGGAAACAGCTGATTTTTTTCAGTTTGACAGGGTGAAACTGTTGTGTGTGAAATTTCTGGAGAGAGAACTGCACGTTTCCAACTGCTTGGGCCTGATGACCTACTCCCAGCAATTTGCCTTTACAGAGTTGTACGTGTCTGCCATGAATGTGGCTCTCACTCACTGGGGGGATGTGATATGCCAGGAAGAATTCAAGGCGTTACCCAAGGAAATGCTGAAGCAGCTCCTGAGAAGTGATGACCTCTTCATTTCAAGAGAGGATGTGGTTTTTGACAGTATTATAATTTGGATAATGGAGGACCCAGCTACGAGAGAGGAAGAATTTCTGGATCTGGTGGGCGAAGTCAGGGTCACTTTTCTGAGTTTGTCCTTCCTTGACACCTTGGTGAAACGCAGTAAGCGCTCTGCAGAGACAGACACCTTTTCCAGACTAATGAAGAAGTTAGAGAGCTGTCCCCCACCCAGCTGGCAAAATCCAAAACTCTGTTCTTATGCTGGTCGGAGCTATGACACCTTATATGTCCTGGGAGGAAGACATGACAAGGAACAGCAAGAATTATATCTCTTTCAACCTAAAACGGGGACCTGGCAGGCTTGTTCTCCACTGCAGCGCAGGAACCTCACCCAGTACGCAGTGGCAGCAGTAGGTAACTCACAGAGAAGGGAGGCTGAACAAATGCAAACAGAAGTTGAGAGTCCAGCTGTTGCTGTACAACAGTTGTGCTCAGCATTGCTAAAACCTAATTCGTATTGGTGTTGGTATTTGTTCAAATAATGGTTTTGTTTTCCTTAGTTCTGGGAGAATGCTAGATGACACTATTCTCATCTAGCAGAAACTATGCAGTCTACTGAGCTCCCTACCTTGGCTTTATCTGGCATTAATCTAAGCACTTGGCTTTAAGTAGTGTATTTTTTGGCCTTCTCTTTTGTAGTGGTTTAGACAGATGACAGGCAATTTCTGATTTATAGTTGCCATTACATTAAAATTACCCATAGATGTTGGGAAACCTTAATGCTTGGAGACTTTGAAGCCAGCTCAATACTACGGCTTCCTGTAGTAGTGTTGTTAATAGTCCCATTTCTGGTAGGAGTTTGGAGATCCCTGGGGTTCTTTCCAACCAGTGTTTCCATGATTGGAGTAGGAGTGGGCTTAGAAAGACTGGCTGCATGCTGTCTGTGTGGATGAGGAGTTAAATGCTGCACACTGATTGACAGAGCAGTGATTTTCTCTCCTCAGCCCGGGCTGAAGTGAGAACCCCAGAGTAATGTTTAGCCTTCGTGTGACTGGTGTTTCCTTCGCTGCCTTTGCAGGGAGCTTGCTGTTCGTGACGGGAGGCTGTTTCCGGGAGGAGTTCGTGTGGCACAGCGTGGACTGGGTGCTGGTGTACAGCTGCCGGGACGACCGCTGGCTGGAGGGGCCGGCCATGCGGCGCTCCCGCAGCAGCCACTGCGCGGTGGGCGCCGGGCCCCACCTGTACGTGCTGGGGGGCAGCTCGGAGCAGGGCGTGGTGCCCGCCGTGGAGCGCCTGGGCCCGGCGCGGGCCGCGTGGGAGAGCACGAGCCCCATGGCGCGGCCCGTGGAGCGCGGCGGCGCCGCCAGCCTGGGCGCCGCCATCTACGTGGCCTGCGGCCTGGACGAGCACGGGCACGTCTACGAGGGGGTGCAGAGGCTCAACACGGAGACCGACAGCTGGGACGTCATCTCCTTCTCCCCTCTGCCGAGGTAATGCTGGCGCTGAGGTTCTGCTGTTCCTCATTGCTGTCTTGGTCTGAAGGACAGCTGTCTGCTAAGGAAGGCAGGAGCCTCTCTCGAAATGGAAAATGTAACCCCCCCTCTCTCCAAATTATTATAATTTGAAATTATGGAGCTCTCAGGCAAAGATATGGGAATAGGAATAACAGTTTTTACTAGGAAAATTTAAAAAATAAAAATACAGTAATACAAAAAACCAAACCACTGCCAGAGTCAGAATCCAAGCTGACACCCGTCAGTCAGGCAGGGTGTTGGCAGCAGTCCCATTCCATGGTGGCTGCATCCTCCTGCAGGGGCAGATGTGGTTCAGCTGGAGCAGTGCTCCTGGAGAAGGTGCAGTTTCCTCTGAAGGTCCAGGGATGATTTAGATGGGTCTGGTGTTTTCCTCTGGAATCCAGTGGAAAGAAGGTATCTTGCTGTCCAAAATCTCAGTTTTTATCTGGGCAGGAAAGGCTTGGCTCCTCCCCTGGCTGGAGCATCTCCCAGTGGGATGATGTAATTTTATCAGTCATGCACTGGGACACAATGGCCATTAACAGGAGATATCCTGGAGGAAGGATGGGTTGTGGAAAAGATAAAGATCACTGCCCCACCTGGTTTCAACAGATGGTGATAGAATACTTACTTTTGGGCACATCCTGCTTTGAAAGCCAAGACACCTACAGAATTTTTCCTATGAGTTGCTGGGAAACACTGACTGCTTGTACTTATGGGTACTTGAGAAAACAAAGGGTTTGCTGGCCCAGGTAGAAGGAGGGCAGGGAGCAGCTGCTCTCTCTTGCTCTGTGGATTCAGAGGAGGAGGATGCTTGGTGCTGCTGTGGCTTGGGGAAAGTAATTTGCCATAACCCAGGCTGGAGCTTTTCTTTGACTTCTTAGGTAGGGTGAGGCTCTGCTCCTTGGCCTGGGACCTTATCAACACCCACGTCACTGAAAGAGGGACCTACCCCCATCTGCTGGGGATCGACTGCCCCAAAGCCTCTCCTCCTTCCTTCCCATCTGAGAAGGGTCCCTGCTTCTGTTTGCTGTTAATTCCATAGTTGTTGTTGTCTTCTTTGCCTTGCTATACATACTAGTAAAGAATTGTTATTCCTATCCTCATATCTTTGCCTGAGACCCCCTTAATTTCAAAATTATAGTAATTGGGAGGGAGAGGGTTTACATTATCCAGCCCAAGGGAGGGTTCTGCCTTCCCTAGCAGACATCTATCTTTTCAAACCAAGACAGGTAAGAAATAATATTCTGGGACCTGGTAGAAGATGAAGGATTCTAATGTTGGTCCTGCCCCAGGAAGAGGTTAGACTGTAGAAATCCAGCAGTCCTGTCCCTGCAACACTTCTGTGATTCTCTACTTCAACAGGATTTCTGAGCACCAAAGTCACCTGAACATTTCAGGGGCCAAATCTTTCTGTTGATTCTGATGGAGGGTTTCTCCTCTCCCAGGTATGACCTGTGCATCACTTCCCTGAACGGGGCTCTGTACACGGTAGGAGGGGGCACACTTCGGTTTGATGTGGAGACGGAGGAGTGGACGCAGGTGAACGAGGAGTGCCTGGCCCAGAAGTTCTTCATGGGCTGCAGCACCGTGAATGGACAGATTTACCTCCTTGGGCAGAGGAAGGGGAACAGTGCCCTGCCCACTGCAGTCCTCTTTGACCCCTACACTGATGTGTGCCAGGTCATAGACAGCACACTGCCTTGCCCCCTTCCCATTCGCGGCTGTGTCTGTGTGCGAAGATTCGACACCTGGGCATGAGAGTGGGAGATCTTGTGCTTCACAGCTGGAGGGACTGGGATTGCATCAGCTTTGGCCTGTGATACTTCAACATTTTTGTTCCTTTGCAATTTTACCTTTTTTTTCTACTTGACTTTCCCTTGCTTAGACATGACTTCAGCTTTTTGAACAAGGCCTTGCTGTTATTTGTAGGCACTGGGTCTGCTGTACCTGTGAGAATAAGAAAAGCAATGTTGTTCCAAGAAAAGGTTCCCTTAGGCATACATTTCTGAATGAAATAATGTGAAACAATGTGATAATACAGATCTTTGAAATTTACTGTGTGCAGGAAGAAGGAAAAAACTGTGCCAAATTATCCTTAAAATGATATTCAAAATGGCACCAGATGTCCACATCTACTGGAGTCAGCAGATTCATGTCAGCCATAATTTTGGGCTAGGGAAGCCAAGGGGCCACACTTGACTCACCCACCTCACAGCAGCCTGGAAGCATCCAGATATGCTCCTTTTCTCATGGCTCACCTGGAGCTGGATGCCTCATCTCCCACAGCTGCTCACTAACATTGTGTGGGCACACATCAAGTGATGCACATCTCAGTTGTGCACATGGGAGATAAAAGTGTGGGGGAAAGAAAGGCCCTGCTGTGCTCCCAGTGCTGCATCTGGAGATGGAACCCTTCATCAGAGAGTAAGTCCTGTGAGGAGAAGCTGAGGGAGCTCAGGGTGCTCAGCCTGGAGAAAAGGAGGCTCAGGCTGATTTTCTCACTCTCCACAACTCCCTGACAGGAGGATGCAGCCAGGTGGGGCTTGGGCTTTGCCCCAGGGAACAAGTGACAGGAACAGAGGCCATGGACTCAAGCCATGCCAGGGGAGGTAAGGGTTGGACATCAAGAATTTTTTTCTTGGAAAGGGTTGTTAAACATTGGAATGGGTTGCCCAGGGAGGTAGTGGAGACACCATCCCTGGAGTTAATTAAAAAGGGACTGGACTCAGTGCTCTGCTCTGATTGATAAACGGTGACTGGTCACAGGCTGCACTTGATCATCTCAGAGCCCTTCCCCAGCCTAATGCACGTGGTGGTTCCAAGATCTGCTCTGGTGCTTTCTCAGCAGACAAGTGTCAGACCTGCTGCAAGTTCTCTACAGCAGCTGCTCTGTGGGGAGAGCTGTGATGCCCCATGTGTGAGCAGAGGAGGGGATGGAGACACTGAATTCTTAGACACTATCACACTACTCAGAAGCTTCCCAGTCCTGAGCAAGCATAAAGAGAGAAGGTGGAGCAGTTGAGGGAGGAGGCTGAATGCTTCTTCAAGCCTTAGCAAGCTGATGGCAAGCAAACAAATTCAGCAGCTGATCTGCTCAATGGCTCATGACTTATGCTCAGTTCTTCAGCTGAAGGCAGCACTCAGTAGCTCTTGCTCAAATCCAGCAGGTGTCCTGCATCCTTGATGTATCTTTGACAAGAACCAGATTAGCCTCCTACCAAGATTATCTCAATCTTCAGGGGCACAACAAAGCCCTGAGGATCAAATCCAGCAGGCATTGACACACACTGGCTCCACTGGGCATTGTGCAGACTCTGGGAAGCATTCTGCTCCTCAGAATAGAGGAGGTGTGATTTTACAGCAGGGAAAAAAGAATAACAGGTATTAATTTCTCTCCTCCTTCCCTTGCCAGGCCAAAGCTCCTCCCTGGTGTTGCCACCTTGGCTTGCCCCTGTCCTGGCAGTACCAAGTGGCCTGGCCTGTCCCCAGCTCTAGTGTAGGGATGTTCAAATGGTGCTTTGTTCCAGGGCCAAACAGTATTCCTGAGCAGGACACAAACCTGGCAGCTGCATTCTGTAATGGCAAGGCTCAGTGGGGCTGTGCCCTGTGCATGCAGCATCTTCCCCTGGCAATGGCACCCTCATGGATCTCCTTATCACACATCCACCTGTAAGGTGCAGCCAGCCAGCTTTACCTCCTGCTGGTTAAAGAGGTAGAAAAGAGACCAGACAATCAAACCTTTAAAAGTAATTTATAAAGAACATTTACATTCAGTAGTACAAAATGATATATAACTTTCCTGAGCACACCACCTTCAGAGATCATAGTGTACAGAACATGTGCTTCCAACTTCCAGTTACCACAGAATTACAGAATATTGTGTGTTGGATCATCGAGTCCAACTCTGAAGTGAATGGCCCACACAGAGATCAAACCCACAACCTTGGCATTGTTCATACCATGCTCTCAGCAGCTGAGCTCAGGTTCCAGAGACACACTATCTTCAGCAAATCCATGACAATGCAGAAACCTCCTCCCACAGCATGCTATTGCCCTGGAATCACACATGCTGGAACCACTTTCTCCCCTCTGAAATGATCCAATTCCAGTTTAGAAATCCAATTACCCAAATGTATTTTGACTGAAACAGAAGATGAGCATACACAAGCTCAGATCAAAGCTTCTCAGTCACATCTCTGGTGCCCTGAGTGATGACAATCCTCTTGTCTTTCTGTCACTTTCTTTGTAACTTAGACATGTGCACCCCTCCTCAAACACGGTATTTCCTTGGTCCATGCCCCATCCCTGCCCAGGTAGCAGTAGGTACATAAAGAGCAGTGTCTGCATGGCCTCAGTAGTCTAAGTCCCTGAACTCATTACAGTGAATCTCTTAATACTTGAGTTTCATATATTAAGTAGCCTATAAAACAAATATTCACATAACACTAATTTAACTGTTTTAAAAGATTACACAATCCAAAAGTCTAAGACTACACATAATACAAGATATGGCAATTGAACAAACTGGATCAGCACTGCATCATGACTTCATGGACCACTGCTTTATACTTGCTATTCCTGATACACCCAGGCAAAGGCCCTAGGCTTAGAAGGCCATGCTAAAGCATTATTCCATAAGGTTCAGCAGATTTTCTCTGGACCCTTTTTTCTCTGAGAGCAGGGGAAATGGATCATCCCCTTCTTGCCACAAGCTGACTCTGTAAACATTTCCCACTGTGCCAATCAAACTAAGTGAAAACATGAGCACTTCCACCAGTGTTGTATTCTACACTGCACAGTTTTTATTACCTCCCTTCTCCTGACTACTTCCTTCCAAGGTAGGTTCAGATGGTTACTGGACAGCTGAGAAACAGCTGTCTGGATTTTCCAGTCTTCCAATGTGATTTGGGTGGGTTCTCCTCCAGCCTGGGCTTTGGAGTTTCCTCCTGAGGGGCAATAAGTGGGGACTGAGATCCAAACCATTACAAAACTGGTCACTGGCACAGAGTACTTCCTTTGAGAAGAACATATTTTATCTTATGCCTTTCCAATGCTTTCATTTCACCATGCTTAGTTTGAATTTTTCGTGTATACAGGGCACCTGTTTTCTCAAAAGAGGTATCCCAGTGGCAAGATTTGTCACTTGTCAGCCATAATAAATACTGGCAATAGGCCAGGGCCTCCAGAGACTGATCCAGGCTCAACAGATTCCTATCAAACATTGGGTGGGTAAAACTTGACACTGCCAGAGTTTATCCACCTTTTTATTTTTAAACTATTTTTCAGGATTAATACATTTGACAACAATTATAGTACAGTCTCAATACAAGTCAAAGCACTTTGATCCCTTGCTATCTCTTTTGAGGCTATAACCTATAGTAAGATTTTACTCAAGGAAGACAAAAAACTTCCTTCAAATATCACTGACTATATACACTTCAGTTCATGGGAAGCAGGAGTTCAAGCCACAATACTGCAATTGCACTCCAGTTTATCTACACAGTGAGCAGAACTGTTTCTACAGAGGTGGCCTGGGCCTGCTGGAGGCCAGAGCAGCAGCACAGGGCAGCACTATCTGTCCTTGGCACAGCCATTGGCAAGGGGGGCTGTGCTGTTCCTCGGGGTGTGACCATTGCTGAAACGCCCCAGCCCGTTCTTCTCCTTTTCCCTGGTTTTCTCTCTCTCGTCATCCTTGTCACTTTCCTCCGTGTCACTTCTCATGTCCTTGTCCATCTACAAAAACAGGTGAGTGAGAAGGCAGACAGGCACAGCAGCAGCGATGGCTGAGCCCCAGGCTGGCACCCACCACTGCCCCAGCACAGTCCTGCTCTGACCCCAGCTGCTCCACCTCCCTCGGAGCACATTCTCCCTGCCCCTTTGATTTCAGTCTCATCTGGGATCCTGACAGACATCAGGAACTACAGGCTGCAGAGCAGAACAAACCCACAAGTGCCCAGGACTGAGGACAGCTGTGCAGGCCTGAGGAGATGCACCCTGCTGCCCAGTCAGCAGCAGGAGGGAGAGGGCTGGCGAGGCAGTTAACCAGCCCTTCCACACCTGCCAAAAGGCACAAGGAGCTAACTTCTGCCTCCCTGGCCTGGGGGCTGCAGACTGACAGCACTGCTCAGGACAGGCTGGAACACCTGAGGGGCTGTCCAAAGGCTCAGCACAGCCACTGCACTCTGGCCACATTCAGTTTCATGGGCAGGCTTTCCTCTTGCTGCTTATTGACTGAGAGACTGGTAATCCACTTCTGAAAGTGTTTATTAACTGCCTTAAAAGGAAGGCAAAAAAGAAATAATGGGATAAAATGACAGCTCAGTGCTTCCTGGCTCATAAGGCTGTCTCTACCATGCCATATAAGATGCCAATACTGGGGACAAATTCACAGTGTCACACTCCTCCTTGGAAAGAGGAAAAGCTGCAAACCCCTTCTGTGACCTGAGCTTTAGAAACTGCTCAGGGGCAAATCAGGTACTGCCCAGAAATTTAGTCTCCATTTATGGCTGTCCATTTCTCTTGAGATCTCCCAGATCATACTGGGAGCTCTATTTGGGCTCATGCTCTTTCCAGAGATCACTACAACCAGAGGCAGACAGGATTTGTAAAAATCTGAACCTGCACTGAATTCAATCTGCCTCCAAGGACAGCATGGGTGTGAACCATTTATCTGCTGTGAACAACCTGCACCCTGGATCACTCTGGAACTGACAGAGCAGGAAATATGCAGCAGTCTGGATCTGCAGCATGAGGACAAATCATAGTCAATATTTCTAAATATATCAATTTATAGTCAGAGAATGTGGGTGAGGCTCTAAAATCTGGCAAGATTCCCAAAGGAACTATAAAGCTGCTCCCTCCACGAGGGAATGAAACTTGTACTTCAGGATCTGGGCTGAGTTCTAATTACTTGGGATTAAGGAACATCATGTGAGAAGATGGCAAAGATTATCCTGCAGACAGAGAAGAAAACCAGACCAGAAAGGCCTGCAAGAAGAACATGAACTGACTGCAGCAAGAGTTCCATGGCTCTCAAAGAGAGAATGTCCTGCATTCTTGCTGATACTGCTTTAGGCTACTAAATACTGCCATTGAAACACATCTCTTTGGGACAATTCTTTTTTGCTTTTTACTGCTCAGTACAGAAAGTTCTCAAATATATTTTTATATCAAATCTGGCAGATTGATTTTAGATAAAATAGGAAAAATTCTGGATATGCTTCAGGATTTTCCTCCCAGATGGTTCTTTTCTTTCTAATAAGATTATTTATTACCCCATCATTTTACACTATAATAACTGCAGTGGTAATTCAGCCACACAAAAACTAGGAAAACAATAAAAGGCTATATTCAGTTGTATCTTCATTTCTGGCCCTGTTTCCTAATCTGCAAGTAATTTGCTCTGTGCTACCTTAAGGGAAGGCAGATAAAGAAAATGGGAATATGGATAAAGAAGAGCCTTTAATCCTGTAAGACAGAATTCCTCAGCTGGATATTAATAAAACAAATCATCCTGGGCTCTGAGGTGCTGACTGGTCACCTCTGGACTGTGTCCTTGGCATGGGGCCAGTCATGGCCTTGATTTTGGCAAAGATTTCGTGCTGAGCAGCAGTTTGCTCTCACAGCAAGTACTACAGGCCAGAAGGAGTGGGATGTGGGATTTCATTCCAGTTGATACAGCTGGAGCTGGAGAGACTCATCTGCCTGCTGAGCAGCACTGCCAGGTGCAGTGTGGAATGGAGTGTAACGTGGCCATGCCTGTTACCCTCCACTGCTGCAGGAAGAGCCCAGGCAGCTGGTTTGGACAGAAATAACTCTGCAGCACTGTAGCACAACTGTAATAGGAACTCCTGCACAATAAGGGAAACACTTCTGCACTGATCTCACCCATCACGACAATTTTCCCTTCCTTGATTTCTTAGACTTGTTACAAATGCAAATCATACTGCACAAAGTGTTGGGATTTTTACTCAGATGTCACTGGTTTTGTTCACAGACATCTCTCCTGGAGTCCAATCCACATTTTTGTTGAATATAAGCATCAGAAGTGGACTCATAAAAATTTTTTTGGTCAACTTTCCCTAGTATTACTGAGTTTCCTTCCACTTCACAGTTGGTAATATACACATGTATAATTTCACTAGAACAATCAGGAATCCATCCCTGTATTTTCAAGCAGCCTAGGTGGGCCCTCCCTCCCTGAGTGATGTGAAGGATACTACAAACATGCATACCGTGCCCTGGACCAAGAACTTGTAGACCATGTGAATAATTAGGCAAGACCAGAAGACATGGAGCAGCTGCAGAACTATCAGGAGAACATTCACAAAGTAGTATCCAAAGAAGGGCTGGAATATCTCCATAGAGTAATAGTAGGTGTTATAAAGCACTCTGCAAAAGAGAGGGGATTGCAGTGAAACATGTCATTAATAAGGCCACAACTAAGCCCCAGAAATTTGTAATCACAGAGGAAGTTTCCAATCAGCCACTTCCATCTTTACCTATCCCATGTGAGCCAACTCTCAGTTCCCCACCTGCAGCAGAGAGGACAGAGGCACTAGCCCAGGGCTCCTCCTCTGCAGCACCCTCCAGGGGTGAACTCCAAGGCACAACAACCATGTGGCACTGCAGCCTGTGCAAGGGCAGGAACACAGGCCCCACAAGCAGAAAACAGAGGCTGCAGCTCCCAGCACAGCAGCCTGTCTCAGAGGCAGCTTGTCCTCATCCCCTGGCTGCAGCACTCACGTGTAGGGGTAAACGACCAGGCGGCTGATCAGGAAAATGGCTGAGAAGATCAAGAAGAGGCTGTCACAAGTTCTTTTCCACTTCATGTAATTGAATATCTTAGTTGGCTGGAAGGAGAAAGAACAATAAAACAGCAGCCAGGACAGCATCAGCACACACTCTGGGGGTTAATGGGCCAGGTATGACACAACCTGCATGCAGGCAAGCACAGCCCTGCCCAGCTCTCAGCTGAGCAGCAGAGCAGCTCCAGGGGTCTGAGGAGCACCCCAGTGCCTGGCCCATGCTGTGTCAGATGGGACATTCTGTGGCTGCAGAGAGCCAGGGCTGGCCTGGCTCACCTCCAGGAAGCAATCAGAGGCATCATGGATCACCATCACCAGCGTCCCGATGCGGATGTAGTTGGCACAGTAGGAAAAACTGATCAGGAAGATGGTGGCAGCATGATGGACTATCTGCTCCTTGAAATCCTGATGAGAAGGGAACAGCAGAGAACAAAACACATCATGCACCTCCTGTCTCAGTGCAAGTGTGGTTCCTGCAGGCAGCAATGATATATCTCTCTATCTACTAAGAAACTTCCCACTACAAAGTCTCACCCATGAAATTCTTTTACTAAATGCATTCTAGAGATGTGGGCAACCAAGAGACTCAGGAATGAAAAGTTTGTGGTGTAAACTGAGGATCTCACAACAAAGAACATTTTTCCCTTCACTAGCCATGGTCTGATGCTGCACCCTGTCTGTTGGGACACTGGCACCAGGAACACAAGCAGCTTTACTGGCAGAGAACCACCTCTTTTCCCATCTCTATGATCAGTGCAGCCTAGAAGAGTTACAGAACAATTTTTACGTTTGGATTTTAAGCTTGGATTGACAACTCTGCAGTACTTTGCACTTTTCTGTGACAAGATTGGTGTCCTCCACTTCCCAGAGCAGAGAAAGCCACTGATTGGGAAAGAGAATTCCTGTGAATGAGCAAGGAGAAAGTCCCACAAAACCTTGACTAGCACTACACACATGCACTTAGAGATCACTCTAAGTGTTCAGCTTGTGTCCTGTTTGAACTTGATTCTCCCCTGAGACTTCCACTCACCTTCCTCTTCACGTCAAAGGGCAAAGTGAAGACCAGTGACCAGTAGAAGGAGAGCTCCAGCATGTAATACCAGAACAGGGAGGGCTGGAGAGGCTGAGAGAGAGGGAGAGACAGGGAAATGCCCATCAGACACTCAGTGCAAGGGCTGCCAGGGGAAACTCCCCTCAAGGCAAAGACAACTGCAGTGGGTGATGCTGGCTGGATGCCAGGCAGCCACCAAAGCTGCTCTGTCACCTCCCTGCACAGCCAGACAGAGGAGAGGACACACAACAAAGGGTTCATTAGCTGAGATAAGGACTGGGACAGACTGCTCATCAAACACAATCGTGGGGAAAACAGACTCTAATTAGAGATAGGAATTAAGGTCATTGCTCACAAAATCAGAGCATGGTCATGAGAAGTGAAATAAAGCCTTAAAAACACCCTTCCCCCTGCCCCTCCCTCCTGCCCAGCTCTCCTCACACCCCAGGGATGCCAGGAGAAGGGAAGGGGGGTTATGGCCAGTTCATCACCCACAGCCTCCCCTGCTCCTGATGAACTTCTGCAGTGTGAGCCCATCCCACAGGCAACAGCCCTCTGCCAGCTGCACAGCCTAAGCTCATCCCAGGGAAAACAGTCCTTCCCAAACTGCAACTGGCCACAAGAGGAAGCACAGCTGGATGGGCTGGGGCTTCCAGGGAGCACAGGAACATTTGATTAACAGTATATTAAAGTAATTTTCCCCCAAGTCAAGCCTGTTTTGCCTGTGATGGTGACTGGGGAGTGCTCTCTCCCTGTCTTTATCTCAAGCCATGAGCCTTTTGCTGTATTTTCTCCCCTCTTTCCATTTGAGGAGGGAAGAGAAAAATGGGCTGGGTGGGCACACAGTGCCCAGCCAGGGTCATGAGTGTCCCATTGTTTTGGACATGCACTGCAAATGTACAGAGCAGAGACAGAGGGACCCGAGTGATCCTCTCAGTCTCACACTCCTGTCCAAGGCCACTTGTTTGTATGGTTTAATTTTTACAGATTTGCCCCTAAAATGTTTGTGCTTGCACAATACCAGATTGTTCAGAAACTCATCTTGAAAGGCACTGCCTCACTCTTCAGTCATTTGTCCCAGCACATTTCCTGTGGCTCACACTGTTAAAACTGGGCACTGCTTTCCCCCTAATGGGTTTTTACCTCCACATACAGTCAAGGGGTCTTGCTCCAGCTTTGGCTCTCAGACAAAAAACCCTGGAACATGTCTTTATATTCTCTTGGTAGTGACAAAATGCTCTGCCAATTCATCTTCTCTTGAGTTTAGATGATACCAGGTACAAAGATGTTCTCACCAGATGAGGATCTGGCTTTGAATTCTGTGTCTGAATTTAATTCAGTGTCCTCTTTTTGTCACTAATATAATCTGGTTTTCCAAAAAAAAATACAGAAACAGAACACAAGATTTATAACAGCAACTTTCCTTCTTGTGTGACTCACCTGTTGTGGATATCCTGTCCAGCACTCTCTGTGGTCCCAAAGCCAAGGCTTCTGCAACAAAAATGAGAATATCAGAAGAGTTATTTTCTTATCAATTGTCTAATTCCTTTAGTTTATTACTGCTAGACTTTGCTGTGTTTTATGACAGGCAGAGCTGGTCTTGCTGTCTGGAATCCAATTGCCAAGAGATTTCCACAACAAGGACTTGCACCTGCTTGTGACATTTCCAAATTGTGGCTATCTGCCTGAAATCTCACACACTGTTTAGCCATCCCAAATAAAATAGCTTAGAGAAGACTTCTCCCAATGTTTTGCATTCTTCCACAAGCTTGAGGTGGTAGTGATGTTTTGAGCATCTAAAAATAATCTTACAAGTATTTAATTAGGAGTATCTGTGATTTAGTAACACCTAAATGTAGACAGAAGGCTGATAACTGGTGTGGCAGGTGTGTGGCTTTTCCTCTAACAGTGAAGGTTATGCTGCAGTTTGTTCAGTAATGAACCTCTGAAAAGATCCCAATCAGTTCAATAGAAAACTGGTAGTTTTGAAAAGCGTTGAGACTTTCCTAGAAACATGGCAAGTGAAGTGCCCAGGAGTCTCCTGCATGGAGCACACTCTGCCAGGCTGGCTCAGAGCTCTCACACCAGCACAATGCCTCAGCCTGTGAGGGCAATTTTCTCTAAGCTCTGCAGGCTCCAGGTTCCAGAGCTGAGGCAAGAAGGCAGAATTCCTCCTCCCTGGGCACTGCTGGTGTGGGTGACAGAGGCAGAGCAGGAGGCAGTGGCTTTAGCTGCAGTGGCAATCTGGAGCAGACACAGACTTTGGCTGACTGCAGTGGGGTTGGGAGCAGAACTTACAGTAAATACATGTGCAGAACCAGGAGAGATGTGTGATACAGAACCAGAAAGGACAAAGCAAAAACTATGAAACAACTCTGGAATACTGTTCACCTAAGCTAGAAAAGAACTCCAGATCCCTGAAGTTCATAATTCCTCTACTCACCAAATGCAGCTCATTTCTGGTGGCCTACTGGAAGACAACTTTCCTTTGCTCCTGGCTGTTTCACTGATTCACAGGCAGAGAATTCTGCTGTCAGTCCAAAACTATTGATACAGAATTTAAACATTTGCTTTTGTCCTAAAGAGAGAATGGAGTTTTCACAAAAACAAATGCATGTTAAAAAGCTACTCAGGGTACATAATAAACAAGAAAGTCAGGAAATCTCACATATATATATATATATCCTGTCATGTTAGTTCTTTGTCCTTCTTTTTAAAGTAGTCATTTTAGTACAATTTAGGTAAGAGAATAACATACTTGCTACAGGATCTAGAGGTGCTTGGATGGATGGTAGGATGGATGTCTCCCTTTTTTGTGAAAATTGCAAGATGTGTGTGGAATAAGGATATGGGTCACAAAAAGTGCAAATGGTATTTCATCCATATAATGGACAGATAACATGCTGAAGAATATGATTTTGTCCCTTGCTGCCACAGGGCTCTTGTACAATGCAAAGCAGGACATCCAGACCAAATTTCAATAGCTGCTCTCAAAAAACAGCCTTCTGTTTTGATGTACAGACCCACAGAGCAGCAGCTGGGATTCAGATACCTTTACTTCTCAGCTAGCTCATCCTATAATCCTCATACTTTTGAGTATCTTAAAATCCTGACTTGGAAGTCTGTATAAGTTCAAAAGCCCCACACTTGTCACAATGAGTGGTTACAAGGAGAGTTTTTGCCTTGGGATATACACATTTTCCATCACTTAACTCATCAGACTGCACCAGAAGACTTTTGCAAAGCTCACCTAGGGAACCAGAGGCAGCAAAGGAGTCAGGGGAGCCTTTAAAACAGAGGCAGCAGATGGCCAGTGCCCCTGCTCCCAGCTCAGGAACTGGAGCACACCCATGGCTCCTGCTGCCACTGCTGCCTGGCAAGACAGTTCAAATTGTACCATGAGAACTCACTATTTATCAAATTGGAGAAAAGGCATGAGCCTGAACCAATCACACCCTGGGTAAGGAAAAGAAAATGTGCAGATGCAATTATTAAATTGCAGCCCATTGCTCCATAGGAAGCTCAATTTCTTTACCTTAAAGAGGTATTGGATACAACACACAAACAGGCCCTGCAGCTTCCAGCTTGGCTAAGTGTTCCAGCTCCTACCCTGCAGAAATTTACTTTTACACAATCCCAACTGCCTTCTGCTTTGCCAGAAGAAGAGGAAACATCTTGGTTCTGGAGTCCTTAAAACAAGCATGGTCCAGTATGTCTGTGGTCTCCTGAGTGTGCTGGGCAGGGGATTCACCAACCTGTATGGAAAACCTCTAAAAGCAGATCTGAAAAGGCAAGTTTGCCAAAAACTCTGCCATTCCTGCAGGATTGGCTGGGTGGAACAGCAGGTGACTGCACGTGTACTCACATCGTACAGGACAGCGAGCCCAGTGAAGAAAGAAGTGATGTAAAATGTGAATCTCCAGCTACAAACAAACAAAACAAAAGGCATTAGAACCCCATTCATTAACCCCTGAGATGCAATCTCTGTATCCTCACACTAATTGAAAGAATAGCACTATTGAGGCAAGGACACATGTTAGTATGCTCAGAAACAGGCACATTTCAGACTTCACAAAGAGCAATTCCTTTGTGCAGAGATGGCAGAAGACACAAGAATCTTGCTGGCTAAAATCCCACAGAGAATAATCCCAAAGTTTACCAGCAGTGGCAAATGCATTCATAAAAGTCAAACGATGCCAATCTCTCTCTCAGGCCTTTGGAGATCCAGCCTGCTAAATCTGTGACCATGCACAGTAGCTAACTGCTGTCATGTCTGGTCTAGTGGGGAGCCAGTAACGATTTACCTAATTTACCAATTTACCTAATTTACCAAATATTCACACACACAGTAAGGAATGAGGGGAATTTCATCCCAACAGAATAAACACGTTATTAATAAACAAGCCACAGGAAATATTCAAAGGAGTAAAACCATTTAAATCAGTCCTTTAATTTACAAAAATCTCCGTAACAATTCAGATGTAATTGCATTTTGAGAGACTCCAACTGTCAATGAAACCCCCAGGAATTCCAAGACACAAAGAAACTCTACAAAGGTGTCACATCAGAGACATTCTGTCTACAGACTGCACACGGTGACAGGGGGTGAGTGGAAGGACACTGTCCTCAGTGGGCTGAGGCAGAAAAGGATTTCCTGTTTCCTATTTACTGTCACTATTCACTCCAAGTCACAGAGTGCAGGAAGAACTGACATTTCATCCAGATGGAGGCAGAATAAACACTGGTGCCTTATAACTCCTTATTCACTGTTTCTGTAAATATTTGTAACTGTATGGAGTACTATAAATAAATAATACACATCCTTTTCTTCTTTTTGAATCAGGAGTTTTTAGGCAGGGGTTTTGAATTACAAGTGGAGTGTTAAATGGAGCACATGCTGATGAGCTCAGGTTGATGCTTACCCTATGGATACACACTTCTAGATGGATGAATTAATCTAGGTATTTAATTATTTCTTTTGACTGTGTGGCTTTCCTGGGAGAACCTAATTCCTTAAACAAATAGCAGAGCAGCCTCTTGAAACTAAGGCACTCCAACCAAGCTGGGGAGAATCCTCCTTTTCTGTGGAAAGCTGAGCCAGAACTGGCATTCAGATCTGTCTGACCTGAGAGTTATTTTGTGCTTCCACATAACAAGGAGGATTTTCACACAGCTGTTTCCAAGGCAGGTTTTGTTCTTTGCTCACAGGCTCCCACCCCGTGGGAAGGGTGCTGGTTTGGGACTTCCAGGATGCTGAAGTCAAAAGACAGGAGAATCCAATTCAGCCTGCTGCCTGTAGCTTCTGAAAGCCACAGTGTGCAAAACAGCTGCAGAAAGGGTGCAGAGGCAGGAATCTGCCTGCAGAGAGGTGAAGAACTATGGGAAAGGCAACAGAAGGGATGCCTTTGTAGTAGGTACTGATGCAGCAGCAAAGCAGCAAGGTGCAAACAGCAGAGAGTTGTTCAGGTGCAAAGGTGTGTCAAAACACAACCACAAAGTCAGGAAAAGTCAGAAATGAGGGCCCAGTAGGAAATAAAGATACAGCAGTAAAAGGAGACTTGGGATTGCAAATAAAGGGAAAAAGCAAGAAATGCTTCTGTAACAGAGAAGCAGCAGAGAGAGCAGAGCCAAGTGGGTCAGGGAAGACCCAAGATGTGCTCAGGGCAGGGAGGGAGGGCAGGCAGGAAGAGCTGGGATCTGATCAGGGATGGAGCAGGCAGGAGCTGGGATCTGATCAGGGATGGAGCAGGCAGGAGCTGGGATCTGATCAGGGATGGAGGGCAGGAGGGAGCTGGGATCTCTGCACAGGGATGGAGCAGGCAGGGAGCTGAGATCTCTCATCAGGGATGGAGGGCAGGAGGGAGCTGGGATCTCTGCACAGGGATGGAGCAGGCAGGGAGCTGAGATCTCTGCACAGGGATGGAGGTCAGGAGGGAGCTGGGATCTCTGATCAGGGATGGAGGGCAGGGTGAGGCAGGAGCTGGGATCTGATCAGGGATGGAGCAGGCAGGGAGCTGGGATCCCTGCAGAGGGAGGGAGGGCAGGGTGAGGCAGGGAGCTGCCTGTGGAGCTCAGCCCAGTGGAACCTGAGCTCCTGGCTGTGCTCTGCTCACCAGGCCTCGCTGAACTTCTGGGTCAGGCTGGGCCGGTCCATGTTCCTCCGGCGCCGGAACCATTTCTCCACCTTCCTCACTGGCAGGTCACACTGCTTGGCTAAACTGAGCAGCTCTCCCTGGAAAACAGGTGAGCCAGCATGTTCAGACCCAAATCCAAAGGTCAGACAGGGCAGTACCTCCTCTGACCCACCACAGACCCAGCGGGAGCCCCTGGCCAGCCAAAGCTGGTTCCAGCTAAGGCATCTTTCTGAAACCAGTCTGCTCCTAGGGCAAAGATCTTGGATAGCCAAGAATGCACCTAAAGCCAGGTGCCAGGGATCATGCCCAGAGAGCTTTGAGCTCTCCCCAGGATATAAATGTCACAACCTCCCTGGGCACCCCACCTCACAAGCAAAGTGCCCTGATGCTCAGGCAGAGCCCTGTGCTGCAGCTGGGGCTGTGTAAGGTGAGCAGGGAGCAGCAGCTGTCTCTCTCTCTCTTCTGGGAGCAGTTTCCCCCAGGGCCCAGAAGCAGAGCTGGGAGCTGCTGGCAGTGCAGGACCCTCCTGACCAGCTGCTCTCAGCAACCAGTGCCACAGCACTCCCTCTGTGGAGCTTCTGGTATGAGTGACATGGCTGAACCTGGGGACTCCAAATGGGATTTTCTTGGCTAAAGACACTGAATCTAGAGGAAAGCAAAGGGAGAGAAGACTCACCTCCCCAGGGCTCCTGCAGCGTGTACTGTAGAATGTTTCCAGCAGGGGGTTGGGCTGAGCTTTTGGTCTTTGCTTGTCCCTCACACCCAGTTTGGTACTGAGGGGCAGGGCTATGGCTCTGCAGAAGAAAGCATAAACAGAACAGGGATTTCTGATTTTGCAGCACTGGTAGAACATTGTTGTTGAGGCTTTGAGTGCACCCATGTTTTATGGAACCAATCCTACTTTTATGAACATCATTGGGATATCAAGGCCTGAAATTCTCCACAAGGGACTTCTGCACATGTTGGCTCTGTGCTCTGACCCAGTTCTCAGTTAAGTCCTGGTCCAAGCACAGCCCTAAGAGGATGATGCTTGTACTGATTTCAACATCACAGGTGTGTCATCTCAGAGGCAGGGACAGCCTCACCACGGCACTTCATCAGCTCTCTGCAGACAAAAGAGTCAATCTGAGGCAAATCTGTGCCCCTCTCAGAGCCAGTGCCAGGGAGATGCTGCTCATCACCAGCCTACTCCACCAGTGAGCATCTCTCACTCCATGACTTACATGGCAGAGCTCTCACAAGGCACCTCATTCAGTAACCACAGAACAAACTGTCCTGAGCAAAACCTGCTGCAGCTGAAACCAAATGGATTTATATCTTGAAGAGGCTAGAACAACTACTTCCCCACCTTTCACAAGTGGGCTATACTCCTCCTGCAGAGGCTTTCAGAGTTAGTGTGAGATACAACAAATAATTTAACTTTGGGGCTGGATCTTTTTTTATTATTATTTACATGGGTGCCACTTGCAAATACCTTCAAGCACTAAGAAATGCAGAACCAGTGACAGCAGCAACCTGAACTTCTGTTTTTTGAACTGCACAGTCTCTCTCAGCCTCTTGCTTGCCTTTGGCAGAGGGCTGTTGATGGCTGTGCTCCTGGTGCAGTCTCTGCCTTCTCCTCTTGCAGGAAGATGTTTCACACAGTTAAACTGACTGTTCTGTTTGATGCCAGGTCTGGATCCCTGTGCTGCTGCCCAGACTGAGTCAGGTCCATTTCCAGGTAAATGTCCCTCACCTTTGCACCAAGCCTGCCTGCAGGACCTTAACAGGAACTGTATCCAGATTACTGATCAACAACCAAAGTCTTTATGCAAAATAAACTTTGGAAAGGTACATTTCTAAATAAAATACTCAGAATTGGTGTCCTTTCTTTCCCCTGGTTTGGAGTCCAAGTACCTGTTCCTGGCAGACCAAGAGCATCCATTTCTTTAAATGTACAACACACAGCTCACAGCCTGTTCCCACCCTCCATGAAAACAGACCCAGTATTTCTGACTAAAATCCTCTTCTAGTGAAATCTGGGAGCTGTGTAGATTCAAATTCACTGGCAATTGCTTTCAACTTGTCCAAGACCCAAAAATCCCTGGACAAGTCCAAAATCAGACAGACCAAAAATTGTATGTAAATCAGGTTTTCAATGGCTTTACTACTCCTTAAAGCACTTTAGTTGCCACATTTTAATAACCATGCAGGCAAGAAACACTTTGCAATATTCCTTCAGAATCACTGCACCCCAAGAACTTGATTTTTACAAAAAATGGTCTTAAACATGACATAACTAGAAGAGAAGACAACATCCTTGCAGGACTATGTCCAGGGAAAAACTCTGTTAAGGTACAAAGGTGCTTGAAATCAAGGTCCAAGTTATGGTTGCAGGACATCTCTCCCACTCACAAGTGCAATCTGGAGACATTAAAGGAGCAGAGGAGGTTCCCATGCTCTAGGTCCTCTCTTTCCTCAGGACACCATGAACTGCTTCCCCCCACTCCTGCCTCAATACTGTGGCACAGCCCAGCCCTGCAGCTCTGGGGCTTCCCACCCTGCAGCACTGATCCACTTCTCCCAACCTTCCCCAGCACAGAGTTGCTCCACGACCTGTGAGCTGTTTCTTCTGCCCCAGGGCTGCACCCACAACCTCCCCAGCTCTCCCAGCCACACCCAGGCAGGGCAGGTCCTCTTCCCACGGCCACCACCTCATACCCAGCATAGCTGGATCCTTTAATGCCCAAAAAGAGGATGAAATAATTGCTCCCAGCACAGTGGCTGGTGCAGATATTGAAGAAAATCCTCCAGACTTCCCCTGCCTCTTATCACTGACCTGGAGTTCTGACAGTTAAATCATATGAAGACATTATAACATGTGTGAAATCCCAAAGCAGACACCACCAGGAACTACCTAGAGAGAAAAACTTGGCAGCCAATGCACAGGTGCAAGTAATAGCTGGTGGTGGCTGAGGGTAGAATAAATTGCCAGAGGGCAAGCTATAGCCACCAAACCCAAACCTGTCTACTTGTTACAGCCACTCATTTTGGTCTGCAGACCAGGTGCACAGAGATATGCAGTCAGGGTTACCAACACAGAAAATGAGAAATAAACACACACTTCCTTCTGCAATTCTCAAACTTGGTGTAAATTATTTTATATATCAGTGCCAGTGATAAGGCAATGGAGAAACTGAGGGCTGGATTCACACCTCACCTTCCCAGGGGAAGATTTCTTCTCCAGGATGAAGTGGATGTGAAACAGTAATGATTCAGAATGAGAAAAAGTCATGCTGAAATAAATGACTGAAGTTAGGACAAACAAGAACACAGCTCAGAACACCGGCTTGTAATTTGCATAGGTAAAATAGTGCTATGATTACAGGTTTCCTGGACCTGTAAAATGGGCTTGTGATGTTATCTTTTTCAAGGGTGTGACATGCAGCTTTTATTTAATGAAGTTTGTGAATCAAAACAGCTTTAAAATTAATGAGTAGGACCAGGCCTGTGGAAACACTCCCAGCTGAGGCAGCACTTGGATGGGAAAGAACCAAGATGTCCCCAGGAGGGTGCAGGATAAAAACCGTGGAATTTATGGAATGCACAATAAACACATTGTTTACAAAGAAGATATTTGAGTTTCAATTTTGTATCATCCTAAAATGATTATTTCAGTAATTAGTCACACATTTGGTTTTAATAAAAGTATCCCAACTTACAGCCAGTATTTTTACATGAAAAGATTATTGTAGGAGAGCTCTGAATCATTTCAACTTTTATATGCTTTTCCAAGCTACCCCTATGTTACAGAGAATCTGCAGAAGAAACATCTTTCTAGTCTACAGGAAAGTCCATTTTGTTGTAAGAATGATAAAGTGTTAATCCAATTGTCATTTTCCCCCCTTTCTAAACTTAAAATCATTGAAGATTTCAAAAGATTATCTCTCCAGAGAGCTACTAAAAATACTGGATTTTGAATATACCTCTGTCCCCCAAGATAAAGGATGTTTGGCTGTATGATGGGGTCTTAACATGATTTCTGCCACACTCGACCCAGAAAGAGCAAGTAACATGCAGCACACACACAGGCAGAGACACACAAACCTCACCCAGACTGATGTGTTTTATCTGGTGAAGTCAATGCTTGCAATTAGACCTTAGGGGAGGGTTTGTGCTCTGCACTCAACACACTCCTTCAGCCAGTGCACAGGCTGAAAAGAAGGAGCTGGAAATGCATCAGTGTCAGCAGGCTCTGTGGCAGGGAGTCTGTGGGCCTCCACTCATGCACTGGCACAGACAATAAAGGCAGATCTGGGACCCAAACTGCTCCCCCTGCAGCTAAGAACCCACCAGAACTGAAGGACTTACCTTTCAAAGGCACGGCGAGTGAGGACCAGGGCTAAGGCAAAAGGGATGCTGAGCAGCAGATCCCGGGGCTGGGGGTAGTGGGTGTCCTCAGACTCCTGCATGTCCTCCCAGGTGATGCCTGGGGGCAGCCAGAACTCGTGCTGCCACAGCCACTGGTACAGAGAGCCAGCCATCCTGGGAGGAGAGAGGGGAACAGAGTGAGCCCTGCACGCAGGGAGCTGCCAGCACAGGCAGCTGGAGCCAGGAGGGATCACACCCCTGCTGAGGCTGCAGCTGCCAGAGCACTGCAGCTGTGGGACTGCCCAGGGAGCTGCTAACCTGCTCCGATTCTCACCCTGTGCTTGCCAAACGCTGACTCCTGGCACCAAACCAAAAGGGGCACAGCGGAGAAAAGTGCCTCAGAATTCAACAGGTGTTAGTGCCAAGTTCTTAGGTTCACAGGTTCCTCCCTCCAGCTGGGTATTGTGGGGATGCAGCAAGGCTGCTCTACTTTTTAATGTATGTTTTCTTACTTTTCAGTTTTTGATGTTTTGTATTTATTTGTTTCTATTTATAGATTGTAATTCCATTATCTCTGTGTGTGTGTGTGTGTGTATCCATTATACTTATATTCCGAGACTTCACCTTATAAAAGAAAAAATTAAAAAATCAGCTTTCTAGTTTGAATTATTAAGGAAGGTACTTCCAAGTAAGAATTTTTTGACCTAGGTCGATTTTGTGCAGGATTCTTAGTGTAATTTTAAAGACCAAACTTGAATGTAAAATCTACATATACATCAGTGAATTTAGCAGAAAAAAGAACAACAGAATGATAATATGACCATCCAACACACAAATACTGCTCCTAGATAACTCTAGCTCATACACAAATACAAGCTGCACTGCCCCAATGAGCAGCTGCTCATTCTGAGCTGGCAGCAACATTCCAAACACAAGCTCTGAAGGCAAACAGACTTTGTGCAGGCATGGAGGAAGGAAATGGCAATGAAATGCCCATCGAGAAAATCAGAAATGCACAGGAAATGCCACCTTAGGAGACCAAGGGAAAAAACATATAATTTAGTGTCTGGCCCAAGTATTATAAAGCTCTTCAAGCACAGTCCCAAGGCCTAGCCCATTTGCTGCAAGAACTGCCTGTCAAATAAAAAACGAATCTGTCACTTTATTTTGAAGGCATCTTTAATTCTGATGCAATTTCTCTGTTAAACTCATTCTGCAATTTTGGAGTCTGAATCACAACCATGGAGTCATAGAATGGGTTGGGTTAGACAGATCTTGAATCTTATTCCACCTCTGCCATGGGCAGGGACACCTTCCACCATCCCAGGCTGCTCCAAGCCCCATCCCAGCCTGGCCTGGGCACTCCAGGGATCCAGGGGCAGCCACAGCTGCTCTGGGCACCCTGTGCCAGGGCTCCCCACCCTCATGGGGAAGAATTTCTTCCAAATATCTAATTTAAATCTACTGTTTCTCAGTTTGAAGCCATTCCTCCATATTCTGTCACTCCAAGCCCTTGTAAAAAGTATTTCTCCATCTTTCTTGCAGGCTCCCTTCAGGCACTGGAAGGAAATGTAACATCTTTTCTTGATTTGGACTTTACTATTCACTTCAATGTGTCTTTTGATCTAACCACAACAGGAAGAAGAGGATGCTCTTTCTTCAAATTTGACTTATTTTTCCTGGCACATGCACAGCCAATTTGGTTTGAGGACAAAGCTGATTAAAAATACAAGTGGATGTAAACTTTCTAATCACTTATAGAAAAATACATATCCTATCTAGAATTTATGTATCATACACAGAAAGCAGGAAAAGATTTCCCCTTTTCCACAAAGGAAAAGGAAAACCATCTTATGAAGAATGCATTCTTCTCCTCCACTTTGCAGTGTCTGATTTCAGCTTTTCATAGTAAAAGCCACAGCATAAAAATCCTCCTAAAAATCAAGAGCCTGACATACTGAAGAACTGCAACCAAAAGAAGTGGAAGTATGGCTTCACTAGCACTGAAAAGAACATCCACATCTTTTACTGTTCAGTTTTACAATTATCAGTTCAGTTTGACAATAATCAACAGCATTTTCTTTCTGCTGTAGCTTCTGGACCTCTGGAAACTGCAGTTGTGATCCCACTTCCAGGCTGCTCTCCATTCCTTCTTCTGGCTCTCTTTCCAGACAATGCCTGGACAAAAACCACTGGCACACAAAACAGAGATAAACAGGATTTTCAGACTCTTCAGATCCTGCTGTAAGAGCCTGACAAGCAGGATGCAACGGTTTTTGAACTGCCTGCCAAATCTCAAGTCTCTGCAGCTCTCTAGGGTACAACCTGCCTGTCCCACCAAGGCTGTCTGCAGGTGGGAACATCTGCCACCAACCCCTGCTCCCCTGGCTGGAGCATCCTTCAGCAACAGCTCCCTTCCTTTACCTGTGAGCTCCAGCACAAACCCTGGAGCCAGGAGGTTGGTGGCAGCTCACTGGAGACAGAGCCAGCTGAAGCACACACACACACCTGCCAGAAAAAGCTGTTCAGACTGTCAGTAAACCTGCTGCTCACCAGCACAGCTCCATCTGGGGGACACAGGACAGGGTGGCTGTGCTCGACCTCCAAACCTCGGTGAACCATTTTTTCAGGATGCCCTTTAAACTTCTACAGACTGGGTGAACCCAGGTTTCTCCATAAAAATCTACGTTTTTACAGCAGAACGTGTCTGTAGAAACAAACAGTCTATGGGCTTAGCCCACGATGAAGTCACTATCCTGTCACCATGAGCAAGGTGACACCAGCCAAGACAGCTCCTGCACTTCAGACAGTACTGGACACCAGCTTGGAAGAGCCAGACAGCCTAAGTGAGGTGCCTGAATTGAAATGAACTCTACAGGCATTGAACATACCAACCTCAAAATGTTGCTAAATTTTCTCAGCTGTTAAAAATCTCAGCTCGTAATTGAGAGAAGCATTAAGAAAGCCTAGAAGAAGTCCAGGGAGAAATTACACTTCCTCCTTGGCTCAGCTCTTCAAAAACATCTCTTCGGTGGTTTTCCCACTGTGCAGACAGAAGGCACGCTGAGGAAAGTTATCATCACAACAGCTCTGCAGCTACACAACCCCACATTCTCCCTCCAGAACTGTATATATGTGGCAACAACATAAAACCCCACTTGACAGAGAACAGCAGCTGAACTCCACTGGGGACTCTGTGGGAGAATACAGAATAGATCTCCAATTTGCTTAGGGGGAATATATAGATTCAAAGTACTAAGGAAGCAAACAGCCATTACCTAATCAACTCTCATGTGCAAAATACAGATAGGCAGGATCACTCTCATGGAATACTCTTTCATCTTTGCAGCTGTCTCTACACATTGCAAAAACGTAGAGCAGGGTACAACATGAAGCAACACATACATCTTTTGCAATTTATATAGGTCAAGTTCTCAAGTCAAGGCTGCTGGAAGACAAAGCTGAAGACAGTGGTGTGTCTAAAGGCCCTTTGAGCAGCCACAGAAAAGTGTAAGTGGGCCCATTTCCTTCTCAGAAGTTCTTTACACCTCACACAGCACCCACTGTAGCTGTGTAACACACACACCAAGCCCTTCAGCTCGGAATGCAGGTCTAACAGAGGAAACACCTCTCACACAGAGCTCAGCAAGAACAGAAATACAAAACAGCAGTGGGGAACACTGGACAGATCAACACAAGGACTTCGTGAACAGCCAACAAAATAGTAACTGATGAAAGGACAGCTTTAGGTTGGCTTTAGAAGGTACATGTAAGGATGAAATTAAAACCAGAGAAGTATCACAGCTACCACGGGGACAGGGAGGACAGGGCCTCAGCACTCCCCAAGCCCAAGGGGGGACAGGCCAGGTGGAATTCACTGAGCACCTGAGGTGACACAGCCAGGAGGCCTCGAGCCACCGGACTCTGCAGCCCCAAACACTGCATCCACTCTGCTGAACCTTGCCTTTCCTGCTCTTGCTTGGGTGTTCTAATCTTCAGTGGTTTTATCCGACTCCTCAGCATGACACAGGCCTGTGCTGCTGGGCTTGCAGGCTGCTCCAAGGAGAGCAGAGCGCCTGCAGCACTGCAGTGCTCCCCACCCTGAGCACAGAGCCCTGCACTTCACCCCCCAGGCCAGGCTCACACCTGGCTTCGCTTTCAAAGCACTTTGAGAAGAAGCAGGGCATCCAGCTGAAGAGGTTACTCCTTGTCTCACAACTCAAATGGCTAAGCAGGTCCACCCAGGCAATGCTGACTGCTGCTTGTACCTTCAAAGAGTTACTCTGCTGCTTCACTCACAGACTCCATTCCCAAGCAAAATATTAATATATAGGTACACAAATATTCATGTCAATTTACATGTGTGAATACAGCAGATAAAGGGTGGAGACTTGGCAGAACAGGCCACAGAGGCCTTCGAGGGCTCAGCCACAGCAGCATGGCCCATTGTCCTCATGTGGATTGCCCAGTTTGGGGCTGAACCACGCCACAGGCACAAACATCCCTGCGCTGGCTCTGGGCCAAGCCACTCAGGTCAGCCAGGTCTTTTTGCCTCGAGTGCAGCATCATGTGAATGACGTGGCTGCAGGAGCAGGGCAGGGATTCCTGCAGCAGCCCTGCTGGTCCAGCCCGTTCTCCAACAACCATCCCCAGCAGCACAGCACTGCCACAGGGGAAATCACTAATTCATGAGGAAGCACACCACCACAGTCTGCAGTCATGCTGCTTCTCCAGTCAAGTTGCTTTATTTTTCCATGGGGTTAAGGCTGGAGAAAACCAAAAAAAGCCTCTTCAGTCTTGATATGCTAGAGGCCAAAGTGGAGAGGCTTGTCCCACCTTCCCAAGAAACTGGGCTCACGAAGCAAAGTCCTCCCTATGGCTGTGAAGGTTTCTGTCATTTCCAACTGAAGAGCCACTGCTCTCCTGCCCTGCTCTGGTCCACACTGCCCAAATCCGAGTTTCCACTGCCTCCTAATGCATTTGAACCTCTAGCTCATTTTACTAAGAAATCAATTAGTCAAGAACTCCACGGGTAAATTCTCTCCTGATACTTTTCTAGCCAGTTTCTTGTTTGATACTTCCCATAATCCTGATGTCATCAACTGAAACTACTTGTTAGAGCTACCCAGCAGAAATAACTAGCTTAGACATGAAACTCGCTGTGTCTCTTTTAGGCAGAAATAAATAATTTTAACAAATAAAGCTCTGACTAACACAGCACAGGCTATCTTTTGAACACCTATATTATATTTAGTATCTTAATCTCCATATCCAAGGGTTTTTCTTTTTTTAAACCTTCACACTAATGATCACAATACTGGTATTACACAATTATAGTTCTAGGGCAATTTTTAAAAAATCTTTTATACATGTCTTCTAATATATATCAAGATTTGGTAAATTTAATAGATTAAAAAGTCACTAAAGAGTTTGTAAAATTCATGGATAAAAAAATCTTTGCTCCAAAATTCCCAATTACATGTAGCATTATTTTCAGCATACTGAGACAGAGATTAGAGTCTCCTGCCTGAAGGGAACACATGAAGCTTTTCAAATTTCACTTCAGCTTTGTTTGGTATGTCCATTTCCATTTCCTCATCTCTGTTAGCCATCCTAGAGTCAACCTGCTTTCAGGTATCTCCTTACTCATAACAATATTCACCTTGCCCAAGATCCCTTTTCTAAACTGTGTTTCTCTTGGTTCTTCACCATTTTAAGGCTCTTCTAAGAATGCAAATTTAATCATGGATGCACAAGGGACTCAGGTGAAATTTATCAATTAAGAAAAATGCCTCAAAGTCCTCCCATGGTAATGAAAAAATATTTAAACCTTTCCATACAGCTCCAGTCCATGAACTACCTACTGACCTTAGCTCTCCTAGCAAGCCTCCTCACCCTGCCAAAGGAACATTCCTACAGAACCCATCATCCTCCATTGCTTTCAACTCCTTTTGCAGATTTTTATGAGCCTGCTTGCTCTGGCCATAACTGATGCAGACTCTCCAATCACATGTGCAGGTTTTGGTATTAATCTCTTTTTACCTGCAGCTAATTCAGCTTTATTTCTCTAGCTCCCCAGCCTTCTCATTTTTCTCTTGTGACTCTACACGCCCTTTTCCCTAAAAAACCACAGCTTCTGGCAGAACCTCCATTTGTTTTTGCATGAAATAAGATGTTTCAACTGTGACCAGTAGCAAGAGAAATGAAACCACAACCTCCTTACCTTTGTAATCACCAACACTATGTTCTCCAGGCTCACTCTCCTCACCCAGACTCTTCTCTGTATTCTCTTCTTTGGAAGATAATTGAAAATTTGAAATTATTTCTGCAGCCTTGTTTCTCCACCAGTGTCCAGTTACCCTCAACTTCCTAGCATTCAGATGTTCTCTTCACTTAGATCTGTCAGCTGACATTTCCTACCAAATTATTTCATGTCTGCTCTTTACACAGGAATAAATTCATTTTCCAAGTCATGTGCTGCTCTGTTCAAAAGCAAAAATTCTCACATACACCATCTTTGGGGAGAGTTCTGTTCCAGAAAAACCATAAAATGCCCAAGCAAACATTTGAAAGTGCAAATAGACAAACTTACTTACCTGGATCGGCAGGGAACATGCTCCTCACCCAGCACAATCCCACACTAACCTCCCATACCTTGTGCTCCTCTTGCCAGCTGTTTTCCTGCTCTGCCTGCAGTCCTGGCCCTGCAGACTGCCAGGTCTGGCCTCAGCACTCCAGCTGCACTCACTCACCTCAGCAGAATGCAAATCACACAGCTCTTCCCACTCAGTCATCCCTCTCAGGGGCACGAATGCAACTTCCTGCTCTTGCCCAGTGAAAAACAAGCATTAGTTTATCCAGCTCAAAGCAAGGCCAGGAAAGGCCCTGAATATCTCACCCTTCCCTTTGGCCAGCTCAGAGCAGTGTGCCCAAATCTCTCTTAGCCTCCCCCTTGCTAGCAGTGTGCTTTCAGGAGCTGTTCTGGGTGCCCTTCACATCCCTGACTCCAGCTGAGCTTTGGCTTTCTCACCTGCATCCCTCCCTGCCCAGGCAGCCCTCCTCTACTGCTCCTGGCCACTCACACCTTCCTGATGCTCCATGCTCGTGTTTAAGCTCAAACAACAGCTCCAGGCTCTTGCTTGGAGGCTTCTTTGCCTCCTGCCACTTTTGTTTGCCTTCCTACACACTGTGATGGATGTGTGCTTTGTGTCCTGGAAGATCAGCCCCTTTACCTGCCAGGACAGTCTCCCATTAAAGCCCTAAAGAAGCACAAATCTCCTCTCCTGGAACTCCAAAAAAACCCCAAGAAGGTGCATTCAAATTTTGAAGTACCACAGCTGTTTCTGCCATATTTTTCCTCCAATAACCTGGAGATACTTCCCTACTCATGCTGCAAAAAACCTGGGTTGAACTGCAGCACTCATCAGACTAGTCTGAAAAACAATGTGATGTGTTAAATCATCAGGGAAAAAGCAACAGAGGCAAAAGCTGAAGACCTTTGCTGTTTGGCTGGTACCTAGTCCATGGCTGAATTATTAAATGAAGTAACATCCCTGGGTTACTTCCAGGGCACAGTGAGGTAACATGAACCTAGTTGTTCTGATATTGGGAACAGTGTTCTGCTACTGAACATTAACTGCAAAAACAGAAAAAAAATCAGCAAATAACCACTGGAGACGTGCTGGTTGTTTGGGTAAGGCCACAGCACTGTGCAGAGAGCTCCAGACCACACCAGAGCCCAGTGAGAACATCAGACACCACTGGTGTCCCAGTAAAGCAGCTGAGGAACTCAGAGCACCAGCTGCATCCCCACACAACAGACACAGTCCCAGACCTGTGTGTGTTTCTCAAGAGTGCAAATGTAAAATACGAGGAGGCACCTATAAACCCCAAATGAGCTACTTACCAATTTCTTTGCATTTTTTTCCTTCATTCTTTCTCCTGACATCTGCTATTTCCTCCAGTGTCACCGCAAAAACAGCCATCACTGTCTGACATCACGTGATAAATTGAGGAAGAAAATCAAATTATTGGCCTCAGGCTACAGTGAGCTAAGAAGTCAGGCTGGAAGATCACTCAGAGAATCAAGACAAAGACTACTTCTCACCTGTCCTTTCTCTAAATTCACCAGAACCAAAGAAAGAGTCAGGCAATCTCAATGAGACCGTGTCCTTCAATCTAAATTAAGGGACAGCAAAAACTGCCAAAAAGCCCCTAAACAAAAATGCTATTTATCTGCAAAGGACTGCACCAACAAGCAGCTCATACACCAACAGAGGCCTTTTGACAGATTTTGGAAGAGAAAGGCACAAAAAGGAACCAGTGTGAGAACACACACTGAGTAAGGCTCACGACTTTGAGCCTGGGCAGCAACAACTTTGTGAGAAACTCTCCCAAAGGCAAGTTCTGGCCCTACTAACCCAGTGTATGAACATGGATGTTCAGATGTTGGAGGAGCAAAAAATACTTGTCCAGCTGATTCATGACAATTCATATCCCTGACACTTTTTCTGCTGCCAACTGAAATCATTCAAGTGATTATCACTAACCCTCTTACTCAACACACACCCATCAGGCCTCAAAAAGTTTAATTCTAGCTTAAAAATTTGGAATAATAAAAAGCAGGTAATAGGTTAAAGTTTCCAAGCCATACTCCAAGTCCCATCAAAACACCAACACAGTTCCCAATAAAAGCCTCTTTCTTTCAAGCTCATGGGACAGTGCAATGCCTCTCCAATGCATTTCCTGCCTCTGCAGCCCTTTGCAAGCACAAATATTCCTAAATAGTCGTGCTCTTGTGGTCTGGTGGCTCTCTCCTAACCTGTCCTCTAAGCATTTGTTCCCAGTCTTTTCCAAAGCTTAGGGGGGAAAAATAGGCTAAAATTAAGAGTCTTTTAAATTGTACCTGTAAAACTAGTACATGCTCTCATGATTTTTCATTTCAAAACACAAAACTTAAAACCTTATCTGAGAACATCTACATTCCCAACATTACTACAAAAGTAAAATATGTCAAAAACATTGTGAGAGCAACTGACAGAAAGATTTCCCTTTCTCCAAGATTAAAAGCATTGAGATTCACTTTTCACAAGCATTACTGCTTTAATGAGTAATGCCATCTACCACATGATGATACTTATTTAAAAACAAATGTGAATATGAATTACTCTTCATTAGCACAGATAACTTAAAAGCTCCATTATAGGAGCAGCTTATAAAGCAGAATGTAAAACTCTAGTTGTTTTCATAAGCATTATCCTCGTTAGTGCTGAACATGAAGAAAACCTCCAATGGAGCTTTACCTACTACATAAACAAATCACTACAGGACAGTACATTCCTTGTCAAGATTTGAAGGCTGCAACCACACTGTGCTGTTCATCCAGCAGTTCTGGCATTATGGGATGGCTTAATTCCATATGCAGTGGGACCCTTTTATTTATGTATTTATATAATATATATTTATATAATTTATATTTCTATATAAGGAATGATCCTGCTGGACACGGGGCTTACTCATAATGCTCAGCTCTGGTGGCCCCTTGGTCTGACAAGCACCCCCTAAGCTGGGCTCCTGCTGCTGGGACCCCGTGTTTGCTGCAGCCAAAGGGGATCTGAGACAGACTCTGACACCACATTTGTCCTCCCCGGGCCAGCTCCTCTGCAGAGCAGGCACTCCCTGACCTCAGGGCCAGCTGCTGTGCCCTGCCTGAGCCAGCACCATCCTCCTGCAGCAGCTGCAGAGGGTGAGGAGCCCAGCCCTGGGCCAAGGGCAGTGCCAGCCCCAGCCAGCTGAGCCCCAGCACAGAACCAGCATCTCTGATCCCCCCAGCACAGAACCAGCATCTCTGATCCCCCAGCACAGAACCAGCACCTCTGAGCCCCCCAGCACAGAACCAGCACCCTGAGCCCCCCAGCACAGAACCAGCACCTCTGAGCCCCCCAGCACAGAACCAGCACCTCTGATCACACCCCCAGCACAGAACCAGCACCCCTGAGCCCCCAGCACAGAACCAGCATCTCTGATCCCCCAGCACAGAACCAGCATCTCTGATCCCCCAGCACAGAACCAGCACCTCTGATCACACCCCCAGCACAGAACCAGCACCCCTGAGCCCCCAGCACAGAACCAGCACCTCTGAGCCCCCAGCACAGAACCAGCACCTCTGAGCCCCCCAGCACAGAACCAGCATCTCTGATCCCCCAGCACAGAACCAGCATCTCTGATCCCCCAGCACAGAACCAGCACCCCTGAGCCCCCCAGCACAGAACCAGCATCTCTGATCACACCCCCCAGCACAGCCCCAGCACCCCTGATTCCCCCAGCACAGAACCAGCACCTCTGAGCCCCCCAGCACAGAACCAGCACCTCTGAGCCCCCCAGCACAGAACCAGCACCCCTGATCACACCCCCCAGAACAGCCCCAGCACCCCTGATCCCCCCAGCACAGAACCAGCACCCCTGATCCCCCAGCACAGAACCAGCACCTCTGAGCCCCCCAGCACAGAACCAGCACCTCTGAGCCCCCCAGCACAGAACCAGCACCTCTGATCCCCCAGCACAGAACCAGCACTTCTGAGCCCCCAGCACAGAACCAGCACCCTGAGCCCCCAGCACAGAACCAGCACCTCTGATCCCCCAGCACAGAACCAGCACCTCTGAGCCCCCAGCACAGAACCTGCACCTCTGATCCCCCAGCACAGAACCAGCACCTCTGAGCCCCCCAGCACAGAACCAGCACCTCTGATCCCCCAGCACAGAACCAGCACCCTGAGCCCCCCAGCACAGAACCAGCACCCTGAGCCCCCAGCACAGAACCAGCACCTCTGATCCCCCCAGCACAGAACCAGCACCCCTGAGCCCCCCAGCACAGAACCAGCACCCCTGAGCCCCCCAGCACAGAACCAGCACCTCTGATCCCCCAGCACAGAACCAGCACCCCTGAACCCCCAGCACAGAACCAGCATCTCTGATCCCCCAGCACAGAACCAGCACCTCTGATCACACCCCCCAGCACAGCCCCAGCACCCCTGATCCCCCCAGCACAGAACCAGCACCTCTGATCCCCCAGCATAGAACCAGCACCCCTGATCCCCCAGCACAGAACCAGCACCTCTGAGCCCCCAGCACAGAACCAGCACCTCTGAGCCCCCCAGCACAGAACCAGCATCTCTGAGCCCCCAGCACAGAACCAGCACCCCTGAGCCCCCCAGCACAGAACCAGCACCTCTGATCACACCCCCAGCACAGAACCAGCACCCCTGATCACACCCCCCAGCACAGAACCAGCACCCCTGAGCCCCCCAGCACAGAACCAGCACCTCTGAGCCCCCCAGCACAGCCCCAGCACCCCTGATCCCCCAGCACAGAACCAGCATCTCTGAGCCCCCAGCACAGAACCAGCACCTCTGATCACACCCCCAGCACAGAACCAGCACCCCTGATCACACCCCCAGCACAGAACCAGCACCCTGAGCCCCCCAGCACAGAACCAGCACCCCTGATCCCCCAGCACAGAACCAGCACCTCTGATCCCCCAGCACAGAACCAGCACCCCTGAGCCCCCAGCACAGAACCAGCACCTCTGAGCCCCCCAGCACAGAACCAGCACCTCTGATCACACCCCCAGCACAGAACCAGCACCCCTGAGCCCCCAGCACCCCTGATCACACACCCAACACCCCTGAGCCCCCAGCACCCCCCAGCAGCACACCCTGATTCCTGCTGGCTGAACTCAGCGTTTATTTTTAAAACCCCGATACCGAGGGTCACTGTCTCCTTGCTTCACTTCGCCACAAGTAACTTTACAAGAGTCACACAGAAGTGATTGTTTGGGGAATTCTGCTTTCATGCTTTTAATTCAGTATCCTCTCTAAACAGAAAAATTCCTCTGATCTTTTCTTTGAAAACATTGAACACAAACTCTGACAATTCATCTTTCAAACCCTGCAGAAGGATCTTCCATGTTTGTATGAAGACAGACAGATGAACAACAGGGAAGCCCTTGTCCCAAAAACTCTTATAGTACCTCAAGGATAAAAATAACATTGCTTATTACAAACAAAATAATCTGAATGCAGCCTGTAGTTTACTTGTTTCACAATTTATTTCTCCTCATCTGTTTTGATTCTAAGCCTTGGCATTGGTTGGTTGGAAGGCATATGCCATACCTGTGGCTACCAGTGCAGCAACCTCACAAAGAAAAGTATTTGAAGAATTTCTTTATTTTTGGAACAGACTTTTAAAACAAAGACACTAGTTCTTATCAAAACCAGTTTCGGTAAAAGGTGAATCAGTCCTGATTACTGCAGTCCTCTTTGAACATATTTCCCATTTCTCCAAATAAAACTCCTGAATTAATTAAAACTAAAGCATATTGGAAAAGGAGTGGGGAACATGCACTGGGTTCTTGGCATTGCTATTTAATTCTGGACAAACCTGCTGAGGCATACTCTTCAGCAAAGATGAGAAACACTACAAAAATGACCCCCAACAGCACAGCTTTAAATGGATTTTCAGAACTGGGAAAATGATGACATTTGTTTTCTTTGTACTTAAGAAGAATCTGCCATAGAGCATCAGCAGAATTAAACAGATATACTGAAGGTGAATCCAGCTCCTGGCAGGGGTCACTCACACCTCTCTCAGGTGCACTCCAGCTCTGGGGACTCCACAAGCTGCAGCTCTTACAGCAGAACCTGCAGTGGAACAGCACTGGCAACGTGTGAGCTCCACACCTGGCACACTCAGCTGAAGTGCTCAATTACTCAATTATTATTAACCTGAAGGAGGATAATTAATTCTATTAGTAAATAACTACAAGATTTTGGCTTCCTAAAGAACATTCTATTTTTAAGTAAGACTGCTTTGACTTCTGCATTTCCTTCACAGGAAAGCAAGGCTTTTTCTCCCATGTGGTAGGAACCTGAACAGACATTAGAAATACAAGCAGGATATAAAAACCAGGGCACAATAAATAATTCTGACTCCAGAATCTTATGACACTTTTGCTCTTATCAACAGGCTCCAAATGTGCAGCTAAAGTGGAGTCAGTTCAAAACTGCACGCCCCTCAGTTCACCTGCATCCCCACTGGATTTCAGTGTGTGCTTCTTATGTCATAGTAATGTCTGGATACATCCAATGAGTCTAAATTTATAAAACAAATACGGTTTTTCAGATAATGTTGTGATATAATGACTCAGTTTCCAGCATTTCAAAGAACAAGCACATGTTACCTACACCCTACAGTAAGGGAAAATCAAGATGGACTATTTGTTCTCCCTTGTGCATGTTAGTTCTTTGATGTGCTATAATCTCCTTCCTTCTAAGTTTGCTTTTACCTGAACAAAGCCTAAGACTGGATGGCCACAGTGGGAACAGAAACAGATGTGTTTACTTTAAGATTGTATCGGTGGGTGGAGAGATGCACTCCAGCCCTCAAAATGAAACTGCTGCTTTTCCAGCATGGAGATTCCCCTGCTGAGACAGGTTCCTCACAACTGGGAGCCAGAGTAAACCAGCAGAGCCATCAAAGGCTGGGCCCTGGCCTCCACCCCACGTGCTTAACTCAGGGATCTGTGAGGCTCCACAAGAAGATTTGGGTTTAAACCAAACTTTTTTTTTGTTTTATTTGAGGGTGATTTTACCCCATGCAGTTCCTCAGTGCAATTCGAAATGGTTTGTGCAGGCTCAATGCAAGGTGTGAGGGGAAATGACAAGTGGCCCAGACCTGCAGAGGAGGCACCTCTCTCTGCAGAAATGCAGCTCAAGGTAATGGAACTGTACCTCCAAACGCCCATCTGCCACAGCAAACTGGAAACACCTGGATTCGCATATCATCAAGTCTTTACTGGCCTCTGCAAAAGGAACCTGAACAAAATGAAAATCAAACCGACCAAACAAAAAAAACCCAGAAACAAAAACTAAAAAAGCAAACACAGAAACAACCCAACCCTCCCAAAAAAACAACCAAAAAACCAAAACAAAAAAAACCCCCAAACAAACAAAAAATCCAAAACAGAAAATTAAGCCTAAATATACGACAGATGCACCCCAAGCAATTTCTGGGTGTACACACAACTGAATTGCAGGGACCCTCTGCATCATATCACACCAAGCACCATGCCTGGATTTCTCTCCTATTTCTCTCAGGAGTGAGCAGCAAGCTTAGAGAACTATTCCCTGCTCATCTTAGACCTGAAAAATAGTGCACAATAACATTAAAGATGCATTTTACCCTCTTGCAGAGAAATTTGCAATGAATTAGGGTCTGAAGATTCCCTGAGGGATCTTTCATTTACAACTGCTTCCAAAGGCTGACAAATCATCATGACCTCAGCAGGTGGCAACCCAGCCCCTCCTGCTCACTGCAAGCACTGCTCACAAACCCAATCATGTTCTAGCTCCGTGCACAGTGCTCTCTAAAAAGAGAAGTCCCACGAAAAATGAAAATGAGACAAAGCCTAGGTGTGTGGCCAGATGGCTGGAGCCTTGTCACCTGCAGGTGTATTGACTAAACACTCCTTTACCATCATCACTTTTCACAAGCAGAATTAGCAGGTTTGCAGCTTGATTTTTGTGTACTGAGCCCACATAAGCCACTTCCTAGAATAATGCTAAAATAAGTGAACTACAGAGGCTTTCACTTCCTTCCCTGCCCTGTATTGTTTTCTGCCATAAACATATCAGAAAAGAAAAATTTGGATAACTCTCTGAACCTGAAAGCAATTTTCCCTCAAAAGCCCTGCAGAGAAGAGTCTAGGGTATTATAAAACCCAGAGTTATAATACAGAATAAAAATTTGGAAAAACAGTATCAATCTTCTTGTTATGTATCTCAAAGAACAGAAAGCAATTGGACTTTCCTGACATCCTTCTGCTTCTTGAGCCTTCCTGAGCTCATGAATATCATCTAGGATTCTCATTAGCTGCCTTTCAGAAAAAAAATATCAATTGCAGGAATGCCTGATTTAGTTATTTTTGTGTTTACTGGACACTGCCACGTTTATAAAAGATTGGCTATTGTCAAGATATTGACCTTCCCAGAGCTCATGCTCTCCTTCAGATCAGACATCACTTAGGTTCTGCACTCAGAAGGATGCCAGAAACTGTAAGTGGTGCTTAAAAACCCTATGAAAATGTGCTCCATAAATCTGATGACCTCATGAAGTGAAGAAAAAAAGCTCCATCATGAGAAGTTTCAAACATAAGCCTTCTTCAGCTCTATTCTGCCAAAAAAGGCATATACCAGGAAACTGAGCTTCGAAGCCTGTGCTGGTGCCTGCACGAGTTCACAGCCTCAGGCTGGTGTCCCAGACAGACCTGGGAGGCAGGAGCAGATGGTTCAGACATCCTCCAGCACCACTTCTCCCTCTTTTGCCAGGCAGGGTCTCCCCAGACTGTCCAAAAACATGGGAGAAGGACAGCAACTCAGACAAACTTTTATTTTGATTAGAGCTGAAACACAGATTTAGTTCCTTCAGCCCAACATGACAAGCTGGCAGCATTAATCTCATCTTCACCACAAATAAACAGGGAAGCTGAGTCTCTTGTAGTTACTGGTGGGACAAGCAGCAAAAACAAGCACATTTCTGTGGATTTTGGTAAACTATAACAGAAGGACAGGGCAATAATAATTTTGCATTGTAGGTATTTACTCTCCTTCCTGTCTGGAAGCAGTTGTCAACCTGTGAAGTCTCAAGTTTATCTCCTTAACATAACTCTTGACACGAGATGGGAATTGGATTAAGAAAATTCGTATTATACAGAAATTTCAACAGATTTTAACAGCTAATAACCCTCAGCAGCTTTGATTCTTAATAAAAAGCTCTTCTGGGTTAACCTAAGATGCACTTTTGCATTGTAGCAGCTTCTCTGCTGCTCTGAACACAAGCATCTCACAACTGTACAACTCCCAGGTTAAAAAAAAAAGCTTTGTCCTTTCTTTTAAACAGTAATACAGAAAAAATTCCTCTGCATTTTCAAGCCTCTGGATAAATCTGAGCTTGTAGATTCATCAATCACTGAGTCTCACACTCCAGCCCAGCTCACACTGCTGGCTGAAGGAGAGGTTGCTTCCCTCTGAGGACGAACTTCATTCACCACGTGCATCCTCTCACACACACCTCCCGTCTGGCTTTGACAAAACCAATCTCACAAAACCCCATAGTACACTTTCAAAAGAAGGCATTACCTTTAAATCGTGATAAAGTGATGTAGATAAAGATGCAGTTTCCAGTCTGGAGAGCTAAAGCTCAGCCGTCAGACTGCAAACGAACAGCGCTCTGTTCCAGAAACACTCACCCCTGCCGTGACTCCCGACTCATCTCACCCACTGCCATTACCTCCAGCTGCTTGGCTTTAAACCATTCCAGAAGGGCGATTTGCTATCAAGTATCTGATTTGAGGTTTTCAGGAACTCCAGCCTAACATTAGGGTTGCTTGGCTGTTTTTTTGTCGTTATCCTACTTGAATTTTGATCATTAAACAAAATTTAATCTTTCTAAAAACAGCTCAAACCGCAAAGGAAATACCTCAGCCTCCTGCCCAGCTCTGCCGTCCTTTTCTCTGGGAACGGTTTTCAGCGCCAGCAAGGAAATCTTCCCTCAGTTCCGCAGTTTTGCACGCGGGATCAAAGCGGCGCTGGCCCCGGCGCTGCCCCCGGCGCTGCCCCCGGCGCCGCCCGCAGCATCGCCCGGCTCACCCCGGGCCGCGCCGCCACCGCGCCTGCAGCGCCCCGCAGCCGGGCCGGCCCTGCCCCGATCCGATCCGCCCTGCCCCGATCCGATCCGCTCCGCTCCGCCCTCCCCTGCCCTGCCCCCGATCCGATCGGATCCGCCCTCCCTGCCCTGCCCCCGATCTGCCCTGCCCCGATCCGCCCGGACCCGATCCGATCCGCTCCGCCCTGCCCCGATCCGCCCCTGCCCCGATCCGCTCCGCCCCGCCCTGCCCGGCCCTGCTCTGCTCTGCCCCGTTCCGCTCCGCTCCAGGGCGGGGCCGGCACGGCACGGCACGGCCCCGCTCAGGCCGGCCCTGCCCTGCTCAGATCCGGCGGTGGGACCGGCCCTACCCCGCTCTACCCTGCCCCGCTCTGCCCTGCCCCGCCCCGGCCCCACCCTGCCCTGCTCCACCCCCGCCCTGCCCCGCCCTGCTGTGCTCCACCCCGCCCCGCTCTGCCCCCACCCTGCCCCACCCCGCTCTGCCCCACGCTGTCCTGCCCTGCTCCGCCCCGCCCTGCCCCCGCCCTGCCCCTGCCCAACTTGTCCTGCCCTGCCCCGGCCCCACCCCGTCCTGCCCCCACCCTGCTGTGCTCCACCCCGCCCCACCCTGCCCTGCCCCGCCCCGGGCACCCAGGGCGCCTTCAGCGAAATTGCCGCTGCTCTTTACACGGAACAACAGTGGTTAAAGTAACACACAGTGTTTCAGTGGAAACAAGGAGAAAGCGCTCCTTCTGTGGACCGCGGTTTTGCAATCAGCGCATTACAGCTGTGCAGATTTTAAGGCCAGAAAAAAACGCCCTTATGATCTATTCTGTCCTGTGTTACGCAGGCCAAAAAAATTTCCACTCCGTCATTCTTGCTGTCAAGCCTTGGGAGCACAGCTGCTGGGCTGTAATGCATTATTGGAGCACTTAGGCTGCTCCCTTGTCTCACTGAAATGCTGCTCGTCAGCTCTTTCTTGCCGGATTTTTCTAAAGCTGCAGTCAGCACGGTCATGATGAGTATAGTTATAAATACCTTTGCAGACAGGAATGTGAACAATTTTAAAACAAACAGAGTGACTTGCTAGTAGTTTTCTCCCTCCCCATTGGAGTCCACCTGCTGCATTCCCACCAGGCAAGTGCACAATCCAGCTGCTGGCCAAGGTCCGGCTTGTTAAACAGTCCCAGTCACAGAACAGAATCTGCCCCAGTGTGTCAGGGAACAGCTGCACCAAGCACTGCGGCCCTGCAGCCACAATTCTGTCTGCAAACTCGGGCTGTCTCAGAGCCCCAGGGGACCCCGGTGAAGCTACAAGCAAGGTCGTCCAGAATCTCCTTGTGTGGCATCACTGAAAGCAGCTTAAACCAGTGCTTGAACCAGCTTGAACCAGTTTTTTCTGGGGCTGATCCAAAGCCCACTGCCATGAATGAAAACTACCTCTGACTTCCAAAGGATTGGGACTGGGCTTTCCATGAGCAAACGTCTGTTTGTTTCAGTGCATGCAATAGGTGGAACAAAAGCATCTAAGACCCCTGGAGCAAAGGAAAATGCTCAGGTGTTGTTTGCCTTTTATTTCCCTCGGGTTTGCTGTGACTCTTTTAGTTACAGTTAGAGGTGTGACCCAAGTGCTCCTACTCAATCCTTCTGCAGAGTGCTGCCCTCAAGCCATGGAAGATGCCATTCTTTTTGGGATCTGTACCTTGACACATCCAAAGGGGTCTGCAGGACAAAGATGGGCACACAGTCTCTTACCTATCAGGCTTGTTCAATACTTCATGAAAGAATTAGGATATAAGGTACTTTTAAAAATCACTGATTATTTTAGAATATGGACTGCTGAGCCTCTGCTGGGTTAGTATTTATATAACAATGTATTTATGAGTATACACAGGTTTATAAAAATGTAATAATTTATCCGGCACATGCCCACTGTGAACAGGATGATATTGTGTTCAGAGGCGAAACAAGTTCTCTAGTTAGAGCCCATGAGGATGTTACCCTCTGAAACCCTGCTCAGTGAGTCCAAATGAATCTCTGAGCAAGCCTGACGGTCACTTTGTCTGTGAGCTCTGGGATGTGATGCTGGGCACTGGAAAGGTGCAAGGGTGGCCTTTGCCAGTGGGAACAGCACTCGAGTGGGAAAATGAAGCTCCTCCCAGTCAACAGGACCTGAGGTAAGCAAAATTAGCTCAGACTGGAGAAGAGAAGGCTCTAAGAAGACCTCAGAGCCCCTTTTAGTTTCTAAAGGGGCTCCAAGGGAGCTTGAGAGGGACTTTGGGCAAGGGCCTGGAGGGACAGGACAAGGGGGAATGGATTCCCACTGCCAGAGGACAGAGTTAGGTGAGATAAAAAATTCTTCCCTGTGAGGGTGGACTTTAAGATCCTTTCCAACTCAAGCAATTCTGTGATTCTCTGAAACTCCAGATGCAATTGAGCACTGGTACCCCCAGAGCAGGATGGGCCCAGGTCAGGCAAGGTGAGTGAGTGCTTGTGCTTGCTGTGGCTCGTGGTCTGGGCACAGCTGCTGGGCACTGCAGCCTTGCTGGTCCATCTGCCCATCAGCAAATCTCACCTTGTGCAGATTCTTGCACTTAAGCCACTCCTGAGTTGTGACTCTCATGACACTTCATCCTAATGTCTTCTTTATGTGCCTCTCAATCTTAATGAGCATCCCAAAGCTATTATAACTCAAGACCAGGACACAGCATTTTCATGGGATTAGTTCATCTACTCTTGAAATAGATCCTGTATAAGAAAGGGGGAGGCTTGTCTTCAGGAGATACTGCAATTCCTCAGAGGAATTCCTTGAGAGAGGATGCTGTGACACAGTGTCTAACTGGAACTGCACAGGTAGTTCATGGAAGAATGTGCAATTATTTACACCTGAAATGTGACCAGACACTGATGCTAACAGGACTATCCTTTTGAACATGATTTTCTTATTATCACTTTATGGCTTTTTGTCAGAGCAGAGTAAGCTGGGGGCCATCAGTAGCAGACAAACTCAGAAACTGACTTTCCTGTAGATCATGGTGAGGCCTGTGTTTATGATCAGGAAATGAGGGTGTCAGGGGGCAGATTCTATGGCTGACACATCACTGATGCTTCTCAAAAGAAAGCCCAACCATGATTAACTGCTCCAAACCTCCCCTCCAGAAAAGCTCATGTTCTGAATCACTAACATTCATCATGCCAACACTCCTAACACTAACAGCCTGAGGAGTCTTAAAGTCTTCATGTCATCAGCAAAGCCAGGTCATTAAAATAAATTCCCACTGTCTTCACAGAAAGCAGGTATCTCTGTTACAAGTCTGCTGTCAATTCCTTCCCTGGAGGTTATGGATTCCAGCTCCACCTCTGCTTGCTCATGGACCAGACGTGGCACCATTGTGGCACTGGTTGTGGTCAATGGGGATATTGGGTTTTACATGACTAAAGCAGAAGGAGTCCAGCAGCTCAGAAAACTGTACTGCAGCAATGTAAAGGAATGCATGAGCCAGTGGTGAGGAGCCTGGGTCTGTGAGTGCCATCAAAGCCTGCACATTACAGCACAAGAGCTTAATTTTAGTTCCAGGGCCTTTATAAATTACATACTCCTCTAGAGAGCATGCTTGGAGTGCTTTGAGCAAGTCTCTGCCATCTTAGTTACCCTGAAATGCAGAGTAGCTGGTGGGATTTAAAGAACGTTCTTAATTAGGAAAATTTGAAACTCTTCTAGGTCTCTTTCCATCTACCAATGGCTATTCCTGTAAAAGCAATGTCTTCTATGAATTTTCTGAAATAACAGCTCCTCTTTGAGAGTCAACACCATCCCAAGACATTCCTTTACTGCTGATCACACGATTCCCTAGGAAGATAACATGCAGCTTCCTGTTAACACCATTGTATGGATATTTTGGTTTATGTACTTTCCTTTTTCCCACTTAGATAATAATGAACTCTCTGCCATTTAGTTTCTTCACTTGTTCAAGCCTGATGAAGAATTTTTGGGCCGCCTTTATTGGTCTCTCAGCAGCTGTTTGCTACCTGGGCTGTGCCCTAAATCCTGCAGTGACAGGTGACACCCACTGACACAGCTCCACTTCCCCCTTCCCTGACACTCCCACCCCAATATCCTGACACTGGTGTCTGCCCTTAATGTGTCATTTGGTTTCTGAACCCCGATGTTTAGGATCACAGAAGGACCCCAGATTCTCTGTGCAGAGACGGCGTGTCCCATATCCCAGACCCGCTGCTGCTCACTGTGATTCACTTACCTGCTGCTGGTGTCGACACGGTCTTACTTGCACATTTTTCCTGCCATGTATCAGCCTGAATTGGTTGTCCTTGGATGTCCTTACGACCTTGGGTGTGCAGAGAAGGTGGCTTACTGCCGGGTGCCAAAGTTCAGTATCTTGAGTGAAAGGTACAACTTTGTGAGCACAGCAGAAAGAGGAGAGCTGCAGACACCACGGACACTCAGAGCCCACGGCAGCTCCTCCCCCAGCTCTGTGAGCAGGCACATGGGAGCAGCTTTGTTCCTATTTTAAGCACAGACCGAAGTGTCCAGGAGCCATTTGTCCTCTCCGTGCAGCCTGGCAGGACTTGGGTTACAAGCCTCAGAGACCTGCTATTGAGTGTGCTGCTCCAGAGGATTACAGGAAAGCTGTCCCAGGATCTCTGTCCTTCTTGAAAGGATTTCTAAAGTATCCGACCTGTGGCTAATATTAGACACTGCAACTTCAGCAAGCAATGCGGTGCCCTTTCTGCACTGCCTGGCTCTGCCCATTCCTGCTGTGGTTTCATCCCACAGCACCATTTTCAGGGTGAATGTCAGGACCTCAGGATTCACGTCACTGGACACTTAAGGGTCCCTTGCTGACATTCTTGTTGAAGAGGGTGAAGTGTCCCAAGCAAGCCTGCAGAAGGGTCAGAACATCCTCCCCTTCCCTTGCACAGTCAGTACAGCAGGACTCAGGATTATATACTGAATAGCTGAGCTTCTTAGAAACAAAACTGACTTAATTTCCATTCATTTGCTTTTGAATTTCATTCACAGGTTCTCTGACAGTCATACTGAATGAATGTATGAGTGGTGTTACTTGAGGTAACACCAAAAGCAGACGACACTGGCTGCTGAGTCCTCATCTCATCTCTCAGCTCTTCATGAGCTGGTGGCCATGTGCTGCATTTTGCACCCACCTTTCACCATACCCACCCTGAGGCCCTTGCTCTGGAGAGTGCCAGGGCCTCTCGAAGCCATAGCACAGGTGGGACCCTGCGGCCCTGCAGCCAGCCCTAGGACCTGAACAGACTGGAATATTTCAGTTGGAGGGGACCCTCGCAGAGCTGACAGGCTGATTTTGTCCAGCTCTGTGCTGGGGAATCACTCCACGTCTCGCTGCCGGCCAGGTGGCCCCGCTGCCCACGGGCAGGCACTTTCTTTAGCTGTGGGCTCACTCTCTGCCCTCGGTCCCAGTCCTTGCTTTAGCTGTGGGCACATTCTCTCTGCCCTCGGTCCCAATCCTTGCTTTAGCTGTGGGCACATTCTCTCTGCCCTCGGTCCCAATCCTTGCTTTAGCTGTGGGCACATTCTCTCTGCCCTCGGTCCCAGTCCTTGCTTTAGCTGTGGGCTCACTCTCTCTGCCCTCGGTCCCAGTCCTTGCTTTAGCTGTGGGCTCACTCTCTCTGCCCTCGGTCCCAGTCCTTGCTTTAGCTGTGGGCTCACTCTCTCTGCCCTCGGTCCCAGTCCTTGCTTTAGCTGTGGGCACATTCTCTCTGCCCTCGGTCCCAGTCCTTGCTTTAGCTGTGGGCTCACTCTCTCTGCCCTCGGTCCCAGTCCTTGCTTTAGCTGTGGGCTCACTCTCTCTGCCCTCGGTCCCAGTCCTTGCTTTAGCTGTGGGCTCACTCTCTCTGCCCTCGGTCCCGGTGCTGCAGACAGAACAAATCCTGGCGGCCACAGAGAGGCGGGAGCGCAGGCGGGAGGGGCGGCAGTGCCCACGCCGGTCTCGGGTAGAGCGGCTGGAGCAGCAGCTCCTCGCTCACCGCTGTGTCCAGGGTGATCAGCTGTGTCCTGCACAGGGCAGGAGGCTGCAGCGGGGAAACGCAGGGCAGGGGATCGCAGAGGGTCTGGCTCTCCTGCCTTCGGCCGCGGGGCTGCAGACGGGGCGTCCTCCTCCGAGCTCCTGGAAACACGAGTGACCCCTCCAGAAACACGAGTGACCCCTCCGGAAACACGAGTGACCCCTCCGGAAACACGAGTGACCCCCTCCAGAAGCCGCTCCCACCTACCCCTTTTGTCCAGTCCTGGGTGTAACCCGCAAAGCTCTGTTAGCATGATAATGGGAAAAATTCTTGCAATTGACACAGTAATAGAAAAACACTCAACCCCCAACAATATGTATATAAGACAGACAAACAACAGAAGCAGCAGCAACAAACAAAACCACAGATCCAGAGACAGCCAGAACCACAGGGCCAGTCTCAGGCAGAACCACAGGCCCAGTCTCAGCCAGAACCACAGGGCCAGTCAGTCACAGTCAGAACTACAAAGTCACAGCCAGAACCACAGGCCCAGTGACAGCCAGAACCACAGGCCCAGTCAGTCTGGCCCAGTCAGCCTCTCCTCTCGGCTGCAGGCACGGCACGCTCCCGTGGCTGCAGTTCCGGGCACAGCCAGCAGGGGCGCTGCTGGCTCCCGGCCGGGCAGGGCGGGTGCGGTGATCCCCCCGCGGCTGCAGGGGGCGCTGTGAGCGAGCGGAGCCGCCTCTCCGCACGGGAACGGCGGCTGAGACAGAGAGAGAGAGAGAGAGGGACAGAGGGACAGAGACACAGAGAGAGACACAGAGAGAGACACAGAGAGAGACACAGAGAGAGACACAGAGAGAGACACAGAGACTTCCTTTGCAAGCCCTCAGCAGGAGCGGATCCTGGCCCGCAGCAGCAGAAGCTGCAGCAGGAATCTCTCAGTAGCCGCTGGCAGGGCAGGGATGTGCACTGTCCGGAGTACAAACGGAACGCCGGAGGAACTCGCAGCTGCGGCAGGAGCCCAGGGCTGGCCCGGCCCGCGGGGCGCCGGTCACCGCGCGGGGACAAAGCGCAGCAGCGGCACGGAAGGGCAGGGCTGGGCAGCGCAGCCTGGCTCCCGGGCACCGCGGGGAGAGGGTCTCTCAGAGGGGAGAGGGCTCAGGGGTCCTGGGCTTTCCCCTGAGGCACCCGAGCAGAGGGGAGGGTCCTTTCTTGGGTGAGCTGTTGATGAGGTCCCAGTGCACAGGCGCTCTCACGAGCAGAGCTTCACCCGCAGCAGCAGATGCCATTGCACAGCGGCTGCGGATTCTCCTCAGTCCCACTGTGCTGTGTCTCACTCGTGCTGTGAGAGCAGAGCTGCCGGTCCGGACCTCTCGGTGTCTCTGCCTTCCCAAGGGAATGCCCCTCAGCTGCCCTCCTCCCCCTTCTCCTTGGCCACATCTTTTGTCTCTCTTAAGTATCGGTGCTTTTGCCTCTCAGCAACAACTGGGAGAAAATTCCCTGAGAGAAAGAAACGAAAGGAAAAATCCTAACCCCCAACAACGAATGACAGCAGAAAGAAGGGTAATAACCAAACCTCGTAACTTAAAGATGGGATCACAATCCCACGGGCATCGCTCCGGGGAAATCCAGCCTGCACAGGTGGGCAAGGCTGGGGACCAAAGCTGGCTGTCCCACACAGCTGCGTGTGCCAAGGGACGGCTGTGAGTGCTGAGGCCGTGTGGAGTGGAAGGAGCTGGGGAGGACCAGGTGCCAGGCACGCCAAAAGGTGCAGAAGGAACTGGTCAGTGAGCTTGGCCAAGGCAGCCCAGCTCCAGGCAGAGGGTTCACGGGGTGTCTGCAAAGCCACCTGGCAGCAGCTGCCTTTACATCCTGCTTTAATTGTGCTCAGCTGGTGCCTTCCAGAGTGAAACCAGACGAAACGCCTTGTGTTCTCTGTGACTGGGAACAAGGCTGTCATCCCCCAGCACCTGGAGAGCTGCCTGGAGAACAGAGGTGGGATGCAGAGCACGTGCTGCTCCCCATGTACCCGTTGAGCAATCGAGGTGACACAAGCCCTGCAAACATCTCCAGCAGGAACCAGCCAGGGCAGGAGCCAGAGCTCCCCTTTTCACAGACGGCAGCCTGAACACCCAGAGCTCTGCAGCTGGTGTCCCCAGGCTCCATCCCAAGGGGCTGGAGGTGCCTGTGGGAGACTCTGAGCATCCTGCACAGGGAGATAGACTCTCCCAGCACTCAGGGGCTCTTATCACCCACCTGCAGCTGGGAGATCAGCAGACTCTGTGATGCAAACAGGACTGGGCACTGCAGGAAAAGGAGGAATTGCCAAATTCAAGTGTTGGATGAGGTCCCATGCGGGCTGGCAGCTTCAGGGCATGGGAGGTCACTGCCCAGAGAAGGGGAGGGGGAAGCTCAGTGGGGTGGTACCCAGGCAAACTCCCAGCTCTGCTCTCCAGCCATCCAGCCCCTCTGCACTGTGCCCTGCTCACTCAGACAAGCTGGAAGTGCTGGGCAAGCTCAGTGCGGCCATGAGCAGATGAGGGGGTCAGAGGAGTGGGGAGCAGACTGAAGAGCTTCCAACCCATCCCAAACCTGCCTTCCTGGAGCCAGCCTGCAGGCTGAGCAGGTGAGTACTGGCTGTGTAAAAAGTGCTGAATGCTGTGACCTTTTCATCATTCCTTCTCTGCTTTATCATACTCAGACAGTCTTTGAGTCTTGCAATTCCCATTTCCAGCAGTGAATCCTGTTGATTGACTGTTGATATGCTGGCATCCAGCATGGAGAGAGTAGAAAGTGAGACCCTGATGGATGAAGTGGAGGAGATGAGTGGAAGAGGTGAGTTTTCAGAAGGGAACAGGAGGGGGAACTGTCCTCTGTTGAGAAAATGCATCCTGCTTCTGCTGTGGGACAACTCCTGAAGGTGAAGGCACTGGGGCTTGTCCCCAGAATAGGCTTTTCATGGGGTGGGATTGGTGGCTGCAGCACTCCCACCTGAACTCTTGGTGCTTACCTGTGGACCCAGCTCCAGCACCAAAGGCTCCTGAGCTGACATCCTTGGCCCTCTCCAGTGCTGATAGAAAGAGAGATGAACCTGGGGCCATGGGTTATGGCTCTGGGGTAACGCCCGCCGTGGGCAGCACTGGTTAGTGCCCTGACAGCCTGTTCTCCTCCCACAGCACCAGAGACACCCAGGCTCAGGTCCAGGTGGCTGCACTGCAGATGTGCACCCACCCACCCAGGTGCCTTCTCCTCCAGGAAACTGGGGCTCCTTGGCCAGGATGTGTGGGGCAGGGGCAGGACTGGGGCAGCAGGGAGACAGGGACAGTCCAGCCAGGGGCTTTTCCCACTGTGGGGAAAAGGAACTCCCCCTTCTGTCCCTTCTCTTGCTGGGGTGGATGGATGCAGCCCTGGGGCTGCCTGCTCTGAGCAGCTTCTCCCTCTGTCCCCAGCCGACGTGACTCTGGACCCGGACACCGCCAACCCCTTCCTCGTCGTGGCCAGTGACCAGCGAGGGGTGGCCCGGGGGGCGGAGTGGAGCTCGCTGCCCGACAGCCCCGAGCGCTTCGACACGGAGCCGTGCGTGCTGGGCAGCCCGAGCTTCGCCGCGGGGAGACACCGCTGGGAGGTGCGGGTGGCCGAGGCAGGGCTCTGGTGGGCTGTGGGAGTGGCCCAGGAGTCCGTCAGGAGGAAGGGGGTGCTCAGTTTTACGCCGCAGGAGGGGATTTGGGCCGTGGGGCAGTGGTTTGGGCAGTACCATGCTTTCAGCGATCCTGACTGGACCCCCCTGCAGCTCACCTGCCTCCCCAGGGCCATCCGGGTCTGCCTGGACTTCACAGAGGAGCAGGTGACTTTTGCTGATGCTGAGAGCGAAGCCCCGATCTTTGCTTTCTGCCTGGCCTCGTGTGCTGGGCAGAGGCTGCGCCCTTGGCTCTGGCTGGGGATGGACTCGTGGCTCAGGCTGTGCCCCTGACAGGGAACACGGGGCAGGAGAGACTGGGAGTGCACGTGCCATCACCCTGGGTTTCGGTGCTGGGAGCTGGGAGGGTCCTGCCCCCTGCTGCTTTCTCCTCACACGGATCCCCTGCCGCCAAGGGGAGGGCTGGCAGCTGGTGGAGGTGGGCACCCCAGCAGAGCCTCCTTCATCCCCACCCCTCGGCTGGGACTGCAGGGGACACGGGAGCACAGGGACTTGGTGCAGGGAAGAGCTTGGCTCCAGTGCTTCCCACCACTGAGTGCCAGGGCACTGCAGGGCTGCTCTGTACGAGGCATGGAAAATACAGCAGGGTCCGGCTCCCCCAGGGTACTGCAGCAGTGCCTCTGGCTTTTTTCAAGTTAAAAAACCCCAAACACAGCTGGATACTTATGATAACGCTTATCTTTCCCACACATCCAGAGGCCTCCTTGCCTGACGTGCCCTGGCAGCAGTGCAGGGGCAGCAGGAAGGGCAGCACAATGCTGAGCTGTGTCTGAAATCCGCAGGACAGGCAGCTCCCGCAGACCTGTCATTCTCTGATCTCGCCCCATCAAGGTCCCACCTCGCAGGATCCTGCTAAATCCTGTCCTTAGGAGAGGAGAGGGTGGATGTAGGTGAAGAGGACATTGCCTGGGTCCAGCCTAGATTCCATCTCTCTCTGGTTGGACCTCCTTTAGTGCCACCTCAGGGCACAGGCAACAATATTGGTCTCCCTGCTCCACTGCAGGAGCTGCAGAGTTGCAGCTCTGTGCCAATCCCAGGCATCTGCCCCCAGAGCTCTGCCCTGAGCCTCTTCCACAGCACCAAGACTGGGGAAACGCAGGGATCTCTGCTCCCAGTGAGGCACTTCCTACTCTCCATGGCAGGAGCCTCTGACACTGTCCTGCCTTGCCTGGGGTAGAGTTGACTTTCCTCTCAGTAGCCTGCATCGTGCTGGGTTTGGGATTTAGGGTGAGAATAATATTGATAGCAACAACCAAGCTATTGCTCATGGGGTGTCTACCCAAGCCAAGGATCTCTCTGTGTCTCATGCTGTGTCAAAAAGGAGCTGCACAAGAGCTGGAGGGGGAGCAGAGCCAGGAGAGCTGACCCAAACTGGCCAGAAGGATATTCCCACCACAGACCGTCCTGTGCAGTGTAAGCTGGGGGAGCTGCCGGGGAGGGGCCAGTCACGGCTGGGGACAGGCTGGGCACAGATCAGTGGCTGGAGAGCAACTGCATTGGGCATCACTTGTTCCACTTTTTTTCCATTACCATTATTATTATCATTAGTATTATTACATATTATTTTGTCTCAATTATTAAACTGTTTTTAGCTCAAATCAAAAGGGCTTTTTTTTCCTTTTTCCCCCATGCCTCTTGGGGGTGGTGTGTGACTGAGTGGCTGTGCAGTGTTTGGTTGTCAGCTGGGGTTACACCATGACAGAGGTTCACAGCAGAAGGTTGGTGTATGGAGATGGCAGATTGTTAGCTCTGTATTTTTGTTCTTTGTCATGCAAAACACCCCAAAAGAGTTGTGCTATGCAGTTAGGGACACCTACCTCAATCAAGAATAAATTCCTTTCTGAAAGCCAGCTCAGTCCCTCAGACTGCAGAAAAGTTGGGTTTTTCAACAGATTGGTGTCTGGGAACCTCTTCACTGGAATTTTATGGTTTGGAGGGGGTAAATTTTGTGCCTTGGTTTCCTTTTTGATGTGCCCCACAAAAATTACATTTTAAAAAATCAGCTCTCTGGGAGCTGAGTTGCATAATTGCAGCATTTGTGTGAGAAACACACAATTTCATGTAGAGTTGCACCACAGAGACTCGGGGCACTTTAAACTGGGCTCTCATGTCCTAGAGATCTCTGCCCGCTGGAGCCACAGCGGGAAGGAAGGCGTAAGGAGCAGCAGGTCCTCGAGCAAGGCTGGACCCACAGGGCTCTGGCTGTGGAGACAGCTGGGGCTGGGAGGCTGGTCCCACAGCCAGCGTGGGCACAGCAGCACATCAGGGCAGTGCCTGCCCTGGGCACGAGGCCACAGGAGCTGCCAAGCCCCAGAGCCCCTGGGCCCTCCTGCTCCAGGGACAGGGGCTGCAGCAGTGGGGGCACCTCCAAGAACCTGCTCTTCTCAGCACTGGTCTGTCAGACAGGCTCCAAGCAAAGCTTGCCTGGATTCAGCACATCAGCCAAGCAACTGTGACTGAAGGCCCTTCCCATGAAACTGTGTTTTCCCATGAAGCACCTTTTCCACAGTGAGGCCTTTCTCTGGGACTTGTGTTCCTTGTACACTGTTCTCCCTGTTGCAGATGCTGCTTTTCCCCCCACCTGTCAGACTGCTGTGTGACATCACAGTGCTATTTTAAAGGACTGGCTGAGCCAACCATGGCACGCTCTTTCTTTAAACCTCTCTTTTCTTTTAATATAAACAAGCCCAGAAAATCCTTGATTTGACAGCTTGGCCAGGAAACTCATCCAAGGTCTAGCTCAAGGCTAAAGCCTTATTCAGGACCTCAGAAATGCATTCAACATTAGTGTTGCAGTGCTTTGAGTGGCACTTTAAATGGGCAGCTTCACAATTTCCAACCCCCTCCACCTGCAAGTACGGCATGCCCAGATTTGTAACACAGATCAGGACCAGGGGCCAAGGCTGCAGGGGATGCTGTGGCTCCTCACTGCTCCCCAGAACAGGCAATGACAGCTGCCCCAGCCTCTGCCTGCAGCCCCTGCCCTGCTGCTGGCCCTGCACGGCTCTCAGAGCTTTCAGGGAGGCAGCCTGGGCTCTGCAGCCCTGCCCCCTCCAGTAACAACACAATAGCCCAAAGTTTGTCTCACTTTTATTTACACCATTGCACAGCCCGTTTCCCCAGAATGGAACGTGGTGGGTCAGACACCCACTGCCCACATCCACGAGCTGAACAACTCCTCTGGGAAGGAGGACAAGACTCAAAGAGTCACTATTGGGTCTTGCAGGGGCACATGCAACAACTCCAATTATTGGCAATGACAAAGCCACGGATGCTGAGTGCAGCTGCGGCCACACAGCAGCACAGGCCGGGCCCCACTGCCCCAGCCAGGGGCTTCTGGCTTTCACAGTTGCATATTTGGATTAACAGTGGGTTTATTAACTGGACCACTGGCTCCATAAGTCCTTACCCTGGAGACGTGCTGTGGGAGAGAGCATCCCTCATCACCTGCCAGAACTCGGTGCATTCAAGGACCAAGCTCCTGGGAGGCAGCCAGGGCTGGGAAGGTTAAACCACTTCCCCCATTCTTCTTCACTGATGATGTCCTGGTGACAAGGGGGTTGTTGGGAAGGGGCTGAAGGAAAGGGCACCCAGGACAAGGCACAGAGCAGTGGTGCAGAGTCTGCTGCCATGGAAGGGGTGTGCAGGGCGGGGAGTGCCTGCGTGGGATGGAGCAGGGACTGCAGCAGCCTCTCCACCAAGGGAACCAGCAGCAGAGTAATCCCTGCATGAGAGCATGGCTGAGAGAAGGGCACACACCCACGGGCATGTGGAAGAAGGGAAGGGACGGGGGGGACTGGTCAAGAGAGGGGAGCAGAGATGTGCAGCCTGGCTGTAGCAGAGGACATTCACCCCATGCTCACACCAGCTCCTCAGGCTTGGAAGGGAGACCTCAGGGCACAGAGGCTGCTGCAAGATGTGTTGGGATATCCCCAAGCTGCACCAGAACCCTGGGAGAGGGGACAGAGGAGAGCAGAGACAGACCAGGGCTCAGGGCTAAAGCAATCCTGCTGGGCATGATGGCACACTGGTCCCAGCTGCCCAGGCCACCAGCAACTTCCAGCTCAGCCTGAGGGAACACATAAGGAAACACATCCTGCTTTGCAGCTAGAGAGAAGAAAGAGGAAGAAGTGCACATGGTGCTTTGAATTCAGGAAATTACAGATCTCCATCTCTCAAGGCATTGCACTGACCCACTTGCTTTCAGCAAAGGGCAGAGGGACAATAGTGCATGACCAGCACCCACTGCAAGGACACAGGCCCCGCAGAGCCTGCCTCCTGCCTGCTCTCTGCCCTCACCACCACGGAGCCAGAGCCAGGCTCCAGCACAGCAGCTGGAGCACACACAGCTCTGCACCCTGGCAGGGCAGTGTCAGCACCAGCCTGTGCCAAAGCTCAGCACCAGGCACGGGCACGTCTGCCAGGCTGAGGAGGGGGCAGAGGCAGGAACCAAAGCCAAACCAAGGGGACTCTTGGCAGAGGGGGCACTCTGAAACAGAGGGCTTTGAGAGCTGCACGTGCTGGAAATGCAGGTGAAGGAGGAGGAGGAGGAGCAGCACCAGCCCCACAGGACACGGGACCCCCAGAGCCTGTTCTCTGGAAACCAGCAAACTGAGGGTGGGGGTGGCTTCACTAGAGGGCACAACAGGCAGGCAGAGCTACCAGGGATGAACCCAGTGCCAGCAGCTCCTCTGGAATGTGCAAGTAAAGCACAGAGACAGCCAAGAGCACCTGCCAGGCCGCAGGGCATGGCCTGTCCCCTAAGGTACGAGTGAAACTGATGCTACACGAGGTCCAGCCTCACGGTGGCGAAAGGACACCAGCAAACACAGACTCCAACTCCCACCTTCTGGGGTCAGGAAAGCTCCTTTCTCAATCTTTTCAGAGCAAAAGGCAATGGGTTTAGCTAGTATGGAGCCATCTCTCCACACCCTGGGATCCTCCATCTACCTTTGCCAGACAGACCAAGGGCTGAGTGCATCCGAGCCCTGGGGTGAGCCAGGATCTCAAGGAAAGCATTCGTGAGATCATGTCTGCACCGGAAAGGATTCTCTCATTCTGATTTTGAAATTCTCAAAATTACAGTACTTTACAATACAAAATGTCTCCATTCGGTATTATGTCATTTTACTCCTTCTGGGATTGTAATAATTATTAAAAACACTCAACTTTCTAGAAAGGACAGAACACCACAAAAGAGACCAAAGAGTAACAGGAAGGCTGCTGCAGTATATCAAAACCAATTTAGTGCAAAGGAGAAGGGGACTTTCAAGAATGGTTGATGAAAGGTGTTCTTCATATGCTCATTTGGAGAAAAGGCATTGATTTAACCTCTGAATGAGATCAGGTTGCCAGCTTCTATCCTGAAGCTTAGAACATCAACACAAAAGGATTGAAACACAATATGCATGGCCATTAAAAAATAATATTATATATAGATATATATATATATATATATAGAGGGAGATGTTTTCCACGTATGGTATTTCGTTGTAGGAAAGTGTCCCTGCAGACAGGCATTTTCTGCCATCAGGCTCTCTCGGGCCGTTTCACACCCAATGTTGATTATGTGTCTCTCTGCCAAGGTCTGAAGCACGTGCTGAGCGCAGAGTCCCTTTGGGTGGGATGATGTTTCGGGTGCCCTCGCAGTTCCCTGGCTCGTGGGCACACCTGAGCCCGCAGCCGGGCTCACACGGTGGTCTCGTCCGCGCTCTTCTTGACGAGCTTGGCGGCCAGCAGGGAGTGGGGCACGGGGCGGGGGCTGCGCGGGGCGGGGATCACCAGCCGCACCTTCTGGTTGGTCCTTCGCCACTCCGAGTACAGCTGGCAGTGGTAGCGGAACGAGACCTGGCGGCGAGAAGGCAGCTGTCACCACCCCGCTGTGCCCGACGGCAGCGCCCCTGTGCCGGGGACCCGGCTCTGGGCCCGGCTCCGGGGCGCTCCGTGTCCCCAGGCTCTGACACGCCATCCATCCCTCCTGTGACACGGCCCGGCTCCGGGGCGCTCCGTGTCCCCAGGCTCTGACACGCCATCCATCCCTCCTGTGACACCAGACCCGGCTCTGGGGCGCTCCGTGTCCCCAGGCTCTGACACGCCATCCATCCCTCCTGTGACACGGCCCGGCTCCGGGGCGCTCCGTGTCCCCAGGCTCTGACACGCCATCCGTCCCTCCTGTGACACGGCCCGGCTCTGGGGCGCTCCGTGTCCCCAGGCTCTGGCACGCCATCCATCCCTCCTGTGACACCGGGCCAGCTCTGGGGCGCTCCGTGTCCCCAGGCTCTGACACGCCATCCATCCCTCCTGTGACACCAGACCCAGCTCTGGGGCGCTCCGTGTCCCCAGGCCAGCCATCCGTCCCTCCTGTGACACCGGCCCGGCTCCGGGGCGCTCCGTGTCCCCAGGCTCTGACACGCCATCCATCCCTCCTGTGACACGGGCCGGCTCTGGGGCGCTCTGTGTCCCCAGGCCAGCCATCCGTCCCTCCTGTGACACGGGCCGAGGGGCGCAGCCAAAGGGAACGGGCTTTGCTCAGCTGCCTTTGGGGCCGGGCTGCTGAAATGTGGTGGGGATGAGCTACAATCGCCTCTTCATCCAAGCTGCAGCAGCACCCTGGGTGAGCACAAGGGTCTGAATCCAACCAGCCCCCTCCCCTCTCTCGGATCCCGGGTGACCTTCTCCATCCTGCACAAAAACCTTCCCTTCTTTGTCTGCAGCAACAGGACAGCAGCTGGACTCGTTTTTCTCCTGACAACAGCGTGGCCGGGGAGACTCGTCCCCCCGGAGGGAGACCAGGGGAGGATGTACAGGCTGCAGGGAGCCGGAGCAGCCCGGCAGAGGCAGGAGCTGGCCCTGCACTCTCAGAGCAGCCCTGCGAGGGGAGCTTCGAGCTCGGCTTCAATACCCAACCCACTGATCTAAACCAGGCTTTCCCACTGGAAGCCCTCAGCTGGCAGCTAGGATGTACCAGGAAGTGCATCTGACACAGGAAACTCAGTAAAACTAATACTTCTGGATGGGTCTATGACACATTTTATGAGAAATGAAGCTGTGCCACTGAGGTAATTGAGCTTATTGATCAGTGCACACCCCTCCTTACTGCTGCAGAGGGACTGTAGCAATAAGTCTGGCTGTTTGCTGACAAACTCATCTCCCAGTTTTCAGAGCATGGGGAGCTAATGGTGGAAACCTCAAGGAAGGCTCCTGCTTCTCACTGAGGAGCTGCAGCCTCGGCTACAGCCTCTCTCACAACCTTCACACTGGTTACAGCCATGGACCCCCTCCCACATATGGGCCCCTGGCACTGCACAGCCGGGGCTGAGCGAGCTGAACAGGAATAAAGGGGCTTCACCTCCTCTGCTCGAGGGAAAGTGAAGCACTGCACAATTAGAGACATTTTAGTCAGGACTCGTTCCTGCACAAACATTTTTCCATTTCCTCCAGGTTTGCAGCTCCTCCCCACCAGGTCCTGAGATAGGGAAGATTAAGGTTTCCAATTTTAGCCCGGCTTCCTACAGAAACAAACTTCATGCAGGAACATGCAGCATGGAAACTTTCCTCCATGGCTCCCATGCAAGAAGTGGCTCCAGCTTTACCCTCAGGCACTCCTGCCCCCAGTTAAAGCACCAGCTCATTCTGCCCTGGCTCCCAGGCCTGTGGGGGAGAGTTGTAAGGAGTGTCTAGCCCCAGGGGAAGGGATAGCTCTGAGAAACGGGAACATGAAAGGACAAAGAAATGGACTGGGGAATTTCTGTTGCCTGCAGGACTGCCAGCTTTTCAGGGTCCCACTACTCATGCAAGAAGTGCACTTCTTCCCTTCCCAAAATGGCGCTTCCCTGCAAACAGTTAGAAAAGGGCATGAGCACACACAGGGCTTAGAATAGGACAGCCAAAATCAAGATCCAAACCCAGAAATACACCCAGCAAGTGAATGGGAAACAGACAGAAGTCCCTGGCCTGGCAGCCCCTGAAGAGAGCAGCCCCAGGGCCCGGGGGAGGGGCTGAGCCTCTGCCTGTGCCACACCCAAACCCGCAGTCTCTGTCCTGTTCTCAGCTCTCAGCAAGCTACAAGCTCCCGGCCCCCCAATTCAGCACATCCAGAGATGCCAAACAAGGCATCTGCAGGAAGCTCTCTCCCAGCACGGATCAGTCCAACACCTAGACTGGCTCAAGTGCAGGCTCCTGCCAATCCCCAGTACCCCCCCTGAAGCACTGGGCAGGCTGGCTACCGACCTTGACTCATGGCTGACCCACAACCCAGCACCAGAGAAGCCACAGGCTTCCCCAGGGCCAGAGAGTTCCTTCCATGCACCTTAAAAGTACTGCAGAGGAGTTGGTTCAGCTGTGGCCAGTGTGCACCCCAGCTGGGCAGAGCCAGTCTGTGCTGAGCAGCAAAAGCACAGAGGGACATGGTGGTAAATTATTTAGGAGTCAAATGTGTTCCATATTTTACTTTTCCCCTGCACTGCCCAGGTACCAAGTTTGTGTTTCTTCTTGAACCACAGATGGGCCACGGCCTGACCCAGCCCCATCCCAGCTGTGGCACCTGTGCTGGATCCCTGACACTTGGGGTGCACTGTGACAGGTAAGCAGATGAGCAGGGAGTGGTTTTCCATTCTCAGCACAGGAAGATAACTCAATGGACATTCACGTGGCAGAGCCCAAGGTGTTCTCACACGGGGAGGCAGAAACAGCAGGTGGCACTGGCAAGGGGCAGCCAGTGCTTGCAGCTCCTGTCTGAGCAGGAGCAGGAGGCTGTGGCACTTACCAGCGTCCAAAGGACGTAGATGGTGAAAAGTGCAATAGTGAGGGCGATGAGCCCGATGGCCTCCAGGCGGCTGTTGAACTGCAGGTGGTCCTGGGCCCCGCGCAGGCACAGCCAGCCCGAGATGGCCGCCAGCGGGGTGATGAACAGGAAGCACACCATGTCACAGAACAGCGTCTTCTTCTCGTTGCGGGGCCCGGGCTCCTTCAGCCACTGCGGGAGGGACAGCGTCAGAACGGGACCCGCTCCGCCCCGCCCGCAGCCTCCTCCACTGCAGAACTGTCAGCCCCAGGCCCGACAGCTAACGGGAAACGGGGCAAGCAGCTACGGAATGTCTGCAGGGGAAGGCAGGCAGGAGCACAGGAGCTCCTGGAGCGGAGAGGAGCAGGCACTGCAGCATGGCAGTGCAGTAAAGCCTGGCTAATATGGATCCGAAAGTCTCGGATTGAGCTTCGACAGAAACAGACCCGGGACTCAAACTGGTGAACACCTGTGGGAAAGAGGGGCATGGGGTCTGCAGCAAGGCCAAGCTGTAAGGGCCTCTGTCCCAAATCCAGCCCTCGGGCTCCTCTGGGAGAATCACAGCATTTTACAGTTTCACAGCAATCTCCAAGTGTCTCCTTCTTTTGGGAGTCCTGACTTGCTTCCAGTGTGGGTTCTTTTGAGATACTTAACTTCACAGCAATTGTTCTATTTTCCTGGGATTATGCTATTTTCATCCTTTCCTTTCCTTTTTCAGAATAGCAAGAAGCTGTGGTTCCTACAGATACCAAATCATTACAGCACATCTTTACTGGAATCTGTGTGTGCTGGCCTGCAGATTCTTCCTTCTCCTCACAAAGACAACTGCCTCATTCAGGATTTTTAAAATTTTAAGTACAACTTGGAGAATATTATTGAAAAGGCACAAGCAGAGCAGGGAAGAGACTGTCAGGGTCTGGCTGTCAGGCCAATCCTGCTGCCACACTTGGAGTGCAGTACCTGCTTTGGAACAGACACTTGGGAAGGGATCCATCTGGGAACTCTGCACAAAAAGCTCCTTTCCCACTCAGATTTAAGGAGCAATGCAGAAGTGGTGGTGGCAGATACACAGTGAGAGCTCAGCACAGGTAAACTGAGGCTGTGGCTGGCCAGAGGCATGCAGAGAGAGCAGGCCCAGAGGGGAGAGGGCAGGGGCCACACAGGCAGGTGCAGATTTAACTGCAGCAGGGATGTTCAGTGAGACAGAGCAAAAGGGCAACAATGGGACTGGAAGCACAACCAACTTCTGTGGAAATGGGGAAAAAAGGGGAGCTGGCAAACCTGGGCATGGAACAGCAGGTAGCTGGGCTGGTTAGAGCCACAGGAACAGCAGCACCTGGGAGGGACACTGAGCTGGCCATGAGTGGGGGAGAGGACGCTGCCATGGCAGGTGGGAGCCTGGCCAGCAGTTTCAGCTGGGAGGACTCATAACCACAGAATTTTACAGATGTGACCTGAAGCACCTGAACACTTCTGTGGTAACAGTCAAGGCACTTTCACTGATTCTAAAGCCATTTGGAATGTGACTTGATGGACAGACAGTCAGAAGAAAACTTCAAAGAATCACAAAATCACTAAGGTTGGAAAAGACTTCCAGGGTCGAGTCCAACCACCAACCCAGAAGCACCTTCAAACCATGTCCTCAAGTCATCCACCCATTTTCTGAACACTTCAAGGGATGGTGGCTCCACCACCATCCTGAAGCCTGTTCCAATGCCTGACAGCCCTTTCCAAGAAGAATTTTTCCCAAGGGATTCAGGAGCACTAGAAATGATGGACAGGAGAAGAACAGACCCAAGCAGTGCTGCAGGTCACTGGGACACTCTCCTCCAGAGCAGCACGTGCTTCCATGGCTGGTGGCACATGCCACACCACGACATGTGCCAATATGGGATCACAGCAGGGCCAGCAGCTGCACCTCAGAGAAAACTCACTGGCTTCTGGATCAGCACAGACAGGGCTGGACAAAGCTGTGAAGATGGACAGGTAAGGAAGAGCAGTGCTGCTGAGTACCTAGAGTGCAGCGTGCAGTATTTCCTGTTTTGGCCCAAGCAGGCCATTGCTTTGTGCAGAGCAGCGCCCGGGGACTGCACAGGGAAGGGCCAAGAGGATCCCATGATGGAATCTGGCCAGCATCTCCAGACAACAAACTCGAGTAAAGAGAGAAAGGAAAAGATTAGAGGAGTGGGAACTCAGCTGGAACCAAGAAGGGTTTGTTTTTCACTAGATCCAGGAGTCTAAAAGAGGCATGCATTGAGCAAGGAGAGACGTGGGCTGGGGAAGGGTAGATGAACACAGATTAGACCACAGTGCAGCGAGTTCAGCACAAGAGTTCGAGGAAAGCAAAGGGAAAAGTCTGTCTGCAAGGAAGATAAGGCTGGAGGAAGGGTGGGGGAGAGCTTGTATCACAGCTCAGTTCTCTGAACTGGAGGGGGCAGCGAGCGCTGCGCCCGGGGCAAACCTTCCTTCCCTAATAATGTAAGCAGCAGCACCATCACCATTCCTGCCTGCCAAGCTCCCTGTGCCTGCTCCAGGGACATCTCCGCAGCCCCTCCCACAGCCACGGGGGTGCAGGAGACTCAGGAGATGAAGCAGTGACAGACCCATGGCAGGTGTCCCCTACTCTCGTGTGATCCACACGGTCAAGTCACTCCTCAGAGAATTTCAAACACATTTTGTTGTGTGTGACATTCTTTCAAGAGACAAAAAAAAAATAAAATCCACTGACCATAAAATATCCAGTTTAAGTGAACCAGAAGTATTAGCAATCATTGAAAAGTAACCATCTTTAGTAAAAATTGCACCATAAACTCCAAGAAAAACAGTAGGAGCAAAAACCTGTCAGGCTCCTGTACAGCACAGTACCCTTGGAAGGAGGAGCTGTTTTGAGGCAGGCAAAGGAGCACATCAGAATCACAAAAGCAGCCCATTTACAAATTAAGCTGTTAAAATATCAGCACTCAAGACATGGAAGCAGAATCTTCTTAGGACTCCCTGATGAGATTTGCTTGCAAGGACAGAAACAGGGAAACAAAAGGTGTGGCTGGACTGCTCCAACAGTGACTGGTTCACCAGAGAAATCTTTTTTGGAATTAGTGAGATGTCTTAAATGAATTTTGCCTTAGCAGAGGTACTGAATGCTTGCAGAAGCATTATGACCAAATAGTGCACTATACTTGTTAGATTTCACCAGGAGGGTAAGTTGACTTTCAACCCCCCACTAATTTTAGCAAAGCCAGAGCCTTTGGTCTCTGCACCAGCAGTTTGTGTCCTCTCTCAGAACAGAGACCTGAAGCCTCCCTGGCTCCTCTCCCTGGTATTTACATGATGTGTGAACACAAACACAGCCTTCCTCTGGAGTGCAGATTCTCTCTTGGGGACATGCTCCTTACTCAAGAACCCTGGCCCACAACTGTCTTGTGCTGCAGACCACTCCAGAGCCTGGGAGAAGCCACTCTGTCCTCTCACAGCACAGGCAGCAGCATCCTGCACTTCTTGCTACAAAACTCTCCACCCAGGGCTGCAGGTGAATTCTCAATCTCCACCTGCAGGTGTTCAAAGCATGCCCCCACTCAGCCCAGTGATCTCACAGCCCGACAGTTTTCAAAATCCTTTCATGGTTCTTTTTTTAGCTTTCAACCAGCTTCTCAGTTATAAAATAGCTCAATTAGGCTGAACTGCAGGAGGTATTTCCCCCACACCCATGGGCCAGTCTGTGGCTGCCAGAGCTGGTTCTGGGCTCAGACAAGTTCCCACTCTGGGTTCAGAGATCAGGCACACTGGCAGTCAGCACTGTTACTGTTTTTATATTGAATGGTCCACAACATAAATCAACGCCTGCTTAAAGAAAACAAAAATACTATTTTATTAACAAATTATCTTTCATCCATGCTGGACAAAGTCGACACCTTTCCTCTGTAAAGGAGGCTGAAAAATTCAATTACTGTTTTTGAAGTGCTTGGATTTCACAGCAGTAAGTACCCCAGAGAAGCTTGTGAGAAAATAAATAGTTTTGGTCTTGGTAAACAGGGATTAACACAGGAGGATTAACACAGTTAGCCAGTGAGTATCTTCCATCCATGGACTGCTTCTGGAAGACACAGCCTGTGACCATGAAGACCACACTGTGACACAAATAGACAAGAGGCCTGAAGTAAAACCTAAGACAACTTTGGCTGTGACATTTCCTGACTTCCAAGAAATCAGGAAGTTTACACAGAAGCATTTCAGCTTGGCCATGTAGATTCCCCCCAGCATTCACCAAAGTGTCTCTGGCAGCCCAAAATCAGCCTCAGGCCCTCTCTTCTGAAGGATCTCAAAACCACATGGACAAAGCCAGTTCTTAATGAAGCTGATGGTCCCTTCCCAGAGATCAGCTATGCTGACCAGGGACTGCCACAGCCACTATGACCAGCTCTAAGTTTCCCCAGGCTGGAGAGGCAGGACATGGCAGAACCAACAGCAAGAGCTGCTTTGTCCTCAGAGGCCCAGCAGCAGCAGGTAGCAAGTTACCAAATCCCCTTGTGGCCAGGTGACAGCAGAAGAGAGCTAGAATGCTTGGATAGCCTTTCCCACATGGAACAGACTCTTCTGCCATGCAGCACGCTCCCACATCATTCCCAGTCCTAGTCTCACCCATTTATCCTCTGCTCTTAATTTCTATTTTGATTTCACAGCTTTACTTCGTCAGCACTGGATTTTTATCAGGGCTCCTCAACAGCACGCTCACCACAAACATCACTTCCCCCTAAGCTTCAAAACATTCCCCACCCCTCCTCACAACCAAGAGGCAAAGAACTTCCCAGATAAGATGGGTTGGGGGAACTGTGACATTTTTAAATGACTAAGCAGCTTCTTTCCCCAGCCCTCTTCTCAGAAACAGATGAACAACTTGGAGATGACACTTCCCAAAATATTTGGTGAAGAGCTGCAGCCCGGTCTGGTACGGGGATGAGATGGCACCACATGCAGGCAGAGCATTAATAGAAAGTGCAGCCAGCTGGCCAAGGGCTTATCAGCTCCTTCCAAAGGGCTCTGCACCAAGGGCAGGGCCTCTGCTACCAGTGGGAGCTTCCCAAAGCACTCACACTTTATCACTTGACCTCCAAGCCCAGCAAAGCTCTCAGGATGAAGCACACTCACTGCCATTGCCTCTGCCCAGCACAGACTGCAGTGCTGCAGGAGCTCAGAGTGGCTGTAATAGGTGCCAAGGAAAATGAGAAACTGAACTCCAGGTCACTTCCCCAGGCTCCAGGCAAGGATCAGAGGTTTATAGCATGGTAGAAATAATACAACAAAGCCAGGTGGCTTTCCAGGCAGGTGAACCATCTTGCTCCAGCTGGAGGCCTCCAGCCGCGGTGTGCCAGGCACAGAGCACGTGCTGATGAGCTGACAGGGTTCTGCCATGTCCCTGCACACACTGCTGGGAACAGCACCCAGCACACTCCATCTGCCGTGGGCTCTATCAAACCAGGCTACATGTGCTTTCCAAGCCAGGGAAAACCTCACTGCCCCTGAGCTGCTGGCAAGGAAGCTGCTCTGGGGCTGTACCATGAAGGTGAGCTGCATGTTAGGCTCTGCTCTGCAGCAGGGATCGCTCTAGCCAGCTACCTGTGACTTTCCATCAGACTTACCAGCCTCCAGGCTCACAAGGCACTTTAGGCAAGCTGCTCCCCAGCAGACACCACAGAGCAGATCATCCCCTTCACTATGCTCAGGAATACCAGAAGTAACAAATCACTGGAATCCCAAAGCCCTTGCCAGCTGGCAGTAATGGCTCAGGGAGTCCACTCATTGCTGAAAACACAAGAGCAGTTCTCCTGTGTTTGAGTTAATTAAATTCTGCCCACCCATCACCTCTCAGCACTCACAGCTTATTGATCAGGATACCCCTTACAGGCTCTAGCCCAGAGGGGCTTTTCACAAATTTCAACAGGAATTCAAGTTGATTGTCCTGGACTGCTCATTCACCCACACTGGAGTACAGACAAGACCTTTCTGTCCCACTCTCCTAGCAAGCTCCTCATGTCAGATGGAGGCACAGAGCTGGTGCCACAGGAAAAACTCTTCCAGTACACACTGGCCTTTGAGCTTTTATTTGAGGATGCAGTTTCCAAGCCTTTGCTTGTTGTGAGGTGCCACAGCATCGTGAAAGCTGGCTGAACACACTCCCACGTGTTTGTTTCTGAACAGGAATATTTTACCAGCTCTTAAGCTAAAACATATGAGACTTGCACTCTCAACTTGGCCTGCATAAGCCCTAGCAAGCTCAGTGCCCCGGGCTGCCTGCACTGTGCTCTCAAAGCCAAGATACAGCCCTCCCAAAACGTTTTACAGCAGAGTTTTGCAGCCTCTGAAAGAACCGTTTGAGAGATACAGGCCAAAATGTAAATGTACATGTTTGAGCAGCTAGGAGAGAAGCAGTAAGACCCCAACAGCAGTAACCACTGAGGTAATGCTCACACAAATTACTGTGCTAGATACATGGTTTAGGCTACACTGTAGGCTAAGGCCTCCTCCTGTCTGGCGCTGTCAAATTCCATGACAGTCAGTTTTAAGTTTAACAGTCATTAAAACTTAATATCCATTTTGGAAACTGAAGCTTGAATGGTTCCCCAGTTGATGGACTCTCTTCCACTCCAAGGTTCACTAGGAGAAGATGGGAGTGTGAGAAACAGAGCTGGGGACTGTGGAAAGGAGGAGGGAACAAATATTGTTTCCAGAGGGAGCTGGAGAGAGAAAAGATGCAATCTCTGGAATTGATGGGAACAGAAAGAGAAATGTGAAAAGCAATTTAGAATTCCAGCTGTGACTCAGTTTTGACCTAACTGATGGGGCAAGGGGAAGGAAAGAGTAGACAAGAGCAGTCACCACTACAAATCCCAAATAACCCTGCCTCCACACACACACTCTGCTGGCAGGCAGCGACCCATCTGCGACAGCCAACAGGTACCAGAGTCTGCTGCCAAGGAGCAGCTGCCAGGCTCCACTGCTGATGGCTGCAGGAATGTGGGACACCCAAAACTGTCAAGTGTACATTTCCAGCTGCAGAGTGATGCTTCTCTGCAGTTGCAGAGTATGTTGAAGGAACCCTCAAGCCAAGAGCAGCACACTGACACAGGACAGCTCACACAACTGCAGACATATTAAACCATCTTCTAAAACAAATCCTTAAGCCTTTTGTATTGTACCTCACCAGTTTACTTATTCCTCTTTTGGGGATGTGCACTTGAACCCTGAGGTCAGACAATGGCCTGGTCCATGCTGCCTTTTGTTCCCAAAACAAAAGAACCCAACCCACCAGCCAGAGTCTGTGCTGCATGTTCCAGCTCTGGGAGGCTGATGGACTGATCCCCCTATGGTCAACAGAGAGAGGAACATAAGGACCAGCTGAGCCCTTGTCCTGTCTTCTCCTTCAACTGGGAGAAGCACAAAGCAGCAGGAAGGAGCAAGGCCTAAAGGCTTTGAAGCACACATCAATACTAGTTTGTGAAGACAGGTCTTTTAGAAACAGTATCAGCAATCACCACATCTCACTCTTCAGAACAGAGCGTGACAAGGAAGGCACATGCAGGAGAGCTCAGGCATTAAAGCACAGCCACAAGCACAGTGTTTGCCACTGGCAGGGGCACATGGGCAGGCCACAGGTAGTAGCTGCCCCAAACACCACTACTGAGTGTTTGCAGCTACATCACTTGGTCTGACAAGGGACTTGATCTCTCCAAACAGATCTTCTTTGTGAGTACAAAGGTACTACAAGGAGGAGGAGACAGCAAGAACTACAAGAACAGTAGGGCAATCAGTCATTTTCTCTCAAATGATATGGAAATAAAAATGAAGCAGGAAGAAAATGGTACCTCTGTCAAAGGTCTTGGTCTTCTTTCTACAACAAATTCTGTGTGGCAGAGCTCACAGTAACTTGTGTTGGAGGAGGATAACCATTTTTCCAGGCAGCTCTTGTGCACGGTGCCCAGTGTTCCTGTGCAGTCACATGGGGAAAGCAGTCCCTCCCCATTTCCACCTTCATGACAGATTCGACAGATGGGACCATCACTAAAGAGGCAGAACGAGACAAACAAAATGAAATCACAGTCAGAGCAGGCAGAACAACAGAGCCACAGAGTCTGGTCCCACCAAGCCCCAGAAAGGCACAAGAACAGCAGGCAGTGGGGCACAGCATGCCAGCAGTCTGCTGCAATAAGACAGCAGTCTCAGGGAACCACGGAGCTGCTCAGGACATTTTAGATAATTTAAAATCTGGAAGACCCATAACAACACGAGAAGATGGCACATCAGCCTGGCCAGCTCAGCTGGCCCCAGAAGTGGCCCCAGAAGTGACTGCAGCACACATCCCACAGCCTTCAGCTCTGCTGACAGTAGGCAGGGGCTGGACTCAACACCAAGCCTGAAGCACTCATGCAAATCCAAAAGCCCAAAGCAAAGCCAAATGACCCACAGCAGCCACAGCACGCCCCAGCCACCTGCAGCCACTCAGGAGGTTGGCAACCAGGGCACATTTACCAGCCCACCCACCCACTCCCAGCCCACCTTGGCTCAGCAGGAGCTGCACAAGAACAGCAATATCTCAATATATCTGACCCTGGAAGCTCATCTCCAAGAACATAACATATTGCACAGCAAGCAGGCACCCAGACCAAGATCTCCAGAATACAAACCCTCTGCCCATCCCTGCACAGTAACTCTCCACACTCTCCCCAGAGCAACAACTGCTCTGCTGCTCTTGGCCTCTCAGTGCCTGCAGGAATGCTTTGGTGCCTCAGGAGCAACACCTCCTTGGCACGAGCTCCAGCTACAGAACCACACAGAACCTCACAGAACCGGAGAGCTGAGCTGCTCATCACACTCAAATTCTGTGCCCAAGGTATTCCTCACCCTTCAGCTGGCACCACTGACTGTCAGCAATTAGTGCTACACCCTTCACTAGACCAGCTTGCTCAAAGCCCAGCCAACCTGGCCTGGAACACTCACAGGGATGGGGCACCCAGCTGGTTTCTCAGCAGCCCCGTGCCACGCATGCCAGCCCCATGATGAGCAAGTTTTGGGCCCCCTGGGAAGCCCCACATGGCTCTAGACACCAAAGTTTGCTGTTCTCAGCAGTTTAGTTCATCTCTTCAGCATCCACCAATCACTGAGATAATTTAGCAACAAAATGCTGGACAGCAGAGGCCCAGGCAGGACTGCCTTCCCTGGACCATGGAAACCAGGCCCTCACTAGTATCTCACTTCCCACCTTCCATTTCTTTCACACAGTTTTCCTCTTACATCCTCTGACATGCCAGTTTGGGGGTGCAAGAGAGGGTGAAAAAGGAACATCTTCATTTCAAAGACCCTCTTGTAGGCCCTCTCAAAGTCCAGGAGAGAGGTATCAGATACCACCTTTCTCTAGGTACTGCTGACAGAACAAAAGCCACACTGAACCCACATCACAGTTCATACTGCACTGCTATTCTGACTTCAAGAAACTCCACCTGACTGCAGAAGTTTGTGGGATTGCAACACAACAGTCAGAGCAAGCACTTAGCTGTCTTCAAAAGCAGCAGCACCACTTCCATTAGCTTGCACAGAAAGCAAGAGTGAGGCGTGGGAGCACAGCTCAAGGAAAAGGAGCGTGCTGGGGAAACAGGTTGGTGGGACAGGAAGGAAAGAGAAGAGCCAGCAAGGAAGTGCATGTCAGCTCACTAAAGAAGGAGTAAGATTCCTCTTTGTGTGTGCCACAGCAAACCTCTGCCACTTTCAATTCAATATTTAGCTGGTTGCATCCCAATTGGACTTTCATTCATATTTAGGGCTGTGAAGGAAATGATACCCAATGGATACCATCCCTTCTCTCTGCCAAACATCACTGGTGAACCCATGTTCTCTCCTCCTTTTTACATATCTTTTATTGAGGGGACTTCTTTAGCCAAAACAATCCCTGCAAAACGTGCAACAGGAATCTGGGGAGGTGGTGGAAACCATCTCAGAGATGGAAACTACATCAGACAAGATTCTGAGCAGGCTTGCTCTAAAAGGAGGCTGGATCACACATCCTACAGAATTCCCTTCCAATTTGAATTATTTGGTGATTCTGTAGCATTTATTGCCATAAAATGCTATACCAGAACAGCCTGCATCAGAGCCTAGTGACACAGACAGAGACAATCCCCACAGCCTCCAGCACTCTCATGCATCTGTCACTTCCTAAGAAAAGCATCTCTAAGATATTTCACCCGTTCTCTTCCTGTTTGAGAAGTTTCATATTTCCAGAGCATTACTATAACCTTGGCTACCAAGAAACAATCCAAAATGAAAAAAAAATGCTGACAGTGCATGAAAAAAATTCTTATCAGACTTCATTTTCCTTCCTTCCTTTCTTCCCCCAGGGTGGGGGCATGCTCACACTCCCACATTATACACATCCAGACACAGTTTCCCAGCAGGCTGAGGACACCATATCAGTAATCCAACACTCCAATGCAGTAATGCTGATCCTGGCTTTGCTGTACTAAGTGCTGGGGACAAGGAAGGCACTGAAATCCACCACCAAAAGAAACAAAACTGGTGTCCGTGTAGAAACATGAGGAATCTTGTTGGGGTTTTTTAACCTGTTTCCAGGCAGTTTTCCCACACAATTATTACAATTCCACAAGTTCTAAAGGGTTAAGCAACTTCTGACCTAGATTATCTACTGCCAAAGAACAAGCTCAGTTACTTTCAGATTCTTATTGACTGCTCCAGGTTTGCCGGGTGCAGCAATTATGTTCACCTCTCACTCTTCCAGCTTCCCTGTATCCCTCCTCCAGGTCTGCAATCGCTGCTTCCACACTGCATAAATGTTTGACAAAACTCATTGAAAAAATGTAACAGCAGTTCAGACAGGATTTCTGAACACAAAATGCGGCCGCTCTCAGTAGCTGGACCGAACAACGCTGCCAAATGTCCTCTGCTCTGGAGTATGCTCAAAATAAACGGCGAGAAGTCACATCAGGAGGAGCCTGAGCCAGCGAAGCTGCGTGTGTCCCCTCCAGCGAGAGCTGGATGCTGTAGCTCCAGCAGCACAAACACGCCGCTCCGTGCGGGTGAAGATCAACACCACGCCGTTACTGCACGGATGTTCTGGAAAAAGGGCTGTGCTCTGCTGCCAGCCCTTCCAACATGCCCAGAACAGCGCGGAGCCCCGGTGCGGCCCCGGCGCCCGGGACAGCGCCTCACGGGCACCCCCGCCCCGGCCCACTCCCTCCCCGCGCAGCTCTCCGCGCCCCTCAGCCTCACCTCTGGGCGCCCAGCGCCTTGATGACGGTGGAGAGCAGGCGGCCGTCCTTGGCCGTCACCTGCGTGATGTACTGCGGGCGGCCCAGCGCCGACTCCTCCACCGCCTTGGCCAGCGCCGCGCTGCCCGGGCAGTCGCACAGCGAGCCGGGCAGGTGGCAGCAGTCGCCCGTCGTCATGGCAGCTCCGAGCCCTCAGCGCCGGGCCCGGCACGGGAGACCTGCAGCGACAGCCACAGTCAGAGCCCGCGGCCCAGAACCCAGAACCCGGGACCCAGGGCCCAGAACCGGGGCCCAGGATCCAGAACCCGAGGCCCAGAACCCAGAACCCGGGGCCCAGGATCCAGAACCCGAGGCCCAGAACCCGGGGCCCAGGATCCAGAACCCAGAGCCCAGGGCCCAGAGCCCAGAACCCGAGGCCCAGAACCCAGAGCCCAGGGCCCAGGATCCAGAACCCAAGGCCCAGAACCCAGAGCCCAGGATCCAGAACCCGGGCCCAGAACCCAGGGCCCAGGATCCAGAACCCAGGGCCCATGGCCCAGAGCCATGCCCGACCCCTCGCCATCCTCCACCCCGCTCCAACAAACTCGCCTTTTGTGACTCTTCTGGCCCCTCCAGTAGGCTTTGCCAGGCTGCCTTGCCATACAATTAAGGCTCCAAGTGTTCTACTTATATAACTTACCATCAGAATTGCAAATTTGCCTTTCCCAGAGAGAATTCCTGGCAATCACCCTTTAACCTGATGAAGCCTTTCAAACTCAATGTGCTGGCACACAGATGGGAAGGGCAACCAGAAGCCCCTACGGGGCCTGTGCTGTGCTGGCTAGAGCTATCCTGAAAACTTATGTTCATACTCTCCATAAATACAGCAAAATTTCACCTGAACAGGGCACATAATCACTTTATGTGGCTGGGTTCAGGAGGCCCCACTCAGCTGCCTTCAGGAGCTTTCTGAGCACTGCAAAGACCATCCAAGCCCAAAGTGCTTCCCCATCCCATCTTTGATCTTGTTTCTCTTTATTTCATTAAAGAAATGCACATCCTCCCATTTCTGTATCCCCTGTGGTACATGCAACAGTGAATGTGTGGGTATCAACCTCCCAAAAGCACCAAAAGTCCTCCCTGGGAAGGGCAGCAGGCCAGCCTGCCTCCTTCCTTCCCCTTTCAGCTGTTCAGACCCTTCACGACTTTTGCAAGAGCCACTTGCAAACAGAAAGCACACCAGCACACCTTCAACATTTACCCAGCAAAGGGAAGATACGGACCAAACAGAAAATGCAAAAAATGGAGAGAAGATGCAGAGAAAAGCCCAACACAGCAAACCAGGAGCTGGCTCTGGTGAGCCACGTGGACAGGAGAGCTCTGCCTTTGAGGCAGGTCAGCAGCTCACCCAAGCTGCCAGAAACAGCCACATTCCTCCCTGGCAGAGGCATCTCATCCCCAAAATCAGGTATGCTCCACAGATTTAGAAAAATCCTGGTTTTGTCAATCGCCTTTAACCTGGTCCCTGAGAGGCAGCTGTGCAGAAATAAAGAGCTGAGGTTACAGTGAGTCACACGGAACACAATCCAGCAACATTGTACTGCTGGTAAAACCAAAATCCCTGTGTCTGTAAACAGAACTGCCTTATGTAAGGCACGCACAGTAATCCCCGAGCGCAGCGCTGCTGGGAGCAGAGCTGGAGTGCTGCCTCATCCTGGTGGCTGCATTTCAAGATGAAATAAGTCCACAAGAGAAGTTCAAATGAAAGCAATGAGAAGGAAAAAAGGGAAGGAATAAAAGGAAATAAAATAACCACAACCCCAAATAAGATATATGAAAACAATTAGGTTTGTTAAATTTTGGGGGAGTGGGGGGACCTCGATCCTGGAGGTAGGAGCAGGCAAACAAACCTTCACCATTCCATCCAAGGAAAGCCTTGTTTTGTTTTGAGATCTCTGAGCACAACAGGAGTCAATCATTCCCCTGAAACTACAGTTCTGTCAGGTACAACTAAGCCAATAATGGCTTGTTCCTGGTTAGAGGCTTGGCCACACTACAGAGGAAAAAACAAAAAAGCTGGTACAAGAAAATGATCCTTGGAGCCCTGAAAACACTGATTTTGGTAAGCACAAGTGCTTTTTCACATCTTGGAAATTAAGCAACTCACACAACCAAGGACAGCTTCCTTATTCACATGCATTCAACAGAGAGAACCCTTCACTGGTGTCTCAGAACCGGTGACAACCTTGGTTGCATCCCCTCACTTTACAGAATAGCTTCTAATTTCTAATAGAAGACTTTGTAATCTCTTTTTTTTATAGCTGCTCTTGATAACTATCTGTAATCCTTCCTTTGTAATTGAGCAGGAATAAGCTTGAGCTTGTGGGCAGGTCAATCTTCTTCAAAATGAACATGAATCTTTTAATCAACTTAAAAATTAACTTAATAGACTCAGCCTCTCTCTCCACCTGTGCAAAGAGGTACTTTTCTTAGTTCTCTTCCTCAAAAAAAAAAAAAAAAAAGGCTACAAACTCTCCAACTTCAAGGAGCAAAAAGTAAGATGATAAATACTATTGGAATTACTTAAGTCAGCTGTTCTGCAAGTTAAGGAATTCTTTAAAATTAACAACCTCTTACTGAAACAAGCATGAGAAGATATATGCTTTTAATAAAAAGGTCAGTTCCATTTGTTCGGCCAAAATGTTGTTTATTTTAAAGTCCAGAGGAAAAAGTCCATTCTGCACAGTGGAATAAAAGTGCCCTCGCTGACTGTGTCCTGGGAGTATTTAGACTGAGGCTCTTTGTGCTGCACATCTGACAGACACAGCAGCCCCATGGCCACCCTGCCGTTCCCAGGAAACTCGTGGGTTTCTGGTACCAGTTATGTGGTGTTTCCTTGTCGGGGTCCAGCCCAGGGTGGGACCTGAAGTCACTGCTTTAGCATCTGACTCATGCCATTCAGCAAATACAAAGGAAAACAGCGAGATTTTCATGGTTAGTAAAGAAGCAACTGAAATCCAAAGACAACATCTGCAGTGCACTCAGGTCCCAGCTCCATACCCCGTGGAACATGCATGTGGTGTGCAGCCAAGCCAGTCCCTGCCCTGGTCCCTGAAGGATCAGCCCATCAACACACAGCCTCCTCTCAATTACCAACAGCCCATGCAGCCAAGCCAGTGTTCTCAGAACCACTGGGGCTGGAAACAGCCTTTGCAATCATCGAGTCCAACTGCTCCCCCAGTGCCACACCCACACAGCTTTAAAGTCCCTGCAGGGATGGGGACTCCACCACTGCCCTGGGCAGCTGTGCCAGTGCCTGACCACCTGTTCCATAAAGGAATTTTCTCAGCCTAAACCTCCCCAGTACAACCTGAGGTTGTTTCCTCTCTTCCTGTCACTTGTTACCTGGGAGAAGTGACTGACCCTCACCTGGCTGAACTCTCCCTTCATGGTGTTTTAGTGAGCAAGGTCCCCCTCAGCCTCCCTTCCTGAACACCCAGCTCCCTCAGCCACCCATCATCAGATCTGTGCTCCAGCCCCTTCCCCAGCTCCGTTTACAGCAGAAACATTGAAATCCCAGGGTGAGAAACAAGACCCAAAGAGCTGATTTGAACCACAGACTTTTTTTTTCCTAAGCACCTGTGTTTTCTGAGCCCATTCCTTGGGGATACATTTCTTGTCCACATTTTTTAAAAATTCTCAGAGACACTAGGTTTATTATCAACATTCCCTCTGCTGCCACAGTCAGACATAAGTAATAAATGGGAAGTCTCTTCTCAGCAACATTTTGCATCCTCAGCTTCTGAGCAGATCCAGAATATAAAGGGCTGAGTTTGTAGAAAATTCTCAAACTGAAAAAAGCCAAACCCTGTTTGTGGAAAGCTGTCTCAGAGGAGTGAATTCTGCACTAGAATTCCAAAACTCAAACACGTGCAGCAAAATGAGCCAGTTCCTTGCAGAGCAGCTTGTGCTCTGTCACTGCTCCAAGGCAGAGACTGGGGTGCTGGTGCAGGATCCTGCTCCACGGCTTAAGTGAAACAAGCCTGCAAGACACTTCCCCTGGTCAGTCCTCCCACACTGCAGTGATACTTGCAATCCAGTTTGTATCATCCAAAGGCAACGAGTGTGCCCAGCAGAAGTCAGCAAGAGTCAAGGAGCTAAAGGCTCTCCCAGCTCTGCTCTCCTGGACTATGAAGATGGACAAAGCAGTTATTTCTTCCAGACATGGAAACCACAGCAGGCCAGATGAATGCCTGGATCAAAGCCACAAAGGGAGAAACACAGTCAAGATGAGAAAGACAACAGGAAAGGCTTCAGCCAAATGATGGCAGTAACAGGGACTGTCAGGGGCAGGTCCTGGCTCTGCTGTGCTGCTCATGGCCTGTCCTCTGATGAATATCCCAAACAGGCCAAAGCCTTGGAGCAATCCTGCAGCTTTGGTAGGAGCCAGAGCAAACTGAACCAGAACCAGCTGGACCTGCTTTGGGTGCAGAGTGTTCACACCAGGCTTCCCTGGGACTTCTCCACCGAGGAAAAACCCGACAGGGGAGGCTGCCAGAGGCCAGGTCTGCTCCTCTCACTGGGCAGCCCAGCTGATTCCTGCAGCTGAGCCCTGGCACCTCACCCCTGGTGTCACCAGACACCCAGGTTGTGTAGCTAGCTGACCCACCCATCTGCAGGCTGGGGACTTTCTGACCCTGCTTTCCAAAGCCATTTTAGCCACTGTGGGCACGCAGACACCGGAGTTTTGTCATTTCCAATGTCTCCAGTGAACTGAAGGTTTTCAGTTGGTAAAGGACGTTTCCAAACACCAGTGCTTTCCTTTCACCACTAAAACTGCATTTCCCAAATCCTGGGCCCTACAACCATTTGAACATCTCTCTCCATCTCCAGAGATGTCTGCTTTCCTGAGAGAATTGCTTGCTGCACCATCTAAGCACCTGCTCCCACACACCCCATCTCCTGCAGCCAATGCACACCTTCCCGTGGCCCAGGCTCAATCCCAGGTGTGCAGCACGTACTTCCAGCACCAGCTGTGCCTCCTGAGGCACCAGCCTCCCTGATGTACCTGTCACTGGCAGAGTACATCTACATCTGGCCTCTAGACCCTCACACTCAAGTGATCACACTCCTAAGACACTGCCACCAGAGATACACACAGATGGGATGTGATGTGTGGCCTGAAGTGCTCCCTGCTGTCAAAAGGTTGTATAAGTGGATTAATCTAAAGAAAAAAGTCCAAAACAAAAACAGCAAAGAAAATCCCCCAAGAACTGGTCCCAAACTGTGCAGGGCTTTGTTTTCAGTTTTGTTTGCTTAAATGTACTTTCTGCTGAGGGTTGGAAAACCACAGTATTATTTTGTTCTTTAATAAAAATACATAATTTCATACATCAACTGACTCCCCAAAGTTACCCTGCAGGTCTGCTATGTAACACCTTAAAAGTACCCAAAAAGCCAGCACAGGATCTGCCCACAATTGACCCACCAGCAACTCTTCCCATTGCTCAGGGTCTGGAAAGAAATCTCATTAGTCCTATGCTCAGAAGTCATCTGAACACAACAGCCCTAAAGTCAAGGTGCAAGGAGCCCTGTCCAGTGAGAAGTGACACAGCATTTATGGCATAAACCTCAACATTCAAAATAACATCTGATGCCATGCCACAGCTCCTAAAACATTTTAAAATTTGGGAAAGCATTTCACTCTCCCAGGAGCTTCCCTATTTCCTGCCCCTCCTGCAACATTTGGTTGGGAGTTGCAGCTAAAGGAGATGCTGTAAAAACTTCAGCCATGACTTGCTCCTCAGAGGATGCCAGCGGAGCAATGCTGTGGATCAGAGCCAGGAGACAGCCCTGACCCTGGGCTCAAAACAAACCCCAAAAAGCCAGGGAAAAAAATAATCAAAGCATAACATTCTGGGAGCTTGTGAACCTTCTGATAAAGCTCCACACCAGGAAACTCCTCCTACACCTTCAACAGCAAAAGCTCTGGGCTGACTCCAGGCGCCCCTGCCTCAACCCTGGGGCTGAGTTTAAAAGCACATGCTCCAAGTTTAACCCTGTAGCACCCAGGAGGAGGTCAGGCTGTGTCCTCTGAAGCTTCTTTCTCCACTCCTGTGTTTGTCACATTTGTATGTGACCACAGCCAGACTTGGCTGGGCTGCCTCTCCACTATTCCAAAAACACAGCAGCAGTCAGTGGCAACTCAAGGCTTCACTTACTGGCTGCTTGCTGGGGACAAACAAACTTAACTTCCCTATACCAAGAAACTATTTAAACATCTTCTAGAAGATCTCTGAAGACTTTAGATTATGGCAAATGGGCTTGCAGACACAGATGAAGAGATAATCTTCCACTTCCATTTTTTCCAAGAAGACCACATTGCCAGGATCTGGCTTCTATTCCCCACTGGTAGTAAAACACTGCAGGCAAGCCTTGGTGATCAATAATTGCTGTTTTCCAAAGCCAACATCCACATACATCCCTCCTCTTCAAAACTTCCGCATATTGGATCACCCATAGTAGATCAACACAATGTAGTTTCACTTCATCTCCATGTCTTGAAGCAATGGAGAACTATTGGCTGGCAAAGAAGAAGCTCCTGTGGGGCTTGGAGGGCTCCCAGCAGGTGAGAACCCTAACTTTTAAACAAGGCCAAAGGCATGGGGCTCATGTTGACACAGCAGGGCTCCCTGGACTTCAGGGTACCCATCATGTTGTTCACCTACTGTTTGTCAAACAAGTTTTCTTCATTGCCTAATAAAGTTACTCAATATTCAAAAAGAAGTAAAAGATTCAAGCTTGGATATTGAGAAAAAAATCAGTATAAAAAGAAGAAGCCGAAAGGACAATTTTTTTCTTGCTGTGCTTGGGAACGATTAGGCTGTATGTTACAGCTGGAATGCCAAAATGAACAAAGTTATCTCAGCTCTTCTGAGACTTGCTATCTGCCACAAGCCCATATGAAAGTTTACTGCACTTTAATTACCAACATCTGGAAAAAATGAATTGCAACATTAGAAGAAAACTCTTTGCAGAGAGTATCTCCAATCAAAATTCAGTCATTTTAATAATGACTTTCATAAAGGAACAACCAAAAACCAGCTGGGACACGAGGAACACCTGCTACTCCTCTGAGGATTCAACAGACATCAGCTTTTAGAGGTGAACAGCAGCACAACTCACTACACAATGCAACTACACAGTCTCTGCACCCACCTCCCTCTGCATTTTGTCACTCTTTCCAGGGAAAGAAAGATGCACTAGAAAGACTTGAAACTGAAACCACGAACCAGGGTGGAAAAAAAATGCTTATCATGCCTACAAAACAATTCTTCCAGAGTGCTGCCTGTCACTGGGGACAACAGCTGACCCAGCAGACACAAGCACAGCCCTGCAGTGCTGCAGGGACCAGAGCCTTGGTGCCTCTCACATCCCTCTGCACCCACGTGCTTCACAAAACACCAGCAGCAGACACTTCTGCTCCCAGCCCTGCTGCTCCAGTGAGCTCCTCTTTAAACACAGGCAGCCTCTGCAGCAAGGTCAAAGCTCGAGTGCTCCCCAACCCTGCACAGCCACCTGCCAGGCAGCTGCAGGTTGTTCAGAACAAATGGATTTTCCAGCTGTGTGCAGTACCTAAGGAAATAGAATTGTAGTGCAGCAGGAACACATGCACAGGTCAAGACTGCAGTGCCCACATGGAACTGGGAAGTCCCTTGAAGGGCTCGACTCAGGAGGATGCAAAACATTATGTCAGGATTGTGAAGCCCAGGTCAGAAGAACTTGCATTCTTCCCAGTGTTTTCCTTCTTGGTTCCTAAAACATTTACAGGGCTATACAATAACAACTCTGCCTGGGGGTGAATGCAGCTGGAACAAACCCCCAGCACATGCAGCAGCTCTGCTCCCTGACTGCTCAGAGCAGCACACTCAGCTCCCAGGAGACATCTGATCTGGACTTTAACTTGACTCTTTATGTTTTTCAACCTAGCTGTATCACAAATCTCTTCAGAACATCCAGCCTTCAAAGAGCTTTCTGGCAAAGGCACCACCAAAGGCAGCCTGTGACTCACCACCCTGCTCTGGAGGGCTCCAGAGCAGACAGCAACAGAGAGCATCCCCACGCTCAGCCAGAGAGAAGATTCACTGATCCCAGCCAGCTGTACCAGTGTCTCACTTCTGCCCACTCCTGACTGCTACAGGTTCCCTCCTCAATCCTCAAGTGAAACTCCACAATTGGTACCTGTGCTGCAAAACTCTGAGTTCAGTTTGCAATGTTTTGTTTAGGCTGCATTCCTCGTTCTGGACACAGGCCTTGTCTGATTTGTCTGCAGGGAAATACAAGAAAAACTGGGAGGAAATAAATTGAAAACAGTCCAGAACTGAAGTTTACCTTTCCCCTCCCACAACTCTCAAATCCAATCCCAAAAAGCTTTCAGCTAAAACAGGACTAAAGCTCTCAAAGCTTCAAACAAAGAAATCACTGTTTAAGCCACACTACACAAGCTTGGTGCATTCTCCTTTTTTCAGAAAAGTGCTTTAGAAGGTAAGTTTGATCTGTTTGTACTTTTATTTCCTGAGCCAGTACTGCTCCTTGTCCCTTGTTCTCTCTTTAGGAACTGGAGGAGAATGTTTCCTTCAGTTCATCAGTAATTTTGTGACAACTGCTTAAAATCACAACAGCAGTTACAGCACTTCTGTCCTTGAGGTTAACCACACATAATCATCTCAGGTTCTATCAGGAATTCAAAAGTTTAGTTATAATTGCTACATAAAATCTAGACTAAAACTTACATCTATTTTATATGAAATGGGGCAAATGACAGATTCCAAACAGTAACACTGCTCTAGAGAGGCCTGGGCAGCAAAGGCATTTGCAAGGCTGATGGGCAGGAAGAGTTGCAGGTCAGCACAGCTCCTGTTGGGCTGCTCCCTTCACTGGAGGATGCACAGGGTTCAGTCCCTGCCTCAGGACATGCCAGCAGTGCCTGCTTTCAGGATTTTGTCATTCTGCACTTCAGTGCTTATGGCTCTCACAGGCTGCAACTGCACAGCGGGGGAGGCACATTCCAGCCCCAGGGAAGGTGCACAAGACCCTCAGGCACCCAGCAGTGACTTGCCTGCTCTCACCCAGCAAGAGGAGCAGCCAAGAGCTCTCCCAGGCCAGGTGCAGTGGGAAACCCCCTCTCCCAGCTGAGCTGCATTGCTGCAGCAAGGAGCTACAGCTGACCTGGTCTACTTACAACAAAGATGGCACAAAGACACAGGTTCCAGGGAGCACCTGCTACAGCTGCAGAGAGAGCAAGACCAGGGCTGGAGAAGCTGAGATCCTGCTGTTTATGAGCATGACATGACTGTGCTGATAAGCCACACTTGATAAGCCCCAGCACAGATTAATGCGTCATTTCTCCACCAGAGAAAGCTCTTGTACACAGACTTCATGGAGAGCACTTGTCTGCTCTGGTTTGGTGCTGTGCTCATTTCCTTCACAGAAAAGAGTCCCAGGGCTTAGATTTCCTCGTGGCTTGTGTGCCCAGTGTCATTCACTGAGATGTGCCCAGAATGCTTCCAAGGGGACAAGAGTCAGTAGCCAAGACCATTTCTCTGTTGGGAAAAGGTGGGAGCTAAGAGCAGGCAGAAGCATAAATTAACCACAGTCAATTAGAATGGGAGGGAGAAGAGACACACCAGTTCAAACTTCAGTCTGGAGGGAAAATAAACCCCAGTTTGGAAATTGAAACTCTGAAATCTCCAAATATCCAAAGCTGAGTCAAAGTCAAGTGGATAAAAAAATAAACTCATCCTATAGTTTATAGTTCACAATGCTGGATTCCTCCCTTCATTTTCTAAGAAAACCTTCTGTGTTCTTAGTGTGAAAAACCAAGATATTTTAAACAATAGTGAAAAATGTCCCAAAATGCCCATTTTGCTTTGTGCCTCTATCTGCAGAACTACTACAAAGTTATATCCTGAGGACTTGCAACAGTCCCTCAGACTCACAGAGCCTGAGTTCATACCCAGCTCAGCTTGCTGTGAATGTGTTGTAACTTGATCTTGGTCATGCCGTTTCAAGGAAACGGTGCTTACTTCTCTCCCAGGGACACATCGTGTCCTACACTTGTTTGATGTGGGCCAGCATCAATCACCTAGAAGGGGAAAGGCCCTCTCCCAGCATCCACGAAGGCCAGAGCTCAGTCAGAAGCTGCTCACAGTCAGTACATTGTAGTTCTGCTCATCTGCATGGTCCCCTCGGAGTCCAGAGCAGGGTGAGCTCACCCTGCAGCCTCTGTGCAATCCACAGCAAAAAACAGCAAACACATCCAAAACAAGGAACATCAGTTCCAATGCTGTTTTCTGCTTCCACTTAGGCAGTGGTGCTGATCAGCTAACCACACACAGACACCCCCAGCTTTCCAGCTGGTGTAGAGTGTCCATGAACTGCACGTGCAGCTCACACTTGGCTGTTCCTGTGCCACCTGCTCTGTCTCAGCGTCCTTTACACTTCCAACTGATGGAGGCTGCCTGCAACGCTCCCCGTGCGTGCCTGGGGGTAGTCAGACCTTCTGCTCTCAACCAGAATTATGAAATCCACTGTCACCATGCAAGTGACAAAGGCATTTTAGAGTCCCAGCTCCCTCCCTTTGAGCCTCTGTTTCTGAAGGGTGACACACCATCACAGCTTCAAACACACCTGGAAAACCAGGGCACTTCCAGCCTTCAAACACTCCCCTGCATAATCCTTTGGAGATGCAGAAAAGTATTCAAACACTTCAGCCTTGGAAAGCCAAAACTAACGTCCAGCTGCTCAAGGGATTATACTGCACACGTGTGAGTGGCAGCCAAGCAGGGTTTATGTCCCCACAAGCAGGACAACAAAGGGGACCAGCCACAGCCAGTGCAGCTGGCTGACCACAGTGACAGCACAGGAATTCTCAACAAGAACCTGGAAAAAGGTCAAGAAAGTGCTAGAAACTGCCTCAGAAGGGAAAGACACAGAGATAAATGCTTATTGGAAGGGGAGTGGAGCAAATGAATGAGAGTGCCAAGGAAAATGAAGAACTGGTAATAGAGAGGGTTAAGAGAGGGACAGAAACAATTCCTTAGGGATAAGCAAATGAAGGGCACAGAGTGGGAGGAGAATCACATTCCACTGACGGATCTTCATCACACACATCAGGGCAGAGACAGACCACTGAATACAAGCAAGCAGGATAAAAAGGCAGAGCTGCTTTGGATAACCCTGACACTTCCAGTTCACCGTCATCATCACCAACATGAGCAACACCCCACCTGCAAAACCCAAGCTCTGCACAGCTCCTCCAAGAGGACAACAGCCTAAATCCTCCTTGGTCCAGCAGCACCATGCAGTGCCAGATGTGTCACTCCAGGCCTTAGTGGCACCACATGCAAGCAGTGCACACTCCACAAGCCTGCAGGGCCACGGCTTGGAGTTTTGTTTTGTAATCTTGGTCCCCCCACCAGATCTAGAACATATAACAAGAGCAAGAGTTTTGAGACTGCAAAAAACACCTCCCATATCACAATCACCTTCCTGCACGAGCCACAGGCTTGTCCCTTGGATGAATCCCACAAACCAGCAGTTTTGGCCTGTCACAGACTCAGCTGGCTCAAGAAATTTGAGTTTAAATTACAGAAAGTTAAGGACTGCCGGTTTATGAAAAGTCTATCACAAACCCTAAGCTTACACCACGGAGGAAAGCAGCTGCTGCTCCGACACAGGACTGCAGCAACCTCTTCAGCTGTGCTGTGACACCGAGCTCATTCTCTTGGGGAATCTCTGCACACAAGGCAGCGTGTCCGTGTGCCCGGGAGGCAAAACAAGCATCAGAACGCTCCCAAACACGGGAGAAAACAGGTCCGGCTGCCCACTGGCAAAGGAAACTTTTCCTAGTAACTGCTTATACCCGGGGAAGAACAATTAACGAACAAACGCCGCTTCGCAAACCTCCGGCACTCCTGTCCGTGGTGATGTTTGGCGCTGCCGGGGCCGGGGCGAGCCCAGCCCGAGCCCGCCGGGCCGGGAGGGGCCGCGGCCGGGCGGGGACCGGCACAGCCGGCGCAGCGCAGCCCGTACCGGCGGCAGCGGCTCGCGCGGGGCCGCGCGGGCAGGGAGCCGGCGGCAGCCGCTCCGCGGGAGAGGCCTCGAGACCTGCAGCGCGGCTCCGGCTCCCGAGCACGAGCGGGGCCGCGCACCGGGGACACCGGGAGGGCTGTCAGGGCTCCCGGGCGCCCGGCCCGCCCGCCTCGGCCCGGCCCGGCCGGACGCCGCTCCCGCCGCCGCAGCCCCGCGCCGGAGCGCCGCCCGTGCCGGTGGGCGCGGAGCCGGCCCGGCCGCCCCCCGTCCGGTACCTGCGCTCCCGGCGCCCGCGGCCCCTCAGCGCGGCGCGCGCCGCCCCAGCGCCGGCTGCGGCGGCGGCCGGGCCCCGCCCCCAGCGCCCGCCCGCCAATCCCCGCCCGCGCCGCGCTGACGCAGCTTCCGAGCGCCCAATGGGCTGCGGGCAACCCGCCGGCGTCGCAACGCGACCCCGCTGGCAACAGCCGGCGGCCAATAGCGCCCCTGCAGGCAAGCCCCGCCCCGACGCACCGGGCCCCGCCCTTCCCCTCTCGCTCCGCCCCCCGCCCCAGCCCCGCCCCAGCCCCGGGAGGAGCCGGTCCAGCGGCGGCCGCGCGCCGCGCTCGGGGACACGGGGCTCGGGGACGGCGGGGACACGGGACTGGGGGACAGCGGGGTTCGGGGAGACGGGGCTCGGGGACAGCGGGGACACGGGACTGGGGGACAGCGGGGTTCGGGGACACGGGGACACGGGACTGGGGGACAGCGGGGCTCGGGGACACGGGGCTCGGGGACGGCGGGACTCGGGGACAGCGGGGTTCGGGGACACGGGGACACGGGACTCGGGGACAGCAGGGCTCGGGGACAGAGGCGTTCGGGGACAGCGGGGCTCGGGGACAGCGGGGCTCGAGGACGACGGGGGCAGCGGGACTCGGGAACAGCGGGGCTCGGGGACAGCGGGGACGGCGGGGCTCCCTGCGGCCGTGCAGAGGCCCGGGGCAGGGCTGTACCCCGTCCTGCCGCTCCCGGGGCGCTGGCAGGGACACGCATCCCCGCCCCACCCCGCGCTCTGCCCCGGGAGCCTCCCCATCTTGTTCCGCAGTTGTGTCTCGAACAGAACTTTACACAGACGGTGTGATTTGGGCAATCTTTATATCCACAATACATCATAACCATGCACAAAAATCGAGTGATGTGTTTATTTACAAAGTGAATTGCACTTAACACAGGAACCAGGAATAAAAGTAAATGAAAGGAACCTCTCCTCTAGTTGCATAAAGGCCCACTACTATTTATAGCCTACAAAGCCTGATAGTCAACACTACCATGCATTATCTGACTAGTGTAAAATAGGAATTGCTGTTATTTATTGAAACAGTGCAGCCCTGGAGATACTCATTCCATGGAAACAGTCCATAAATCACCAACTACATTTAAGAGTCTGCAAGTCAAGAGAATCTACCCTTCAGCCCCCACTTACTGTGCTTTACTTGAAGGACAGTTATTCTTCACCTCCAATTGTCTGATTTGCCTCAGCTGAAATTCAGGCTCCTACCTTTAACAGTGTTCTATTTTTTAATGGAGGAAAAAAATCTTCCCTAAGTGACTGACCCACTTCACTGGGATCTTCTTTTCTTTTACAGAGTCCAGAACCTCAAAGCAAGTTCTTCCTTCTGCTTGGAATGGACATGATCACCAATCCTTGGTAAGACTCAGCCAGAAACAGATCCCACCCCCACCCTCTGGAGCAGCACAGCATGCAGGGATCAATCACCAGGAGCAAAAATACCTCCTGTACAGTTTCCCAACAGCTTTTGTTAAATAACTGATTCAATCAAATCGGCCCAACCCTTCCCAGCCCAGCAAAGAGCTCTGTGTTCACACAAGGGGCCCTGGTCCCCAGGGGGTCACAGCACCCAAGTGGGGACATCTCCGGGATCCCATCGGGGGCAGCAAGGCACCAAACTGCCCGCCTTCCACCGAGCCTCGCTGGCCGCCACAGCACACACCGAAAGCTTTTTAACAAAGTAGCAAGCAGTCACAGCAGCAGCATTTCTATAGTTGTACAAGAATGGAGCTTTACAACTTTTTATGGGCCAAATTTCCTTGCTCCATGCAGGCTCCAGTGACGATCCCAGACTAACTCACCTGTCTGGAAGCACTGGCTTTGCAGGAAAAGATGCTGGATCGATCTGATCTACCCAAGATATTTATTTTACCAATTAGCTGTTTGTGTGCTCAGGACCAAGCCAATTTTATGTATGAATCTTGGCCTTCACCCTCCCCATCAGTAAGAAGAGAGGCAGCACAACAGACTCCTGCATTAACAGACCTGTTCTAGCCATCAGGGGGACCCTCTGATGGTTGTGTTACTGACACAGGTGACAGCACTCAGGGCTTTGTAGTGTTTTCAATAGTTAAAGGAAAGTCAGCCTCAACATCCAAGTAAAGTAAGCAGAGCACACATTCCTTTTTGCCATAGGCATCTTTCCTGTTATCAGAAGTTTTACAAAAGCCAAATTCAGCCCTCAAATCCATTGTGGCAGATGGAAGAGAGTTGTAACCTTTTCCTTTTTCCTGACAGTAATACTGAGAGAGACAGAGCCAGCAAAGCTGTGGGATGAAGCAGTCTAGTTGGGGTTACATGTAGTCTGTAATTTCCACATCAGGAAAGCATGCTTAAGGAGTCTGGGCTACTGGAGAGCTGCTCTGAATGTCAGACAGCTCTTCAGCATTTCCAGCTTCCTCAGGATTCTTCCAAGTCTTCCCCTCAGCAATTCCAGCACAGTAGTGGGCTGGGCTGTGGATGTAGTTTCTAAGGGACACAATGCTTCATCAGGACACCAGGAACCCCAGATCAGAAGAATCTTCCCCAGCTGTGCAGAGGAAGACGGCCTAACCCTGGCAGAACTGGTCCTTTCTCTGTCCTTTTTCTATTGTTGCAAACAGCTCTGTGCTTAGCAGGAGCTAAGGAGCAGGAGCAGGAGCACCTCAGGCCCACAGAAGGGCTTGTGGCTCTGCCTGGAGAGCAGCACAGCAGCCTGGGGAAGAGCCTTGTCCCACACTGAGGGACCACAGCCCCTTCCCAGCGCTCTCAGGAGCTGTGGGTGCACATGGCACAAACTCCCCTGGCCTGGGTGCCCCAGCAAAGGGCACGAGGCTGTTCCCTGTCACACCACGTACCTCAAACACTCAGAATGGTCCAAGCTCCACTGCTGCTGAGGGGGCTTCGGACAATGGAGTTGTTCAAGAGCTCTTCAATACCCATAAATTTAACAGCGCTTAAACCCTGGACACTGACCTTTCACTGGGACTCTGCAGCAAAGTTTAGAGCCTTCCACAAAGTCAAAGACTAAAGAAAATCTTTCAAGAGACAAGCGAGTAAACTGTTTCTTGGTTTCTTACACCAGGCCAGACTGATTTTAGAAACTTAATGTTAAGAACAGGACTTGCAGAGTAAGTTAATGTTAATACATCACCCTGAACTAATAAGTCTTCTTAACAGTAGAATTCCTCCTTATGCTACCCAACTGATTTCTTTATATAAAGTTTGTTAAAAAATTAAGGAGCCCAGCTCCACTAGTGTCCATTTGTTCTTGAATGAAATATTTTCAGTATTTCAGAATTTTCTATTCTGTCATTGCCAGGTGTCTGAACACTGACTGCACGTTATGTTCTGGTCTTGGACCACCAAAAAGGAGACTTCCCAGTTCCCACCTTCTCTCAACAGAATGCTAGTGAAGTAAATACCAAGTGTTGAAAGTGCTTCCTGGACAGGAACACCCTTAGGACAGAGCCCCGTGATGCCTACAGGGGAATTCATACCCTCATTCAATGTAACAGGCTGCAAGCATGCAGCCTTTAACCTTGAATGTAACCTCTAAACAAAGCTGAACAGTGGAAGTGCCAGGCACTAAGTGCATCCTGCATTGTGAGCTGCAGCCCTCTCAGTGCATAAGGTACAAAATTAAAGGCATTGGTCTGGAAATCTTATAAAAGAAAAGCCATCAGAGTTAACTGCCCTTAATTTTATTACGTAACCAGACAGAACAGTTGAGACTGGAATGTCAGATTTCCTCTTCAAGCACAATTCACAGTTTCATATTTGCTTTGTATCAGTAAAGAAAAATCAACTCACTAATATGCAGCTGGGATTCATCCAGTGAGGTACAGGCTCGGAACAGAGAGCAAAAACTCACTGCAAATGGCTCCACAAGTCTTCAGGGAGCAGCAGATGGTCTCCAGCTCTTCCTTTGGATGTTTCACCCAGTATTTGCCATCAGAACATTCAGCGGATACCGGAGGGGATACAAGTGTGCAAGAGCTAGTGAGTGATGAAAAGCCATCAGAGATTTGCACAAGCAAGCAAGAGACTGACTACACGAACTTGTGGTAACATTCTTCCCATTCAGCACAACGAAGAATTAGAGTAGTTAGCCTGCTGATGACAAATCTGTTACATCAGTGAAGTACAATCATTTAAGAATTACAGTCTGCAGTTCAGTAAAATGGTAAGAAAACAACAGGTTAGTAGGTATTGTGTGAAATCCTAATATTATGCATTTTAGTACGAGTCAATAGTGAAAGATCATGAAGAGAAAGTTCCAGATACTATGGATCTGCAGAAGTTTTACAAAATGTATAAAGTATTGTGTTTCTCTACAACAACCAAAACCCTTACAAGTGCAGGTATATATGTGACATGAAAATATTGCCTCACTCACTCAGACAGGGGCAGGAGAGATCTAGAGAAAAAGCAGCATGCAAAAAAAAAACCCTGGAACTAGAGCAGATCCTGCTTTCAGACACTGACCTACAGTACAAAAGAAGCCTACTTGTACAGGCTGCAAATAGTTTCTGAAATCAAAATGCTGGCACTTACTGTACAATAATGTTAACTGATTAACATAAGCCATGAATAAATATTACGCCACTTCATAAAGCCTGCACAGGCATTCATGGTGGCAAAGAAAACAATGCAGACATATTTCATTGTTCCCAAATAAAATAAGAAGAGAGAAAGATTTCCCAAGCAGGAAACAGTAAGCTACACAGCCAGACTAACTGTATTAGGGGTAATTACAGAATAAGTAATGTTATTTTCAACAGTTATTTCCTTATGTGTGTGCAATCACTAAAATCCTCACTGTGAGATTTCATCAGGACAGAAAACAGAGCATTTGGCAGGACAGCTAGTTTAATTTCTCCCCCATGTTTACAGAAACACAAGAAAAAGAGATATCTGACTATGGGAGGAAAATACCTTGTCACCTAAATGTAGTTATTTCAACTGGTAGAGTCAAGTCCCACTGTTCCTCTCCCAGAAAACAACAACAACAACAAAACCAAACTAAAAAAAAAAAACCAACACCCTAGCAAAACCAAAACAAGCCTATTTGATAAGAGTGTTTCATGGGATAATATCCAGCAGCAGATGTTCCAACACAAACAGGTCTATCAGATCAGTGACTACATTTCAAGCCCAGAAGTCACCACATGGAAGGGGTTTCAAAGGCAGGGGGATGTTAGCCCTACAGTTAAAGCTCTAATATGAGAGGGGAGATTTGGGAATGGAGAGAGGAGGGAGTCACTGAATCACAGGAGATAGGAAGTGCACACAAGTTTCTAAATGAAGCACAGACAAAGTGGAGGGCACGAGAGCCATCCGGAGGAGGTCACAGGTTCTGACAGCACTGGAGTTTGTTGGATTTCTGTCCGTCGGTGGTGGGTGGGACGCTGATGTCCACGACGTTGTTGCCGGGAGACTCGTCGTGCGCAGAGCGGTCGGCGATCTGCTTCTGCGACACGATGCGGTAGATCTCTGCAGGAGACACGCGGTCAGGGCACGGCTGCCACGGGCACGGGCACGGCCATGGGCACGGCCACGGGCACGGCCTGCCATGGGCACGGCCACGGGCACAGCCACGGGCACAGCCAGCCACGGGCACAGCCAGCCATGGGCACAGCCACGGGCACGGCCACGGGCACGGCCTGCCACGGGCACAGCCAGCCATGGGCACAGCCACGGGCACGGCCACGGGCACAGCCAGCCATGGGCACAGCCATGGGCACAGCCAGCCATGGGCACGGCCAGCCACGGGCACAGCCATGGAGCACGCGGCCATAGGAGCACGCGACCACGGAGCGGCGCACGGCCACGGGCACGGCCACGGGCACGGCCACGGGCATGGCCATGGGCACAGCCACGGGCACGGCCATGGGCACAGCCAGCCACGGGCATGGCCATGGGCACAGCCACGGGCACAGCCAGCCACGGGCACAGCCATGGAGACGCGCCAGGGCCGCGAGCACGACCGCGCAGGGCACGGCCCGGGCACACGACGGCCAGCCACGGGCATGGCCATGGAGCGCGACGCGAGCACGGGGCACGCCAGCCACGGGCACAGCCACGGGCACAGCCAGCCACGGGCACGGCCATGGGCACAGCCACGGGCACAGCCATGGGCACAGCCACGGGCACAGCCATGGGCACACGGCCACGGGCACGGCCACGGGCACAGCCACGGGCACGGCCAGCCACGGGCACGGCCATGGGCACGGCCACGGGCACGGCCACGGGCACAGCCACGGGCACAGCCCGCCTGCCATGGGCGCACGGCCCGCCAGACGGCTCGCAGCCAGCGAGCACGCCCGCGGGCACTGCCACGGGCAGTCGCGGCCTCCCCACGGGCACAGCCTGCCACGGGCACAGCCATGGGCACGGCCAGCCACGGGCACAGCCTGCCACGGGCACCGCCTGCCACGGGCACCGCCCCCCACGGGCACCGAGCAGCAGCAGCCAGGACCCGAGGGGGAGGCTCTGAAAGGGACCCCAGGCTAACCAGAGGTAGCACGTAACGTCTGGCTGCCACTCCAGCTCCAGAATGAATACACCAGCTCACTCTGGAAACGTTATTAAGACAAGAGTCCCCACTGCCTTCTGCAACAGCACTTCCCATCCTGTTCTTTTTCATGAAAATTGAGGTTATTAAAAGGGTTTTTTAATGGGAAAGGAGCAGAAATGCTCATTTCTAAAACAGGACATCATTGTCTTTGTAATTAAAAAAACTGGGCGGCAGACTCTAGAAACACAAATCACCAGGATGCTGGGAAACCTTTGCAGCAGCAAGAAGTTAGCTGATGCCCATCTCTGCTCCTGGCAGCCTGCTACTGCCAAGTAACAGCAATGCTCCTCTCTGCAACACATCAGTTTTCCTACCTATGACAGCAAAAAGCTGCATGGGTCCATAAAGCCCCATCCTTCTCCAAATGAATTTATTTGACCCAAACTAACTTATGATTGAAAGCACATAGATCCACAAAGCTGTACCATTGAAGAGAGACTGCCAGCTTAAAAGCTTTCAGAAACAAACTGTTTCAGCTGCATAGTTAGGAGAAATCTTGTAAGTGGAAAGGTTTTTAAGTTACTTATTTCACTGACTGCAAGCCCTTGATCCAACTTCCTTTCATTGTGAAACAGGAAAAGAGCAAATACCTCCCTGGAAGTCTGTGGTAAATATTATGGTCACATTTATACAGCCACAACCCCAAGGCAGCAACACCCAAAGCCTTTAGTTAGGATTAAAAATCACAGAGGACTCTGCAGGGCTTGTTTCTGGGGGTTATTTGTTAAGCTGCTTTTTTTTTTTTAAGAATGTGCACATATTTATGTTTAAAATTAAAACCTTTAACTCAAGGCCAATCTTGTTGCCACTGGCTGCCTATGGATCTTTGCTGAAAAGAAAGAGGAGGGTTGTTCAGAGGCTGTCACAACCTCTTTCTTTCCTTCTCAGTACTGTATTTGAATTTGAACTGTTCAGAGCCGTTGTCAAGTCCCCCATTGCTTTGGGGGAGCAACTCTTTGGGTTTTTTTGTGGGGACTTTTTCTTCCAGTCCTTAGTGGTTCCTCAAAAAAGTGGCCAGTAAGGAAACTCCTGTCCTGCTGTTCCCACTCCTCCCTCCACCAAGTCCCCTGTGGTGGTTCCCAACTCACTACTCTACACAGCAAAGGCTCCTTCTCTCTTACAAGGATGATTCTTCCCCAGGTGTAATCACTTTAGCAATAGCCTTTTCATAACTTCTCACTCTTATTATCCATGTGCCTGTGCTACCCAAACTGGACAATCTCAACACTTTTGGGAGCCCAGGATGCTGTGGGGGGGAGGGGGTTTGATTTCAGTTTGCCCAGGCCTGACCTCATCTTGAGCTGTTATAGCACTGTGGCTCTCCTAGAGTGGCCTCAGGCCAGCATCTCTAACCATGGTCAGTCTCAAGACAACACTGCAAGGGAAGACAGGATGGATGGTGACAGCTGAACTGCACTCAGAGCACTAAAATCAAAAATCCTCTCTCAAAGTGCCAGGGAAGGTGCCTCAGATCTAGCCAAGTGTCCCAGACCAGCCATGAATCTGCTACACAGTGTGAACCCAGCCCAGCTCCAGCTCTGGGCAGCTGGGTCTGCCTCAGCTCCAGTTCCTTCACTAGTGGCTCTAATAACACAGACCTGCTGGGCAGCAAATACAACCCATTCCTCATCTGTCAGGCTTTTCACCCATAGAGGCAGCTTGGCTACCCCTTTTTTCCTGTCTGCCTCTTCTTGGGCACCTTGGAGTCAGAGCTGGGGTTGTTCAGTCTGGAGAAGAAAAGGCTCTGGGGAGACCTTACTGCAGACTCCCAATATCTACAGTCCCCAAGAGTGATGGAGATGGACTTTGGGTAAGGGCCTGGAGTGTCACCACAAGGGGAATGGCTCCCCACTGCCAGAGGGCAGGATTAGATGGGATAGTGGGAAGGCCTTGGTGGCTGTGAGGGTGGTGAGGCCCTGGCACATCCCAGAGCAGCTGCAGCTGCCCCGTCCCTGGCAGTGTCCCAGGCCAGGCTGGACAGGGCTGGAGCAGCCTGGGACAGTGGAAGGTGTCCCTGCCCATGGCTCACTGCCAACTTTTTATCCACCAGAATCCCTGGGTCCTTCTCTGCACAAGATGCTGTTGGTGCAGTCACCTATAACCCTTGCTATCAGCTGAGAACAAGAGTTCAGTAGTCTGAAAATGGCACCAGTCTGCTTTGGTGCAAGAGAAGATACTGGAACATTTAACTTCCAACACACTGGGGCTCCACAGCTGAGATTTTCTGCAGGCATGGAAGTACAATTGCTAGGCTCCTTCACAACAGAGATATTGCAATAGCCTGAACTTACAGAACATCAGAAGATAGACACTTCCAGGAGATGGAAACGAGTGTATGGGGTGGGAGGCAGAACACAAAGGGGAGAGTAGAAAGCTTGCAGACTAACCATTGTTCCCAATGTATTTCCAAAACTACAAAAAGTGCCATGAAGAACATCCACCACCTCAGCAGCTCCTCTGAAGCCATAACAAACCATACCTGTAAGGATGTTCTTGAAGGCTTCTTCTACATTTGTTGAATCCAGAGCAGATGTTTCAATAAAAGATAAGTTATTTTTTTCTGTAATAAATAAAAAGTGCTTCAGTTAAAAACTTTAACATTTTATTTCTTATTTACTTTAAGATTTTATCTTTTATTTTAGGCCAAACCAGCCAGGGCACAGTAATTTTTTTTTCTTTTCCCTGTTGCACAAGAACACCTTGGTGCTGCAGCTCAGCAGCATCTCTTTTGCCCAAAGTGCAAGAACATTCTCCCCACTGCAGCCCTTGCTCAGTCAAGCAACACAAAATATCATTCTATTCTGGCTACAGATCACACAGAGGTACCTTGAGCAAGAGCCCCAGCAAAAGCACATCAGCTACTACAGAGACACAATTCTCCTCTGCAACCCCAAAGAAGATCAACAGACCTTTACTTTTCTAATCAGACCCCACTTCCAAATAATAATCACCCCTTGGAGCACAGTCTATTTCTTCTTTCCTCTTACAGTGCAAAAGAATGTTTTTTAGTTTAAAAAGAGAGTGATTAACACTCAAATATCATGCCTAGAATGGTCCTGCATCACATGCCCAGGAACAGGCACATTTCAGTCATGGAGCTTAAACAGCAACAATTAGACCATCACCAGCAATTTAAACAGCCTTAGGAGGAAGTCAGGGACAAAAGTAACAAGCTGAACCAAGTTACCACAGTAACAGACTACCTGGGGCACCCACCAACTTGTTTTTGCTTCTCTTAGATAAATGTCACTTCTCCTCCATCTGAAAATTTGAAGCAGCTTTATTACCCTCAGGGTACTTGCTTAGCAGCAAACTTCAGGAATTGTGTATAAGCAAGCCTTTGTAATATTTCAAGAGGTATTTTAGAAGTTGTACACTTACATTCCACCTCCAAGCCTGACAGCCACACACAAGCTGAATGTCCCCAGGCCTTTCAGGGCAATATCTGACCACTGCTCTGCCAGGTAAGGAATGCAGTGGCAGCATCTTCTATAACCCACTTGACTTCTCCCAACAAATGACAATTTTCAGGCCTGATGATTGCTGCATTTAAGAGACTAGATGACACTGACATATGCATCAGCATCCTAGAGCAGCAACAGCCCCACCTAAGAGAAGGTTCAGCATTCAGCTGTAGCTGTCCACATTGACACCTACTCAGCAGAAGCAGGTCTCTAGGAAGGAAGGACAGACATTTTGTATTGTGATATTTTATATTTTTATTGTTATGCTTTCTGTTCCAAATGTTGCTTACTGTTTCTAGCCTTGTTAGAGGAAGTATTTAATCTTCAGCTATCAGGCAGCTCAAGGACACTGTTTCAAAAACATGAACTACCACTAGATTTAAAAAGCAACAGAAAACCGCAAACTAAAAATGATGAAAAAATTCTCCAAAAAAAAAACCCAAACCAACCATGCTAGTTAATAAGTCAGAACATTTTAATTTAAAAAAAATCTTAAATGTCTTTTTTAGGGTTCAAACTAAAACTTGAGGTGAAAGTTCAGGCCTGGACAACACGGTGATCACAGCAGGTCCCAGACCCCTGAAATCCCACTACAAACCTGCAAAGGCCCTGGAGAGGGAGCACAGCAGCCCCAGCCCCAAAGCCCCCCCAAGCCCTCAAGGCCCCCAAAGCCCCCAAGCCCCCAAGCCCAGCACCAACCTGCGAAGGCCCTGGCCAGGGAGCACAGGAAGCCCCAGCCCCAAAGCCCAGCACCAACCTGTGAAGGCCTGGACAGGGGAGCACAGCAGGCCCAGCCCCAAAGCCCCCCAAAGCCCCCAAAGCCCCCCAAGCCCCCCAGCCCAGCACCAACCTGCGAAGGCCTGGACAGGGGAGCACAGGAAGCCCCAGCCCCAAAGCCCAGCACCAACGTGTGAAGGTCCTGGACAGGGGAGCACAGCAGCCCCAAAGCCCCCAAAGCCCCCAAAGCCCCCCAAGCCCCCCAGCCCAGCACCAACCTGCGAAGGCGCGGGCCTCGTCGGTGGGCACGGCCCGCAGGTGGCGCAGGTCGCTCTTGTTGCCCACCAGCATGATGACGATGTTGTTGTCGGCGTGGTCCCGCAGCTCCTTCAGCCAGCGCTCCACGTTCTCGTAGGTGAGGTGCTTGGCAATGTCATAGACGAGCAGAGCCCCCACAGCACCACGGTAGTACCTGAAACCACGAGGCACAGCCCATCAGCCAGGCTCTGTCCCAGCACACCGACAAACAGCCCATCTAGCTCTTCCATCATGCTTTACACTTTGCAAAAAGTTGTGCTGATGCAGATGCTCCAGCTGGAGTGGTTTGAAGCCTAAAACCAAATTCCAAATGCAGTGGTTTTTTCTAATGGCATTTCTAAAATAATCCACTGTGTGTACCAAAATGCTGGAGAGCCTGCAAAAAGCAGGACTAAAAATGTCCTGTCTGCTCCAACCGTGCTCAGGGAAACCCACCACTGCAGAAACTTGCTCTGAAGTTCCAGCCTAACCTTCTGCTAGGAAAATATTCCTTAATAAAATGTCAGTACTTGTTCCTGATCCTTCGAATATCTCCTGTCCGTCCTACAAATTAAAGAGGGGACTCTGGGCTATATTGTCACTGTACATATCCACAAACCTCTAATCCAGGAACAGAGTTTGTCCCCTCAGCACAGGTTTGGGCCCATTTCAACACAAGCCAAGGGCTCAGCTCACCACAAGCCTATCTGCATCAGCAATCCTGTAACATCCAAATCCCTCTTCCACACAATCCTGCCATTTCTCCTCAGTTCTGCCAGCACCTGCCTGACATGCTGTTGAACTGAGTCAGGGCACCAAGTCAGCAGAAAACATTCCCTTTTCCCTGCTGTTTGGCATTCTGCTGGCCGAGCAGGCTGAACTGGCTGAGTGATGTGTCAAGCAGCAGTTAGTGCCAGCACAAAGGAGAGGCAGGGTCACAGCACTGCAGCTGCAATGCTCCCAGCAGTAAAACCTGTTGTTGTTGAGCCAGACCAGACTAGCAGTTTTTACACGAAGAGCAAGAGTCACAAAAAATTTCTGAAAGTCACACTATCTTTTTTTTCCAGAAAACATGCAATTTGAAATTGTCACATCTGCTTCTGCATCCCTTTTCCTATAGATCGCTCCCTTTGGGCTCCAGCCTCTCCTGGTTTTCTCCCATCTTGACAAAATTCCCCTTACCTTGAGTTTAGTGGCTCAATCACTGCATGACTGAGAAACACGTTTTTACCTTTAAAAACTGATAGATACACGTCTGTAATGTAACAAAAAATCGACTCACTGATCAGAAAATGCCCTGGAGAACCAGGCCTGACCAAAGGGTTTGCCTTTTGTCCTCTGCCAGAAACAGGTAGACCTTAAGCCCCTCTGTGGATTAACAAGGTCCCATTGGTGAAAAAGCTTCTCACCTCCAGGGACTAATGTGCCTATTGTGCCTAATGCTGAACAATCAACACTATTATAGTTGCCTTCCTACTTCCTGGCTATTCAATGTGTGTGCTCATGGACCTAATTTTCAGGGCTGTGACTAATTCAAAGTCATTGAGATTTCAAGGGACTTTGTGCTGCAGGTTTTCCTAAAAATTCCCTCAATCTCAAGACGGAGGGGGCAATGGAGACCAGAAGCCATGGGTGTTACAGTATGCCTAGACCAACACTTGATACTAACAGTACCCAGCTTCCATCTATAATGATACTCACTCCACATAATGAAAACAGTACATTCAGCACAGACAAAAAACCAAATCCCAAAACTCAAACAGAATTTCGCACAGTTTTGATTTAAGCTGTCACTTGTTTCCATTATAGTAACATGAAAATCTAAAATTTACTTTCGTTATATTAATCAAGGGAACACAAAAGTATTTGCCATCTGATGGCTCGGATCCATACTGAAGCCTGTCACAAGGACTCGTTTCATGCTGTCCCCACCCATTTCTGTGCAGCATCTCTGCGGGGGCTCTGTGGCAGGCACGGTACTCACGCTGAGGTAATGGCCCGGTACCGCTCCTGGCCTGCAGTATCCCAGATCTGGGCTTTTATCGTCTTCCCGTCCACCTGGATGCTCCTGGTGGCAAATTCCACCCCAATGGTGCTTTTACTTTCCAGGTTGAACTCATTGCGTGTGAAACGTGACAGAAGATTACTTTTCCCAACTCCAGAGTCTCCAATCAACACAACTGAAAGAAGAGACACAATTTTCACAATTAATTTCTCGTACCAGCAGCACAGACCCCACACTGCAGTGCGGCCTGGCTCCATCAGGAATGCTCAGTCAGATTACACAGGAGAGACAGCACAGACAGCACAGTCTACTATGCACAGCTTGCTTCTCCAAGCCCAGAAGAGCCCCAAGCTGTTGTGTGGTGAGCAGCTGCCCAGTTCTCAGAGGTGAAAATCAGAAATTGCTACAGGGACTGTCAAAGCCAAAGAGTGCTTTGGAGGCCCCAAGCACTGCAGCAGGCTGAGGTAAGAGATGCCCCTCACACACTCGACCTTTGGCACAGGAAGGCTACAACCCAAATTTTAAGAAACACTACAGGCAAGAACATGGTGACCTGTCTGCCCAACAAAACCCTTTGTACAGTATAGGTATACTCTATTTTTATTTAAAAAACAAAAACATCGTAAGTAAACAATTATTTGCAGTTCCTGTTGGAGTCATACAGGGTGTTTTATTTCAATAATTTAATTAATAAATATGTTCGCCACAGAAAGGGGAAAACAGGAGACATTTGATACTACAAAAAAGACACAAAGCAAAGCAGAACTTCATCCAGCAAAACAAGCTGTAGTAGACTGCATGAGAAGAGATGAGCTAGAAACCTCTGCCTCCACATGTGGTGCTGCCATGATAACAGAAAAATGTAAGTGCAGAGAGATCTTCAACACACAAAGCCCAGCTTTCCTGAAAGGAATTGAGAAAACAAAGGTACATTTTGTGACAGGAGGTTCCCTCTACTTTTTGGCTTATCGATGAGAGCAAGAAACAACCGAGAGAAACAAAGCTGATAAAGCTGAGCCAGGCTCCCTTCCTGTCGCAAACACCGTATCACATACCCTTTGGAATTCAAGTGTCCTGGCTCAAGCAAAAGGAAGAGAGGCAGCCAGCCTCTGTGAGCTTCTCCAACCTTGGGAATATTTTCTACTCCAGCCCTAAATGCAGATTTGCTGATCTTCCTCATTCATATGGTCTGTTTTTCTACAGAAAAGCAGACATGGGCAAAAAAACATTCCCAGTTTTCCCCCAGCAGCTACAGAAGAATCTTCTCATTGCACATTTCCAGAATGAGCTCACCAGTGCTCTCCCAGGGCCAAGGATCACACTCGTGTTTAGTGCTGCTATAGCTTCTCTCTGCTCGGGCCATTGTTTGAGGACGCAGCTCTGGCAGAGCCCGGCTCCAGCTCGCTGCCTCCCCAGCCCTGGAGCACATTCCCGGCGGCTGGAGCCGGCTCTGCTGCGACAGCCCTGAGCTGCACAGGGGCATTGTTGAGCCGCCCTGGAGAGCCCCGCCAGCACCTCATCTGCCTGACAGCACAGCCAGACAATCGTGCTAGCACAGCTGAACAGGCAAAGCACAACAGAGGCAGGAATGGGCAGCCAGCACAGCGTGGCGAGGCACCACAACTCCCCACCCGGGAGAACTTAAACCAGCTCTCACAGTGCTCTGCCTTCCCTGGCAAAAGGCCCTAACCATTTTTTAGGGTATGAGAACAGATAGATAAAAAAAGATTTTATTACAAGTTTTTAACTCCAGGATTTTGTTAGCTTTATTTTCCAGACAAACAGGTTTTCATCACTAATTCCATGGGACCTTCCAAGAACAGGCAGAGGTCATCCATCTTGCACAGAGATCTGCTGGCTGGAGTAGGCTCTGTCCTACAGCAAAACCCTGACCATAACCAAAAGTAAGAATATTCACCACACAAGCTAGACCAGATTGGAAGACCTCTGAGGCTTCCAACTGTTACCAAAGGGAGTTATCTTCCCATGGCTTTGCAGCTGGAGAAAGCACAGCCTTCCCATGTACTAGCCATCTCCCAGACTCTGGCATTTTTAAAGCATCAGTTTGAGGCACAAACCATGCAAGTGGCTCTCAGGTCATTAACTCCATCTTTCACTGGAAGAAAATTCCAGTGGTCCTGTGCTCCTTTGGCTGGTTATTCACAGGCTCCCTTCACTGTACTGCCCCACATTCCAGCAGAGCTTCTAGAACAGCATTTTTCAGAAGTTAAAGGAAGGCAACCAAATCCCAATTCAATAAAAAGCATTCTTAGAGTTCCTAAGTACTTCTTCAGTCTTGAGCACTAAAAGAGTATTTTCACTTTCAGGAGAAAGATGCCAAGACTTCCCCCCCCCATGCACAAACTTATTTTCTGTGGGAGTTGAGCAAGAACGTATCTTCAACATTCTGGACTACGCGATTACATCTTGGGAAAGTTTCTAAATTTGGTAACAGGCCACCACACAATATTGCCTGTTCAAATTCAGAAGTCATGAAGAATAGGAAAAAAACTTCCAAATGACAGCTTAAGAGACCGAATACTCCCTAAACAAATCTCACCAGAACTCACTCTGAAATGCCTCCCAGGGCCACACTGATGATGAAAAGATGCACCGGTTTGATCTCGGCAGTGACAAGAACCAATAACGAGCACCAGCCACCTTCACGTGGCTCTAAGCACACAGACAAGCCTCGTGTAGTGCCCTGTTTATATCCTGGATCCAGATCCTTCAGTATTTCCTGATTTTCTCTCTCCTCCAGCACCCCTGCCACTGTGTGGGTTATCCATCACCACCACATCACCCATCAACTCAGTCACCACCCTCACTGCATGCTGTGTCTACAACACCCAGAACTACAGCACAATCCCACCGCAACACCTGCCCTGTGTATTGAGATCCTTGTACAGAAGAAGCCAAAGTCAGAATTAAAATTCCAGTGACATTCATCATTGGTAAGAAAAGGAAAATAAATAGATCGAGTTTATGACAGAATTGTAAATACACTCATTTATTAATCTGGAAAAAAGAATATATACTTTTGAGTGATTAAGAAGATTAAGACTCCCTCTAGCAGGGAGCATCTAATCAGAGTTTGTGATAAATCTGAAGTACATAAGATTGCCAGATACTGGTGACTAATAGGATACGCATTTGTTTTTAATAACCACAGCCTTTGCTAAGCAGAGACTAATCAGGGCAGCCTAAATTCCCACAAAAGTAAAAGAAAGCTCTTTTTCCCTATGGCTGATTTTTTTCCTGCCTTTTTCATGAGCCAGCATACATCTGCATAGCCTCAGATTTAATTTTTAAAATAAACACTGATGATAGCTAATCTTCTCAAGAGCAAAATTAATGTGCAGATCACATTTAATAGGTGCAAGGCTTCCAACATTTTCAACGGCTCTTCAAAGGTCATGAATTCAATTCCAAATCAATGCATTCAAAACTCACCCTGAAAAGTCCCTGCTTTTTCACCATCTCCACTACAAAACTAAGTGGGAATAGAGGCCAGAACTGCTGGCTTTACTTGGGTCACATCACCAAACACAGCCACAAGCTCTTGGCAGCCTCACTACCCCACGCAGCCCTGCACACCCAGTTTGGCTCCTTCCCCCAAAGGCTGGCTCAGGCACTTTGGTAAAAAGTCATATTTTGCTGGGATCAATAAAATAAGCAGTTTTGCTGGGATGCACACAGAAAAAAAAGGAAAATGGGGAACAAAGAAGCACTAGTTCAGCAGAGCAGCTTTGACTATAATCACTCACATTCCCAGAGTGCTCCCAAACCTTAAGTTAGTCATTGCCTGCCACATGCTCTCCTTTGGAAACAGGTGGCAGGGGAAACAGTCAAGCCTTAAATTTAATAGAAATAATCTTTCCCAGACTAAGATCCTCCTACATCATTATTTCTACCTCTGACTACTACACAGACTGACAGAACAGAGTTCAAAAGTTGTCTGTGTAGCTAAGAAAGGCCAACCCACAAACCAACCAAAGTCCTGGACATCATTACAGCAATTGTCCTTGATGTTTAATTCCAATACTAAAGGAGGCAGAAGGACAAGAAAGGGGATTGGTCCCACAGCAGAGCCCTCATCCCATTTGATCCCATTTATATTATTTTTTGTCTAATCCCAAAAAGCCTCAGAGGAAGGAAAAGAGAAATAAGCAAACCCACAAAGAAACCCTTCTCTTTTTTTTTTTTTAATTCATACAACAACCCCTCCCAAAAGATGCACAGAAAAGGACAATTCTCTCAGCCCGTTTTTTTAAGGGCTACAAAGTGTGGCAGCATCACCACAGCACAGATCCTGACCAAATGGCTTCAGGTTGAGTCTCATTCCAGATAAAATTAAAAACACATTTCAAAGCAAGTATTTTTAAAAGATGAATGCAGTTCTCCCTAGCTAATTGACTATTCAGAGAAAGAAAAAAATAAGTTCAATTTTTAGGCTTTGAAGTTTCTGGCTATTAAACCACCTGGGAAACAGACTTCAGAAGGAAACTACTTTAGACTCAGACAGTTTAGTGTATTTTTACAAGCTGGTCTTCTGCTATACAGGCAGAGAAGAAATAAGGGCTTTTTTTCCCCATTGTCTTCAAGATTCAATCCACTGTAAAACAAGTAAAGCAAATAAGCAAATGCATCTATAAAATATTTCCCACAGACGAGTAACTGCTCTTTCTTTTGGTCTGCAAGTTTGGAATCACTGCTGCCCTTGGGAGCATCCAGGTACAAAGACATCAAATTCCTGGGAAATTGTCACAGCAGCAAGTGACCCCCAGAGCCCTCAATGGCACCGTTAGCCCTGCTCTTCCCAAGAGTGAGCTCTTGGGATGAAAATCAGGTTCCAGCCACTCTACCAACAGTAGATCTGGTGTAAAACAGGCTGGGAAACCAAAGGTGAAGGTGCGACACTCACCTGCACCGCTCCTCGGGCCTCACAGGCAGAGCTGAGGGCTGCTCCGGGAAACTGGTCAGCTTGAGCCTCTGGACAGGCAGGAGCCCGGCCTCGGGAGTCATCCCACGGCACAGAAAGGCAAAGACACCCCACGGGATGGCACCCAGGGCGATGAGCCCCCGGAGGCAGCGCAGGAGCAGCACGGAGCCCGCACAGGGCGCTGGACAGCCCGACATGCCACAGGCAGGGGCAGGGGCGGCGAAACACCCACCAGCACAGCCAAATCAACGCCCTTACGGCCCCGGGATCCCGCACCGGCGCTCGGCGGGGACCGGCGAGGGAGCCTCCACCGAAGCTTACGGGTTTGCAGCTGCGGCCGACACCGGGCGATCTCCGGACGGACACCGGCCCCTGCGGGCACAGCCCCGCCCCGGGGATCGCAGCCGCCCAGCTGCCGGCGCGCGGCCCGGGCCGGGCCGGGGAGGCCCGTGCGGCTCTCCCGCGTTCCCCGGGGCTCCCCCGCGCCACACCAGGCCGGGGGCCCACAAGGCCGCCCCGCGCACCAAGGCCGCGGCGGGCGCCCCGGGCCCGCGCGGCCCGCTAATCCCGGCCGAGCCCGGCGCGGTGCGGCGGCGTGTCCCTGCTGAGCACGTACCTTTGAACAGATAGTCGTACTCGTCGTCGCGGGTGCCCATGGCGATGGCGGCGCCGACCCTCTGCCTGCCCGGCACCGACCGCGGCCCAGCCGGGGAGGGGTTCTTCCGCACGGGCCAATCAGCGCCCGCCAGAGCCCGCAGGAGGCGGGCGGTGCGCCAGACCCATCAACGACAGCCAATAAACGGCGGGAGCTCCGCTGACTGGCGGGCAGCGCTGCCCAATCGATGGCAGGCAGGTGGGGAGGGGCGGTGCTTGGGTGGTCAAGCTGGGAACCTGAGGGCCGGGGCGGGGCCGGGGCGGGGCTTGCGTGAGGGCCGGGCGGGGCTGCGGGGGCGCGGAGCTTTGCGGGTGAGGGGGCTTACACTGAATGGGGGGTGGCCCGTCAGGGGATGGGGACCGCCGGGTTGAGCGGGATCGCTGGGAGAAAGTTTCGCCCCTTCTGTGAGTGACCCCCGATCGCTGGGGGTGGTGTCATCTCTGGGCGGGGGGGATAACGGGCCCGGCCCGGGATCAGCGCAGCACCGGAGCCGGGGAGCTCGGAGGGGGAGGCCTCAGCAGCGCCCAGGACGCCTGGCTGCCGCCCAGAGCCCCAGCCCCGGCCCCTTCCTTCCCCCCGGGCTGCCGCCCGCCCCGCTCAGCCTCCCGGCCACACCTTCCTGCTGAACACAGCTGTATGTGTTTGTGTGTGTTTATGCGCATGGGCATAAAGAAATGGCCACTGGAGTATTAACGTAGGAAGTGGGACCCACCAGAGACTGGTCACATATTCCTCAGTTCATCTGGATCCAGTTGCAGCAGGAGCACCAGCCTGTCATAAATCGGTGGCAGCAGCAGCAGCAACATTAGAGAAAACCACCGCCTTACCCTGGGACATCCTGCAGCAGTCCACGTCCCACATGAGCTGGAGATGCTGTTGAATAGTATCCAGCCCCAGCTCTATCACAACAACCGATCCTCCTAACAGCAGATACTCTCAAAAAGATGCAACACCTTGAATCCAGTGAGCCAAATGCCCCTACCTGACGATGGAGAAGGGCATCTTCAGTCTGAGCAACGGATGAAGATTTCCATTAACTGATGTTCCCTCACATAACCCAGATCTAGTTCTGGGCTCATACCTGCAAGGACAGTGATGGTCTGGGTGGATGATCCATGGGGATGCCGGGTAACAGAAGCAGAACCGGCTCCCAGCAAGGAGTACCACACAGGGAGCAGCCTTGGCTGCTGCGAGAATCCCAGCTCAGTCTGCTTGCACTGATGGCTCCAAGCTCGGCAGAGGGGCACGGCAGCTCCGTGCCACCCCTGGAGCACAGCCCCAGCCTGTCCCTCCGTGCTGCCGGCCCCAAAGGCCCCGTCCCACCGCGTCTAGACCCTGCAGCCTTTGGTCTTACACCGCCCCCACCGCCAGGAGCAGCTCTTACACCAGCCCTGGGGGTCCTGAAATTCGCCTGGAAGGTGGCTCATGCCAGCAGCAGCTGCTGGCACAGGAGGTCCCGCCCCTGCAGGAGCCACGGCTGGCTTTGGGAGCAGCAGCAGGAGCCACGGCTGGCTTTGGGAGCAGCAGCAGGAGCCACGGCTGGTTTTGGGAGCAGCAGCAGGAGCTCACGGCTGGCTTTGGGAGCAGCAGGAGCCACGGCTGGTTTTGGGAGCAGCAGCAGGAACCACGGCTGCTTTGGGAGCAGGAGCCACGGCTGGCTTTGGGAGCAGCAGCAGGAGCCACGGCTGGTTTTGGGAGCAGCAGCAGGAGACTCACGGCTGGCTTTGGGAGCAGCAGCAGGAGCCACGGCTGGCTTTTGGGAGCAGCAGCAGGACTCAGCAGCAGCAGGACTCAGCAGCAGCAGGACTCACGGCTGGTTTTGGGAGCAGCAGCAGGAGCCACGGTTGGCTTTGGGAGCAGCAGCAGGACTCACGGCTGGCTTTGGGAGCAGCAGCAGGACTCAGCAGCAGCAGGACTCACGGCTGGTTTTGGGAGCAGCAGCAGGACTCACGGCTGGCTTTGGGAGCAGCAGCAGGACTCACGGCTGGCTTTTGGGAGCAGCAGCAGGACTCAGCAGCAGCAGGACTCAGCAGCAGCAGGACTCACGGCTGGCTTTGGGAGCAGCAGCAGGACCACGGTTGGCTTTGGGAGCAGCAGCAGGACTCAGCAGCAGCAGGACTCAGCAGCAGCAGGACTCACGGCTGGCTTTGGGAGCAGCAGCAGGAGCTCACGGCTGGTTTGGGAGCAGCAGCAGGACTCAGCAGCAGCAGGACGCCTGTGCCCCAGCAGCACCGAGCCGGCTCTGTCGCTGGAGGGAGCCCTATAGCAGCTCCCAGATTCTGACACAGCAGCTGAAAGGGTTTTTAAAAATAAAAGAGGTGGAGGATTTCAGATGAAAACAGAACTGGCTTCTGCAGAGGGCCCTTGAAGGGGCCCAAGGATGCCACATGCTCCAGTGTGGCACCCATGGCCCTGGGGCATGGGTGGCACTGAGACTGATGGAATGTAGAGACTTGTGCAGCAGAACAGGCAAGACTGAGACACACAGGAAAGCAGAAGCTGTGATCCCTAGGATAGGCAAGGTTTAGGGCATTTAGCGTTTGCTATTTGGCATTTGCCAAATTTGCCTGGATGAAGTCTGGTAGTAGCTGGCACCATATACCAGGCACCTCCTGTAGCTCAAATGCACCACAGAGGAGCAAGCCCCAAGTCTGAAAAAAGCCCCAAAAAAACCCTGGCACTGCAGAAGAACTCCTTCACCAGCTTCTATTTGATGCACAAATCCCACCTCAGTCTCATCACTTTAGCATCCAGACTAAAATATGCACTCCAGCATCTGCTGCTGCACTCAAGGACTAAGCAAGTTTTGAATTAAGCAAAGAGAATATTAAAAATGCATTTCTGAATGCAGGAGTGAGCACAGAGCTGGCTATAATGGGCTGTTTGCACAGATATGCTTGGAGCTATCATTAACCCTGGGATTTCCCATGGAAGCAGGACAGATGTGGGAGTTGGGGCCACATTTAGGTACATCAGCTATTTTTAGAGCTGCTCAGGGGACTAGGCCAGTCACATCTCTTCTCTCTGCAATGAGCTTTCCCTCTTCCCTCCTTAACCAGCCCAGAGAAGCACCTATGATTTTCTCCACCTCTAGTATATTGGAGATGGAGGAAAACCACAGATGGGATTGGGAGCACTGCCAGAATTTACTCCCATCATCTTAAAGACCCTGGCTGCATCCCCAGCTCATTTCATTCTTGCATCAATAATCACCCCTATAGAAGTTACAGTAAATGCTTTTGAGGATGACTACACACATGTGGTATGAGCAGCTAAAAGGTTACTATTTAGTGGGGCTTGCCCTGAGCAGCTGACTTTGTTGGGCCTGGATCATTCAGACCTCGCCCTCTGCTCATTTTCAAAGAGCTGGCACAAGCTTTTCCAGCAACCTTCAAGGACTATCCCCTTCATCCAAAGGTCTGCCATCAGGGAATAAGAAAACCCAAGACATCAGCACTTAAAAACTTGCTGCCCCACAGCCTAATTTCCAGGAAGAAAATAAACGTAGGAGCCCATAAACTTCAAGCAGCCTAAAACCTGCTGCTGGGCCCTACAGCAGCAATTTATCTCAAAGCTCCATAAGGCTACATCTACATGAACATGGAGGTTAGAAGGGAGCAGAGCCCAGGTCACACTTCTAATAAAGGAAGTTTACAAATGCAGAGTCCTCACAATGCTCCCACACACCTGCCACAGATAAACCATCAGGAAAATAATCCAGGCAGGACACTTAAAGGCTTGTTTTTATTAAAAGACATCTTCAGAAAAGATATTTTAGTACAAAAAACGTTTAAAATACACAAACTACACTTGCTTTCCTGTTCAGCATCAACATTTATAAATTACACCACATTGTTATTAACACAGCATTTAAATATGAAAACAAATAGAAACAGGGAATTCATCAACAAGGTCCAACATCCTACGAACAACTATGTACAGTATTTAGCAGCTAGGAGCTCTAGCACAGTAGTCAATATGACTTCATTAGGGCAGGATGCTTGGGAAGCCCCAAGACTGCAGCTTGACCTGTGAGTTTTCAGGGAGCAGTTTTGGTCACCTCTCCCCAGACACCCACCCCAAAGGCAGAGGTGATGCCACATATGGCACACACCTGATCAAGTGTGCCTCTGTGGCTTTTGCAGAGAAACCCTGCTGACTTCTGCTGTCCTACTGGGACACACAAGTGTGTCAGGTCCAGTCACTCTGCAAAGCACGAGGTGTCTGGGGGAAGAAGGCAGCTCCTATTTCTGGGGGGCTGACAGTGACACTGGGCTGGTCCCACCCAGGGACAATCCCTGCTCTGTATCTGTGCTGTCCCATGGCTCGTCCCACCCACTCCCAGCAGCACGGGCAGGCCCCAGACACAGCTGCCCAGGACCTGGCCCCTCAGGCAACCAGCTGCAGGATCTCACCCACCAACCTTAGAGCTGGAAGCAGTTTTCCCAGCTCCCAGCAAATTCCAGCACAGCCAGAAATGCAGGTCTTGAAGGGGAAGGCAAGTGAGGTCCCCTTCTGCACAGGTCACCCTCAGCCCCACCACCAAGCCCTGCACCTCAGGGGGATGGGCTGCACAGATGGAGCTGCCTGAGGCTCACTGCCAGCCCCACACAGGAAGGGAGGCTCCAGGGGCTCTCACAGGAGGGGACGTGGGACATCATTTTGGAACAACAGTGAACGACAGGACATAGCACGGCTCCAAACCCAAACTGTGGTCCAGAGCAGTGAGACACTCCACACGCCCTGCCTGCCCCAGGCCCAGCTCATCAACACAGTACAGAAATGTTAAGACAGGACAGAAAGCACCAGACAATTTGAACTTCCCACAGCAGCACATGGCAGGTGAGAAGATCCCTGTGCATGCCCTGGAGGTGGATGTCCCTCGTGGGGCTCCTCTCCAGGTTTGGGAGCTCCCATCTGGGGGTTCTGGAAACGTGGAGCTGTTTTGCTTTTAGCGAGGAGCAGTGTTGTGCCTCTAAAGGGCTTCTAGCCAAGGAAGGGGAGGTTGTTTTCTGTAAACACTGAGTGATGGAGCTCAGGTCCATGCTCCACAAACAAAGTCTCGAGTAGCAACTTCAGGGCTCTGCTTCCAGTGCTGCAGGTTGGATTTTCATGACAGTTGACTTCAGGGGGTAGTACCTGCCCTTCCATGTCTTCCAGAAGATGCCCTGCTTGCGCTCGTGCCTCTGCCGGGGGATGGAGCGGAAGTACTTCCCGTTGAGGTTGGCATGGCCACAGGTGCTGAACCACCAGCCACCTGCAAGGCAACGAGGAGACAATTTGAACTCGGAATTCCAGACAGGGAAATCCAGGTTTGAGGCACCTATTTCCCCCACTCAGAAACAGGAGCCTCAGGATCTCACAAGACCACCTCATGTACAGTCAAGGACTTCCTTGTGCTCTGGGCAGCCTTTCACAGATCCCAAGTGATTTCAGGCTGCATCTGCACATCCAGGCTGCCCCTCCTTGTGTGAAACTCCCCTCCAACCTTTCAGCAGCCAGGGCGAGGGAGGCATCTGCCCTGCTTGAAAAGGTTCCAGGTGAAGTGGCAGACAGCAAAGCTGTTGTGAAGGCAGATGCCTGGGCCAATACCTGAATCATGAACCCTCCCTCAGCTTCACCCTCCCTCTTGGCTCCCTGCACAGCTCCTCCCAAAGAAGCAGCTGTCCCAGGGAAGCAGGGGACAAGACAGGTTCAACAGCAAAGAGGTCTAGTGCCACAGGGTCTGTATGCCACCACCAGACAGAGCTGAAAGAGAAGTGCACATATTGGGGTAGAAGACCTCAGACTGACCTGAGAGGTGTTTGGCACAGTTTGTGTCAGCTTTGAGGTCATGGTCCCGATCCCGAGTGGAGAAGGGCAGCTGCCTGAATTCCCCAATGGCGTTTTCCAGCTCTCCAGACAGAGGCCCCACCAGGCTGAGGGTGTAGGCTGTGCTCTCACCACCAAGACTGAAGACAAACTGAACCACCTGGGAATTCCCCTCCCAGTCTTCCAGCTCAATCAGGAGATTGTATTTTCCCTCTTGGACAAGGTGATGTATCTTCTCCAGGCCCAGCCAGAAGTCACCTGAAATAAGATTCATGACATTGGCTGCAGGGACACAAACATGTCATAAAAAGCAGAGATGTCAGCAAGCTCCAGAGACAAACAGGGACAAACTAGGGCACTGCAGCATTTGAATCAATGTCTGGCACCTCCAGGACACATCAGGAAGATCAAGGACCCCTGCTCTGCAAGTCCCCCTGCTTCAGCCCACATCTGTGCTCCAGCACAGAGAGTTCCAGAGGCCAGCAAGGGGAATAACTTTGCTAAGCTTCCCTTATCCCACAGTGAGAACACAGACACCATCATCCACCTACCACGAAGGTCTCCAAAGCCATTCTTGTAGGCATCCCAGAGCTGGTCAAAGTCCACAGAGCCATCCATGCGCCTCTGGATCACTGTCCAGCCACCCTCTGTGCAGGGAAAGCACAGTCACTTGGGGTTACCAGGCACAAGAGCACCTGCCAAGTGCCGCAGGACACTGCAGGCCTTACCTGCAGCCATGTCACAGTACACCTTGAAGGGCTGAGATCCTGCAGGCTGCACCTGGAAAACGCCACTGCTGTGCTGCCCCGCCAGGAAGAGCTGGTGGCAACCCTCTGGGAGCTCTGCAGGGGAAGGAAACAGCAACTGAGGAGATGGCCACAAACCCCTGCCTCAGCAGCTGGCTCCTACCAAGGCCCCAGCACTTGCAGCTCTGGACACGTGCTGGGGACACTGGCCCCTGACTTCAGCATCTTTAAACACTGTGACCCCACATCTTCCCTTTCATCCAAACAGAGCAGAAGCCAGGCTTTGGGCCAGGCAGGAGTGACCTCAGCTGGAGGCCAGGGCTCCCCATCGAGGAGGGACAGAGGAGCTTCCCAGGTCCCTCTACACCCACAGAAAGGAACAGCCCAGCTGGGGTGGGGCCAAGCATCCCTGTCCCACATGAGGCTGAGGCAGGGTCAACGGGCCTCAGGGGCAGAAAAAGAGACAAAGTCCTGACATGAGGAAGGTGGCTGAGCATCCAGCACATGACCTCTTTCTCCCAGCAACTGTGGTGGCACCAGGCAGACATCCTGCTGGGCAACCTGCCATCAGCAGGCACAGTGCCAGGCTGGGATGACCCTTTTTCCAAGAAATATGACTGAGGCAAGGGACGGGGGTGGGGGTGTGGACTCTGGGAGCCCCAGCTCATTGACGGAGTGGACTGCCCAGGGTGAAGCCACACCCTGCCTCATCCCTCTCCATCCCCAGGGGCTCCCATTGTTCCTTCTGCCCCGCAGGGACTTTGCCCAGAGCTGCCAGCAAAGCACCATTTCAACAGCACTGATAAAAGTCCATCCAGGAAGAACCACCCACAGCACTTGGGAGACACCACAAAAGGCTGCAGGAGGATGTGCAGCCACTCCAGCCCCAGGCTGCCACACAGTCAAGGGGCTCTTTGTCAGCAGGGACAGGTGCCCCAATCACCCCCAGACAAAGGGGGCCTGTTCTCCCAAGCCAGGGCGGGTGGCTTGTAGCTCTGGCTGCCCTGGCCCACAGCTGCTGCCAGCATGACCCTGAGGCAGACAAGAAACCTCAAGACAAGCCCTGGGCTGTGCTGGGGTGCTGCCCGTGGGGGTCTCCTTGCACTCGCTGCCCCAGGGTCAGGGCTCACACCATGATCCAGAGCAGCAGCAGGGAGAAGGGCTTCCTCCAGCAGCCAAGGGCTTTCTGGGGCAGATGGAGGGGGGAAAAGGGTCTTTGAGCTGCCAAGAGCAAAAGCAGCCCCTGCAGAACATCCTCACTGGGTGCTGGGGAGCCTCGACACTGCACTGGGGTGAAGAGCAGAGCCCCAGTCGGAGGAGAGGTCGGGGGTATGCAGGGGACAGAAATACGACACCTGCCATCACCTTTCACCCATTTCCAACAGATTTCTCCCTTCGCCTCTCCCTCCCCCCACAGAATTCCGTTTCCTCGGCAGGGGCAGCCCCTCTCCCACAGCCAGCAGTGACATCCCCCGCGCCCCCAGGGCCAGATGGAGCCACCATCAGTGCACCAAGGACACACTGAACCGGTGACACAGGGATCGAGGGCACTGTGCATCAAGGACCAGAATCACACAGAGCCCCCGGCACTGCAGGGGCTGGGTGCATCCGAATATCCCCTGAATATCCCCTGAATATCCCCTGAATATCCCCACTTTCTGGGCAAATGCAGGCAGAGGAGCAAACCAGGCTCACAAGGAAGCAGTCCCAGCTCATATTGCCACGGTAGGAAGGTGCTGGGCTTGCCTCCTCTCCCAGCATCAGCTGGATGGTGCCAGGCAGATGTTCAGTGGTTCCAGCATGCACAAGTCAACTCCATGGCTGCCTGTTTCTCATTTCTGAAGCTGCACTCGATCCCTGTTCCCTGGTGCCACAGGGACTCTCCAGCAGCTGAACGAGATGCAGCTGCTTCAACAGCTTCTGCTCAATCTTTTTTGTTTGAGGAGCATGCTTGTTAGTTCCAGCTCATGTTGCACATCCGAGCGGCACCAGCAGAACAAGCCCTCCTGACTGCTCCTGTGTTTTCTTTTCCCTCCCCCTTTATTCAGCCAACCAACACAACACGGCTGATCTGCCTTAGGCTCCGTGTTCACCCAACAGGATTTCCAGCCACAACACAGGGGAGGTCACCAAGCTGGTATAAACACCCATCCGCAGGGCTGGCAGGGCATGCCTAGAGCTGCCTGCTCTGCCTCCCCCTCTCCAGCCCAACCCAACCCCATTATTTTGGAGTCTCAGCGCCACGGGGAGAGCATGAGCAGGGCTCTACCTTTCCCCTACTCGGCAGGCTGCCAGCCAGCACAGGCTCTGCCCGAAAGACGTGATCCTCTTTCTGCAAGCTATTAAACCTCTCACTCTCCAGGCAGCTTCGAGCCTTCAACTTTCACATGCTTGGCCCCACGCCAGCCCTGCCCTGAAAAAACTTGTGTTTGCTGGATGCAAAAGAAAGGGTCTTTCTGTAAGGGCTGCTGGTGGAGTTCATCGCTGCTCCCCAGGGCCAGGCTCTGCTAACAACAGCCCAGGAGCAGCCAGCACAAACCCCCCAGCACAAACCCCCCTGAAAACAGCCACAAGCCTCCTCGGGCAGAGGGCACACGGCCAGCCTGGGTGCTTTAAGACTTGCCAGAAAACTGGCTCAACTCGATAATGAAAGGAAGCCAATTTGTTTTCTGTCAGTGATACCAGCATCAGGGATTGAGCAAGGAAAGGGGAAACTCACAGCTGGTGGGACAGAATCAGCATGTCCAGTCTTTCCATCAGGGACAGTGCAGCACTGGAAGGTGCTGAGCTCACACAACACCCGTGGGGGCTGCAGCTCTTTGCTGCCTTCCACTGTGCATCACAAACATTCCTGCAGCCAGCAGATGCCAGAGCATCCTACATCTGCACCAGCAAGCAGCAAAGGCCCCAACCCATCTCCCTGCACTCCCCAGCATAACCCAAGAGTGGAATCAAGGGTTACACCAGGTGACCTCTAAAGGTCCCTTCCCACCCAAACTGTTCTGTGACAGGCAAGTCACAAAACAGAGCTTGGAAAAAAACAGGGAAGAGAAGCTCTGAGGGGGTTTCCTGGCTCAGAAGTGCTGCTCTGAGTAAGGCTGGCCCTGCACAGCCCCACGGGGCTGCACCCCAGGAGGAATCTGAAGCCCCACATCCCACCTCTCTTCTTGTCCCTGTGAAGAAGGCCTTTGTTCTGCCCACCCAGCTTTCAGACTCACCAGTGACAGCTCCAGGCTCCAGACAAATTATCACGTGTTTTCCCATAACCATCCCTACATCAGGCCCTGAGCAGGAATTCCCCATGCCTCCTCATCCTGCCCAATTTCTGTTTGCTCCTGCTGAGGATCCCTAGACAGCAGCACAGGCAGAGCCAGCACCGTCATCTACCTGGCACAGCATGACAGCAGCTGCTCCTGGCCAGCAAACCCTGCAGGGACATCAGTTCCTGGAGGGAGGCTGCAGGACATGGCACAGCTGGGGACACCTGTTCTGCTGCCCTTTGCTCTGCAGGAGCCCCTCCTGTCCTGCTGCCAGGCCAGAAGATGCTCCAGGCAGAGCCAGGGGTTGGAGATGCAGCATCCACTTCCCTGCTCCAGTGCACATTTCCCAGGACTGGGAGCACCCACTGCAACTCAGCACCTTCAGCTAGGGACAGTGTGAGCTGAGACACTTTTAGTTCACACATAAACTCTAAATATGAGCCAAGGGAGAGAGATACACAGCTCTGCTCTCAGGCCAGGGCTTCCTATAACCCCCCCTGCTTCCACAGATCCTGCCTGATGAAGTGTGAGCAGGTGAACAAGGGTTAACTCAAAAGAGCTGAAACCCTCCTCTCCTCATCTTGAGCCTGCCAATCCTTTTCGACAAATACCTGTTCTCTGGCTTTGTCTGCTCCCCACTGCATTCCTAACACCAGGCAGGAAAAAGCCTCTTTAATCCTTAAATTCCTGCTGGACTAACACTGGCCCAGGAGGCAAGAGTTCTGCCTGTGCTCCAGAACCCCTCACTCTGGCCATGTTCCCAAGCTCTAGCTTTTAAAGCAAGTCTTACATCCTGGCTCAGGACAAATTAACCTTTTGCTTTCAAAAGGTTGCAACTGCTACGGGTTTGGTCTGGCACAGAGGGGCAGGGCAACACGAGCAGATACTCACTCTGTGTCTGCACAGGCTCCCCACTGCCATTCTGACTCTGGTTGGTGAGATTGAGGCTCTTCAGGTTTATCTTCCACTTTGGAGACTGTGTTTTGTTGTGGTGTAGGGGAATTAGTAGATTGACCTAAAAAAAAAAGCACGAGTCAGAACGGTTTTATCTCAGCTTGTTTTGCACCCTGTTACTCAGAGGAGCAGGTCAGCCACACGCCAGCCACTCCCTATGGCCAGGGCTGGGGCTGAACCTGCCTAGAAACCACGAGGAACAGGAGATACCCAGTCTTGGCAAAGCTAGAAATTATTGTGGTTTTTCACACCCATGCTAGTTAGTTTATTCTGCAGATGAATGCAAACGCCGAGCCCAGGGAGGCTGCTCCCACCCACCAGTTCCTCCCATTGCTCCATGAAACTCTCTGGAAGCTTGCAGGTTGCTTCCCTCACATCGCTGATGGCACACTGCAGCACGGCGAGCAGAGCCGCGGCCCCTTGGGGTGCCCAAAGGCAGCGAGCACCCGCACAGCCAGCAGAGCTGGGGCAGAGGGGTGCTCACACCAGGCTGCCCATGCAGCAGCACCGGGGCCGGGCTGGGGCTGCAGCACAGCACAGGGGCTCACCTTGCTCTGCAGGCTTTTAATCTGCAGGTTCTGCTTGTCCAGCTTGTACTGCTGCTGCTTGATTTTCTGCAGGAGCTCCTCGATCCGCAGGTTCTGAGCATCCATCAGGGACTGCGAGGGGAGAGCGAGGTGAGCCCCGCGGCCCGGGCAGCTCCGGCTGTGCGAGAGTCCCGGGCGGCGCTGCTGCTGCGGCCGGACCGCTCCGCTCTCCCGGGACAGCCGGGTCGGGTCCCTCACCGCCCCCGGAGCTCCCCGGCGGGTCTGGGGTGTGTGTCCCCACCGACGCTGCCGGTGTCGGTGCCCAGCCGGACCCTCTCCACCCCGCTGCACCCGGGCGATGCCGGTCCGCTCCCTCCCGCTCCCCGCGCTCACCTGCAGCGCGCCCAGGTCCCGAGCGCTCTGGTTCCCAGGCGGCCGCGCCTGCAGCGCCACACGGACCCGGCTCTCCAGCCGCTCCAGCCGGCCCTGGAGCGCGTCCTTGTCAGCCGCCACCTCCTCCAGCCGCTGCCGCAGCGCCTCGGAGAGGTTGAGCAGCTGCCGCCCGCGGCCCTCCAGCTCCCGCACGCTGCCCCGCAGCCGCTCGCCGCGCTCCTGCGCCTCCCGCGCCTGCCGCAGCAGCCGCCCCAGCGAGCTGTTGTGCGCGCTCAGCCGCCCGCCCAGCTCCCGCAGCTGGCCCTTGGTGCGCTCCACGTGCTCCTTCAGGCCGTGCCCCAGCTGCAGCAGCCCGTGCGCCAGCACGTTCACCTCGTCCCAGGAGGCGAACTGCGCCCGGCGCTCCCGCGCGGCCCCCGCCGCCGCCCGCCGCTCGGTGCCGGCCCCCGGTGCGGGCCCGGGCGCGGGGGCCGCCGCCAGCCCCGCCGCGCACAGCAGCAGCGCCGCGCCGCTCAGCCGCATCCTGGCCGCGCCGAGCCGCGCCGCGCCGCCGCTTTTATGGCCCCGCGCCGGGGACGGCCCCGCACGGCCCCGCCCGCGCCCCGCCGCTTTGTTCGCCCTCCCTCCGCACCGCCGCCCGCGCCCGGGGCGGCCTCGCTCCCGGTCCTGAGCCCTGTCTGCCCCAGTCCTCATCTCTGTCCCCATTCCTATTTCCATTCCTGTCCTTGTCCTCATCCCCATTCCAGTCCTTACCCTATGCCCATCCCCATCCCCAATCCCATCCCTGTCCCCATCCCCATCTCCGTTCCAATCCCCATTCCCATCCCTGTCCCATCTCCATCCCTATCCCATCCCTGTCCCCATTCCCATCCCTGTCCCCGTGCCCATCCCTGTCCCATCCCTGCTGACTGTCCTGCCCCTCATCCTGCACTGGGGGCCCTGATCTGCACCAGGCCCTGGCAGTTGCTCCCCCACTCCCGTGGGTGCCCCCGTGTCACCTTCTGAGGCCGTGCCCTTCTGGGACCCGCTGGCCCCGAGCAGGAGCACCCTGTGGCACAGGGCTCTGTGGGGGCCCTGGCCTGGCACAGGTGGGTGCTGCCAGCCCTGGGGAGGAGACACGCTTAGGGTTCGTTCCTCTGTACACCTGGGGGAAGCAGAATGTTCACTCCTGTAAACATTGCTGCTCTACAAGAGCAACAAGGATGGATAGATCCATCTCTCCCCTCACAGGCTTCAATCACCTCCTGGTCAATAATTGTGCATCTTATTTTATTAGCCAATATCTTGGACCCTGGTTTCTGGCTCTTCCTTCTTATTCTGCCTTTTTCTGCTGGCTGAAAGGGATTTTGGAGTCTCTGTTTTGTCTCCATGAAGGAATTCACACAGGGGATGGAGCTGCTGCCGGCTCTGCTCGGACTGGAGCAGATGGAGCCCTTCTGCTGCCTCCCCACGGGGCGCTTCCTCCTGCTGCCCCAGCACTGCACACGCAGCCTGGAGCAGGGACCTGCCTCTCCTCCCACTCTGGGCTTTGGAGCCAAGTCCCTGCTTCCCACCACTCCCTGGCTCTGGCTGAGCCCCGGGGAGCAGGGCTGCAGCCCCCTGGGCCCCGGGACGAGCTCCTGTGCCAAACCCACAGCAGTTCTGCCTCCATCCCACCCCTGCCACTCAGAGCCCTGCAGCTCAGGCACGGCCCCAGAAAAAAAAAACTTTTCATCTTGTCCAAAAATGCCTGGCTGAAGGGTTTCTCTTTCCAGGAGTCCCCATGCTATCTCCAAGTACTTCCCAGGCTGATGGTGTCCATAGGGTGAGTGAAAGGCCTCAGAGAATGCAGCCAGCAGCAACAGCTCAGGGTGGAGTCACAGAGGTTAAAGAGGAATTTCGGAAATTCCAGCAGGCACACGCTCCAGAGAGTCCCGAGCTCCCCTCCACCAGCCGCTGTTTTCACCTTTATTTCACGGATTAGAAAGAATTTTTCAAGTGAGGAAAGAGGGGGTGAAAAACCCAGGTAGGAAACACTGCAGGAGAAAAAGGAACAATAATATGACCTTGTTTTTCCAAATCTTTGTGCTTTGGGGTGTTTCTCTGTGCTCTCCCTGACACTACTGCTGGAGAGGAGCTGGGGACACAGAGGTGGCAGTGATGGGGAGGGGGTTCATTGCCCCCCTCCAGCAGCCTTCTCTGCTGGGCCTGGTGTCCCTCAAGGCTTCTGCCCCCCCCTGCCAAGGACAGATCTGCTACCATACCCACCACCCACTGCCAAAAATTCCCAGATGGAATCTGAAAACTGAAAACTCTCCTTTTCAGCTGGCATTGCTGGTCTTTGGCATCCCAGGAGGCAGTGAGCTGGCAGGAGTCATGCTCATGGAGCCCAAGGCTGGGGCACCCAGCACCCCAACAGCCCTCTGGACGGGAAAGCACCCAGCCTTGAGTCACTGGGACAAACAGGGAAGGCAGTTTCATGTGCTGGCTGTTGCTGTGGGTAACGTCAGGCCAAGTGAATCCTGGCTGAGCTCTGCTCCCTGCCCACCCTTACCCAACACTGGAGCGTGTCCAGGGGAGCGACAGGGTTACTCTGGGTGCTGCAGCAGACATGTTACCACTGGTTATTTTCTGCAGTGGCAGGAGAGAGGGAATGTGAGCAGCCAAGGCCTGCTGAGAAGCTGCATGATTTATGTGTTTTCCTTTGGCTGTGTTTTCCTTTGGCTGCATTTTCCTTTGGCTGCCTTTTCCTATTGCGACTTCTCCTATTTGCCCTGAGAAATACAAATTTTTAAGGTACACAAATGCAAAGCCCTCAGAGGCCATGAGCTGCCTCAGGCTAGGAATGACCACAGGCTGATGGGAAGGTTCTCTCCACAGAGCCAGATGCAGTTTAAATGGAGCTTAAAACGGCCTGGCCAGCAGAATGTGAGCTCCTGGGCCATTTCTCCATGTCCTGCTTTGTCCTGTGTGGAAAAGGGCTGTGGTCAAAAGTCTGTAGGGTCCCAACTGCCCAGGAGGGACCCAGAGCAGCACAGGGACCAGCAGGGCACCACGATGGCTCTCAGGGCTCTCTGTGGGAGTCCGGGGTCAGCCCTTGGGCAGGGAACAGCAAACTCCAGAGGAAGTCATTTTCTGTGGAAGTTGTTTTCTGTGGGGCTTCTCTCAGGAATCAAAGGATGCTCCCAACCCCACTCTCCAATACCTATCCTCATTCCTATCACTACATCCATCCCTGTCCCTTCTTCCCTGCATGCCACCTGCCCAGACACCCAGGAAAGGCAGCATCACCAGCACCCATCGCAGGCAGCTCCTTCAAGCAGCCCCCACGTGTGCTCTGGCACATCCCCCGTCCTCATCCCTACCCCTGCTGCTGTCCCATGCACAGCCTGGGAGCGGGTGGGCTGCGGGGAGTGGCTTTGCTCCCAGGCTGACCTGGCAGGTCACTGTGTGAAAGTTCAGCCCGGTCTGAGCTCACACCAATTCCTGCAGCTGCTCAGCCCCAGGCTCACGTCACCAGGAGGGATGGTTGGATGATTTATAGGAAGGTTACTCACAGCCTTGCTTTGTTGTTAGAAATTGCAAACGTAAGGGAGACTCCGGCGAGAGGGAATAGGACATGTGAAATACATCATCACAGCTTCAAGGATAAGTGTAGGTTTTCCAGAGGGACATAATTCTGATTCAGCAGAGGATGGGAAAATCCGACACGGATTTCCTGGTGGCCCCGTGCTCGGCAGCACGTCCCAGCCAACAGGCACTGGCAGCATTCACGGGGGTCCCCTCAGCCTCTGCTCTCACCTGCTGCTGCAGGGATTCACCCGCTGCCACCCTGCTCTGGCCTGCAGCCAAACAGCTTGCTAACCTCCCACCCCTGAGGTCACCTCTTCCTGCTCTTCCCAAGCAAGTTTGCTGGCTCAAGCTTTGTCACTCCCCATTCTGGAGAAGGGCCATGCAGCTCTGCCCCCTGCCCAGCCTGGTTGTACCCAACCCTCACTGCCCCGAGGGCACAGCAGGGTGGCACAGCAGGGTGGCACAGCAGGGTGGCACAGCCTGCCAGAGCGTAGCCTCATCCTCTCCCCGGCTGGGGACACCCCTCACCCTGTCAGAAGATACCCACACTTCTGCTCTTGGCTGATTCTTGAGCAGAAATTCATTTCCTAGCAGAATCAGTCAGAAAGATGGAAAATTTGCCACAGCCACCCGCCCCAGGGAGAAGCAGCTCCGTAGGGAGCTCAGCCATGTCTCTGGGCTCCATCCCCACCCTGTCTCCTCTGGCTGTCCCTGGGGAGCTCTGGCACACCAAGTGGGCACGAGGTTGTTACCCAGGCTGCCCAATCCTCTGAGGTCTCCAGAGGATGGGTGAGGGCTGCAGCCACCCTGGGGCCCCTCTCACCTGGGGAAGGCCCTGGGGCCCATTAGCCCAGAGCAGGGAGGCCCATTTTCACCTTTGAAAAGCTGACATAAAAGACCAGGAATGCTCTTGTTCCAAGCAGTCTCCTTGTTTTCCTGGGGAGCCTGGATGAACCTTATGCAAGTCTTCACTCCCCTTTATTCTTCCTGCCATCCTGGGCTCCGTGGGGAGCACTGGGGTTACTGTGCAGAAGGTCACACATGCCAGAAGGCAGGAAACCAGAGGGCTCGGGGTAATGTGGGAGGCTTTGCAGCCAGAGAAATCCGACCCTTCTTTTTTACAGCCATCTCTTGGTTTAACCAACATGCATTTCATATTAGGGACTCTGGCTGGCTGAGCTTGCAGCTAAGGGCTCGGCGAGCTCCAGGTTCCTGGGATGAGGCTGCCCCAGCTCCTGGGATGAGGCTGCCCTTGGCATGCTCAGCCTGCTCCTAAGCCCGTGTGCAAGGGCTGGAGCACAGCCACCAGGGCTGGGCTCTGCTCTCCCTGTGAGACAATGGCTCCTGTTCTATCAGCAGCCTTGGGCTAGAGACAGACAATGGGTTCAGCAGAGCCTTTGGTGGGCATGAGGGTAACGGGACTTCTCCAGTATTTTCTGAACATCCTTTCATTTCATTCGTAGCTTCTGAAAGGAGATGCCCAGAGCCACTGGAAGGACGGAGCTGCTGTGGCAAGGACAAGCAGAGCCCAGAGAGCTCATGCACAGCCCTGCTGCCACCCCTGCCACTCCTCTCCTCCTCTGTGCGGGGACAGAGACACTGGCATTCATCAGCCAGCACCTGCTGGTGGCCGTGACCCTCTGTCCTGCTGGCACAGCCCCTCCCAGGCTGGATCTCCTGAGGCAGCACAAACCCTTTTTTGGCTGCGCTGTGAAAAACCTCCAGGTCGCTTCTGCTGCCCAGGAAAGTTTGTGGCTGCCCCAGGACATGCAGGAAGGGAGTCCACAAGCAGCCCTGGGCCGTGGCCTGTCCAGCACTGTGCTGGGGGAGGCAGGAGCTGTGTGGCCTCACCCACAGCCACGAGGGCTCTGCCAGGTCTGTGCCTGTCCCCACGGGGCTGCAGCTGCTTCTCCTCCTGGGAAGAGACTTGCAGGGAAGTGCAGCAGAGCTTTATGAGGAAGGAGGATGGGGGCACGTTCCTCACGCAGCAGCAAGGACAGAAACACGCAAATTTTGAGGCACCAAATCCCCAGCTGGGCTTTTGCCACTGCCCAGCCGTGTGCCTGCTCGGTTTGTGGCTGTGACAATGTGGGGCTGGGCTCCTCCTCTGGCTGTGCTCGGGGGGCAGAGCCGAGCCCCAGGCAGCAGGGATGCTCTGCAGCCCGGCCAGCTGCATCCACACCGTGCTCAGCGAGCCCAGGAAGGAGCAGCAGCCTCGGGCTGCGCCTGGGGGCTCGGGACATTTCCTGCTGGGAAGGTAAAGGGAAGGGTCTGCAGGGTGGGGACCAAAAAAAAAAAAAACAGTGATGAAACAAGGCTTTGTCTGTTGCATGCATTTTCCAAAGGGAAATAGATCTTAACCTTTGGTCAAGATTTTCCTGCATTTTCATGCTCGGATTCTGGATTTTTCTAGATTTTTACACCTACCTCACAGGACATATGGACGTTGGGAGGTGAAAAAAACCTGTGAAAACATGAAAAGGAACAGAAGATAATGCCCCAAAACATCAAGAACCCCAGCAGCCCCTTCCCTGCCCACCTCTGGTAAAACACCAGCGGTGGCTGGGGAAGCTCCAGATCTCCAGCAGGGCTGGGAGAGAAGAGCTGGCCCCATTTCCAGCCATGGTTCTTTCCCTGCTCTGACAGGGACTTTGGCTGAGTCTTGGTTTCCTAAACTGAGTATTTTGCTGCCCACAGGGTGGATCTGAGCTCTCCCAGAAGAGCAGCACTGTCCCTGCTGCAGAGCTTGGCTCCCCACAGCACTCACAGGTACCTCCCCCGAGGCATCCCACACCCCAAATCCATCCCTGAAGCACATCTCACACCCAGAATCCATCACCCAGCACTGAGATACATCCCCTGGGGCATCCCACACCCCAAATCCATCACCCAGCACTGAAATACATCCCCTGGGACATCCCACACCCCAAATCCATCCCTGAAGCACATCCCACACCCAGAATCCATCACCCAGCACTGAGATACATCCCCTGGGACATCCCACACCCCAAATCCATCCCTGAAGCACATCCCACACCCAGAATCCATCACCCAGCACTGAGATACATCCCCTGGGGTATCCCACACCCCAAATCCATCACTCAGCACTGAGATACATCCCCTGGGGATCCTACCCCCAGAACCTACCACCCCAGCACCCAGAGATACCTGGGAGAGAAAGGTCAGGGTGCAGAGGGCTGGTCCCACGAGGTGCAGGTGGCCCAGGCAAGTCCCCCTGGGTGCCCTGGCATGCATCCCTTGGTGGGACCTGGCTTTCATCGAGAGCTCCCCTGGATCAGCCAGGGAAAGGCCACAAGCAGCTTTTGGTGCATGCTCCTTCTCCAGGAGCATCCTGTCACCAGCCCCTCGTGGGACTCCCCAGAAGTGCACAGTGGCAGCAGGGCTGGCCCTTCCTGTGCTCAGGGCTCAGGCCTGCCCTCAGCACCCCTGGCTGGGGCAGTTCATGGCTGTGGCATCACCAGCAGCAGGCTCAGCCCTCGTGGCTGTGCCCCAGCCCTGGGGGCTCCCTTGGGGGTCCCAGGCACAGCTGGTGCAGACCCCAGGGGTCCCAGCCCTGGTGACACATGGCACACCCCGCAGGACTGGGAGCCGCTGGCTCTCACTGCTTTCATTCCATCCTGAGTTTCACTGGGCAGCTGAGGGCTTCCTGGGGAAGAGCCTCTCCATGGCCTCAGGGCTTGTGAAACCCAGCTGTGCAGCCAGCCAGGCAGTGCTCCTCTACACAACCACATCCTGTAAATGTTTGGGAATGTTTGCAACCCCCAGAGCTCCTTGGGTTCATTTTGTGGGACATCAGCAGAATCAGGTAGGAGGGATCCTGTTCTCCTGGCTTCTTCCCCAGGAGGGTTTCTTCCTCTCTCCCAAACCTTCCTAATGCCCTGAGCTGGTGTGAGGGATGCAGCTCTGCCTGGCTCTGCATCTCCTTTATCCTTGGACTTCAGGACATGGAGCAAAAATAGCTGTCAGAGAGGGGAAAGCGACCTTTGCCATTTGAGTAACTGTTTGCTGTGTCAGCACAGGCAAAATGTGTTTGAGGATTTTGTGCAAAGTTCCAGCGGCTCTGAGCCAGGAGCAGAAGATTTTCACCTCTCTGTTGGCAGCCATGAACAACCCCGGGAATGTGGCCTCGTAATCCCTGCTCAGGGAGGGGTTTGGGAGAGGAGGTGCCTTCCAGGGAGTGTGAGTGCTGCCTGTAGGATTCCCTGAGTGTCTCCTCTGTCTCAGGGGAGCCTGGAATTCTCCCCTGACTTGTTGACCCACCATAGAATGGGAAGGGAAAGGCCACAGCGATGGGAGAGGATAGAATGGGATGGAAGGAATGGAAGGGGTATGCTTCAGGAATGGGATGGGAAAGGCTGCAGGCATGGAATGGGCTCAGGAATGCCACAGGTGTTTGGGATTCAGCACCAAATCCCCACCCCACGATAGTCTCTTGAACACACAAAAGCAAAGCTGCAAACCTGTCCCACTGCCTTCTTGGTTCAGTCAAAGGGCTCCATATCCTCTGCCATGGTGAACAAATGGCTCTGCTGGGCAGCTGAGAGCCTGTCTGGGGGCCCAGAGAGCCCGGACAAGGCAGCTGAGCTGGAGCTCCAGGTCCTGGGGGCCCTGGGTTCCCTCAGAGTGGCTGAGGGTCCGAGCAGGGAGAGCCAAGTGCTGCCCACGGGGACCCAGCCCACACCTGCCCCTGTGGCCTTTCTGCCCAGCTTGGCAAACCCAACCCAGAGAGTGAAATTAGTAGCAATTAAAAATTAAGCTTGGCTCAGACTCAAATCAAACTTTCTACCAATTTTAGCTGCTTGTTGCTTTGGAGACAGCATGCACTGGAGTTCAGCTGGTGATGCAATGCAGAGGGGATTTCTGCTTGTGTGGGGCTCTGGGCCAGGAAAAGACATGAGGGCTGCCAGTGGCAGGACAAGCTGAGGTTGGAACCAAAGAACCAAAGCAAAGACAGGTCGGTACACTTCTACAACACCTGATGTCTCATTTGAAAATTTGCATATTTCTGCTTTTTGATTAATTTTTGCTCGATTAATTCTTATCCTCTTCCAGAGGCAAAAAGGACCTTTAGAGCTGAGAAGAGAAACAAGATATTGATGAAATCTTCCAGCAAAGACCCCCATGACCCTCCAGTGAAGAAGGGATGCCCAGGTACCCACAGAGCCTTTGATGCAGTGTGGGGGACGGGCTGGGGGCTTTGTGGTGGGCTGGTTTGATGGCCAGGGTGCCACCCTGGCAGTGCCTGGAGAGCTTCCACAGCCATCCTGGCCACCTCAAGCACTGAGTGACAGCAGCACAGCCTGGCAGCACAGCTTGGCCCAGGGCAAACACGGCTGGGCTCAGGAGCAAGGGCAGCGGGTGGCAGCCCCTGAGAGGGAGATCAGCAGTGATGGGCCCTCAGCAGCCCTCAGCAAACCCCTCACTGCCTTTACTGCTGTGGAAAAGAAGGCAGCCTTCCCTCTGAAGGCACTTCCCATGTGGGGTGTGGGCAGGATGAAATCAGGGGATGTTACATGGGCTCTCTCCCCATCCTGCAAACTGTCCCCAGCTGATCTCAGAGACATCCTGTCCCAGCTCCTGCTGGGACAGGTGAGCAGCTGAGCCACCAGGCCATCTGTCATCTCAGGGATACCACAGCCAAAAGGAAATGAAGCCCCCAGTCACCCACTATGGCCACATTTTAGTGCAGACAAGTGGAAGATTTCAACTCATGCACGGTGTCACTGAACTCTTGGATTTCCCTTGGAAGGGACTTGGAGAAGCAGGATGCCATCATGATGGGCAGTCTAAGAGCCAGGGACAGCTGATGGGCTTGGGGCAGGTGGCACAGTGCTCACCCAGAGGAGATGGGCACCAGCAGCCCAGGGCTCAGTGGCTGTCTGGGCCTCCTTGGGCCAAGTGTCTGTGGGACCGAGCTGTGCCCTTGCCTGTGGCATCAGCTGCTCACCCTGATGTGCAGGGAGTGCTGGGCTCTCAGACAGGGCTCCAGCTCTGCAGACTGCTGCAGAGGCAGCTGCCACCCCTCATTTGTGTCACCCCGACAATCTTCCCCAGAACTGACTGAACGAATCATGCAGGGCTGTGAGAGCTCCCTAATTAACACAGTTATTATTAGCAGTGTCAGGACAGCTTTGAAAAAGGCAAGTTCAGAGTCCCTGTGCCTGACAGCAAATCCCACATGACCGTGCTGTCCTCTCTGTCTCTTGGGAGTTCTGGCTGCATGGGAGCAAGGACATCCCTGGGTGCCAGGCACTGCTCCAGGCATGGCAGCTTTGCACAGCATGGGTGGGTCATGTTGTTGCCAGTCTTCTGCCATGAGCCAAGGAACTGCTCTTGGCTCACACCCAGGCAAATCCCAAGGGAATTGGGACCTTCATTGCTCAGGCCAAGACCCCTGGTGATGCCAGCAGGATGTGCAGGGGGAGCAAGGTGAGAGGGCTCTGCTGGCAGCAGGGAAGTGAGCTGGCCATCCTGCAGAGCTGCTCCCCCAGCCCCAGGTCACCCTGGAGCTCCAGGGGCTCTCTGCCATATGTAGGGCAGCCCCGGGGTGCCTGCAGCAGCTTGTGCCCTGCCAGAGCTCCTGCTCCCCATTGAGGGCTTGGAGAGGTGCCTAATTCATCCTTTCAGAGCAGAGATAAGATGGATTAAGGCCTGCTGAACGCTTGCCAAAAGAATTGCCATTAGGCCTGGAGAGCTTAATCTCCACCAGACTAAAAGCAGACAGGCTGCACCCACAGCCAGTCCTGTCTGCCAGGGGATAAACCCCCAGTGCAGGATTTCAGGGAACCCTTTGGAGGCTGTGAAACACAGCCCAAAGAGTGCATGCTGTCCAGAGTGCCAGGGCTGGGTGCTGGGTCCCACAGTGTAGTGCAGGACTGTATTGGCCACTGGAGTCTCAGACACCTCTGTGCCTTGACTCTTTCCTTCCATGAGCTCATGTCCAAGGCTCTTCCATCCTGGCAGTGTTATCTCCTCCAGATTAGCTCCCCAAAGCTGTCCTTGCCCATGTTCTTCTCTTCAGCTGACTCACTTTTGTTGTTTCCTGTCCCTATCTCTGATTTCCTTTGCTGTCCTCACACTACCATTCCCCAAGGTCCAGCTCCTCTCCAGGTACCCCTGGCCTCACTGCTGACATTTCCCAGCCTCCAGGTGGATTTCAGGGTATAATGATGTACCTTTCCATGGAGCCAGAGCATGGAGGGGACAGAGTTCCCTCTCCCCTCCCATGGTGATAAACAACCTTAATTTGCCCCCGTGCAGCCTGCCTGGGACACGTCCACAGCCATGTGTGGTCAGTGCTGTGCCCAGCATCACCACCACAGCTTGGGTAAGGAAGTGCCAGTCTGCTGCCTCACCCTTGCCTGGGAAGAAGTGGTGAGACTGGCCAGGGGGTTTGGGCCTCCTTGGAAAGCCAGACCAAGCAGGCCAGTGTTTGCATTTCAGTCAAATCTTGGTGGTGAGGACATTGTACCAAGTGCCAAACACCACAAGGGATCTGACCCCACTGGCAACACCTCTCAGGACTAGAGACAGAGAGAATCCCCGTCAACCACACCCTGCTGGAGATCTCTGGCTATCTGGCCAATGCACAGAGAGAGATTTTGAGCTCATTTTTCTGCCAGACCCCAGAAAGAAGCACTGCCAGCATGCCAAGCGGTGCTTGTGGCAGCAACTTTGGGATTCATCCCACCTCTGCCCTAAAAACACTGACATCCCCAATGTCATTGTCTCTGGACTTTTGTTGACAGAAGAGGTGGCACAGGCATCCTTCCCCCACCAGCGCTGTGGTTAAGTCAGGCTGTATTAAAGCACAGCCCCTAAAACCTCCAGCCACAGCCCTGAGCCCTTCCCTCCCTTGCCCTGGGGTTCCCCTAACCCCAGCTCCTCTCAGCCAGGTGAGAAACTCTCCAGCTTCCCTGTTGTCCCCCCTGCCCTCCTCTGGCCAGGCCCCTGCCCCTGCATTCCCCAGGGCAGCAGCTGCCTCTGCCCGTGGGGGGATGGAGGCTGGGCTCTGCTCTTCCCTCTCCAGTGCCGTGATGCAAGCTGGACTCTGGTGGTGACACGCTGTCCCAGCCAAACAAACACCATTGCAACAGCCAGGCAGGGCGGGCAGAGCAGCTCCTCTGGAGCAAACACCGTCCCAGCGCCCCCAGGGTGAGCTTTGGCTGGGCTGTGGCTGCCAGGACCAAGGCAGGGTGAGGGAGGACGCCAGGGACCCGCAGCACACCCCGACAGGGGGATGAGCTCAGCTCGGAGGGGCCTGTGGGGTCCCTGCCTCCCCACCTGCTGCACCTGCTCTGCCCTGTCCCTCCTGTGCCCAGGGCACAGCAGAGCTGCTGGGACGTGCAGGGCAGCAGCTGAGCCCGAGGGTGCTGCCCCTGAACTGCCCTGGGCACAGCAGGACATGAACAGGGCCTGAGGCTGAGTGCAAGGCCATGGCACCGTGTGCCACCTGGCCTGGGGCTGTCCCACCACCAAGGCACCACCATGACCCAGAGCAGGGCCTGAGGCTGAGTGCAGCCATGGCACCGTGTGGCACCTGGCCTGGGGCTGTCCCCAGGCACCACCATGACCCACAGCAGGGCCTGAGGCTGAGTGAGGCCATGGCACCGTGTGGCACCTGGCCTGGGGCTGTCCCCAGGCACCACCATTACCCACAGCAGGGCCTGAGGCCGAGTGCAGCCATGGCACCGTGTGGCACCTGGCCTGGGGCTGTCCCCGGGCACCATGACCCAGAGCAGGGCCTGAGGCCCAGTGCAGCCATGGCACCGTGTGGCACCTGGCCTGGGGCTGTCCCCGGGCACCACCATGACCCAGAGCAGGGCCTGAGGCTGAGTGAGGCCATGGCACCGTGTGGCACCTGGCCTGGGGCTGTCCCCAGGCACCACCATGACCCAGAGCAGGGCCTGAGGCTGAGTGAGGCCATGGCACCGTGTGGCACCTGGCCTGGGGCTGTCCCACCACCAAGGCACCACCATGACCCAGAGCAGGGCCTGAGGCTGAGTGCAGCCATGGCACCGTGTGGCACCTGGCCTGGGGCTGTCCCCGGGCACCACCATGACCCAGAGCAGGGCCTGAGGCCCAGTGCAGCCATGGCACCATGTGGCACCTGGCCTGGGACTGTCCCCAGGCACCAGCACAACCCAGAGCAGGGCCTGAGGCCCAGTGCAGCCATGGCACCGTGTGGCACCTGGCCTGGGGCTGTACCCGGGCACCATGACCCAGAGCAGGGCCGAGGGCACCGCTGTCCCCCAGGGTGGCACAGGGGCTGCCCCAGCCGGGGCTCCAGGCTGGAGGCCGGGCAGGGCCAGCAGGAGGACAGCAGGGTGCCAGGGGCAGGGCAGGGGTGGCAGATGTGGGGGAGAGTTGAGCCGTGCTGGGGGCCACGGGGCCTTCCCCACGCTGCCTTGATGTAATGTCTGTGGGGGCAGCGCGTTCCAGCCGTGCCACAAACACAGAGGAGAAACAATAAACTCGCCTTTCTCTGCCTGTGGAGCCTTGGGACCGTCTAAATTAGGAAACAAAGGAAGAAACATCAACTCCAAAGGGTTTTTCCCTAGCTGAGCTGAAAATAGAGCAGAAGGCGGGAGGGGGAAGTTCAGCCCAGGCAGGGGCAGGGGGAGCTGGGACAGCCCAGCTGGCCCCAGTGCCACCCCCAGACGTGGCCTGGAGCCAGTCCCTGCCTGGGAGCACACATCCCTGGGCACAGGGGTGATGGAGGCCCAGCATCTCTGCCCTCCAAGGGCAGCAGGGGATGCTCAGCCAGGCTGCAGGGCTCTGGCATGGAATGCTGGTGCTGGCTGTGAGAAAGCACACTGCCTGTACCTCTGCCCTGCTTTTTGGGCAGCCTGCCTGGAGCTGTATCTCCTCCTGCACCCCTCATAGCCCCTTCTTGTCCTGATCCTCCAGTAAGGGAGTGCCACTGCTGCAGGAGCCACACTTGTGTTACAGTCCCATCTGTCACTGACCTCACCTAGCTTGGCTCAGTGCTGTCCTTCTGCATGGGCAGAAGCTGATGCCCCAACACTCTGAGCCTCGGCCCAGCACTTGCTATCTCCTGAGCACAGACAGTGTCAGCTCACTCAAAATTAACTGTTCTGCATTAAAACAATGACATTGCAGAAACTGAGGTTCTGACCCAGGGGTGATTGTGAAGACAGGTCTGCATTCAGATTTACCCAGCCCCCCCAGCAGGCCTCTCACCCCTATGGTCCCCAAACTGTAAAGTTTTGTGGTACTGTCATCAACCATCACCAGCCCATTGCCACCCATGACCAACCCCTCACCATCTGTTGCCCTGCATCCCAAACCCATCCCCACCCATCACCACCCACCACTGACCATGGCCACCCCTCCCCATTCACCAAACCCTCACTGGCCCATGCCCACCCATGCCAGCCAGTGCCACCCCCCTCCCTGGGAAGCAGACCCAGCCCCGTGGTGGTGGCAGGGTGTGGCCCGACCCTGTGTGGCACTGCATGGCAGGCTGTGGGGACAGTGCCTGTCTGTGCAGCTGGAGCACTGCTGGCAGTGAGCTGTGGGGTCAGCCCTGCCAGCCCCCAGGGCCTCTGGGGCTCTCAGATCACAGCTCCTGCTATGAAAAGCATAAATTATTAATTGCAGCTAGGAAGGGAAAGGCTGTGAGCTGCTGCCTGCTCAGACCCACTGCTCATCTCCAGGCTCTGCCAGCTTAAAGCAGGTCTCACATTTATATTTCATGAGCGGGTCCCTCAGCAGCAGTTCTACAGTGCAGAGAAGGAGCAAGGCACGCTCTGCACAGAGCCCCAGCAGCCTCCTCCATCCCAGCCAGAACCTGCTGCACGAGAAAAGCCTCCCCAGGCACTGAATGCTGTTTGCTCACAAATCCAGGACAAGCTGTTGGGGCCTGTCCTGCGGGCGGGCTGGCACAAGCCTTCTCCTGAGGTGGGGCTGGGAGCACTCACAAAGCTGAGCTCTGTGCAGGCTGTCTCAGCCTGGGAGGCTGGTCTGGTCCTGAGCCCCAGCTGCTGTCCCACCAGAGCACATTCAGCTCGTTAAAGATTTGGGGCTTAGTGCAGGCACCCACCCCAGACATTTGCAGTGCAGGTGGGTGACCCCACACAGCCCAGCATTTGGGGGACACCCTGCAAAGACCTGTCATGCAGAAACCCCTCCCTGGCTCTATGTTTTGGGCACCTGGACTGACCTGGAGCCTTCCTCTGCCTGCTGCCAGGTACTTTGGGCTCTTGGGATGATCAGCTGGGTACCTGCATTGGACAAGTTGTGGTTGTGCCCCATGCAGCTTCAAGCAGGAGTGATCCCCCCTCAGCACCCCTGGACATGCCATCCCCCATGGGAGGCTGTCAGCTTGGGTTCAGCTCTTCCATCACCTGCTCTGAGGAGCCTGTCTGCTTGTTTGTTCTTGCCTGAACCTATTAATTAACCTGAATTAAAGCATCATTCGAGCTGGCAGTGCTGGGCTTCCTTGGGGCAAGGATGTTCATTACAATTACCACCTGGGCAAGGAAATTACAGCGAAATTCCTGCACTGCCAAGGTCTGGGAATGATCCACCAGCAGGACCCACAGACCTGGGATGAGGCTGGGATAATGGCAAAGAGACTATTCCCATGCAGCTTGCTGGGAGCAGCCCTTGAGCCTCTGGGAGCAAGGGGCTGGGGGGATTTAATCCCCATCCAGCTGGGGATGATAGGGAAAAACTCCTGTCTGTGATGCAGTAGCTGCTGCTATGGGTTTGGGTGGGACCCACCAAAAAGCTCCTTCCCTGGAGGAGATCCAGCCCAGGACAGGCTGCAGAGCCACAGGCCATCTCCATCCCTGCCTGGGGTTTCCACACCTGGTTACACAATGCTGTGGCCATCCTGACCTGCCAGGTGCTAGGGCTGACCAGCAGGGACATCCCATGGCCACTGGGCTCATGTGGTTGTGATGGACCCTTCCCCCTCTCAGCACCCTGCCCAAGATGTGTTTTATTTTCTTAGAGGTGAGTGGAAATACAGAGAAATCCTTATGGAGGGAGAGGGAAGCATGGCCAGGTCAAGGAGCATTGCTTTGAGCCTCCTGCCCCTGTTGGTGACCAAATGGTGGAGGGTCCTGCATTATGCAAAGGTCCTGCAGCTCCATCCTCCTCCAAGCAGGAACCCCTGCAGTGCTCCCACACCAGGGGTAGTGTGGAGGGTGTCAGGGGGAGTCCCTGTGCCCTCTGTCAGGGATTCCCGTTGGAGCTGAAAGGAGTGAAGGGAAGCATGAGCAGAATCCAGCCTGTGTGTCCCAGCACTGTGAGCCTGCACAGGTGCTCTGTCCCCACAGCTGTGCAGCCCTTCCTGTGGCTGTGGAGAGATGGAACTTCCTGCTGCTGAGGGGCAGGAAATGCCAGAGAAAGGCCAGATTTTAAAACTAAATTACACCTTGACTTTTTCACCAGCTTTAGCACAAGGTGTGATGCCTGTCAGGGAGCCTCAGTGGGTTTGGATATGTCCATGTTTCCATTTTTCTCTGCAGCCCCTTTCCAATACCTTGGATATCCAGAGCAGTTTCTGTGCTGCATGTTCTCACTCGTCCAATGAATAATCAATTTAACTGCCATATGCACTGCTCATAGAGAAAAAACTGCTTCTTGTTAAAGGTGTGAAAGTTAGTCATGTGTAAAATTAGCTTAGGCCTCAGATGGGAATTGATTTCCAAGCAAAGGAACCTGCCCGGGTTCCCAGGAGCTGGACCGTTTTCAAACCAGCTCCTGCTTTGCAGAAGAGGGAAACTATTTTCCCAAAATATGGGAGGAGGGTTCTGGGCACTCACTCATGGCTGGTGGCAGAGGGAAGAGCAGTCACCAGGGACGTGGTCCCACGCTTTGAAGCAGCCAGCTAGGAAGAAAATGTGCCAACACCCAGGGGGAGCTGGGGCAGCTGTGCCAAGCAGTGCCTGTCCCTGGGGACAGTGACCTGGGGCTGGGGGTGACCCTGGGCAGCCCACCCTGGCCTGCTGGTCCTGCATGCTACAGATTGCGTTTCTTTTTGTTTTGAAGAAAAATTAACTTCTGGGGTGGGATTTTCCCCCACTCCAGGGATTTGGACATTAATTTGTAGTGGGGATTAAGAGTTCAAATCCCTTAAGCAGCTTTTGCAGCCCCATCCCTCATTCCCCTCAGTGCTGAGACCCCTGGCAGCCGTGCTCAGAGTCTGTGAAACCCCCCAGCAGCAGGGCCTGGGCATGCTGCATTGGCATCACAGCACCAGGGACCCCTGCCCTGCAGGACACAGAGCTCTGCCCAGCCCCTGAGCAGCCTGGCTGGAAGTTTCACTGCCAGCTCCATCCTGACTGGGCACAGAGCATCTGCTGGGCTGAGGCAGGGCTTTTTGACATCCCCTTGAATTCCTCAGGTCCAGCTGTGCCCCTGGAGTCACCCTTCCCAAAACCACAGAACTCAGCCTCTGCCCTGCTCCAGGGCTGTGGGGATTTGGGGTTGAGGCTGTGGGGATTTGGGGTTTGAGGCTGTGGGGATTTGGGGTTTGAGGCTGTGGGGATTTGGGGTTTAAGTCTGGTCCCCCCAGCATCACACACTCCTCAGAGCTGAGGAGCAAGTGAGATGTTCCCACTGCAAGACACTTCTATAAATAGACTGACACCATTTCTCTGCTTAATTACTATGGATTTTTAGGCTATTTCCACTATATTTCAGTTCTGCATGTTGATTCCTTTATGATTTGCCCCTGGGAATATCTGTCATGGTTTAAAGAGCAGAGTTCACTGGAAGGCAGCTTGAACAGCCCAACACGTAGGACAATAAACCCAAGGAGAAGGGTTGCTGTCCTGGTTTGCATGCAGGGAAAGGCTGTGGGTGTGCTTCAGGGGCTCGGCAGGGCTCAGGCATCTCCTGCAGGAGGCACAGAGAGGCACAGGAGCTGCTGCCCCTCGTGCTGAGCCCGGGCAGGGTCTCCGGAGGAGCCCAGCCCCTCTGCCAGCCCCGTGCTGCTGCCTTCAGAGCTTCATGAATATTGCAGCAAGGCCGTTTCTTTCATCTCTGCAGCTTTCCAGGGAGCCCCAAACCTTCTGCACATTCATTTCCACCTCACTATTCCTCTCAATTATTTAAACTGAAAGCGGAGCCCGTCCATTACCGCTCCGTCCTCTGCGGCGCCGGCGGAATTTGGGGACCTGCAAATCCACTCAACTTCTTCACATTGCTGCAAGCAGCAGGTTTCCTCAGGCTGTCCTCCCTGCTCCCTTCCAGCCTGGCCCCAGGCCACACTCACAGAGAAACCTCAGAGCCAAGGCAGAGCACTGCAGCTTTTGACTGGGGTAATGCTGAGGGTCTTCCCCACCTGGCTTTGATCATTTTTGTGACTCTTCCTGTGGTTCTCCCCCAGAGCTGTGTGTGGGGCCAGATGTCTGCACTGACATGGCTCCTTCCAGAAAAATCCCTCTCTGCTCCATGGCCAGCCCCAGCAAAGCTGAAAGCACCTGCAAGAGCTCCCTGCAGGGCAGATCCCCTCCCTGCCCCTCCAATGAGATTCTCTCTTTGTGCCCTTTGACATGGGAACCCAGCTCCCCAAATACTTAAAGTGAAAACCTGGTGGCTCAAATGCTGCTGGAGCAATGCAGTTTTCAATAAAACAGATCTACATTAACACCTTCTCTGCCTGCTTCTGAAAGGTGGCAGCTGCATTCGAGCACCAGAATGTGTCTCTTGCTGCTGGCCCAGCTCACCATGCTGCTGGGATCCAGCCACAGCTGAAAAGGGAGGGTCTGCTGCAGCTCTGGGGGTGCTGGGGAAGGGGTGACTCAGGCAGCTGTGGCACACCTCGGTCTCCTGTCATGCCTGAGCCTGCTGGGTGCTCCACAGCCAGGGGTTTGTGCCTGCACCAGCCCTGCCTGCCCTGCACCATGCTCAGGTGTGAGCAGTGTGACCAGAACACTTGCTGGAGCAGGAGACCCCTGGCCACTGCTCTTTGTCCCCATCCTGCTGTTGGTGTGCCGTTCTCTGGCTGTCTCACACCCTCAGGGTCTCATCCTCCCTGAGCCACTGAGGGAGGATTGGGGTTTTCTCACCCCACTGAAGGGGACAGGGTGGTGAGGAGGCACAGTGTGTCCCTCACAGACACCCGGCCACCTTCACCAGCTGTGCACTATTCCTGTTACCATTATTCGTTTATGCAGCTATTGGTACCCAGCTGCAGACTGGAAATGGGGTGGGGGCTCCAAGGGGACACTGGTGTGGAGGGGCTGCCAGAGCCCCCAGCCTCCAACAACACCACCACCACCCAGGGAGCAGGGAGACCCCACCTGAGCAGCTCCCAGCTGCACTACCCTCCAAAATACCCCAGCAGAGGTGCATGCAGCCCTTTTAGGGCCGTGGCAGCACTGCCCTGGGTGGGCATTGGCCATTGCTGCTGTGGCATCGCTGATGACCCTGTGGCACCTTGGGGGGTCCATCCCTGACTTGCTTGGTGGCTGCTCCCCAGCAGTGGGACCCCTCACCCCTTGTGCCCAGGCCAGCACTTGCCTCCATGCTCCCCTCCCTGACTGAATCATCAGCCTCACTCTGTGCTCAACTCCTCACTTAAAGAGATTTTTACACATTAAAAATGCACAGCACTAAATGATTGATGGTTAAGGCCCCCTGCACCTGAGGGAGAGCCCAGGTTGCTCCAGCTTCACTTTCCACCAGTCCTTGTCCCCATCCATCCCCAGTGCTGCACTGGCGTCATCTCAGAGAAAAAAACAGCATTGCAATGACTCCAAAAAGGCACCATTAGCTCTCTAGAGCTGCTGCTGGTGTGCTGAAGGTGTTTTAGCTGGTGGAGCACCTCCAGGGCCCTGGGATGTGCCTGCTGTGGCCATCACCAGTGGGAACAATCTGCTCCACTCCTGAGTGGAGCCTTGGGACAGTCTCAGGGGGGCTGTTTGCCAGCAGGAGCAACCCAGAGGAGGGCTGCAGCTTGAGTGAGTGCTGCAATGGAGGCCTGCTGCTCTCTTCACCCATGACTCCATCTCTCCATGTCATCCCAAGCCATGGCAGGTGTTTGGGAACAGCCATGGAGGGGCTGCATCGTTTGGGAAGGGAGAGAAAAGACCTTTGTGCTGACCTGGGCTGGGTGGGCTCTGGTCTGTCCTGTCACTGTCCCCAGCAGAAACAAGCTCTTCCCCCACCTCCCCAGACCCGTGCTGCTTCCTGCCCCAGCTGCTGCCCACACACCAGGCACCTGCCCCGACACACTGCAGCACAACTCCCAGCACCAACCTCCTAAATCATCCCTAAACGCACCCCAACACCCACCCCTTCAACTCATGCCCTAAACCCACCCCTGACCCCGGTCCCTGAACCCAGATCCTAAACTCATCCCCTAAATTCACCCCCTAAACCCATCCCCTAAACTCAGGCCCTAATTCATCCCCTAAACTCATCCCCTAAACCCATCTCCTAAAGCCAACGCCTAAACTCACTCCTAAACACAGCCCTTAAACTCATCCCCTAAACTCACCCCTAAACCCATCCTCTAAACCCAGCTCCTAAATCCACCCCATAAACTCATCCCTAAACCGATCCCCTAAACTCACACCTAAACCCATGCCCTAAACCCATGCCCTAAACGCATCCTGTAAACGCATCTCCTAAACCCATTTCCTAAACTCACCCCTAAACCCACCCCCAAACCCACCCCAAGCCCACCCCTAAACCCACCCCCAAACTCACCCCAAGCCCACCCCAAACCCTTGTCCCGGTTCCCAGGGCGGCAGCGCCCCCTGCCTGTCAGAGCGGGGCAGGCACGAGCGGGACGGGGCTGGGACGGGGCTGGGATGGGGCTGGGACGGGATTCGGGACGGGGCTGGAACAGGGATTCGGGACGGGGCTGGGACGGGATTTGGGACGGGGCTGGAACGGGGCTGGGACGGGGCTGGGATGGGATTTGGGACGGGGCTGGGACGGGATTCGGGACGGGGCTGGGACGGGGCTGGGACGGGGCTGGGACAGGATTCGGGACGGGGCTGGGACGGGATTTGGGACGGGGCTGGGACGGGGCTGGGATGGGGCTGGGACGGGATTCGGGACGGGGCTGGAACGGGGCTGGGATGGGGCTGGGATGGGATTTGGGACGGGGCTGGGACGGGATTCGGGACGGGGGCTGGGACGGGGGCTGGGACGGGGCTGGGACAGGATTCGGGACGGGGCTGGGACGGGATTTGGGACGGGGCTGGGACGGGGCTGGGATGGGGCTGGGACGGGATTTGGGACGGGGCTGGGACGGGGATTCGGGACGGGGCTGGGACGGGGGCTGGGACAGGATTCGGGACAGGGCTGGGACGGGATTCGGGACAGGGCTGGGACGGGATTCGGGAGTGCAGCGATGGAGCCGAGAGCTCGGGGCGTCCCGGCCGCCCTGTGACCCCTCACCTGTCACTCTCTCGTTCCGTCACCTGCCAGAGCCTCACCTTGCCCCCCCACCGTGTCACCTGTCACCCACGGTGCTGCTCCCGCAGGCAGATGTGACGCTCCCAGAGTTCTCCCAAGCCCCAGCGGACCCCGACGTGCTGCCCACCTTCCCAGCGAGCCCGGCGCCCCTTCCTGCTGTGCCCCAGCCCCAGCTGTGCCGGTGCCCTGCTGCCCTCCCCGGCCACCACTGCCCCCACTCCCCTCTGCGTGCTGGGGTCCCTGCGGCATCGCCCCCCTGCCCAGAGCTCCATGGGCGGCACCAGCACCTCCTGCAGTCCTCCCCTGTCTGGGGGGACACTTCCTTCCACACCTGCTCGAGCTCGACACGCAGGGCCTGTTGCACCCCTCAAACACACCCTGAATCATTAACTGTCCCTCATTCCAGGTGTCTGTCCTGTCTGGAGCAGTGCCAGGGGCCCGGAGCAGCACTTCTGCCACCCGCGGTGTCCCCAGGTGTCCCCAGGTGCTCCCTGCCCGCGGCTGAGGGGCCCCATCGCGCTCTTCCTCCTTCTCTCCCCCTCGAGGGAGAGCTCGCAGTGCCACACGCTGCCTGCTGCCCGTGGGGCTGTCCCTGTCCCCGCAGCTTCAGAGGCGCCACCTGCACTGTGCAGCACCTGCGAGGAGAAAACTCCCGCATCCCGGACACTTCCCGGCCTCTCTGCCGCCGGCAAAGGACGAAGCAGCCGGACGCTGGCCCGGGCCGCTGCTCAGAGCGCGGCTGCGGGAGCTCCGGGGAGTGCGCCTGTCCCGCAGGCGGGGCCGGAGCTCCAGCGGCGACCCGAGAGCAGAAAGCGGCGGCAGAAGGGCTGCCCTGGAGGGCTCGGGCAGGGCACAGCCCCGGGCAGGGTTCGGGCAGGGCACAGCCCCGGGCAGGGTTCGGGCAGCGGCACAGCCCGGGGAGGGCTCGGGCAGGGCACAGCCCCGGGGAGGGCTCGGGCAGGGCACAGCCCCGGGGAGGGCTCGGGCAGGGCACAGCCCCTGGAGGGTTCGGGCAGCAGCACAGCCCCGGGCAGGGTTCGGGCAGCGGCACAGCCCCTGGAGGGCTCGGGCAGGGCACAGCAGCGGCACAGCCCCGGGCAGGGCTCGGGCAGCGGCACAGCCCCGGGCAGGGCTCGGGCAGGGCACAGCCCCGGGCAGGGCTCGGGCAGGGCACAGCCCCTGGAGGGCCCGGGCAGGGCACAGCAGCGGCACAGCCCCGGGCAGGGCTCGGGCAGGAGCACAGCCCGGGCAGGGGCTCGGGCAGGGCACAGCCCCTGGAGGGCGCCCGGGCAGGGCACAGCCCCTGGAGGGTTCGGGCAGCAGCACAGCCCCGGGCAGGGGTTCGGGCAGCGGCACAGCCCTGGAGGGCTCGGGCAGGGCACAGCAGCGGCACAGCCCCGGGCAGGGCTCGGGCAGGGCACAGCCCCGGGCAGGGCACAGCAGCGGCACAGCAGCGGCACAGCCCCGCCGGCCCTGGCCCCGCTCCACGGCCCCGCTCAAAGGCACGATTGTCCGCCTGCCCCAGCTGCGCGCCTCGCGCGGCGGCACAGAAGGGCTTTTCTGCTCCTCTCAATGGCAGATCTGTGCCATTCCCGTCGGGAAGGCCCCGCTGCCCCGGCGCTTGCCCGATCCCCGGCAGCCGGGAACCTGCCGGACACGAGTGGCCTTTCCCGATTCCGCGGAAATGCCAAAAAGGAGCCGGACGCCGCCAGCCCGAGAGCTCTGCGGGAGGGGAGTGAAGCTGGGGCAGGGGGAGTGGAGGCATGAAAACAGCTGGAAATTACTCCTCAGGGAAAAACTGGGTTTGGCTGTGCAGGGCAGAGAGGCATCTGCTGGGCGGGAAATTCCCTCTGTCCTAAGCTGGCATCCCTGCTGGGTGCTAGAGGGCAGAGGGCAAGCAGCAGAAGGGATCTGGGGGCTAGTTTGTGCTCACGGTGTACAGCCAGCCCATCCTGCTCTGCAGGGGAGAGGGCTGAGCTGGAAATCAGTGGGACCACATCACCCACCAGGTGATGGTGACATCCTTGTCCCGATGCAGGCAGTGTCCTGTGTATCACCAGGGGCTGGGGATCTCAGAGCTGCTCCTCCATTTCCTACAGAGGACAGAGCTGCAGCTGGGATCCCACCCTACTGCAGGACTGAGGCCACAGGGATTCTCAGGGGCAGGTGTCCTCCTTTCCAGGAGTCACCTCTTTTACAGACAATTAGCTTGGGCTCCTATTTTCAAAACCTATTTTACAGCCTGCTGGCTGCAGAAGGACATGAGGGCCCAGAGCCCCTGAAAGAAAAACGATCACTGCTCATTGATGATTTTGAAAGAGTGTAGTGTTTCAGCCAAGATCACAGATTTTCAAGGCTGCAAATCCTCCATTGCACAGCATGGTCCCAGTACCAGAATGTCCTAGACATGGGGGCATCCCACTGAGGGGTGCCACTGACGCTGGGCGTGTCTAGGTCTCACAGCAGCAGCGGTGCCAGGGCTGGGGCAGGTTCCCCTGGTGCTGCTGCAGGGCTGGCCCCTGGCCAAAGCAAACCCCGGCTGCGGAAAACCCGCACGGCATTTCCCGCCCCGCTGATAAGGCTGAGATGCAATTGCAGCCACAAAAAAAACAAACAACCTGTCCTGGCCTTCCCTGGGCTAGCCAAGTGCCGTGCCAAGCACGTCAAGGAGAGCCTGAGATAAAAGCCCAGGCCGGCTGTGCTGCACAGGCACAAAATGTCACCTGTGGCCGCTGGATCAGAGAGGACACGGCTGGGGACAGGGGACGAGGGAACCTGCACCTGGGCTGGGGCTGGTCCTGCAGGGCTGTGCTGGGACACTGGTCACACACCTACCTTGTGGCATGGAGCAGGAGGTGGCATGGAGCAGGAGAGGGTGTCATTGGGGGAGGTCTGTGTGTGACACAGGTGCCACAGCCCTAACCTGGGGTCAAGGGGTCTCCAGGAGGTGATGGGTGCTGGGAAATGGCAAGGCAGGAGGTTTTGGCAAGGAGTCTGTCCTATTGCCAGGGTTTGGCTTCCCCCAGTGGCTTCAGCCCCTTCTCTGCCAGCTCAGCTGGGTCTGAGTGCTATGTGTGCACCCACAGCTCCTTGGGAGCCCTTCCCCAGGTCCCACACTGCTGGGGAAGCGACTCCAGCTCCACTCTTGGGCTCTTTGTTTTGCTGCAGCATCTCAGGGAGGAAGGATCTGAGGGAAGAGGCGACGAGAGGAAACGAGCTTTCTGTTCCCTCCCAAACCTGCAGGCAGCAAACAAGGACATCCTGCTGGGTTGGCTGGGCAGGGACGCTGTGCCTGTGGGGAGGGCAGCGTGCTGGGCTGGGATGTTGCTGACATTACTGCCCTTTCCTACAGGGACTGGGCCAGACAGAGCCTCACAGCTTTGCCTCTGGTCCCACGCCATGCCCAGCCTGGCCAGTTTGTTCAGGGGCCGTGGAGGGGGTGGTGGGGCCAGGAGCCAAGCTCAGGCAGGCCTGGTGGAGCTGGAGCAAGCAGGGATGAGCTCAGGCAGCCAGGAGATGGCTGGAGCACATCTGATCATCTGTTTCCCAGGTGTACCCCAAGCACACACTGCTCCTCCCTGCCATGGGCCACCACTGGCCAGTCTGGACACCCAGGACTTCAGAGCCCACTTCCTCAGAAAGGACTGAGATGCTCAGGGCTGCAGGACCCCACTGCCCATGGAGGAGACCAGGGTGCCCAGGGGTCAGGATCCCACTGCCCAGGGGAAAAACTGCGTCATCCAGAGCTGCAGCAAGCACAATGGCTGGTGATACAGCACACGGGACTGCAGCCCTGTGCCACCAGCACCTACAGCAGCATTTCTCAGGGTCTCTCCATCCAGGAGCCATCTGAATGACACAGTCTGGACAAGCTTTGTGTGTTTTCTCATGTGCCACCACCACCCAATTCCTGTGCTGTGTGCAGAGGGACAGGGATGCAGCTGTTCTGTCAGTCTGCAGTCACCTCCAGCTGCACTGGTGTGAGTCATAACACATGCACACAGGCACACACATTTCCTACTGCCCTGGTGGGAAAAGAGTCACAATCACATTCACAGTCCCATTAGGGACTGGCAGAAAGAAAAGTAATTTTTCAAGACCTCCTTCTGGAACAAAAAACGTTTTTTAATAGATCTGATTCTATGAAAACTCATCATCATCATGTTTGGGTCTGGCCCAGCTGTTTCTTCATGATGGCCATTGAGATCAGCCCTGACCCTTGTATGAGTGTCCTCTCCTGTAGCCTTTCCCATCCTGAGCATCTGTGCATCTTTCACCCACACAGGCACTCCTCACACCCACAACCTCACAGCTACACTTGGGCTAGCCCAGACCCTGCACAGGTGTGGGTGCAGCTGCTGCTGTTTGCTTCCAAGCCTGAGTTCAGCTACACCTGCAGGGCACTGCCAGCCTGGGGGGCAGGTGCCACAGCTGGGACCGGTCCTGTTGGGTGGAGCCACCACACCAGTCACCAGCTGAGGCTTCAGAGCTCTTGGCTCCATGTGATTGCTCCTGGTGCAGATGGGATTTACACGGGGTGTGAACACCAGCCAGCCCAGGCGAGCTCTCTGGCCATGGCCTCATATTTGAGTCCCATGTAGCTGCTGCAGAAAACAATGAGTATTGGAAACAAGGGCTGTCCCTTGGGTTTTGATTCTTCTCAGTAACCAGAACTTAAAGCCACAGGAGTCTGATTCCCTGCAGAGAACAATGCAAAGACTGCTGGTGAGTCTCAGCCTGGAAATATCAGAGTTTCATGATCCAGCCCCACATTCAGGCAGCCCCAGGGCTGGATTTCCTTAGTGATGCTGGGTGGTTTGTATCTCCCCACTCTTCCACAGCCCAGCCCCCGTGCTGGGGTGGCAGCAGTCTTGTGGGGCTCTGGCACACACAGAGCTGTGGTGACATCACTTTCCCAAGCTCGTGTTTCCTCAACTCCTCCTTTGTTGTTTTTTTCCCCCTTTGCAGGGAGGAAACTAGAATTGCTGCCTGGAGGTGGGTTACCCTTTTGTGGGATGTCCAGGAGCAGGAGTGAGGGACCTGGCCCTGGGCCCACCATGGACCTGTGAGCTGGGATTTGGGGCACGAGCTCCACAGCACAGGCAGCCTTGGCTCGTGGCCCCAAACCTTTCCTGGCCTGGGTGGACACAGAGGGTGAAGCTGCTCGGTGCAGAGGACCCAAGCCATTTCTCCAAGCAGTCAGTGAATCGGCAGGAGCAGTGCTATTCCACACTGCTTTGGAGACCGGCTGAGGGCGTGAAATCACCGAGTTCATTACCACAGGATGCCAGGGAGGCCAAGTATGCAAATGGACTGGCGAGGGACAAGGTCTGTCAGAGGAGGGAGATTCATCACAGCTATTAAGGTGCTTCCGTCCGGATGCAAACCCTTTCCCAGGAAGTCCCAAACTGCCTGCCAGCAGCTGGGAGGGACGTCGGGAAGCACATCTTGTTTCTCCTGCTCTTCCCGTGAGTAGTGTTACAGAAAAGCCAGATATGGAAAAATACCCGTGAAGTTCAGAGCTGGAAAGGAATGACAAAGAAGCAAAAATCGTTGCTGAGGTTTTCAGCGCTGAAAGGGTCTGGAGCAGTTAGTGAGGGCAAGCTCTAAGGTGGGGAATGGCCGCGGCTCTTACGGGATGGGGGGAGAGCCCAAGAGCTCGCGGCTCAGCACGGGAAGCAGGCGGGGAAGAAAGCTGGCAAGAAAAGGAGACAAACAGCCGCTGCTGGGACAGGGAGGGCTGCCAGGAACCCGGCGGGGCCCGGCCCGGGGAGCCCAGCCAGGGCCAGAGGCGCGCTGCTCCCGGCCACGGGTGGGACGAAGGCTGTGCTGAGGGGAGCCCAGGGCCGGGCAGCAGCGGGGCTGAGCTCGGGGCAGAGGGTACCCCAGCCGCGGATGATGCGGGCAGGGGATCCCCCTTTCTGCAGGGTGACCGTCCCCGATGGGCGCAGGTTAGGGAGAGTCCCGTCCCCAGAGTGACGGGAGTAGGCGCACCCCATCCCCAGGGTAATCGGGACGGGGGAGCCGGCGGTGACAAGGGCAAGGGACACCCCGCACCCCTCCGCACAAGCGACAGGAATGGGGCACATCCCACCCCGGGCGGCCACGGGGACAGCGGCACCCCGTCCCCACGCTGGCGGGGCCGCCGCGGGGCGCGCGCGGGGGCGGTGCCCGCCCGACCCGCCACGCCCGACCACGCCCCGCTCGCTCCCGCCACGCCCGGCCACGCCCCGCCACGCCCGGCCACGCCCCGCCCGGCCACGCCCCGCCCGGCCACGCCCCGCTCGCTCTCGCTCCCGCCACGCCCGGCCACGCCCCGCCCGGCCACGCCCGGCCCCGCTCTCTCAAGCCACGCCCGGCCACGCCCCGCTCTCTCCGCCCCGCCCGCCCGGCCCGGCCCCGCCCCGCCCCGCCCCGCTCCGCTCCCGCTCCCGCCCGCCCTCGGCCCGGGGCTGCGGCGGGAGCGCTGCCGGCGCCGCGGAGCAGCCCGAGAGCCCCGGCCCGGGGCCGTGTCCCGGCTGCAGCCCAGGAGCCCGGCGGCACGGTGAGGGACGGCGGGGACCGGGCGGGACGGGACGGGCCCGGCGGCGGCGGCGGGGCGGGGGCTCGTCCCGTGGCGGCCCCCGCAGGGCCCCGCGGCGCCGCCCGTGGCTCCCGAGGGCCGCGCTGGAGCCCCGCAGGCGCGGCGGGAGCGGGGCCGGGCTGGAGCTCGCCGGGCGGCGGGCCCGGGCTGGGGACGGGCTGTGCCCCGACGGGCGGGCGCTGGAATGTGCGGCTGGGATCCCCGGGGTGCCGGGAGCCCTCAAGGCGGGGGATGCCGGTGGGCTCCGCTCCCGGGGAGCTGCAGGGCTGGGGCTCCTGGGGACTCCTGGGGGCCTCTTGTGTGCTGTGGGTTCCCTTTGGGGTCCCTGGAGTGGAACCCCGGGGCTGCTGCGGGCCCCTCTGCGCTGCTGCAGGGTTTGGGGTGCTGCAGTTTGGGGTGCTGCAGGGTTTGGGGTGCTGCAGCGTTTGGGGTGCCGCAGGGTTTGGGGTGCCGCAGCGTTTGGGGCGCTGCAGTTTGGGGCGCTGCAGTTTGGGGTGCTGCAGCGTTTGGGGTGCTGCAGTTTGGGGTGCTCCTGTGTGCACATAAAGATCCTGCCGTGGGGCTGTGCGTGTACCCCAGCTGTGCCTGGGCTCCCCGGCTGTAAATTCAGCCTCACCTCCGAGCCCCTCAGAGCAGGACGAGCCCAGGCCGTCGCTGCTGATGCTCCCAGGGAATCGGAGGTGCTGCTGGGCAGCCGTGCTGAGGGTGTGAGGAAGGGGTTGGTGTACTCCAGTGAAGCTGTAGGGAGCTGACAGCGCTGTAGGTGTGAGGGGCTGCTAGAGCTGAGCCCGCGCGGCTGAGTCTGTGCCCGGACTCCACACCTGTGTGTGCAAGCTCAGCTCGGTCCTGAGGCCCCTTTGGCCTCCCAGCCAGCCAGGCTGTTGATGACAACAACTCCAGAATGACAGTCCAACCCTGAAATTAGGCTGTTGAGATGATCGAAGCATTTCCCTTTCTCTCCCTGGGTCAGCGCTGTGCACCACCCACCTGCACCCAGCTCCTCCAGGAGCTCCGGCACAGAGAGCACGGCCGAGGTGGCCTGGGACAGCAGGGACAGCAGGGACAGGGACAGGGACAGGAATGCCATGAGCCCTGGGTGCCTCCTGCTGCTCCCAGCCACAGTGCTGGGTGACGCTGCAGGTGACAAGCACGTGTGGCAGCTGCTGTGTGCGAGGAGCCCAATCCTGGCAGGCTGCTGGCAGTGCAGGAAGCCCTGTGCTTGCTCTGGTTTCCCTCTAACTTTGGAGCAGCCTCAGTTCCAAGCTTCAGGGCTTATCGCCCGCACAGCTACGAGGGAAGCATGCCTGGCTGAGATAAATCAAATTGTGCTGGCCAGGGCTGCTCTGGACTCTGTTCTTCTCACATTCCTCATGACCTCAGTGTTTTGGCTCAGGAGGAGAGCCAGGGAGAGCCCTGCCTGTGTCCAGAGCTCGGGCTGCATGCAGCAGGTGGGTGAAGCAGGCTGAGGGCTGCTACAGCTGTGCCCTGGGGAGGAAAAGGGCCCAAAGGCCTCGGGCTTTAGCAACAGCTCTCCCAGAGCTCTCCTCTGCCAGTCTGGGAGCTCGGGACCCCCAAGGGGAAATTGCCCCGTGAGGCCAGGGGTCCTGAGCTGGGGCTGGGGCCAGGTGGTACCTGGGCTGTGCCGAGGTGCCCAGCCTCCCTCATCACTGACATGACTTCTTATTATAATTGAGCAGAGCAGCTCCAGCTTTGACCCCAAGTTTCCCATGTTGGCATTGGTGCAACAGCACGAGGGGAAAATACAGGTGTGAGCCCAGGGCAAAGCATAGCCCTGCTTCCATGGGGCTGGTTGGGTGCCTGCACATCCTCCTTCTCCTCCCCTCGCCTCCCTTCCAGTCCTTTGCTTGTACCATCCTGCTTTTCTGTTGAAACACCAGTGCTAGAAACACTTTCATTGCTTCCAAAGAGAGCTGGGATCACCTAAGGGCTCCCCACAGGGGTCCACGTGCCCAGCCCCTTCAGCAACCTGCACCAGTGCCCAAAGGAGCAGATGAAGCTGCTGAAAATCAGTCTTCAGCAGCAAAGTGGCTGCTACAATTGGTCCCAGCAAGACTGCAGCCCAGGTGGGGGCAGCTGTGGTGGTGCCGTGGCTGTGGCAGCCAGGTCTGGCTGGGCCATGGGTGTGAGGACTCAACCTGCTGGACAAGTGGGGACCATCTGCCCCCACGTGTCCAGTCCAGCCCCAGGCCTCTTCCCCAGCCCAAGCACAGTTTGCACAGCCCAAGGAGCCTGGGGGCTGTTTGCACCTTGCAGGAGGGTTTGAACATCGTGGGGTCCCTGGGGCCACTTGGCTGGGAGCTGGCAGGTCACATCACCTTTTTTGGAGCTGGATGGAAGACAGAAACTCCTGCCTGGTGCAGCCCATGCTGCCAGACCAAAAGGAACGGGGTCTGGAAGCAGGGGGTGGGGGCTGTCCCACGGTCGGGGTGCAGCTGCTGGCGTTGCTGAAGGGGCCGTAGGAGGTGGAGGGGGATGAGCAGCCTGTGCCCAGCTCAGGGGAGGGGACACCAGTGGGTGCTGCAGTGGAGTGGGAGGTCGGCAGGGCTCGGCAGAGGAGGTTTTCCTGTCCCAGGCAGGACAATAGCCAGGCCAGGGCGGAAGGGAGCTGCCGCCGCTTCCCCCGAGGAAACGCTGCCCTGCTCCTGCTGCTCTCTCTTCCTCCTTGATTTGCAACATGTGTGGAGCCCAGCGGGAAGTTTGTCCTGCCCCAGCGCTGTTTAATTACCTGCAGCAAGGGCCGTGCAGAGCAGGAAGCCAGACCCTTCCAGGGTGGGAGGGCTTAGATGAGGAGGGCACGAGGCCAGCAGCTCGAACGGTGGATGCCAGCACGGAGCTGGGAGGTTCCCAGGGCAGGTGCAATGGGTGCCCGCTGGCAGGTGGGATGATTCCAAGGGAGCTGGAATTTGGGATGTGCATTGGCTGTGGGGTGGGTTGGCAGAGGAGCAGGAGAGCCCCTGAATCCATCCTGACTAGTGGGAAGTGTTTTATCTCAGTTGGACTCAGCCCCCAGCCCTGTGCTCTGGGCTGGCAGTGGGAGGCTGCTGTGGTGCCCAGGCTGAGCCTGGCGTGGTGCTGCCACAGCTCTGCTGGCCCACAGGGCCAGGGCACGCTGAGGCTGCAGCAGGGGCTGGGGAGGGGCTGCAGCAGGGGCTGGGGAGGGATGGGGCTGTTCCTGTGCACCCAGGCCAGATCCTGCGCTGTCCCTGGGCAACACTGAGCCTCAGCTTCCCTGAGAGCTGTGCCCAAGCCACCCTTCCTCTGCAGCACTCCTCCTCCCCTGCTTTCTTCTGAAGTGCCCAGTGCCAGTGCTTTGCCCACAAGAGCTGCTCAGCCGATGGCCAGTGTGCCCCTGGGCAGAGCCAGCAGAGCCCTGATGCCGTGCACAGCAGCAGTGCGTGCTCCCAGTTGCTGATGTCCCGTCCTGCTCCTGCCAGGAGCACTTCACACCTGGCCCAGCATCCAGATGCTGTCAGATGTTGCAGCAGGTCCCTCAGAAGGTGGCACCCCCAGCCATGAGCTCAGTTCTGGACCACAGCTGTATCCTATTGCTCTTCTCCAGTATGTCCATGCCTGGCTCCTGGGAAAACCAGGCTCTCCCATTTCATTCCCCTGTGCCTTATCCCACATTATGGACAGGGAAAAGCAGTCAGGTCCCTCCTGGGGGTCATCAGCCCCTCAGGACACCCCTGTGGCCTTGTGGGGCACCCTGGCTGGTGAGAAAGGGCATCACACCCAGCACTGACAGGTGCTGGCAGCTCCCTGCAGGCACGTGGCTTTGCCAAAGCATCAGTTCCCTTTATCCAAAGCAAACTTCACACTGAGTATTGCACCTGTACAGGTTACAGTCTCTTCTTTTTTCCTGGCCTGCTCCCACTGTGTGGCCAAGCTTGTGACCCTCGGAGCAGACAGCACTGCTCTTGCCTGGCCACTGGCTCCAGTGTGAGCCCTGGGCTGGGGGAGGCCAGGGGACCTGGCAGATGGCAGGGGACAGCCACAGGGCCCTCCCCAGGTGGGGGTCAGGGCTGTGTGGCTGCCTGGGGCTCACCAGCCCAGGGTGATAGGGTTTGGCTGGACATGATCTTCTTGTTGCAGGTTGATGGTCCTCTGGTCAGCAGCATTCCTGGAAGATGGCTCAGCCAGCACCCCTGAACCAGAACCTCCCAGGTAAGGTGACCAGGGTTGTCACCAGGTAATGCCACTGGAAGGGGTGCAAGGGGGGTGGCAGGGCTGAGTTGTCCCATCCCATCCCAGTGGAGTTCCTCATTCCAGCACCAACCCTGACATGGACTGGGTGCCCTGTGACACCCTGTGGCACCGAGGGTGCTGGAGACAGACACATCACACACCGTGGAGGAGAGGGGCCTGCAGGCTGTGCATTCCAGTATGAACCAGCTGGAAAAGCCGTCCTGGCTCCACCAGTCCCTGCCTAACCGTCCCTGCTCCTCTCGCAGATCTTGGGGGTCCGTTCTTGTACCGGGACCAGGATGATGGAGAGAAGAGCTCGTACTCGGTGGAAACCCCTTATGGCTTCCTGCTGGACCTCGATTTCCTGAAATACGTCGATGATATTGAAAGTGGCCAAACACTCAAGAAAGTGCCGCTGGCTCGCAGGGGGAAGGGGTCCCGCCCGCCGCCCAGCAGCCTGCGCAGCCCCAGCAGCCACGCCAGCGCCTGGACCTCCACCGAGTCCCTGACCTCCACGGCCAGCGAGGAGGGCAGGACGGCGCTGCCGCTGTCCCCGCGCGGCCGCGCGCCCCCCGAGCCCGCGGGCAAGCCGGGCCCCGCAGCCCGTGGCCCCGCCGCGGCTGCTCCCGCCGCCCGGCCGCAGGTGCCCGGCGCCGAACCCGCGGGTGGAGAGCACCTTGCTGGAGACCAGCAGGAGGCTGGAGCAGGAGCAGGGCCGTTTGCAGGATGCTGCTGGTGCCCCCCACGCTGTGCTGGCGGGCGCCGAGGGCCAGGCGGGCTGGGGCCGGGCCAGCCCCGGCAGCTCGGGGCGCAGCACTCCGGCGGCGGGGCTGGGCACGGCCCCGCTGCAGCACGTGCGCGAGCAGATGGCCGCAGCCCTGCGGCAGCTCCGGGACCTGGAGGAGCAGGTGAAGACCATCCCGCTCCTGGAGATGCAGATCTGCGAGCTCAAGAGGGAGAAGGCAAAGTTGCTGGAGAAGCTGTCGGCAGAGCCTGGCGAGGCGCTGTGTCACCCCCCCGGCCCTGAGACAGGGGCAGGGGGCGAGGAAGTGCCCCGCGCAGGGCCAGAGAGCGAAGCAGAGGCAGTGAAGGGGCGAGCGAGCAAGATCGCAGAGCTGAGGAAGCTGACAGAGAAGCTGGCTGTGCCGGAGCGGAGCAGCAGGGCGTGGCCAGGCAAGAGCCCCAGGGCGGCGGAGAGGCCGTGCCGCTCCGTGGCCGTGGGCGAGGACCGGGCCATGGCAGATGCCGTCTTCTACTACCGGCCACAGCAGGAGAGTGGGGACGTGCCGGACGGCGCGCAGGGACGCAGGGATGTGGCTGTCTGGGTGCTGGAGTCCTCGCTGGGGCTGGCGCCCGAGGCGGAGCAGGAGCTGGAGCTGCTGCAGCAGACGGTGGGGCACCAGAAGGAGGTGATCAGCGTGATGGAGGGGCACCTGCAGGAGGCCACGCGGGAGCTGGAGGAGCTGCGGCTGGAGGTGTGCGCCCGCCGGCCCCGCGGGCAGCGGGACAAGGAGGTGATGGCCAAGCCGCAGGTGGCCGAGGCACAGGTGGAGGCCGTGGTGGTGACACGGAGCCGGGCAGCTGGTGACCCCCCAAAGATGGTGGAGGCGGGTGTGGAGTGCTGCCCCCCCACCTCCTGCGTGGCCGTGGGGCCCGATGCAGCTGCCAGCTGCGAGGACAAGGGCAGCCAGACAGATGTGGGCAGCGTTGTCCTGGCAGGAGAGGAGAAGGAGCCTGGTGCAGGCAAGGTGATGGAGCCTGGCCCGGGTGATGGCCTGAGCATGCCCCTCAGCACCGGGCGCAGGAGCTACGGGGGAAATGTGCCCAGACAGCCACGGGCCTGGGCCAGCTGTGCTGGAGATGGCACACAGCAACCAGGACCCATCCCCAGCACGGGACAGTGGAGCTGCCCCAAGCCCTGCAGCCGGTGAGTGTCACCAGGGATGGGTTGGAATGTTCCTGCAGGAAGGGAGAGGATGGCCTTGTCGGGGACAATGCCTGTAGGGCCAATGCTACCCAGGCTCCAGCAGTGCCCATGCCCCCTCCGTGCCTCTCTGGGGGTCTGGTGGGTTTGGGGTGCTTGGCTAGTCCCAGGGAGAGACTGTTTACAAGAGCACGTAGTGACAGGACAAGGGGGAGTGGTTTCAAAACAACAGTAGGTTTAGATCAGATACTAGGAAAACCTCTTCACTGTGAAGTTATGATGCCCTGGCACAGGTTACCTAGAGAAGTTATGATGCCCCATCCCTTGAAGTGTTTAAGGCCAGGTCGGATGGAGCTCTGAGCAGCCTGGTCTAGTGGAAGGTGTCCCTGACCATGGCAGTGGAGTTGAAACAAGATGCTCTTTAAGGTCTCCTCTAACCCAGACCATTCCTTGATTCTAAAACTCTGTGATTCTTGCTCCCTGGCCCTTGGCATGCGTCTGTCCCTGCAGGAGCCCTGAAGTCCATAATGAAGAGGCGGGACGGCGCTCCCCGGGCCGCGGCCGAGGGCAGCAAGAAGAGCCTGCAGTTCGTGGGCGTGCTGAACGGGGAGTACGTGCCGAGGGGCTCTGCCCCCCGAGCCAGCCCTGCTCCCCTGCATCCCTCTCCTGGGCTGGCACCAGTGACGGCCTCAAGGGGGCCAGACTGGTGCTGTGCTGCCACTGAGCATCCTCCCTCTGTGCAGGTACGAGAGCACATCCAGTGAGGAGGAGGAAGAAGGCAACAGCTCCTCTGAGAAGGCTTCAGCTGACAGTTCCAACAGTTCAGAGCAGGGAGACACTGAAACCTCAGAGGAGGAGGCCGGGGAAGGCACATGTGAGCCCAGACTGGAGTGCCAGGGGACTGACATGACCCTGCTGGAGCCCCCCGAGGTGAAGGAAAAGTAAGTGCCAGTGGAGAAGGTGCCCTGCTCCTTAACCCTGCACAGCTGGAGCATGGCACTGCCCTGCCAGCTCAGGACCTCTGCCCCAGTTTCAGTGCTGCCAGTGGGAAAAACCCATCCAGCTCCTGCAGAGACCAGGAAACAATCCTTCCACTTTCTTGGGTCTGCTTAGGAAAGGATGAGAGGCCCCAGATGTCTCTTTGCTGCAGAAGATAGTTCAGAGTGGGACAACAGCCTTCAATAGCACTTTTCAACAAAAGGAAAAAATGTGGCCTAAGAATGGGTGAATCAAGCCCAAGCACATCCATATAGGGCTCTGTTGTGTGGTGCTCTGCAGAGGTTGAAGCAGGGTGCAACCACTGGGCTGCGGTTGCACTCTGGGGCCTTGTGGAGAGTTAGAGGTGCTGGGGGCTCACAGCTTTGGTGGGTGATGCAGCCCCACGCCGTGGATGTCCTCGTGCTCTCCACAGGTTCGAGCTGAGCCCCAGGATGAGGGAGGCCTGCCTCATTGTCAAGACCCACCTGGGCCACCCTGGTGCTGCCAAGAGCAAAGAGGTGGTGAGTGGAGTGCTGGGGTGGCATGGCTTGCTCAGCCCCTGCCGACATCCCCCGAGAGCTGGCCCTGCTCAGAGAGGGACCAGCAAAGCCTGGCTCAACACCTTCCCCCCAAATACAGCCCTTTGCTCCTGGGCTTGTCCCAGAAACCCTAAAACCCGTGTGGGCTCAGCTCAGGCCCTGCTCAGCATGGGTTTGGGCAGTTCAGGGTCCTGCCTTCTCCCACCCCCTCTGGAGCAGGGATTCTGCTCCGTGCCACCTGGGCTGAGGCTTGGGGGGAGCTCAGCCCCTCTGTCCCCACAGCTGGCCAGCAGCAGCCTGGTCCTGCAGGAGTGGTTCCGTCTGTCCAGCCAGAAGTCGTCCGTCCCTGACACGGTTGCCAACCACCTGCTGGCCTTTGCCGAGGTCTCCCCAGCCCTCCTGGCCCACGTGGTGAACCTGGCAGACGGGAATGGCAACACAGCCCTGCACTACAGCGTCTCCCACTCCAACTTCCAGATCGTGTGGCTGCTGCTGGACACAGGTCAGTGCCCCCAGCCCCAGAAACATCCCCCGGCCAGCAGCCCACTGCTCCCCAGCTCATGTCCCAGCCTTGTTGGCACGGGGAGAAGGCATTGCCCCCCGAGGGGCGAGGAGAGCTGCCCTGGGCTGTGTCTGTTCATAGGTGTGGGTCTCAGAAGTCGCCCCAGCCCGTTTGGGAGCTCAGATTTCAGGGGGGAGTTCTGTGCCTATAGGATGGCTCACAGCACCGTGGGCAGGACTGTGACATGTCTCCCACCAGCCCTGCAGCATCCTGAGCCCCCTGTGCCCACCCCCACAGGGATCTGTAACGTGGACCACCAGAACAAAGCTGGGTACACTGCCCTCATGCTGGCAGCACTGGCAGCCGTCGAGCAGGAGGAGGACATGAACGTGGTCAGGAGGCTCTTCAGCATGGGCAACGTCAATGCCAAGGCCAGCCAGGTTGGTGTGGTCTGGGGGCCACCACATCTTCACCCTCCCAGCCCCAGGCAGATGCCAGAGCCACGCTGAGCTCTTCCAAGGGCAGGACAGTGGCTCCAAGACCGGGAGGTGCCGGTGCAAGTCTCAGCAGTGGTGCGGGGACCAGTGGGTGGCAGAGGGGGGCGGGAGCGGCCTGGCAGACCCTCCCTTGCAGGCTGGCCAGACCGCGCTGATGCTGGCCGTCAGCCACGGGCGGCAGGAGATGGTGGAAGCTCTGCTCGCCTGCGGGGCCGACGTGAACCTGCAGGACGAGGAGGGCTCCACGGCGCTGATGTGCGCCTGCGAGCACGGCCGCCTGGAGACCGTCAGGCTGCTGCTGGCTCAGCCCGCCTGTGACACCGCCATCGTGGACAGCGTAAGGCTCTGCCTCTGGGCCGGGGCAGCCCTCGCTGTGTCTGCCCCAGGCCCTGTCTGCATGCTCCCCCTTACTCCCTAGGACGGCAACAACGCGGCTGCCATCGCGCTGGAGGCCGGGCACAGCGACATCGCCGCGCTGCTCCGCGCTCACCGCGCCGCCACGGCGCCCGCCCCCGTGAGTACCGCGCCGCTCCCGCGGCAGGGGAGGGGCTGTGGCACACCAGTGTCTGCAGGAACAGGCTGCAGGACCGAGGGCACAGCATTTCAGGTGCTGCATGCTCAGAATAGCCCGGCTGGTCCTGACCAGGAGTCACTGGAGGGGTCTCTGGTGACGGCTCTCTTTGCAGCAGGGGACTTCACCGACAGCCACACAGAGCCCCAGGAGTCCAAAGAAGCAAAATCAGAGTGACCTTGGGATCCAGCCAGGGGCCACCATCAGCACTGGGCTGTGATTCACATCCCCTCAGCTGCCACCCCGCTCTCTGCAGCTTTAGTCCTGTCACAAGCACCATCCCTGGGCCTCCCTCGCCCATCTCCACTGGATGCAGCCCACACGCAGCCACCTCACCTCGCTGGAGCCAAGAGACCCTGTGGTGGGACCCCATCCCCTCTGCTCCCTGCCACAAGCACCAGAGCTGCGCCACCTCCGAGCCCTCAGCAAGGAGAACAGCAGAGAACCAGCCCGGCACAAACAGCACCTGCTGGTGCTCTCTGGCAGCTCTGGGAAGGCAGCAGTGCCAGTGACACGGAGCCAGCAGGGCAAGGGACACTCTGCAGCCACATCCCATACAGCAATGGGAGAGGGAATGCTGCCTTGGACAGGGGCCGGGAGCACTTCCAGACTCAAATACTTGCCCTTCTTTCCTGGCATTTCCTTTCCTGGCTGAAATCTGATTCTTTTTTCTAGCACATGCATACAAAGCAAAAAAATTGTATTGCTTGGCCAAAGGATGTAGTTCAACATGAAATCACTTGGGATTTGATTTGCTCAATGAGAGTGAATCCTCTTGGGGTTGCAGCCAAGTGAAAAAAGGGGCTGAGAGCCAAGGATGCATTTGGGACTAAGCCTGCCTGATAACCCACAAGGGGAGCAGGTCCTTCTCCCAAGAAGAGAGACCAATCACCTCCTGAACATTTCCCCAATGAGCCAGTCCCAGACTGTGCAGACAGCTAGAGTGCACAGCCGATCCCTCTTGCCCACTTCCCATCCCAAAAGGGAGCAGCTGAGGACAGCACCAGGAAAAGCACATGGGCCAGAAGAGCTCAGAGACACAGGTGGAGCCTGCAAAAGGGAACGTGTATGTCAGAGAACGTGTCTGTGCAAGTGTGTGAGCACCGTGCGGGGTGGGAACAGGGGAAGGACCAGAAGGATAAAGGGTTTTGCATGGAAGGTAGCTCTGCTCTGAACCTTCACAAAGGTAATGTGTTGTGCCCCCCATTCCTACTCCTTGGCCCATCCTCACTTCTGCCCCTGCCTGACCTGCTCTGAGCTGGGGAACCCCCACAACCCTCCCAAGAAACTTGCTCTCAGCTTTGCACTGGAGTTAATATACAGCGCTCACTGCCACTCCCTCATTCACTATTCTGTTTACTGGTATTTTAATACTGATGTTTATTTTTAAGATATAAATAAAATTTAAAGTTATTTTGAAATATTACAGTGACATCTGCAGTCTCCTGCCTTCATGTCTGGCTTACAAGAGCTGCAGCAGAGCACAGCCTGGCACAGCCCCTGACCTGAGCAGGTGACCCCACATTCCAAGTCACGCAGTGCAAGTTTATGCCTGGCTACATCATTCAGTCTGGTTTTCTTCCTGCTGAAGTGTCCTAGGCAGCTGCAGCAGGGTCTTTGCCCATTTCATTCTGCAGGACCAGCTGAGGCCTGCACTGCCCCTGGTTCTCTGTGGTGCTGGTATTACACTGCACCATTAAAGGGCAATCACCAAACCAAGTGTGAGGATGCAAACTGCCTCCCTCCTCAGGTGGCCAGGACCAGGCTGACACCACAGGGATCTTCCAGAAAGGATAAAGCTCTCTAAGCCACTCCCCCACTCACTGAGCACCCAGGGCTGGCAGGGGCCAGAGCAAGTATTCCTGGGTCACTGATGAAGCTGTGAAGGAGTAAACAGCAGCCACAGAACTGAACTCAGAGGACTTCTGGCACACACGACCAGTTCTGACCTCTGCTGCATCACACGAGCCAGGGAGCACAGCCTTGTGCTAATCCTCTGAAACAGAAACGCCCAAAGAATCAGATTACACCAAGCAACAGCATGGACACGAAGGGCTTTCTCCATGGCACAAACTCCTCAGCTCATGTCGCCCATGAGCTGCCCAGGGCATAACTAAAACTGGCAAAAAGGACAAATCCAACACTGACATCAGCCCTGCAGCAGTGCCTGCTCCAGTTGAACATTTTGCACAACTGTTCCAGCAGCACTCTGCTTAGCTTTAGGACACCCAAATCCTCAGTCACACCCACCACCCAAGTGCCTCAGTCAAGCTCAGGACACTAGACAAAAACCACACCCATCAGAGACCACACATGAGAGGCTGCAGCTCCAACTCCCCAAACACACCACAAACATGGACCACTCCACAAGTAGGTAAAGAACACCAGTCCTTAAAAACCTACTCTCGAACCACAGCACAGTTTTAAGGCTCATTCTAAACTTTTCAGCCCTACTTTTAATTTATGTAATATCCTGAAACAACCCATCTTGCTAACTGACTTTGTGGTGGAAGGGAAAGCCAAAGAAAGCGAGATGGAGGAGTCAATAAATCAAAAAGGAGTGACAAGCACTTGCTCTCTGTGGCTGACTGCCAGAAGTAGGTATATTTATGGCAGCATTCACAGAGCAGTTTACTAAGGACAGAGAGAAGCAGCAGCCTGTTGCTTTGTAAGCTGGTACCAAGCTTGACTTTCAACTTGTGATTTAATTCCACCGAGGTCCAGTAAGTTTCCACTTCACATACAGAAAATCGCTTACCAGGAAGGTCAGGATTGAGGCTACTGTATTCAAAACAGAATTATTTTTGTTGCGACAGGTCACTAAAGATGCAGTAACACAACGATATTATAACGAGGACACCGTGCCCTGCAACAAGCAGAGCATGTTGCTACTGAGCCCGAGGAAAGCGGCAGGTGCTGAGGTGTGAGACAAACCAGAGGTGAGTGACACCCGGGCAAGGAGCTACTGGAAAAACCCTTTATTGCAGCGCCACGGCCGCCACGCTCCTCCGCACCCGCGGCCGAGCGAGCTGCGCCGGGCTCCATCCCCCGACGGCCGAGGGGCGGCCCCGGTGCCCTCAGCGCAGCCGCCGCGCCTCGCGCTCCGACTCCAGCAGGGTCAGAACGTCGCCCTCGCGCACCGGCCCCTTCACGTTGCGGATGATGGAGCGGCTGGTGTCGTCCATGAACTCCACGCGCACCTGCGGGGCGGGACCGCGTCAGCCCGGCCGGGCCCGGCCCGCGGCACCGCGCCCGGCCCGGCCGCTCACCTGAGTGCACTGCCCCTGAGAGCCGGTCCGGCCCAGCACCTTGGTGACCTGCGGGGACAGAGCGGACAGTCAGCGCGGTGCGGCCCGCGCGGCCCAACCGGCCCCGGAGCCCGAACCCACCCTGGCCAGCTTGATGGGCTGCACGCGGCTCGTGTCCATGGCGGCTCCGGGGCGCGGAAAGGCGGCGCGGCGCCTCCCGCCGCCTTATAAAGCTCCAAGTCTCGCGAGACCCAGCGCTCCGCGCGCGCGCTCCCGGCGCCCCCTGCGCCCCTGCCCTTCACCGCGGCCAAGATGGCGACGGCAACTCGTCTGATCCAGCGGCTCCGCAACTTCCTGGCGGGGGTAAGCGCGCCGCGCTCGGGGCTCTCCTGCCCCGCGGGAAGCCGCGCTGCGCCCCCGGCTCCGCGGAGCCCCCGGCGCAGGGCGGCAGCCCCGCCTGAGCCGCTGTGGCCTTGCCTTGCAGCGGGATCTCCAGGCGAAGCTGCAGCTGCGCTACGAGGAGATCTCTAAGAGGTGCTGGGGCCGGGCCGGGCGGGCGCTGAGCCGCCCCCAGCTCGGCCCCGCCGCTGACGCTCGGGTGTTCTCTGCCTAGGAGCCAGCCGCCGCCGCGGCTCCCGGTGGGCCCCAGCCACAAGCTGGCCGATAACTATTACTGCGGCCGGGACGGGCGCCGGGAGTCCGCGCCGCCCGTGGTGGTGGCGGCGGCGCAGAGAACCCTGCCCGCGGGGACACCGGCCGCCAGGTGCGTCTGACCTGACACGGGCGGCGCGTGTTTGTAGGGGAGCACAGAACGCGTCCAGCGGCAGCGGGGAGGCGCTCCGGGTGGCAGAAGAATGTGCAGCTGTTTAATTGGGTCTATATCTCCTTGAAAATAAGTGGGGCGGGACGAAGTTACTCTGCTTTGATGAGACCTCACCTGGAGCATCTGTGTCAGCTCTGGGGCCTCCAAGAAAGGACCTGTTGCAACGAGTCCAAAGGAATCCAGGAGATGCTCCAAGGGCTGGAGCCCCTCTGCTCTGGAGTCAGGCTGGGAGAGCTGGGGGTGTTCACCTGAAGAAGAGACGGATCCAGGGAGAGCTGAGAGCCCCTTCCAGGGCATGAAGGGTCTCCAGGAGAGGGACTTGGGACAGGACAATGGGGAATGGCTTCCACTGCCATTTATAACACTTCCACTGTCATTTATAACACTTCCCAGAAAAGCTGTGGCTGTCCCATCCGTGGAAATGTTCGAGGTTGGGGAGGGCTTGGAGCCACCTGGGATGGTGGAAGGTGTTCCTGGGGCTAGAATGAGGTGGGCTTTAATGTCCCACCCAATCCAAACCATTCTGTGGCTCTGATTAGCAAACACCTCCAGCACTACTTTGCAGCCTGGACTTCTGGTTAAATTCAAGTGTCATTTCCAGAGCGTTGCTAAAACCTCTTCTCTCTCCTCTTTTCTCTACCCCAGTTCAGGCACTTCAGTGACAACAACGGGGAAGAAACCAGTGACGCCAGGACCACCACCTAGGAAGTGGCAAATTTCCAAGGATGAGCCCTACTTGTGAGCAGGGAGTGAACTGAGGCTGTGGATGGGCACAGGTGGTTCCATAGCAGCCCTGATGAGGAGTCTGTGCTGCACGTGGCTGCACACCGCTGGAGGGATCTGATGTCTGATTAATAACTGTATATAAAGCTATGATTACCCCCTATTTTTTCTATTTTGTTTGATTCACCCAAGTTACTGCTGTTAATACCAGTGTATTTGGTTGGTTTGAATAGTGACACAGTCCAGGAGCATTTGTAAGCTGTAGTCAGTCAACGAAGAGCAGAGCTGAGTAAAGCAGAAGAGCAGAGCTGAGTAAAGCTCAGCCTCACTCACGGGGCTCCCCCGGGCCCAGGTTGTGCGGTAAACGTTCAGCAGCCTGGGGCGCGCCCCCAGCTCGCCGGTGCCGCTGTCAGCGCCGCCCGCCCGGTGCCGCTGGGTGTGCGGGGCCCGCGGAGCGCGCGGCGGGCCCTGGCGCTGTCCGGGCCGGAGCGCGGGCCCGGCTCCGGGGCTGGGCGCGCCCTCCCCGCTCACGTGACGCCGCCCCGGAGCGCGCGGGGTGGGCGGGGCCTCCTCAAGGGCGCGCGCTCCGCCCCCGCGGACAGCCCGTCGGTGGAGGTCGGGCTTGAGCGCACGCGCTTTTCCTGCGCGCTCGTAGCAGCGCGGCGGCCCCGCGAGTCCCTCCGGTGCGGGCCCGCGGCATGGCCGAGCCGCGGCTGCTGCCGCTGGGGCTCCCGCTGCTGCTGCTGCTGCCGCTGCCGGTGCTGCTGCTCCCGCCGGGCCACGGTGAGCTGGGGGAGCGGCCGGGCGGGCGGCGCCCATTGGTTCCCCGCGCACGCCCTTCGCTCTCATTGGCTGGAGCGCTCGTGCGCCCCGCGCGCAGGGTCCGTGCGCTGAGGGGCGCGGGGGGGGGGGGTCTCGCTGGGCCCCCCGGGCTCCCCTCACGCGCCCGTCCCGCAGCCGCCCCGTCCGCCTGCCGCCCGGACCAGTTCCAGTGCGCGCCCGGCGCCCGCTGCTTCCCTCAGGACTGGCGCTGCGACGGCCACCCCGACTGCGAGGACGACGGGGACGAGCGGGGCTGCGGCACGGCGGCCGCCGCGGAGCCGAGTGCCGGCGGCCCCGCCGTGACCCCGCCGAGGAGCTCGGCGGTGCCGCTGGCCGGCAGCGCAGGTACGGGGCCGCGGGGGCGGGCCGGACCGAAGCCTTTGTTCCCCGCCGTCTCCGGCCGATCCGGGCCAGCTGCGGTCACCGCGGGCCACTGCGGCTGGGACCCGCACCTTTGGTGCCGCTCTTCTGGTGGGACCGGCAGTGACCCCCCCGGGCTCCCTCAGGAAGGGCTCTTGAGGGACTTCCTTCATTCTTCCAGAACGTGCAACTCCCAGCAGCTGCTTCGAGGAGACGCTGGAATCTCTCCACCTCCCGAGCTGCTCCGATCTCTGGGGAGCGGGGGGCTGAAGGGAGGAGGATGAGGAGGAAGTTCTGGCCGGCAGGGCTGGTCAGGAGCTGCAGACAGCGTCTGGGCTTGTGTCTGCACCCCAGTACTGTCGGTACCAGGGCTGCTCGGCTCTGGAGCATCCTTTGTCAGCCCCTTGGGCTGGCTGGGGTGCCTGGGAGGGCGCTTCTGGCTTCCCTCACCCGGGGCTTTCCGAGGGGGATTACTGCAGGTCTGAGGCACTGGGTTTGATGCCTGCACCTGTTCAATTGGCAGGTGAGGCGAAGGGCTGTGCTTTGATTGTACCTTTGGCATCCCAGTGCCACGAGGACAGGCTGGGATGCTGCAGTTCCAGCTCCAGCTGGGAAGTTTCCCACCTTTCCCTGTTAGGCATTTCTAGCAGGACTTTTTTCCTCCAGTGTGGGTTAATCACAGTAGCGGCAGATAAGGTTTTGTTTAAATTGAAAAAGGCCTCTTGGTGCTCTTGAGCTGGGAACTCAGTCAGATGTGGATTAAAGAAAGACTGCTTTGAGTACTGACCATAAGGTGAGTTGGAAGCTTCATGGATTTGTTTCTCTTTCCTCACAGAGCCTTCAGCTACACCTGAGCCTGAGATCTCTGTGCCATCGAGGAGCCAAAGGTTACACGTGGATCTTGATTGTTGCAGGTATGTGAGACTCAAGTGCTGCACATGGTCTTGGACCTGCCTGCCTTGGGCTGTAAGTTGAGTATCCTGTGGGGTCCATTCCAGTCCTGTACCAGTAGCTGCTTTTGCTGGGCTGGGAGGGCTAAGGGAGGCCTGGCACCACAGCTTAATTATTGCTCTGCCTTGGGTGTGTTGTGTCCTTGGAAAGGCTATTCCATGCCATCTGGCACTGGCTCACCTCCTCTCTGTCTGTCCCTTGACCTCGAGGGATGCTGCTCACCTCTGGTTGTTGCCTCATGGTGTTGAGCAGCAGAACCTGGTCCCAAGATCAGGGCAGTGAGTGGGTTTCTGCTTGTGCATTCTCCTCTCCAGGGCTCCTGATCATCCTGGTAGCTGCAGGTTCTGTTGCTGTGTGGGGTCTGTCCAAAGCAAAATGCAGATCTAACACCTCCAGTCTTGAGAAAGCATCCAGGGAGCAGCTGATGCCTGGGAGCCAGAAAGGCTCCTTGCCCTGAAGGGTAAGTGTTTTGCATCCCATGTGTCTGAGGGAGGAATCCCTTCTTGCCCTGTGTTTCTGGCTTCTAGAGCTTTCCCTTTTGGGGGTAAGTTTTCCCAGCTTCCCTGATGCTTGCCAACCAGGTGCATGGGGTTTCAGTCTGTCCTGCAGCAGCAGAACTCTCCCCTTTCCTCCCTGCTGCCAAGGACATGGAAAAGTCCTGCTGAAATACTGATCTGCTGGTGTGGGATTTTTTTCTTCCATTTTGCATAAATTGAAACTAGGTTTCTTCCCAAATGATTGTCAATAACCAAGAGTTTTTCTGGCTTTGTAACAGGGATCCTTATCTGAAGGTGATAAGGTGGGACTAGCCTTGTCTGTCTCCTGCTCACCACAGAGCCAGCTCTCAAATCTGCACTGTAACATGGAATACCAAGAGAATGCTCCCTTTGCAAGTGGGTCTTAGATTGTGGGACTACTTTGGCTCCAGAAATAGCACAGGGCCTTCCCTGGCACTGTGACATCAGCACTCCCAAAGGTGACAGAAATGTCTCCATTGTTCTGCATGACAGTCATTACTGCTGATGCCCACCAGTGTGGCCTCAGACCCAAAGATGCTTTTCTCCTTGAAATGCCAGGTGTGGCTCAACTGTCTCCTTTCCACTTCCAGCCAAGAGCCTTTTTACATCTGCCCCATTCTTTTCCCTGGATTTTGTCAGGGAGCAGGAGCTTCCTCACCTATTTCCATAGGCACTCACTGCACAGATCAGACAAATACTCCATGCCCTCACTGCTGTTTGATGCTGCTCCATCCCACCCATGGGACACTTTTACTGACACTGCCACCACGGGGGTGACAACAGTTTTGCTGTGCTGTCACCTGAGCCCACATGGGGCAAAGACCTCCTCAGCCCTGGGCTGGCATCTCCTCTCACACTCCCTTCCACAAACATCTCCACCCTTGGCAGACCTGTTCTGCCCACCCCAGTGCTGAGTGCTGCGTGGGGCTCCTGTTGACACTCTTAATGGTGTCTTGCTTAAAACTGTTCTGACATGAGTGGTGTCCCTTGAGGGTCTGTGCTGGGACCAGTGCTGTTCTGTGTTTTCATCAGTGGTGTGTAGGTGGGATCAAGTGGACCCCCAGCCAGTCTGAGGATGGGACCAGGCTGGGGAGGGGGATGTCATCCAGAAGGACCTTCACACCCACAGGAGCCTCATGAAGTTTGACAAGATCAAGTGCAAGGTCCTGCACCTTTGTTAGGGCAAACCCTGGAGAAGAGACAGCTCTGGGGGGATGTTGTGTCTTGTCCCTGTCTAAAGGGGGATTGTAAGAAAGATGGAGAGGGGCTTTTCACCAAGGCCTGTCAGGACAAGGGGAACAGATACAAACTGACAGAGGGCTTAGGTAGGACATGAAGGAGGATTTTGTGGTGAGGCCCTGGCACTGGTTGCTCAGAGCAGCTGTGACTGCCCCATCCCTGGGACCAAGCTGGACAGGGCTCTGAGCATCTCGGTCTAGTGGAGGTGTCCCTGGAAATAAGTCATGTCTTGGGTCAGGCACTGTGTGGCACGTGGAGCCCCGGCCAAAGGACTCAGTGCTGTGCATCTCTCAGACCTGTCTGTGCAGGGGCAGGTTAGTGCCCAGAGCCTCTGGGTCAGCACTGGCCATGTGCACCCTGCACAAGTGTTCACTAAGTGCTCCAAGCTGCTGCCTTGGCTGCTCACCTCTGTGCCTTGAAGGTGGGAACTTGGCTTGCCAAGCAGACACCAATCATCAGCCTTGGAGCAGGAGTCTTCAGCTCCTGCATAGCATGTGAGTGCTGCCATACCCCATGGGAGAAACTTCTACACGTGGTGTGGAGTCCTGAGTTATTCCAGACCTGCTCTTTTTAGTACCAAGGGGTCATTTGCAAGGGCACACCCAACCTTTTGTTTCCATAGGCATAGGTGGAGATAGCTGTGGTGACTGACACAGGAGAATAAAGAATGTGAAATTAACCAGTTCCAGAGTTTTTATTTTTCCTGGATGTGTGCATTTGCATGGATTGTGTATTTGGGAACACAGAATACAAATAGAGGGGCTGCATCACCTTTGGATTGTCACGTCCTGGGAGAGAGGACTTGGGTTGGGTGGGCTAATGTGGGGTGCTGGGGGGGAGCGAGTGCTGCTGTGCCTGCCTGGGACAGATTTGACTCCAGCACACACCAGCTGTAGCAGACAAAATTAAATAAGGAGCAAAGGCAGCAGAGAGAGTGGGGACAGGAGGAGCCGATACCATAGCAGCACCAGAGGTGCTAGTGCTGAGCTGGGGACGAGTGGGGAGCTCAGCCAAGAGCAGGGTGGAAAAAATGCCTGAAGCTGTCCCTTCTTTGCCAGGGCAGAGCACGAGGTGCAGGGTGGGAAGGGCTCCAGGAGTCCCAGCGGGACAGGGCTCAGAGGCGCCGCTGGAGCCCCGGAGCGGCAGGGCCGCGGGGCCGAGGCCAGCGCCACAGCTGGTCCCCGAGCTGCAGCTGCCCTGTGCTGCAGGGCAGAGCTCTTGCTCCGTGCCGTGGGGGGTGAGGCCCCGGGGCAAGCCCACGAGACAGTGCAGGCTTTGCTTTCTGCTCCCTGAGCTGAGTACTTCAGGGTTTGCAGAAACACATTTTATGGATCTTGTGCCAAAACTTGGCGTGGTGTTTCTGACAGCAACTTCCCTTCTGTCCAGTGCTAGAAGTGTTTTCATTGTTCTCATCCCCAGGCTCAGAGACTTCAATTGTAGCAAAGCCCAAGCTGCTTTCCAGGCCGGGAACATCTTTGAGCTGCACATCTCTGTATTTAATTAGACCAGTTCATGGAGATCAATGCGATGTTTTACATGTTAAAGGAGGATCATATTCCAGGATAAGACCTCAAAGATCAGCCTGTTTAATTTTGGTTCCACTTTTCCTCACAAATCCAAAGGATTATTTCCTCCTTTTCAGTTCCATTAGTTCAGAGGAACTTTTACTGCCTACTTGCATTGCCAGTATCCTGTTCCCTCTTCCTGCCCCTGCCTGGGTGAGTCGTGGGGCTGAAGGCTAATAGGATGGCACAGGACAGAGGCACGAGTGGGGCAGCCTGTCCTTGAGGGGATCTTCTCGGACACTGTGTGGACGTGGAGGTGGTTCCTTCACCTCATCCCTTCTAAATCTGCACTGTGGGACTTGAGGGATGAGCTGAGAGGTCGTGACCATCTCCTTCCCTGGCTGTGACAGCTGACAGCCAGGGCAGCTGCATTAGCCTTTAACGAAGGGCTGGTGCCAAGAGCAGCATCTGGTGTGGGGGTACAAAGTCAGTACAAATCCTGCGTGTCTGCACTTTCCTGTCCCATCCACGAGGGCGAATTGAGGCAAAGTTTCTGCTGATTTCCAGTTTGCTGTCGTGGATGTCCTTCCAGGAAACAGCATGTAGCAAATGCCAACAACTAATAAGAACAGAGTAAGGGAAAAGAGAAGTACAGAGCTAGAAATAGTTCTTTACATAAAGGACTAGTGCCTCAATCTCATTAGTGTCTTTAAGGAGCGGGCAGTTGGCCGCCTCCGAGTGCGGGGATGCGAACTGCAATCTGCTCCGCAATCGGCTTTGGGACCCCGGCAGGCGCACGTGGCGCGGGCTCAGCGGAGCCCCCGGGCAGCGCCGGTCCCGGGGCTGAGCAGCGCAGCGGCGTGCCCGGGGAGGCAGAGCCGCCGGGCCGGCACAGGCAGCCCGCGGGCGGCCGCACCATGCGGCAGCGGCGCGCCAGCCTCTCGGCCAGCCTGAAGATCGGGGACCGCCGCGGCCGCCGCCGCTCCCCCGAGGAAGAGGAGTCCTACATCCCGTTCGCACAGGACAGCCTGGTAAGGCAATGGAGCTCCATGCAAAACGTGGCAGATGGTAGCCGGGAGGAGAGCCAGACTCCCATCCAAAGGAACAAGTACCTGCTCAACATTAACGTGGGTGGCAAATTGTTCCAGATAGCTTACAAGGTACTGGCCCAGTATCCTATCACCCGGCTTGGGAAGCTGGCCCTCTATACAGACCCTGTGAAAAAGCTGCAGCTCTGTGATGACTACTTGGTGCAGAAGAATGAGTACTTCTTTGATAGAGATCCTTCAATTTTCCACTACATCTTCCACTTCTACCGCAGCGGGGTCCTGTGGGTGATGGACGAGATGTGCCCCAGTAACTTTGTAGAGGAAATCGAGTACTGGGGTATCCATCTGAAATACTCCCAACGCTGCTGCCGGATCCTGTTCGAGGAAAAGCAGGATGAGCTCAGTGAGTACCTGAAAATAGAGAAGGAGCTGGAGGCAGAACTGGAGCCCCTGGAGTCAGGGACGCAGTTCGATGGCAGATTTCTGGGTGGGTTTCGGAAGATGGTCTGGAACCTCATTGAGAACCCGTACTCTTCTGTCCCAGCCAAGATCATTGCTGTCATGTCAAGCTTCTTTGTGCTTATCTCCATTGTGGGCATGACACTGAGCACAGTGGAGGAGATGAAAAACAAGACAGGGAAAATGTGGATGGAGCAGATGGAGATGATCTGTGCCATCTTCTTCACCTCTGAGTACCTCATGCGACTCATATCCTCCTCCAGCTTCAAGAACTTTCTGCGGGCAGCGTTTAATGCTATAGACCTGGTGGCCATCCTGCCCTTCTACATCCAGATCCTCTTTGAAAACCTGGACGATGGAGACATGCAGTACCATGAGGAGCTGCACAAGGTGGAGAATGTCAGCAAGCTGGGCAAAGTCCTCAAGCTCATCAAGCTCATGAGGATCTTCCGTATCCTCAAGCTGGCGCGTCACTCCACCGGCCTGCGGGCCTTCAGCTTCACCATGCGCCAGTGCTACCAGCAGGTTTGCTGCCTCCTTCTCTTCATTGCCATGGGCGTCTTCACCTTCTCTGCTCTCATACACTCGGTGGAGCACGATGTCCCCGGCACCGACTTCACCAGCATCCCCTGCGCCTGGTGGTGGGCAGCGGTAAGGAGGGGACGGGCTGCCCGGCCAGGGTCACCTCTGCTGCTGGCCAGGAGGCAGGAGGGGCCCGGCCTTGCAGCAGCTCAGTCATGGTGGGACACCCAGAGCCCTGCGTGCTCTGAGAAAATAAATCACAGGCTTAGACTAAGCTCAAAAGCTGGTGCTGAAGTGGGATGTGGGACAGAGGTGGTGGCTTGGGAGGCTCCTGGCCTGAGTAGAACCAGGGGGATGAGACTCAGTTTTATCTGTCGTGGGATCCAATGTTGAGTGGATGCAGCCTGTGGGCATGGGGGCAGCCTGGGGCCTGGGCAGCATTGCAGCCTCGCTGAGCTTGAGGGACCTTTGTGGGTCTGAGATGGGGAGCCCAGGGCTGCACGTGGGACCCAGTCACACTGCGCCTCAGCTTGTGTCATAAGACTGGGGTGTGCTGCCCGTTCCTGCCCTGCTTGTGCCAGGGGCTGGCAGCTCTGCAGAGCTGAGCAGTGCAATAAACCTGGGATTACCTCTGAGACAGGGAGCAGCTAAAGCATTTGAGAGCCACGGGTTATGAGGACATTTTGATTTACAGATTGAATGATCCCACAGATCACTTCTGCTCTTATAATCCCCTTTGACCACAAAAAGCTACCTGTTTCAAATTCATCCCTCCTCAAGGAAGGGCAAAATCACTCAGCAACAGCACCAGGTTCAAGTGTTTCAACACCCCAGGCTGAGCCTGGCTCTGGGAGCACTCCCTGCCAGCCCCAAACCTCTCTGGCCTCAGCTCTCAGTCTGTACCCACAGCCCTGCTCCCCAGTTACTAAACATGGTTCATTCCCAGGCAATGGCTCTGTTTCCCCTGGAGGGAGGCTCCAGGAAGCTTTGTTTGTCTGGCAGCAGGCAGCTCACAGCCAGGAAGCTCTGGAGCCACAGTTCTGAGGGGGAGGAAGCTCCAGCAGACACCGACTGCTGGGGAAGGCTCAGCTGCCTTTGAAGGGACACGCACAAAGCAGTGAGGGAGCAGGATCTGGCCTCTGATCTGTAATTCTGGGCTCAGCCAGCAGCTCCTTCCTTCAGCTCTGCCTGCTGGGCACGGCTGGACAGTGGAGCCCTGCAGGCTCTGGAGAGGGGACAGCTCAGCTGGCTGCCCTTGGGGTCAGGGTCGGGCATGGTCACAGGAGACTGGTGGCTCCACAGAGGGGTGGGAGGGAGTTCCAGCACCAGCCAGCATGGTCTGCTGGGCTCGTTCCCGTGGGATTTTATCCTCTTCTGTCCCTGCACAGGTCAGCCTCTCCACGGTGGGCTACGGCGACACTGTGCCTGACACAATCCTCGGCAGGATGGTGGCTTTTGTCTGCATCTCCTTCGGCATCATCCTCAATGGAATGCCCATCTCCATTCTCTACAACAAGTTTTCTGACTACTACGCCAAGCTGAAGGCCCACGAGATGAGCCAGTCACTTCAGCTTTCCAGGAGGATGCGCCTGAAGCAGCGCGTGCTGCGGAAGCTGTCGCGGTGCTGGGGCGCTGACCCCCGGCCCTGCCGCTGACCACGGCTGCCCCGGCCCCCCCCAGCAGCTCCTGTGCCCCCCCAGCAGCTCCTGTGCCCCGGGGAGGCTCCAAGCCGTGGGCAGGGTCACACGGTGCCGGGGCTGCTGCCCGCTGGGCCCTGCCTGGCGCGGATGGCCGGGGCAGGGAGTTTGTCTGCCAGGGGCTGAGGCAAGGGCCAGCCTGGCCCCACCAGGAGTGAGGGGTGGGACTGAACTGCCCCTGTCTGCGGCAGGCAGCCCAGAGTGGCACGTGCAGGCTCTCTGCTCCCCACTGCGTGGGACACACACAGCTGCCCCTGCCCAGGCCCGGGGCTCCCTCCCAGCCCAGCAGCCCAGGCCGAGTCCCGTGTGGGGGTTTGGGTAAAGGCCCAGAGGAAAGGCTACAGCCGTGCATCCTTCCAGCCAAATCTGCTCCTCTTCCCACTGCCCTGCAGCTGGGGCACAGCCCTGACTCAGGATGCTGCTGTGATGGGCCCACAGGCAATACAGGCACACAGAGCTTGCAGCCAGAGCACCCCCAGGAACAAGTGTTTAATAAACTAGGCCCAAACCTTCATTGTCATGGATTCTTGTCCAGCCACTGTGTGTGATTCAGTAAACTGCTCATCATCTGAGGTGAGGAGAGCACATCTCCCCAGGGCTCGCAAGGACAGGGCTCTCAGGAATGCAGATGGGGCTGTCCATGCACTAGTTTTGGAATGAGTTTCTTTGGCCTGGGTGCACTGAGACTGCAGCTGGGATGTGTATCTGATCAGGACACACCAGCTGGCTCTGCCCTGTGCTTACATCATGGGAGGCAGTGGGGGACATGTCTGGGGGAGGATCTGCCCTCCAGGGTGGGACCATGTCCAGCCAACGGGTCTCCTGAAGGGATGGACCCTGCCCTTGGGTGAGATGGAAAGAGGGACCTCGGGCTGCAGGGAGGGTTGGTGTGGGGCAGGGCCAGCAGCTGCTGGTGCTGCTTCCAGGTGAGCAGGGGGAGGAACCTGGTACCAGCCAGGTCAGGGGCAATTCCCTCACTTGTGAGCTGGGCCTGGACATGCAGAGGTGTCAGGGGACTCCTGGGTATGGGCCTGTGGCCAAGCTGCTGATGTTGGAAACTTGGAAAGAGACTTGCAGGAGCTGAGCTCTGGCAGGGACAGTCACACTGCCACTTAGAGCTGGTGTGAGAGGACCCTGCCCTGACCACCAACACCTAGCCCACCCTCCAGGAGCCCACATTGACACCCAGCCTCTGTACACCTCCCCAGCCTGACCTGGCCCCACAGTGCTGGCAGCTCCTGTTCCCACCCCATTTCTGTTCCATGAGGAGCATTCTCTCTGGGCACAGCAGTTTCCTTCTTCCCCCAGAGCTCTGCCTGGGTTTCAGCTGCTATAGAGTTCATTTTCTTCCCAGTGGCTAGTACAATGCTGTATTTTAGATTCAGGGTGAGAATAATCTTGATCACTGACTGATCTCTCAGCAGCTGATTGCTGCTAGGAGACAGGCTGGGCACAGATCAGTGGGTGCTGAGCAACTGGGTATCAGGCATCACTTGTTTGTCCTGGGGTTTATGACTCCCTCCTTTTGGTCTCCCTTTTTCATGACAAATGAAATTACAAATAATATTAAATATTACCATATTTTATTTTATTTCCATTATGGAACTTTCCTTATCTCAACCTACAGGTTTTACCTTTTCTTCTGATTCTCCTCCTCCCATCCCACCAGGGTGGAGGGGTCGGCCAGCTGGTGCTTAGTTGCCATCTGGGGTTAAATCACAGCAGCCACAACCCACTGACCCCAGCAGCACCAGCTCCAGGCACCTCTGTACACACCCCCATCCCACCCCAGACCATCACCACATTCCCCCAGCACTCCCAGTGCCTGCTCCTCTCCCTGCACCCCAGCTGCAGGCTGATGGAGCATTCACTGGGCACCTCTTCCCCTGGCCCCTGGGGACTGCACTGCAGCTGCATCTTTATCCCTCCACGTGCACCCCCTTCCTGCCCCTGCGAGATGTCTGCTTGCCCTGTTCCTGGCAGCAGGTCAGAGCCCACAGGCAGCCTTTGGAGCCCTGCACTTTTAAATAGTTGCTCTGAATTAATTTTACAAGTCACAGCAATGCAGGAATGTACAGACATTTACAGGACACTGTACAGGCAGTTTCTGTCATAAATTAGTGTTCTTGCTATATACATATAGTACAGCTTGCAGGAGCCTCTACACAGGCAGGGCCACCCGTGCCCCGCACAGGGCACCCCAAAATGGAGCTGCTGCTTCACACGGGCCCTTCGGGGTTGGTTCCATCAGAGCTTGGCCCTGTCAGAGGTGACCCCACCCAGGGCAGAGCCAGCACCACCCTGCTTTGCTCGTCCCCGTCTCTTTGAGAGGGTCTGGGGCCGAGCCCGCCGCGCTCGGGGGCAGCGGCGCCCGGAGCTCCTCCTGCTCAGTGGCAGCCGCAGCTCCCGGCCACCATGTCCTCGTACTGCTTGAGCACCACGTTCTCGTCGTCGTCGAAGTAGAGGAGGTTGATGGAGAAGAGCTTGTCGGGCACGCAGCAGGGCGTGCTGACGCCCTCGCTCAGCCGCAGCGCGTTGATGATGGACTGCACCGTGGCGTGGTTCGTCGGCCGCATGTTCTCGCCCAGGGGGAAGGGGCAGGAGCCTTTGCAGTGGAAGGCGTTGTACCCCCGAGGGGAGATGATCCAGCCAGACCAGCCGATCTCCTCAAAGTCCACGGACAGGGGATGCCTCTGGCAGGGCTGGATCCGGTCCAGCGAGCGTGTGCTGCGCGACCTGCCCGGCTCGGGCACCGGCACCCGGGCAGGGAGAGCGGGAGCCCGGGGCTCCAGATCTGCCAAAAGAGCATTCAGTGCCATCGGCCACTGCGTGAGCCTGGGCGGAGAGAAAACGCTGCAACCCCCCTGGCCTCCCCTCCCCACAGGTTTTGTCTGGAGCCCTCTGGTCACAGCCTGTCACCAGCCCAGAAAGAGCCGCTAGGAGGTGACAGCCAAACTTAAACCCAGCTTCACGTCTGCGAGCGGGCCACACCAGAAAGGACAGAGCCTCTCCCTCCAGCTGGGGAAGGAGGTTTGGGTTTGAGGAGCCCAGGCCTGGGGAGCACCCGGGAGGGGATGTTGGCCCCAAGGGCGCCGTGCCCGGCGTGCGGGACCCACCTGGGGCTGCGGGCAGCGACGCTCCGCGGCGCCCGTCGTCCGTGAAAAGCACCAGCATGGGCTTCTTGCTCTCGTGGTGGCCGCGGCCGGAGGCAAACTGCAGCGGGGGGGAGTCCAGCGGGCTCCCCCCCGGGCCCTGGACCGTCACCAGCAAACCCTGGTTGCTGCTTTCATCTGCGGTCCAGTCGCGAACCTGGGGAGCCAAAGCAGCGTCAGCAGGGACGGGACAGGCGCTGCTGCTGTCCCCGCAGCAGGACGGGGAGAACCGGCACCCCGGGGCCACACTCTGCCTTGGGAAGGGGCTGCAGCACAGGGGACACTGTGCAGGAGCCAGCACAGCACTCCTGCAGAGCAGCGAGACAACCTCAGGGAAGGATGAAGCAGCCCCGGGGCTCTGGGCAGGACTTTTCCCTCCCCCTCCCAGGGGATCTATCCCCCCATGTCACTGGGATGCATCCAGGAAACTACACTGGCACCTGAAAAGCTGCTGGGGGTGAAATGGGTTAAAAAAATTTCTGCATGTGAACCGCAGTATTCCCTCTGTGCTGCCCAAAACAAGGAAAAGCAACTCACAGCTGGTGTGATGGCAAAGACCTCCCAGCCCGAGGTTTGCAGCGAGACAAGCCGTGCTGCCAGCAGCTTCTTCCCTCCAGGGGCGTCTGGCTGGTCCTTCTCCAGCACCTGGTACACACTGACCTGGGGGAGGGAAAAGGTGGTCACCCCGGTGTGCTCTGCCCGAGGGGCTGATCCTGGACAGAGGCGTGGAGGGAGATGGGGACCTGTCGGCATGGATCTATAACAGCCTTGGTGAGCCTTGGCTGATGTTTGCACAAGCCAGAAGGGTATTTAAGTAACAGCCACGTTTAAATCACCGTGATTCTCTGTGAAACATTTGTTCATGTGATCCTAGAGCCAGGCCGTGCTCCCACTGCAGGCAGTGCACCAGCACCGTGGGCGCAGGCTGGGGGCAGCCCCTTCCCCATCCCATCCCCCTCCTCACCTGGCAGAAGTGATGCCTTTTGGGCCCTTCTGGGACCCTCGGCCAGAGGCGGAAGAGGTGCAGCTCTGCCGTCAGGATCTTCTCGTTTTTGGCCACGCTGGAGAGGACGAACAGGAACCGCATCTCCTCGCTGTGAGCTGGAGGGAAGGGCGCGTTGGGAAGCAGCCGGACCAGGGGCGGCACCGCCAGCGGCCGCGTTCAGCCCCTCCCCAGAGCCGCACCCCAGCGCCAAAAACCCCCTCCTTACTTTTATCCAGGAAGCTGCGCACCGTGTTGCCCTCCAGGATGTCGGGGTTCTTGGTGACACCATCCGCGTTGGCCACGGTGTTGAACAGATCCACCATGTACTGCGGCGGCTGCTTGAAGTGAGTCGGGGGCGCCGGAGGGTCTTCCATGCCGAAGACTTCCAGGAGTCTCTTCAGCGCCTCCGCCCGCCGGCTGGCCGCGCTGGCCGCGCTCGGGCAGGCGGGCTGGGCCAGGGCCAGCAGCAGCAGGACGGTGCCCAGCATGGCTCCGGCTCCCTGTCCCCGCACGGCCTCCCCGGCGCCGCATTTATAGCGCGCTGGAGAGCTGGACTGGAGCGGGATATGCACGGGAGCGATCAGGAGAGTAAAGAGAGCTAATTGCCGTGCTAACAAGGTGAGAAGCCCGGCTCCCGCGCCCCCGCGCCGATTAGCCCAGTACACAAGCGGCGGGCAGGGCGGCTCGCCCGGCGCTCCCCGCGCTGGCGGGGAACGGGGCGCGGGGCCCGCCCGCCCCTGGCCGGGTCTGGGCCGGGCTGCGTTTGCTCTCCGTAGGGGACTAACTGGATTTAATGACGGCACTAATGGCACAAATCGGAGGACCTTTGTGCGGAGGAATGCAGCCCATCAGGACGAGCATCCCCTCCCCATCCCGGTGCCGCAGCCGCTGCCGAGAGCGGGGGTCGCGGCGGGGCTCAGGGTCACTCGGGGGTCCCCACAGTGCCCGGGTCCCCTCTCTGGGGGCTCCGTGTCCTGCCGGGGAGCCGAGCCCACGGGGCAGAGCAGCTTCCAGCAGAGACCCCGGCGGAGCTGCAGCAGCAGCAGCCTCATCCAGCTTCCCTTTTGCCTTTTTTTAAGGTTGGTTTCCTGGAAACTAAAAGGAATTTGCTGCTAATTCCTGAGTGCTTGAACTTAATTAAATACCTGGCTAGTGGGATAAAAGCCAATTCTTTAGGTCTGGTTCTTCAATCACGGAGAAACTAAGCTGGTGCAGGTGGACATGCCACAGCTGCTATGGGAGTGAACGGGAAAAATTAGCATTAATTAACTAATTCGTCAACCGGCTGAAGCCCTGCTAGGACCACCTGATGGGAGACAAGGTGAAGGCTGACGTCCAGCGGTGCCCACAGTTTATTCCAACCCAAAGAGCTGTTAATTATGCAGAACGGGCACGGCGGCACCGACAGGCTGGGCTCAAGGGAGAGAGGAAGAGATCTGTATCCCGGGGATCCTCTCCCTGCTCTTCCCAGCTCACCAGCAGCATCTGGGGGTGCCTGCGGAGGGGACAGCTCTGCCCCAGCTTGCCCAGCTCCTGGTTCCCTCTCCTGTCTCTGGCTCCGGTTTGTAACCGGGAGCAGGCAGCCGTGCCCCAGCCCGTGCCCGACGCTGCATCCCCGGGATGGTGGATGCAGAGGCTCGTGGAGCTGCTCAGCGGAGCCCCGAGGACCTGCAAATTGCCCTTGATGTTTATTTTACAAGCTGCGAAGCATTTCGTAGAGGGTTCATTTATACCCGCTGGTTAAAGTAGCGTTTATTCGGAAGACAGGCTGGTCTCATTTCCATGCGCTGCAGACGGTCTGGGGGGCTCGGAGCCCCTCCCGCAGTCCCAGCGCGCTGTCCCCGCGCTCGCCCCCGCTGCGGGCTCGCTCCCGGCCGCTCCATCCTGCGCTTGTCACCGCCGCGAGTGGCCCCGCGTCCCGGGACAGCTTGTGCCCAGCCAGGCATTCCCCTCCGCCTGGGACTCCCTGCAGCTCGAGAAAAAACGGTGCGTCCCCAGCAGCCTCCCAGCGCAGTCATGGAAAAACCAGTAATCCCCAGTACTGCCCCAGTACAGCCCCAGTCCGTCACCAGCCCCCACGTCCTGCGCCTTCTGCTCAAGACAAGGGTAGAGCAGGATGGAGGAAAAGCATCTATTCCTTACTCCTGGAGTCCTCGTGAGCTGTCACCTCCCTCTGCCTGAGCAGAGCGGGTCTTTCTTCCTGCGTGGTTTGATTTGCTTCACTGAGCATGCAAAGAATCCCAGAATGGTTTGGGGTTGGAAGGGACCTTAAAGCTCATCCCATCCCACCCCTGCCATGGGGACACCTCCCACTGTCCCAGTGTCCAGCCTGGCCTGGGCACTGCCAGGGATCCAGGGGCAGCCACAGCTGCTCTGGGCACCTGTGCCAGGGCTGCCCACCCTGCCAGGGAACAATTCCTGCCCAAACATCCCACCCAGCCCTGCCCTCTGGCAGTGGCAGCCATTGCCCTGGCTCCTGTCCCTCCAGCCCTTGTCCCCAGCCCCTCTCCAGCTCTCCTGGAGCCCCTTCAGGCCCTGCCAGGGGCTCTGAGCTCTCCCTGGAGCTTCTCTTCTCCAGGTGAGCAGCCCCAGCTCTGCCAGGCTGTCCCCAGAGCAGAGGGGCTCCAGCCCTGCAGCATCCCCGTGGCCTTCCCTGGACTTGCTCCAACTGGTCCATGCCCTCCCTGTGCTGGGGACCTCTGTTTTTATACCCACACTCAACACACAGTCCTGCCCCTACAGCCTGAAACAACTGCCTGGACACTCCCTGCCCCATCAACCCCCTGCTCTTGTTGCCCCACGGCTTTGCCAGCAGGCGAGGGACAGGAGTGGCACACTCCAGGCTGCAGGAGCCACTGGCAGGATCTGACAGGAGTGGCAGATGTCGCTGGTGGGGGGACAGGGGCAGCTCCGCAGATGCTCTGGGGGACACAGGGGCAGCTCCCCCCGCCCGGGGCGCGGATGTGCGGGAGGGAGGGGGATGGATCTCGGCAGCTGTGCTCACCTAAGCAAGGCATCCCCCGAGCAGCAGCTGCCCAAGCACCTTCCCACATCGATTTCCTGCAAAGATTTGCAAAACAAAGGCACGAAAATGCCCCGCAGCACCTCAGCAGGGACACCCCAGGACCCTCCACTCTCCCTCCAGCCTCAGGGTCAGCATCCATCCCCAAAGGGCAGCAGCACGGCACAGCTGGGAAGAGGTATTCTGGGGGCATTTCAGTGGTTTTTGAGTCAGAGGTCCCTGTGCACAAAGCTATACTCAGCTAGACTTTGTCTGCTGAACTGAAGATATACCTAACAACTAAATATTTTTCAAAATAAATATCATTGTTCCTTAATTACTTTCTAAAAGAAATGCTCACTCCAAAGAAAAAGCCATTTGTTCCTTTATGGCCCTGATGTATGCACGAATTAGTGGCAGCAAAATACATTTTACAGCATGAGAGAATACAAATGTGAGGTTTTTACCACTCTAGTTTGATGCTAGTGTGAAGCTGCCGGTGTTAGAGCACCCACCCATCAGCTCAAAGCCCTCGTGAGGGCCCAGCTGAGCCCACCGGGGAGCAGCCAAACCCCCTGGAAACCTGCTTGAGCCATTCCTCCCTGTGTCCTGCAGAGCTCTGGATAATTTCATAGTATTCCACCTGGGGATACAATAGCATTTTCCCTTCATTCCGCAGTTCTCCGTGTCTGAACTTTGTGGGCACACAGAAAAGTCCATTTGCAAGGAAACAAGAAGGAAAATGAACCTGGGGCTGCACCCAGGGTTCTTGCAGCAGCAGCACAGACTGTCCTGCTTTGGCATCCAGCACCCACTGGAAATGGCTGCTCTCTTTTTCAGGGTCCCAGCTGGGAGTTTGGGGCTCATTCTTTCACCAGCTCAGGGCTCTAGTGGTCGGTTTTGTTGCTCCATCCCAGTTTCAGACCATGAGGAAAGGGAGGTTATTGTGGGTCCAGGCTGTGAAAGGCTCAGCTCTGGGCAGTGAGCACAAGCCACTGCACGTTATCTCTGACAAAAACTGTATTTGAACACAAAACATTGATGGCAGCACTCTTCCCAGAGCCACACTCTCACACCAGGGATGGGGAATGTGATGTAGCATTTACCCATTCAGCATTCCCCTCTGGATTTGCCAGGGACTGTGCCCTGAACGGGCCTGGAGCCAGTGGTAGGGGCTCTCCTGGAGATGAATCCCCAGACACCCCGGAGGGTTTGAGCTGCACTGGGCTCCCCACAGGAGCTGCAGGTGTGGGAAGGGAAGGGAAGGGAAGGGAAGGGAAGGGAAGGGAAGGGAAGGGAAGGGAAGGGAAGGGAAGGGAAGGGAAGGGAAGGGAAGGGAAGGGAAGGGAAGGGAAGGGAAGGGAAGGGAAGGGAAGGGAAGGGAAGGGAAGGGAAGGGAAGGGAAGGGAAGGGAAAGCCCCAGTTCTGGGGTGTGGGATGAAGGAATGCTGGTACTAGAGGGGTGGAAGGCGGGGGTGGACAATGGCCCCAGCTCTGGGGATGAAGAACAAAATCCTGCTTTGCCTTTTCTTTCCTTATTCAGCTTTAACTCAACGAAAAACGCCCAGGGCACAAAGCACTTCTGGATTTGAAATTCCCAGTTTGTTTGCAGAGGTGGGGGGAGGGGAGGGGGGCTCTGGGTGGGCACCCCAATGCCACATCCCTGCTGTGCCACCCCCACAGCAGGACATGCCACCCCAGGGCCCAGCACCTGGAGAGAAGGGACAAGGATCCTCCAGCTGCAGCTACATTGCCTGGAAGGGCAGAGGCACAGACTGTCCTGCACAGTCTGGGGTGATCTGGGCAGAAAGAAACCACCTTGTTTCTGTGCTAAACCCCCCGGCTTTTCTCCCCTCACCAAGGACATCAGGGTTAAAAATCTCCACGGCACGAGCTAGAGGAAGGGAGAAGGAGGGCTGAGCTGCTGGCCAAGTGCGCTTTGGGCTCTACCTGGGCTGGCCCTGCCCTGCCCCGGCCCCGGCTGCGGACCCTGCGGGGTTAGTGCTTGGCTCCCGGCTCTTAACGAGCTCTCAGGGCTTCCTGCCCCCTCCCTGCTGTTCAGCAGCTACCGCTGGAGATTTCTTTGTTCCAGGATGGAGCTGTTCCCAGAGGAAGGAAAAGTGATTTCTGAAAGTAAATATCTCTGCGATGGCTTAAGTGTAGGACACAAAATGACGATGGATTTCTGGGTGAGGTTTTAACATCCTTCTCCAGCCCCGTCCCCATCCCCCTGATGTTTCCAAGTCTTCACCATGACACTGAAAGTACCGGCCCGACTTTACGAGGGAAGATGGAGAAGGAAAGTGCAGAGACCTGCCCTAGGGCGGAGGCGGAGCTGGCGGCGAGTCCACATTTGTCAGCCCTGGGCTATTACCATGAACTCCCCTCCCCGGGGCGACAAGAACCGTCCAGCACCTTCCACTGACACGTCTGGGAAGTAAATGCTGATTCTCCCAGCTGTGGAAGAAAGCACTTCACGCTGCCTAATTGCCTTTTCCACTTGCAGCCGGATAAGCAGCAGCTGCTGCCCCGGGAGGGGACCCGGGCTCGGGCAGAGCCCTGCGGGTCTCACCCCGGGATGAATCCCCGAGGATGAATCCCCGAGGTGAATTCCCCGAGGTGAATTCCCTGGGATGAATCCCCGAGGTGAATTCCCCGAGGTGAATTCCCTGGGATGAATTCCTCGAGGTGAATTCCCCGAGGTGAAATCCCTGGGATGAATTCCGCGGGATGAATCCCCGAGGTGAATTCCCCGGGATGGATTCCCCGGGGTGAATTCCCCGAGGTGAAATCCCTGGGATGAATTCCGCGGGATGAATCCCCGAGGTGAATTCCCCGGGATGGATTCCTCGAGATGGATTCACCGGGATGAATCCCCCGAGGTGAATCCCCCGGGATGAATCCCCTGGGATGAATTCCCAGGGATGAACTCCCCGAAGTGAATTCCCCGAGGTGAACTCCCCGAGGTGAATCCCCTGGGATGAATTCCCAGGGATAAACTCCCCGGGGTGAATTCCCCGAGGTGAACTCCCCGAGGTGAATTCCCCAGGATGAATCCTCCGGGATGAACTCCCCGAGGTGAATTCCCTGGGATGAATCCTCCGGGATGAACTCCCCGAGGTGAATCCCCCGAGGTGAATTCCCCGGGATGAACCCCCCGAGGTGAATTCCGAGCTGACCCAGCGCTCCGCGGGCTCTGTCCCTCCCTAGCGGCGATGTCCCAGCCCTGCCGCTGCAGCTGCCGGGAGCTTTGAAAGAATTGGGCTTTAGAAATGCCACAAAATTACACCAGCAAATTCCAGGACATGGGATTTGTCAAACAGTTGTGGTAAATCATTTCAACACCACTTTCAATTCTGATAAAATCAGTTCATCTCCATGACGTGACTGGGGTTATTTTGAGTGAACTCGTGGAACAGCTCAGCAGTTGACAATGAATGAGTTCAGCTTTGTCCCAGTGGGAGGTTTTGACCCATCTGGAATGATTCAGTTTGGAGTTTCCACGTCCAAGTCGATTTTTGAACCCACTGTAGCTCACCAGTACTAAAAGGCATTTCAGACTGCTGGTAAAGGAGCCCCATTTTCCAGGGCTCTGTTTCCAGCAGAGCTTTTATCATCAGGTTGGTTTCCTTGCTTTGGTTGGGAGGGTTGGAGCAGCGACCCCCGGGTCCCTCCCAGCTGGGCTACTCTGATTCCTGCTCCCTGGCCAGGGGACATTTCCCTGCACATGAGGTGGCTGTGTCCCCATCCTCACCCACACACAGCAGAGAACTCCCCCTGTGTGTAAAGGGCCAGCAACAGCAAACTCAGCCCCAAAACACAATGTTCTGTGATTCTGTGATATATTTTCATCATTATTTATTCTTTTAAAGTTGTCCCTGAAGCTGACAAGGTGCCACTGCTTTTAACAGCTTTTAATTTGGATATGATAATTTTATCATTCCTAACACAAGAAGCTGGTGTCTGGGAAACACTAAAGGTTAAATTTGTACAAGTGCTGCTCTTGTGCACTGAAAAATCCTAAGAAACCTCAGAATGTGAAGCTGTTGTGTCCTTACAGCCACTGCAAAGGGGAACTGGGCCCACAGACTGCCTCTGAAGGCCACAGACTTTTTTCTGATGAACCAATGGAGCTACTTTCTATTTTCTCTGCTTTCTCTACTTTTACAGGGCAGCTTGTTGTCCTGTTGATAGCACTTACATCAATCCTGGGGAGCAAAAGTCTGCAGTTGTCCTGAACTTATGCAGCAATAAACAGCTAATTCAAACACAGAATCAGTGGTGCAGCTCAGGTCAGGGAACTGAACTCCTTTGTGCAAAGGAACAGACTCAAGGGTCAGGCCACTCATCAGTTCCTGTGCTACAAAAGATGTTGAAGTGTTGGATTATCTGGGCAACAAGTCCCCAGTAAATTTCTATCCTTAGTCCCCGAAGGGAAAAGTCACTTGGAGAACTTAAACATAAAAAGCAGCTAAGGGATGGGCAGGGTGTGAGTGTGGAAGCAGCAAGAATCTTGGTGTCTGGAGGGGGAAGGGGAACTCGGGAGCTGTGGCTGTGCTCAAGGCCAGGCTGGGCAGGGCTTGGAGCGACCTGCTCCAGTGGGAGGTGTCTGGTGGAACAACATGAGCTCCAAGCCCAACTCCATGATTCTGTGAACTCACTGTGCCTCCTGCAGCCCCCTCTGCAAACAGATCTCCCTGCTCCTCCACTCTGCCAGCAGCTCCTGCACCTGCAGGCACAAACCACTGGTTACAATTCCCCACCTCACCAGGCTGAGCTGGGATGAGGCACTGAGAGCCCAGCACAGCTCCAGCACTCCCTAGCCTGAACTGAACGGCTCCAGCACAAAGAGACTTTGTTATAGATGGACATGACACATCTGACCTGGCCAGGTGGGCTGCATACCCTGTTTACTCACCCCACAGAAAATACTCTGGCACTGTCTATCTGCTCTCTTCTACCTCTCTTCTACTGCAGAGCTGGGTAAAAGGAGTCCTCCCACAGCACAAAGGAGCTCATGGGCACTAAACCCCCTGAGCCTCCTGCACAGACTCCCCCTGACATTCCCCTGGAACGGATGCCTTGAGGAACAATTAGCAAAACCAAAATGCTACAGAAGGCATCCTATCCAAACCACACCATTTACCACCAGGCTACAGGAACCCCAGCCCAGAGCAGGAATCAGCACAGCTGTTTAACAACAACAACAATTATTTAATTGTGTTAAGAGACAAACATATTTAACAAAACCCACACTTCCATAAAAAAATTCCTTGTGCCTGGGCACCTGAGCCAAGCCACTCTCTGTTCACAGCTCTGTGGTACTGCAGAGTACCCAGAGAGGCTGGGACTGCTACTGGAGTAACTGCTGTGTAACCTGGCCAGAGCAGAGAGCTGCACTGCAGCCACATGGGAAGTGACATACAAAACAGTTATTAAAAAATATGCATTTTAAATAAAGCATTTACAACAACTTCAACTTTATACAAAATATCATGGTTGCCACGTCTCAATTTCAGTGTCTCAATTCTAGGAATTATTTTTGAACTCCCAGCATCCTGTTTTTCATCTCACACCACCTCTGCAGTCTCTTTCTCCAGAGAGCTCTGTCTCTGTCCAACTCAGTCCAAAGTACCTGAAAATGATAAAACACATTATAGTCTCAGGAATTAAAGTGCAGTTCTGTGAACAAAAAAATGTTGTTTACAAGCTGGCAAAATAAAGTCCAGTAACTTTAAAGTTTAAGCAAAATCACACACGAGTAAAACCAAAGCTAGGCAAAAAAAACTACTGCACAAGCCTCAGGGTCCAGCTGAGCTATTCCAGTGCTCAGAGAGGCACTGCAAGCCACACCAGGAATTCAGAATGTGGAAGCAGAGAGCTTTGCAAATGATTCAGTTCTTTCTCTCCTAAGCAGGTGATTAAACAAAACACTGAAATCAAGTAGAAACTCACCTTCCAAAAAAGCAAATTCATCAATAGCTTCAATGGCATTATCTGAAAAGCAAATTGAGAACAATTAAAATAGACAAACCAACTGCATATTGGCATCTGTTTCAAGCTGTAGCATTTGAAATGCTGCATTAATAATAATTTAATAATTTGAAATTACATCACAGCACAGTGACCAATTTCAAAGAGATTTACTTGTTTTGAATATGGTGTGTGAAATTATTACTGTAGTCTTTGGTAGCAGTTTTTCTCTCCCACCTCTGGGGAAAGAAAGAATAAATCCATAATTACTTCAGCACCTCCAGACAGGTGGAAAAATCCCCCATTGCAGCAAGAACATGCTCCCATACCCAGGTCTTTTCTTTGCAGGGTTTTCCTTTTTCCTTGCTGGGCATACACGTAAGCATCTTTGGCTATGGTTTCAACAAACAGCTCCTGCAAGGCAAAACAGGCCAGGTTCACATAGGAGATGAGAGAATATCCTGAGGAGAAAAGAAAGGTGCTACAGGGCTTCAGGATTAAATCTTCATCCTGTCATTGCCCCTTCCCAGTAATCAGGTCTGAAAACACCAAAGGAAATGCTGGACAGTGATGCACAGGACAAGCACGAGGGGGAACGTGGGTTCCTGTGAACCACACTCTCTGGGAATCCACAGGAGGGGCACTTTCTGAAAGGGGAAAGTGTTCTGTGCTCAGGCGAATGGTGAAATCCTCGATGGAGAAATACCGTCCAAGATCACCGTGTCCAGCCACCAAGCCAGCACAGCCCCACGCTCACCAGCACCCCGCGTCCCAAACAGCTTTTCCAGCAGTCCCAGGGACGGTGACCGCCCCGGGCAGCCTGTGCCACAGCTTGACACCTCTCTCCACGAAGGAATTTTCCCAATATCCCAAACCTGTCCTGTGCCTTCCCGCCTGGGGGAAGCGACCCCCGGCTGTCCCTCCTGTCAGGGAGCTGCCGCCAGGTTCCCCCGAGCCCCCTTTTCCCCAGGTGCGCCCCCTTCCAGCTCCCCCAGCCCCTCCCGGCGCTGCAGCCGCTCCCCCGCCGGGGCTGCAGGAGAAACCCGCGGGCCGAGCGGGCAGCACCCCGCAGCGCTCACCGCGGCCCGCGCCAGCACGAACACGGCCTCCTGGCTGGCCAGGCTCACGTCCGGGTCCGCCTTCACCAGCGCCTTCACCCGCGCCAGCGGCAGCCGGGCCAGCCGGGCCGCGCCCGGGCCCTGCGGCCCCGCGCCCGCCGCCTCCTCCCCGGGCGCCGCCTCGGCGGGCCCCGAACCCGAACCGGGCCCCGAACCCGAACCCGGCCCTAGCCCCGGCCCCGGCCCCGGGCCCGGCACGGCCGCCGCCGCCGCCGCCATCCCGCCCGAGCGCTGCGCCTGCGCGGGGCCGCGCCCGCGAGCCCGGCCGCGCCTCAGGGGCTGCCCCGCCAGCGCCTCAGCTGCGGCCGCGGCCCGTCACAACCGGGGCTGAGCACAGCATCCATCCCATCCCATCCCATCCCAAACGGGGCTGAGCACAGCATCCATCCCATCCCAAACACGGGCCTGAGCACAGCATCCATCCCATCCCATCCCAAACGGGGCCTGAGCAGAGCCTGCATCCCGTCACAAACGGGGACTGATCACAGCATCCATCCCATCCCATCCCATCCCAAACGGGCCTGAGCACAGCATCCATCCCATCCCAAAACACGGGCCTGCCCCTGCCAGCGCCCTCAGCTGCGGCCAGCCTGCGTCACAAACGGGGCTGAGCACAGCATCCATCCCATCCCATCCCAAAACACGGGCCTGAGCACAGCCTGCATCCCGCCCCAAACACGGACCTGCCCCCGCCAGCGCCTCAGCTGCCGCTCGTCACAACCCGGGCTGAGCACAGCATCCATCCCAACCCATCCCAAACGGGGCTGAGCACAGCATCCATCCCAACCCATCCCAAACGGGCCTGAGCACAGCCTGCATCCCGTCACAAACGGGGCCTGAGCACAGCATCCATCCCATCCCATCCCAAACGGGGACTGAGCACAGCATCCATCCCATCCCAAACACGGGCCTGAGCACAGCATCCATCCCATCCCAAACACGGGCCTGATCACAGCCTGCATCCCGCCCCCAAACACGGACCTGCCCCCGCTAGCCAAGAAGCTGCCGCCATGGCCCGTCACAAACGGGGCTGAGCACAGCATCCATCCCATCCCAAACACGGGCCTGAGCACAGCATCCATCCCACCCCATCCCAAACGGGGACTGATCACAGCATCCATCCCATCCCAAACACGGGCCTGCACCGCCAGCGCCTCAGCTGCCGGCGCTGGCCCGTCACAAACGGGGCCTGAGCACAGCATCCATCCCGCCCCAAACACGGGCCTGAGCACAGCATCCATCCCGCCCCAAACACGGGCCTGACCCTCCTCTTCACCATGACCCCTACCACACCACCCACACCCTAGAAATGGCCTCCAGTGCTCCAGCACAGCTCTCGGACCTCCCTCCCCACAGACAGGGACGTCCCTCCCCGTGCAGCGGCAGGGGCAGTGGGGCAGGGGGGAGGTGGCTGTCACTGCTGCCTGCCCGTCCTGTGCCCCAAGGGCAGCTCCCCGCAGCTCCGGTGTGGGACATCCCATCCCATCCCCATCCCCATCCCATCCCATCCCATCCCATCCCATCCCATCCCATCCCATCCCATCCCATCCCATCCCATCCCATTATCCCATCCCATCCCATCCCATCCCATCCCAATCTCCATCCCATCTCCAGCTGGTGGAATCAACCCCTCCACTGCCCCCTTGGGCACCCACCACCCTCCCCAGGACCCCCAGCACCACCTCCCTTGGCCAGCAAGGGCCCAGCCCAGCTTTCCCCATGTCCTCAAACTTTGTCTCACCCTTAAAGCATCTGCAGGCAGGAGCCACCTCGGGCACTGCTGGTGGGACACCTCCCAAAGGGCTGCAGGGACACATCAGTCCTGGAGCAGGGACACACCAGTCCTGGGCAGGGACACACCAGTCCTGGAAAAGGGACACACCAGTCCTGGAGCAGGGACACACCAGTCCTGGGGCAGGGACACACCAGTCCCGGAGCAGGGACAGCAGCACCAGAGCAGGGACAGCAGCACCAGAGCAGGGACACACCAGTCCAGCACCAGAGCAGGGACAGCAGCACCAGAGCAGCCCTGCCAGGGCTCGGCTCCACCTCTCAGGCCGGTGCTGCCTCAGGAACAGTGACAGGACAGTCAGACACTGCGGTGGCCTGACTCAGCACCCTGCTGTGCACAGCTTCCCCTTGCTTCCCAGAGGAATTAGGCTCTTCAGTGCAGCTCATGTCCCACATTTTGGATATTCCAGGAAGCCACAGCTCTCACCCAGGTTTTCTGTGCTCCCACAGAGCTCAGCTGTACACCCTCTGCTCCTCCCCGCCCTGTGCAGCTTTGAGACCTGACCTGCAGAGGAATCCTGGTCACCATCAGACAAGGACATTGCCCACCCACCTGGTCCCGTCCTCTCGCATCCCACAGCCAGTTCCCAAAACTGGGGCTCTCCTCTGGATACAGCTGCTATGGCCAGCAGGACTTGGTGGGCTGCAAGTGCCAAACAGCAGCAGAGCCAAACCGGCGGTGTACCAAGAGCTGCTCCTCCTCCTCTCTCTCCTCCTCCTTGTGCGGTCTCACCATCAGGCAAAGCAACTTCCTGGCCTTGCACAGAGCTGCCCTCACAGCCGTGAGGGAAGGGCTGCTGGCTCAAGGGAGGGCTCAGAGAGGCGTGTCCAGGATGCTCCGGGGGGTCTTCAGCCAGGCGGCGAGCACGCAGGAAAGCATCCACTGAAGGAAGATGGTGAGTAAGAACCAGACCTGGGCTGTAGTGGACACGGGGATGGGACATTGGGAGCCCCAGTCCTGGCTGGAACGGTGTTGGGGTTGCCTTTGTGAGGGGCTGGATCTGGCCAACACCCTCACTCCTCCTGAGGGAAAAGTCCTCCTGAACATTTGAGCTGGATGGAGCTCTAAGGTCTCTGACCAGTTTCTGGGCTCAGAGGAAAGTTTGCTGGGTGAGCTTAGGCTGAATATGAGCATCTGTGAAAGGAGGAGGCCACACTCCCACCGAGCCCAGGAGAGCCCCCAACCAGCACAAAATGGATTGGGAAACCTGGGGCTGATCACAGCCACGGCAGTGCTGTACATCCAGGGGCTCTGAGCAAGTCCCAGCTCATGGAACAGGCCCAAAACTGATCGTTACAAACCACCAAATCGTTCAGGTGTCAAAAATCCCAGTGGCATGTTTGGGAATCTGGAAAACGTTGCTTTTTTCACTAATTTGAGTGAAAGCCCCACTGCTGGTATACAGGAAATGACACATTCATGCTGCTTCAGCACTGCTATGCCAAGTGCTACGTTTGAGGGTTTACCAGGAAAACTGGGGTGTTTGCCTGGGGAATTTGCACCTTTGTAAGTTTGTACTTATACATTTGATCAGTTATGTCTAAAAACATTGCATCAGCTTCTCTCCGTATCGGCCCTTCTCTTGTGAAAATAAAAATTATGCAATCAAAAACCCAAATTGAAGTCCAAAAAGGAGAACTCCAAACGAAAGCATACAACTCCAGCAAAGCAGGCAGCTCTGGTGCAAAGGGACTCTGTGGTCTGGGGACAAGGGCATGGGAGAAAGGTGGGGAGGGTGAGGTGATCTCTCCCCTCTCACAAAGTCCATCTGAGAAGCTTAGGAAAAATGCAGCCCCATCCCGTAACTTTGTGCCATACTTCCAGCCAGGCAGTCTTTTCCAAGGGCTATTCACAGCCTCCTCCTGGCAGTTTTCTCTGGAGGCTCTAGAAAAAGGTGAACTTTGGTCAGTGAGGAAGCAAAAGGCAGCTCTGTGCTGGAGCAGATGTGTCCTGGTTCATGTGTGCACAGTGAGAACCACACAGGAAAGACACAAGTCAGAAAATAGGGCAGTCTGCTACCTCTTGGCCTTGTTCTTTCTGCACTCAGCCTTTGGTGGGATGAGTATCAGCAGTGCCATCCCAGCTCTTCCTCCAGGGACGGATCCTATGGCCCTGTGTGGTCTCCCCCAACTCCTCTAGGGAAATGGGACCAGGGCAAGGCAGGTTTCTCCCACCTGAGACATGGGAACTCTCTGGATCTCTGGATCTCAGATTCTGCCCTCGGGAGCTTTGCTACTACCACCCAGCCTCTCTGATTTGATGGTCCCTGGTAGTGGACAGAGGGTGGATCAGACCAAAAGACTCCATGAAAGGTCTCCTGGATGCCCTTGTGGTGGGGTAACCCAGTCCCAGTTTGGTGCAAGCCCACGTTGTTTTCTCAGGCACATTTTTGAGCAAAAACCTCGTTCTGTGGAGAAGACTTAGTGTGAGACCATGTTGAAGGAATACCACATTCTCTGGGGGGAGTTTTGACTTATTTTACTCCATGGTGTTTTAGCTGGAATTGTTTTTCTTAACGGTTGCAGATGCATCTGGAGGGGAGAGATGCTGTAGTGAGACACCTTCGGGCAAAGTTCCAACAGAACAGGAACGAGCCTCCCGCAGTGGGCGGCAGGCCAGAGAGTCACCCTGCAGCCTCCCACGGACCAGAGCCAGGACAGACCCCTGCCATGGCCTCCAAGGGTGATCCTCCTCAGCAGCCCCCCTGGAGCAGGAGGGTGGAGTGCAGCAGGGCCTCTCCATCTCCCAGCACAGGCCACAGCCTGGGACAGCACCCACCTCGTTCTGCCCGCGACGCTCTGGCAGCCGCGGCGGGTCGCAAGAAGGGGACAGTTCCAGATGTCAGCTTCCACCCAGCGCCTGCAAAGCCAGGAGGAGACGTGCTGAGCAGGAAGGTGGAAGCCAGCTCTGATCCTCCCTACAGGAAGGCAGCCCAGCAGCCACCTGCCAAAGCCAAGGGGGCTCCAGAGGCTGTTGCCAAAGGCGCAGCTGGGGCAGACCCCCGGCTCGCTGCGGGGAGCCCCCGGAGGACAGAGCAGCCAGCTCTGCCCCAGAGGAAGCCTTTGCCACACGTCAGGGCACTGGGAGTGAGGCCAGGCAAGCCTCGGCGCCCTGCTGACGTGGATTTGGCAAAGTTCAGAGCAGCTGCACGTCCTGGGACAGCCATCTGTCCTGCCACAGAACCACCGAGGCGTGCTCAGCCGGGTATGGCCAGGCACATGCAAGCCCCTCGGGGAAGGGGGCTGCTCATTCAGGAGGGAAAACCTCCCCAGTTAGAGCCTGCAGCTCTTGGGGGATGGAAATACTGGGAGGGCTAATGGAGAGGTGGGGTCTTGTATGACCAAAGGGGCTTTTATAGGCAATAGCATGAGGATGAGAATGAGAGAGAAGGAGGGCAGGTGAAGGAATGGAGGGCCCTGTCCCTGGCTGGGCACAAGTTTCCATCTCTGGAGTGTTTGTAGGAAGTAAGGTTGGAGTGAGTAACACGAGAGATATTGCCAAACTGGAGGAGCCCAAGATGGGTGGGGGCACATGGAGACCCAGGCTTGTTCAGCTGGCAGGAGAGGGAAGGGGAGATCTCACTGTCCACAGGTACCTAACAGGAGAAAATGGGGCCAGACTCTTCCCAGGGGGGCTGGGGGAGGCCTGGGGTGGTGGCCATGAGCAGTAGGTGAGGCACCAGTCAGACCTTGCCCTGCCACACTGCACAGTGGCCTTCCTGATGTGATGGTTTCTCAAGCTGCTGTTCTGCTAACCCACAACTCTAGGTGATGAAAGCTGTTTCAAATACCATTTCTTGCTCAATTTCTCTAACCATGAGACTTTCCTTCCTTAAGAAAACTAAAAAATCTAGCTGGTCTGTGTTATAATTTGAAAGGTGTTATCAGAGCTGGCCACGTTGTTGTGCTGGGAGATTCTGACATGACTGGCAACAAGTATTTGTCTCATGGGTCCTGAGGCAAACTGCTACATCTGGAATTTGATCATTTTTGTTAATTTTTAGGGCAATCTTATGATATTTAGGACTAAGTATCTGATTGTGTATTACTTAGCACCATAAACCAGCAAAGATTTGATGTTGTGCTCAGGTCTTTGTGCCCATGTTTGGTTGGTCTGGTTGACCAGGCTGGAGACAAGGCTTGTGATAGAAATAATGGCATGTTAGCAGGGCTGTGGTCATGCTGGCAATGGTAAAGGGAGCAGCAGTATGTTCTGGCTGATGATGCTCCTGAGCATGTGGAGATTTCCAGGACTTGCTCTGACTCTGGTACATATCTGAAATTCAGGGGTTTCCCACATTCATGATGCCTGTTTTGGCCTCTTCCCCTCTTCTTTCCATCATTTGTCCAGGAAGAAAGCAACATTAGAAATACACAAATGGGAAAACACATATTCAAGGCTCTCAGTGAGGAGCCTGATGCACTGTGCCTCAGTGTGCTGGCAGAAAATCCCTGGGTGGGCTGTGGATTGCTCTGTCTCCTTGCTCTATCAGGGTGTGCAGTCAGTTTTACCTCCCCACCTCGCCCTGCACTAAATCCAGCCCAGAGTAGCTCTCACCTCAGGGTGGCTGATAGAGCTGAGGAGAAAATACGAAATAATCTGCTCCCCCTGTTTCTGCTGTTATTCACAGATCACTGTCGGCCAGGCTGTGCTGCAGCAGTGCCTGCACGGTTCCCACTGCAGGGTGCTCCTGGTGGCACAGGGTAAGGACTGAGGAGCACTGCTATTGCAGGGGCCTTCCAGGCTGTGCCCAGCCAGTGGGAAGGGCACGAGGCATGACAGCAGAAGATATTTGGCTTTTCTGCCTGCTGCTGGAGCCCAGGGTGTGCAGGCAGCTCCCACAGTGTGAAGCACAGCCATCCCCTGGGGCTGTGTTACCTCACTGTGGCCATTGCCCCTGCTGCCCCTCCACATCCTGCTGTGAGGAGCTGCTGCCCAGCTCTGCCCCAGAGCCAGGGCAGCCCATGGCCAGCCCTCCTGCTTGTTGCCCACCTGCTCCTGGCAGCCCTGACAGTGCCCTCAGCCCAGCACTGCCTGACGGTGCTGTGCCTCTCTGCAGGGATGAGGATGAGATCTATGATGATGTTGAGCCTGTTGGGCTGGCCAGGAGAAGCCCAGGGCCTTGTGCTGCCTTCTGTGTCCCAGCTGCCAGTGCACCCCTGCCCCAGAGGAGGTGAGTACAGGAGGGGCTTGGATGGAGTTTGGGTGAGACCTGCAGCTCTGCTGCAGTGAGCCACGGGCAGCAGCAGGGCCTGTGCTCAGCCTGCTGCTCCCCCACACACAGGGCAGTGGGTTCCTCTTGTAAATGGGCTCAGGAAACCCTGATCCCCCCACACTTGGGGGCAAACTCAGCATTTGGTCCCAGGAGGAAAAAGCTCTTGCTGCTCTTTGTATTCTGTTTTGGCAGGTGCTTATACCTCATGGCAGCCTCATTGCAGCATCTCTCCTGGGGTTTGGTTTTACAGGTGGAAATGCTGGCCCAGCCTCTAACAGGGTTACCTTGCTGGCACCTACACAGAGGTAATGGGTTTTTTTTGCTCTTTCTAAGGATCCCAAAATGGCCAGGGTTCCCTGCTGCTCTGATAAAGCTGCTGCTTTAATGGGCTCTGCTGGGCTGGCAGTAGGAAGGTCTGTGGTGAAGAGCACAAGCTGCAGGCTGTACATCTGGCCTTGAGAGCACCCACAGCCCCAGAGCTGGGGCAGGGAAATGTGATGGGGAGCAGCCAGCAGGGAGAAGGGACGGGAGGGGAGTAGAGCATGGGGTCATGAACCTTCCCATGGCTTTCAATGACTGCAGAGAATCCCAGGTCTCCCAGAAGATGAACACCATGACACTCAGGGCATGCAAGAAGGAGGAGAAGATGGACAGGGAATTTCAGAAGAAATTCAAGGTAAGCAGCGAGTGGTGACTTTTCCCTCTGAGCTCCTTGGCCCCTCCGGGGAAGGTGCAGTGCAATGGCAGAAAGGAGCCGTGCTCCAAGGGACCAGTGACACTCAGATCACACCCTGCCTTGTTCCCCGAGGTCACACCTGCCTCATTCCCCCGGGTCACACCAGTCCCACAGACCATTTGGCCAGAGAGGAATCTGCTTTTCTTCAAGGAGGGGGAGCGGTCAGACCTGCCTGACTCAAGTCGCCGTGGGCACTTCTGTTTGTGTTTCAGTTCGAGGGCAGCATCAGCGTCCTCACTCGGATGATGGTCGATCCCGCGGCGAAAGAGAAGAGGGGCGGAGCGAAGAACCTGCCAGTGAGACGGGGAGAAATCCTTGATGTCATTCAGTTCACAAACGAGGAGCAAATCCTCTGCCGGAACAGCCAGAGGAGGTGTAAGTCTGGAGGGGGATGAGGTTCACCCACAGCAGGAGGCACAGCACAGTTTTGGGAAGAAGCTTCTTCATGCAAACACCCCGTGATTCCTCCCGACCGATCTCCACCTGTTAGACAGATCTGACGGGTACCCTGCTACCCTGAGGAGGTTCACACCTTTTTCCTCCTACACAAATGTTCTGCTCGTCCTTCCACTCAGCAGCAGCATTGCTGCAGTGAGCTGGGCTTGTCCTTTCCCTTTGCTGGAAGCTTTTGCAGTCCTCAAAGCCCCCAGGTGGAACGGGCTGCAGATCCCTCAGGCAGAGAGGAAGGGATCAGGATCTTCCCTGCCAGCTGCCACTCAGCCTGGCAGATCAGGCTCCTTCTGACACTGCCCAGAGCTGGATTCCTCCTTGTCCCAGCTCTTTCTGGGAACCAGGAGTTGCTGAGCCCTGTGCAGGGGCAGGTGTTGGGGTGATTCCTGCACATGCCCTGGTTCCCAGCACCACCTGACATGTTTTTCTCCACTGTTGCAGATGGCTACGTGCCCCGGGCTGTGCTGCTGCCTCTGTGAGTATCCTTTCCCAGCCCCTTCATTTCCACTCCATGGGCTGCAACCACTGCTCCATGAGTGGCCAGTACCAAACCAGTCCTGGCTGACAAAACTACCCAGCTCAGGCTGTGACCATAAGCCAAACACAGCTGGTTCCCCTGGGGTGGAATCTGCCATATCAGGAGAGATTCTGTTCCTGGAGCACTGGAAGCACTCCCCAGGCTGTGGTCCTTTGTGTGGGACCTGCCCAGACACTGCTCAGAGGCTGCTGCTGGCACAGGATGAGGGTGCAGCCCCTCTGCAGGGCCAGGTCTGCAGCTCTTGGCAGCCTGGGATGAGACCACCATCCTGAGAGGGGCCAGAGTCATCTTAACCCCACTGAGATGGTCCCAGCCGAGCAGGGAGAGCACAGCACGCTGGGAGGGGGAATCAGGGTGGCAGGTGACACCAGAGTGCCACAGACAGTCAGGAGGAGATGAGCCAGATGGAGCTGCCCTTGCCTCGGGGTTGGGAGGTGGTGGGACATGGGAGACCATGGTGCTCACAACACTCCCTCTCTGTCCTTGCAGGGACAGTGACATCTATGATGATGTTGAGATCAATGGTAGGTGCACAGAACTGCTGCCGTGCCCCTTCGCTGCCACAGTGACCTCCACAGCAGCATCAGGATTCCCCTCCTCCTGACCCTTTGCTGTTTTGCTTCCCTCTCTCCTTTCTGTCTGTGTGATTCCTCTTCCTCTCCCTGAGGTATTCTTTATTTACTCACAGTTCCCTAAAAGTCTTCATGTTTCTCTGTTCCCAATTACTGGGACTTCCCTGCACCCTGTTCTCAGCTTGCTCCCTCCACTTGCTGCCAGCCCCAGGGCCCCTTCAATGTCCTTTGAGGTGATCCCCCAGACAGCTCAGACTTCCCTTGCCCAAGCAGTTGCTCTCTCCTGACATGCAAACTCCATCCCTGGCTGGCAGTTGGCTCTGAAGATGAAGCTGAATAGAGACAACTGTATTTCAGCTTTGCTTACAAGCACACACTCTAATTCTGGCAGGCTGAGCCAACCACACTGAGGCCAAAGGCACGAGACAGCACCAGAGAGACCCTGCCAAGGGCTGGAACATGGACAGCAGCAGACACCAGGCTCCTCTGGAGGAGCTCTGCTCCTGAGACAGCCTGCAGAGCCACTGTGTCACTGCCAGAGCAGTGCTGTGGCTGCTGAGCACGGGGGCTGCACAGAACCTGCAGGGCCGGGGCCCAGATCCTCCAGTCACACATTCACTGTAGCTCTGTTTTGTCTGTGTAAAATATGCAATGGTTCAAGAGGGTTTCATGGCTTTTCTTTTTTTTTGCTTTTTTTGGGGGGGGGGGCAGGGGGGGGCCTGGGGAGAGAAGGGTAAAATCAGACCCATGAAGGTTTCACTATTTTCCCATTCCCAGAGCATCTGAAGCCCAGGACCCACCTGCCCTTTCATTCTGTACCACACTCTGGCCCCAGTGACACTCCTGGCCTGAGCCAGAGGCAAACTATAGAATTAAATGGGGTCGTGGTTGGAGGCAGAGACACGACCCTCTTGAGATCCATGTGACAAAAGATTTTTTTATTGTTCTGAACCTTCTCTAAATAGAGGGTTTGAATTCTCCAGCTTGTGACAGTTTGCTGGTTGGGAGTTCAGACTGCCCATTTTCCTGGCCAGTGGTACCTCTGCACTTAGGGTTCAATGACTTGGCTGGGATCCTTTGTGTGTGTTCAAATCCATTCTACCAAAGCTCATCTTAGGGACCTGGTTCCTTCTAAGCTGGTGGAGTTTGGGCCCACAGCTTTAGGCTAGCTGCAATGTGACAGCAAACTGGACAGAGAAATTCTCTAAAATATCATGAACTATGGACCAGGTGCTCCAGCAGCACCCCATGGCCTTGGGGCAGCTTCCCTGGAGAGCTGGCAGAAGTCAGATCTTTTGGGGCAGATATTTCTGTGGGAATATTCAGCATCATCTGTTGGTGCCTAGAGATGGGCTGTGCAGGTGCTGTGGGAAATTCTCCCATGCACTGGGAAAGTTTCCCTTTGCAGACCCAGCCCCCATGAAGCCCTCACTCATGGGGGCAGGACTGGGGTGCACTCTCAGCACAAATCTAGTGCAGGACCCAGATGTGGTGACAGAACCCAAATCCTTTATCAGGAGCAGCAGAAGCTGTGGGGCTGAGCCCCTGCTCTCAGTCTGCACACTGGCCCCCACCCCAGGGGCTGCAGGGTTAAACTGGGAGGGTTCAGCACCTCACAGCAGGATGCCAAGCCCAGATTAACCAGTTGAAGACGTCACTTTCCATTATGGGAAAGGCTCCCAAATATCCCTGAAGCCTTTGGCTGTGGGGATTAGGCAGCAGCACACTCGGCTGCGGGCTCAGAGCAGGGTCCCTGGGGCCCGGGCCGTGCCATGCCTGGGGCTGGCAGCGGCTCCCAGGGGCATCCCCTGGCAGGCTGAGGGCACCATGTGGGAGTGGCTCAGGAGAGCTGTGCTGCACTCGCTGTGCGCGGCCCTGCTGCGCCTCTGGAGGTGGGGAGGGGCTTTCTGGTACAAAAATGGCCTCTTGACCCTCTCCATGCTCTCGGTGGTCACCGGATGCCTCCTGGGGTTCCTGCTGCGCACGCTGGAGCTGACAGACCTGGTAAGCCTGGCTGGGATGGCGATGGGAGACAGGGGGATGCAGTGGGACAGGCCCTGGTGCCAGCAAGGCTCCCAGATGGGCACAGCCCCAAAGGCAAAGGCTCCAGCCCAAGAAAACCACCTCAAGGCAGGTTTCTGCCTATGGCTTTTTTGTTTTTTTATTTTCTTTTCTTTTTCTTTTCACCAAGAAGGTGCCAACAAATGCCCAAGCTATAGGACAAATCCTGCCTCCCTCCAATGACAGTGGGGAGCTCTGGGTTAGATCCCACGGGGCTGCAGGAGCCTTGAGGGGGGATGAGGACGGGAAAGGGGGGAATGTTTACTGAGGGGCTCCCCCCAACACCACCAGCAGTGCTGGGATCTGAGAGATGGGGTCCAGGAGATGGGCTTTGAGGGATTCGTTTGAGGGAAGGGCTTCTCCCATGACTCTCCCCAGCTGTGTGCAAACAAAGCACATTTCCATGCTCTGGAGGGGACCCAGCAAATAACCAGAGGGCTGGTGGGGAGCCTGGAGGGCTCTGAGGAGCCACCCTCCATTGAGGAGCCTTGGAGACAGAAGCACGGGGGGAAAGGCAGGAGAAAGGCACGGTGGCTCAGCTCTCCCAAGCTGAGCTGCTGGGCCTGGGGCAGCTGGGCACAGCCCAGCCCTGATCTCAGCCTGGCTGCTGAGCCAGGAGGGGGAATGCTGCTCCAGGAGAGCTCAGCTCGTGCTGGGACATCCCTGTGTTGCCCACTAGGATTTAGCAAAGTCTTGTCATTTCAATTAGGCCCTTCAGCATCAACACAGCAGGGATGATCTCATTACTTGATTGCAGCTGGGTGTAATCTCCCAGCATCCCAGTGCACACACCCGTGAGAGCCCAGCAGCCCCTCATGCTGGGCATGGGGCTGGCAGAATCCTGGGGCTCCAGCCCCTCCTCCTGCCGTGCATAAGTTTATCCATCTCTGCTCTGGGTCTGGCAGCCACTAGAGACTGTCCCCACTGGAGACTTCTGTCACAAAGCCTGGAGGAGAGCTGGAGAGGAGGCTGATCCCTGCTTTGCTCCCTGCAATGGGAAAGTGTCACAAGGCTGAGAGATGCTGCTCTGTCTGGCATCACCCCCTGCACCCAGCTGGGCCCATCACAGCTCCACTCTGCCTGAGCTCCCTGGGGATGTCAGCCACGTCCAGGCCAGGCACTGGGACAGTGCATTGAACAGCTGCCTTGGCACCCCTCAAAGCCCCAGCAAAAGTACCTTCTTGTCTTGGGGCCAGCTCAGATCCCCCCATGATGCCTCTACAGTGGCACAGTGAAATAGGGAGATCAGGGATGGAGGGAGGGATGATGGATGGATGATGGATGGATGGACAATGGATGATGGATGGATGGATGGATGATGGATGGATGGATGGATGGATGGATGGATGGATGGATGATGGATGGATGGATGGATGGATGGATGGATGGATGGATGGATGGATGGATGGATGGATGGATGGATGGATGGATGGATGGATGGATGGATGGATGGATGGATGGATGGATGGATGATGGATGGATGGATGGATGGATGGACCAATGAGTCTTTTCTGTTTTGTATTGCACAAACTACCCTATATCTAAGTGTAGTGTTTCTTTAAATAGACCTCTCTTTTGCTTCTCCATTACAAGAAGAACTGTGTTGCATTATCCTTTTTTGCCACTCTCCTATAGCTCAAATGCAACAGTTTACAGCCAGGCTTGCCATGTGGCCAATATTCCCCACCCCTGAGCCAACTCCCAGTAAGGGACAGCAGGGAAATGGCATCACAGAGTCCCTCAAGGAGCAGCTGCAAGCTCAGAGCTGGGTCTGGCTGGGAAAAAGGCAGATTGATCAAGTTTGAGCCCTTAACCCATAAATCATTTACCTGACACAAGCTCTGATCTGTGTGCAGGAGAAGCAATATTTTTCCTTTCCTGGAGAGCTCCTCATGAGGATGCTGAAGATGCTGATCCTGCCCCTGATCACCTCCAGGTAAGAGATCATCTGGTCTAAAGCACCATCTTTCCATCATGTTGAAAAGATCTCTCTGTGACCCCTGTTGAGGAGATAACCCCAAACTGCATGGGGTGAGAATGACCCTGGCTCCAAGCAGCAGCCCTGGCTTCATGTCCATCACACCCCATGGTTTCCCAGCAATAGTCTGGGAACAAATCCTCACCTGGATTTGGTAGGCACTTGCACCTAGCTCAGACACCTGCACTGGCTGGGGTTTTTCCTTTCTTTTGGGCAGCTGGGGGTGCCAGGACCTTCTGTGGGCACTTGTGATGGGCTGTTTAACCTCAAAGCAGATTCCTTTAGAGGGATGGAGAAAGTTCAGGTAAAAAACATCAGCATTCCCCAGTGCTGTGTCTGTGTTTGCAAATCCCCCTTTTATTGGCCCATGCAGACCTAGAAATAAGGAACAGGCCCAGCAGTCCTCCAGGGGTCTAAGCAAGGTCTTGAAAACATCATATGGATTAACATATTGCAAATATGTTGGCATGTGCTCATTGTGCTGGGCTCCTGGCCCTGTCCCTGTCCCAGAGCTCAGCCCCTGCCCCTCTGCCTCCCCTGGCAGGAGCTGCAGCCCCGAGGAGTCTCCCCTCAGTCTCCTCTGCTCCAGCTGAACGAGCCCAGTGCCCTCAGCTGCTCCTCAGCCCTTCCCCAGCTCCGGGTCCCTCCTTTGGACACTCTGCAGCAGCTCTGGCTCCTTCTGACCCTGTGGTGCCCAAGGTGCCCAGCGCTGGGGCTGAGGCTGCCCCAGGGCAGAGCAGAGTGGGACAGTCCCTCCCTGGCCTGGTGCCCCCAGCACACGGTGGCCCTTTGGGCTGCCAGCGGTGACTCAGACCCAACCTGGCACCGAGCAGGACCCCCAGGTCCCTTCCCAGGGCGCTGCTCTCCAGCCTCTCATTGCCAGCCTGTCCCTGCCCCAGGGCTGCCCCACCCCGGGCAGGGTCTGACACTTGCCCTGTTAAACATCACACGACTGGGGATTTCCCAATCCTCACATTTGTCAGGGTCTCTCTCTGGGGCCTTTCCTTCCTTGAGAACATCAGCAGATTCTCCCAAGTCAGTGGCCTCAGCAAACCCAACTTGTCCCCATCACCAGCACTGCTCTCCCTGCTGCAGCAGCCTGTAATGCTCTCTCTATTTTTAGCCCAGTTTTGCTGAGAAGTAGCTTATGGGTTACTTCCTAGGAAAGCTCACCTGTGCATGAAATCTGAACCTGCAGGTCTCTCCTGGGTGCATGGGGTCCATCCCCAGGATTTTATGAACCTTGCTGGTACCTTCCTTTGCTCCTCACAGGAGTGGCATGAGGCAATGGAGAAATAAGAGAACAGTATCTCACAGAACAGGTGCAGCATCAGTTATTCAATGTAAAACACACTAAGAGTATAAACTTAAACCCTTACAAAAACCAGAAAACACGGCCAGACCTTGAGAAGGGGCTTGGAGGTGCCTCCTGCTCTCACAACTCAGCTTGGGCTGTCTCAGTCTCATCCCGGATGTGAGATCCTGTGGGTGCTGGCACAGGAACGTGCAGGAGCTCAGTGATGTGATTTAAGCACGTGTGGGACCCCCACGCTGGGGCTGCTGCCGCCAGGGCGGGCAGGCGGTGAGCGCTCTGTTCTGTGCTGTGCTGCAGCCTCATGTCCGGGCTGGCCACCATGGACTCCAGGGCCTGTGGGAAGATGGGGCTGATCACCATCACCTACTACCTGTGGACAACCTTCATGGCAGTGGCCGTGGGGATCATCCTCGTGGTCAGCATCCACCCTGGTGCAGCTGCCCAGAAGGACAGCTCCTCTGTGGGGAAGGTGGTGCTCAGCTCTGCCGACGCGCTGCTGGACTTGATCAGGTGTGTCCCAGGACCCCAGCAGGAGCCAAGCTGTGGTAGCAAAGCCTTCCCAGGAGGTTCTGAGCTCCCAGAAGACCCTGAGATCTCAAGGGAAGCAGAACCAGGTGCTGGTGCCTCCAGGCCCAGTAACGAGGGGTTCATTTCCCTCATCCACGCCCCTCTGGCCCTGCCCTGCCCTCCAAAGCTGCCGGCACACAGAGGCACTGCACAGAGATCAGAGCCCTGTCCCTGCACGGCTCAGATTCTGCTCTGCAGCCCCAGCTGGGACATGCCAAGCCCAGAGCTTGGATGGGGTTACCTGGGAGGGGTTGCAGCACATACCCAGGGGCTGGGGGAGAGTCTCCATTTCTGGGGGTGCTGGATGGAATGGATCAGGCTCTGAGCAGGGGGCTGCAGATGGCAGATGTCCATCCCAGGCTCAGCCTTTCCAGCAGCACCATTTACACACGGCTCTCATTCTGCTCTGCATTCACCTTCCAACCTTTCCTTGCCCTCAGCTTGCACAGCTGCCATAAGCTGCTGCTGGCTTTCATGTCCTCTTCTGGACACTGTGCCCACCAGAAGTGCTTCCCAGGATGCTCTCACAGCACACTTTAACCCTGTGTCATTGGTCTCTTACAGAAACATGTTTCCTTCTAACCTGGTTGAAGCTTCGTTCCAGCAGGTGAGTTCAGCTGAGCCGTCTGCAGCCAGGGTGGAGCTCAGCTCCTCAGGGAGCCTCTGCTCACCCACAGCCGGGACAGGAGCCCCTTCCCCTTCCCCCCCCACTCAGCCAGGGTGGGCACTGAAGGCAGGGGGGTGCTGGGGGCGCCCAGGCTCACAGGGACCCCGTTCCTGCCCTCTGCCTGCAGGCTCTGTAGGCAGAGCACACATCCCTGCCCTCAGATCCCGCTCCTGGGAGCAGCTTTTAATCCCTGGGGAGGGAGGCAGCAGGCAGGGAAAGGGACATGAAGGGGTGCTAGAGGGAAGGGAGTGTTGAAAGGGGACAGACAGAGTGGCAGGTGGGGTGGAGGGACAGGGAAACTCAAGGCATTGGGAAAGCAGGTGGAGCCCCAGGAGGGAGGGAGGGAGCAGAGGGCCCAGCGCTGAGCTGGCATCCCACAGGTCACCAAACCACCAGCCAAGAGCCACAGCTCCCCTTGCCTGACCCACTCCTTGTTTCCACCAGCCTTTTGCTGCCTGGAAGCCAAACCTTTAACCTCCAGCCCAGGGCTGCCGTGGCCTCCCTGTTGAGAGGATGCAGCCCAGGCCAGCACACAGCAACCTCCCTCTGCTTCTGTTCCAGTACCGAACTGTTCTCGTGCCCGTGGTGAAGTCTCCTGGTTTTCCAAAGATCCCAGGAAAACCTGTCAATTTTATTTACTTTGCACCTGATGACAAAAACCCTGAAATCCATCGGCCTGTGTTCCTTGAGCTGACACCCTCACCCGAAATGAGCTACAGGACCCTGGCTGGGACCAGCAATGAGATGAATGTCCTGGGCATCGTCATCTTCTCTGCAACCATAGGTACCTGCTCCTCAGGGCCCGGGGTGCCCACTGCTGTGGTCACCACACTTTACAGAGCAAAGGATGTGGGACAAGGTTCTTTTAGCTTCAGTTCCCCCGTCCCTGGGAACGGGGCCCAGCACAGAGCTCGTGCCCAGGCCCTGCCAGCACCAGCTGTGGTGGAGCTCACTAAAGCTGGAGGATGTTTTAACCTGCTTTTCCTTCACAGCCCACCTGTGAGTCCTGAGGGTTTTCAAACCATTACATAAGCTGAGGTGTAATTTTGCAGAGGGTACCTGGGACACAGCTCACCAGAATGACCCAAAGCCTTCATGCCGAGTGTTCAGCCCCTGAGCAGGCAGGATGTGACAGCAGGGTCACACTTGGTGCTGTTACAAATCCATGAGGATTCCCAACAGGACTTTCTGAAGGAAGCAGGGCAGCATCCTGCATTGCAGTCCTGTGTGGAAAAGGTGCTTGGCAGCAATTCTGGGAAGGAAGAAGGAGCAGAGGTTGTGGAGAGACACGTGCAAGAGAGGAGGTTTAAAGGGGAGAAAGTCATTGAAAGACAGAACATGAAGCTGCTTCAATGTGTAAGAGGACTTGGGTGCAAGGCTGAGGGGGAAAGGGAGGAGGGAGAGATCAGGAAGGAAAACAGTAGGAGGGAGTGAGATGAGCTTGGTGGCAGGATTATGTGTAGATTAAGAGGTGAGGGCAAGGAGCTTGAACTTTGTGTATAAGCAACCAAAAAGCCAATTAGAGGATTTGAGGTGTGGAGGCAGCACAGCAGCAGAGTGCAGCGAGAGCAGCCAGTCTGAATGGGAGAGCTCAGAGGAGCTGGCCACAGCCAGACTGGGCTGGGCAGAGCCACGGGCAGATCCCTGCAGCCAGAAGGTGTCTGGCAATGCTGTCCCAGCAGCCAGCAGCCTCTGCACACTTGGACACCCAGGGAAGGTGCTGAGCTCCTGCCCACAGCACATGTGCCACCCCAGCCCTGCGAGGAGAAGCTGCTTTTCTCTCCTGAGATGACACTTCACAGCCCCACAGCGTGGGAGGGGATCAGCCCGAGTCAGGAGGCAGTGGCAGCTCAGCTGAGCCAGCCCCAGCCACCACTTGCACTTCCCATGTTTTGCCCAGGATTAGAGCTCCACAGAGGCACAGGCTGGCAGAGCAGCACCTGCAGCAGGCACGGGCTGCTGCTGAAGGGCATTCATGCAGCCACAGGACGCTTGCTTTAGGAGGAGAGGCTGATTTGGATTTGCCTGGCAGAAAACAGGAGAGGGACAGGCAGGGCACCACGGCCCCACTCCTTGGGAAACAGGGATCACCTCCTCCAGGGTGGGGCAGGGGGAAGCTGGTTGAGCTCCCAGCAAGGTGTGTTTGTGTTCAACACCAAAACTGAGCAGGTTGTGGGGCTGAGCAAGGCGCCCATGCAGCAGCCTGGGTGTGAGTGGTGACCCACACAGCTACCCCAGCTCTGGCATTCTTCACTGCCACTGGGGCCTCTCTGTTGCTTTTGAAACCCACAAGAGGGCAGAGCTCTCAAGATCCTTGCAGGAATCTGTTTACTTGGGCCATGTCTCCCAAATCAGCTCTGTAGGACCTGAAAAGAAATTACTTTCTTCCAAAGCAGCTGTTGTGGCCACCAAACACTGGACAAATATCCACAGAGCTGAGATTAAACATGCTAAGCCTTGTCTCATTTCTCAAAGCCCTGGCAAATGTGAACCCACCTCATCTCTCGTTTGAGCAAGGCAAGAGATCCAACCACCAACCAAGGGCCTCTTGGAGTGCTCAGCCCTGAAGAGGGATAAGCAGGACAAGATCCTGTCTGTATTCTTCTTTTCCAAGATAAAACAGACACCTGCACAGTGCTTAGAAATTAATTTTAGCTAACACAGGAAGAAGGACTTGCACCAAGCTGGAAACACGATGGGCAATTACTCAAAGGTTCCTTTTCCCTTTTCCTGATGGGCTCCTGGAAAACCTCCCAGCCAGTGAAAGCACTGGCAGACAGGACAGCACCATAACCCTGCCAACCACCCAGACCATAACCTGTATTTCTGCTCTCGTGTTCCTTCAACAGAAAATTAGGCTGGATCAGGTTAATGCAACATCAAAGGGAAAAAACAGACTTAGGAGAGAAGGCTTAATGCCTGTATCTAAGCAACTCCCTCAGATCCTTCCTGACATATCACATAGAGCCACATGTGCTGCCACCAGCACGGCAGAGCCTGTGAGCCAGCCCAGGGGGCCCTGGGGGCCTGAGCACTGTCACTGCACAGCAGGGCAGGGATGCAGCACAGCATCACAGCCTCAGCCACAGAGAGCCCTGCCACACCTCAGCCTTAAAAAAATTCCATTTTTATTTCAAGAGGTCATTATTCCTGTATTACCAAATAGCAATCCAGATATGCACTTAATCCAGCTAATCCACAGTTTATCCACCCCAATGAACTGACTCTCCCAGCAGAGAGCAGCAGTGAAGTTTATCTGTTTTCTGTGCAAGGAGGAGTCCAAATCCTGGATTTGGGTCTGGTGGGGCTTTGTGAGAAAAGGCCAGATGATTGTGTTTGCTTGGGACAGAGAGTGGCCTTGACCTGGAAGAGCACATGGCAAGCAGCACTGGCTCAGGCTCTGCCTGGTGACCCAGTCCCTGGCAGCAGACCCTCAGGACCCTCAGGTCTGCTCCCAGGTAACACAACCTGCTGTGCTTGCTTGCAGGACTCCTCCTGGGGAAAATGGGCGAGCGAGGAGCCCCTCTGGTTAACGTGTGCCAGTGCCTGAACGAAGCTGTCATGAAAATTGTCTCAATGGCCGTCTGGTAAATCTGGTTTTGATTGATTGATTGATTTTCTTTCCTGCTAATGGCAATGCTGGTCCCACTGCAAGTGTCTGTTGTGAGCACTGAATTTGTTTTTGTACAGCTGTACTGCACAGTGCCAAACACTGCATGCCTGCCCTGCAGTGCTGCAGTGATTGCTGCATCCTCAGAAGTTTTTGTGCTTATTCTTTGCAGGTACTTCCCCTTTGGCATTGTCTTTCTCATCGCTGGAAAGATCTTGGAGATGGAAGATCCATCAGTTACAGGACAGAAGCTGGGACTGTATGTCATTACAGTAGTGTCAGGGCTTGCCTTGCATGGAATCATCCTTTTACCTCTGCTGTTTGTGCTCATCACCAAGAAAAACCCCTTTGCTTTCATTCAGGGGATACTGCAAGCCTTGCTGATCGCCTTAGCTACATCCTCCAGGTAGGGAAACACGACTGGCACCTGCAGATAGCACAGATCTGGGGTAACTCAAAGGAAAACTGTGCTCCAGCACGATTTGAAATGAGAATGCTCCTGGCTTTAGGAGGAAGCAGATGCTTAGCCCTGCCCTGGGCAGCAGACCTGGGCAGCTCATGGTGCTCTTCCACTCACCCTCTCCCAGGGTTTTCTCAGAGCAAACCAGCAATGTTTTTGTGTGCACACTTCATTCCATTGCTGCAGTCTTCTTTCCACGAATTCAAACTAGGACTGTAGTTGGTGCTTAACCCCATAAACTGCATGGGGTTATGCTCCTGGAGTTTAATTGAAAACATCAAAAACTCTTCTGAACACCTTATTGACAATCTAAAATCAACTACAGTGTATCCCAAGTTCATCCACAGAAAAATCTTGCCTACTTTGAAAAGATTTTAATAATTTTAGATTATATTTATCTATTCTATTTTCATTGAAATACATTCCTTATAACAATGAAAGAAAGTTCACACTATAAACCACCATCCTTTCCTGAAGACACACAAATTCAAACATTTTTCTGGAGCACATTTGACTAGGCAAAGAGTTTTCGTGGCCTCTCTGTTGCTTCTCCAGATAATCCAAATAAAACCACCTGGACTGTGCCTCCCTTCCCTAGTGCCCACCACTGCAACCATTGCTTCTGCAACTCTTAATGACCTGTCTCCTCCTGAACCTGGATCTCCAGCTCTGTCTCCATCAGGCTTCTCCTCCCTCTGCTCTGCAGCCAGCTAAGGGAGGCAGAATTGTCACAGAGAGAATATCCTGCTCCTTGTCCCAGCCCCATGTCTGTGCCCAGGGCTGGGGTCACCACTCTGCATCCAGAACCTTTCCCAAATGCAGTCCCCATCTCCCAGAGTCTGTCACAATCCAATTGACTTCTGTGGTTTCCTTTCTTCAATCTGTTCTTCTTCCTCCATTCCTCATCCCAGTTCCTGTGGGACAGTTGTCTTCATGCTAGACAGAAACAAGAGAGAGAGGTCAGGGGATGCAGCAGCTGAGGCAGGCATCCCTCCTGGAGCAGACAGGTGAGGATGATGGGGGTCTGGCTGGGCCCCAGGGCAGCCAGTGCTGTCCCACACTCCAGGAGGTGCTGCAGTGTTAACGTGGGCACCAGGGATGGAGGGATGTTCAGCAGAGCTGCAGCCGTGGCACACAGGTGGTTAAAGTGGTGCCTTCAGCCACTGAAATGGCATTGTGACATTTTCTGTCTCAGCCTGCAGCTCACTTGGCTGCTGATGTCTATTGCCAGGTGGTAAGAGCTGGAGAGACTTTCATTGCTACAGCCGTCGGTGCCCTGAGGAGGGCAGGTATTCCTGTCCCATCACACTGACCCAGCTCACACAGCTCAACACAAACAGCCACTGCTGTTGTTTCTTGCTCTGCAGCTCGGCCACCCTGCCCATCACCCTCAAGTGTCTGCTGGAGAACAACGGCATCGACAGGCGCGTGGCGCGCTTCGTGCTGCCGGTCGGGGCCACCATCAACATGGACGGCACGGCGCTCTACGAGGCGGTGGCTGCCATCTTCATCGCCCAGGTCAACGAGTACGAGCTGGATCTGGGACAAATCATCACCATCAGGTAAAAGCTTCTCTGCAGCAGGCAGATCAGTTTCTCTCTACCCCTGTGTACAGACATTAGGACAAGCTCTTGCGTTTTCCCGTTTGTGCAGAGTGACCTTTGCTGGGAAGTTGAGCAGGGGAGGCTGCAGCATGTGCAGTCCCTGTGCTGTGTGCAGGGAAAGCTAGGCTGGCTCCACAGCCCAGAATGTGCTGCAGCTCAAGGGCTTTGCCTGTAGGGAAAGGCTGCACAGACGTGTGGCTGGAGCAGGCCAGCACTGCAGGGCTGAGCACAGGAGGATTTGTGCAGGTGTCATTTACTCCCTTGTGGGAACGGGATATTCTCATTTTATAAGCAGGGAAATAAAGCCTGTAACTAAATAATAATGAAGTACATTTGCAAATATTTAGCAATTTTAAGGAGGAAGTCCCTACCCTTAAGGCAGAGGGGAGCACAGAGCCAGGGCACCCGCTGCCAGCCCTGCCATGCACAGGGCAGTTTGTGACAGCACCTGGGAACAGAAGGTGGAGGAAGCCAGATCCAGTCAGTCCTTCCACACAGAGTAACTATGCCATGCAAACCTGCCAGCTGGGACTGCACAGCCACCTTGTCTTTGCAGCATCACGGCCTCAGCAGCCAGCATTGGGGCCGCTGGCATCCCGCAGTCCGGGCTGGTCACCATGGTCATTGTGCTCACCTCCGTGGGGCTGCCCACCGAGGACATCACCCTCATCATCGCCGTCGACTGGGCTCTGTAAGTGCTCTCCTGCTCGTGGTGATGTGTCTCCAGCTTGATAGATGAAACCAGATTTCTCTCGAGACAGAAACTGATGCTGGATTACATTGTCACAGACAAATAACCACACAGCTTGTGAAATGTGCCATTCTAAAGTAAGATAAAAATGAAGCGAGTCATTAGGTGAAACCACAGAGAGCAGATGCTGAGTTACAGAACCCACACACAAGTGTCTGGTTTGTACTCCCCCAGGGAGAAGAGGGAAGTATCATGGCTGCTTTTCTCTTTCCCTCCCCCTTTTCTTTCTCCCACAAAGGAAGATGAACACACCACCAGCCCAGCCTTTCAGCATCACAGGGCACCTCAGCACCTTCTCCTGATGTGAGAGGTGCCTGGGTAGACAAGAGAGGAGCAGTGGCTGGATCTGCAGGATTTCTCCTCGAGAGGCATCTCAAGGAGTTTTGTGATCTGCTGAGGCAGCTCTCCCTCCACTTAGCACAAGAGTGCCTGTCCCAGTTCGGGAGGAGGCACTGCAGGTCCCTGCACTGCTCACACAGGCAGGTGAGAGATGCTGTCCCAGGCTCACAACAGAGACCACTTTCTCTCTGCATCTGCAAAACCAGCACAGCACTGGCAACACCAGTGGGGGGACACTCAGGATGGGGCTGACAGTTCCAGGCCATCATCAGCCCCAAATCCCGGCACTGTCTCTGCAGGGACCGACTGCGGACCATGACCAACGTGCTGGGCGACGCCCTGGCTGCTGGCATCATAGCCCACGTCTGTGAGAAGGACTTTGCCCCAAAGCCCCCCCCAGTAAGTATGGCGTGGTGGGACATGGCAGCCCAGCACAAGGCACCTGCTCACCCCAGAAATTAAAACTCTGCTCTTTTCTCTTTGCAGCAAGATCCAGCGAGCAACAAAGAGAAGTTTCCTTCTGCCGAGACCTCGCAGCTGCATCCCAAAGTCAATGGCACTGAAATGACTGAAGACACCCTGCTGGATCAGACAGGAATTCACTATAACATCTGCCAGGTGTAGACAACAGCGTTCCTGCTCCCAGGAATGGCACCTTGGTGCTAAACACTGACATTGTAAGTGTCACATATGGATGCTCTGCAAGACAAAGGCCTTACTTGGCACAAAAAGTCGGAAAATTCTCTCCTATCCTTTGAAGACCGTGGGACTCCCAGCAGGCACCCAGAGCATGGTTCTGCTGCTGGGGCAGAGAGCCAGCTCCTCCCTGTGCCCAAGGACACAGCTGGGAGCTCACTGCCCTGTGTTGAACAGCTGACTTTGAAGGATTTATAACTCCCATTTTTCCAAGCTCACCTATTTTTGAAAGCTAGGGAGGTGAGCAGGTGTTAGCAGGCTGGATTGGGTGCGGGTGCAGCAGGGATGGAACACTGAACCCTCTCCCCAGCAGCTCTTCCCTTCCCAGGCTTTTGTTTTCCCTATTATAGAGATTATTTTTTTAATCATTGCTTTTTATTCTACTACTGGATTCTCATCTAAAAACTAAGATTAAGTGAATTTTTGTCTAGAGCTCAAAATCCAAGTTGGACATAACTGGATTTCCAAGCTGCCAGGTTACAGACAGGATGGCTGAGCTGTTGCACTCTCAGGGACAGTGGGATCCACGGGCTGCAAACAAGGAAGGTCCAGCTGCACACCTGTTCCTACAGCTGCTTTATTACAGAGAACTAATTAACCAGGCCCAGTTGCAACTGTGTTGATTTTCCTGGCTAAGGATCTGTCCCCAAGCTCAAATTCCAATTACAGCCTTAAAATCCAGGCTTCCCAGGGCAGCCTTCTACACAAAAGCCTTTTATACCAACCATTCATGTCACTGAATTAATTTGTGTTTCAAAATGTCATCTCATCTCTTTTCTCCTTCTTGATATTTCCTGCCACAGAATTAGGAATCATAACACAGCTCAGACCCCCACTCACATCACTGAAGTGTTCTCCAACTGCACATAAAGAAAAAATTCCCTGCAGAATTCTTTCAAGCTGAAGTCAGAGGTTGTAAAAAAATTTCTAATTTAGAAATATTCATTCCAGTTTTGCCAAATGAAAAGGAGAAAGTATTAAATATCATAAACCAGCTTTTGCACAAAAATTGTCTTCTATGAACTTACAAAAGCCTCCTCATAATTAGAATCCTGGGCAACAGAAGCTTGAGACACTGCTGCTGACTTTGGCCTTTTTCACCCTTTCTCCTTGGTGAGGTAAATTATTACCCTCTTAAACATTATAGCCCAACTGCTCTTCAAGGAGCAGTCATGCCATTCACAAACCCAAAATAATCACATTTCAAATCAATCTGCAGCTTGCCCAGACATCCCTCCCTCCTTCCCTTATCATCTATGATCACCTTGATACATCACAGGCTGGTTCAGCACCACTGGCTCTGAAGGGATTTGTGGTTGCTCCTCTTTCCTGGGAGTGAGCTCAGCCACCCAACAGCCCTGGGAGATGCTGGGGAGCACTGGGGAGCTCCAGCTCAGGACAAGGATCTGGGTATCCCATCCATCACCCACATTGCACAGACACAGCTGGACACACACCCCCAGTGCAGCTGCAGCCACTAGAACAGCTGAGCTGTGTGAGACCTTTGTGCTCAGCCACAGGTGCATGGGAGCAGCCACATCCCTCACTGGATGCCCAGGCCAGTCCAGGCCAACCAGCACAGCAGCAGCACAGGCAGCAGAGATGAGCCCCACCTCCAATCCATTCTCCTCTCATTAATGAGCTCTGGATATTGCAGCACACAATTAACCCTGTACAAGAGGCAGGATGGAACATCCACGGCAAAGGTCCTTGAGGGAGTGCTGGGGCTGCAGGATGAGCCTCTGTGCAGACCAGACCTTACCCCTGCCCTGGAAACTGCAAGTCACTCTAAAGCTGCACATCCTCGAGCTCACTGCAACAAAGAAAAAAATTATTACTGAAAAAATCCCACCCTGTACAACTTACCCCAGGAGCTGCATGTCCTGTGCTTTATCAATCCCAGAATGGTTGAACTGGAAAGGAACTTCAAGCTCATCTCCAATGGGCAGGGACACATTCCACTAGACCAGCTTGCTCCAAGCCCTGCTCAACCTGGCCTTGAAAGTGCTGTAACATCTCTTATTAGCTGGCAAGATTCACATTAGCAGAAATGCTTTGATTTTGAAAATCAGCAGGAGGTGTTTTGGTGCTAGTGAGGTTAAGTGTCATGCCAGAGTCCACACAGCCTTGTCCTTGTGACAAATACAGCAAGGGAGACTTTTGAGTCCAGCAGCCTCAAAACTGGGCTGCCATCACTGTGCCCCTCTAACAGGATAAAACAAGGGGAAAGAAATAATTTAAGTGCTTCTGAAAAATCACTTTGTGGTCTGGTGTAGAGGGAAGGCTTCCTTATGGGTGAGGAAAACTCAAAAGGCAGCAAGGACAATCTATCTTCAGCACTGCAGGCATGGGAGAGGCACCTGAACACCTTTAACAGGGTGGAAATCGTGGAAAAGCAAATGAAGCAGATTTATGGGATGGCCCAGTCCCAGACTATGCCCTTGGGATGGCACCATCCCAACCCCACCTGTTTTCAATAACCTGCTGCTGGGAAACACTGACACCAGTTCATCTGCTGGGAACAGCAGCCTCCCTGTGCCAGCCCTGAGAGGAACCCCACAATGTCAGCAGGGCTTCTGCAGGGAGCAACACCAACCCACCGGGGGGAGGAACAAGAGATTTGTAGAAGACAAAGTAGCAGAGTCTGGACAAAGTCACTGGAGGAATTTTATTCTGTACCAACTGTATTCAGGAGACCTGGATGGCAGGGAGGTGAAGTTCCATGTGTCCCACATCAGGAAAACTGAGGTGTCTTGCTTGGCAAACTGGAACCTGTCTATTCAGCCTCAAAGAAGGTGAAAACAAGGGAGCTGGAGAACTGCCCAGGCTCCCCAGGGAACGGCCCCAAGGCTGCATTTGGACACCACTCTCAGGGATGCTCAGGGTGGGGTTGCTGGGGGGTCTGTGGGTTGGATCAATGATCCCTGTGGGTCCCTTTCAGCTCAGGATATTCTGTGGTTCCATAATTAAATTCTACTGACTGATACACTGCACCTTCAAAGTATTTTAAACTATTTTCCCAGGCACCTGTAAGAAAAAGAGGTGCCTCTATTCTAGCACTGAAAATCCAACTCTGTGTTATTTCCATGCAACTGGAAAAGTACAGGCAGTGCAAGGCACACACCCTGGGGTACAGGAAGCACACAAGCTCAAACCTGTACTTCTTACTTGGAAATCCTTATTTTCCTTACAAACAGAAACCTCAGCTGCTATGGTAATATAGATGATCCCTGGGAATGGCTGCTGTGTATAATATTGTAATAAAGCTGGAGAGCAACTGGGTGAAGGAATTTGGCTGTTACACAAGTGTTATTTTACTGAAAAAAATATTCAAGGTATTTGGTGAACTAAAATCCATGTGGAAGGCATTTTATGGGGTCTGTGTTTATTAAGCAAAAGGGAAGCTGAAGCAGCCTCTGGCTTTGGGGCAGGTCCCAGCCATGGGCACAAAACCCACCCATGGACCTTGCTTGCCTGGGAATGACATTGCCACAGTGGTATTTTGGAATTTGAGGATGTGACTGACCATAAACACTAAACTCAAATGAAGTTTGACTGAATGAATGACTCGAGTGTGTACTTCACTCAAAACACAGTAACTTGTTCCACAAGCCCATGGGTTAAGTTGCCTCAATCCTACAGGCTGGTTCTTTTCTGTGCATCAGTTCTCTTCCAGAGCACAAGTTATTTTTACATATCTGAATTTATAAAGTGATGAGTTTTGATCAGGGACTTTTGCTTTTATATTATTTTCACACCTTTTTAGGATGCCTAAATGGAATTGGAAGGGCACTGTCAGCACAGCACTGCTGCCATCCTTCCCTTGGATCACAATGTGCCTTAGTTTTACTAAAACTGAATAATAAAATAATTCAGTGCTGTAGCATGTGGCAAAATCCAAGCAACAGATGTGAAAACCAGCCCATAGCTCTCTTTTAATTTAAAATATTAGCCACTTCAAAATTAGTCTGCAAGCTTTCTAGAATAATTTGAAAATTATTTTGAAAAGTATTTTGAAAATTTCCTTCCACAAAATGTTTTGATGGCAATTGTTTAAATCTATTAAAATCCCAGGTTTCTCTGTAGAACCAGATTTCCAAAGCAGCTCTGAATGACAGATATGGCTCCAATAAGTTTGGGGTTTTTTGACAATCACAGCATGTAACCTCCACTAAAAGCTCCTCTAAGGAGTGAAAGCCTCCCTGGGATGTGTTTTCTGCCTCTCCCTTTCCAATCCACTGTACCCATCTGTTTCCTTGAGGAATTCCTAATCTTGTCTGATGTGATAGTGAAACCTTCTAGAAAATCTGAATTAATTCCAGTTCTTTCTGCAGGCAGGTGCAGCTCAGTCCATCCCCAGGGCCAGGGCAGGTCCTGCTCAGGACACAGCACTGTGAGAGCAGGTGAGGGACATCAGGGCCTGTGCTCAGGGCACCATTTATGAACTTCAACAGTTAACAGCTCAGATCTAGCTCAGAAACTGTCATTCAGTGTTCACATGCAGAGAATCCCATCCCACCCTGCCCTGGCAGGGACATCTCCCACTGTCCCAGTGTCCAGCCTGGCCTGGGCACTGCCAGAGATCCAGGGGCAGCCACAGCTGCTCTGGGCACCCTGTGCCAGGGCTGCCCACCCTGCCAGGGAACAATTCCTGCCCAACATCCCACCCAGCCCTGCCCTCTGGCAGTGGGAAAGCCATTCTCCCTTGTCCTGTCCCTCCAGCCCTTGTCCCCAGCCCCTCTCTGGATCTCCTGCAGCCTTCCTGCAAGCTGCATCTGCACCTTTGCTGGGCCCTCAGGGCTGCTCAGCCCCCCAGTGCCTGCAGACCCCATCAGCCCCAGCCAGGCAGAGCAGGTGCAGAGGATGCCCCATGGACTCATTACCTGGGGCCTCCACCAGCCTGGGCAATTCTGCAGCGTGTTCCACCTCAGCATGCTGGACATTTTCCAGGTGCAAACTTCCCAGCATTCAGTGTGGGGAGGAAGCTGTAGCATCCCTGTGTAAGATGCTCCAAAATCCACATCAGGAGTAGGCAGACACTTGCAGGTGCAGAGGTTCTGGTACCAGGTGTACAACGTGCACTTACCTTTGCTTTCTAGGAGCTTTGTGTCCCATTTAAACTACATGTCAAGTGCTCTGTGGCCAACAGTGAGAGCCTGGCACCTTTCTGAGCACTACATCTCAGGCTTTAGATGTCTTCAGAAAGCTCTTACTGATGGGTTTGGACTGGGTGCTAAGACCTGAACAGTTTGAGTCAGCAGGACGAATCCCACCCTAAATTACATGTCTGAGAAAAGATCTGTGTTTGGAATCCTGAGCCTCCAAACTCTGAAAGGCCAGATTTCAGTTTCCACTCTGAGCCATGGACTTAAGTAAACCACAGCTCAACACAGACAGGAAAGAACAGTAGGGCTGAAACATTACACCCAACCCAAAACTGGCTGTTCCACTTACCTGGCCATTCCACCTCAGAGATCTTCTACTCACTGTCCTTCCTTGAAACACAACAAATGGGTATTTGGCCATTCTCCTCCTTCTTTCCCTTTCAATATTCCTGGAGTCTTCAACCATCTGCAGAGCAGGATTTTAAACCAGATTCTGGTGCCAAAACATTGAGAAGAGCAGCATCATGATCCCAGCTTCAGAACACTGTTGTCTATAGACATATCACTCAATTTCTCTGTCTTGCCTTCTCTGCCCCCAAGCAGTTACTTACTTTGACAGGCTGCAATCACTGGAGACAGACAAAGCACATGCTCTTTGCATTTACAGCCTGGCAGACATCTGCTGGTGGTGCCACAGCTCAAGCCAGGCTAACTTCCTCACAATTCTCCTCCTAATGCCAACCCTGACCTTAAACTGGTTTTTACTGCTCGTGTATCAAGTGATTCTTCTCCACAGGATGCAGCATCCACCCAGTTGCTATTCAGAATTATGAGCTGCTCTTCCTGACCATGCTTCCCTCTAACCTGAGCACCAATCTGCATTTCCTAGACATGAAGCCTTAAGTAGGAAATAGAACATTCATACATATCCTGCCCAAGCAGCAATTACCCACTTGCTCACAAATAGTCAGCAAAGCAGAACTCTGTTCTAATTCACCCTCTCACCTTTCCAACCAGGTGCAAACCAAACACACAGGGAACTGCTCAGGCTCTGGCTTCACCTTTGAACTCACAACTATAGAACCTGCCTTTCCCCTCATGATCCAGCCAAGGCAGGAGCTCAGTGAGCAGGAGCCAAGGCAGGTCTCAGCTCTGATACAGACCAACAGCAGAGAACAGAAGAACCTGGAGTCCCACTGCTCAGGGTGAACATCATGTGAACCCCAGCAGCTCTACTGGGCATTAACCCCCAAAACTGGCAGATATAAAGCAACCAGAGACACAAGAACCCTGCAAATGGGCAGATACAAACCTTCAGGACTCCTGTTGTCCATCACACTCTCAAAGCACTCAAACACAGCTGAAAAGAAAAAGCACCCACCAGGAACATCTGCTGCTGCCAGCACCAACAGCAACACAGCTCCCCCTGCTCTGAGCTGGGCTGGGGACAAGGACCAGCCCATCCTGGTGCCCAAGCAGCTGGCCTCGTGACAACACCCTGCTCTGTAAGGAAGAGCCCAGGGCTGGGTGCCTGTACCAGCACAGAGAAACCCTTCCTGTGTGTGCAGCTCTTGGGACCAGCTGTACAGCCCTGATGCTCCTGGCAGCCACAAGCAGCAAGTTCTGCCCTCCTCAGCAAACCACCCTCCAGCTGGATTGCACCTGCAGCCATCAGGAACACACTGCTTTAACCCAGGATGCAAAGAGAGCTCTGAGGAGGGTATTGATTCAGTGAGAACCTCCACAACTTCTTGGCTGGCTCTGGACAGCAAGAGCCACGTCCCTGATCGCTGCAGTGCCAGCACTGACTTCACCTGAGAAACTGAGCTGGTCAAAGCTGCCACCAGCAGGTTGCTGGTGTACACAGCTCATTCTCATCACTGTATTGTTACCCTGCACGACATGCTCACTTCCCTCATCTCCCACCCCCACGAGGAACACCACCAAGTTGCTCAGCTGGTTCTCTGTCAGAATAAGCAGAAGGCAGGATGGCTCAGTTCAGCACAAACACGTGTCACAAGGTTTGGTATGTTTGATGGGCCTCTCCATCTGTTTCCTTGTCAGCAAGAAGAGCTCAATGGGCAGTGCCACACGCTGCACCTGGGAATGGGCCATCCAAAAAGCTTCTCTACTCCAGCTTCTCTGGGAAGAAAATTCACTGTCTGTCCCTCTGAGCCTCTATGCCACCTGTGTGACCAACCCCTGAACAAGAGATGCATCGAGATTTTGAACTTCTCATCAACAGCCTTCCACTACATGTTCATAAACAAACAGGTGACAATAGATTGACAGCAGATTGCCAAATCCTGTCCTGGAAGGATTTCCCCACACCCAGCATTGTGCATCTCCCAGCTGAAGGAGATGGTGGCACACACAGAGGTAAATGGACTACCCCAGCAAGAAGCTCTTCTGGATGCTACAAAAGCACATGACTGAGCCTATAGGACTCACACGGACTCTCCTACTTCACAATTTGCACCAAAAGCTCCTTCTCAGAGCTGTCCCACATCCCTGTTATCCCTGTCACAGCTCCACACAGCTGGCTCCTGTCTGTGTCTGTGCACTCCTCTGCATCACAGCTGAGCCACGCTCTGGGCCAAGAGCACTCACACTCCTTCTGCCTCTCCAAAACCTCTCCCTTGTACAGGACAGTGGGAAGGAAGAAGCCAGGGAAGAGCTACAGCATCCTCCACAATTTGCAGCAGAGGATGCCATAGCACATATGTGGTACTTTAACACAGGTAAATGCTGGGAATGCATCCCAAAGATCTGGGAAATTAGTAATATCCACCAGCTGAAAACCTCCTGCTAACACTTCCATGCTGCCTTCCTTCTTTAAAGTAACTCCCACCCTAAATTTCATGTATTTGTAACTACCAAAGTTTATTTAGTGGTATCCAATACCATATCAAGTGCTTTACAAAAATACATGTAAATGGGAGTCACTGAATTTTAAAAAGCCATTTACTTACTATTCTCAAAGTAACCCACCAAACTAACTATTCTGTGACAAAATGTATTTGAACATTTTTATTTAGCTCTGTATCTTTAAATTCTGTTTTTTGGAATTTGAAGCACATGGCTTTGTAGTAGTTTTTTAGACCATGCCTTGGTGGGATGGACCTTCCTCAGTTCAGAGCCTCTTGGAAGAAGCTGCCACTGCCTTCATTCCCTGCTTCAGCACTTTGCAGGGACCTTTTGATAAAAGTGCCACATTATGCAGCCTCATCCCACCCTTTAATTGACCCTTAAGCATGGCTGGACTACAGGGGAACCAGATCTAACAACTGATCCAGGTTTAAAACAACCACTGGCAAGACTTATCTTTCTTTCAATTAAAGAAATGCCTACCAACAGCTTTATCAGCACAAGATTATGGTGGAGGGTTGGTATAAGATACTGGACACTGAAGCAACATCAGCACCTAAAACATATCCAGAGCTCACCTTTAGAGCCTCATTTACATCTTCAAAGACATTTGATGACAATTAGTATTATCATTATGGGATTTTTTCTAGGACTCCCAATATCTAAAATCTTCTAATAAAAAAACATGTATGGAGCTACAGCATGTAACATTATTTTAACAAGCTGTTTAGCTTTCACACAGGATGAAAATGTACCCATTGCAAGGAATTCTTCTCCATCTCCCAAAAGGAACAGCAGATGGACAGGGCTCAGCTGACACCACAGCCAGCAGCACTGCCCCACAGGCCCCACTGCCTCCCAGCTGGAGCACATAAACCACAAAACACCAAAGTATTCACTAAGCAAAGGGCTGACACAGCTCCTATCAACCAACTCCCTACCCCATCTGACCCCAACACTCCCACAAGGATCCTTCCTGTCACCTGTTTCATGAATTACACCAGGCTGCCTTCATCTCAGCAATTCAACAAGTCTGTCCTCTTGTTTTATTCCTTCTTTGATACAACCAGCTCTCATTATTCACTCACACAAACTCGGAATGGGTCATGACAAAGGAGCTGGACATCCCATTGCATGGAGTGGACATTAGAGATGTTCTTCAGGATTTGTCATATGAATGTGGAAAATCAGGGCACTTATTCCATTGTAAACATTCATCCTTCAAGGCCCCCAGCAGCCCAACAGGACACGGGGCTCACGTGCCCAGCTGAGCACAGAGAAACAGGATCAGGGGGAGCACAAAGCTTCTCAGGCAGCTTCCATCTTACAGCTCTTGCTCTGCCTTGGAGCACCACTGTGTCTAAGAAAAGATCCACATCAGGGCAGCCAGAATGTTCTCCAGAACCTACTGCAGCGTTGGAGGCACCACTGCCCTGGAATAGAACACCTGGTGCAAGTCCTTATGAGCTACCTGAGTGAGCAAGGCACAGATACCACAGTGAGTGAAACCTGAACTTTGTGTTGCTCACACAGCAGCTCTGAACACACTAGAACAAAACTTTGCTATGTTTTATCAAAAAAAGCATGAGCAGCCCTGATGCCCCTCCAGGAATCTGGTGTGCTGTGTGCCATCTCTCTAGAGCCACAGTCCTTCTTGCAGTTGAATTGTCTTCTTTCCTCCATTCCTGCAGTAAGAAAAGATTAAAACATTAAGGCAAATGGAATATAGTAAAACCAGAAAGGAGGAAAATACAGAGTAAAGCTGGCTTAAAACAAAATCACTGATTTCTGGAGTCACTGACTCCCATGCAGTGACAGCACTGCATTTCAGGCAGAAGGGAAGGGGAGGTGCTCCCTGAGCAGCAGTGCTATGGTACAGTACAGGACCACTGCTGAAAAATATTAAGACACAATATACAGATATGGCAGTTCTCTAGAGTTAGAAAAATGTGGAAGTTAAATTCTTTCCAAGATGGACATTAATTTTCTTAAACTCCTACAGCTTGCTCCTCACATCACTGTACAGCTGTGACCAACACCCTAGAAAGCTTCACATAATCTTGTTTTTTTGAGGACATAGATCTCTGTATGAATTACCTCTGCACTGTGCAGGATGTGCCATTAGCACCTGTACAGCAGAGGCACAGTAACACAACTGACAGTTATGTGTACATACTCCAAACCAGGAATAACTACAATCTACATGGTTTCTCACACACAGGTATTACATGTGTGTGTACACACGTACACACTTATGCACTCTGTGTCTCTTGAAAGATGCAAAGCAGAAGGAACAAGCTGGGACAGAAAGGTAAAGCAGGATACATGGTCACAGAAGTGTTTCAGCACAAATTCTGCAAGTCTGGTTAGACCAAGACCAAAGCCTCTGTGCCAGGACTGAGAAGCAGGAGCTACTTACCAGCTGTTCCTGGGCTCAGGACAGCCCTGGGCCCTGCAGTGCAGTGCCTCCTCTCCGAGACAGAGCTGCAGCCCGTGGCAGGAGGCAGCCAGCACTGCTCCCACTGCCCAACTCTGCTCCCAAGCCAAACCACTCCTGCTCTGCTCTCCTCTAGGAGCCTTCTCTTGGGGCACAATCTGTTCCAACACATTCAAACAGCAGGTTTAACAAGTTTGTTAAAGTAGGTTTAACAGCTCCTCTGATCCCTACTCTAACACAGGAAGTCTCAAACTTGTTTTTATTGAACTCAGTTCTTTGTAAGCTCTAGTTTGAGCATATGCTCTTTTATAAGCATGGAGCTCCAGCCCTGCAGGGAGAAGTCAACCCATCCTGGCAAGGTCAACCTTTAGAACTTTATAAACCACACTTAAAATTCAAATAAAGAAAATCAGTGTTTTAACTGTGCCAAATTTGGTTTAAATTAATTTTGCTGCAATGAAATATTATTTGCTACTGAGATGTTAGTACAAGTTATGTTTTGACAAACTAGATTCAGAGTCCCATGTTGCTCATCACTGTTTCTATACATAAACACTTAAAAAGACAAAAAAGAAAGCGTGTCACAGTGCAAAGAGCAGAACAATGTGATTTATTCTCCTTCATTTAGCTGCACAGATAACACACACGTGTAAAACCACTACCAAATGTTCCACTTCTCCTTCCTGCTGTCAGTAAGGATGGAAGCAGACGACAGTTCAGGGAAAAGAAAGGCAGTTTCAAAAAATCAGGACTCTAAGGAGGAGGCATTTGGGGAATAGGCAGGGCCCCTCTGACACTGAGCTACTGCTGAGCTGGGCAAACGAGAGGAATGCAGGGAAGGGGAGGGGGATGGCAGCCAGGCCTTCCTGAAATAGCTGCTCACTGCCACTGCTGGCACAGAATCTGGAGCAAGTGTACCCCTAACATGACCCAGGACATTTCTTACAGTCATATTCTTCCCTTCTAAAGGACAGGAAATACAGAGAAAATGATTCAGACATCTTTCTCTGACATATCACTTTAATACCTTTTTTCTCTCCTCCTCCCTCTTTCACTGTTTTGGAAATGAAGGGGGTGAAATTTGGAAGCAGGGTACAACAGCAGAGCAAGGAGAGGGAATAGTCAAAAGCCAGGGAGTCTGTCAGGAATTCTGAAAAAAACCCAGAGCCCCTGTGTGGGAGTTAATGGGTCGACAACAAGTTTTTTGGTTTGCTTTTAAACAAAAGAGCCATCTCTGAGGGGCCAGGACTTCACATGGCCATGTCTGTTATTAAGCTCTTCAGAATTTAATGCACTTTTTCCCCTCATGATTGTTCATAGGAGAAAAACATGGAAAATACAATAGTGGTCAAAATGAACATGAGCAAAGTGAACCACATGGGATGAACTCTGGTGGGAGCAAGAATGGAGAAGGGTTCCAGTTCCATGCCAAGGAAAACTCAAGGAATGATGGAGCATTCCTGAATACACCAGATGCTGCACATTCAACAATCCACTGATACAACTGCAGGAACAGAAACTCTCACTTCTGCTCTTTACCAATTCAGCTCAACGAATAATTCCACATGGTGACCAGTGCTGAACTGAGAAATTCCCATCACAGAAAAAATAACTGCAGATCTAAAAACTCCTGAGTTGGAAGAGATCCTGAGCTGAGGCAGCATTGCCATGACATCATACATGAAACACTATTCATACCTCTTACTTTCCATCACTTTTCACTGTAAGCCTCTGAGAGAAGAATCAGAGGCAGTATCTCAAAGGTACAACAATTAGCCCAGCTCTCAGAGGGATTATTTCTGTGACTAAGGGGCAGGAGGCAGCTGCTGAAACACAGCAGGACAGACTGCAGCTCACCAAAAGTAAAAGTTTGTGTTGGTGAAGAAAGGACTGGGACTGGAGCACAGCCTGTGCAGACCAGCAGGATTACAACCCAAGGGACGTGGCTCCAGAAGCATTTGTGAAACACAGAACCTCCCCCAGGGTGTTCCTGGGGTGTCTGTCCTGCCCCAGCCTCAGCGAGGAGCCAGGGCCTGACTGCTCCCCTCATGCAGTGGCAGCAGTCAGGCTGGGAAAAGCCTCCAAGGCCACGCAGCCCAACCCTCACCCTGGCAGCACCGCCAGGGCACCACCCCAGGCACAGCCCAGGGTGACCCCACCCCTGCTCCGTGCCAGGCCGGACAATCTGGCACAATCTGCAGCGAATCTTCAGCCAGTCTACACCTCCAACGGGCCAGCTCGAGGGTGTTTCCCTAGGAGCGCCCTGAAGAAGTTTCTCTACACATTGCTGAGTAACAGTGTAGCTGGGGTTTTGGGTTTGGTTTTATCAGGAGGAAAAACGTAAGATAAAGACAACAACTTTTTTTCCTGAAAAAGAAAAAGGAAACTAAGCCTCTTCTTTTAATTCCATCTTTCTAACAAGGCCACAAGTTACAAAATCTTTAGTGGAGGAACCTTGATTGGCCTATTCCTGAACACAGTTCATATTCTTCTGAAAACATGCCAAATCCAAACTGCACAATAAAAATCCAATTCCTGCAGGGAAAAAAAGACAAAATATGAACAATTAAGTAAAAGCCTAATTCTATTTTGAAGTACAACACCCTTCACCAGGGCTCAAGTAAAAGCATCCCAAGTATGTTCCAAACAAGTGCTCAACAAAACCAGCCATGAACATGTGGCAAAAGTACAAAACTCCTTTGCACTATTAACATAGATAATGTAATTTAACACCAGTGTAAAATATCTATGAGTTGTTTCATTTAATTTTGAAAATCCATATAGAAAACAATGTTCATAACTCCATCCACAGGATTCTACAAAGCTGCTGCTTCATCAACAAATCTTTGAACTGTTTCAATATGAAAATTCCATTTTTTTCAAACTGCTCAAAAATCATTGCAGAGAATTTCCAAGCACTTGAATTGAAGCACAACCAAAGTATGAACTTGGTACATTTTTGCAGTTATTTTTAAAATAAGTTAATTTACATAAATCATCTCAAAATAACACAATGGGATTCAACTTCATTTTAGACATTTGGAAAGCAGTGTCATACTTTATTTAAAGTAAACCCATGTAAAAACAAAGTTTAAATGAAAATGGTACCTGAAAAATAAATTATTTGATATAAAACAAATCAATAACTTAAAAACACACTAAATATACAAAATGTGTAACCATATACTGTACAGTATGGAAAGCAATTGATAAAACCTTCTGTCCCACAAACAGATTAGTTTATAAACAAAAGATTACATAAGTTAAAGGAAAAGAAATCAATAAAAATACTAGAAGTACAGTATTATTCAAATTACTCATCAAATAAAGGTTTATCCCAACTTATGTTTCAAATGTCTCAAGTCATTTTCTTCTCAATGACCAAGTGAAAAAGTTCAGCTATACCACTAAAAACTTGCTCAAAAATGTTTAGAAATAAGGAACGACAGTAGAAGAATATTGAGATTCTAAAATGTGAACACAGAAGCAATTTTCCAAGGTTTCAGGTGGCAGTTCTACCATTACTGTTTTCCCATCATTAGCAACAAAAGAGAATTTCAGTGCTGAAAACTCCACTCAACAAAAAAATATTTCTAAACCTTTGCTGCTGCTTGATCGAGTGTCATCTAGAAGGAATCACCAGAGTTGAATGTCAGATCCACTCAAGGGGTGGTGGGTATACTTTAGAGATCATCAAAACTTCCACTGTTTTTAAATCATGCAGGATGAGAGAGCAACACTTTGAGTTTGGTTTTGTTTGACCACAAACAGCAAGCACTGAAATGCTGCTGTACCTGATCAACCTACAAGTGGATGCTTAGAACTTAACAGTGATTTTCAATCCACTGCTTGTCATGGAGGTACTGCTCTTCCAAGCCAGAGGGAGGGAACTGAGACCCTTTTTATGAACTCCACATTTTTTTATTTTTTATATTAGTAAGGAGAAACCCAGTAATAATAAATATAATAATCAGAGAACATAACCACTGGCCTCTTGAGCTCTGGATTTATCCATTTTACTGTGCTGAGCAGCCAACCTTGAGAAGTGCAGAGCTGCATTAGAGGAACCTGCCAAAGGCACAAAGACTCTCCTGCTTCCAAACAGAGATTAAAATACCTCAGGTGACAAATTCAGCTCTTGGAAAATAAAACCAAAACAAAAAAAAAGCCAAAACAAAGCACAGCTCCACTCAGGGAGCTCGAGGGGTTGGTGTTTGCTTATGCTAAAGGTGAATTTGGTCCCTTCCCTCTAAAGCTATTTGTAGATACCTAAAGGTAGAAATGTAACAATAAGGTGCTTCACTGACAGAATGATAAAGGATGAATTTCTTCATTATGGAAATAAAAAACACGGTGACCTTCTGACAGAGAGAGCAGCCAGACAAACTGCCCCGTGCTCATGTGACTGAGCCAGGCTGCCAGCAGCTCACAAGAGCCACCTCAAAAACCTTACACAAACTCTAACCTGCTGCAGGCAGAGCTAGCAAAGGAGCTACCTTGAACAAACAGCTGATTTTATCATTTGACCTGTATATTGTGTTAGAAAAGTAAACGTGGGGACATTCTCCAAGTTTGTTTTTTCAAAGCACATATATAACAATAAACTATCCAAAAATGAACTTGAGTTATTGCCATTTAAAATGCACTGAAAAGAAAATTTCTCCTGAAATATTTGAAGAATTTCTATTTTATTGACCTTACCCAGAACATTAAAGCAACATAGAATTGTAACAAATGTTGAAGGACCTTAAGGAGTATTCATTTTCCAAACTCAGCCTTAAAATAATGGATCACCTTTACAGTTCATTCATCATTTTGGTTTTGACTGCTGGATATTCTTTCTATAAATGATATCAAGTTTTTTTTAAAACTTTTTTTTTAAAAAGATTTTTTACTGCTTTGTATAAATAACGTTACTACAACATTCAAACCCCCTATAAAAATAGGTGTCCTCTCCATGCAAACACCCTTTGGTCATCTGGACAAGGGCAAGTGACCACAGACTTGACCAACCAGTGTTCCCTGTGGTGACAATTTATCCTGCTCCAGTGACTTGTCTCTAGATTTCCTGTGGTTTTCATGCTTACATGATACAGATGTACAAAAAACACATCCAAGCAAAGGAAAAGCTGCACAGCCACACAGACCACTGGCAGTGGGGACTTCTCCCCTCACCCCAAGAGCTGATGCTCAAGCCTCTCCCAGTGCCAGAGCCAGAACGAGATGCAGGGATTGGCACAGGAGGGAACAGTGACTGCAGGGGCCAGTCTCTGACAGGAGAGGGGAGCAGGCAAGTAAACCAAACTTTATGACAATGCAGCTCGAAGAATAAAATAAAATAAATCCAACACTTCAGTGCAGAGACACCATCTATCAGGAATCACTGAGAACTGAACACACTGAGCTGTCTGCTTCTGCTCATGTCTGAATTTCTGGTGTTGTCATGCCCTCACCTGAGGATCTGCTCGTGCCTCTGCCAGCTCACACCAAGCACACACAGCAACATCAGAGATTCCTCTTCCATATTTATGTGGGATTTCCCTATCTCCTAATGGTTAACAGCAGGTTTAGAGGTGATGAGGCTCGTGGCCAGCACTGCACACAGGGTGAATTCCATTCATGTGAACATCTGGGAAGCAAATGTAGCAACTCCCCTCGGCATCTATACACAGAGCCTGTGACAGCAGCATGGACAACTGTGTTACAGCAGGAATTACACCTGCTCCTTCAGAACTATGCCTGAGGCTGTCTCAAGAGACTCCAAACCTACTCTAAAGGACCCCAAAACACTCCCATCTCAGCTGTTCCTGTAGCACATCTCCAGTACAGACCAACAAATCCAGGTCTCCAAAATCTGACCATCACATCCTAACCCAGCAATGAAGACTTTCCAGAACTCTGCACCTAAATGAGACCACTGCATCTCATGGGCAATGTGAGACCTCTGCTTTGAGACTGCCCTTTGGTTCTACAAAAATCCTGTCAGCACTGACTGATGGAATTATCACCTGACAGAAACACCTGGATTCCATCAAATTGAATGGAAAAAGCAGAGCACTCTTTGAGAATGAAGAGGCCAAAACCTCTCTTTAAACAGGTCTGTTCAAGTGAGAGCTTCAAGTGTGAGGAGGGAACCAGTTGCTCCTGTCTTTTGGGCAGAAAAGCTCCTAGCAGATGTCTTGTTAGAATTTAGTTTCCACCCCCAGAAGCTTCCTTTTGGTCTTTACTAGTAGGATGCACAAGCTGCTGTTTAGGACCAAATGCATCAAGAATACATACACAATTTTTTCTGGACTTCAGTTATTTATGCCCAGGTTTTATTGCCTGTTAGAATAGTGCAGATCATACACTACTTGTGGTGTCACCTCTGGACAGTAGCAGGAGTTTTCCCTCTTTTCCTGACTCAAGCAGCAGTGCTTTGCTCATACCAACTGCCTGAAAATTATTATCAGAGCAACTACCAAAGAAAGTTAGAATCAGACCTTTCCTAAAAGAGATTGTTGTAGTGTAGTGGTACAAAACCATATCCTGCATTTCCTTCTTATTTAGCAAAGAAAGAGAAAAGAATGGAAAAACAGAGAAGGAGTGGGAAAAGCAAGGAACAGCAATGCCAGCAAGCATCCAAGGCAGGGGTTTCAGAAGTGGCAGAACAGCAATGTACTGCTGCCATGGTCGGTGTGCTTGGAACCAGAACTGACACAGAGTCATGTTCAGGGGTCACTCACTGGAAGTCTGAACCCCCAGCTAAATATTGTAATAAACAGCAGCTCCCATTTAGTTCAGTAGCAAATTTATCTGAAATGGAATAAAGAGAGAATGAGAGGAACTGGGAATGACTACAGTCTACTCCTGTGGAACAGGATAGTGCAGGGTTCAACAATGATGGGATATGGTAAGAAAACTTCTCTGTACTACACAGCTTTAACTTGGGAGAGCCCCCAGAATGCTCCCCAAGCTCTCCTTGAACACAGAAGAGAGAAAATCGCTGATGTGATAGATGGATGGTGATGAACTGGTGGAAGGAAACCTCTGACAGCCAAGAGCAGCTATGGAGGGTGGCAGTGGGCTGGCTGCTGTGTCACAGTCACTGTTTCACCAACCACTGAGCTTCTCAAGAGATGGGGAGGGAGCAGACTGGCAGGAGAGGAAGGTTGCATGTTGTAACAAGAAAAATCCCACCTGCATTCACTGCACACGAGCTCAAACTCAGTGGGAGGCTGCTTGCTGGGCCCAGGCCTGTCTGCAGGGCTTAGCTGTGCCTTGGGCAGGTGCAGGAACATCAGCAGCTCCCACAGGTCCCCCTGGGGCTGTCAGCAGCTCAGCCACACGGGGAGGCCGAGGGAGCCCTCGGGCTGTGCAGATCCAATGGCAAGGAGAGGACAAGTGGCAGCAAGCACAAGGCAAGGGCAGCTGGGGACAAGCAGGCAGCATGGACTGGCCTCTGGAGCTTGGAAATGAACTCTGGGGCTGCCAGAGATTCAGGCAAAACAAGGAGACACTGCATTAAACTGCCACAGACCTCATTTCCACATCTGCTCTACTTACATAACCACCAGAGCCGGGTCTCTAGCTGTGCACAGCAGCTCACAGCCCTGTGCAGCCAGGGTCAGCCTTCCCAGCTTCCTACCCAAGCACACCTGAGGCTCACATCAGCCTGTGACACATCACCTCTACGTGACACATTTATTGTGGTGCTTGTTTCAAAACTCTTCTTCTATTCATCTGCCAAAGCAGTAAATTAAAATTCCCTTAAAGAGGAGCTACAGTTCCTTAAAATAACACTCTGAAAGCTGGACACTTTGTGCAATACTTAGCAAAAAAAAGAACAGAAAATAAAAAACAAAACAAAATTTGAGCAAAACAAAATCAAATTTAATGTTCTTAAATGCAAAAGTAAAAACAAACAAAAAACACAAAAAAGCAAAAGAAAATTAACAGAAACAGAACAACTCAAAGTTTCAAGGCAGTCTGCAGAAAACTTGGGGGATTAATCTTTAAATCTACAAATCAAAGGGGTTTTTTGGTTAATATCTAACTTGCAAGTTGTAAGTACTTTTCTGCTGAGTGTTCAATAAGTAAAGCTAGTTGTCAAAACAAAATCCTATTAAAATAGAAAAACTAGCACTCATTAGAAGGGATGCGAGAAATACAATGCTCAAATGTTTATAACTGTTTTTTTTTACAAAATAGAACTGCCAAAGGAATTCAAACTACAATGATCTTGGAAAATGAGTAAGTATCTTGCTGTATTATAATGTACCAGTAAGTAGTGCACCATGCATTAAATATTTGGACAGAAGAGATTCAGTCTGATAAAGTAGCAACATATATTCACACTCGCTTTTTTGGAGTTTCATTTTGACTCTGAAATCTTCCTGGAGTTTCTTTGAAACTCTTTGGTCCATTCCTCTCAAAATGGGCTTTAAAAGTCACCTTTCTAAAACCTGTGAATTGGACAGCTTGGCCACTGCTCAGTGTGCAACTTACCTCCTCAATGGTGTTAAAGTTAGGCTGGCATGCTACTACTTACAAGACCTTGACTTTAAAAAGCCTGATCCTCAACTAGACACAGAGTAATGAATATTAATTGATCAAACAATTTACTGTCCACTAAAACATTAGTATTTCTCAACTATTCTTCCATACTACTGAAAGGGGGGGAACAAAAGGACAGGGGGATGGGTAGGAAGAACAACATAAAACCAAAGAAAATCAATGAATTCAGCCTGATATTTTTCAGAAAATTCCAGTTTTTGCAGACAACATTCAATGAAACAAATGTTAGTCTCATAAGTGAAAGCATGCTTCAATTTTACCACCATCCAGAGGATCTAGTTAATGCAATCTACTTAAGATTTCAGGGGATTTTTAACATGTTTTAAATGAAATAACTTAAAGGAACTTAAAATTGGTCTAACATTGTGGGATTTCAAACATTTGAACATGTCAGTTGCATCCCAGAATATAAAACCTTTTCACTTCTCATTTAGACTAAGACAAACACTTGTGAAAATTGGCGCAAAATGAGTTTTACACTAACAAAAATGTTTCAACTTCTGTCACTCCATTATCTATTCCATACAAAAAGCACGAGCAAGTTATTTGTGGGACTTGTTGGTTTTGAAGGAAACCTGTAAGATTTTGTCCCCCAGGCGGTAGCCATTAAGACTTGCTATGGCCATTGCAGCTTCTTCATAGTTTGTCATGGTCACAAAACCAAAACCTTTGCACTTGTTGGTGTTGAAATCTCGAATAACTTTCACATTGGTAACCGCACCAAAGGGGCCAAACATCTGCCAGAGGATTCCCTCATCAGCATCTTGACCAAGGTTGTAGATGAAGATACACCAGCCAGAAGATGCGTTTCCTGGAACATTTACACCAGAAAGCCCACTCATGTGATCTACACCCATAGGAGAGAACCTAGCAAATAAAAAGCACAATATTTCATGTAAAAGTTCAATTCAATTAAGCAAATTAACTTGAATGGGAAGCAACTGAGAATGAATATTTTATACATGGCACATCAAAACCGCCACATAAATGGTTCCCCATTCAAATTGACAATCAAATTGACAGCTGCCAGGAAAAAAAAAAGTTAAATATTCCAACTGCTTTATCAACAGGGAACTATCCTTAGAAATAGGCAAGGAACAGGCAAGACAAGATTACATGATCACCTTCCCAGGGGACCTGGATGGATCTCTGAACTCAGCCAGGCTGCTTGGTGTCCAGGGCATTGCTGCAGAACTGCTGGAGTTGGGGGCAGGCAGCACCTCCCCAGACACCCCCAGGCATCTCCCACTTACTTCAGGAGAAACTGCTTTTCACCCCATGCTCCTTTTCTTGCCTCTAAAAGAACATGTTGAGAAACTCTTAAGTCAAAGAGTTTCTTTGGGTTTGCTGGGGCAGGGGATGAGTGTGTTGGGTTCTTAGAAGTAGATTGTATGCATTAATTCCTTCTTTCATGAAAAAGGACAAAGCCTACTCCCTTTCCACCCAGAGGCAGCAGGTGCAGGCAAACACTCCCAACATGAACAGGCTCGGTGCAGTTTTATTATTCCAGTGTGTATGGATGGTTTTATTAATTTTTCCAGGAAAACTTACATCTGACTTTACTGAACTGGATTTTTTAAATCACCTATCCACTCTTCCTGAATCCTGCCTTTCACAATACCTCAGCAGGATCCATGCATAACAAAAAGCAGAAATCTTCTCCTTTTTATGTCTTGCTTTGTATTAATTTCTTTTCCCTATAACCCACATTTCTAATTCCCCTGGCCTACATTCCAGAAAATCAAAGCTTCTCAGTATTTTAGTGCAATATTAGGGTTGCACAGCTCAAAGGCCAGGAAAAGTGAAAGTTAAGGTCAAAAACTCACTTTGAACCATTGTGTTTATTTATTATTTAAACAGATGAGGTCATGTGATCATAGAAATATAATGATACTATACCAGGGGTTCCCAAATTGAGGTGTACCACTGGTGATTTGCAAACCCCTTAAAAGCGGCACACGAGCTGCTCTCTGCCAAGAGCAGGGCGGTGGCACATCCTGATTCTCTGCTGACCTGGAGGAAACAGGGAAGGGATGTCTGGGCAGTAAATGCTGCAGTAGGTGCCAAATGCTTCCCCCTCTGACTCTTGCCCTGCACGAAGGAGCTGCTGCTGCCTTTCTCCAGGAGGGAGGGCTCAAGGAGTGTGTGGGGAGGGAGGGGAGCAGAGGGGCAGCAGGGCACACGCACACACACACACACACACAGAACCACTCAGTGCCCAGCTCCCCCAGGCTCAGAGCTCACTGCCTTGGACACCTGAGCTCCTGGACTCTCCTGCTCCCAGAGCAAGAGCCACTCCCTCCCTCCCTCCCTGCTGCCTGCAGCCCAGGGGCTCCCAGGGCACAGCTGGACACTGCTGAGCTGCACTGACCCCCTGACAGCCAGCCCCAGGAAATCCAAGTCTGGGAAGCTTTTACTACAGCCAAAGTGAAAAAGCAGTTAGAAATACCACAAATGGATGAGACATACCAACCCGTGTGATCTGGTGATGAGGTGCCACATCTGCTATTTCTTTTGGCTTTGTATAAAAACGCTCCTGTGCTTGCATGCTTGATACACTTACTTGTTCTGACAGACACCTTCAGTTCTGTAGCTTCTTTCCAAGTGAATAATGATCTGGTAGGATGAATTTATCTTAATATCTGTCAAGTTTTTTCATCTCAACAAATCACCAGTCCTGAGTCCCTGCTCAAAGCACTGAGCTCAGAATTGCCTGACGTTGGTTCCAGCAGTCAGTACAGCTCTGTCCCTGCCTGCCCAAAGGCTCAGGCTGTGCCCAGGAGCCCAGGTAACACCTCATCAAGCATGCAACCAGCTGCAGAACAACTGGTGTCAAATGCAAAAAAACAACAAATCCAAATGCTTGTTACAGACACAAATAATTTAAAATAGCAAGCACCTCTGCTCTTTGGATACACTTATCTTCAAACAGATGATTCCCACTCTTCCTTCTTTGAGTCACAAAAACATTACAGGTTTATTAAGAAAACCAAACCAAACAAAACAGGGTAAAAACAAAAAAGTTCCCTAAAAGATTAGAAAAGCAATTAAAAAAACAAGCATAGGGAATACTATTCACCCATCTGGTGAATCTCTGTTCTCAGTCTGCACAAGAGGGAACCTCAGATCTCTCACCCAGCCCAGGGTAACAGCCTGCATGAGCAGGGCCCTCAGCAGCTGACACAGCTCTCTGTCCTACCAGGACAGATTTTTGTGGCCACACCAATTTAAGACGACCTTTAGGAAGTTGTACTTATTAAGGATGCTTAAAAGAATGTCCTACTAGGGCAAACACTAAGGCCAACAGAGATCCAGGATGTTTCAGAGAAAGCAGTTCTAAAAATCCTTTAATATTGTCATTTGAACAATCTCAGTCTTAGCACACTTACACCTGGTGTCCTCATTTCTGTTGTAATTATTTTTATGCTGTCTCCTCCACATTGCTTTTTCAACCCTCCCAAGACTCTGTAGCCAGTGTTATTTGTGGATGGTTCTTTTCAAGGCATGCTAACCTAACACTCCAACATCTTGGGGCACTAAGTATCAACAACAGTGTATTTTCAATCATAACTCTTTTTCACTTTATAAGCCTCTCATGTCTGTTAATGACCTTTTGCTCCCTCTGCTGTTAGACAGACAGACTACTTCCTTTAACAGATCCTGGGATTAGTTTAACTCACTGGAGGATGTAATCTCAGAAATGACACTTCTAAATGAAAGTGGTTTCTTTTCAGGTCTATGCAAGTCCTAGAAATTCTTTTCATTGAATCACAGAAACTCCTGAGCTGGAAGGGACCCTCAGGGATGATCAGTGCAGCCCCTGTCCCTGCCCAGCCCCCCAACAGCCCCACCCTGAGCAGGGCCCAGCACCTTCTGAAGGAAGCAGCTTTCCCTAATATCCAACCTAAACCTCTCCTAACACAGCTTTGTGCTGGTTCTGGTGAACCCTTTTCTCTGTACTCTGAGGACAGCTACATACAGCACCACAGGTGGGATGCCAATAAGCAGTATCAGCCACTAAACTGTTAGTTTAATGTTGCCATTGCACTTACAGCTTGGCAGGTTTTTACTTTCTAATAGTTCCAAAGAGCAGGAACTCAGCTACACTGCTGATGTCCTTCTGACAAGCAACTTCTACTGTCTCTGTTACAGACAGAAATGATCTGTGGCAAACACAAATCTTGTTAAGAATTCAGTGACACAAGCTCTAAGCCTGAAATAAATCAAGGTGTTGGGTCAACCAACCACGTGAGGAAGAACAGAAACAAAAAGGGTTTCACTCACATATTCTTCCAGAATTTTGGTGAAATACTACTCTGGATGAAATGGCTTCTACTCAATACACATAGGTTGCATACAAATTGCAAATTGGTCTAAAAACTCAAAATTTAAACAATTTCACTGGAGTGAAACCAAGCAGGCTGCTGTCTGAACCACCATATCACTGAGGGGGTTAAACGGTCTTGCACTTCCACTTGGATCAAAGAACTATCAGAAACGGCTCCCCTTCAGGCATTCAGGGCAGAACTCATGGGCTGATATCAGCAGAGCTATGCCCATTACAGCAACTGGGAACCGGCTCCCTGAACAGCCTGAGAAGAGCCTGAAAGCAAAATCAGCTGAACTGGCAAGAACAGAGATTTGAAAGAACGTTGCTCTGCTATAAAGCTCTAATAAGCTGCAATTGCACAGGACTTTCAGGGGCCCTGGGCAGCCTCCTCATGTTTCAGGAGCTAAACATCTCCATTTCATCATAGCTCAGCACCTGCAGATCTGCTATTCCCTTTAAGTAAACAAATCTTACACTCTAAAGAAAGCCCTGCCCCAGATGTTTTAATCTGTCCTCCAGACACAAGCCCGTGCTGTGGCACCATTCCCTGTGGATGGAAGCAGAGCCCAGGATCCAGTGGGGCACAGCACAGAGACCAGATCTCGATGTGAGCCACGAATACCACAGGAACCCAAAAGGATTAAAAGAACTTTAAACAAAGGGTCAGAGAAATATCTGTAGGAAACTAATAATCACAAATTAGATACTAAAGGCTTAATCTTGGATTTACAGGGATTATGATGAAACAAGATGAAATGTAATCAAAATATCAGGTTAAGTATTCAACCTCTGTGGAGCAGAGATCACAACTTTAATTTATACAGACTGAGGGCTCTGTGGAAGCTGCTTATCCATTCATCATGTCTTGTTCAGTACCAAAACAAACAAGACTCCAGCCCAAACTCAGGCTCCTGAGCTTAACCACAGCATGAGTAATCACAACTCCTTCAGTTCAGCATCCTTCAAGGAAGACAGAATCACTAGAAAAACCCGCAGCTAACACTAAAGGGTGGGAAGAAAAATACCAAGGGTTGTGGGACAGACTTGGTGTTGGAGGCCATTTCCAAGTTCAATCATTCCATGACTCCGTGGTGTCAGTGCTGTGTACAGATGTGCCTGCATGAAGGACTGAGGGAGGGAAGCTTTGCACTGAGTGCTGGAGCTCTAGCAAGCCTGAGGCTGAGAGAAGAGCTCGTGCCTGCAGGTCAGCTGACAGCCCCTGTGCCCTCAGCACCTTCTGAAGCACAGCCTGACCCACAACTGCTCTATGCCAGCCTCTGCCAGGCTGTGGGACCCCAAAATCCTCAGCTCTTCCCCCACTAGCAGGCCTGTCACTGGAGCAGCAGGCAGCCAGTGTGCTGACAAGCAAGCTCTGGGCACAGGCATCCAGCAGGCACAGCTCCCACGGCAGCAGGAAGGGAGCAGACAGGACATTTCCTTCATCCTAGCCCCCGCTGGGACATCCCAAGCCTCAGAAGCACTGGGTGTGGCTGTCCCTGGAAGTGCTCCAGGCCAGGGCTTGGAGCATCCCGGGACAGTGGAAGTGCCCCTGCCCACGGCAAGGGTGGGGCAAAATGAGCTTTAAGGTCCCTTCCAACCCAAACCAGTCTGTGATTCTACGAAATGCACACAAGTGATATTAATGCTGCTCTAAATGGTACAGTAAGAGAAAAATGAACAAACTGGTTATTAAAATTTAGTTTCACCACCAACTCTTGATATAAATACATTAAAAATTTTTATTGTTCCTGAGTGATCATTACAGGACTGAATTAAAGGTATTTGGTCTCTTAACTATGGATGTGAATATTATTTGCACTGCTTATTCTGATGCATTTTGATTCTGGCATAAATTTTAGGGGGAAGAACAATGGTGAAAATGTCCAATTAGATTGAGAAAGTTAATAATGAAAAAATGAGCCATAAGTCTCAAGATTTTACTAGGACCAGGACACACTGAAGTCCTGTCTGAGACAAAGGGCAGATGTGTTCATTTTTTAAGAATTCACCTAAATGCAGACAATGCAGAGTTCCATTCCTCGGCGTGCTCAGCAGGTTTGGGGTGCAGATCTGGGTGACAGCTTCAGGGAATTGAGGAGCTGCCTGAGCTGTGCTTCCCTGGGCAGAGCTGAAGAGAACTGGGCTGCCAGGGACCCCTAGAAATCCTCTAATAAACCCCCCTGCTGGGAGCAGGGCACCTGCAGCAGGTTGCTTAGGCTCATCCTGTCACAAACTCACCAAAAATCAGCCAAATAAACCCCTTAACACCAATGTAGCACTCAGAAGGGCATTCATTACAGGCCTGGCTGCACAGAGGATAACTCCAACTCCACCCTGCACGTGATCCTCTACAAGTGCTGTTTATATACAGTCCCCACGTGCATATTTTGCTCACTACCATAAAGCTCTCCCCAGTTTCCCAGGTTCAGTCCTTGTTTTGGCTGTGGCTGCATTCCTAAGCCAAAGGTCTCCCCCTTATCTTCCAACCACCCTTTCTGAGAAAGCAGATCCTGCATACCCTGCTTCCTGCTAAAACTGCACAGGCACAGCAGAAATTAAATTAACCCTTTTGGTATCAATTCCAGCCAGGTTTCAGAATCTCCAGGGGCATAAACTTCACTGTCTCCTTGGGCAAACTGTTCAACCACTCTCAGTATAAAACCACAGCTGACTACAAAGTACAAGTTTTTGCTGGAGACCCATTACACAGAGCTGTGCTCAAAATGCTGAGCTACAGCACTGTGGACAGGAGACAGCAACACAAACAGCAGCACAGCTAAAAGGTGGCTGAGATTTTAGTCCAATTTTACTGAGCTCATTGGATCCCTCACAGGAGAAAAAAAAAAAAGAGTAAATTCCCAACAGGGAACCACTAGGTTCATATATCATCTCAAAGCCCACTGCTTCTCTGCAAAGACAGTCAATACACTGCATTTTCCAGAGCACCCTCCAACCATGAACACCCAAGGCATTTCCATTTCAAGCAATTCATACTCAAAGCAACAAAAGCAATTTCCTGTGGCAAAGCACAGAGTCTTCCACAGCCCTGGAAGCAGACAGGATGCTGCAACTACTCAATATTCTCATCAGTAAACCTGTGAGGCCTCGAGGGAAGGTAGAACCTTGTAGAGATTGTAATGCAGCAATCCCACAGAACCTCCTCACCACAAATAAGGTCTTCCTCTCTTACTGTAACACCTCCCTGCTGGAACCAACCATTCAGAGCTTTAATTAAGTTGCCAAATTCTGTCTGTGTTCGGATACATAGACCACAGAATGGGGATCTGTTGAGACAGGCACCTACCAACACCCACCTGGAACCTGTGCTGCTGCCCCTCGCTGTAACCCAGCAGTGGAAGCAGACACCAGAGTGCAGGTACCTTCACATACTAACTTCAGCATAAATTTTACAAGTAAGATCTTTTTTTAAGTCATATTTTAATGCAACAGTTATTTTTTACATAACACTGAGGACACACAGTGCACTATGTATTCATTCACACATGGAGGTATCACTGCCCAGCCGAGGGAGCACAGCTCCCCAGACAGACACAGGAACAGAAGCACAGCCTTAAATGCATTTATTCCTCCTAACCTACCTGAATCTCTGCGCCTGGTGATGCACTGGCCCTCCAAACCGTCTAGCTGGTGAATGACACAGCTGCGACAACAGTGCCACATTTTTGTTCTGGTTAGGGTTGGCTGCAAACTTCACTGTAATGGGCTCGGAGGAACCCGGGGGTTTGTGACCATTGAAATTTGTAATTGCCTCTTCTGCTTCTGACCTTTTGTCAAACCGGATAAATGCGACCCCTCTGGACAAACCTTGTAACCAAACCAATAAAAAAAAACAAAAAGAAAAACAAAAAACAAACAAACAAACAAAAAAAATTGAAGTTCAGGATAAACTCAAAATAACTTTGAAAACAAAACCCAAAAAGTTCAGTATTTCTATGGTCACAGCTTTCAAGTTTTCTACATTTACATTTCTTCAGCAGCTGGAGGATAAAGTACAAAATTAAGAAACCAAAGACAAATCAGCATACTCATTTCAGCTGTAACAACCACAGTGACTAAACACTTAAAAATACATGGTAGAATTCCACAATATTCATCAACTGACATTTCCATTCACAAAAACTCCTCATATTTTAAATTAAGTTAAAAAAAACAATTAATTCCTATTAAGAATAAACCCAAACCTCTTAGTTTTGATTACTTTATCACTAAAGAGCATCCACAAACACAGAATTGACACACAGAATTGTAAATGTTTTCATTTTTCCATGCTAAAAACACACTGGGGTTCAGAGATGAGGGAACAAATGTCTGACTATAATAAAGGACTTTCACCTTTTTTAATGTAGAGATCACAGTTTCACCTGCACCACATATGTTTGTTCCAGCTGGCACATAGATTACTTTTATTCATTAAAATCAATGAAGAATTACATCTTGGTAGCTGTACTGAACCAATATTACAGCTGTTAACAATTTGTGCATTTTTTTCCTAGTCCCAGCCCCTGGATGGCTGCTATCCTTCTGAATGAGGGACAAGTTATGCCCTGTGAGCTCTCCTCTCCTCCCCCTGCTTCTCATCTGAAAACACAGTTTCCCACAGTGAAGCTAAAAGGGCACATTTTGTTTAAATGCCACTCCAAAGCAGCTGGTGTTGTGGCCAGACTACATGTAGGACTTCATTAGCTCTGTTTCAGAAAGGGACATATCAGACACCTCCATGTTTTCTTCACATCCACCCAGGACCATCTCCAAAGCCAGATACAGAAGTTAAGCTTATCATAAATCACCAGGTTGTTGGTAACAGCTGAGGATCATTTTCTGTTTCACAGAAGGAAATGCAAAGCCTGGGCCTGCAGCAAGCAAGGCATGTTTGCAATTTGATACCTAGCAACAGGTGGGCTCACCAGGGCAGAGGTGCCAGCACTGGGGGCTCAGGTGCCACTGATCAGCTCCTGTGCCAGGGGGAAGGGTGTGTCCCACCCTGGAAAGGGCAGAGCAGAGCATCACTCAGATCTCAGCAAGGCCTATCCTAGAGCTCAGCTTACTGTGACTCTTCCAGTTGCCTGCTTGCCCATCCTAGTGCTTCTCAATGCATTCACTTAAAACATAAACACTGTAGAAAGGGTATTTTTAAATGGAGTAACTCTCAAAGGCTGGAGTACCACCTCTGTGAGAAGGTACAGCTAAGGACAAATTAAAATGTGCCCTAAGTGGGAGCAAACTGAGACATGAAGGGCAGGCCTAAAGCCAAGGCACAGCTACATTCCTGGTGGGATGGCAAGCCCAGGCTCTGCAGGCATTAACTGTGAGATGTAACACAACCCACTCTTCAGCCAGTGCATTATTAAGGCTACTGGAAAGCAGGCACTGTGTTTTGAGCTGAATTACACAGCATCAGGATTCAGCACACCCATTAAGACTATATTATTTTTGGGGAGGTTTTATTTGTGTGACTTTTATTTGCATGCTCTCCAAACCCTAGGGACTGCCAGAGAGGGGTGACTAGTTTGGACACTCTTGTCAATAAGTTTGCTGTGCTCTGCAAATCTTCTTGCTTCTCCTTACAGCTGCATCCTAGATAACCAGCTCTAGAGACAGGACCATGCAGGCAGCAGAGCTGGGCAGAACAAATCCTTTTCTGCAGGAAAGGCAGGATGTGAAGGGATTTTCCTCACTCAGCCATGGAGTGTCTGCCACGTCAGCCCCCAGATGTCACCACGGCACCTCAAGTTTCTGAGGTGCACAGTCGTGTTTGCAGCACAGTCTGCCTGAAGACCTGCAGGTGGTGCCTGCAGCACGAGCTGGCTCTGCTGGGGACACAGCCCTGCAGACTTCAGCCTGCACTCACACTGAGCCCACCAGGAGCTGCTGCTGGCCCATCCAAACTACAGCACGTTCCTCACAGAGCAGGAAAGTGCTTCTGAACTGGTGTGTACAAATGTGCATCCCAGTTATAAATGTTAAATGTGGAATTGCTAGAATTAGACTGTCTTCTATTCCAATAGAGCAGGTGCATAATCAATGAAAAAGTGTATTTGTAAAAGCTCTCTCCAGATTAATACATGACATATGAGCTACTGGGTGCCAGGATAAGCCAGACAGTTACACTGAAATAATGGGGTAAGAAATTAAAACTCTGAAAATACTCTGTAACACAGAATCAGAATCATAAAGAAAACCTTATCTTTGGTTTCCCCTGAGCCAAGTGCATAACTAAGTAACTTCTCTTTCTTTTTTTTTCTTTTTAAGTACCCTAAAAACATTCAAAACTTTCAGGGCAGTACTAAGTGTATGAAATTAATTCCTTTGCTTAGCAGTAACCACAGAGGCCTGTAAGACATCTCAAATGGTTTAAAATAAGAGAAAATTGAGTGAGGGAGTTCCAAGCTGGAACAAAAGACAAAACACATTTTTGTTTTGCTTTAAATCTGTAACTATGGCCTGGAATTGAGCTGTGGATAAGAGTTGCATGTGTGTGAAGTCAAGGTAGTGTCAGCAGTCCAGGTTACACACATGGCCCAGAAACACATGGGCACTGCACTGCAGTGCCAGCAAGTGTCAGAGCAAGGAAAGCAGATTTAGGAAACAATAGCTGATAAAAATTACAATGATCCTATTTTAATATGGTCTGAGGTTTGGGCTGTAAGCTGGCAAAAAGGCACCAAGAGTCATTCTGTGTTTTAAAAAAAATCCCTGAACATGGATATCCTGTTAAAATTCTATCACTGGTTGGCACCAAATGTCACAATTAGCTGGTGGAAGTCAAGTTTATTTAAGTTTAGGTACTGCCAGCCTCAGAAAACCCCAAACACAGGGGCACATGCAGCTTTCCACAGCCAGGGCTGCAGAGCTCACCTGTGGTTTGATCCACCAGCACACGGGAGTTGATGATGCGCCCAAAACGGGAAAACATATCTTCTACATCCTTCTGTGTCATGGACCTGGGCAGGCCACTGATGTACAGATTAGCATCCTTGATAACTTCCGAGCTTGGGCGGGCATAGGAAACCTTTAAAAGAAATGAAATACATGTTCAGGGTATTAACAGGGAAGAATTGATTGCCACGAACCAATTTAATTTAACTTCCCCCCCCCATCATCAACATATGTATTTTTATTGGAGTTCAAATAAATGGAACCAGGAGAGAACAGGGGAAAGTCAAGCAAACAAACACAGGAGAAAGGGCATGTCCCTATATAACTCCATTAATTTTGGGCTAACCCAAGAGATAACTATATTAGCACTGCTGTAAGGAGACAGCAGCAGACCAACACCAACACTCCCAGCAAACACTTTTGCCACATGAAGAATCCTGAGTTCTGACTCAGTCACTGGACCAGCCACAGCTCACACCAGGAACTTGTCCTGCCAATATATTTTTCTAAAGCTTCATAAAAAGATGGCATGAGTAGAGTGCAGTTTTCTGTCCTAATTTCTGCTACTGGAGAACACTGCACAGATGACCCAAGCAGGAGTGAATCCTACTCATGGAGCACAGGCTATTCTTTGGGATAAGGAAAGGAGTGCATGTGTATTAACAAGATTTACAATAAATATTATGAAGCATCCAAGATGTACATGAGTTTAAAACAGCCTGGCAACCATCTATAATGGTCCCCCTGCTGCTGTAAAAATGGTGGGAATATAAAGAAAGGGAATCTTCAAATACTAAGCTGTTTCAAAACACTTCACTACTCTCCTCCCAGATTCATGCTTGCTGCAGCTGGGAGCACACAAACTTTACCAACAGAATGAAGTTCATTGCAATGCTGTTTTTACAGAAGACTGAAGAGCTCCTACCTTGATAGTTTTTGACTGAAGTCTGAGGCCATTCAGTGTGTTTATTGCTCTTTCAGCATCTTTTGCAGTTACATAGTTCACAAAGCCGTAGCCTAAGCTGTGTCCTAAAGGGCAAAACATTTTTTAAAATTAATCCTAACAGAAGACAAAAGGAAATGCAAACAAGAAGTGAACTCAACATACACAATCCACACAGCAAATACTTTATTAAGCCAAGGAGGTTTCCCAAGACTGGCATACATCATGAGTAACTCAGAGGTCTTCTACTTCCACCCTGGACATCCCAGGCACGGGACAAAGGTATTTTAGGAAAGACTGTTTGGATTAGTCCCACCTGAGGCAAAGACAAACCCACATGTGGGACCATCTTTGCTCAAGGGCCTGATTACACTTGGTGGGCAATGCAGAAAAATGGAGAAACCCATTGTGTAACCCATTGTGCAGGGAAACCCAATCTTAAGTGAGAACTGAGTGTAAGGTTTCACTGTAGAGTTCAGAGGGTATTGATTTGGGTATGATGCAGATGGTAATAGAATAAGGGGTGGATAATGTCTTGGGTTACAATGCAAGATGCAACCAAAAGTATCAAAAGTATTCTATCACCATCTGTTAAACCAGCTAGGGCAGTGATCTTTTTCTTTTCCACAACCCATCCTCCCTGCAGGAGGTATCTCCTGTTCATGGCCATTGAGTCCCAGGGCATGGCTGATAAAACTCCCTCATCCCACTGGGAGATGCTCCAGCCAGGGGAGGAGCCAAGCCTTTCCTACCCACATAAAAACTGAGATTTGGAACATCAGAGCAGCCTTTCCCACTGGATTCCAGAGGAAAACCAGACCCATCTAAATAATCCCTGGACCTTCAGAGGAAACTGCACCTTCTACAGGAGCACTGCTGCAGCTGAACCACATCTGCCCCTGCAGGAGGATGCAGCCACCATGGAATGGGACTGCTGCCAACACCCTGCCTGACTGACGGGTGTCAGCTTGGATTCTGACTCTGGCAGTGGTTTGATTTTTTGTATTACTGTGTTTTTATTTTAATTTTCCTAGTAAAAAACTGTTATTCCTATGCCCATATATTTGCCTGAGAGCTCCTTAACTTCAAATTATAATAATTTGGAGGGAGGTTGGTTACATTTTCCATTTTGAGAGAGGCTCCTGCCTTCCTTAGTGGACACCTGTCTTTCAAACCAAGACATGCACCCATCAACAGCAAGAAATTTAGGACTAAAACACCAACTCTGACCAGAATTGCAAACTTCATGGGTGTGGGACAAAGGCAATCACTTAAGCAAGGTCATGAGTACAAAGTCTTGTGGACAGAGAGCAGACAAGTGAGAAAATGTCAATGGATGAACTGTCAGGTATGAAATGAAGAGTCTCATGATTCCTTTGGCTATTCCAACCTCCAACCCTGGGGACAAGAGGGGAAAAAAAGTTTCTAATCCTTCATTAATACAGTTAATAAGCAGCCAGTTTCCCAAACACGGCATCATAGCCAAGAGTGAAAAATTCTCTTTAAGGCAGACAATTAATGTACACTTTATTTAAGTTAACTCTTACAGGAAGAACTTGATAATAATAATAGAAATCCTTAAAATATTCAAGGAAAAGGATATTTATTTGGATACTTACTTATTCTGCTTCTATCTCCAATCTCCACAATTGCTACCATCCATTATAACATTACATACTAAGATCATTTCAGGTGGCAATTTCCCAACAATTACAGGTTCTTATCAATGTAGGCCTAAAAATAACTAAAATACTTTCAAGATTGACTGAGAGCAATAAAACAACTGCAATTCAATCCAAGACACACCTCTCTCAGTCAACTTCTCCTTGTCCCTGCCAGATCTGTGGGATTTTCTAAAGAGAATTGTAAGCATACATAGGAAAATGTGCCCTTTTCCTCTAACAATATACTACTTTTAAGTTATTAAGTTCTATTGTTAGTTTTAAGGACACTAGAAGACAAAGCTAATGGTTATGGTAAAGGATTCTGTGGTGAAACAGCCCTTTTTAAATCTCACTGCTTGGCTCTTCAATGGTCTTAGCTGAAAAGAAAGTCTCCTTATGCTTTCCAGACATTTCAGAGCACCAAACACAGACACAGGTGTCAAATGATGATATCCCAGCACAAATGTCAGAGGAAATGAAGAAAAGGGCTGCAAGAGAACTGCAGATACTGAAAAAAGGATGCCCAGTCTGCTGAGACACTGAGATAAAAATCCACATGGGAATGGAAGGAAACCCCAAACAACCCTCAGTGTTTTCATGCCAACAGACTGCCTGCAGAGCTGTGCCAGCTGCTGGCACAACCTCTGCCTTTGGCTGCTTCCTGGTGAAACCTAATCCAGCAGCAACTCAGCTGAACCCAGACAATGTCAGAGCCTGCTGTCTAATGCACCCTTTGTATAAACACTCACAGGTAACTCCTGCTGTCTGCTAAAACTCCTAGAGAAGCCAGATCCCCTGTGTTCAGGTCTCACACAGAGCCAAAACAACATCCTGCTCCCTTGGACCCCTGGGGTTAACCCAGCTCCAATCCCCTGTCACGACTCCAGACACAGCACACACCCAACAGCAAACAGCTCTGTGCAAGGAGGATTTGACTCCTGCAGAGAACATCTGCAAAATCCTCATCAACAGCACCGTTTTTGTGATTACTTTATAACATTCATTTTGCTTCATTAGTCAAAGATGGCCAATGATTTAGATCAAACATGGTTGGTTCACACCCACTTACCTGCTGAGATTATTTACCTCTTAAGAAAATGAGTAATTGAACAATTAGAACAACACTGAGCACCTGGACCCTTATTTCTCCAGACTAAGAAAACAAAAGGAAGTTTAAGGAGAAAAAATACCAGGTGGACAGTTGGCAATGACATTTGCAAGAATGGGAAGGATCCAATATCCCTCACAGGTCCAGCCTGCTCTGAAGGCTCAGAGCAACAGCTGCTTTATGGATACTGTCAGTCTGTGCCAAAAGTCATACAAACACGAATATTCCTAGCAAACTACCAAACACAACCAGGTCCTAATAAAACTTATGTAAATGGGTGGTAAAAGACTAGGGAAATATACTCCAAAAAGACTAATCCCTCCAAGCATGACCCACATTAGCCCTGGCACTCAGGACTGTCACTTCCTGGATGGATGCTACACTGGGGAGGACTGGGGGACTATTCTCCTGACAGGTGAGGAACAGTAGGATGATGATTATTCATATACATTTATCATGCTGTCTTCAATACACGGAGTATCCTTCCCTTGCAACAAGTAACCAGAGAACACAGCAGGCACAGAACTGTAATCATGGAATGGTTTGGGTTTGGAAGGACCTCAGACACAATTTCATTCCTTCCCTGGTGCAGGGACACCCCCCACTGTCCCAGGCTGCTCCAATCCCAATGTCCAGCCTGGCCTGGGCACTGCCAGCGATCCAGGGGCAGCCACAGCTGCTCTGGGCACCCTGTGCCAGCCCTGCCCACCCTGCCAGGGAACAATTCCTGCCCAATATCCCACCCAGCCCTGCCCTCTGGCAGTGGCAGCCATTCCCTGGCTCCTGTCCCTCCAGCCCTTGTCCCCAGCCCCTCTCCAGCTCTCCTGGAGCCCCTTCAGGCCCTGCCAGGGGCTCTGAGCTCTCCCTGGAGCTTCTCTTCTCCAGGTGAGCAGCCCCAGCTCTGCCAGGCTGTCCCCAGAGCAGAGGGCTCCAGCTTTCAGAGCATCTCCATTGCCTTCTCTGGTCTCACTTCAACACATCCATGTTTTTGTTGTGCTGGGGTCCCCAGGGCTGGAGACAGCTCTGCAGGTGGGGTCTCACCAGAGTAGAGCAGAGGGGCAGAATCCTCCCTCCCCTGCTGCCCACACTCCTTTGTTTCCTTCAAAGCATCACACAGGTTATGGGTTTATGCACCATTTGAGATCAGTAACAAGGAATTTTAAGTTACTTATATACAGGATAAAACCAAACCTAAATTGCAGCACTCATGGACATGCAGGAGTAAAAGGCACCACCTGACCTGCCTCCAGCCCCTGGAATCAGAAACTGCCCTAACACACACAAGCCCACATTAAAAGCAGCTCTGGTATTTCTTGCAGGCACAGTGACTGAAAGCACATTCTACCTCCAGCCAACATTCTCCTTTTACAAACTGAGCTGTACATATTCTGTGTCTACTGGTTCCTGTACAAGTCCTATCCTGGACCTTAAACCACGTTTCTCCTGTCCCCAAAGTACCCTCACACAGTGACTGTGCCCTTTTGGCCTTCTTTACTGTTTCTGTCAGAGTAAAACTCGGCATCTTTTTCACTTCCAGTTCTATACAGGGTCCTCAATGACTATTCCCTATCCCTAGCTGAACATCCCTATCTGAACATCCTGGGAAATGAGGGGACAGGGATGCAATGGGGTTTACTCAAACAAACACTGATTTAAAAAAAGACTCTGATAGTGGCAGGATCACAGAGTTTCATTCTCATGTTCCTCTACACATTTGACACTAAGTTTGTACTGAACCCCAACATTACAGTCCTATTAACTTTACCTATCAATTACCTGTATTTCTCTACAGTAACCTAGAATGTAGATCATCCCTCTTAGTCTGTGCTTACCACCTTTAAACTACATTAGGATAACATGACCTTATAGTCCTTAAGTGCTAGAAAAACCCAACCCATGCAAAACTGACAGCATATATTAATTTGTCTTGCTCTAAAATATCCCACAGCATCAGCCTCAGCCACCTCCACCCATGCAGTGCCCAGAGAGGCTGGTCAACACACAGCAGCTGTCCTGCAGGAGACACCTCCACCTCACAGATGCCTGTGCAGGAATGGTCTTTGCTTCATTTAACTCCAAAACAGTACAATTTACCTATCTGCTAGGGATGCCAGGAAATATATAAGGAATTGGGATTTACACATCACTCTGATTGCTGTCAAGTGTTTACCCCAGGCAATGAAAGATTTTTTGCTTTGTCCTGATGTTCCCTAGCCTGCTAGAGAAACCTGCAGCACAAAGCAAATTGGTGCTGTAACAGTTTTCAAAACATTTTAGCGGATAGGAATTTAAAATATTTTTTAAAATTTGCATACACGTAAATACAAATTCACTCTAGAGAAAAAGCTGAAAAAGAGCAACAAGTAGGTCCTTATACCAACGAATAATTAACAAAGTAACTACAAAACCTAGTTTTAAGCAAAATACTACAGTCCTTTAGCAGAAAGAATCAGGTTTTGTTTCCATGATAAAAGGCCCTTTCAGGAGAGGGCACTGGTTTCCTTTCCGTGCATCACTTGGGTTTCTGTCCATGTCCCTGCTTCCTTTCCCAGCTCCCGAGACACACGGCTGCAGCCAGCAGCTCCTTCCTCACCCCCAGCCCAAGCTGGCAGCTCCAGTTTCACTGACACACACCAGAGCACCTCACAGAGCAGCTCACTCAATCCTCCCCACCTGTCCTCCTTAGGAAACCCCAAACCCGGCTCCTGCTGCGTCCCTGCACCTCAGCACGATGGCAACTTAGTTTAGAACTTGTTTTCTGAACTGGGAATCAGTTTTTGGAGGACATGAGTCGGGTTTGAGTTTTTGTTTGGCTCTACAAACTGTGCCATGAGTGATAACCAGAGAGCCTAAATACCTGTGCATGCATCGAGTAGTGCCACGTAAAACCAGGCAGCAGCAGGATCAAAGTCATTTCTGAGGACAAGAACAGATTAAAGTGCTCAGATCTGCCTTGTGTGGGCTTCTTTAGCACAGTTACACTGTTGTACAACCAGGGCTACACAATCACATCAGCCAGGAGAAAAACACAACCATCCTGCATCAAACTTCCTGGAAAGTGTTATGCCAATGGAGAAGTGCAGCAAGGCAGGACTGGCAGAGCAGCTGATCGAGAGACGAGTGAGTCACAGCACACAAAGAGCATCCTCTGCTTCCTAACAGCCAGGAAAACACACAGACTGTGAGCACAGCCGCCTGGCTGAGAGGGAGCCACGGCAGAGCTCCACGGGAACACAGAGCACAGGAGATAGAAGTGACAGCCACAAAAGGAGGAATCTGGAAACACTGTCCACTGTGTCTGAGGAACGGCAGAGCTCAAATGCAGTTCAGGCTTAAAAAGAACTGAAAGAAACAAAAGAATATCAAAGGCAACAAGAAAATGTTCTACTGCTGTCCCAGCAGCACCAGGCTGGAAGTATGGCAGCAGAGGGGCACAGGATGCTTTCTGTGCCTCCCCTCAGCAGCAGAGTCTAACAGGCCTTCCAGAGAAAGGCCAGTGCATGAACACTGAGCCAGGGACCGACTGGTTGAGGGAACTGGTCCCAGTCAAACCCATGGGGGGATAAAATGGGCTCTTTGTAAGGGTGATGAGGCACCAGGCTCATGTCCCTGCCAAAACTGTTTCATCTTTGAATGACCTGGAAATCAGAAGAAGAAAGGTAAGCACCACATCCATCTTCAAAAGGAGACAAAAAACCCACACACACCCCCCACACACACTCTAGCTAGAACTAGGAGTTTGCAAGGTTTCCACTGGAACCTGCAGTTTACCTCATGACCCCTGTCATGGAGGAGGGGATGGGAATGTGTTCTCACCAAGGCTGCAGACAGCCCCAGGTGGGGAGGAACCTGTCACACACTGAAAGGCTGGGCTGTCACCGGGGACAGGCCAGCAGCACCTCAGGGAATGCAGCACGGACAGAGGCAGAGCCTGATCCTGGGGAGGAAGATACCCTGACAACACCAGACTGAGCACTCACTGGCTGGAGACTGTTCTACAGAATGAACTGGGAATCAGGCTGTGGAGAATGAACCAGCAGTGCCTCAAGGGACAAGGGGAACAGCATCCAGTGCAGCCAGAGGACAGAACTTTAGACTCTGGAGACAAGCACTTGCTATTTGTTACATCCTTGGCAGGTTTCATTTCCACACCGAAAGGTGTCCTTACATAAAAAAGAAAACAGCTTCATGAAGGATTTCTGTCAAAACACATTTTTGGATAGGAACAAACACCTGAAGTATTTAACAACCAATTTTCAAAACTAACAGTTAAGTGCATGATTTTTCATTCCATGTCTATGTTGATCAAATTCCATCATCAAAACATACACAGCAATAAACAGAGTAACTTCTAGCATATAATTCATAGTATGCTTTTTAAAATACAGGAAATTATGGATTCATGGAATGGTGTGGGCTGAGAGGAACCTTGGAGACCGTTTCCCTCAAGCTGTGCCCTGGGTAGAGACACCTCCCACTGTCCCAGGCTGCTGCAAGCCCTGTCCAGCCTGGCTGTGGACACTGCCAGGGACCCAGGGCAGCCACAGCTGTGCCAGGCCTTACCATCCCCTCAGGAAACAATTCCTGCCCAATATCCCACCCAGCCCTGCCCTCTGGCAGTGGGAAGCCATTCCCCTTTGTCCCCAGCCCCTCTCCAGCTCTCCTGGAGCCCCTTCAGGCCCTGCCAGGGGCTCTGAGCTCTCCCTGGAGCTTCTCTTCTCCAGGTGAGCAGCCCCAGCTCTGCCAGGCTGTCCCCAGAGCAGAGGGCTCCAGCCCTGCACTCAATCCTTCATTAATGGTAAAGATGCTGCATCTCAGCTACTCTGGAAACACATGAAGCTGAAGCCAAAACCCACACTTTGAACCAAACATTTTCTCTTACCCATCACCTCAGTTCGAGCCATGTCCTCACATCTGCCCCACCAGTGACACTGAGCAGCTGCTGTGTTTCTGACACAACCATTTGTGCTGTGGTGACAGAACTGAGTACAGGAGTTCCAGTGCAGGTACTGAAGCAGTTAATCATAAATTTCAGTTTTACTTTGCCTACAAATAAAATTCTGCCATCTCCTATGCAGATTTTGGGAAATGGAAGTAAGGTTTGTTTTTTTTTACCCAAAGAGTTTGCTGAAGCAACAATTAATAATTCTGAAATATTTTCACCTGCCTCATCTTCACTTAAGTCATCAGTGCTTCCCAAAACTCTCATTTATTCCCTGGAACACCAAGAGAAGCCCCCAGGCAGTGTGCCTGTGCCAGGCTGGGACAGAGCCCTGGGGAGCACCGTGCTGCTGCAGGGGGGCACTGAGAGCAGCCCTGCACCAGCAATCCCTGCACCCTGCTCCACCTGCACACAGCACAAAGCTGAACTTTGGGTTTCTGTTTCAACAATTCCACCGTGTTTCACCCTTTATTGTGTCAGTCTGTGCAGCAGCTCAGCATCTTCCTTCCACAGGATCTGAACCCAGCATTTTGCACAGTTCCTGTGACTAAGACTCACACTGCTCACTGAACCAATTCCCACCTCTGCTCAAGACTTCAAAGCAGCACATCTTACTGAAGAGACACTTGATGGCAACAGAAAGGAACCAGCAAGGAAACAAAGAAAATATCTAGTTATACTGATAATGACTTTCCAGTATAGAATGTGTCCCCACTGCTTCCCCTGGCTTCAGGACACAGCTCTTTCTGTTCACAGCTAAACAATGAAGAATCTCACTTAGAGAAGTTTAAGGGCAAAAGCACATTTAGCTCGTTTGGAAAGCCTGACCTCCAAACAACTCAGCAAAACATTACAAATTAGAAATAAAGCTGCCTCTCCTTCTTATGTAAAATCGGTGGTATTTGCCTTAAAACAAAGACGAATACAAAGCAACTCAAACATCTTTTGACTTTTACCCAAAGATGTTGGTTCTATTGGCTGTGCTCTGATCACTCTGAAAGAACCCAGGCAACCTTTAGGGCTAGAAAGATGGGGAAGGATCTGGAAGAGAAGGGCTGAGGAGCAGCTGAGGGCACTGGGCTCGTTCAGCTGGAGCAGAGGAGACTGAGGGGAGACTCCAGGGGCTGAGCTCTGCTCTGGGCCAGGGCCAGGAGCCCAGCAAGGGCTGGAGCTGTGCCAGGCCTTGGCATGGAGCTCAGGGAAAGGTTCTTCCCCCCGAGGGTGCTGGGCCCTGCCCAGGCTCCCCAGGGAATGGTCCCCAAGGCTGCCAGAGCTGCAGGAGCCTTTGGACACTCTCAGGGATGCTCAGGGTGGGGTTGTTGGGGGGCTGGGCAGGGACAGGGGCTGGAATTGATCCTTGTGGGTCTCTTCTGACTCAGGATATTCCAGGATTCTCTGATTCAGGTTAACTGTATTCCTGTGCCCTTGAGAAAACTCAGCTACTACCTCTGAAGCAGTTTATGTGCCACCTTTATGACAAAGAGAATTAAGTGGAGCTGGCAAAGTTGGTGTTCACATTTTCAGTATTTAGGCAATTTGTCTGCAAACCATTTGCACTTTTCATTAAGTTAACCATTGCCACAAGGCATTCTTGAATGCACATTTAAAGAAATCACAAGCTACCAAATGTGATTAAAGAGCTAGGGAAAAAAAAATCCAGAGATAATGATGCATTCCAATTCCAGAGTTAACAGCAAAACTGCATAAACAATTTCATGGGTGTTTCACATGCAAAAGGAAACTATTTCAGCCAAAGGAGAATACTTAAGTATTTTCCACAAACAAGAACACTTCAGAATTCCGTTTCTAGACTGAGTTCACTGCTCTGGTGAAATGAGTAGTTGCCCTGTCACATGAACTTGAGCCACTCACCACCCTGCAGCACCTGACAGCAGGGCAGTAAAATGCTCCTCCCCTTTCTGCTTGAAAAGCTCACATGGACAAGGACATTCATTTCTGCTTTAGCTGCATAATTGCTGAGACTGAGTCTTCCAGAGAAGACATGGAAAGAAAAAGGCAGGGGAAGGGTAAAGCTTTATGTCCATTCCTGAGGAATTGCAATGAGCTGAAAGTGAATTTTTTTGGTCCTGTAAGCAACATGTCCCAGGCACACCTGCAGAGACTGAGCCATCATGACAGCAAGGTGTGAGATGGGCCTCAAATTCCTGCATAAAGCCTTACCACGTCACCCCAAATCATCCTTTCTGCTCCACACTTCCCAGCAGCAGTGGAGAGATCCCTTTGCCCTGACAGCTGCTGACCACAGTCTGACCTCAGCGAGTTCCATCAGAACTCACACTGACACAGGCAAATGCAGAGTGCAGAGGATGCCCTTGTCTCCTTCCCAGCTCTGCACAGAGGGGCCATGTCTGGGGAGCTGACAGGTACAGACAGAGCCTCTGGAACCCTGAGAAGGATCATATCCCACACTTCCTAGAGTGCCAGAGGGAAAACATTCTCTGCTCAGGCAGTACAGAAGGTGTGAGGGAAGGAACAGGAAACCTCAGGAAGTTGGATGCCTCCTTTACAAAATCAATCACTGACAGAAAGAGCCCTCAGAGAGCAAGGTGTGCACAGCAACCTCTGAGTCACCAGGGACTCAGCAGGGATATGGTGTCAGGAGCAATAAACAGATGCCACAGAAGTCTGAAACCATGGGGAAAAAGACTCAGAGAATCCTAGAATAGAGCCATAGAATATTCTCAGTTGGACTGATGGTCTTTGTCAGGCCCTTCCAACTCCTGTCCCTGCCCAGCCCCCCAACAGCCCCACCCTGAGCATCCCTGAGAGTGTCCAAAGGCTCCTGCAGCTCTGGCAGCCTTGGGGACCATTCCCTGGGGAGCCTGGGCAGTGCCAGCACCCTCAGAGGGGACAAACTCTTCCCAACATCCAGTTTAAACTCCCCCAACACTGCGTGGTGGTAGTTTTGCTGAATTCTGGAGGCTGGACACTGTGCCATATTATACTGGGAAGTGGGAATCAGCCTTCTAACATCTCCCTAGGGCTCAAAGCCCCAGTGCATGGCTGGTGCTCCATTAAAATCTGACAGAAAGAATAGTGTCCAATGAATTCTGTAATTCTCTTATGAAAATCCTGGATGTCCAAGACATACTAGCCATAAACACAAGTACAGTGAGCAGCACAGCAACAATCCAGTATTTGCCTGCTGACCCCCAGCACTGACTCATTCATCACCAAGTCAAGCAAAGCCATGTCTGGAAGTGCTGAGGAATGCATTAAACCCACTGGGGAATGCAAAGCCCAGCACTCTATTCCTCCATTATGATCAGGAGCCCTGCATCCCTCTAATGCTCATTTACTGTGCACAAGTTTCTCTGTTCAGGTACTGAAAAAAAAGAAAAAAAAAGGGAAAAAAAATTGAAAAAGAAGCTGTCACATCTCAAACAACAAACGAGACACACAGTCACACCTTTATCAATGGTTACAACCCATATGTACACAAAGCCAAAAGTTCCTGGGCAGGAAAGTGAACTGACACTATGGTTTCCTGCTACTTTCACTTTCCTCATCAGTGAGATAAAGGGTAAGCAGCCTGGAGGAATTCCCCTACATTTTATAACCACAATCTAACACATGTTCAATACTCAAAACACAACAACGTATGTAATGATCATAATAAAATACTTTGCTCAAACAAACCCAAACTTTGGCTTTCAAATCAATTTTTGAATCCCAGTAATCAGTCTCCAGACAGCTTATGTCAGTTCAACAGGTAATGAAAAACTGCATCCAAGGCAGAAGTCTTTTCTGATCCACATTTCTTAACAGACAAATTGAGAAGAAATGTATGCATCATTCAATGTTTTACAAAAAGCAGGCATTATTAACTAAACATTGATTTTAACTCTGCAAACACAAAAAATAAAGGGAACTTCAAAGACAAAATACTCTGATTATTGAAACTTTTATGGGGGCACCAAAAGCTATGACTTCATTGAGAAGAACTGAATGGATCCAACAAGTCTAATTCCAACAGAAGCAAAAGGTTCCCCCCCCTCCCTCCTGTCCAGGCTACTCAACCCACTCTCTCTCACATGCCAATATTATGACTTATCTGACCAGAAACCAAGGTCAGGGAGCTGAACAGGTTTTTCTGCAGCTCTAGTTTCCTGCTGTCTGCCGTGGGGTCAGAGAAATGCAAGTGGAGGCATAAGAAAAGCAGAACTGTGCCACAGGATTTTTCTGTTCAGGGACTGCTGTATATCCATCTCTTTAACAGAGTCTGAGAATAGAGAATATAATGTGAACATCAAGGGGCAGAAACAAAAGCAAGTGGAAGAAAAAATGCTCAGAAGGAGCCAGTTCTTTGGCATTGCTATTCCAGAACTACCAGTAAGCATGGAGATGACTGGTAACTGCTCCTAATAGTGTTACTATCTAATTTTTCATTTGCTTGCAACAAAATTCAGTGGCATGACCACAGCAGCCACACAGAATCCAGCACCCACAACCACTTTAGAGAAAAGCCAGTGTTCTGTCCCCAGGCACTCACGGACTCTCTGCAACAATAACAGCAATTTTACTTTTGATTCTTGAGGTTAAGAACAACCTCAAGTACACAGGTGTATGTTTTGGACTTTAAACTACCCAGCACTGTCAAGTTCCAAGTTAAAGTTAACCAGACTTTACCAGAGGTTTTAATCTACAGGTAACAGTGTGAAGCAGGCTCTTGATTTCAGGCACTGATCAGTCTCCTGCTTCCCACTGAAAATATCCTTCCCTCCTGTGCAGGTGGTTGTGTGCTTATTTTACAGTCTAAGGTGGGGTTAACTATGACTTGCTAACATTAAGCAAGGGGTCTTATTCCTTGTGAAACCAGTCTTCAGAGTAAGCCTCAACTTCTCATTGCCACACAGCACATGACAACACCTGGGATCAACACTCACCTACCAAAACATTCAAAGAAATCAGCATTTATTTAGCAACTATTTTATCATGACTGAACATACACATCCCTTAAGCAGACACTGAGACAGACAGACATCTGTAAGACATCAGGAAAGCCAGAGACATGGAAATCAGAGAGGCTGCTCAGAAGGGAAATTCTGAAGTTTTAATTATTCAGTTCTCATGGGTATTCTCAAGCAAATAAAGCACTAAAGATGACTGAGCTCTCATGCATTCCACCAGCTCCCATGCAGCTTCCACAGAGGGGGAGCAGGATTAGATAACGATCAGTACTGCTGGATCCTGAAATACAACACTGAGCATGTGCAGCAGAGAATTCCACAGGCAGCGAGCTGCAGCTGGGCACAAACACCCCTGCACAGCTAGTTAACAGCACTTTTTTTCCCCTCCAGAAACAACCAAGTTCTCTAATTGAATCCAACCAATCCAATCAAAAGAATAACCAAAACTTGTAAATTAAGTATTTTAACATTAAGTAAATTAAATATTTTTAATCTAAAGGATTAAAACCTGTTCAGAGAACAGCTAAAACCTCCTGCAACTAAACAGATATGGAAGCAGTTGCTCTGTCAGCATTTGTTTTGCTTCAAGGAAACATTAAGTTTCCCAAGTCAGAAAAATTCATTCCTCTCATACTTTAAAGCTACTACTACCAATCCTATTTAAGGAACTCACAAGATAAATTCCACAACAGTGATAAGAACTACAGCCACTCCAGAACCTCAGCACACCTTTATTTTACTGATCAAAATCAGAACAAAAGGTTTGTTTGCATATTCAGAGCTCTGGTGAAGTCAAAACCACACAGACTGTAGGAAGAATAAATCACCTGTGGACTAAATATAAACCACTTTTAGACCTGTGTTCAGACTTGGGAATTGTACTGCTTAGAATTCTTAGCCATACACACAAGTCATTAGCTCTGAGCATTTCATCCTCCCAATACCCAATCCTGGCATCACAGGAGCTCCAGGCAAACTTGTCAATAGTTTGATTACACACACACACGAATATTAAGTATTTCTACATTAAGTTGTATTTAATCAAGTATTTCCTCGAGCAGTCTAGCCCAAGGTGACAGTTTCTGAAATAATAAATCATACCTGCAACTTTGTCCCGGATAAGTTTTGCAGACTCCACTTCGCCGATGCTGCTGAAAAGACTCCGTAATTCATCCTGTGTCATGTTCTGAGGGAGGTAGTTCACAATTAAATTTGTCCTACCAATATCATCCCTGCAATCTTCAGCCATGTGATCTTCATAACCATTGGACATTTTACAATATATCTGCAAAATGAAAAAATCCTCAGTGAGGTTTAGATCTTCACATTTCCATAAACCAAGCTTCCTCCACCTGAAATAAGTTTGAATGTTTATTTTAAAAAACTGAGAACAAGCCACTGCTTCAGCAATGCATTTTTTCAACTCAGAAAACAAAACATTATTTGTTAAAAATTTCAGAACAATTCATTCTTTCAAAAGCACAAACACGACATTTTACAGAACTATGTACCATTAAAGAGCTCCTCAGGATTTCTATTTTTTTATACTAATAAAAAGCATCAAAATAGATTTTGAAGACATTCCTGTAAACAGGGAAGTATTCCCGACAGCCAAAGTACAAATCAGGTCCCCATGTCCAGGTACTTGACCAGACAAAACCAAACTGCCACCTCAACCTCAATTCCAACCTTAAGCCCAGAACTCTTTCAGACAGGGAAACAAGAAGCAGCAAGGTCTGACCCAGTTCAGTGTTTCAGCTGGGAACCATTACTTTTTTAATAATTCTGAATGTTTTCTCCTATAAACATTGTCCATCCTGCACCTCAAGGCCTGTTACTGTTTAATGCTGCCTTTGGAGTATGAAACCTGTGAGTCTGTGCTGCACACTGACTGGAGGGCATACTGAGGATTTGATAGTTTCTATTTTTGCTGCTTTTTAAAGAAAGCCTGGATAAAACATCCAGAATTCCTATCACAGGAAGATACCCTAGGCCTCAGTCCACCATTGGGGACTGAATCCTGATGTTTTAGGTGACCTACAACTAAAACTCACACCAGCCTCCAGCTGCTCATGGCTTGACAGAATCCCAGTTTTTCAAGCATGTCAACTACTTTGGAGTAGTCAGAATCAGGATATCTAAACTGTGTTTCTGCAACAGGATCTACAGATCTAGATCTGCTAAAGGATAAGCCTTTCCAGGGACTGCACCACTACTGACAGCCAGAAGTTGAGTAACAGAAGTCAGAAACAGCAACCAGAAACCCTCAGTCTAGAAAGGGAATGCTCCCTGCATGAAGAGACTTCCAGGCCCTACACCAGCAGCTGTTGTTAATTCAACCTGACAGTGAAGGTCAAATTTTTAAAGAAATACCTGAGCACATTATAGAATAAACCATGAGAAGACTTATGCTAATTTGAGATATAACACAGCATGGATTTGAACTGAACCTTTGTCTTTTCAATATGTGCTGAAGCATTAAGAGCTGGCAGCTCTTGCTCCCCTTGACCCACAGATCAGGTTCTACCTCCATTTTTGTGTTCCAAGTGGCAGCACCCTCTGCCCATGGGAAAACCAATCTGTACTGTGAAAGCAATGGAAAACCACACAGGGGGCCCTTTTTGTTGTGTCAGCAGTTTTAATCTGCTTTCCTTGCAGCAAGATAAGCACCAGTTAATGCCACAGCACAGGAGAACACGGAGAGCAAAGCTGGAAGCAGGGCAAGAGACTCCCCTCAGCAGACAATTTTTAAGATGCCAGGTCATCTCAGTTGTACTGCAAATTCTGTCATTAAATGCACATTCCCTTCTGGCTCTGTCAAACTTGCTGAGCACAATCTCAGAGAAGTTTCCTGTTCTGGTAAACAACACCCAAACAGCTGAACTGTCTCTGGTCATCATGTCTAAGTTATAAAACCATGTAACACACATTTTCAGAGTTATTTGAATAGGAGGTAACTTTCCTTGCCTTTGCCCTCTACAAAATTCAAACCCTACAAGCAGAACATACCAATATGGTGATGAGTGCAAGCTACACAGCATAACTACAGTATTTAGTAAGCAAAGGAAGAAACACTGAGATTTTTTCACCTTTAAAAGTTAAAATTTCTTTCATTTTAACCAAATCTGCCCTTTATTGCCACTTATTTAAGATACAAATCCTTGCTGCTGCTGCTGAGATTAGAACACTTCTATATATTGTAATGATTTCAAGGACGGACACTTAAAAGATTGGGGTTTTGGGGTTTTTTTAATTCTCTGGGGTGTATCTGTTGCCTGAAAAGGAGGCACCATGGTAAGATACCAGCATAGCATCACGATGGCAAGTACCACACTTCCATTTGGCATAAAGCAGAATTGACAAGAGTTTGGCAAGTGGCTACTGATTTTGCATCATTGTCCCACATCCTCCAGTCTGCACCTTCCAGGACACTCCAGCAGTGCCTGGGGCAGTGCTGATTCAGAAGGAAGCTTCCACCTGCTTTTCTTCATGCTTTTAGAAAGCAAACACAGAAAGTCCTGGCATACAGGCCTGGCCAAGGTTTCCATGGGATACCAAGAACAAAACATGCAGAAGCAATAAAGACACAGGAGAGCTAAAGGAGCAGAGCACTGAGAGAGAAGATGCTTCTTCCTTCCTAGTCTCTGGCTGGGCACTCACACAATCTGCTGCAGGACTAACACTGTCCAGCCAGCCTGGAAGTTGGTGGGGTGCTAAGGAAACTCCCCTGTCAGACCATCCAGGCCCGGCACTGCTGGATCAAGGCCCCTGTGCAGAGGTGGCTCCAGTGACCCCACAGGCCCTGTGTGACCCCTGCACAGCCCACACTCCCCCAGCCAGAGCAGCTCCTCTCACTGGCTGGGCCCCAGGTTCCCCACAGCACAGTCCCAGACTCTGGGGTCTCCGTGCTGCAGACACAGCACAGCTCGAGCTGGGGCTCCTGGGGGGGGACCCCGGACAAAGCCCCCCTGGGCTGTGCCCCTCCCAGCCCATGCCCATCCTGATGCTGATGTTTAATCCAAGGTCTCTTCAATGTGTCAGGGGAGGCTTAGGATGGATATTAGGAAAAGGTTCTGGAAGAGGCTCCCCAGGGAAACAGTCATGGCCCCAAGTCTGTCAGAGTTGAAGAACCCCCTCCCAGAACAACCTGCAGCTCACACTGCTGCTGCCCACCTGCACCAGGTGTATTCCTCAACAGGTGAACAGCTCTCATGCCAGCAAAGTTAAAGAGAACCCCTGAAGAACTGTAACCTCTGAATACTGAAAAGATTTCCAAAAAGAAAAGGAGCTATAAGATAGAATGGATAAACAAGCAATGCTACACTATTCTGCTCTCACTGAAATATGCTGAGAGAACGTCCTGATCTTTCTTCATCAAAGCAAAACCAACCAATTTCTATCAGTAAATATTCCAGATTTGAGAACCAGGCCTAGACACTAATTTGCATCTAGAACGTCATGAAATGACGTTTCTCTTTTTGAGAAAGTCAACTGAAAGGAGACTGGTAGTTTGCAACCTTTCCAAAACAGGCCTTCATTTTTATGTCCCAAAAAACTAAAACTTTCAGACTAGGTTCCACTGCACTGCACTTCCTGAAATGACATTTTTTTAAAAATAACCAACCAACCAAATGCTGCAGAAGCTTGCTTGAAAAGGCAGCAGCCACCTTCTTCCTTGGGTAAGATGCCCTAAAACTCACAATGCCAAGGGTGCTGTATGTGCTATGCCCCAATCTTCCACTAATGCCAGAGGTGCTCGAATCCACGCAGCCCAACACTTCACCAGCTGTGCCAACAACAGCTCAGGCACCCCTAGCCAGGCCAGCACTTCTAGGACTGGACTGAAAAGCTCTCATGGCCATTATTTGCAGAAATGTTGCACTGGCCATGACAATCACCCTCTCACAAAAGTGCACAAGATCCCACAGGTTTAATGGTTCTGGCAACAGACTAATAAAGCTTTTTTCCCAAGGACACTCTGTATCTCCATCCAGAATTCTAGGAATCACTGCTATTAACTATTTCACTGCAAGATGTTTGCTAAGAAGGAAGACATGTATGGATCTGTGGAGATCATGTGAAACAAGAGTACTGGCAAAAAGAACTGTCTGTCCTTAAGGTGAGGCAAGAGGCTTTGTCGACCTTCACCTTGTTCACAGGACTGAACAGGCACCAGAGCACTCGTGGGGTCACTGATTAGTACAGACACCTAAAGAGATGCTCACAGAATCCCAGGATAGCTGGGTTGGACAGAACCTTAGAGACCATTTCATTCCACCCCCTGCCACAGGGACACTTTCCACTATCCCAGGCTGCTCCAAGCCCCAATGTCACAGACAGGGACAAATTCCACTGTCCCAGGCTGCTCCAATCCCAGTGTCCAGCCTGGCCTGGGCACTGCCAGGGATCCAGGGGCAGCCACAGCTGCTCTGGGCACCCTGTGCCAGGGCTGCCCACCCTGCCAGGGAACAATTCCTGCCCAATATCCCACCCAGCCCTGCCCTCTGGCAGTGGCAGCCATTCCCTGGCTCCTGTCCCTCCAGCCCTTGTCCCCAGCCCCTCTCCAGCTCTCCTGGAGCCCCTTCAGGCCCTGCCAGGGGCTCTGAGCTCTCCCTGGAGCTTCTCTTCTCCAGGTGAGCAGCCCCAGCTCTGCCAGGCTGTCCCCAGAGCAGAGGGCTCCAGCCTTCAGAGCATCTCCATTGCCTTCTCTGGTCTCACTTCAACACATCCATGTCTTTGTTGTGCTGGGGTCCCCAGGGATGGAGGCAGCTCCTGCAGGTGGGATGGATGATGGAGCAACAAGTGCAGAACTTAGAATGGTAAATTCTTCCTGGATCAACGAGGTCTGTGGCATAGAGCTCATGGCACCTTGGCTGGAGCACTGGGAATGTGCCACAGTGAGCACAGCATGGTCCTTAAACCACAGCAGACCTGAGGCTGCTGACTCAGCTACTCTCCCAGAACCTCCACCTTTCTTTGCAATGAAGTGCAAGTCAGCATCACCCAGGACACTCTATGGCTTTAGTGGACAGTGCCTGACAAAGTCCCTGAACTGGTGAAATCTCCTTGTTGGTGCTGCCAGCAATAAATGAACAAGAACCCTGAAACCAGTGATGCTGCAGAGCTCTGCCCATGACCTGTTTCATCAACTCACACTTCACTCTCATAGGTTTATTATTGAGCTCTGCCTGTGTATTTAAGAATCTAAATAAGATGCTTCAAACAGAATCTCAAGGCTGTTAGAGCCCTTCTGTTTCTCCAGCACACGGATATTTGTTGACATGCCTCCCCCATAGAGTCATGGCTGACTAAGAGGCAATCTTGTCTGACTTAAGCTGCTGAGCCTTGGGTGATCACACCTGAAACAGAACCAAAAGGACACTACTACATTCAGGCAAGTGCCAAACCAATTCCAGAAGGCAGGTGCAGAGGTGCTGAGATGTCCAGACCACACAGCAAAACCAACACCACACCTGCAGAAGGGCCTGAAGAGTCTCCATGAATTTAAACTGCTTCAGGAAAACAGTTTTCAAGAATTATCCAACACAGTGTTGTCATGTAAAAGCTTGCTTTGCAGGCAGCTGTCATGCCAGGATTGAGAAGCAAGAGTTTAACCACAATAGAGGAGGATAGACACTGGGGGGAGGAAAAGCAATATACTTTCTTCTCTGAAATCACTGCAAAGAACAGAATAGGTTTCACCTCAATAGCCACACCAGCAGAAAACTCCCCTAGGCCTACCTGCCCCCCAAGAAAATTTCCTAGAGCTCCATAATCAGAACACATCTCTCTCAATAACTTAATTCAGACCTGTCTACATCAAACTGTTTTTATGTCCCCAACAGCACAGACCTCTCCAGGAGCACAGACAGACCACAGGACAAGGGCAGCACAGTGCCAGCCCTGCTGTATGTGACTTACTGTGCATTCATGCACTACTCCTTCCAATTCCTGTCAAATCTTGACCAACCATCAAAAGCCATTTGCAGGGAGGGAGAAATCACAAAATCCAGATTGTCTGTTAAATTCAAGAACAGCATTTATACAGTGTATGAGGGAAAACAGCATGAAGTTGAGAATCAAAGGTCACCCCAGTGCTTACAGGTCACACACTTCAAAGCCTCAACTCAACTCCAAGCAAAATGTCTAACTCTTCCAACAGATTATTTCTGAACATTTGTGAGGGCAGAGGGTAATGCTTTTCTTATTAATAAAACCAAATCAGGTAGGAGGGAGTGTGCCCATGTTTGAGAGGTGCCTGATGCTGTTTTCCAAAAGTCTGACCAGACTGAGAGTCTTGGTCTCACCTTTCCTCACTCAGACTGAGTGGCAGCTATGTTTCATGAGTATGAATCCTAAATTCTGCTGGAAAAACCATCTCCCTGAACTGTGAACATGATGATTGGATACATATGGAAATTTAAAGGTAGAAAGTGAGGTGCCACAAGTTCTATCCCCAAAGTAGTTACCCTAGTTCTCTCCTTCTACTGTCCCAGAGCAACCAATCAGGTCAATATTCTCTGGCTCAATTGAATTCCTCTGCTCTGCAGCCATAATATTTTAAATCAGCAAACAGGAAAACTTTAAATTCAATATTCAGTTTGATTCAATTGGTATTTTAACTCTCCCCTCAAAAATGAAACTAAATCAGTGCTGACATATGCTAGTGAAGGTCACTAAAAATAGTTTGTCTTTAGACAGGAAGATTCTTTTACCTTGAAACTCTGAATGTTGTCACAGATGCTGTATATATACGATTCTTCCACAATGATATGTAAATTCTGCTTGCAAATTTGGCAACCAAGCAAACTCTTTCTACTTGCCAACCCTTTGGGTTTTCCAGAGGTAATAGATCTCATTTCTTTGATTCTTTTCCCCTTTGCACACCTGAAATGAGGACACTACCCTTGCTCTCCTCAGCTTGACTGCACCTAAGATAATGGCAACACTTTTGCCATTAAAAATAGCTCAGCACCAGAAGCGGCCATTACTAAAATCTGCTGCTGCATTTCCACAAATTCTATTCCCATATGCTGAATCACTGATTTCAGTACAATATATTTTAAGCTCCTTTTTTTTTTTTTAATGTTGTTTTATAAACACTGGGCATAAACTTCGTTTTGAGCACATTTTTGGACTAACAAATCTCAACTGTCATAATTTTAATATTTCAGAAAAGCAGTTTTAGATATTCCTCAGCAATCAGATTTGTCTGGAAGAGTTTTAAATACCTCCCTTAGTTGTTTTTATTCATGTCCATAAAATATCATCAAGGTGTTTTTGTCAATGCCTGTATTGCCATTCAGAGACAAAAGCATTTGAGGCCAAAAAATAAGCTGCATTCTTCAGACCAATGACCTTGCTTTACCAGTCTGATGAACTACACTTGACTCCTAGAAACAAAGTTAACCATGACTGGGATGCTGTCAGAAATCAGATACAGGCTGGCCACAATTACCATCCACTGCTGCTCCAACACACGGCAGGGATCAGGGCCCCTCTCAGCTCCAGCCCTAGGAACAGGGGCAGCCAGAAACTGTGGCTGAGACACTGAACATCTGCTGCAGATTTCCCCATCTTCCCAGGTTAACAGCCAGCCCTGACAGATAGAGACCACCAGGCTCTACTCAGAGCCTCACATCAACACCCTCCAAGCAGCACAATTCACCTCTCAGCACAAGAACGACGTGGAGCTGCTGCAGCCAGTGCAGAGGAGCCAGAGATGCTGCAGGGCTGGAGCCCCTCTGCTCTGGGGACAGCCTGGCAGAGCTGGGGCTGCTCACCTGGAGAAGAGAAGCTCCAGGGAGAGCTCAGAGCCCCTGGCAGGGCCTGAAGGGGCTCCAGGAGAGCTGGAGAGGGGCTGGGGACAAGGGCTGGAGGGACAGGAGCCAGGGAATGGCTGCCACTGCCAGAGGGCAGGGCTGGGTGGGATATTTTGGGCAGGAATTGTTCCCTGGCAGGGTGGGCAGCCCTGGCACAGGGTGCCCAGAGCAGCTGTGGCTGCCCCTGGATCCCTGGCAGTGCCCAGGCCAGGCTGGACACTGGGACAGTGGGAGGTGTCCCTGCTATGGTGGGGGGGAACAAGATGATCTATAAGGTCCCTCCCAACTCCCACTGTTCTGCCATTCTGTGATTCCACAGTTGTTTGTCCCTGGCTCAAAAATTCTGCCAGTTAATACCACTAAGTTCTTACACAGCAAAGAGACATCAAAGAACTTTTTGCTGCCTGGACTATCTCACCTTCTGCACTGGCATTAAAAAAAAAAAAAAAACCAAACCAAAAAAAACCCCCAGATATTAAAATAAAAGAAATAATTTATTATCTTCCTTTTTCCAGATAATGTCAGACTGTCCATAAATTGCCTTTGGCAATTTTTTCACCTATACAAAAGACATCTGGAGACAACTGTGCTGTGAGAGAATGATTCCTTTCTGAGGGAGAGGGCAAGAGATGAGAAGTGGACATAAGAACTGTAGATTCCAGACACTTTCTGATAACAGCTTCTCCACACATTGATCCAGTCTTGGATGATACTGACCCATCCTCAGACACTTTCACCTTGATGGGGCAGGAAGACAAGTGAATAGAAGGAGGAAAAGAGAGCATCCAACTTGCTCACCAGCACAAGACAATTAGGAAATCCATCTCTGGGCCTGGTGAGACACCAAGGTTTGCTGCTGTGCTCCTACATGGAGGCCAAGGAAGTAGTAGGAGATGGGAAAATTATACTTTTGTAGTACTATGCCACTGCAACTAATATTACAAACAAAACAAACAAAAAAACCCCCCAAAGGCAGCAAACCCACACACATGAAGAATGTCTCTGCCTTCTCAGTACAGCTTGTTTCCACCCTATCCCCTCAGAAAAAAAAAGATTGAAATCTATTTTTGCATACATCACCTACATATAATGAGGTTGTATAATCAATTGGATCATGTAGGGCAGCAGTTTGAAGCTTGCAGGTACCTGAATACAGAACTGCACATCAGACAGGAGAAGTGCCCTGGCGATTTTCAGCACAAGTCAGAATTTCTCACCTCTCCTTTACTAAACTCTTTCATTCTCCCTAAATGTTTAAATTGGCAGGACTTTCCTGCTGCTGCCTTCCAGGCTGCTCCTAAAGCACCTGGAGGTACAGAAAGAACAGCATCTCTAAACTTCTTGTTGAAGTCTGAAAACATAGCAAGTTTGAGCTTTCTAAAGTTGGTGACTAAAAGTCCACCAACTTCACAGGCAACTTATCCACATGTGGTCAGAGTGACAGCCAGTAAGTTTGGGAATCAATTCAGAGAGCTCACAACAAATAAGCAAGAAGACAGAGACCAAAGCTTCAGCAGAGAAAGCAGGCTGGTACAACAGCTGAAAGAGATGGATTCTGAAAGCAAAATGGTATGTCTGAGGTCAAGACAAGGAGGGCTTTTCCCAGAAAAAATAAAAGTGGTAGAACATGCAAGAAACAGAAAGAAAATAGTAATTGAATTTAGAGCATAGAGTACATTTCACATTAAGTTCATGTCAGCACCAGACACTTTTCAACAAACACAGATAACTAAGCTGCTACACACAACATGCACATTTCTATTCAGACGTGCTTACTGCTGCTGCTTTCACAAACTTGGAAATGCTCAAGACAACTCCCTAAGGAGTTCATCTGGTCCTGCAGAACCACCCACAGAAGGGCTAAAAACTCACTGTACAAGACATTTAACAATCACACCAGCTTAAGATATTTCTTCCAACACTTATATTCCAGTCAGGCCTGGGAGAGCCCCCTGCAATCACACTGTAACTCCGGGCCGCTGAACGCCTTGAATCATGGAAAGCACAGGAGCACTGGGATCAATCATTACACACAGGTACTCTGCTTCGGAACAGAAACCAGGACACTCGCAGTAACGTCTCAAGCAGCACAGGACTCTTGATTTTATTATTCATCATGGACACAGACATAACCCAGGACTCAACAGGAAACTAAGAAATCCCATCAACTCCACAGGTTTGATAAAGACTATGGAACATGTGCATCGTCCTTGTTGTAACGGGGAATACAAAAGTCACAGAACTGTTTACACAGCTCCAGAAAAAAAAGTGGTTAAAACACGAGTACAGGGAAACAACAGCTCGCAAAGAGGTGAGAGCCGAGCAATATGAGCAGTCAACACCCACAGTCAGGGAGTAAAATGAACAAAATACAAAGACCTCAAAAAGTGATCAAGTATAACAACAGGCGTAAACAAAAGGAATTAATCCCTAGCCTTCCCAACACTTTCGTCTTTTGTTTTCCACAGATGCCTCATTAACTGATTACAGGATCCCAGCGCAAGTCCTCATGCAGCAAACCGCGCATCCTCTCCCAGGCAGGCTGGACACAGCTCTGTGCCCAGCAAACGCTCCTGCTGCCGGCAGTGCAGAACCGGCAGGAGCCCTCGCACAGTCCTGCCTCTGCCAAGCAGGAACACAGAGCGAACCTCAGAACTGCTCCCCGGAACACAAAGAGCGGCTGCTGCTTTAGCCCTGGCTCCTGCGGCCCCGAGCACTCGCACAGCACCACCGGACCCGCGGCCAGCGCTGATGCCAACCGGCACTGCCCGCGCCGGCACCGGGGTACCGCCAGTCAACGAGCACCTACCAGTGCTACCCAGCGTGGGAGATTTAAAAGCTGCGGCCGCACAGACACGGGAAAAATAAACATGAAAGATGAGGCCATTAACCGAACGGAGAAAGGCCCTGAGACGCGGTGCGGACCCGCAGCGCATCGCGGCACCGCGACCCGCGGCCTTCCCGCCGCAAGCCTGGCGGCCCCGGGACCCGCTCCCCGCCCGCGCCCCATCCGGCCCCCGCGGGCCCCGCGGGCCGCGACCCCGCCGCCCGCCCGCCGCCCCGGGCCCGCGCTGCCCCGCGGCCCCTCCCCCACAGGCCCAGGCTACCCGCCAGGCCCAGGCCTCGAGCGGGCCGCCCGGGCCCCGCCGCCCGCTCCCTCCCGCGCCGGCCCCGCGGCTGCGGCCGGGGCCGTTCGGGCGCGCCCCCGCGGCCTCGCGCGCGGCCTCACCTGCGGCGGCGGCGGCCGGGCCCGGGCAGCGGGAGGCGATCGGTCCGCAGCGCACAACGAGCCGCTCCAGCGCCACGGCCCCGCCCCCGCGCCGCCCGCCGACACCCATTGGCTGCCGCGCGCACGTGCCCCGCGCGCCATTGGCTCCTTCGCCCGTCTGTCAAGCGGCGGCCGGGGCGGAGCCTGCGCGCGCGGGGGAGGGGAGCGGGGCCCGGAGCGTAACCGGAGCCGTCTCCCCACACGGGCCGGCTGCTCTTGTGGGAGCGGAGCCCCGAGGAGAAGGTGCCTCCTGCGGCCGGCTGGGCTCTGGGAGAAGGAGAAACGCCAGTGGTGCCGCGTGCCAGGCTCGGGTGCAAGGTGGGGCACGGCAGCGCTGCCGCTAGCCGAGCCTCTCCTCACCTGGGGCCGGTGTCAGCCGGAGCCCGGCACACGGAATCTCCCTGGGCGCAGCCCACGGGAATGCTGATGACTGGCTAAGAGATTAAATGCTTCCTGTGTAAATGAGATGCAAATGATGATCTGTCAAAGAAACTGGTAGCCAGCACTTCCCTGTGCTCTGAGAAATTCTGCAGTGCCCTGACGGGACCAGCTGCCCAAAAGTTTTCCCTCTTCCGTTTCCACTTTTCGTGGAATACCTTTGTATCTGCATCCTACTGCACAGGAGTCACCTGTGAGTAAAATTCCACTATTCTGCAGAAAAAGAAGTGTTTTTGTCATTGCCAACAGTACTCTGCAATAATACCCTGGTACAAAGCAGCATGCTTAGTGTGTGACATGTAAGCTTCAGGTCTGTAAATCCTGTTTTAAGATGCTCAACTTCGAGGGAAAAAAGTCAGAATACTTCTGCATTACAATACATGATGTTCATTTTCAGTCACAGACAACTCATGATTTGAGTTTTACTTAGTTGAGTGACATACTTGAAAATCAAATTTCCCCTCTAGCTCCTTTCTCAAGTCTAGAAGAGTGAGATCTCACCTGAAGGACGGGAACTGCAGCAAGAGAGGAGTTTGTGTTCTTTAGCAGTTCTGTGCATGCATGTGCAAATACTCTGTCTACTGGAATATGTGGCAAATCACACAATGAAAATACAAATATCTTTTCTCTGCCTATCCTGATGTGGCCTCTACCTTGTCTGGTAAATTCCCACCATGTTTGATACTGATGTTTTCTGGTTTAGCTGCCCAGAAACCCCTTCAAGTGGCCACGTCCTTACATTGGTCCATGTCCTGATCTTCCATATGTGACAGCCAGGGACAGCCCAGCCCCTGCCATATCCCATGGGCACAGCACGACAGAGATCCTAATGTTCAGCTCCATGAAGAGCCCACTGAGGATGTCAGATTAACAGCGACGTTAAACACATTGCCATTTTCTTTTCCTCTCCACAACAGTGATCAGCGCCAGATGGGGAATCCTCACATGAAAATTCCAGGCCTGACAGGTTTGGAAATATCCTTCAAGGCCTCATAAAACATTAAAGACGTTTGTGCATCTGTTATTTGCTCATCCTGCCAGCCCCAAAATCACAATACTGTCATTCACATCAGTGGCAGCTTTTTTTTACCGTAAATCCGATATTTTCCTTGGGTCATCCAGGTATTAATTAACAGTCACATTCTTGGACATGAGGTGGGTCTCAGATCTTAAAAAATTCAGGTCATAAGCACAAGGCTGCACAGAGCGTTGATGCCTTTGTCTTTTGACAGCATATTCACAATCTCATCATTTCATCTATCACTATCAACACTTATTTAAGATGTGCTGGCAATTAAAAGGTGTTGTCCTTTGAAACAGTGTGTCAGTTTTTAAAGAAATTATCTTTTTTTTTTCTGAATATATTAATGGTGTGTTACAGTGTTTCAGTTCAATAGACAACATCAGCCTGACGGTTACATGATAATGTAGAATTTTAGCAATGTAAAGCCAGATGTCATGTCTGAAGTCATCTCAAGATGATGAACATGAATGCCACAGCAATGTATGGTCATGTCGTTTCTTGGGACATCGTGAAACCTGAGAAAAGCTCAGTGCAAACAGGGTGACCCAGGAAGCCCTTGGTGAACTGGTTCTGACATAGGAGGGAAACTCACAGCAGGAACTGTCGGATAGAAGCAGCAGCACACGGACAAATGGTTGTACCCGGCTGTGAATAAACATGGAATCATAAAATCACAATGCCCTGGACTGGAAGGGATCCACGGGGATCATTGATCCCAGCCCCACCCTGAGCATCCCTGAGAGTGTCCAAAGGCTCCTGCAGCTCTGGCAGCCTTGGGGACCATTCCCTGGGGCAGCCTGGGCAGGGCCCAGCACCCTCGGGGGGAAGAACCTTTCCCTGAGCTCCATGCCAAGGCCTGGCACAGCTCCAGCCCTTGCTGGGCTCCTGGCCCTGGCCCAGAGCAGCCCCTGCCCCTCTGCCTCCCCTAGCAGCAGCTGCAGCCCAGAGGAGTCTCCCCTCAGTCTCCTCTGCTCCAGCTGAACGAGCCAAGTGCCCTCAGCTGGGCACTCCGGGCTGCAGAAGGAGGGAGGGATGGATGGAGGGATGGCTTCCTAGCGGCACAGACGCCACACAGAGAACAGCAGGGAGGCCCCAGGAGCCGCCCCCACCTCGGGTGCGCTCTCCCCGTTCACAGCCGCGAGCGGCCGCCCCCGGACACGGTCGTAGTGGGCAGTACCGGCTGCGCAGCCCTTGGGGCCTCAAGCTGCGGCCGCTCTGTGAGCGCTGCTCTGCCCGCAGAGCGGTTCTGTCACCGCCGCCTCATGGCCGAACCCGCCGCCCGGCGCGGCTCTAAAATGGCGGCCGGGAGCGCCGGGCGCGCGGAGTGGGCGGGGCCAGCTGTGACCCCGCCCCGCCCCGCCCCGAGCCCTCAGGGTGAAATGGCGGCGCGGCCGGGCGGGTGCGGGATGTATTGGGTTTGTTTTTTTTTATTTCTGTGGCACTGCACGGGCTGCTGAGTCCAGCGTAAGAGGGGCGCTGCAGGTACTGTGGGTGCTGGAGCGCCCTGGGCACTGCCCTGACGCTGCCCTGATCTCCCGCCCTGGGTCCGTATCAGCCAGTTTGGGATGTTCAGTCTGGGGAAGAGGAGACTTTAGAGCCCCTTCCAGTACCTAAGGGGCTCCAAGAGAGCTGAAGAAGTATTTTGGACAAGGTCCTGGTGTGCCAGGACACAGGGAATGGGTGGATGCCGCAGGGCAGGGCTGGGTGGGATATTGGGAATTGGGAATTGTTCCCGGCAGGGTGGGCAGCCCTGGCACGGGTGCCCAGAGCAGCTGTGGCTGCCCCTGGATCCCTGGCAGTGCCCAGGCCAGGCTGGACATTGGGGCTGGAGCAGCCTGGGATGGTGGCAGGTGTCCCTGCCCACTGCAGGGAGTGGAATGGGATGAGCTTTAAGGTCCCTTTTAGCCCAAACCATTCCCTGCTTCTGTGATCCGCTCTGGAAAGGTGCCCTGGTGCCTTCCAGCCATCCCTCCTTGGCTCCCCAGTGTCTGGATTTCTTCCCTTCTTCACGGTTTCACATGTTGTTCTCTGATTTCTCACCTCTATCCAATCACCTTCACTCTCCTGTGTCTTCCTCTTCACAGACTTTCAGCCCCTATTTCCATTATCCTCTGGTTTACCCCTGCCTCTTTCAACACATGCCCCAGCTCTGTTCCAAGGCTTTGCTTATCAACACTTTCTGACTGTGGGTTTGTGGGTCCATCACCCAGACTTGAGGGCTCCTGTATTGCTCTGCTGACAGCCTGCTTCTCGAGAACTCTGCTTTTTCTTTCCTTGGTGTTCCCTTGTGCTCCCTTCCCTCTTCCTGGTGTCCTGTTCCTTGATGCTTTTGTCTTTGCTCCAAGTGTTATTTCCTCCCCTGGGGAGGAATAAAATCCACTGTCTAGAGCAGTTTGCCCTCTATGGAATTCGCTTCTGGCTGTTTGCAGAAGGAAGGACTCACCCTTGCCACTTCACTCCCATGGGAGTCACCTGCGCTGGCGTTACCAGCAACTGTTGTTCTTGTTCTGCCTCTGCTGTCATTTCACTTGTGAGGTGAATTATGTCCCCTGGAGCATGTTTGTCTCTAGTTGTGCTGCAGGAGGATCACTGCTGTTTGCATTCCCAGTGATTTGCAGGAGAGCTTTTTCTGCATTTCCTGCAGGAGACGCCGGGTCTGGCTGTGCGAGCTCTGAGGCAGCACTTTGGCCGAGGAACGGGTCAGTTCAGCCTTCTCTGCCCTCAGCTGCTCTAATTAAACCAGCCACACTTAATCACTTGTGGCTAGATGTGGAAAAGTTTTAATTTTATTTAAATGTGCAGTTATTATAAGCTGTTATTGAAGCTGATTTTCCCTCACTGTTTCTTTTGTTTCTGTTTTCCTTCATGTATTAATGACTTCTCTATATGTTCCCCCTTCAATGTTTGTTGTGCAGCAAACACTATTAGCCCAGTTTCTGAAATCATTTTCTTTAAAATTTATCACTAGGTAAAAGATTTAACAGAAAGAACAAAATGTAAGGAAGCAAGCCAGAAGCTTTCCTGGTTGCCAGGAGTCATCTTAATTTCAAGCTCATAATTTATGAGGCTTGTGGTTGTGTGTGGTTTTATTCTGGTTGTGAATGAATTTGTAGCATAGTTGTATCTGTCCAGTGAGCTGTTGGTGTGGAAACCACTTTGTCAGACTGTCAGTTAGACAATATTAATTACATTTATCATGATTTTCCAGTCTTCATTTCCCAGGAAGATATTAAGCAGTAGTAAAATGCACAGTAAACACAATTATTAATTTACTTTTTTTGTTTCCCTAGCAGCCTAGGGAAAACACCTGTTTTTTCAGTACTTTTGAATGTTTGACAAAACCTACCACTCACTATGGTACTGTGTGTGGTAGTGTGAATTAGCAGTAGGGAGTTTTGAAGAGCGTGAGGTGTAGTTCAATAATGTTATTGGAGAGTGGTTTGTTAGTCTTGAGATCAAGCATTCCAAGCACAAACCCAGAGAATGGATGGGAGCAGCCCTGGGGAGAAGGGTTTGGGGTGCTGGTGGGGGAGAGGCTCAAGCTGCCCCGGCCATGGGCACTGACCAGAAACCCCCCTGTGCTGGGCTGAGCCCCAGCCTGGGCAGCAGGGGAGGGGGGATTCTGCCCCTCTGCTGCTCAGGTGAGCCCCCACCTGCAGAGCTGCCCCAGCCCTGGAGCAGCAGCAGGAGGACATTGTGCTGGTCACTGTGTGTGGCTCTGCCTGTTGTTGTGTGGTTCTGCTGTTTGCTGTGTCGCATGTGTGTGGCTGTCCTGTGGTACTGCTGATGGCTGAGATGTTTTGCTCCTGTTTCCAGCAATGTGCTTTGTGTTTACGTGCTGAGCAATTTTCTGAACAGGTGGGCTGTCTTAAGGATATCTGCTCGCATGGCCAGGTTAGTTGTGCTCCTCGAAGGGGTTAACGTCAGGAGCTGCAGTCACCCAGCCGTGAGCGTGCTGGGTGTTAGAGCAGGGGAGATGCACGTCCTCACAGCTGTGCAGGTGCTGCCCCCAGCAGGGAGCTGCGCTGGCTCCAGGGATGGATCGCTGGCCGCTCTGTGCAGGCTGGACCCAGCACATGTCAGTGGCTGTGGGGGGCAGCAGGTCAGAGCCCAGGGAGGGGAGCCTGGCCATCGCTCGGGTCTGCCTGGGCTCTGGTCAGTCCTCCGTGGAGCACTAGGTCTGCACCTGAGGACTCTTTCTGTGGCTTGGGATGCCCAATGGCAGGTTCCTTTCCTCTGGCCACCAGAACTTTTACTGCATGCTTGCTCCTCAGCTCTGTGCATATTTAGTTTTGAGACTTTAAGTTTCATTTGTGGGACTGTTCCTCAAAGGAAGCCTTTTTGGAGCTGTAAGATGAGCTTGTATAACACAGAAATCCAGACTAAAATCCTGTAATCTCTGCAGCTCTGTTTTTGTGGAGGTTTGTTGGAATTGTTTTCTTGTTCCTTGCTGCCACCAGAGAGCAAAGTGCAGCGGGTATCAGCATTTCTGAGGGACTTTTGTCTCAGCAGAATATTTTGTTCTCCTACTTTGAAGATAATGAAGTGAGTCATTGTCTTTACATCTCATGTGATTTATTACAGACATACATTGCTAATGCTTTCCAAGGAAAAAAACAGAGCTTTTGTTCAGACTTGTGGCTTTGAACTACTGGGCTGGTCGGGAGTTTGCTTAACTAGGAAGTTGCTTTGATTTGCTCTTTTAATCTATGTACTGAGAGCACTTCAGCAGACAATGGAGCTCTTAGAATGTTTTTCATCAGTTTCATAGGAATATCTGTGTTTTCCATCAAGGATGAATAAATTCATCAGCAGCTTTTAGTCTATAAGAATACATCAATGTTTTGTTCTCTTTCTGAATGCCTGAAGCTTATCTGCACTGGGTGCAGGTTGGGAGCTTTGATAAAGGAGTAGAGAGAGGAGAATACTGCCCAGACTGACCATCAGTACATCAGTGCTCTACCACCTCCAACCCACTCTGTCATCAGCTTACAGTATGATATTAACTGAATCTTAATTTCTTGGCTGTAAGAGGTGCTGGGATCCAACACAATTGGCTCTATGCATTAATTTCTGTTAGAACCACAGTGAAATTTGGAATGAATTGGTTGGAGATGAAGATATTTGGGTTGTTCCTGGTAGGTTTTATGTTGAATTTTCCCTCTTGTGTGAGGAGTTATTTCTGCCAGGTTATAGGAAGTGATGCTGGTGACATGGTGTGGCATGAGTCACACAGTGTGTTTTAAACTTCACAGTGAGGTCTGGGTCAGTATATTCATTATCTGAAAAATAGATGAGCAGGGAGATGACATAATCCATGGTTCTGTAGGGCAGATGTGAGGAGCTACAGGAAGCCATCATGTGTGACTGAATAATTAACATACAGAAGTAAAGCCTGGGAAAAACTCTCCTGGTTTTCCACAAGATGAAAAGCCATGCTGATCATCACCACTCAGGAACAAAATATTGGAGTTTATGATGTTGCAGAGCATTAGCTTATAAAATGATAAAATTTCAGACATTAAGAACAAAAATAGAAGACAGAGAAGATTATGCTGCTATTTTGTAATGATAGTGATTCACCTGTGCTCAGGATACAGATGCCATGCAGTTCTGCTCCTCTTGTCTTCAAGACATTTCTCCACAGAAGGGAAGGCCCTGGCACAGGCTGTCCAAGGCAGAGTGGAGTCTCCACCCCTGGAAATGGTCAAAATTTTGTGGATGTGGCACCTGAGGACATGGGTTAGTACTGAACATGGTGATGGTGCTGGGTAGATGGTTGGACTTAATGGCCTTAGATGTCTTTTCCAGCCTCAACAACTGTGTGATTCTTGGAGAAGATATGTAGGAAGTGGAGAGGGCCTGGGGGTGCTGCCAATAACAAAAAACATTTTTGATAATCAGAAACAGAGCAGAGCTGCCATTGAACGAATGACCGAGCAGGCTGCAACTCTGCAGCCTGGGGAGATGATTTAAAGCAAATACTGGATCTGAGGTGGCACAAAGCCACTGAATAGGAACTGACTGTTTGCTGTCTCCTCCTGTCCTGAGCTTGGGTTGCCAGTGAGGCTGTGAGGAGATGGCTGCAGCACAGGTGGGGGGGCGAGGATCCTGGGCATAGGCTCTGTAGCCGGGGGATGCTCAAGGACGTTGCACCTACAGAAAGTTAAACAGGAAAAAAACCAGCAGGCTGAGCAAGTTCTGAGATGTTCTGAGCTTTACCAAAGGGCAAATTATGACAGGCTTGGCTTATTCTGGTTCACAGTTGAAGCAGAGGGACTTGCTGCCTCTTTCCTCAGCATTTTTTATAGGCACCACTGGAGACAGGGTATCTTGCTGGACAGACCTGAATGAGTGTCTTGGTTTGGAAGAAAGGTGCATTTTTCAGAGCACCAGTAATTTCCCTGGCCTCTTTGAGCCCTGCTCTGCGTTTGTTGCAGTGCTCAGTCTGTCCCTTACTGAAAACTGCAATGACAAACAGCTTGAGGCAAAAGGGTCTTTAGTTCTTCCTACTTGGTGAGGTCAGTGCATCCAGCTCAGCCAGCAGTGTTGTCACCTGGATCTAAGGCAGCTGCCTCAGGTGTGCTCTGCACAGGTAGGACATGGGCAATCCAGGTCCCTGGGGTATCCTGGAGGGAAGGGACCCACTCAGTCCAGGCAGCCAAGACTGGACTGGATGTGTAAGAAACTTAAAATGAATGGGTTCTGTGTGAATTCTCGCAGTAGGGGTGTCAGATCAAGTTTAAACAATTCACAGGAAGTTCACAGCAACCTGACACCATGAGAACAGCATGCAGAGCAGTGGAGCCCCCAGGAGCACAACACCAGAAATCCCTGTTTTGTTGACAATTGTTCAAACAGATTCATGCAGAAACTGTAATCGAGTGTAAGGTTAAATGTTAACTTGGTGGTAGCTGACAGGATGAAAATATAGCCTGAAGTTACCTTAGATTATTATAATGGTAGAAAACAGCCCCTCAGGGAAATTTGTTTGTGTGCATGAGGGTGTAATGAGCTGGATTAAGACATCAGGTGCACATGAGGAATTACATGATGGAAGTGTGAGTGACTAATCACCTGCTTCTGTGTCATTTTTCTGTGTTACCTTTTTGCATACAAGCCTGTACTTGTTTTTCAGGTGTGCCAAGGTTGTGAGGGGCCTGGCACCTTGTTCTGCAGAGTGGGGATAAAACCCAGTGTCCTGACCCAGGGTGACAGAACCCTGCTTTAGGGACAGCAGCAGTGGGAGGCTGGGAAGGAGAAACCCATCAAACCACCCGTGTCTGCAAGCTTTTTATGCATTTCAGGTTTGAATGTGACTCCAAAGGGTGGTTTTTTGTTCTTAATCTGAGTGTTTGAGAAAATTTTCCATTTAAATTCAGAGGACACAATGCTTAATAGAAAAACAGTACTTTCATTGAAAGGGAAATGAATATGTTGCCCTGTCCCACCAGGGGCACTTGGAATGGCAGAAGTGCAACAAGAAAGGCGTTGTTCAGCAGGCAGGAAGCCGAGGAAACAGGTTTGCAGGATGCAAATCCCATCAATGTGGGCTCTGTGGAGCCTGCCCTGTGCTCACAGGAGCAGGTGTGCCCCGGATCCGGGGAGCCCTGGCAGGTGGGACATGCTTGCAGGTTATGAGCACAGCAAGGAAAAGCTCTTTCAGAAACATTTCTGAAACAAAAACTGATAGAAGTGTGTGCTTCAAGTCAGTTCACAGCAGCAAACAAGCTCCTGGGACCACCTGGCGTGACCCGTGTTTAGCTTTGCCAAAATCCCACCCAGCCCTGCCCTCTGGCAGTGGCAGCCATTCCCTGGCTCCTGTCCCTCCAGCCCTTGTCCCCAGCCCCTCTCCAGCTCTCCTGGAGCCCCTTCAGGCCCTGCCAGGGGCTCTGAGCTCTCCCTGGAGCTTCTCTTCTCCAGGTGAGGCATGGCTTCAGTGTTGGGTTAGAGGTGCACATGCCAGTAATAAATTTAATCCACTTCTGCCAGGTGCTCTAATAATTGCTGTAATGAGAAGGAATAGAACGAATCAGGGAAGATTTCACAGGAACAAACAGCCAGCAGTAGTATGAAGGATTTAACTCAAATGCCATTAAGGATGTCTTCCTAAATAGCTAAGAATTGGGCTACTAAGCCAGTTTTCTTCATTCACAAACTGCTAGAAAAGAGGAAGGAAGCAGAAAACTTGTGAAAGGGAAGGTGACAACACTGAAGCAGATGACAACTGTCTCTGGAAGTGAACCTTGGGGCCTGCTGGGTGTACATCCTCTTTGACATGACTGAGTGGGAGAGCTGACACTCTCCCTGTGGGATAAATTGTTGTGTGAGGCTTTTGATTTCAGATCTATTCACTGTGATTTTAAACTTTTTTTACAACATTCTTTTTCAACAATGCTTGATCAAGCTGTTGAACTTATGCCCTGCTGGTTTAATTTTTGTGCATAATCACCATACTTTGAATTTTCATATATATATTTATGGGCTTTCATGTAGGGTTTTGTATTAGTCAGGCTCTTTTTTTTTTCTGTGTGCAAATACTGTTTTCAATGCTGGGACAGATGATGACTCATTTAAATTATTTGAATCGCTACTATTTTATGAATTCCTGAAAATGCTACTTTGTTTTTGCTTATGAAATCATACATTAATATTCAAAATCTAAATTAAATCTTTGTTTCCAGTGAGATCAGGGTTTATTCTTTCCATTCTTACTATAAGCAGGGGCAGATAAAAAGAAAAAAATGCCAAATGTAAGTATTATTTATGCCTGGAAAATGCCCATAACACAGTCAGGTGATTGTCTGGCACCAGGAAGGGGTGATAATCTTCAAGAGAACCTACCCGAGTGCACAATGGACTCCAAAAAATTTGCTATAAGAAATTCTTTGCTAAATGATTGCTACTTCCCATAAGCTTTAAAATTAAGACATGTCCATTGTGGTGACAAACCTTGTCAATGTTTGAATGAACTGTGCTAAATTTCTCTGTGGGGTTTTCAATTGGCTCTTTCTAGAGCCCTTTGCAGAGTCAATGGATGTTGCTTTTCCTTCCTGTCTTGAATTGCAGTGTAAGGTGGCTGGGAGCCTTTAAAGTCACTGTTATTCAAAATGGTGGCAACATTTTATTAAGGAATAAATATGTACAGCTTGAGAAAATGCATTCTGGTGAGAAATTCCTGCTGTTGCTGTCGTGGTTAGTTATCCTGAAGGATGTGCTGTGTGTCTCAGACTGGAAATGGTGAAGGTTAAAATATCCAAACTTCCCTGTGAGCTCTGTGCAGCTGCAGTGGGTTTGTGCTTAGTATTCAGAAAGCAATGCCAGAATCCTACATCCAGATAAAAGATGTGACAGGAGGTGGGGAAAAAAACTTCTCCTCTTGCACACAGCTGTCACACTGCAGCAGGTGAGTGATGGGAAAATGCCAGCAAAGAACAGGAATATCCATGGAGACCCCCAAAGACTCAGTCTCAGTGGCAGTGGTGATATGTGCAGCTCTTGGTGTGCATTTGAGGTAGAATTTCTTGTATGATTACTGCAGTTAAGAAGATTACCAGGCAGCTGTAAAATCCTGCATGCACTTGGTTGTCTGAGATCATTAACATTTTTAGAAAGGAGCTCTGAAATCATCTCTTGGTTCATCCCAAGGAAGCTCTGCCACCAGGGTCAGGTGGAAGACTTGATTTGTTGGGGGTTGATAAGAGAGCAAATATGATTTCTTACCTGGCTGTTTATGTAATCAAAATTCCCACAAAAGTGGACACAGTGCTGGTAGTTTGATGCCCTGTGACCAAGTCTGGTCATTAATTTCAAAGTGCTGCAAACCTCAAGGCAGAGTCCCAAGAATGGGCAAATGTCCAGAGAAGTAGCAAGGCTTGGTAAAAGGGAAAGCGTGTTTGTCTGGTTTTTTACTTATAACCTGTCACTTTAATCCCCTCCAGAGACAATGGGAAAAAAGAAGGATCCAGGGAGAGCTCAGAGCCCCTGGCAGGGCCTGAAGGGGCTCCAGGAGAGCTGGAGAGGGGCTGGGGACAAGGGCTGGAGGGACAGGAGCCGGGAATGGCTGCCACTGCCAGAGGGCAGGGCTGGGTGGGATATTGGGCAGGAATTGTTCCCTGGCAGGGTGGGCAGCCCTGGCACAGGGTGCCCAGAGCAGCTGTGGCTGCCCCTGGATCCTGGCAGTGCCCAGGCCAGGCTGGACACTGGGACAGTGGGAGGTGTCCCTGCCCAGGGGTGTGGAATGAGATGAGCCTTAAGACCCCTTCCAACCCCAACCATTCTGGGGTTCTATGATGCTATGGGTTTTTCAGAACTGTATTTCCAGCCCTAGGCACTCCCACTTGACTTCCACAAAGCTCATGTTGCTTTTCAGAACACTCACAGCTGTTATTTATAGAAAGGCTTTTAAGGGAAGTCTCATATGCTGTACTGTTGGCTCATTCCAGAGAATCTGAAGCTCAGTTGATCAGCTTCTCATTTTCTTACTTCAGGTAAAGCAAGATTTCAGAATTATTTAAACAGTTTTTAAACATGTTTTTAATTCTTTGTCTGCTGATGTTTGCTGTTAAAAATCTGACTGCAATATATTTACTTTTGCAATGGGTTTTCTTTCTCATCTCTTGCATTGACAGATGAACCTGGACTGCAAGATCCCTGTTAGGAAGGTAAGTTGGATGCTTGAGGGACTGTAAACTGCCAGGAACTCTTTACTGTAGAAGAAGAGATTCTTCTCTGTGAGAGTGGGGAGCCCTGGCACAGGTGCCCCCTGGATCCTGGCAGTGCCCAGGCCAGGCTGGACACTGGGGCTGGAGCACCTGGGACAGTGGGGGTGTCCCTGCCAGGGCAGGGGTGGGATGGGATGGGATTTGAGGTCCTTCCCAACCCAAACCAGTCCATAATGAAACGATGCTCAGGCAGATAAGTGCAGTTAATACAGTTTAGTGAATGTCCCTGTCAGTGGGATACTGGAGATTCTCACTGCAATTAACACTTTTAAACTACTGAGAGATCTGGACATTTCATTTCTGTACATTCCATTTATTATTATACTTCTGTCATTAGCAATACCAAAAATTGTGTTGATGTTGCTCAGATTTAACTAAAGGCATTCATTAAAGTGAGAGGAGCATGGAACCATAGAAAATCCTGAGTTAGCAGGGACCCTCAGGGATCATTGATCCCAACCCCTGGCCCTGCTCCAGACCCCCAAAATCCCACCCTGAGCATCCCTGAGAGGGTCCAAAGGCTCCTGCAGCTCTGGCAGCCTTGGGACCATTCCCTGGGGAGCCTGGGCAGGGCCCAGCACCCTCGGGGGGAAGAACCTTTCCCTGAGCTCCATGCCAACCTGACATGAGGGTCCTGGTTAATTTGGTTCTCCACACTGACAGTGAGAGGTTGGGGTGTCCCACTGTCAGTAAAGGAAATGCTTCATGTCCTCAGTGTTTCTGACTTTGACTCCTCTGTCACATTTTTTATTGCCTATGTGGAAAACCACAGAATTTATTGTAGGACATAAATTTGTACAGTGTGTGACTCAAGCCCTCTCCCATCCTGTTTGCTCAGTTCTTGGTTTGATACACAGCAAGAAAGGCCATTTACATGTAATCACTTTTTTTTCATTAATAGTTGCAATTTTCTTGACTGTGCAATGAGAGCACTGACTTTCTTGATCAATATCAAGTAAGCAACCATTAGAATCCTACAGTTACTCATGTTAAATATGATGAAAGGGAGCCCAGTTTGAGATAATATTAAAATTGCAGTAGCCAGTCTTGCCTGTAGCCTCTGTGGCTCAGGGCAGAAGGTTGATGAGGAAGGCTTCAGCTTGGACACCAAATTCTTGGTTTGGTATTTTCAAAGACTCTGGCTACTGTAGCTTTAAGTGAGGTTTTGTAATATAAGCTTAATTTCTGAGTATGGTGTGGTGGTGGTGAACTTCTGAAGAGCTTAAAGTTCACTCTTCCATAGGATGTGGGAAGAACTGCAGATTTCTGTGCATTTCCTCCATGTAGCTGCCTTCATTTCAGTTGGGTTGTTACCATTTTATCTCCTTCTCCTGGCATGGTTTAAAAATAATGGCTTTTAGGGGAAAAAAACCATAATCAGGGCATTTAAATTTGTTGCACACAGTAAAAAGAAGAGAGACAGGTAGAAGAGCAGAAGGTGAAGGAGATGGAAAAAAATTACAAACAAGAGATGCTGCACAGTAATCATGTTGCATGTATGAAATATGATTGCAATTCTTACCTGCAGTAAGTCCTGGGTTATCTTGCATTTTAAATAGTCCATTTCAGGTAGTTTTGTTGTACTATAATTCTCCAAAATTGTACAACCCCTGATGGGACAGGGGAGCCAGGTGAGGGTCAGTCTCTTTCCCAGGTACCAAATGACAGGACGAGAGGAAACAACCTCAAATTGCAGCAGGGAAGGTCTGGGCTGGAAATAGGGGAAAGTTCTTCATGGAAATGGTGGCCAGGTGCTGGAACAGGCTGCCCAGGGCAGTGGTGGAGTCTCCATCCCTGGAAGTGTTGTGTGGCACTCGGGGACAGGGGCTGGTGCTGAGCATGGAGGTGGTGCTGGGCTGATGGCTGCACTTGATGACCCTGGAGGTCTTTTCCCACCTTGGTGATTCTGTGATTCCATAACCACCACAGAAATTGCACTGTTGTGTAAGAGTTGAGTTGCCTGTAGCAACAGTTCCTTTCCTTCTGCTATGTTTCCTTCCCTCCCACTCCTTGCTCTAGAAGAAACTCTTCCCACAGCAAAATATATAGAGAGATGCATTAAAGAGAAAAAAAAAATCCTACACACACTCTGGTATCATTTAAACATTTCATCACTTTAGATTCCTGCCCTCTGGCCTGAAATGCCTGAAGGTGCCAAGTTTGGTGTGTGGCTTTGGGGTTTCCCCCCACCCTTTGGAGCTGGTTGGGAGCAGCAGTGCACAGTGTGGGACAGACACATGGACACACTTCCATCTTGGTGGCTTTAACAAAACTGACCGAGCTTTGGTGTTGTCATAGTGGTACCTAGACAAAGAGTGCAAAGAGAACCAGAGCTGGACATTCAGCTTTTGGATGTGCCACCAGCAGACAGCAAGGGAATTGCCACAGGCTTTGGCTTCGTGTATTTGTTGAAGGCTGAGAGAGCTGGGGAGAGCTCAGAGCCCCTGGCAGTGCTTAAATGGGCTCCAAGAGCTGGAGAGGGGCTGGGGACAAGGGCTGGAGGGACAGGACCAGGGAATGGCTGCCACTGCCAGAGGGCAGGGCTGGGTGGGATATTGGGCAGGAATTGTTCCCTGGCAGGGTGGGCAGCCCTGGCACAGGGTGCCCAGAGCAGCTGTGGCTGCCCCTGGATCTCTGGATCCCAGGCCAGGCTGGACATTGGGGCTTGGAGCAGCCTGGGATGGTGGAAGGTGTCCCTGCCATGGCAGAAAGGGATGCTATTCAAGGTCTCTTCCAAGACCAACCACTGTGGGATTCCACAATTCTATATTTGCTGGGTGGAAATAGATATCTTTGCTATGCTAAAGCATGTTTTAACTCAGTGACATTCCCTTTAAATGCTGGAGATTGGATGTCAAAGACATGGCTGCTCTTATGACTTACTGCCACTTTGCTGGTTCCCTTTTTGGATGTCTGAGATGCAGGGCAGGCTGCTGAGGCTGGAAGGTCCGTTTTGGTCAGTCCGATGCTATTGTCCCAGAGAGCCAAAGTGGGTTGGCAGGCAAGGAGAGGGTTTGGATTGCTGGTGCCCAGATCCTGCTGTGCTGACAGGAGCTGTTATTTTGTACAAAATGTGGGCTGCTCCTGATGAGTATTGCCCATCTCCACCTCCAGCCTCTGCTCCTTTGGATACCCTTGATCTGGCCAGGAATGGCACTGCTCAGTGATTTGCTCTGCAGGACGTTGAGCCCCGCTCTCCCAAGTGCACGATGCCAGGAGGAGGACTGGCGAGCAGGCAAAGCCCCAGCCTGGAATGTGAGACAAACATTCCCGTGCTGTTGCCCATTTACTCAGTACTTGGGAAAGGAAGGCTGCACAGTTCTGATGTTTTGGCTCTTTTGGAGGGACCTGGGCTGGGCTCAGCTGCACCCACCGAGCTGGGCATTGTCTTTGCTGCAGAGAAGGCAGTGCTGAGGCTCTGAGTGGGTGGCACCAGCCTGCACAGGGGACAGCAGGGAGTCTCTGCTGGCTGTGCAGCACGGCAGGGAAAGGTCACTTATGACATCTGAGGGAGTGGTTCCTGTGTGTGACACTGAGCTCTTCGTGGCCCTGTCTGTCACAAGGGCCGGATGTGGCAGAACCCAAAGGTACACAACATTTCTGCTTGTCACAGGGAGCCTTGTGCAGATCCTGGGAGAGCAGCACAGAGCTGTAAGGGTGAACTTGTGGTTATTCTCCAGCCTGAACAGACCAGGTTTCTAAGGATCCGTCCCTACAAACACAGGGAGTGCCCCTGGGGAAATCCACCCCAAAAATTCTGTGAACAGTCTGGCTTGAATGGCTTGGGGAAGTTGTTTGTGGATCGAAAAATACAACCAGGACCTGAAAGTACCAGCTAGTTTGGATTAGTTTTCTTCTACAGTGCCTTTGCCCTTGAATTGCCAATGTTTTCTGAAGGCTTAAACACCATTTTATTAATTTTTTTTTTAAGTACACCCTAGAAGACCCCAAGACCCCTGAATGAAGTCTGGTGTTTGCCTACAACAGCATTTTCTTCTTTTTCACCATTTTGCTCAGAATGTTGGAAATCCTGAACATGAGTGCAGAGCTGGTGTGTGGTTTTCTGGCGGGGATGATGAGCTGCCGAGGCTGTTGCTCCCTCCTGGCTCGCCGGGGGTGCTGCAGAATGCAGATAAGCTGCTTCTCTTCCACAGCGGTACCCATTGCAGGGTCTCCGTGCCATTGCCTGTCCCAGCCCGGCCCTGGGTTATCCCCCAGAGGAGCAGCAGAGTGCCCGTGCTCCCGGATCGGCCTGAGTGCTGGGACAACATCACACTTGGGATCCCTGGTCCCACTCCTGTCCTGCATCTCAGCCTCCCTGGGGAGCTGCTGCCACCACAGGTGCCCGCCCGTGTCCTGCTGTGCCAGGCCAGCAGCGCTCACAGCGCTGTCCCTCATTGCAGGGGACAGCGCTGGCAGCCCAGCTCCCTTGCAGCCAGGGTGTGTAGCTGTGCCCGAGGGCAGAGTTGCTCAGTGCTGTCACATAATGAGTCATTTCTGACGGAGCCCGAGGGCGCGGCGGCGCCAGCGCGGGCCCGCCCGGCGCATCGCAGCGCAGGGATCAGGAAACGGGCCCGGCTCGCACGGGGGTACCCGGGCGCTGTGCTCGGCTCTGTGCGGGCAGGACGCTCTCCAGCAGCTCAGGAATCCGAGCCCAGGCTCCGTGAGCTCCCCTGGCGCCGCTGCCCCATGGGCTGAGGTAAGAGTGAGGAGGGACGTGGGGGGATGCCCGGCTGTCCCCCAGCCCCAGTGAGCCCACGCAGGGGCTGTTTGTGCTCTCAGCTCCATCTCCCAGAGCTGCAGCCCCCTCCTGTCACAGCACCTCCCCAGCTGGGGTAATGCACGCTGGCAATGAGCTTGAGCTCTGCAGCCCAGCCTTGGGACAGCTCCACCAACCCCCACCGTGAGTCTGTGCTTCTCAGCCTCACTGCAGTTACTCGGGTTTACCAATCCATACAAGGACACAAGTGCCCCAAAACAAAGAAGGGGCAAATTTCTCCTCTCGGGGCCTTCTGCCTGCACCTCTGTGTGTGGGAACGTTCATTCCAGTGATGGGAACCATGGACCAAACAGCTCCAGGAACAAAGAGCTGCTTTAGTGTCACCAGGAGGGAGGTGAGTCACAGCTGTCCCTGCTGGGGCCTGGGTGTGGCACTGGCTTGTGCCCAGGCTCTGCCAGGTGTCCGTGTGGGGTGTGTGTCCAGCACCCTGAGCCCCAGCTGGGCAGAGCCTCTTCCTTTGCTGCTCAAGGGGAGGATCTGCCCCTTCCCAGCACCAGCTGCTGTCTGCACACGGGGCAGGACTGAGCAACAGTCGCTTCTTTTCACCTGAAATTTCTGTCCTGGAGCAGCAGGAAGTGAAGGACAGTTGTCAGAGCTGCCACCAGCCCTCCTGGCTCAGCCAGAACGCCTCTCCTTGGGCCAGGGTGCACCCTGGAGCAGACCCTGTTCTGATGCTCTGTGCTCCTGAGGTCCTCACTAACCTGGAACTGATCTGAGCTGCACCCAGTCACACCAGCCTTTGGCTGTGCCTGCTGGGGGAGGCACAGTGGCTGCCTTTGCAGCCTCAGCTTCACCCAGACACTGTCCCTGGGTGGGCTCGAGGTGAGGGGAGGGCAGTGCTGGGTAACAGTGGCTTCTGGCAGAGACAAACCTGCTGCCTTCTGGTACTGACCTTGTAGCAGCTGCAGAATGTGTTTTGTTGTTGTGGATATGGGCTGGCATAATCAGATAGCCCTGGGATCCACACTGCCACAGAGATGAGTTTGCCACCAGTGATTGTGACTCACCTTCCAAAGGAGCTCCTTGGAGCTCATCCCCCAGCCTGGGCAGCAGGGGAGGGGGGATTCTGCCCCTCTGCTGCTCAGGTGAGACCCCACCTGCAGAGCTGCCCCAGCCCTGGAGCAGCAGCAGGAGGACGTGGAGCTGCTGCAGCCAGTGCAGAGGAGCCAGAGATGCTGCAGGGCTGGAGCCCCTCTGCTCTGGGGACAGCCTGGCAGAGCTGGGGCTGCTCACCTGGAGAAGAGAAGCTCCAGGGAGAGCTCAGAGCCCCTGGCAGGGCCTGAAGGGGCTCCAGGAGAGCTGGAGAGGGGCTGGGGACAAGGGCTGGAGGGACAGGAGCCAGGGAATGGCTGCCACTGCCAGAGGGCAGGGCTGGGTGGGATATTGGGCAGGAATTGTTCCCTGGCAGGGTGGGCAGCCCTGGCACAGGGTGCCCAGAGCAGCTGTGGCTGCCCCTGGATCCCTGGCAGTGCCCAGGCCAGGCTGGACACTGGGGCTGGAGCAGCCTGGGATGCTGGAATTTGTCCCTGCCTGGTGGCAAGGAGTTGAATGAGATGGGTTTTGAGGTGCCCTCCCAAACCATTCCATTCCCTGATTCTATGGTTCTCCCAAGGAGGTGACAGTGGGGATGAAGGACTCCAGGAGGAAAAGACCCACAATTTTAAATTGCAAAGCTGTCATGTGCATGCCAGCATGACCAGCTGGTGTCAAGGGCAGCACAGGGACATTGTGCAACCATCCCACAGCCAGTGTGTGACAGTCCCACCTCAGCCCAGCCCCAGGCAGCCCCCACATCAGCCCTGCTGCACCCCACAACCATGGGCCATGGCTGCTGCCTCCCGGGGCCCTGGTGACTCAGAGCTCCTGAAACAGGAGGTGAAAAAGCAAGTTCCTGGTAAAACCACATTACCCCTGCACAGCTGTGGTGCCGGGCTCCTGCTGTGCCAGCAGAGCTGGTGGGAGTGGGGCCCCTCTTTGGTGGCAGAGAGCAGGAGTGCTGGGTCCTGCTCCCATCCCTGCGTGGGGCAGGAGTGTCCCCAGGACGCTCTGCAGCCTTTTCCTCCATCCTGTGCTGTGGGGGACAGCAGCTGTGGCCTGGGACAAGCCAGCTCAGCCCTGTCCCTCCACAGCCCCTTTGGTTTCCTCTGCAGGTGGAGCAGGAGAGGACAGGCAGCCCCTGCTGCGCTGACGGTTGGCCATGCCTGGGGTGAGCAGGGCTGCACAGGGACACCCCAGTGCCGGCTGGCACCGGGGGACACTGCAGTGCCCCCAGGATGAAGTGGGGCGGAGGAGGGCCCGTGCCCATCGCCCCAGCTCCCCAGCCAGGGTTTCAGACGGTCCCTGGGCCGGCCCCGGTGCTGGTGGGAAGCAGAGGGGTCCAGCTCCTGCTGTCCCCGCTGACGCTGCTTTCTCCCGGCAGAAGCACTGGCCCCCCGGCACGCAGTGTGTCACCAAGCATGACCACAGCAAGCCCAAGCCCCGGGAGCTGGCGTTCCGCAAGGGCGACATGGTCACCATCGTGGAGGCTGTGGAGGTGAGAGCTGCGGAGGTGAAGCTGCGGGCGCTGCTGCGCCGAGAGCCGCGGCCAGAGCGGGGCTGCAGCGCCATCAGCTCGGCTGCCAGGGCCGGAGGGATCCCCCGTCCTTCCCTGCTCCTGAGACGCTCTCGTCCGCAGGGCAAGGGCTGGTACCGCGCCCGGCACAACGAGACGGGGCAGGAGGGGCTGCTGGCGGCCAGCGCGCTGCGGGAGCGCGGCGCCATCCGCGCCGACCCCAAGCTCAGCCTGATGCCGTGAGTACAGCGGGGATGGGCCGGGGGCCCGCGAGCCCAGTGCGCTCCCCCCATCCACGTGTTTCGGGCAGAGCGTCCTCTAGCCGCGCCCTAGCGAGGGAGGGATTTGCCGGGGCTTTAAGGACCCCCAGTTGTGCCCACCCAGCTTGGGGAGGGGTTTCACGCAGCAGGGTTTGTGTAGTTTTGGCAGGGCTCTGCTTTCCCCATCGCACTGCCGCCCCCGGCTCAGCCCCGTCTCCAACGCGCCCTCCTCAGCTGGTTCCACGGGAAGATCTCCGGGGTGGAGGCGGTGCAGGAGCTGCAGCCCCCCGAGGACGGGCTGTTCCTGGTGCGGGAGTCTGTCCGGCACCCCGGCGACTACGTGCTGTGCGTGAGCTTCGGCAGGGAGGTGATCCACTACCGCGTGCTGCACCAGGAGAACACGCTCAGCATCGACAGCCAGCAGTACTTCTCCAACCTCATCGACATGATTGAGGTGAGACCCCGGGCAGAGTCCCACCAGTGCCAGAGCAGGGCAGGGACCTGTGGGCTCCCATGGAGGCAGCTCCTTGCCCTGCTCTCTGTGGGTTTCAGTGGTGTTTGTTACTGGCTGTTCCCTCTCAGTTCGGGGTGCAACGGGCAGATCTGGGACATCCAGATGACTCTGCAAACCAGCTGCAGTCCCAGCCCCCTGCCAAGGACCACATTACCCCTATCCCTGCTTATTCAGTGCTTCACATGGCAGGAAGACCCTGGTGGCCCCTGCCTGCCCTGGATTTTGAAGCATTTTGCCATGTCTCCCTCTGCTCAAAGCCCACTCTCACCTGCTGACCCCACAGGGTTCCCAGGCTGCTGTGTGAGCTCTCGCCCTTCCAGTGAGTTTTTCCTGGTGGCCCATACCTCACCCTGTCTTCTCTCCTGAGAGTTGCCATGGCTCATGTTTTCATTTTAGACACAATTCTTGGGTGGCTCCTTTCCCTTCTTTCAGCTGCCCCAGCCTCACTTTAAAACTCCAAAAGTTGCCCTGTCCCCCCATCCTGTCTGGCTGCTTCCACTCCCATCACCTCTGCAAACTGCCCTCAGCTGCTGCAGCACCTGCAGGGGCTTCAACCACCCTGGTAGCATCCCACATCCCCTGCAGTCCATCGTGGGGCTCCTCTGGCTGTGCCCAGAGGGGAGCAAGGCTGAGACATGGGCTGCCCTCGAGGGTGCTGATGGTGCAGGCTTGTGGAGCATCCCAAAGCTGTTCCCTGGACTCACACCCCGAGCCTGAGGGTGAGAGCTGGCATCACCTCCATCTGTTCATCCTTGGCAGCATTACATGAAGGAGCAGGGAGCCATCTGCACCAAGCTGGTGAAGCCCAAGCCAAAATCTGGGATGAAGTCAGCAGAGGAGGAGTTGGCCAAAGGTAGGGGATGGTGGGAGAGGGCTGTGGTCTGCATTTTAGGGACAAGGCCCCAGTGGTGGCCCCTGCTAACCTGCCCTTGTGCCCATGCCCAGCTGGCTGGTTGCTGAACCTGAAGCACCTCACGCTGGGAGACCGCATCGGGCAAGGCGAGTTCGGAGGTGGGTGAGAGGATGGGGCTGGAGCTTCCCTGGATGGCACCGCCTGACCCCTCCCCATCCCACGGGGGGCTCAGCCTGCGACACAGGTGTGGGTCAGCCCGACTCTCCCATGCTCTCCCAGATGTCCTGCAGGGCGAGTACATGGGGCAGAGGGTGGCTGTGAAGAACATCAAGTGCGACGTGACTGCCCAGGCCTTCCTGGCTGAAACAGCCGCCATGACGTGAGTGCTCGCGGAGCTGTGGCCCAGCCCTGCGGCCCGGGATGAGCAGGCCTCTGCTTGACTCAGAGCCCTCCATTCCAGGAAGGTCCGGCACAAAAACCTGGTGTGTTTGCTGGGAGTGATCCTGCACAATGGTCTCTACATTGTCATGGAGTTCATGAGCAAGGTGAGAGCACCTGGCTGCTCCTCAGCCCGTGGGACCCACCACCACGTAGACTTGGGAACAATATCCCTGTCTGGGGGCTGAGTCATCACAGATGCCAGGCTCTGCAGCACCTGCAGAAGGCAAAGTCTGCTGGCAGCCCCATCCTGTGGGCCCTGACTCGTTTCATCCCCCTCTGTCAGGGCAACCTGGTGAACTTCCTGCGCACGCGGGGCCGAGCGCTCGTCCCACCCCAGCAGCTGCTCCTGTTCGCCCTGTAAGTCCCTGTCCCTGTCCCTGGGCTGGGATCCGGGGCTCTGCCCGCCCCTGCAGCCCCGCGGCCGCACGTGACACGGCCCTGCCTCGGTGGTGCAGGGATGTGGCGCAGGGCATGGACTACCTGGAGTCCAAGAAGTTGGTGCACCGGGACCTGGCTGCCCGCAACATCCTCATCTCCGAGGAGAACGTGGCCAAAGTGAGCGACTTCGGCTTGGCCCGGGTCAACCCCAAGGGCGCCGACGCCTCGCTGCTCCCGGTGAAGTGGACGGCCCCAGAGGCCCTGAAGCACAACGTGAGTGACAGTGAGAGGGAAGGGGCTGGCCAGGGGGTCCTTCCAAAGCTCCTCACCCCCTTGGCCTGCCCCTGCCTGGTCCCATCCCCACTGACCCATCCCTGCCCCACAGGGGCCTCTGGCACAGTCAGCCCTGCATCTCCCAAAATGCTGTCTCTGTGCTGAGCAGGTGTGCAGTGGGAATTGGGGCAGGATGATGGGACTGTGGGGGTGGGCAGGGGGCAGCCACTGTCCTCTGTCTTGCCCTCGGGGAGCAGCGGAGCCCCAAGGCAGCCCTCATCTGGCTTCAGCCTCCCCCTCTCCCACCACCACAGAAATTCTCCTCCAAGTCGGATGTGTGGAGCTACGGGATCCTCCTGTGGGAAACCTTTTCCTTTGGACGAGCACCCTACCCCAAGCTGGTGAGCACCGTGCCAGGGAGCAGCCCAGGCTGCACCCCGCTGGCACCCCCGGGCAGGGACACCCCTGTGCCCCCGAGCAGAGCAGGGAGGGGGTGCCAGCTGCCTGCTCCACCCTGGCAGGCCCTGAAGGAGGTGACGGAGCTGCTGGAGCAGGGGTACCGCATGGACCCCCCCGAGGGCTGCCCCCCCACCGTCTACGCCCTGATGAAGAGCTGCTGGGAGCTGGAGCCAGGCAAGCGCCCGTCCTTCAAGAAACTCACAGAGAAGCTGCAGAAGGAGCTGAAGCACCTGAGGGACATTTAACGCCCATTCTGCTACCGGGACCCAGGACCTGAAGCCCCTAGACTGTCCAGGGTTGGGAGTGGCAGGACAATAGGGGCCAGGAACAGGATGGCCCCTGGTGCTGCTCTCACCCCATGGAGATGGGGCAGCAGCCTCCCTCCATCCCAGCATGGTCCTTCCACCCACCACAGAGCCCAGAGGCTGTTGCCGTGGGATTGATCTCCTTGGACCCACCAGAGTGGGGAGTGCAGACCCCGGGGGAGCCATGCCCACACCCCTGTGCTCAGCCCCAGGAGCAGATGCTGCATGTGGGGTCCCTTCAAGCTGCGACTGAGTGATAGGAGACAGGACTGGACATCACTCACTGGAGGATGAGGCCCCACCCTGACTCAGCCCTGCTCCAGCTCCACACGGGGATGCCAGCACAGCCAGCTAAACCACATGGATTTGGGCTTTTTTGATTAAACCAAAGAAATTAGTTCAACAGCATCTTTAAGCCTCTGAGCTGAAATTAGGCCTATCTCTCACTTGGGGCCTGACAAAGCCCAGTGAGAGGCTTTGGAGGGGCCAGGAGCTCTGGCCCTCAGAGCCCCCCATGCCATCCAGCCCCTCTCCCATCGGGTCTCTGTGCAGCAGGGGATTATGCTTTAATCAGAGGCTGTATGGGAATTGCTTTGGTACAGATTACAGGCACGGGGCACGTCCCCAGCAGTGGGAGCCCCCAGCCCTCAGGGCTCGGTGGAGCAGGGATTAGCAGGGGCTGCAGGGTGGGTGTGCACCCGCCACCGCCTCGTCTGTGCCACTCCTTTGACCCTCGACTGGGTTTTCTCAGCTAATCCTCTTGTGTCTCCTGTGTGCTGACTTCCTGCACCCCCAGTTCCCTGCGTGCGTGGTTCTGGGTGCTTGGGGCTCTCCCCAGGCCCATGGGTGCTGCCCCACTTTGGGGCCAATGCAATGGGGGTGTTTCAGCCTGGCCCAGCATGAGCTGCACTTGGATGGCCCTTCCATCTCCCCATCGCTCTGATGTGGCAGTGTCTGCTGCCCCCTGCACTGCCACTGTCCCCTGCAAGCACCCTTGGGTGCGGCCAAGGGAAGGTCTGTCCACCCTGGCTGTGTCCACCCTCCTAATGCCTTAATCCGCCCCTGATCCGCGGCGCCCCTGGGGCTGCTTCCACTGACCTTGCAGGCACTGGGACCCGGTGGGCGCCCTGGGGCAAGAGCTGCTGCCACCACCCACCATGGCCTCCTTCTTCATGGCCACCCTGAAGAGCTTCCAGGGGGGCAAGGACGAGTCCCCCAAGGGGGCCCCCAAGGAGGAGAAGGCGGCGGCGCTGCCCGACGGCGTGGCCCGCGAGGAGTTTGAGGAGTACCAGCGGCAGCTGCTGGAGGCCAAGTAAGGCTCTGCCGGGGCTGGGCGGGTCACTGGGGTCCCCCAACACGCCAGAATCAGGATCCCACCTGCTGAGGGCTTTTCCCAGGGGGGCACAGGACAGTGCAGGGCAGGTCCCCTCAGTGCGTCTCCCCACAGCACGGGGGGTCCATGGAGGTGCTGGCACAGGGCTGTGAGAGCAGCTTCGTGCACCACGGGTAACAAGGGGAGCCCTCAGTGTCAGAGCCCCAGGATGGGTCCAGCCCAGCGCCCTTGGCACCAAGGGATGGGGGGTCAGCTTGGGATTGGATTAAAGTCCCACTTCCCTAGCTCCAGGTGCTGTGGGAGCCCAGTGGCTCAGGAGGGAGATGAGAGGCTGAGGAGGAGCGAGTGGGCGCCTTCATCAGGCACCTCTCAATCTGGGTGCTGAGCTGGGTGGACAGGATGCAGCTCCTGTTCCCAGATCCCCACTTTCACCCTCTTATGGGTCTCAGACCTTCTCCCTCCTGCCCTAGACCGGCTCTGCAGGAGGAGCAGGGAGTCGTGGGGGTGGTCCTGGGGGCTCGGTGAGGTGGGGATGATGGTGTGGCCCCTGCTGCAGGATCGAGCGGGACAAGATGTTTGCACAGAGGAAGGCAGAACGGGCCACGGTGCGGATGCACCTGCGGGACAAGTACCACCTGGCCCAGGTAAGAACCAGCCTGTCTGCGGACCTGGGGGGCTCCCCTTGACCCTACAGCACCCAGAACAGCCCCAGGCCCACGGCTGGCGTGCTCCCCTGGATGGGAGCGATTCCTGAAGAGGGCAGCAGACGGCCACTGTCTCCGTCTGGCTGCCGCCCACTGTCCATCCAGCGCCCGCGTCTGGCACTGGACAGTCCCGGAATCCCCCCGTGCCCCAGCAGCCCGGGACTGGCTGCTCTCTGTCCCCCGTCCCTCGCTCCCCGGTGGCAGGCGCCGTGTCTGTCCCCACCCGACGCTGTCGCACCCGCGTCCAGGACGAGCGGGACGACGCCCAGGTGCACGTGGCGGGAGGCGCGGTGGAGCTGCCGCCGGAGCTGGCAGCCGTGGTGCGCAGCGAGAAGGACGAGGGCGAGGAGGAGGAGGGCAGCGCCGGGGCCTTCGCCTTCCTGGCGAAGCTGCGGGAGCTGGAGCTGCCGGCGCTGCGGGAGCGGGCGCTGGGCGGCGCGGGCCAGGTGAAGGAGAAGTGCGCCCTGATGTAGCGCGGCTGGCAGGCGGCACCGGCAGCCCCGGCCCGGCAGCCACGGGAGGCTCTGGGCGCCTTGACTTGGGGTGCGGGTCCGAATACACGTCAGGCGTGGGTTTTCTTCCCCAAAACCATTCCCAGCTGCTTTCCCAGGGGTGCAGGATGCCTGGGTCCCTCCAGGCGCTATGGTCGGGTCCCTCTCGTGGTGCTCCTGGTGTGAGCCCCCGCATGGGGCAGGTCCCTGACACTGTTACCCCCCTCACCTGCCTTGGCACCGTTTGGCTCAATAAATGCAGCATTTGCTGGCACCATCCTGGCCGTCCTGCCGTACCCCGCAGCTGCACAGTCCCTGTCCTGTTTGGTGAGGGGACATGCTGGCAGGGCTGGAGCCGGGCTGTCCCGCTTTCCCTGAGCCACCGGCCAGCCCAGGGCGCTCGGCCACCGGGTCCGTGTCCCCCCTTCTGCAGCAGCCCCCTCTGGGACCAGGGATGGCTCTGGCTATGCCTTGGGGACAGCACCGGGAGGGGGTTTGGAGCATTTACTCCCGTGCTCGAGCATCCCCGGCCAGTGCGGGCAGCAGGGGCGTCCCTGTGCCCGGGCCAGGGTGCCCGGCTGCCTCTTGCCCCGCCGGGGACTCTGTCCTGGGCGCTCGGCAGCAGCGCTGGCTTAAATGCCGCCGCGCCGGAAGGCCGGGGGCTGCTGAGATCACTAATACCTGCCTATTTTAGCGAGGTCTAATCTTCCTGAGTCGCCTGTCCCCGAGGACTAAGCTCGCTGAACCCGTGTGAAACGCGCGGCCAGCGCTGGCCCCAGCGGCACCTCCCGCCGGAGCCGGAGCCGGAGCCGCCGGGAATCACGCTGCGTGTGCATGAAAGGAAGGACGCGCTGAGCCGCCTCCGTCCGCCCCACGCCGCTGCCATCTGCTCCGGAAAGGCGGCGGGCCGGCCCTGCTGCCCGAGCAGCGCCTGGGCTGCGAGCTCTGGCACCGAGCTCGGCGCTGGCAGCGCAGCCGTGCGCTCGGCCGCGGCTGAGGAGCTGCAGCACTCGAGCTCCCCGCATGCCCGAGCTGCCCCGCTGCCCCGAACACGCCGGGTGCCAGCCCAGGGGCCGGTGGCTGCTGGAGCATCCCGCGGAGCGTGAGACGCGCTCGTCTGGGCCGGGCACCGGGAGCCGCCCGACGCTCGATGGCCCCGCTGTCCCCGCTGTGCTCATCCCCCCTGCTGCCTCTGCCGCCATCCCCCGCCCCGCGCACCAGCGTCTCCTCAGAGCTCAGGGAATCTCCCTTGGGGCACAGACCGCACCTGCGGGATGGGACCGTCCGTGCCACGCCCGTCGCTGGCCGGGTCCCCGACGGGGAGCGCAGCGCCGGCCCCGGCCCGCATCGCCGCGCTCTCCCCGGTGCTGGGCTCGCCGCCGAGTGCCGCGGGCTGGGATGGTGGCCCTGAGGTCCCCAAGGAGCTCTGTCACACCACATCACGGCCCTGCCCTGCCCTGACGGGCAGCCCTCTCCCAGTGCTCCCCGTGGGGCTGCATGGGGTCCCCAGCGCCAGCTGGATTCGGGTCAGGACCCTCCGCCAGGTCTCCTTGGCTAATCGTCCTGCCCCCCCGCCCTGCCCGTGCTGCCACCTGCCTCCCGCTCAGCACCCTTTTGGGTCACCCCTGCTGCCTCCCCGCCTGCCCAAGGCCTCTTAATGAACTAAAAAAGTGATAAATCCCCGGCCGAGCTGGTCACGTGAGGCCGGTGGCCCCCGGCCGCCCCCCGGCCCGACCCCCGCCCCCGGCCCCACCGCCCCGGTAAGCTGACGCAGCGTCTCTAAGCGTTAGCAGCTTTGCGCGCTAATAGGATTAGGGAGGTTTAAAACTGTCATTTGAGTGAACTAAACCCCCTGATACTCTGCATTGCACCTTCTTAACCAATTTGCCTTCAATTAGGGTAATTGGGAAACTAGCAAAGAAGTATAGCATTAATATTTTAAAGTGATGAAGCGATTACGGGCCTTGGACAAGGAAGCAAATCAATTTGCTATCTGCTCCTAAAAGGCAATTATAATCATTTGGCAAATCAGCCTGCCGGCTCCCCCCGGGCGAGGCAACACCTTGCGGCGGCCGCGGGGCCGGCCCGGCACACACAGGGCGGGGGGCGGGCAGCTGTGCCCCCGCCCCCAAACCCGCACCCTGGGCACCCCCCGAACCCAAACCCGCACCCTGGGCACCCCCCGAACCCAAACCCGCACCCTGGGGGACTCCCCCCGAACCCAAATCCGCACCCTGGGGACTCCCCCGAACCCAAATCCGCACCCTGGGGACTCCCCGCCTCCAAACCTACACCGTGGGGACTCCCCCGAACCCAAACCCGCACCTGGGCATCCCCCTCGCCCCCAAATCCGCAAGCACCTCCTGGGGCACCCCCTGAAACCAAACCCGCACCCTGGGGACCTTCCAAACCCAAACTTGCACCCCTGGGAACCTCCCAAACCCCGCACCCTGGGGACCTCCCTGCCCCCAAACCCGCACCCTGGGCACCCCCCGAACCCAAACCCGCACCCTGGGGACCCCCCGAACCCAAACCCGCACCCTGGGCACCCCCCGAACCCAAACCCGCACCCTGGGGACTCCCCGCACTCCCGGGCCCGTGGGGCACCCTGGGGACCCCTGCCCAGGGCCATCACTGGGGGTGCAAGCCCCGGCACTCGGCCCCGCGGCCGGCATGAGCGGGGTGCATTTTGCACCCCCCGGCCCCGCACATCGCCCCTGCCCCGGGGGTGTCCCCAGCGCGGCGCGGGGTGTCACCCGCCCCGGGCTGCCCCGCCCGCCCGTGTCCTGCCATCCCCGCCCGTGTCCTGCCACCCCGCCCGTGTCCTGCCACCCCCGGCTGTGCTGCTGGGACCCCCGCCCGTGTCCTGCCACCCCCGCCCGTGTCCTGCCATCCCCGCCCGTGTCCTGCCACCCCCGGCTGTGCTCCTGGGACCCCCTGGCTGTGCTCTACACCCCCGCCCGTGTCCTGCCACCCCCGGCTGTGCTCCTGCCATCCCCCGGCTGTGCTCCTGGGACCCCCGCCCGTGTCCTGCCATCCCCTGGGCTGTGCTCCTGGGACCCCCGCCCGTGTCCTGCCATCCCCGGCTGTGCTCCTGGGACCCCCGGCTGTGCTCCTGCCACCCCCGCCCGTGTCCTGCCACCCCCGGCTGTGCTCCTGCCGTCCCCGCCCGTGTCCTGCCGTCCCCAGCAGTGCCAGCCTGGCTCTGGGGCCGGGCACTGCCCCACGACAGCACCGCTGTCCCCCAGGAGGTGTGAGACAGGCCGGGGAAGCCTCACGGCCCCAGGGGGGACAGCAGGACCCAGAGGGGGCTGCAGGGTCTCGCTGCAGGCACAGACCCACCGAGGGCCGGCAGCCCCCGCAGGCCGCTGGGGTCCCAAACCCCCGCAGGGACATTTGCCTCTGAAAGGGGAAGCAATCAGCGAGGGGAAGGGAGTGGGAGGAAGCCGAGACGGGCCCGGGGGCGGCAGCGGTTGCAGGTGGCAGGAAGATGGTTTTGGGAGAAAGTAAAAGTCAGCAAAGAAAGAAAAGGGCAAAATCCACCCTACACGATGGGGGCTGTGAGCAGCACCAAGCACAGCCCCCAGCACAGCCCAGGGACCCCCAGCACAGCCCCCAGCACAGCCCGGGGACCCCCCAGCACAGCCCAGGGCTCCCAGCACAGCCCAGGACCCCCAGCACAGCCCAGGGCTCCCCAGCACAGCCCAGGACCCCCAGCACAGCCCCCAGCACAGCCCAGGGATCTCCAGCACAGCCCAGGGACCCCCCAGCACAGCCCAGGGCTCCCAGCACAGCCCCCAGCACAGCCCAGGGACCCCCCAGCACAGCCCCCCAGCACAGCCCAGGGACCCCCCAGCACAGCCCAGGGCTCCCCGAGCACAGCCCAGGGCACCCCAGCACAGCCCCCAGCACAGCCCAGGACCCAGCGGACCCCCCAGCACAGCCCAGGGCTCCCAGCACAGCCCCCAGCACAGCCCAGGGACTCCCCAGCACGGTGTTTCCATCATCCCCTGGGCCCGGGGGCCGCAGTGGGAGCGGGGAGGGGAAGAAGGGCAGCCCTGCCCCTCAGCCTGGCTGCCTTTGTCCCCCCAGGCCAGGGCCATGGGCACTCCCCGGGACTGTCCCTTTGGCTGGAGCACAGCTGGTCCCCACGGGGTGCTGCCCTGCCTGGCCCCAGAGCTCAGTCCATGAGCCCATGGCTCATCCCCGTGCCTGGTTCCCTGGGCGCTGCCCTGTGGCTGCTCCCCACACTCGGCCCTCCTGTCTTGACCCCTCTCTGGTCCCTGTGAGTGCTCCCCAGCAGGTCCCCAAGGGTGTTCAGGGCCTGGTCTCTGTGGCTGGTGCTGCACTGGGCCCACAGCCAGATCCCAGAGCAGGTCCCCAGACCGTGTCCACACCCTGGGTCCCCATAGCTGGAACCCGTATCAGGTCCCTGTCCCCACACCTGTCCCCATCCCTGCTCCCCACACGGGCAGGCAGCACCACTGGGAGCCACAGGGCCACCCACGCTGTCACAGGGCCACCATCCCTGCCCGGGGGGACAGCACCCACCACTGCAGCATCCCCAGACCCCATCCCCGGGGCAGAGCCTCCGCAGCCAAGGAAATCCTGCCCCCTCCCCCTCCATCCTTTCTTCTCCTCTCCCCCTGTTTCTAATTCTTTCTCCTCGCCCGTAATGAGGGGATTACACGGCAAACTCCAGCAGGACGCCTTTGTGGGGAGACAATCCGAGTGGGGAAGGCAGTTCGGGGCTTTGTCCGCCGCTGCCCCCCCGGACCCGTGCTGGGGGGACATTTAGAGCAATTACTTGTCCAGAAAGTAACTGTCAATCATTCTTAAAGGGGAAGGCCTCCAATTAATAACCTCGTCTTAATCCTTTGGACTCATTTCCAATCTGCGGTGCCTTGGTGACATCTGCAACACTAAATAAAGATTCTCCCGAGCCTTAGCACGGCGGTTCTGTGACAAATAAGAAGACTAGAGGCAACTTTGGCTGCCAAAGCTGCGAGATTGGTGAGGTTGAGCCGCTTGTTTGGTTCCCGGGAGGGACCAGCAAAGTTAAATACTCCTGGAAAAGCCGAGCTGGGCCCAGCAGGTAACGCCGATTTTTTCCAATTCGGGACGAAGTGCCGGGGGAAGATGCTGAGAGGGGGAGTGGGTGTCCCCAGGGTGTGCCCAGGGTGTGCCCAGGGTGGGTGTTGGGGTTGGGGACGGGGCTGGCACCATTCCCTGGGGACACAGGAGCGGGCGCGGGCGCCTGGCGGTGCCACTCACCCCGAGTCACACAGAGCCAGGGGCAGGAGCCTCCCGTGCTCCTGTCACCCTGCTGCCACCCTGCTCCTGCCACCCTGCTACTGCCACCCAGCTCAAATCACCCTGCTCCTGCCACTCTGCTCCTGACACCCTGCTGCCACCCTGCTCCCTGCCACCCAGCTCCAATCACCCTGATCCTGCCACCCTGCTGCCACTCTGCTCTTGCCACTCTGCTCCTGCCACCCAGCTCCTTCCACCCTGCTCCTACCATCCTGATCCTGCCACCCTGATCCTGCCACCCTGCTGCCACCCTGCTCCTGCCACCCTGCTATCACCCAGCTCAAATCACCCTGCTCCTGCCACTCTGCTCCTGCCACCCAGCTCCTGCCACCCTGCCCCTGCCACCCTGATCCTGCCACCCTGCTCTTGCCACTCTGCTCCTGCCACCCTGCTCCTGCCACCCTGCCCCAATCACCCAGCTCCAATCACCCCTGCTCCTGCCACCCTGCTGCCACTCTGCTCCTGCCACCCAGCTCCAATCACCCTGCTCCTGCCACCCTGCTCCTGCCACCCAGCTCCAATCACCCAGCTCCTGCCACCCTGCTCCTCTCACCCTGCTCCTCTCACCCTGCTCCTCTCACCCAGCTCCTGCCACCCTGCTCCTCTCACCCTGCTCCTGCCACCCTGCTGGCTGGAGCCCAGGGAGCCACGTCCTGGCACCCAGAGGGGCTTCCAAAGGCAGAGAATGGGGTCTCAGTGGATGCTGGGGCTGTCCCTGGACTGTCTCTTCCACATCCCCTGCTGCCAGGGGAGGCCACTTGTTCTCACTGATGTTCTGCTGCTTTGCAGGACTCTGGAAGTGAGGTTTTTCATCTTTGACCAGGGTTCAATGTTGTTTATGTTGGTTTTTTGGGCGTCTTTATGTCTGGGGGGAGTCATCCCCCTCGCCCCAGCCAGCAGCCCCCACAGGAGAACCACGGGCTGGGGCATCCAGGAGTGGGGGAAGAATTCTCCTGAGGTGTGGGCTCCTCATGTTTCCCAGCACAAGTTTGCAGCTTAAGGGCTTAAACCCAAAAATTCCTGCTAGCTTGACAGTGGCTGCAGGAAGATGTCCCTGTGGGAGCCAGAGTTCAGCAGTTCCACCCCCAGCTCAGCGTGGGCTGTGTCCAGGCAGGATTCCCAAAACGCTGCTGGCAAAGGCTTGGGAGTCCTGAGGTCAGTCCCTGGAGGACGGGGAGTAGGGGCTGGTTGGTTGGTGCTGGTGTCCCCCAGCCTGTCTGTGACGCTCCCCCTTCCCCACTCCGGGCCGTCTGTGCCCCTGGCCGGGCCGGGGCAGGTCGGGGTGGGGTCCCGCCCTCGCCCCCGTCCCGCGGGGGTCACTGCTGCTCCGGGCTGCTCTTGGCTCATCTGTGCTCCCAGGTTGGGATTTGCTGCTCCTTGGGGAGTTTTTGGCTCCTTTGCTTTCTGGTGGGGTTAGGGGTGAACCACGGGGCTCCACCTCCGCACCTTCCCCCTGCCCCCCTCCTGTGCCCCCCTTCTTCTCCCGCATGCCCCCCCTCCTCCCCAGCCCCCCATCCTCGCAGCGCCCATCTCACCTTCCCCATGGCCCAGCTGCCCCAGCTCCTCGCTGCTCCACGGGACACGGACACGGAGGGCAGGGCAGGGGGGACCCTGGCGGTGTGCCGGCTGCGGGGGGCTGTGCCCCCGGAGGCTGCTCGAGGTGCTCAGCCCCCTCTCTCCTCTCCTTGCAGGCGCGGAGCTGCGCAAATGAGAAACAGGTAAGTGACAACAGGATGGCAGAGGGGGACCCCATCCCCTCCCTGTGTCCCCCACCCCAGAATACACTGTGATGCTCACGCGGCGACCACAGGGCTCCTTGCTTCCCCTGCCCTCCCCCCCATCCTCCCTGCAGCACCCAACAGCCCTGCCCGGACCTGTGGCTCCCCTGAGGCTGGAGCCGGAGCCCCAAGGGCAGCAGACACCCCGTGAGGGGCTGCAGGGCCCTGGGGGGGCTCACAGCTGCCCAGGGCACACACAGCGTGCTGCACTCCCTGCACGCTCAGCACTGCGTGTGCACAGCCCCTCCGTGAGAGCAGCACCCGCTGGGCGTGCAACACACACTGCACACCTGCACACACTGCACACTGCACACCTGCACACTGCACACCTGCACACACTGCACACACTGCACACTGCACACTGCACACACTGCACACTGCACACACTGCACACCTGCACACCTGCACACCTGCACACCTGCACACTGCACACCTCACACACTGCACACACTGCACACTGCACACTGCACACCTGCACACACTGCACACCTGCACACTGCACACTGCACACCTACACACTGCATACACTGCACACTGCACACTGCACACACTGCACACTGCACACCTGCACACACTGCACACCTGCACACACTGCACACCTGCACACCTGCACACTGCACACACTGCACACTGCACACTGCACACTGCACACCTGCACACCTGCACACTGCACACTGCACACTGCACACACTGCACACACTGCACACTGCACACACTGCACACTGCACACACTGCACACTGCACACCTGCACACACTGAATACACAGCACTCCCCTGCACTCCCCTGCACGCCTTAGCACTGCGTGTGCACAGCCCTCTGTGAGAGTAGCACTGCTGGGCGTGCAACACACACTGCACACTGCACACTGCACACTGCACACTGCACACCTGCACACACTGCACACCTGCACACACTGCACACCTGCACACACTGCACTCCCCTGCACGCCAGCACTGCATGTGCACAGCCCCTCTGTGAGAGCAGCACTGCCACGGCAACACACACTGCACACCTGCACACACTGCACACTGCACACTGCACACACTGCACACTGCACACTGCACACCTGCACACCTGCACACACTGCACACACTGCACACCTGCACACCTGCACACCTGCACACTGCACACTGCACACTGCACACTGCACACACTGCACACTGCACACACTGCACACTGCACACCTGCACACACTGCACACCTGCACACCTGCACACTGCACACACTGCACACCTTCACACCGCACACCGCACACCGCACACCGCACACCTGCACACCTGTACACTGCACACACTGCACACCTTCACACTGCACACTGCACACTGCACACTGCACACCTGCACACCCGCACACCGCACACACTGCACACCTTCACACTGCACACTGCACACTGCACACTGCACACCTGCACACACTGCACACACTCTGCACTGCATGTGCACAGCCCCTCCGTGAGAGCAGCACCCGCTGGGCGTGCAACACACACTGCACACCTGCACACTGCACACACTGAATACACACACACACACAGCACACACTGCACACCTGCACACTGCACACACTGCACACACTGCACACCCGAACACCCGCACACCGCACACCCGCACACACTGAATACACAGCACTCCCCTGCACTCCCTGCATCGCCTTGCACTGGCGGTGCACAGCCCCTCCGGGTGAGAGCAGCACTCCGCCATGCAACACACACCGCACACCCGCACACCGCACACCGCACACCCGCACACACTGAATACACAGCACACACAGCACACCTGCACACCTGCACACCTGCACACCCGCACACCGCACACCGCACACACTTCCACCATGCGTGCACAGCCCCTCTGTGAGTGCAGCACGCTCTGGGTGTGCAACACACACTGCACACCTGCACACACTGGACACTGCACACACTGCACACACTGAATACACAGCACACACTGCACCCTGCACACACTGCACTCTCTGCACACACAGCTCCTGGGCATGCACTGATTGCCCTGGACACTCTGCCCGCACCACACACCCACAGCAGCACCAGGCACACGCTCCTTGTGTTGGGTACAGTGCACACAGACACAGCACACGCCTTACAGGCACTGCACAGACACTGCACATTGCCACACACATGCAGGCACTGCATGTGCTGTACTGCACGGTGTGTGCCACACGTGTGCTCTGCACATGCCTCTGCTGCATGTGCCACGTGCACTGCATTCACTGCACTCACTGCACACTGCACACACTGCACACACTGCACACCTGCACACACTGAATACACAGCACTCACTGCACACACTGCACACACTGCACACCGCACACACCGCACACACTGCACACACTGCACACACTGCACACCTGCACACACTGCACACTGCACACACTGCACACTGCACACACTGCACACACTGCACACACTGCACTCACTGCATTCACTGCACTCACTGCACACTGCACACACTGGACACACTGCACACCTGCACACATTGAATACACAGCACTCACTGCACTCATTGCACACCTGCACACACTGGACTCACTGCACACACTGCACACACTGCACACACTGAATACAGAGCACTCACTGCACACACTGAACACTCTGCACACCTGCACACACTGCACACCCGCACACACTGCCCACTGCACACTGAACATATACTGGGTGCCCACTGGCTGTGCATGCCTCACACAAACTGTGCTGCCTGCACCCCCACGGCGCTGTGCACACTCACTGATCCCTGTGTGCATCACTGCAGGCACTGCACAGCGTGTGCTGCACACCTGGCACACAGGCACTGCAGGCACTGCAGGCACTGCACAGCTGCTGCTGCACACCTGGCTCACAGGCACTGCAGGCACTGCACAGTGTGTGCTGCACACCTGGCACACGGGCACTGCAGGCACTGCACAGCGTGTGCTGCACACCTGGCTCACAGCCACTGCACCCTCCTACTGCACAGTGTGTGCTGCACACCTGGCACACAGGCACTGCACCCTCCTACTGCACAGTGTGTGCTGCACACCTGGCACACGGGCACTGCAGGCACTGCACAGCGTGTGCTGCACACCTGGCTCACAGCCACTGCACCCTCCTACTGCACAGTGTGTGCTGCACACCTGGCACACAGGCACTGCACCCTCCTACTGCACAGCGTGTGCTGCACACCTGGCTCACAGGCACTGCAGGCACTGCACAGCGTGTGCTGCACACCTGGCACACGGGCACTGCAGGCACTGCACAGTGTGTGCTGCACACCTGGCACACAGGCACTGCAGGCACTGCACAGCGTGTGCTGCACACCTGGCTCACAGGCACTGCACAGTGTGTGCTGCACACCTGGCTCACAGGCACTGCAGGCACTGCACAGTGTGTGCTGCACACCTGGCTCACAGGCACTGCACAGCGTGTGCTGCACACCTGGCACACGGGCACTGCAGGCACTGCACAGTGTGTGCTGCACACCTGGCACACAGGCACTGCACCCTCCTACTGCACAGCGTGTGCTGCACACCTGGCACACAGGCACTGCAGGCACTGCACAGCGTGTGCTGCACACCTGGCTCGCAGCCACTGCACCCTCGCACTGCACAGCGTGTGCTGCACACCTGGCACACAGGCACTGCAGGCACTGCACAGTGTGTGCTGCACACCTGGCACACAGGCACTGCACCCTCCTACTGCACAGTGTGTGCTGCACAAGTGGCTCGCAGGCACTGCAGGCACTGCACAGCGTGTGCTGCACACCTGGCTCGCAGCCACTGCACCCTCGTACTGCACAGCCCCCCCGTGCATACACACTGCGCCGTGCACAGCTGCACACCTCCCACCGCATGCTCAGCCCACTGCACGTTCCCCACGCACACCTGTGCCTCAGTGGGAGCACCCTGAGCACCCCTGGGCCCCCGCCCAGGTACAGGCACAGACACAGGTGCCGTGGGCGCACTGTGCACACCCCCACTACACACACAGCACCCCAACACAGACACCCGTGTGTGCACAGCCCGGGCAACACCCAACACTCACACCCTGCCCACTGCCCTCTAGGACCCCCATTTTCCCCCTCCCAGCATGAACCCACTGTCCTTTTCCCTCCCCATCTTTGCTGGCAGGTCTGGGCAATGCAGTGCCTTCCCCTTGCCCCAGGATTATGGTTTTCTGCCCCATTTCCATGTCTGCCAACATCCTCACGGTGGAAAGAGACCCTTAATCCCCTGCAAATACTGCAGGAAGATTTCAGATGCCGGATAAAAAGCTTAAAGATGAAACGTTGCCAGGGTTGAAAATGCTTATGATAGTCACCAAAACGGTTATTAGCCGAGGGACAGTGCCAGGTCATTCCCACCCGGCCTGGGGACTGACACTCAGCCCTCCAGCGCTCCAGGGCCAGCCTTCACCACAGAAGAGGCTGGACAAGAGGAGCTGCATGGGAAGAAAGCAATTAACCCAGGCTTGGTCCCCTCCAGGCCAGGGCAGAGAGAGATCAGGTTGGCTCTCTGTGATGCCACTTTCACAAAATCCTCCATTTTAGAGGAAATCTGACTTTTAGCACCAGTGGGTTCATTGGCCCGGCGGCATCGGACAGCAGAGGCAGGTGCGAGGCATCCCTTGGATTCTGGGTCAGCCCCCGGGGCAGCACAGCCCTGGGATCCTCGGCTGTGGCAGAGAGGATTACGCCTTTGCATAACCTGCTCCTAGGGCCACCCTACCTCCCGTCCCTGTGTTTGCTGTGTCCACCCCGCGCCCTCTGACCCTGCGGCGCCCCGCAGGTGCCACCATGTTCCTGAATAAGTGCGAGGGGGAGCTGGGGGAGCTGCGGAAGCCGGGGGACGGCGAGGGGACCCCGCCGGCCGCCGCCGAGGAGGAGCAGCCCAAGAAGAAGCACCGGCGGAACCGCACCACCTTCACCACGTACCAGCTGCACGAGCTGGAGCGCGCCTTCGAGAAGTCCCACTACCCCGACGTGTACAGCCGCGAGGAGCTGGCCATGAAGGTCAACCTGCCCGAGGTCCGCGTGCAGGTAGGGAGGGCAGCACCTGCACCCGGCCCTGAGCGGGGCCAGGGGGCCCGAGGGGCTGCGGGCTCTGCTCAGCCTCAGCCCCAGTGCCAGCGGCTCCCTCTGTGCCTGTTTGCCATCGCTCGAGACACGAGCGGCGTCTCTGCAGAGCCAGCTGCCTCGGACAGAGCCAGGGAAAGGGGTCAATGGCTGAGCCTTGCTCCTCCACGGGCTCCCGGTTTGACTCACAAGGTCTCAGGCTCTGAGACGCTCTGTTAGGGCACAGGGCATGGTTTTCAGAAACTTTCCCCCCTTCTGGTAGTGGTTGTTCCCATCCCTCCTGCTGCTCGTATGGGAAAATAGCCAAAAAACCCAACTTGGCTGATTGCAGCCCCTTCCAGGTCTTTTGGGCTGGGAAAGCACAAGATCCTCATGGATTTGAGGGTTTTAGCTTGTTGGAGCGGGGCAGATTGGCAGGGCAGTGGTTCTGGGGAGGTTCTGTTCCTTAGGCTGCAGCAAAAGGCTCATGGGGAGACAGCAGAGCCTGGGAAGAGCCTGGGGTCCCACCAGTCCTCTCCCCACTGTGCCTGGACTGACAGGGTGAGATCACAAGGGAGAAAGGGTCAGGAAGCTGAAGTAACAAACCCACTGTGAACCACAGCAGTCAGCCCCCAAAAAATGAACTGAATTCCCCAGGCCTCGACCCCAGTCAAGACAATGCAGCCTTTTTGTGGGGGTCCAAACTGTAAAGACCCCTCTGCTGAGCTCTCTGAGCAACAACTGATTTCACAGAATCGTTCAGGTTGGAAAAGTGCTCTCAGACCATAGAGTCCAACTGCTCCCCCAGCACTGCCAAGGCCACCACCAATCCATGTCCCTAAGTGCCACATCCACATGTCTTGTAAGACCCTCCAGGAATGAGGACTCCGCCGCTGCCCTAGGGAAGAAGTTTCCAGTAACTTCCCTAACCCTCCCCTCGCACAGCTCGAGGCAGTTTGCTCCTGTCCTGTCCCTTGCTCCCTGGGAGAAGAGCCCGACCCCCACCTGGCTCCACTGTCCTCTCAGGGAGTTGTAGAGAGTCAGAAGTCTCCCCCGAGCCTCCTTTTCTCCAGGCTGGGCTCCCCCAGCTTCCTCAGCTGCTCCTTTACCCGACTCGTGCTCCAGCCCTTTCCCCAGCTCCCTTCTCTTGACATTCAGTTTGCACCAGTGCAGCCCAGTGAGAGTCCGTGGAACCCTCCCCTTCCCCACTCAGCCATTCATCTTTCCTCCTCTTTGCCTCCTGCAGCAGACCCCTGTGCTGCTCTGGGGACACCCGGAGCAGCATTTTAATGAGCAGTTCCCAAGGGGCCAGAGGTCACCACTGGGTTTGGGTTGCTGGTCCCTGTCGTTCCTGCTGGGTTTTGGCACAACTGTGACTGTTTAACTTGGAAAAGCTGTGACCAAGGGGCTGGGAAGGTCGGACAACATTGTCCCATGGACTCTGGGTGTCTGCAGGGCCAGGGTGCATGTTCCCATGGGGCAGAAGGGGCTGTGTGCTTACACCTTGGAGTGTCCTTGGTCTCTGGGGCTTGTGGGAGAGGTCTGGCAAAGGTGCTGGGATTGCTGGAGCCCTGTAGGACAGCTCTGGTGGGATGGGGTACCTCATATGGGACACCCTCGCCTGGAGCACTCCCTGTGGGGCACCCCCCATGGGTTACTGCAGAACGGGGCACCCTGCCTGGGACACTGCAAGGGTCCAGCTGGGCACAGTGAGCTCACCGTGGTTCTCACCTTGCAGGTCTGGTTCCAGAACCGACGAGCCAAGTGGAGGAGGCAGGAGAAGATGGAGGCCAGTTCCATGAAACTCCACGACACGCCCGTGCTCTCCTTCAACCGGCCCCCCATGACCCCCAACGTGGGGCCCATAAGCAACTCCCTCCCTCTCGACCCATGGCTGACATCCCCCATCTCCAGCGCCACCACGGTCCACAGCATCCCCGGCTTCATGGGGGCCCCCCAGGCCCTGCAGCCGCCCTACGCCGGGCACTCCTTCCTCAACACGGCCCCGCCGATGGCGCAGGGCATGCAGCCCATGGCCCCCGCGCCCTACCAGTGCAGCACCCCCTTTGTGGACAAGTTCCCGCTGGAGGAGGTGGACCAGAGGAGCTCCAGCATCGCCTCGCTCCGCATGAAAGCCAAGGAGCACATTCAGACCATTGACAAGACCTGGCAGCCCATTTGATGATCGCTCCCCGCCGAGCTCCCGGCCGCCGCTCCGCCCGGCGCCGGCTCGGCCCGCGGTGGCTCAGGGAGGACAGCGGGTGCTCAGCAGGACCAGAGCTGGCCCCGGGCAGGGATGCCAGCTGCGTCTTCCCCACCCTGACCCAGGACTGGTGGTGTCAGGAGAGCGAGTCAGGCGCTGGCAGGACCCCACAGTGGGGGGAAGCAATCCAGGAGGCACCAACATCAGCTGAGGACCTGCCCGAAGCTCTGGCATCCCACTGTGCCACCGGGCCACCCACCGCACCCCAGCCGGACACCTCCTTTCTCTACACCCCACTCCCTTTCCATTATTATTAATTTTTTTTTAATGCTGCAGATTTGAACAAAACTGAACGGAAAGCTCTAGTTTTGTAGGAAGTGCTTGGGGGGTGTTTTAGCTGCGTCGGGGCGCGCGCTGGCTGCGCCAGGAGGTGCAGCAGCGCCGGGAGCGCGGGTGTGTGATCAGTAAAGAGAGAAGCTGCACAGCTGCCGCATGCTGGAGTCGGGCGCTGCCGGGGCCGTGCCCTCCTTCGCACTGGGTGGCCTCCAAGCCAGAAAGGAGCTTTCCATGGGCACGGCAGCATCATCCCTGCACCCTCCCGTGCTGCTCCCTCGGACTGTGCGTGCAGGGCTGGGCCAGCGGCAGGGCACGGGTGACCTGATCCAGCCCCAGCTGGGACTGGGACTGGCTTGTGCTGCACCGTGGCCTCATGCAGGTGCCCTGCTCACTGTCCCTCGGGGGCTGTGCCCACTGCCCCCCGCCCTAGCACTCCCAGAGGTGCCAGTGGCAGAGGGATGCCAGAATTGCGCTGGTGGGAGGATGGGTAGCAGCAGGACCCCCGAGGCTCCCCGGCCAGGGCTGGTGAGAAGAGGGAGCAGCTGAGACCTGGGATCACCACAACAGGGCTGTTGGGCACACCGAGACCTGGCTTACCCCTTGCCAGCGTTTCCTGCCAGGTGGGAGCTGGGTGATGGTGACAAGGTGCTGTGTCCTTGTGGGTCCCCAGAGTAGCTTTGCAACTCTGAGGGACCCCATCTGTCCACCTGCTGGAGCTTGGGGCTCAGCCAGTGCCCCTAGCAAAGGCCAGCATGGCCCCAGCACACGACTGAGTCCATAGTGGCTTTGAAGCTGGGACAGCAAGACGGGGGCTTATCCCTGGGCGAGCGGGTGCCCCGGGTCCCTGGAATGTCCAGAGGTGTCCTAGATTCCAGGGGTGCCCCAGTCCCTGGAGGAGCCAGATGAGGGACAATCCTCTCCCCACCAAAATGTTTCCCCAGAAAATCTTTCCACTTCGGACCTCTCACCAGCCCCCAGCCGGGGCCCCCCAGCCCAGACCCCGCTCACTGCCAGCGCCCCGCCTGCAGCCCCCCAGCCGGGGTCTCACCCCGAGCCAAACCCCCGGGGCCGGACTCTGCCGTCTGCAGAGCCGCGGGGTCGGGCGGGTCTGGCCGGGATGCCAGCGGGCCAGGCGAGGCACTGACCCCGGCGAGACCCTTCTCCTTGTGCCCCGTCCCCCGGCTGCTGCTGCTCGTCTGTTTCGTTAGCGGCAATTAAACCTTTAACAACCCATTAAACGCATAATCGATGCTCCCCGGCTCCCCGGCCCAGCTAATGGGGTGAAGCGCCCCGGCCGAGGCGAGCAGATAATGAAGCAACGGCCGCGGAAGTAATGGGGTTTGATCCGGGGGACGGGACGCGCTCAATGGGGGCTGCGCTTTTCACATGACATAATTGCCGAGGCTGGCGCCAGCCCGGGGCACCCCCCGGCCTCCCGAGCGCCAACAAAGGCCGGCTGGCGCTGGGAGCGGCAGCGCCGCACCCCCGGCTCGTTTGATCGGAGCCTAATTGGGGCGCGGGTGCTCCCCCAGCCCGGCCCCGCAACCGCCGCCCCGCGCGGAGGGGCCCCGGGACGAGGATGCTTCTCCCCGGGCCCGTGGGGCGGGGGCTGCGTGAATCACGGAAATGAGCTGTATTCCGTGGGGTGGCACAGGGAATGTCGGGGTTCCCTCGCTTGCTCCCCCCTTCCCTGCCGTGGGTGCACCCGCTGCTGCACCTCCTGCGAGATTTCTGACCCCAAAAATACCATTTAAGCGCAGGGAGGGCGCAGAAGCGCCGAGCTGCCGGTCAGGACAACTTTATTGGCGTTTTCCTGGTGTATACCCGCTGGAGCCTGCCCCAGCATGTGGGGGTTTGTGTGGGAAAAATCCAAGCAAAAAGGTATTTCTTTCCCCCTTAGATCCCAATCCTGTCCCGGAATCGCTCACTGCCCGGATGGGGCCGGTTCCTAGGGATGTACTGTGAGGAGCAGGCACTGCTGGACGCACCCCCTGGTGCCCCCACACCCTCGTGGCCGAACAGGAGCCCTCCCACTCCCACCCCCTGTAATCTCCTCCCGCGGGATTTGCCCCCTAAGCTGCTTATTTCTCTCTATTTCTCCCAGGCCTGAACGAGCCTAGCCCTGCCCCGGCACGACGCCTCGAGCCCGCTGTGCCGGGTCCCTGGGCACTGTGCCCCTGGCGCTGCCCGTTGGTGCCTGGCACACGGGGCTGGCACTGCCCAGGGATGTGGGGGTTACATTGCCACGCCAGGGACGTGAGGTGGGGGCCCACGGTCGCAGTCGTGCTGTGCTGTGAGACCTGCACCCCTTGGCACAGGGCAGGATGGAGCCCAGCCTCCGTGCATGTCACCTCCACCCCCTCCGTCCCCCGGCCCGGCAGGACAGAGGGGTGGGGGCTGCCTCACTGTCCCTCTACAGGGTGTGGGAGCTGGGGCCCTCGGGGCTCAGGTTCTCCTCAGGGGTGTTGACCCATGAGCTCTCCACCACCCCCCAGCTCCCAGGGGGAGAGGAGAAGAGGGGGCTGTGGGGTGGGGAGGGGGAGGCCGCCCGCTGCAGGTTGAGCTTGGCGATGAGCGGCCGCCCCACGCTCACCCGCTGCCGCTCCTCCACAAAGTCGTCCATGCCCTGGTAGCGGTACTGCAGGTGCACGGTGAAGGCCAGCTCCTGCTGCAGGGACACCAGCACCGTGGGCTCCTGTCCTGGCATGGCCCTGGTCACACTGTGCCCCCAGCTCCGCCAGCCCCTGGCCGCCCTGGCTCTTACCCGCAGCTTCTGCAAGCCGCAGAGCCGGCTGTAGAGGCAGCAGGAGGGGCAGCCGAGGCTCCAGACGGGCGCCAGGGGGCTGCCCAGCTCCTCTGGGCTCTCCTTGTTGGTGCATTTGAGATCCACGTCCAACTCCTGCCATGGACGGCATCCACGTGAAAACCAGCACAGCTTCCCCCCCGCTCCCCAGCGTTGCCCTGGTGGGGCTTCAGCAGCTGCTCCCACCTCAGGAATGTCAGTGAGCCGGGCCTCACACTTGGTGATGTCCTTGGGGGCAGCCACCACACGCGTGTAGATGATCATGATGTTGGAGAACTCGGCGGCGAAGCCCAGCTGGACGGTGACGCCGCAGTCGAAGCGGAGGTGCCGGCTCTCCGGCAGGACTGGGAGGGGACAGGGAGCACAGGGCTGGCACCTGCAGGGGCTCAGGGCTGGAGCTGCACCCACAGGGTCACCCCAGGGCAGAGATGCCAATGTGGTGTTGCTGTTTCCAGGCTGGTGGCTCTATGCCGGCAGTTTCTCCTCCGAGAGAAACCAGGAAGAGGAGGAGGAACGCAGCAGATGTGGTTCGCAACCTCTCTGCTCCTGGGCTGTCCCCCCTCCAGATGCCAGCTTGGGACAGGGTGGCCACGACTCACCGTGAGCCTTGGCCCACTGCAGGTTCCTGGCAGAGGACTCGTCCTGGCCCGGAGGGCGGATGGGGTCTGTCAGAGCCCGTCTCTCGGAGAGGTTGCTGCGAAGCTCCAGGGCCTGCCGTCCCCGCGTGATCTCCAGAGTGCCCATGTCTGCAGGGGCACAGAGGGTTGGCAGGGGCCACCAGGGGGTCCCTGTGCCCCGCTGCTCACTCACCCTCGGCCACCTTGTCCAGTAGCACCGTGATCTTCTCATCCTCCAGCAGCCAACGCTTGAGGAAGGTGACGAAGATGCCGTTGGAGAGCTCACCCTGGCTCAGCTCGTAGGCTTCAGCATCTGCACACCTGTGGGGACAGGGCAGTGGCTGGATCTGGCATGGGGTCTGGCACTCCCTGGGAATTGGCCCCCAAAAGGATGACAGCTCTAAGGAAGCCTGAGCTGGGTGTCCAGCGCTCCTCCTGTTCCCACCACACCATCTGCCACTGTGCTGGGGACAGGTGAGAACGTGGCTGGATCCTGGATGCTTAAAGCATCACCAACCCAAACCCCTGTGCTCTGGAGGAGTCTTGGAGCTTCATGCCAGCAGGTGCTGCCCAAAGCCAAGCAGTGCCATGGGCACCTCCCTGCCCTGTGAGGGACTAGGGACTGCTGCTCCCCAGCCCCTCCAGCATCAAGGGTGGAGGGATGCAGGCGTGGGGGGCTCAGACCCCTGCCCTGAGCTAGGCAGGGAGACTCAGCCCCACTGCCTGTGCCAGGGGATGGTGGGAGGGGACCCACGTGGCATAGCCAAAGACGATGTTGGCTGTGACCTCCAGTGCCCCAACCTGCGGAATTATGTCATCATTGAGGTTCCTGCAAGAGAAAAGAAGAGAAGCTGGACAGAGTGAGAACATGTCCTCCCCAAAAACCCACCCCAAAGCCACCCACACTAGACTTTGAGGGCTGCTCTGTGCCCCTCTGCCCACCCATTACAGCATTTGCTTGCTCACAGGGGCAGTGAAGTCTTGGGGAATTTAGACAAAGACAATGGGTTTAGATGGGACCCTGGGGGAGCCACGCTCCCCTCCCCGAGGAGCCACCTCCCCCAGGAGCCACCTCCCCCGCTTCCTGCGCTGGCTGTCCCCAGGCTGGTGGCAGGGCGGGGTCACCTCTTGCGGCACATGTCAAGCAGGAAGATGTTGAGGCCGGTGCGGCGCTGCTGCATCTCCCGCAGCACCCGCTGCACGCACAGGCAGTGCTCTGACGTGTAGGCGCCGGGCGCGTCGATGGGCACCATGAAGCTGTTGCCAAAATTTTCGTAGCCGTGCCCAGCATAGTAGAGTAAACCTGCTGGGGAAAACAGAGGGCAGGTGACACGGTGACACCCGCCAGCACCTGCTCCTTGCCTGGCTGCACCCCAAGCCTCCACCAGCATAAAACCACCCAGCTCCCCCGCGCTGGAGCCACCCTGGCCGGCGTTGCCGCACCGTAGACACCCTTGTCGAGGAGCAGGAGGAACTCATCCACAGCCATCTGCATCTCGGCCTTGCGCAGGTCCAGCAGCGACACCACCTTGAAGTCGAGCTGGCGGAGGAGGGCAGCGAGGGCGTGAACGTCCACGATGGGCGCCTGCAGCTGCTTGTGGTGCACGTAGTGCATGTTGCCGATCAGCAGCGCCACTTTGTCCGTGGCTGCAGGCACCAAAGAGGGAGGTGTTGGTACAGAGTGGGACACACCTGCTCTCCATGTTGCCCACAGAGGTGACACCCAGCTCTGGCCAGCATCACTGTCCCTGGGTACCAAGGTACCCTGTGGCATCCCTGCCTTGCTGATCCCCTCGGGTTATGGATAAGGGTTAGGGTTGGGGTTTTGGGTTGAGGGTAAAGGTGCTGATCTGCTCTCCTAATTCGAGTTGGGGCGGGCTGCTCTTCCAGTGTGCTGCACCCAAAGCATTCCTGGCCAAGTAAAGCCTTATGGGGTGACAATGATGACAGTGGAGACAATCAGAGCCCCCCAGGGCCACCAGCCCCTTCTGGGCAGGCTCTTACCGTACAGCTGTCCAGGGCTGCCATGCTCTGGGGAGCCTGGGAAGAGAGAAATGCTGTGCCTTGGCTCTCCAGTTGCAAGGGAGCACGGTGGGCAGAGCAGCACAGACCTGTCCTCTGTGCCCCCACCTACCTCCATCCCCCTCCTGCCAGGAGCCTCCAGAAGTGAAGAGCCGCGGGCCTGTGGCAGAGGGGATGTCAGGGACCCTCTGCATCACCTCCCAGCACGGGCTGCAGTCCCCCCAAAACTGCGGAGCAGCCACGAGGGCTTTACTGGGAACAGAGCACGTGGGGGGGGTCACAGAGGTTTGTCTGGGGCCCTCACCAATCTCTACATCCACCTCCTGGCTCCACATCTCATGGAAGAGGTTGAACACACGGCAGGAGTAGCTGCCCCGCTCGGCCGTTGTCACCAGCTTCACCTGCCGGCAGGACGGAGCAGGCAGCTGGGGCAGCGTGCCAGACCGTGCTGCCCTGTGCCACGCTGTGCCATGCCATGCCAGAGGTCATCCATACCTGCAGCTGAGGTGCCTGTGCCCCTTCCACGGGGCGGCGGTTCCTGAACCACTGGTACTGGGGCGGGGGGTTGCCGAGGGCTCTGCACTCCAGCAGCAGCGTGTCCCCCTCGGCCAGGCAGCACGGCCGCGGCTGCCGCAGGATCTGCAGCCCTGCCAGCGTCGGGCAGTAGCCACTGGCTGGGGAAGGGACAGGGGGGCAAATGAGGCACCTAGCCATGGCAGCACTCTGCAGAGCTGCCCCAGGCTCCACGTTCTTCACCCACAGGCCCTGGCATCCATGGATGGCATGAGGCAGCAGGCATAAGGACAGAGGGCATGTGGCTCCTCTGCAGACACCACCACCCCAGCAGGCCCAGAGGCCTTCACAGCTGAGCCAGGGCTTTACATGGCAAATGGTATCACTCAGGACTCATCCGTGTCCTAGTGGGGTGAGAGGTGCCTGCAGGAGATGTCCCAATCAGGCAAGTGGTTCCCCATAGCTGCCTGCCCAGGGACAGGGATCTTGAGACCCACCTGAGCTGGGGCTGCTGCTCTTCTCCACCTGGACATGAGCCCACCTGGAGAAGGTGAAGGTGGCCCCGCAGTTCACCCGGCAGATGTACCAGTCAGGCTGCCCCGCTGGGCTGGCTGTGTCGATCACCAGCTCTGGGGAGGTGGCTCCAGGCACCTACAAGACAGGAGGAGGCCGAGGAGCAATGAGCTCCCTCTCACCCGTGCGGGTCCCTCCCCATGGACAGGGTGTGGGGCCCTGCTCAGGGTGGCACAGCGGGACCTCACCTCCTGCCTGCCACGGAACCACTGGTACGCGAGCCCGGGTGGGCCAGTCGCACAGCAGGTCAGGGACACCCGTGTCCCCTCGGCCGCCACCTGTGACTCTGGCTGTACCGTGATGCGAATCACATCCTGGACTGCAGGAGAGCAGACACCAGCCTGGGCTGGCTGAGGCCCCTGTCCTGCACTACCCCATACCATCCAGTCCCATCCCCACCCACAACAGATTCTTGTCTCCCAGCCCATCCTATCACATCCCACACCTCTGTCCTGTCCCAGCCATCTCATCTACTTTGTCCCATTGGCATATCCAGTGCTATCCCCTCTATGCATCTCATCTTGTTTCAGTCCATCCCATCCCATCCCTGTATCCCATCCCATCCCTGTATCCCATCCCTGTATCCCATCCCTGTATCCCATCCCATCCCATCCCATCCCATCCTGCTGCATCCATCCCACCCCACCCTGCCTGCCCAGGAGCTCTCTACGGGAGCAGGACCCCCAGCAGGAGTAGCTGTTCTTCACCCCCCGCCCATGTCCCCCTGCTGAGCCCCGGCCCCGCTCCAGCCCCCGGTGCCCGCAGCCGTACCGGCGGAGCTGAGGACCCGGCAGGCCTGTTCGTGCCCCATGCGCTCCAGGCAGCCCAGCAGGTACCTGAGGGTGCAGTCGCGCTCGGCCAGGAGCTGCAGCAGGCACTGCGTGGGGCTGCCGCGAGGCTCCAGCACCTTCAGCGAGCACATCTCCAGCTCCTCCGCGCTGCAGGAGCCGCAGCGTCAGAGCCGCAGCCCGTCCGTGCCGGCGCCGCCGGGGGGAGCCGAGCCGAGCCCCCGTGCGCTGAGGAACGCGGCGGGGGCGGCCCCGGCAGCGCTCCCCAGCCCTACCTGCACTTGAAGCGTTTCTCGGCCCCAGCCAGCTCGGCCAGCTTGCGCCAGCCCCGGCCCGCGTTATCCAGCAGCTCACACAGCCGGGCCACCACCTCCTCGGCCAGCGAGCCGATGGGCATGCTCCAGTCCCCCATCCCTCCTGGGCACGCCGAGGGGACCAGCTGTCAGCGGGTGACGGGGGGCAGGCACCCGTGCCCCGCCGGACCCTCTGGGCACAGGGTGGCAGTGAGATCCCCGGTGTCAGGACACCTCCCGGCAGCAGCCTGAGGAGTGCTGGAACCTGGCTGGGCTGCACTGCTGGGTCTGGCCACCGGCAGCCAGCCAGGAGTGACACACACTCCCATTCTGGGAGCTGGGTAGGACAGGGGACCTGCTCAGCCCCACACCTTGGGCAGGGAGCCAGGGTACTTTAGCCCAGCCCCATGAAAGGGACCTTCATGGAATGGGGGGTCCATGGAACTAGAAAGAGGCATGGACCTTCTCTGTCCTGTAAGGTGACGCAGAGAATGGGGCCCTAGTACCCTTCTCCTTCTGGCAGAGGGCCCAGTGGGGCAGCAGCAGCTCTCTTGCTGTCTGTATGGTGGCTCTGGAGCCATCATGAGGGGCCTACAGGAGGATCAGCATAGGGTACATGGGGATTTTGGGACTGGGACCCAGCTCAGCTTGCATTGAATCCTGGAAAAGGTTTCAGTGTGACATGAACCACCCGGACAGGGCCAGCTCCCTCCTCCTCCCCTCAGTCCCTTTCCAACAATCTGCCCCAGAAGGGCCCTTGTCCCCAGGAGTCAGCAGCCCAGCACAGCTGAGTGGCACTTACCCAAGCAGGGGGCTCCAAGACAGAGGACAGGGATCCCGGTGCTCCGTCTGCTCACCTGCTGCTGGATTTGGGATCTGGACACGCCGGGGGTGGCGAGGGGAGGGTGAGCTGCAGGCCCGGCAGGGATGGGCACTCAGCACGGGGTATGGCCGAGCCCCACACAGAGGAAATGAGGCTTCAGCCCAAAATCTCCCCCAGGCCCCGTGCTGCAGCACAGCACTTCTGCTTCCCTCCCTCTTCCTTCCTGTTGTGCAGTGTGTGGGAGCAAAGCTGCCACCCCGCCCACAGCCCCGGGGGAATTGGGCACGGCCTAGCCCAGACACAGGGCACACAAAAACAGGGGAGCCGGGCACAGCCTGGCCCTGTCACAGGGCACACAGCCCAGGGGAGCTGGGCACAGCCTGGGCCTGTCACAGGGCACACAGGAACAGGGGAGCTGGGCACAGCCTGGCCCTGTCACAGGGCACACAGGAACAGGGGAGCTGGGCACAGCCTGGCCCTGTCACAGGGCACACAGCCCAGGGGAGCTGGGCACAGCCTGGCCCTGTCACAGGGCACACAGCCCCGGGGCCAGCACCAGGCCAGGCAGGCTCCACTGTCCCTGCCTCACTGCAGGGACCCCGCAGACCCCTCTCTTCCCCTGAGCCCGATTCAAGCCCAGGAGCTGCAAGGCAGCGAGTCCAGGGTGGAGGTGAGCTGAGGCATGTCTCAGCCAGGTGTGCCCAACACACTTGTAGAACCGAGGCTGGGGAAGCTGCTGGGCTGGGCTTTGCCCAAGGAGAGGCAGAGATAGGTTAGTGAGGCCCCCACGGCTGTGGGGAAGACCCTGCCTTCACATCCAGTCCAGCCAAGCCCTGGCATCGCAGCACCACTGCTCGTGCTGGAGGAGGAAAGGAGAGCATGGTGTCAGGTGGCACTGCAAAGGGCCACCATGTCCCCTCCCTCGCCTTGCCTGCTGCCCCACAGCACTGCCAAAGCCTGCCCCTCCTCCTTCCAGCCCCGGGGAGCACAGGCTGCTCAGGTCCCAAGATCCACTGGCCTGGGATGCAGTGACATGGGTGGGTCATTCCCCACCCCACATCCCTATGGAGCCCTCAGCCCCTGCAGTACAGCTAGTGATGGAGCAGGACCCATGTGCAGTGTGAGCTCTCTCTACCAGAACCTGAGCTTCTGTCTTAGCAAACACATTCAGGCCCCGTGGCCTGTCTTGCCTCAGCCCTCGGCATGGAGGGGACCCGCACCAAGTTTGCACAGGGTCTGGGTTTGTCACAGCCTTTATAACAGGTATCAGCCTCACTAGAGATTTATTTCTTATTTACAGCAAGGAGAAGAGATCAAAAGCCAGGGCAGGTCCCAGTGCCATCTGTGCTGGCTCACGGAGAAGCCCCAGGCTCAGCAGCACCTACAGCTTCTTGCCCTTCTTCAGCCTGTTGCGCTGCCACGTGTTGTACTTCCGCAGGCGCCTCCAGTACTCGAGCGAGTCAGGGTCCAGCTCCTCCAGCTTCTTGGGGGGCCCGAGGTGGATCTTAAAGAGCCTGGGGGTGAATGCAGAGGGTGTGAGGCTGCGGGAAGGAGGACAAAGGGACAAGCACCGGGTGGAGCAATGGACATGATTGACCAGGATGTGCAGATCCCTCACTCCACATCCGCAGTGCACCCAGTCCTGTCTCCTGACCCTGGGGAAGGTGTCTGGATGCGGAGGGATAGTCTGCGCTCTCGCAGAACGCTTCCCTGTCCCTTCACACAGCTCGGTGCCCCTGCAATGGCACCTCTCTTGGGACACAGAGGGGAGTGGGCAGCACGCACCAGTCGGGGTACTCGGACTCGGGCTTCAGGGCCACCTCCGGACCCTCCTTGAAGTAGTTGACGCCCATGGCGTGGGTGGCGAGCATGGTGGGGTCCGTGCACACCTCCGGGCCCTTCAACACCTCCTTCGGCGCCCCCTTGCCCTTGGCCTTGGCGGCTGTGGGGGAGAGGGCAGGGTGAGGCAGGGTGAGGCAGGGGGTGTGCCGGGGGACAAGGGCGCAGACGGGAAGGGACGGGGACTCGAGGGCAGGGGCCGGGGGAGCGCGGGGGGCACGAGGAACGGAGCTGGGGCGGCACCACCACCGGGGAGGGCGCGGGGCCGAGGCCGGGGACGGCCGGTACCGGGGGCGAGAAGCGCGGCACCGGGGCACGGAGGGGCGGAGCGATACGCGGGGGGACACACGGGGCCGGGCCGGTGCTCGGGCAGCCTCACCGGGTTTCTTGGCGTAGGCGCGGGCCGGGGCGCGGAGCGCGGCCACCGCCGCCCTCAGCAGCGCCCGGGCGGCCATGGGCGGGAGCGGGGCGGGAGCGGGGCGGGGCCGCGCCTGCGCGGGGCCGGCGGAAACGACGTGGGCCCGGCCCGGCCCGGCCCGGGCGGAGGCGCCGGTAGTGGCTGTGTGTGTCCGTCCGTCCGTCCGTCCGGGTCCCGCCCGGGCTGCCGGCGCCACCACGGACTGCCAGGGGGCCGCGCTCCCCGCGGAGCCGCGGGCCATGGACACCGAGAACGGGCCGCACACCCGCGGGCGCTGTGCGGCGGGCGGACGGCCGGAGGAGCCCGGCAGCGGCTCCGGGCCGGAGGCGTCGGGGCCCGCCGCAGCGCCCGGAGCTGTGCCGGGGCTCGGGAGGAGCGATGGCAGCGGAGGCGCTGCCCGAGGCGCCGCAGGGCTCTGCCCGCTGGGAGCCCGGCGCCGGCAGCGCCCACCCCGCGGGCATGGAGCTGGATGAGACCCCCGAGCCCCGCGCCCGCCCGGGCAGCGCCGCCTGCAGCGAGGATGCGGAGGACGAGCCCTCGGAGATCCAGGGGCTGCTGGCTCAGCTCGACACCCTCGACCCCAACCTCCGCGACCGCCCGTCCGCCGCGGAGCAGCGCTCGCCGCGCCCCTCGGGCGCCGGTGCCCGCCGGGGCCGCGGGCAGTGCCCGGGCCCGTGCCGGCCGTGCCCGCTGCACCTGGCCACGGGCCGGGGCCTGGCCGTGCCGCCCTGCTGCCCCCAGCACTCCGCCTGCCAGCGGCCCTGCCATGGGCTGCTCTTGGCCGAGGCTGGCCGGGAGGACTTGCTGAGCCTCCTGTGCTACGAGGGGGGGCTGCCCACGGGTGATGCCGAGACCCCCTGGCCCGCTCCGATGTCCTGGCCGGGACCAACCTGGAGGTGCCGCAGGCTCAGGAGGAACCAGCCGCTGTGGAGAAGCCTGAAGGGCTGGGGAGACCAGAGGGCTCGGAGGAAGAACCTTCTGGCAGCTGCTGTTATGGAGAGGGGCTTTGTGAGGACGAATCTGCCTGCGAGGGTGCTCGGGAAGGGTTCCCGGAGTTGGCATGGGCAGCCCTGCCTTCTGCTCCGGCCCCCGGGACAGAGCCACCACCTCAGGGCGCTGTGACTGTGAGTGCACCGTGCCTTGGGCTGCGACGGGGCAGCAGGAGCCAGGACATGCCCCTTGGCTCTGATCCCTCCTGGGGTCTGGGATGGGGACAAAGGAGAGCCAGGGACGACTTCCCTCAGGTCTTACAGGGCCTCGAGCTGCGAGATTGCCAGGACAAGACCCTGAATGCATGCTTGCATGGCTGGCTGATTCATGTGTGCCCTGGGGCAGAGGCCGGTGGGTCCAAACAGCCCCTCTGGTCCTGGGATCCTGTGTCATCCTCTCTTCCTCTGCACTAGCACCCCCACAGGCCTAGGACCCTACTCCTCCCTGTCCATCCCTGCGACCCTATGCTGTTTCCCCCATCCCGAGGGACACTCTGCTCTTGCTGTCCCACTGCTCCAGGGCCAGGCAGGCTCAATCCCTGAGGTCCCAGCCACAGCCTGACTTGCTCTCTCATTGCTTTGCAGAACAGGGGATCCTCATCATCCTGCCCAGCCTTCAAAGAGGGTGAGTTGTTTCTGTGCTTGCACAGCAAGAGCTGTCAGGAGTCCTGACCCACCTGCTCTGACCCTGAATGGGGATGCTCGGGGAGGGAACAGCCAGCTCTTCATCCATCCAGAGTGGGTTCACCAGGCTCCATGTGGCTTGTTGGAGCCTTTGCTGAGGAGACAGAGGTGTGTCAGGGATCGGGGGGGAAGGGATGCCACGTGTTCCCATGGAAAGGAGGAAGCAGCCCTGGTCCCCCGGTGATGCCAGGTGCCCATGTATCAAGCACGAGCTGCTTCATCATGCAGAGGAGTGGCAGCTAACAGGCAGCAGGAGTTGGTACCCCCAGTTCCAGAGGTGGGGGAGCAGCCTCTGCTCAGTCCCTCCCAACACCTCAGTTCCAGGCCCTTGTGACCCAGAGGACTTGCTGGATGGTGTGATTTTTGGGGCCAAGTACCTGGGCTCCACGCAGCTGGCCTCAGAGAGGAACCCCCCAAGCAGTGTCCGCATGGCGCAGGCCCAGGAGGCGGTGGACAGGATCAAGGTGCAGGAGGGATGGGGGGCATGGCTGCCCCCAGCCTTGCTGCCTTGTGGCTGTGGGGCAGCGCTCAGGATCTGCCTGAGGGCACCTGGCTGTGGGGCTGGGTCCCAGCAGGGTCCTGTGACCTCTCCCTCATTCTGCAGGCCCCTGAGGGGGAGTCCCAGCCCATGACAGAAGTGGATCTGTTTGTTTCCACACAGAGGATCAAGGTGCTCACTGCTGACACTCAGGTGAGCTGGAACAGCGTTAACCACGTGGCTCTGTGGCTGTTTCAACATTCCTGTTTGGATGGCCTGTGGATGAGGACACACATCTGGGAGGGGATGTGTCACTTCATTGCCATCCTGTGTCATGTCCTTGCCTCTCTGTGTGGCTGCACAAGGCTTCCCATGCCACCTGTGGAGCTGCTGGGTCCCCGGATCTGGGGAACCCGGGCTTGAAATCCAGGGAGCTCTTTGCCTCAGGATTAATTTCTGCATTATAGCAAGAGGGAAGAGCTGTCTTGTCCCCTGGCAACATCAAGGGCACAAATGAGTCCTTGATGAAGGATCTGTTTGTGGTTTCTGCCCGCCCAGCACCATGGCCAAACCCTTGCTGCTTGCAGTGCCAGCAGGCTCCCGGCTGCCCGCGGTCTGAGCTGCCTGCGTTGCTGCCCTTCCAGGAGGCCATGATGGATCACTGCCTGCAGACCATCTCCTACATTGCCGACATCGGCCCCCTCGTGGTGCTCATGGCGCGCCGGCGGCTGCCGCGGCGCTCGGAGGCGGCCGAGGGGCGGCGGCTCTACAGGATGATCTGCCACGTCTTCCACTCGGCCGATGTGAGGATCCCTGGGGTGGGAGGGTGGCCCTGGGGACCCGAGTCCCATCCCACTCTAATGGCTGGGGCTGCAGCAGAGACTGCTCCCTCTCCACCAAGGAGAGGGCAAGATCCCAGCCTGAGCATCTCTGTGGCATGCGGAGGGGAGGGGCCCATTCAGGCAGGGAGGGAGCCGGGACACCCTGGCGCTCCCAAGGACGATGCCTGCCCTGGAGTCATGCCTTGCAGGGCACTGGGAGCAGTTGGCTGCAGCCCTGAGCCGTGGGCCTGTTGTTCCTCAGGCCCAGGTCATCGCCCAGGCCATCGGGCAGGCGTTTGGCGTGGCTTACCAGCGCTTCCTGGAGGCCAACAGCATCGACCCGAGCGAGCTGAGCCCACGCCAGTACAGCCGTGCCCTGGAGGACCAGGAGCAGTACAATGCAGAGCTGACCCACTTCTCCCAGCAGGAGAACTGCAAGGACGTAAGAGCTGCTCCGGGGGGTGGGGACAATGTGGGGAACCCCCTGGCACCTCTGCAGCTCCCTGTGCAGCTGAGGTGCTCTACAAAACCAGAGCCCATCCCAGCCAGCTGTGAGCACAGCTGTGGGCTGGGACATGTGCTCCACGACTCTGCTGGAGGTTGCCACCATAACCTACCTGTTCTCCCCCCAGGTCTGCATCCGGAAGCAGAAGGGGGAGATCTTGGGCATCGCCGTAGTGGAGTCGGGCTGGGGCTCCATCCTGCCCACCCTGGTCATCGCCAACCTGATGCACGGCGGCCCCGCGGAGCGCTCGGGCGAGCTGAGCATTGGGGACCGCCTGGTGGCAGTCAACAGGACCAGCCTGGTGGGGCTGCCCCTGGGCACCTGCCAGAGCATCATCCGGGTCAGCCAGGGCAGGGGGACCTCCTGCCTCGCCCCAGGAGGGAGATGGGGACTGGCCTGATGATGAGGGAGTGTCTGTGACACTGGGATTCCCTTGGGACCCCCAGCTTTGGAGGCAGGTGTGCCCTGGGGGCTCTGACAGTTCCTGCTCAGAGTGCTTGGAGGAAGGCAGGGACAAAGCTGGGCACTGTACTTGCTGAGGCCCTGCCTGAAAGGAGGAGGAGGAGGCAGGCACCTCTCCTGAAGGGAATCTGTTGCATCATCTACCTCTCTGTAGGATGGGAAGGAACTGAAAGCAAAGACAGCATAGCCTCAGGGGCAGGAATGTCTTGGGCTGGGTTTGTAAGTTCCTGTCCCTGGATTTGTATTTGCAGTATCTCTTTGTGTGCTTGAGTTGCCCCATTGAAAACAGGTTGCTAATCCTCAGCCCTCCTGTGCTGCTTTGCCCCTCAGCCAGTCTGAATAGCTCTCCAAAATCTCACCAAGCCCCATCCCTCCTTCCAGGAGCTGAAGCACCAGACCGAGGTGACACTGAACATTGTGCACTGTCCCCCTGTCACCACAGCTGTCATCCGACGCCCTGACTCCAAGTACCAGCTGGGCTTCTGTGTTGAGAACGGTGTGGTGAGTGCCCCTGGGATTGGAGCTGGGCAGGGTCTGCCTGAGGGACAGGCAGAGCTGCCTGTGTCCAGGAGCCAGCACCCAGCTCCCACACTGCGTGTGCTTGCCTGGGCCAAGGGGTCACACGGCTCTGCTGTGTGCAGCAAAAAGCTCCTCGCAGCCTTTCTGCAGCACTGATGGTTGTATCCTGTACCTGGTGCTCTGTAGCTGTTTGCTTTCAGGGTGGTTTCTTCCTGGCTTTCTGGGTATCACCCCAGTGGCAGTTGTTGCTGTCTCCTGTGCCCAAGCCACTCCCTGCCCTGGGCTTTCCTTGGGAAGGCAGAGGTGCATTCCTGGGCTCGGTGGGATCTGGGTGGGTGGGTGGCACCTCGCACACCAACTGGTGCTCCCCCTATGACTGGAGATGTGGGTCTCTCCTGATGCCCCAAGGAGAAGCTCAGTCTCTGCAGCCCGGGCCTGAGGGGAGCAGGAGGGTTCAGTGGGTGGGGCACCAGAGCCTTGTCAGCCAGGGGACAAAATGCTGGGGGCTGCCCTGGCCCCAGCTCAGCGCATCACTGTGGTGGCAGCAGTGCACAGGGAGGTCCCTGCCCGCACCGTGTGCCAGGCTGGAGCAGGTGTGCACCCCAGGCAGGAGCTCTGGCCAGGAGCCTGCAGGGGTGAGGGTTTGGAGCAGTGGTGACACGGCTGGGCTGTGGGCACAGCCCTGCCCTCACCGCACTGCCTGTGCCAGATCTGCAGCCTGATGCGCGGGGGCATCGCGGAGCGCGGCGGCGTCCGCGTGGGGCACCGCATCATCGAGATCAACGGGCAGAGCGTGGTGGCCACGCCGCACGACAGGATCATCCAGATCCTCACCGAGGCGGTCAGCGAGGTGAGCCCGGCCCCAGGGAGCTGCTGGGCTCAGAGCTGGGCACCAGCACCCTCCAGCCCCGGCTGGGGTCTCCACTCTGGGTCTCTGCCTAGGTGCACATCAAGACCATGCCAGCCTCCACCTACCGTCTGCTGACGGGGCAGGAGCAGCCCCTCTTCCTCTGAGCCACCGTGTCTGGAGCAAGCAGGAGCAAGCCCAGGGCTGCAGGGGCAGGACTGGCTCTGCCTTCTGCCCCAGCCCTGCATCAGAGCCCTCAGCAGGGCCTAAGTCTGCACCTCTTTTGTTGTACTCAGGACACAGGGGGACGCTGGGGATGGTGCCAGCCTGAGCAGTGTCAAGGCCTGTGGTGCCATGGGCACCTCTCCCCCTCCAGTCGCCTCTCGCCACCTCACAGTGCCTGAACAGTGCCTATCCTGCTGCTGCACAGCATCCCTCGCCTTGGCCTTGTGCTAGTGGGAGCAGGGGGGGCCTGTGTGAAAGCTCCCCTCCTCCAGTCACTGACTGTTGTACTGTACACTCACCAACAGTGCCTTTCCCAGGGTGGGGACAGTGCTGGAAGCACAGCTCAACTCCAGGGCTCAGCCAGCAGAGCCCCAGAGCAGCACTGACCCTGCACACCCATGTGTGGGTGTACACTGGCACCCCTGAGGGATACCAGCAGCTCCCAGACTCAGCCTTGGAGGCTCCCATGGTTTGCCTGTTGGGGTGCAAACTCTCCCTCAGACACGTTGCACCGAACTGGGAACCTGCCTCAGCTTTTTCCTGGTGCTGCCTTGAATTGCTCTGCAGGCACAGCCTGGCCCAGAGTCACAGCCCTTGGAGCAGCAAAAGGGAACACGGCATTGCCCAGCCCCACATCCCGTCAGCTTGGGGCTGTGAGCCTTTTTGTGAGCAGCTCTCTGGGCCCCCAGGGCTGCAGCAGTGCTGACCCGGCTGTACCTGTGTGCTTGGTTGCTCTAAAAATAAAATTTTGAGGAACTATGGGAGGCTGCATTTGAGGAGCTGCAGGGAGACTGCAGCAGAGGAGGCTCAGCTCTGGGGGCACATCCCAGGCCTGCAGTGGTGCCAGGCCCAGTTCCCCCTGCGAGGCTTCATCATGTGCAGGGCCACTGACCGTGGTTCACAAGGCCATCCCTGCTGCACAGTGTCCCTTGTGTGCTGCCAGCCAGCACCTCCAGGAACAGCCTGTCTTGATACAAACATCCCTTTTATTCCAATAGCAGTGGCTGTGGCCAGAAGGGAAGGAGGCACATGGTAGTGCAGGCACTTGGTGATGCAGGTGTAGTAGGATTGGGCCCAGCCCAGCCTGGCCACAGGGGCACTGCCTGAGCTGTCACCTGCACCCAGCTGTGCAGGGCTGTGGGAAGGACAGGCCAGCAGTGCCACTACACATCCGTGGCCGGGCCCCACTCGTAGCCTTCATCCTGGTCCGAGTCAGCCCTGGCCCGTGTGAACCTCCTCCTCACCGCCTCGTGCTCGTATTCCCTGGGGGACAGAAGGGTGGTGATGGCTCCGTGTGACAGGGACAGTGCCCTCCCGGGCCTGTCCCCAGCCCTGTGTGACTGCCATCCCCACCCTGCAGCCTGCACCGTCAGGTACCTGATGCTGTCACTGCGCCTGCCCTGCCGTGGCACCTGGGGAAGAAGAGGTGGGGGGGGTCAGGGGCTGTGCCCCAGCCTGGGGCTTTTGCCCCTGGACACGCAGAGCTGGGCACAGACACACAGCTGGACCCTCCAGCAGCCAGAGGTGACACCCTGCCTGTGCCATGAGGATGGGAATCACCCTGCAGAGCCAGGCACGGTGCCACCCTCTTGGGCTGGGCTCTGGTACCAACCCACCTGTTCGCTCTGGCTGTGGCGTGGGGCCAGCTGTGCTGGCGCAGAGGAGTCCAGGCCATGGCTTGGGGCCAGCTGTGCTGGCTCAGAGGAACGGGCCAGCCCAGGCTGGTCGTAGGCATCCTCTGCCTCCCCATCCGTGAAGGCACCTGCCTCCCCATCCGTGTCGTCGTAGTCGCTGTTGGCGTGGCTGTCACACGTCAGGTAGCCCGAGGCCACCGTGCTCGGTGGGTTCAGCAGTTCCAGACTGTCCTCGGGTGCTACATCTGCCTGAGGGGTGGGGGTGATGGAGACATGGGACCCCAGCCATGGGGGGCCATGTGCAGCCCCCACCACCTGCCTGGCTGCAGCCCCAGGAGGCCAAGCCTTGCCACAGAGAGCCTGTGCCCCCTACCTGCTCTGCTGCTGTCCAGACAGGCTGGTTTTGCTGTGTCCTTATGATGTCCTGGATCTGCTCGTACCAGGCATTGCCACTGCCACTGAGGCTGATGGTGGCTGTGAAGAGGTGGCTGCAATACTTCTTCATCTTGTTGGCCTGGGCATAGAGGCGCCGGGAGCTCTTCCTGGAGTCGGGCGCCAGCCACTGCCGCATGGCCTTGATGCCCTGCCGGCTCTCGGGCTCGCAGAACACCACCACGGGGTAGTACTGCACGTAATTGAGGCGCTCCACGGCCGAGGGGGTGATGTCCAGCAAGGCGTGCTTGTTCTGGGGCAGGGCACAGCTGTCAGCCCTGCTGGGAGCAGGGATGGGAGCCACAGGCTTCCCACAGGCCCCGGCTGGCTCCAAGGACGTGGGGAAGGTCTCACCTTTTCTGCGATCTGCCGCACCGAGTCCAGCTTGATGACCTTGGACGACGCCCCGTCTCGGGGCACACTCGCTGAAGGACACGGAGATGGGGCATGGGAGGGGCTGCACCTCCAACAGCCCCAGGCTGGGCATGGCCATGCCCAGTCCCAGGGCTGTGCCCCTCAGAGAGGGAGAATGAGCCCAGGAAGGTGTTGGGGGAGGAAGCCAAAGGTAAAGAAGTCTCCCACTGTCAGTGTGGGGGCACTTACGGGCAATTTCGAATAGCTCGGGCAGCTCCCTGCTCAGCTTCTGCACAGCGATGTCTGCGATGGGGCCCAGGATCACCACTGGCCGCTTGAAGCTGGCTGTGGGAGGACACAGGTGCTCAGGGTGGCCGGGGGCAAGGGCAGAGGTCCCAGCACCACAGCACCCAGCCCTGCTCCTCACGGTGCCCACAGGCCTGCGACTTGCCCTTCTCCCCCCAGGAGAGCATCATGCACAGCAGGGCAGCCCCCGGACCAATGTCCCCAGGGTGGGTCAGGCTGTCCTGTGGCCCACCTTCCTTGAGGACCACCCTCTCGTAGGGTGGGTAGTGCCCCTGCTTTGTGAGGGCAGACAGGTCCTCCCGGCTCTTCCGCAGCATCTTCTTGGCTCCCCGCAAGCCCCGCAGCTTCCAGAACTCAGCCCTTGCCCCGGAGGGGTTGGCACCAGACGTGGCTTTCAGCACCGACTCCAAGCTGGCAATCTGCTCGGCCCTGGGAGAGGAGAGGGCTCAGGACCTGCAGCCTCTGGGTTTGAGGAGCAGGTCAGAATCTGGCACTGCTGCTTGGTGGCACAGCCAGCAGGGGTAGACTTCTTTCTGTGGTAGACTTCTCTCTCTGGGACTTTCACCAAGCTTGACCATCAGCTGCCCCACCACCCTGAGCAGGGATTTCACCAGCTCACGCTTCCCACCACTGCCCCACCAGCCCTTGCACTGCCTCTCACTGCGCCCACCATCCATGTCCCCAGCTCACTTGGGAGCCTTCTCTGGCTCTGCTTGTCTAGGGGCTGCTCCTGGCTCCATCCCTACCTGCTCTGGTTGGGGATGATGCCCTTTTCCTGCTCCTGGAGGTCCCTGCCCATGCGCACAGCCAGCCAGCTCCCCAGCCTGCCCCGGTACATGGTGTCCAGCACGTGGAACACGTCCCCACGGACAAAGCTGAGCCCTGACGGCGTATCCTTCTCAAAGTCAAAATGTGTCCGGATGTAGAACGAGTCACCCACATTGGACGAGATCATCTTCCTGTAAACTGAAGCCCAGAGCAAGAGGGACCATCAGGGGAAGAGGTGGCTGAGGAAGAAGATGCTGGAGAGATTTGGGAAGGCACTAGGCTGGCTGGGAGGCTCCACAGCAGTCCTTGCTGCTAAGGAGAGTATTGGGGACACCTTTTCCTCCCGTGGCACTCTCAGGCATGCTGGGGACAGTAGGACTTGAGTCCCCAGTATATACTGGCCTCTCCAGGCCGAGCCACGGCGCCAGAAAGCCCCTGTGCTCCAGGAAGCCGAGGCACAAACAAGGCTGGGATGGTCTTGTCTCCTCCCATCAGCTCTCTGCAGGAGGAGGAGGGGGGAAGAAGGACCACCCTGCAGGGACGGGTAGGGCCATGGCAAGTCCAGCAAGTCTGATGCTTGCCCAGAAGAGACAGAGGATGGAGACGCACAAGCCCAGGATGAGCCTGGTCACCACTCACTGTCCTGCTTGCTCTGAATCCGCAGCGTGACCTCCTCGCCCGGGGGCAGGGCCATGAGATATTCCACAGCCTCCTCACGGGTCAGGTTCTGGAAGCTGGTGTCATTCACCTGCCACAGAAAAGCACTTGGACGTGGTCCTGCCAGCAGGACAGAGGGCATGGGCATGGGCACCAGCACCAGCAGGGGACCCAGGGACAGCAGCACCAGGAGAGGGAACGGCCACCCTGGAGGTGATACCCTGGGGACATGTCGGACCCAAAACGGCTGGGGCCAGTCCAGGCGCCGCAGCGCGTGAAGCACTTTCAGCCTGGGATACCTGCAGGATCTGGTCACCTTCCTGAACGCCCTGGCTGTCAGCCAGGCTCCCCTCCTGCACGCTCGACACGAAGATGCCCACGTCGTTCCCGCCCGTGAGCCGCAGCCCCACGCTCTGGGCCTTCACGAACCGCACCGCCCTGGGGCTGGCGCTGCACCTGCCAGGGCAAGTGCAGTCAGCCCAGTGTCGTGCCCAGGGGACGTGCAAGGACAGGACAGGGGCGCTGAACCTGTCACCCAACCCCGTGACACGGCAGCGCTCATGCCCCCCAGCCATCCCCTGCTCTTGCAGACATACCCATCCCTGTGGGCAGCTCGGGCAGTGGGGCTGCTCTGGGGGCTGTGGCCATCCCCCTCCACGGCTTGCAGAAGGTCTGCAGGAAGGAGAGCTTGTCCAGGAGCAGGTACAGACTCTGCCAGGGCTTTGGGCAGTGGAGATGCACAGGAGCCTGGAGCCCCCTCAGTGCTCCACTCACCTGGGCCGTGAGCATCAGCTACAGTGACCTCAGCCACAGACTCCCTGTTCAGTCGCCTCCTCTCCCTGGAACAAGGTTGAGCAGGATTTAGGCAGAGCACATGGGCAGTGCAGACAGAAGAGCAAGCTGGGAACAGCAGCAGCACCTCCAGGGATATTAGCTTAGGAATGGGGAACCAGCATCCCCAGACAGGTGGAGAACAGAGCAGGATCTGCCTGGGGACAGAGGGGCTCATGGGGACAGTGTGGGCCTTACAGTGAATTTGTCCTGGCAGCAGCTGGAGCTCGTGGGGAGGCCTCTGGAGATGCTGGATGGGACAGCTCAGAGTCGATGTCTGAGATATCTGCAGCCAAAGGAGGGGAGATGCATCAGTGCCATGCAGCCCCTGTGCAGTGTCTGACCCTGGCTCTGCCCCCGTGTCTCTCACCGTCCATCCGAGAGCTGTCACTCTGGCTGTCAACATCAGGGATGCTGACCAGGAACTGCCGGTGGTCACGGAGGATGAGCAAGGTCAGGATCCCCTCTGTCTGCTCAATGAGCTGCTGGGTTTCAGCCAAGGACATGTCCTGGCTGGCTACCCCATTGATCTGGAGGGGCAGAGTGGGAAGCCTTATGGCACCTGCTCCTGGGAAAGCCACCCCCAGGAACACCCCACTGCCGTTTTCCTGGTCCCTTCCCAGCCCCTCCAGCCCAGCCCCAGATCCTGCAGCTTCACCTATTCTGTGTCCCTCTTCCTGGCTGCTTCCCAGTGTGACCCCATTCTGTACAGAGGGAACATTAGCATGGCTCATTAGCACCCACTTCCACTCACCTAGAGTTCTGCCCAGAGGCAGGATTGCAGACCCCTCAGACACCTGAAGCTCAGTTTTCCTTTGCCCTGGGCCCAGCACCATCCTTCCATGCCCTGACCTGGTGCAGGGAGTCAGGCCCAAAGCAGGCCCCAGGGCTGGGATCTCCCTGAGTGGTAGCTGCTTTTCCCAACAGACTGTGGGATGTAATCCCTTCTGTTTACCCCAGAGTCACTTTGGCACCGGTTCCCAGCAGCCACGGGTCTGCCTGGCCTAGGTGTGCAAACAAAGGCTCTCCCTCCCTTCTACTTCCTCCTCCTCAAATACTTAAAGCATCGTTTTATTTGACAAACACTGTCACTGTTATCCAGTGGGGACACGGACACACAGTGAGGGACCACACACTGTGGGGACAGTGGGGTGGACATGACCCCACTGTGACAGCAGGACATGCCACCAGCCCTGGCAGCAGGGAGCTGGGCTGAGAGCCCCTGCAGGGTCCCTGGGACCCCAGGGGGGCTGGGGCAGGGAGTAGGCACAGACAGAACTGCCTCCTGCACAGCCATGGCTGGGTCCTGCAGGGACACCAGGCAGGACAAGCCCTCCAAAGAGGGGCAGATGCAACCCCCAGTGAGTGCCCTGCACCCCAGGGCCCCCCTACCTTCAGGATGAGGTCTCCCTCCTGCAAGGAGTTGTCCTTGGCCGCCAGTCCGCTCTCCACTATGTGCTTGATGAAGAGCTGACTGCCCAGCTTCACACCATACTCTGCACCAAAGAGAGCCAGAGCAGAGGTAGCAGAGTCGGGCAGATGCAAGACCCTCTCAAGGTCCCTTGGCACCAATGCCACAAGCCCCAACTTCCCTTGGGGTAGTGGCAAGCCCCACAAAGCTGAGCTCTCTATTCCCCAGCTAAGGGCAGGTTTAGTGCACCCAGCATGGCAGGCACTGTCCCTTTGCTGCAGGCAGGCCCTGGCACCCACCCAGCTATCATTGCCTCCCTAGAGGAAGGCATGGCCAAAAATCAGGCAACGAGACCCAGGGACAGCAGGAGCAGGAGGGCCTCACCTTCACTCTGCTTCTGCTTCACCAGGACTGACTTGATAGGCTTCATTGGCACATCCTGGCGGGGCAGCCGCTTGAAGCCCGACACCAGGGCCAGCCCGTTGGTGTCCCCGTCCTGGCCGAAGGCGTTGGCAGAGCCACGCCGGCCGTGGCCCCTCCGATCTGAGCTACTCTGCATCCAGGGGCTGCCGTCCTGGCTCCGCCTCCGGCTCCGCGACACCGGCTTGTGGTGGCGACGGTCATCGCGGGGGTGACCAGAGCTCCTCTCGCTGGAGGAGTCCCCGTCGTAGCCCTGGCTGTGATCCAGGTCGTCCCGGGAGCGGTGCAGCCTGCGGTCCTCATCTGAGTCGTAGTGCCGGGGCACAGCAGGAGACCCAGGGCTGCTCTTGCTCACAGGAAGGTGAATCTTCTTCGGTCTTTTCAGCGTCTGCAGGTGCAAGGTGAGCAGGAGAGGATGGTGGATACAGCTGTCTCTGCCAGGAGATGTCCCAGCAGCAACCCCCAAGCCCCAAACTGCGGGCATGTGTGGACAGGGGATCTGGGATGGGGCCAGGCACAGCGTGAGCATGATGCCAGCCCCATCCCAGCACAGGGCACACTCACAATGTTGGCGATCTTGCCACAGGTTTTAAGTGTCTGGATGGCGACGGAGGACGGGACGTTCTCCATCGAAAGGCCATTCACCATCACGATGTGATCCTTCCTCCTGGCAGGGAAAATGCAGCTGTGACTCTGCCCCAGGCACAGCTCCCAGCCTGGAGAGCCGATGGGGTGCTGAGTGATCCCATTCCCCGCAGGAGCAATTCTCCACCCTTCCCACCCTGCTGGCAGCGAGCACCCCCTAAGCCCCACGCACTCACTGGAGCTGACCCATGGCCGGTCCCCCGGGCACCACGTCTGAAACAAACACTGCTGTGTCCCCAGTTGTCCTGTTGGGGCGGTCACGGCCTCCAGAGACAGCAAATCCAAAGCCCCGGTGAGGGTCCTGTTGGGTGTGGGTGGAAGGGGGGTCAGGCAGAGCTGACCCCACAGACCCCATCCCCTTCCACAGCGGGGCCACTGCAGGCAGCACTCACCCTGCTCAGTGTCACTGTGTGCTGCTCCCAGATCACCATCTCCTCCATGGTGGGCACCCACCAGCACAAGCTGGGGACAGGGACAGTGGCAGCCGGACGGCCGGGGGGCTCGGACCGGCTCCGGCTCCTCTTTGCAGCTGCTGGCCCCTTCCTCAATCCAACATCAGGCTGCAACAAAGAGCAGCAAAACTGAGCCATGAGCACCAGGGGCTGTGAGGCTGCAGGGGACAGAGCCCCTCGGTGCCAGGCACTGGCACTGGCAGCTGTGTCACACCCCAGCTCACCCTGCACGGCTCCGCAGCCAGAGCTGCCTCTGTGCACCATGAAAACCCCCTGGGGGTCCAGCTCCATCCCCTCAGACACGTGTCCAAAGAAGGGGAGGGCAAAGCAGGGCAAGGACAGGACTCATCTCCATAGCTGGTGGTCTGACTCTGCTCTGTCCCCCTGGAGCTGGCAGACCTTGGGCTCCTGGTCTGGATGGTGTTTCAGTGCCTGTGTACCCACTCCGGGCTCCAGCAGCTCTGCCAGCTCTTTTGGTAGCACCACTGCCCCAGTTTCACCATTTGGTTTCCCTGGGCTTCCCCCAAATCCAATGTTTTCCACCTAAGGCAGATGAGCCTGACTGACAGAACAATGTCCCTTTGAGGCTGAAACTCCTGGGGTGGGCCCAGGGATCTCCACTCCTCGGCTCCTGACTCCCTAGAGGGAGTGTCAGCATGAACCCAGACAGACATGGGTTCCCCACAATGGTGGGAGACAACAGGAGCAGAGCCTCCCACCAGTTCCCATGGGGTGGGGCAGGGACAGGCCACTTTGATCAGGGCCTCACAGAATCATCAAGGCAGGAAGATGCCTTCAAGATCATCAAATCCAACTGGCACTCCAACACCACCACAATCACCCCTACACCATGTCCCCAAACAGCCACATCCATAAGCCTCTTGAATGCTTCCAGGGATGATGATTCCAGCACCTTCCTGGGCAACTTAATCCATTGCCTGACCAGTGAAAAAAATTATCTAGTATCCAATCTGAACCTCCGTTGGTGCAGCTTGAGGCCATTCCCTCTGGTCCTGACACTTGACAGAAGAAGCTGATCCCCACCTCACTACAATCTCCTTTTGGGAGCTGTAGAGAGCAGTGAGGTCCCCTGAGCACCCTTCTCCAAGCTAAGCACCCCCAGTTCCCATGGCACCACATGGCCGTGGTGTCCCAGGGCTCTGGAGTGGCTGTGCCAGGGCTGTGCTCATTCCTAACTGCCTCCCAACGAAGATCAGCCACCCTCAAGCCCAGCCAGCAACGCCCACATTGGTGCCACAGGGAGCTCCAAATCTCCACAAGCCCTTTGGGAACTGGCCATGGGGCAGCTTTGGTGGGACACAGACACCTCGTGGGCAATGCTGGGGTGATGCCACACCAGGGATCTGGCAGTGGGCAGCCAGCCATGGGCAGGGGATGCAGCTCAGCCCTGGCACAAGGACATCCCCTGGGCAGCCCTGGCTGGTGCAGTGCTGAGGCAGCTGGCCCCAAAATGAGACCAGCCCGAGCCCCTGAAACAAGACCCAGCTCACTGCAGCCCTGCAGAAGGCTGGGGGAGGCCTGGGGTAATCATTCACCCGACAGCCACGGGTGTGGAGGGCAGAGTCCCCTCTGCGTCACCGAAACCAGCCCAGGGACACGTGGGACAGGGGTACTGGGGCGGGGCAGGACCCCGGCATGGCAGCACCCTCTGCCCTGATAATAAACAGGAACTCCCAGTGTGGCATTGAGGTGCTTCCAGCTCTGCCACCCGTGTTGCTTGTGCCCTTTGGGCACCTGCAAGCGACATGGTGCGAGCTACAGGTCCAAGAGACACCAACTTGGAGCAGGCAGATCATCCTTCTCCCTAGGGTGGTGACATGTGCCGTGCCAGAGCCACCCCTGATGCCACCCAACACAGCCCCTCACTGTCCCCAGCTGGCTGCCACTACAGTCCCAAACCGTGGTGCCACGAACTTGCATTCCACTGCTGCCCATTGCTCTCCGCAGGCAGTGCTTGGGGCAGCACGGGGATGGCAGCAGCTCCGGTGGCACGGGCAGCGTGCCCGCGGTGCCTGTCCCCGTCCCCAGTCTCCCCCCGAGGTCTGGCGTGGGGCCTGCAGCAGCCGAAGGCCGAGGCTGGCAGCAGGAGGAGCCGGCTCAGCCGGTTTCCGACAGAAACCAGCGCGCACCTGGAATGGCCCCGCAGGGAGAGGCAGTATCTGGGCAGAGCTGACCACGGCCCAGCCCGACACACCCAGCGCCGGGCACCGGCGGCACTGGGAGCCCCACACACGTACCTGGCAGCGCCTCCCAGGCTTCTGAAGCTAAACACAGCCCAGATGTGCTGGGACAGCTTCATCCCACGGCCAGGTCCCCAGCTCGGGGCTGTGCCTGCCCCCGGGTGACACCACCAAAAACGCTCACCATGGGGACAGCAACGAGTCGGGGGGTCATTTATTGGGAAGAGACACACACTGTCCACCCCAGCCGTGCACACAGCCAACCCCCCCACCCATAATGTTTCCCAACCTCCCTCCCCCCTCATCCTGACCACCTCAAAGCCTTCCGGGGATCGGCGAGGTCCCTGCTCTCAGCCAGTGCTGCAAAACCACTCGTCCCTTGTCTGGTCCTGGCCGCGCAGCGCTGAAGTCCCGGATCCCACCAGAGGCTGCTCTACCCCAACCCCAGCCCCACACAAAGAGCGTTGAGCTGATCCCGACCCCCTGCTCTGGGAAAAGGTGTCTGGAAGGGCTGCTCCGGACCGAGTGTAAATCAGCAGCGGAGAGGCACGTCCTCCAGCGCTGGGGCGTGGAGCTCTGATCCTCCGGGGTATGCCCCTGCTACGGGACAGAGCTCCAGAAGGGTCACTAGGTCCTGGAGCCACCCAGAGAGGGACAAAGCACGGCCGGTTCCCCAGGTGAAAGCACGGCTGAAAGCCAGAAAGCACAGCCGACAGATCCCGGGGGACAGAATTAGGCACTCACCGAGCCTGGGATCCGACCAGGAAGGAGCTGAGCTCCCGGGCTGGTGGCAGTGGTGTCACTCCAGGGTGCCTTGCGTAACCCTTTGTGGCCCAGACTCTGCCTGCAGCGGGGAAGGAGCAGGAAGGGGGTTCCGGGGCAGCTTCCCGGGCACAGCAGGTCTCCCGGAGGGTGTCTCTGGTGTCCTCCACCGTGATGGAGGATGTCCTCCACCCGCATCCATCGCCCTCCCAGCGCTGCCCCAGGACAGGCTCACAGGACACTGGCGGTGCCTGTAGATAGGGGTTCCTCCCCCCAATCCTTGCCCTGTCCAGGGAAGCGATGGGACTCTGCCCCAGACTCCCAAACCCTCCCAGCGTTACCCACTGTCCCAAGAGGGGACAGACACGGGGCCAGCCTGGGGATCCCTGTCCTGGGAGGTGTGGGAGAAGCTGGTGATGGCTGCTGCCCCCTCGCCTCCCCTTCCCCTGCCCCTGTCCGCACCTGAGGACCAGGTCCCCGTCATCCCTCGTCCCGCGGGGCCGCTTTCCGGCGGTAACAGCGATCAGGTCCACGCCGCGGGTCTCCACCTCCCGCCGGGGCCGGTACCGCTCCCAGCCCAGCGCCGAGGCGGCGTGGGGGGACCAGTTTCTGTGGAAGCCCCCGGCCCGCAGCCGCCACCCCGGGGCCGGGGCCATGCCGCCGCCCGCCCCTCCGCTCGCTCCTCGGCACCGGCTGCTCCCGGCCGAGCCCCGCGGGGAGCCTGGAGCAGCTCCCGCCGCTCCCCAGGACCAGCCGCAGCCGGGAGCCCCTGCGGCGGGGGCCGGCGCCGCCGAGCAGCATCATTAGTGCCGGTGGCTCCAGCGTTGCCTCCCAGCCCCGGCTTCGCATCCGGGACACGCGTGGCCCCGGGGCTCCGAGAACCGGCGGGGCCGGCCCGGGCTGACCCGCTCCCCGGGGCTGACCCGGGCCGGGCGGCGCCACTAGATGGTGCCGCGGGGTCGGGAGGAGCTGAGACCCGGCCCGGACTGGGAACCGACGGCGCTGAACGGCGCCGGGGCCGAGCAGGGGGAAAGCAGCATGTCCGGGTCCCGGTGCACGGCAGGCCCGGTCCAGCCCGGTAGATTCTGCGGCTACCGGGAGCTCTCGAAGACGGGAAGGGGGGGCGGGTAGGCGGCGCCCGGGACCGGGGAGGCTCCGGGAGGGTCCCGGTGCAGCGGGGGCAGGACGGTGGGAACCGAGCCGCGACGGGACGGGGGCGCGCGCTGCGCCGTGCAGGCCACGCCCCCGAGCCCCGCCCCCCGGAGCCCCGCCCCCGCTGCCATGGGCACCCACAGGCCGCGCCCCCGCTGCCATGGGCACCCACAGACCACGCCCCCCATTGCCGTGGGCACCCACAGACCACGCCCCCGCTGCCGTGGGCACCCACAGGCCACGCCCCCATTGCCGTGGGCACCCACAGGCCACGCCCCCGCTGCCGTGGGCACCCACAGGCCACGCCCCCATTGCCGTGGGCACCCACAGACCACGCCCCCACTGCCATGGCGCCCGGCGGACTCCCCGCCCCCGGCAGCCCCGCCTTCACTGCCATGGCAACTGGCCGACAGGCCCCGCCCCAGCGGAGCCCCGCCCCGGTGCCATGGCGACCGCAAGCTCCGCCCCCCGACCCTGTGTTTTCCTCTCCACCCGAGGTGTTGCGGCCGCCGCGCCGTGAGGGACCGGGGGGAGTTGCTGCGGCCTTCCTTATCCCTCCGCCCCCTCCGTCAAATCCCACAGCCCGTCGGTTATCGCGACAGCCCTCTGCTGCATCGCAATTAACTCCGGCGGAAAAGCCCCGCTGTGCTTCCGGCACTGTTCGGGGCGTGTCTGGCCGCGGCGCCACCCGCGTTCTATGGTCCGCGGCGCTCCCAGGGTCCCCCGCGCCGCGGCCGGTACCCGGGAGGAGCGCGGCGGCGGGCGCTGGCCTGTCCGGGGCCTGTCTCGCCCCGGGGCTGCGCCTGCCCGCGGCCGCCATGGAGCTGGAGGTGCCTGAGGAGGCGGAGGGCTCGGCCGCGGCCAGTGCCGGTGCCATCACTTCGGAGACCGGCTTAGGGGGACCGGACTCGTCAGGAGGTAACGCGCCGCGAGCACCGGGGAGCGCCCCTGGCTGTCCCCCACCCGGCCGGGCCCCGGCGTGTCACCGTCTCCCGCCGGCTCGCAGTGGTTCAGCCCAGCCGGGCCGGGTCCCCCCGCGGGGCCCTCGGAGTGGTTCGGTCCAGCGCCCCCCCTCCCCGGAGTGCGCCCCCCCCTCGGCGTGGTCCCGTCCAGCTGCTGCTTCCCTTCTCCCCCGGCCCCGGGATGGTTCCGCCCCCGGCACGGGATCCCGGGACGCCGGGGGACACCGGGGGACACCGGGATGGGGCTCCCCCGTCTCTCCCCTCGGCAGTCTCGGAGCCGCGAGGGGCAGCGGCGACGCCTGGACCACCGTGCGGGCCACAGCCGCCCACCTCCGGCACTGCTCCCAGCCGCGGAACCGAGCCCGGCTGGGCCTGGAAGGCCGTGGCGGGGCCATCCTGCTCGGTCCCTTCTCGGGGGTCGCTCCCCGGAGATCCCAGGGTCGGGGCGGAGGGGTTGCTCGGGGGCGCCGGGCAGACCCTGCAGCGGGGCCGGGGGGCTTTGCCGCCGGCCGGGGTCCCTCCCTGTTTGTCAGGGCCCAGAACGAGCCCGAGCCCGGCAGCGGCATTGGCAGAAGGTTTGGGGTTCCTGAGTGGCAGGATGGATCCATGGGGCTGTGCTTATGCACCTGCCCCCGCCTCCGCTGCTGCCTAATTATTTCTAGTTCATTAACAGCCTCAGGATTGCTGGCTGAGCCGTGCTCGTGATGCTCAGCCCCGCTGCTGCTGGCCTGCCGGAGTCCAGGGTGCTCAGGGTTTGGCTGTGTGATGACAGCGATCTTCTGTGGTCAGGCCTTTAAATGAGCATCGTTAGATCTCCTGAGAACCAGCTAATTACAGTGGAAGCTGTGCTCGTTTCGCCGATGTCATCTGCTGTGCCGGGGCGTGGGTGTCGTGTGTAACTTTGGGTAAGGTGCCGAGGTTTAGCTGAGGGAAGCCATCCCCAGCTCTCCTGCTGCAGTTCCTGGTGCTGCAAAGAAATGCAGGGGCTGGCAGCCTGCAGCCTGCCTTCCCAAGGCTGCTTGCTGTGCTCCCACACACCCTTGGACCTCTTTTTGGGAGTGTTCTTCCAGCACAGGCAGAGGTGGCAGGTGATGCCAAGGGGAGAGAACCTCTTGCTGGTCAGAGCCACAGAACGGTTTGGTCTGGAAGAGACCTTAAAGCTCATCTTGTTCCACCGTTGTGCCATGGGGAGGGACACCAATGAACAATTAAAATATCATTTATCCTTCTGATTTCTCTGTCACATATCTTGTTTTTTGAGGAGGGCAGAGGGCTGTTGCTCCAAACTAGGCAACGTGTCTGTGGAGAATTGCTCAGGAAGGGTATATGCAGGAAGCATGTATTTTTCCTGTTCCATGAGCAAGTAAATCTGAATTTATGAACCTGTAGGCTGTCTTACCTTATGCTGATAGTAAAAAAGATGAAACAGAGCCAGTAATCTCACCGATGCTTTGATTTCTCAAGTCAAGTTGCTTACTCCTCACTTGGGTAGTGTCCAAATTGTGTCACTTGGCCTCAGCTGCTCTTGCAGCTGGAGCTCCTGGGGGCTGGGGACAACATGCACAGCAGCAAATGAGTTTTTGCTGGAGAAGAGTAAGCCCTGGGGGATGGAGGTGGCCTTTGATGGGCTGTGGGAAGGCATGGCTGCACCCACACAGGGTAGGCTGTGCTGCAGGTCTGGGGCTGTCACTGCTCCATGATCTGAACTGGGTGACAAATCTCCATGACCCTGGTGCCTTTGCTGCTGTGTGGAGGTGTTGAAGTGCCCATGACCCACCTACACAGGTGCTTCGTGCTGCTCATTGTGCTCATTGCTCTGCACGTGCTGTCACCAGCGTGGCTGAAACTGCTGCCTGGCTCATGGCTGAATAGAGTGCTGTGCTCTGCCTGAGCAACCTGGCAGGGTGAATCCAGACCAGCACAGACCCTCCCAAACCCTCAGCAATTACAGAAAAATTGCCAGTTAGTCTGGTACAGGAGTAAAAGTGCACAGAGAAGGGCTGGAAGTTGGGAAGGCCTTGACAGTGGGTTGACTTAAGTTACAGAGTGTTCTAAAGAGAACTTTTGGAAATCTCATGCTTTGAGGGAGAAAATCTTGCTCATTGCCAGCAGCAGGGCTCATTCATGAACACACAGGCCCAATTTGTCCCTTCCTGAGACCTTGGCTTCAAAGTTTTAAGAAGTTTTGTGACCAACTAGTTGTAAGGGAGTTTCAGAAATCTAATTGGTGCAGATGCTGGCTGTACCTTCTCCCTGAATCTGTACCAATCTGTCCCTCAAGCCATGGGGAGAGACTGCAGGGAGTGTAAGGGGCTGTTCCAGGGTTCTGGTGAGCTGTGGGCAGGAGCAGAGATGGTGGGAGGAGGTACAGTGCTGTGGGGTGACAGGTGAGTACTGGGCTTCTTTAGGCTGGGGCTACCCTGATCCCAGGGATGGTCAGGTAAGCAAATGGTGCATCACCATTCCTCTAGCCAGGTGCAGTCTGGAAACACAGGGTCTGGAAACTTTTTATTCAAGGGTGGTTGAGTTATTGGAGAGCTGTTACTACAAAAGAACTGGCATTGTCCAAGTGTTGGGCAGCAGAACTGGCCTCCACCATCTGCTTTCTGAAGTGGGAAATTTAAAGTCTAATAGGGAAATAGAGTTGGTATTAGATTTATTTCTGTTAGTCAGGTGTCCTATTACACAGGTTGCAGTCTGCCCATCACTTAGGGTCCAGAGCTGGAGCAGAAGCCTCTTCAAGGCTGTTCTTCAAGGCTGGATTCTAATGCTTTAGAGAGCTGATATGATTTAACAAGGTTTTACACTTGTGTTGGACAGCTGTCTTGACCTCTGGCTGAAGGAGCAAAATTAAGATCCCAGCCCCAGCCAGGTGTGCTGTGTGCTGGTGGCACCTGTGTGGCTGTCTCCAAAAAGCACTGGGAGAGCATTGATTGCAGCAGCCCAGGAACAGTATTGCAGCTCTTCCCTCTTAGCAGTGATAACTTTGAAGTGACTTTTGAAGGGTTGCTGGAAGCAATTTTTTCAGTGAGCAGATTAGAGATAAGAGAAGAATTCCACCCTGTGGGGCATAAGCAGTTCAATTCATACCAACTTGATGGAGAGGGGAAATTGAAGAGAGCTTATCAGCTTGAGGAAAAATCAAATGTAAACATCATCCCCAGCATGATTATGGTTCACAGCTTAGTTGGATGTCACATGCCTCGGTGGCGTGAAGTGGTGCTGGCGAGGATGATTACAGAGGGAGTCAGCCAGGCAGGAACAGGCACAAAAACACCCCTCGCCTTGAACTCTTAAAGACCCTGCAGTTACTTCACAGTCAATAAGTCACAGCTCAGCTGCAAGGAAGGAGGAAGGCAATGAAAATAGAATTCAGGCTGCTCTGGCAAATTAATTGTTCTTTAAGATATGAATTGGCTGGAAGCAGGCAGGGAATGCTGGGAGCTGGGAAGGGCAGTGGGCACTGCCCAAAGGGTCTGAGCCCACCTGTATCGGTGTCAGGGCAGGCTGGAGATGAGTCCCTGAGAACACACAGAGTGGGGAATGATTAGTCTCGTTTTCATTAACCAGCATTTGGCATTGACCTGTGTATAACAGCCCATTGCAGCACTGCTGGGGCCAAGGCTGGCAGAGCTGCCACTGCCTCATCCCACTTGGGAGGCACATGGGCCTCTCTGGACAAGCTCCTCAGGGAATGACCTAAGTGGATTCAGTATGAACAGTGTATAATTTGGAACTATTATTGAAGTGATTCATTGACATGACCATTATGGGCTCTTGCCAGATGCACAATCTTAATAAATATGGTTTTCCCATATAAGGTGGTTATAGCCTGAAAAGCAGCAGCGGGAATTCCAGCACTTTCTTCCTTCATGGACACATGTTTCAGTTAGCACCAGTTGACTCCAGAAATAGCCCTGCCATGGCTGTGTGATACCCTGACAAAGACTTGAGAACTCTTCTCATCACTCTCTGCTTCAGTTTTGTCAGTATTTGATTATTCCCATCCATCCTTTAGGGCTGTTAAGTATATTCCAATGTGCCATAATTAATCTCTGGAGGCCTGGCAGGTTCCTCACTCCCAACATGGATGCAGTAATCTGTGCTTGCTGGGACCTACTGGTATGAGATCTGTTCATCTGTGTGTGTGGGAGCTGTAGGTGTTATGTGGGGGTCATTAACTTGTGATTCAAAAAGCAGAAATCACTGCACCTTTTGCACTGCACTGGGAAATGTCAGAAGCAGAGTGGGAGGGGGAAATGTTTGCTAATCCCAGTGCAAGGAGGGATGGCTTTGTTTAGGTGGAAGTGACTGCTGAATGCTCCCATCCACAGCTTGGGGAGGGAGCTGCTGGCCTTGTCGTTGGCAGGAGATGCTCCCTCTGGCATTCTCGCTGCAGGAAAGTGGGAGCCAAGGCACGTCCTGCTTTCCCCAGGTAGTCTGATCCCATGGGAGCCTCTCACAGATCTCCCCCGAGTCCCAGGGATGGCAGTGGGGGCAGCAGGTATTAGAGCAGACTGCCAGTTTCGGGACACGCTCTCTGATTTAACACAGAGGCCTTGGCACCTTCATTTCTCCAAGATGCTTATGTTGGGAGAGAAGTGACTCAGAATGTTAGAATGAAAGGATTATTTGGGTAAGAAGGGACCATCTCATTCCAACCCTCTGCTATGGGCAGGGACATCTTCACTAGACCAGGGTGCTCCAAGTCCCATCCAGATTGGCCTTGAATAGTTGCAGTACAAGATCTCTGATAGTCCCCCTTGATTTGTTTGGTAACCCAGTGATAGTGTTGCTGTCCTTCACCCATCTCCCAGGCCTACCAGCTGGGTCACCTCATGAATGTGCTCAGCAACATCATTTTTTATTCACATCAGGCTGATTGTCTGATTATGTCTGTGGGACCAGGCAGAAACATTGTGCAAACTAGGTGCAAAGCCCTAGTTGTTTGGTGTGGGTTCCCTGTAAGTATTTACTGTTAGGTAGATAGACATACCTCTGTAGTATTGCACAGTTTCTAAATCCATGATGAGTGCACGAACACAAAGTAGAAAAGTACTGTTGTGTTCTGTAAGTCTTTGGCAAAGCAGAATTCCTGGCCAGGCATGGTCTGGATGTGTGCTGCTGGCTGGGGGTGCCTGTGCAGCCACTTGTGGTTTCATTTAATTCTGGGATGAGGACACACACCATGCTGAACCCCTGCTGCCAGCTGTTCTGCCGTGGGAATGCACTCACAGACAGGAAAAGACATGAGCACAGCAGAGAGAGAAATCAAGGCACTGCAAAGGCCTGAAAGCCAAAGCCTGTTCAATGCTGAAATGAAGCAAAAGCACAAGGAGGAAGAGGATCAGGTAAAAAACCAGACTTGTGGGCTTAGTCTTGATTCCCATCAGCAGAGCCCAGCACTGCTCACCTGCCTGCCTGGGGAGCCTGTGCCGAAGGAAAAGCAGCTGCTGGCTCTCCCAGGCTCTCCACCTACTCTGGGGAGAAGTCACAGACTCAGGGTGTGCACAGCTGCCTGGCCCCTCCAAGAGCCCTGCACGAGGCTGTGATCGATGTTGGGGCTTTTCCTTCTTAGGGAGGTCTTTGAAATACTCGGCTCCTAAGCAGCCTGGCCCTTGTTTGACTTTTTCAGTGATGCCAATAGCTGGGTTAACCTCCAGATTTTCTGGAAAGCATTTTTTGTAATTAAAAAGCTAAAAGTGATTAGAGCAGCTTTTCTGTTACTTTGTCTCCTCACCCACATATTTAGCAGAAAATGCTGTCAACCCCTAATTAGGTGTCGTGGTCTTCCATGTTGTGTTCTTGTGGCTTCCCAAGCTTACATGTGGGTTTTGGCACTGGCTTGTGGTGAATTACCAGGCTGAGTCAGAGGACACTCTGTGGTGGAGAGGAAATCTGAAGCTGCCAGTGTGCTGGGCTGTCCCAGTGTTCCCAGCCCTGCCCATGCAGCTGATCATCACAAAATGTGTCACAGTAAGCCATGCTTCTGTCTCACAGCTCTGGGGGGAGGCTGCAAGTCCCTTTGCTTCTCTTCCAGCTTTCTTTGAAAGCTGTAGGCTTTCAGCTACAGCAAGCCCTACTGCTCTTTCCTAATTCTATCAAAAAAAATACACATGTGTACAGCTAGGGAGACAGTGTGTGATGTGAAGGGCTCTCTTAAATATTTACTGAAACACAGAAGCAGGCTGGAATAATCTACATGTGCAGAAGAGCTGTGTTCTTTTATAGCATAGAACTGGCATGTTCTTTACAGTTGCACCTCTGGCAGATGCCTATGAGAAGTGCTGTCCCTGTGGATAAATGCTTGACTGTGGACTTGGAGTTGCAGGGAGCAAACTTTGCTGTGTCCAACCACTGCCTGTGCAGTTTGTATTTAATGTGAGGAGTGTAAACGTTTTGCAGACTGATCAAGGGGGCCAGTCCTCATCTGCTTTGTAATCAGCAGAATCTGCATGTTCTCTTTGCAGAAATTACTACTAGAGAGGGTGGGGAAGACTTCCTGGGAGAAAAGAGAAGTTGTAAACCAGCTGTTTGCCTTCATCCTTGAAGACCTGCTTGTTGCACGAGGAGTGTTTGAAAGGCAAGGGCCCACATTCCAGGGGCACAACTATAGCTGCTCCTGGTGCCGAGGCACTCCTTGATCCAGGAAAGGGAACCAGGTCATGGCCTGGGGTTTGTCACAAGACCAGCCTGGGCAGATCCACGTCCATGACTGAAAGGGCCTGGAGATTAGCTGAGCATGGGAACAGCACAGGCAGCAACTCCTGTCTTTGTTCTGGGTGAAACAGCTCAGTCTCCTGAACTGGGAGGAATTAATGGATTACAAGATGAGGGCAGCTTTGCCTTGTTTGTGGTCATTAAAACACAGCAGCTCTGCTGGGATGGTGCCACTGCCGCCGTGTCTGGTGGGGAGCTCAGTCACACTGGTCAGACTCCACAGAGCTCAAATGCTGCTTTTTGCTTTGCTGCATGATGTTCCACCTCTCCCAGCCAGGGGAATGAGCTTTGGTTCAGCTTCTGCCATGTGCTCTGGCTGCCACTGTTAAAGCTTTCCTGCTTCTGCTCTCCTGTGGGAGTTCTTGCATGGGTCTTGGTAGCTCCTGCAAAATGAGTTTTTGTGCTCTGAGGGCCTGTTTAGGCACAGCAGCTGTTAACTCTTGATTTAAACTCAGTAATGCTTTTTTCGGACAAAGCTCTGTCAAACTGCTGACTCTTCACATTCAAGCTGTCTGCGTTCCTGTACCATGGCAGACACCTCCTAATTTCTTTTCCAGAAGATCTGGTAGTGCTTTGACCTCAGCCATCTCCTAGAGGAAATGCAGCTCACCAGAGGAAGGGAGTGCTGGGCTGGGAGCCAGTCAGGCCTCTACTCCTTTCCTGAATTTAGTAAATCAGAGTAATTCCCCAGCTGTTTTGTGGTTATTTTCCATAGGGGCCAGGGACCTGAGTTCACAGTCATTCAGCAGGGCTAGTGTTGTAAGCCTGTCTTTACTGTGACACGAACTTTGGGCACATCAGGATGCTGCCCTTCAAAACGGGTGTCTTGGATGTGTCAGATTGTGCTGGTGACCACGTTTTGCTTCTGCAAGTGTAGAATTAGTCAAGATGGTTTTGCCTGCTCATTTGCTGCCTGACAAGATGTTGTTTAAATTGCTGGTTAGACTTTTCTTTCCCTTGGAATTTGCTGTTCTCAGTTGCTGCTTTATATTCTGTTACCCCAAGTAAGTGAAGGTCCAGATTTCCAGTGGCAGACAACCACTGAGACTGGTGAGGTGCAACCTGGTGGAGTTGAGGACTGACACAGAGACATCTGTCATCTCCATTGAAAGAGCATTGTTTGCAAAGTCATCTCTTGGGAGTTCCAGCTTGATGCCCAAACTTGCTTTCTGCCTCCCTGGTTAAGGTGAGGTTCCCCCCACCTGGGCAGAGGGTCTTGCCAACCCTATGTGGGACAGGAAGGCCAGGGAGGAATGAGGTAGGTAGAATAAAAGCAACTCTCCTCTATATTTAAAGCAGGAGTAATGTAGGTCACCTTAATTGAGCTCCCTCCTCCCTTTCCTGTGGATGGGAGAACGTGTGCTGCAGGGTGATGGTGAGGGGGGACCACATTTGTCTTTCTGCTCTCAACCTGTGGAGTATCCCGGGATCTTGGAAGGCTTCTCTACCTGTTTATTACCTACCAAAAAAAATAAAATATAGCTCTCCAACAGTTAGGCAGAACTGTCATGTTTCTGTGCATGAGATGAATGATTTCAAGGTGATTTACTTCAATTATTTTTTGGGGTGGAATTCCTGATTTGTGGATGGAACTGTGATTCTGTTTTAAGGGCAAGTTAACAGCATCCTCTTGAGCTCTGGTTTTTCACCAATTATAGCTGGGCAGCAGTACAGTCACAGCCCTGCTTCAGATGCTGTTCAGTGCTGGTCCTGTCAGTCCTCCAGTGATGGAATTGGCTCAGAATGGCTGTGTATGGATTTTTTATCTCATTCAAGGCTGTCTGAGCTCAGGTAATTTAGGCCACTTGGCACCAATTTGAGCAACTTGAGTGGGAGCAATTTGGGTTGGTGCATTGATACAACTCACAAAGGGTTCAGAGCATTTGAGTATTTTTATGTAATTGTCAAGTTTTGAGAGGTTTGGTGAAGTCCTTTCAAAGCTCAAGACTCATCTCCTTAATCCTGTGAGGCTCCCAGCAGACTGCAGTGCCAGAAACCACAGAGTCAGAATCTCCTGGGTTGGAAGGGACCCACAAAGATCATTGAGGCCCTGCACAGGAGAACCCCAAGAGTCCCACCAAGTGCCTGAGAGCATTGTCTGACCCTTGTGGACTCTGGCAGGGAGTTCAGGTGACCTCAGCCACCAGCAGTGGCATATCCTGCTTTGTCAACACAGTTGATAAAATTTTGGGAGTCACAACGGCTGAGGTGGGACATGGCAAGTTTCTGCCCTTGCAGCCTGCTCAGTTTTGTTATCACTTTGTCCACAGAGGGGACAGCCCAACACTCTGGTGTCCATTGGTTTTTACCTAAGGTCCTGGAAAACTGAGGGATTTAAGGAAAACCTTCAGGCTTGGCCTAAGCCTAGAAACACACATGTGCATTGTACAAAATAAAGTGAAGGTGATGAGCTGGAGCCTGCCATGGCCACTGATTGGGTCATCCCTTAGGATGTGCAGCCAGTGTAGGGCTGGAACTGGAGCTCACCTTGGCTTTGTGACACTGATGGCATTTACCACGTGGGTGATGGGGAGAGAGGGGAGAGTTCTCTGCAAGGCAAAAGTCATGGACTTTGTTAACTGCTCTAAAAAATCAGGGAAGATCTGCCTGTCTTTGTGCTGCCTTGTCATGTTTGGCACATCTGTGACCTGGGCTAAGACACAAGGAAATCTTGCCAAAGCCTCTGCTTTGAGTAGGATGCAGCAGCTGAGGACAAAGATGTTGCAGTAGTTTTTCTTTCTGTAGTTTCTCTGCACATCTGATAGACCAGACTTTGTGGATTTTTCAGTATTTCAGTAAAATTGTCCATTATTACATTTTTCAAAGGGAGGGAGCTGACTAAAATCCTCTAGCTGAGTGCTCCTTCCCTGAATGTGCTAATGGCACTTCAGCAGTCACAGTCGCTCCACTTGAATGCTGATGTGGAACTTGGTTGTCTCTCTGCGTTCTTGATTCTGCAGTTTCTGTCAGTGTAGCTGGTTGTGCATCCCTGTGCCAGCACGAAGGGGTGGTGTGCTCAGTCCCACATGCAGCCGAGAGGGCAGATGTAATACCTGAAACCATTTGTCTTCTCTTGAAATGTCACTTTTAACTGGGTGTCATCTGCAGAATGACAGTTTTCCTCCTCTCTGTACGTGTTGGGTGCTGCTCTCTCCATCTGGCTGGCTGTGTGTTGACGGGGGCAGTGTACAAAACGCAGAGCATTTCCTGGCAGAAATGCAAACTGTAGAGATAAAAAATAGTCCCTGACTTCAAAGCTGGAATAGAGAGAGCAGAAAATGAAGCTGAAGTCTCGAAGCTGTGCTTGTCACTGTTAATGACATGCTCAGTTACAGACACTAGCTGAGGTGGAATTCAGAAATAAGGCCTTGGGTTTCACTCTTGCCTAGCAGGTGGGGATTATTTGAGGGTTTAAATAGCACATGTTATGGGGTGGTTTTTCTGGTTGGTAAGGATTGTTTGTTCAGTGATAAGAGCTGAAACCTGGAAGGTTAGCAATTGCCTTTGCTTAATGTAATGTTTTTTCCACCTGTAATTCTGACTTGCATTACAGGACAATGGAGTTTTTCAGGAGGTGGATATTGTATTGCATTTTGTAGCTTTTCATAGATTCCTGGAATATCCTGAGCTGGAAGGGACCCACAAGAATCAATTCCAACTCCAATCCCTACACAGACAACCCCACCCTGAGCATCCCTGAGAGTGTCCAAAGGCTCCTGCAGCTCTGGCAGCCTCGGGGACCATTCCCTGGGGAGCCTGGGCAGGGCCCAGCACCCTCGGGGGGAAGAACCTTTCCCTGAGCTCCGTGCCAAGGCCTGGCACAGCTCCAGCCCTTGCTGGGCTCCTGGCCCTGGCCCAGAGCAGAGCTCAGCCCCTGGAGTCTCCCCTCAGTCTCCTCTGCTCCCAGCTGAACGAGCCCAGTGCCCTCAGCTGCTCCTCAGCCCTTCCCCAGCTCCGGGTCCCTCCTTTGGACATTCTGCAGCAGCTCTGGATCCCTCTTACATTATGGTGCCCAAGGTGCCTCCAGAACTCAAAGTGAGGCTGCAGCCTTCTACTGATTGATATGCATATGGATTTTTTTAATTCCAAGATCCTTCTTCTCAACCCAGCATTTCTTCAGGCTTAAATTAATTTTGATGGTAGAGAACTGCTGACAGTCTTTCTCCTCTGTAGTCTCAGAGGGTTGGATGTTTGTTTTCCTCTCAGTGTTGGGCAGGAGTCACTGGTGGATTAACTATCTGGGACACTCTTTTGAGCAACTGGCTTCTGGACTGATAATGCCAGAAAATGCTTATTAAAGAAAATGAGAAACGTGGCAAGTTGGGAGGAACTTGGTTTAATATGTGCAGGCTCTGGTTTTGTACGGATGGGATGGCAATGCACAAGCTTCCTCAGGGGATGAGACTTAAGTTTTATGACAATCTCAGAGAGATACTGTGGCTCCCAGAACTCCCAGGTTTTAAAACACAAAGATTGGATTTATTTTTAATCTTTTCTAAACTGAAAAATGGGAGTGCAAGGAGGCTGGAAACACCCAGCATGAAGAGCAAACTGTGACCTAGAGAAACAAGCTGAGTTTTAACAGCAGCTGAAGAAATTAAATTTAAATGCAAGTTTTTCTGTGAAGCAGGGTAAAAACTTAATCTGTAAGGGTGAGGTGGGGTGAAAAATTGCTTAATTCAAGACCTGTGGGAGGGAGGGGTGAGATGTGTCTGAATGGCATCTGCCCATCTAAAGGAAAAAGGAGTGTGTTGCAGGCTGGAATAGCAAGTGCTGCCTGGTGCTTCATGTTTTCTGTTAGAGCTCTTGCTTTCAGCTTGACAAGAAAACAGTCTCTAAACCTCCTTTGCCTTATAACTCGCCTTTAAGTGCTGGCAAAACCAATGCACCCATTTTGGGAAAAAGGAAGCCCAGAAGCCCCATCCAAAACTGCAGAGCTTGGTCAGGCCCATCCTTAAAAGGGGCTGTGGTACCTGCAGGATGCTTCTGCTTCATCACACCTTCCTTCTCCTCTTCCCACAGACAGCCTTCAGCTCCTGGCTGCTCTGAGCCTTTCCCTGCCCTTCTGCTGTGCTTTGTAGAACTCCCCCGCCCAGAGCTGCTTGGCCTGCTCGCTGTGGCTGGGGAGCCCCAGTGCTTGCTGGGGACAGAGATGTGGGCTGAAGCCATCTGCTTTGGAAGGAGGCTACTGGATTGGGAGCCAGGAAATGTAGGCCTTAAACCATGAGGCTGCCCATGCCAGCCTGTGGTATCTTTTATTCCCTACTGAGAACTGTTGTGTAAGTGTTGGCCAGCATCACCCCACACCTCTGTCTCTTCCTGCCTCCCTGCAGCTACCACCAGAAACCAGAAAGCTGGTGGTTGGCAGGAGAAGCCTGAGCACACAGCTGGGTTGTCCTTCTGGAGATGCTTTTCTGAGGGAATATTTGATGTCAGTGTGTCTGGCTGTGGCTTCTGTTTTTCTCCAAACAGAGGAGCAGATTGTGCTGTTCCCCTCTCATTTGCAGGTCAGTGGTAGTGTGTGTTTGGCTGATCCAAACCTGTAGTGTTCTGGTTCAGAGGAACAAATGAATTTCTTGTTTTATTGAAGTCTTAGTGAACAGTGTTAAAGAACTCATGAGGTTCTTCTGTGTAGTTCAGAAATGCCAAGCTGAAGTTCACTCTGTGGAGTTCAGTGACTTGAGTTGTGTGGCCAGGAGAACCAGAGCAGTGACCACCCCCTCTGCTGGGCACTGCTGAGGCCCAGCTCAAACCCTGAACAAGAAAGACATTGAGGGACTGGAGCGTGTCCAGAGAAGGGAACAGAGCTGGGGAGGGGCTGGAGAAACTGGTGGTGCTGGAGGGGCTCAGCCTGGAGAGAAGGAGGCTCAGGGGGAAATTCTGGCTCTGCACAACTCCCTGGCAGGAGGGGACAGCCGGGGGGTCGGGCTGTGCTCAGGGAACAGGGACAGGAGGAGAGGGAACAGCCTCAAGGTGGCCTAGGGGAGGTTCAGGTTGGACACTGGTAAAATGTCCTCACTGGAGTGATCAGGCCTTGAAACAACTACCGAGGACAGTGGTGGTGCTGATATCCCTGGAAGTGTTAAAAAAGCAAGTAGAAATGGCACTTTGCTGTATGGCTTAGTGGGCATGATGAGCTCCAGTCAGAGTTTGGCTTGATGACCTTGGATGGCTTTTCCAGCCTTAATGATTCTATGATTTGTATGGCATCCCAAGTTTTTCCATATGTTGGGCAGATGCTGAATAAAGTCCTGAGAAGGGCACAAGTTGTTCAAGGTTCAGGGCTCTGTTTGAGAGCATTGGAGACCAGAAATTGTTCCCAGTTGCATGTGGAGCTTACAAAGTGATTTCAGTGCACATTTATGAGCCATGTAGGCAGCTAGCCTGGGCTTTTCCTGAGGTAATCACTTGTATTTGGAGCCCCAATATTCTTTAGTAGTAGTAGTTCTGTCTAAGGCATGCCTTTCTTCCACCCCCCCAATGGAGAAGAGCTGCTCTGAAACCCACAACCCAAGATCTGGATGCTCTGGAAAGCTGGGAAGAGAGCTGACCCAGCTGGCTGGGGTTCAGCTCCAAGGTAACTTGTTGTCTTTCACCTGTTCAGAGTCTTCTATCAGGCACATCCTAGAAACCACAACATCACTTCAGAGAGACCTTGATCTCTCCTCTGTCCTGTGCAGGAATACTAAGGGTGAGGCACATCTTGTGCCCCATGCAAGCTCAGCCCACACTGGTGCTGCTCCCAGAGAGGTTTGTGGCTGTGCTGGGTACAAGTGTGTGCTCAGCCTCAGGGAGAACAGTGCCAGCAATCTGCTGGGTCCTCAACACCTGGGGGCCTGCAGGAGTTTAGGAGAACAAGGTCTGCAACAGCCTCAGTTCTGCCTGAGCAGCACCTTGGGAGCCTGAGTGCTCTTTTGAGTTTTGCTCTTTGTTTGGGCACATACCTGTGCAGAGTCTGGAGATCTGGTTCCCAAATGAATAAATAAATGGGCATTGCTGCACTTGGTTAAGTAGAAGCAATAAATTCCTGGCTCAGCCTCTTAAGTGCAAAGTCCTCCAGGCCAGGCTGGAGAAGCTGTTTTTGCCCCAGCTCTGAGCAGGCTGCAGGTCTGTTCCAGAAGCAGCCTGTCCTTCAGCTCGTGGCTGTGCTCTGTAGGAGCTGTCCCTGATCGCTGGTGTAACACTCCTGGGATGTCCCTGTAGCCCAGCATGGGCAGTAGGTTATCTCCTCATGCCCTCTGTGTGTCTCACCTATCTGAATTTCCTAGGAAGAGCTCTAGAAGTATGTTTTGAAATGTCATTGCTTTTAGGTACCTTCTTTTCAGCTGCTAGCTGAGTCACTAGCTGCCATGCTACAGCCAGGATCCCAGGGAGAGGAGAGACTTCTTGCTGAAAGTTTGAGTTACGATTTTTTGGCAGCACACTCCATCTTTGGAGCTTGTTCTGCTGTGGCTTGTTTTCTTCCATCTGTTCAGGTGCCTTTGTGAGAGCAGAGCAGGAGCACCCGACCAAAACAGTTGAGTCACAGAGAGCAGAAGGCCTTAGCTAGGCCAGTGAGAAAAGAACATGGTAATGAGCAGTAATGTAAATTTATTCTTAACCTCCAGCTCCCCACACCTTGTGTCAGTAGCTTTTGCCTGGAGATCATTCCTGAGTCGGACAGCACAGGGTCCTGTCTGTCCTGTCTGGGGGATGTTTGCTCCCAGAGCCCCAGCTGGGGCAAAGACTGGAGGCCCAGGGCCCCTCCTGGGTACCAGCCCCCTCAGTCTGGGGAAGAGAGGAGGTGTGGGCATGAAGGGGAGGGGTCGTGGAGTCACAGAACAGTTCGGGTTGGAAGGGACCTTAATGATCATCTTGTTCCACTGCCTGCCATGGGCAGGACACCTTCCACTAGGCCAAGCTGCTCCAAGCCCCATCCAGCCTGAGCTTGATCACTGCCAGGGCTGGGACAGCCACAGCTCCTGTGGACAGCCTGTGCCAAGGCCTCACCACTCTCGCAGACAGGAATTTCTTCTGATACCCAAATCTGACCCTGCCAGTGAGAAGCCATTCCCTCTTGTCTGTCCTTCTAAGCCCTTGTCCAAAGTTCCTCTCTGGCTCTTTGGAGCCCCCTTAGGCACTGGAAGGGACTCTGAGGTCTCCCTGGAGCCTTGTCCAGGTGAACACCCCCAGCTTCAGAGCAGAGGGCCTCCGTGGCCTCCTCTGGATTTGCTCTAGCAGCTCCATATCCTGTTGATGTTGGACCCCAGATCTGGAGGCAGCTCTGCAGGTGGGATCTCACTGGAGTGGGGCAGAGGGGCAGAATCCCCTTCCTCAGCCTGCTGGAAACAATTCTTTCAATGCAGCCCAGGAGGATCAGGTCTGGATCTACCTGGAGGGAAGAATTTGCAGTAGCTGGGATGGATTAAGCAGAGTTTGCTCCTGAAGTGCTGGCCACCCCTCACTTTGTTTTGTACTGTGGGGTCTGGATGAGTGGTGCAGGAGAGGCAGAGGCAGCACGGTGGTGAGGTGCTGCTAGGCAGGCACAGGACATGCTGATGGGAAACAGTAGAGTTGGAAAAGTGAATTTTGAATGAGGCCAAGAAACCAGCTTAGATGAGCCATATCTGTAGCCTGGAGAACTTGGGTTTCTCCTTTTTACATCAGCAAAAACTCAGATTTATTTAGAAGTAGGTCATAGAATCGTGGAACCATTAAGGTTGGAAAAGACCTGCAAGATTATCAAGTCAAACCTTTGGTTTCTCAAAGAAGGATGTGTCACTGCTCTGCTTTTCTGAGCATGTTTTTTTAAGTGTGTGTTTTCATTGGAACCTGGTTAACTTGAAAACCATGTCTGAGTTGTGCAGAGGATGTGCTCTTTGAGGACTGTATCACAAACTCACTTTAAAAACTGGAAATGCAACGTAATGCTTTTGCCTGGACGTCTGTTTTTGAAACAGAAATTAAAGATGTCTCTGCCCCTTTCCCACCCAGGCCTTGTCCTCAGCATTGGGATGCAAAGCTCTACATTGCAGTGTTGTCAGCAGCACCTGTGGCAACCTGGGAGTGTTTGGTGAAGGAGTTTGTGGCTCCTCCCACCAGGCTGAGTACAAGGGCTTGATCTCCAGTGACGCATTTTATACATAACCTTGCTCTGAAATCCCCTTTCAAGTCTCCAGTGCTTGAGCACCCTCAGAAAATCTCTGTCAGGTGACATTAGCCAGAGTGGAATTAAATCTTACAGGATTTAGGCAAGCAGCTTTGGCTGCAGAGTAAATCAGGAAATGGCCCACTAGGTAAAAATCCAGGTGCACCTTTGGGATGTCTTGTGAAGGGTGGCCTGCAGACAGAACAGAAATGCTGTTGGTTGGGATTCTGGGATCCCACAGGTTTAGAGCTGTACTGACTGGACATCTCTATGTCCTGTGTTGTGATAGGTGGTTATTGGGAAACTTCAAGTAGGTTTCCTTATCTTCTTTGACTGTAGTAACTGGATTCAGCATGTTTTTAGAATGTCAGAAGATGGTGGATATCTTTCGTGGGTTACATTCTTGTATTCACAGACAAAATTGGATTAGAATAATTCCTGCTGGTGAGTGAACAAGGGGACCAGTCTTGTTTGAGGAAAACACTTTTAAATAGTGGAAGTTAGGAATTATCTGGCTGATCCCTCCTGGAGGGCTGAGAGGTAAAGGTGGGGGGATAGTTTATCACTGTCTCATGCAGCCTGCAATCCAACCCTCTTGGTATCTGCTGTGCTGCTGCTCCTGCAAGCAGCTGGAATGATTCCTTTGCATTGCCAGTGCTCCTCTCAGACAGGCTGAGATCCTTTGCAGGATACCCAGAGAAGGAATATTGGAAAGGGAGCCAAGCTGATGTGCACAAGCATCTTCCTGCTCTAGTTAAAAGGGGGTTGTCCACTCAATAACAATATCCTGTGCTATTTATCAGCATAAGAAATTTCAGGATTGATCACAGTGAATAGATCTTTTTTCCAGCTGGCAGTTCCCTGTCCTTTGCCTGGCACCTGCCTTGCAGGTATCCTCACAGAGCCAGCGAGTTCCAAAAGGCTCCAGCAACACTAATCCATACCTGGCTGGGAGGTGCTGTGGGCCTGACACTAAGTCCCAAAGAGCCAAAGCCCTGAGCTGTGCCACGATGGAAACCCTGGGTATTTGGGACAGAACAACTGTCCTGGCTGTGGCAGGCAGGGTGTACCCTGGATTAGTCAGGTTGTGCTTCTCCCTCTTTATTAGTGGCACTGGGAGAGCAGCATATTGGAGGATGGAGGTGAGTCTCCTTCCCTGCCCGTGGGTAGGACATGTTAAAGGTCCTGGATCCTGCTTCTCAGCAGGAGTCTGCAGGCAGGGTGAAGGGGATGCTTGGAAAATGAGGGAGGGAAGTAAATTCCTTCACTGCCTTGTGCTTCTCTGACCCGGGTTTGAGAAGTGGCTCTTGGGGACCTTGTGGCAACTGGAAACTCCATCTGATCACAGAGAATAGAATCCCAAGGGCTGCCTTGGGGTCATGTGCTATGTTCAGGTCCCCAGTGGTTTTGCAACACAACTAGAAAGGCAGCAGGAGGTTCTGTCCTCTTGCTGCCAAACCACAGCTCTGGGCAGGCAGGAGATGCTTGAGTGAGTGGAGTCGCTGGGTTGGAACCTGCTAGTAGGGGATTTGAAGCTTATCCTACACTTGAACAAATGTGAGGGCAGCTGGATGTTTCTCTGGCTCTTCTGGATGATTGTGAGGAATGTGGCTTCAAAGTCCTTCAGCCTTTTATGGCCCTGCTCTAAATTGGCGTCGTGGTTTTAGTGCGGCACCTCTGTGTGTGCCCGAGTGTCGACACAGGCACAGAACTGGCTCAGTCCTGCAGAGATGACTCTTCCTGCTCCGTGTTTGCTGTCTGTAATCCTGATCCAGCTCTGTTGTGAGTGCTGGTGGGCAGATTGGACCTGCAGGCTGTAATGAGCAGAGCAGCCAGAGGCTGGGATGGGGCCGGGTGCCTGACCTTGGCAGCCTGGGGCCGTGCTGCCCCCGCTGCCGTGAGGGAGTGCTGGGAGCGTGTGTCCTTCCATCCTCCGTCCTGTGGGCAGCCCCTGGAAGGAGCAGGAACACGGTGTTCAGATAAGGCTGCACCTCTCCCATGGGGCAGATGTTTGCCCGAACATCCCAGTGGATTTCATCATTGCTGAGCCCAGCGCTGCAGCCTGCTCCACGGCCGGGTGGCAGCTATTGTGTGCTGCTCTCCACGAGATTCTTGTTTTGCTTTTTGTCACTGTGTCACACGCTTTGGGCTCAGCACTCCAAGATTGTGCTTTTTCTACATGCAGCTGATCCAAAACAAGAAGACAAATCAGTTCTTTTTGAATTTCATTTCCCTGGCCTTGTCCTGCTCGTTCCTCGCTGTAATTGGGCTTTGGCACTGTAAGTGCTTTTCCGGGGAGTTGTTAAGGAAATGTTTCAGCGTGGAGATGTCCTGGCTCAGCTCCCTGAGGAGGGCTGCACCCCGGATGTGGTGGCACCTGCAGCTGATGATGAGGAAGGGACGTGTTAGCTCCCTCCTTTTACATCTTCAGCTTCTGCCTTGCCTCTTGAGCTGGGATAAACGGATTTATTTTTGAGGCAGAAAGAGTTTCTGCATAAACCCAAAAATAAACCAGGCTGGTAGATGCCTTTACTGCAGAACATACTTTTGTGGCAGTCCCTGGCAGTGCTGATGCTCCATAAGCTGGAAGTTTGCTTTGATCAGCTGAGCTGGGCTGTAAAATACAGGTTCAGTGCTGATCGCTGGGAGCTGGCAGGGGAGCAGCTTCTGGAGGTTGGGGGTCAGAAACCTGAGGGGGTGGCTGGGACAGGACGGAGGCTCCCTGTGCCCATCTGTCTCCACTTAATGGAAAAGCATGTCCATGCCTGGGGTGGAAAGGAGGGGTCAGCTGTGTTACTGATCTCAGCAGGTGCCCCAGCAGTGCCCCGAGGCCCAGCCTGTGCATTGAGCTTCTTCCCTTCATTTGTACAGGCCATTTATTTGTACAAGCCTTGCTGTTCTCATCCCCACCATTTCTGCAGGGAAAAACAAGACAAAGGCCATGAAGAGTGCAGCACATGGAGCTGGAGCAGCAGAGCCTGGTGTGCAAATGCCATTTTATGTGAAGGTGGCTCCTGTGTGCTTCAAACAAGGCATGGAGCCCATGTGGGCAGTGAGAAGGAGCAGGGGACAGGGAGGAGGGCAGGGTGGCTGAGGTGGGATTCAACAGGGTTATTTATCTCTGGCTGCTCCAGTTTGGATGCTGACTGGTGCTGTCAGCATTCCTGCTGCAAATAGCTGCTGGATTTTGGATGCTGGCTAAAGTGTCCTGAGGAATGTTGAGCTACCTGTGCTGCAGGTGCATCAGAGCCAGGTCTCTCCTCCCCCTGTATGCTTGCCCATAGGGATGGAGCCAGCCTTGGCTGAGCACTGGGCTGAATAATGGGGTGAACCAGGTGGTAGAGATTGTCAGCTGGATTTGACCAGCACCAATTTCATGTGGATGATCCCAACAGTTAGTCAGTCTGGCAGTGCTCCAGGGAAAATTATATACATTCAGATGGTAAAGCTTTATGTATGTTCTACATAACAAGCAGAGTTTATCTCAGGTTCCTTTTTTCTGTATTATTTCTTCAAGCTCTTGGATGGCAGGAGCAGTGATCCATGGCCAGGGTGCAGAACAGCTATAGCTCTTTCTGCCAAGAAATGGCACATTTAAGGGGGAAAACCCCCAAATATTTAATTTTGTGCCTTACTTGATGACTCTCATCTGAATCAAATGGTGTTGAATTATGGGAAGAAGATATGTTTCATGATCAGAAGTAGGGTGCCTGGGAAGGGCAGGTTGTGCTCAGCTGCTTTCTCTGGGGGATGGCTAAGCCAGCTCCTGCTTCCTGTGGTCTCCCCTCCCAGGACTGCTCTGTGTGCTGGGAGCTGGAGCCACACGTGTGAAGTGCAAGAATAAACTCAGGATTGCTTTTGCCTGTGCCTTGAGACACAGCCTGATACTTCTGCTGGCTCCTTAGGAAGCCCAGCTGGCTGCTGCTCAGGCTCATGGGCTTCCCAGCTCAGGAGTGTTTCTGGCTTACAAGAGAGCTGGAAAGGGATTTTGGACAAGGCCTGGAGGGACAGAAAAAGGGGAATGCTCTGTCAGAGGGCAAAGAAATTCTTCCCTGTGAGGGTAGGGAGGCCCTGGCACAGGTGCCAAGAGGAGCTGTGGCTGCCCCTGGATCCCTGGCAGAGTCCTGAGGAGGGGGCTCAGGGCACCCTGGTCTAGTGGAAGGTGTCCCTGTCCATGGCAGGGGGTGGAACAAGACAAGCTTTAATGTCCCTTCCAACCCAAACCATTCCATGATTTGCTGAATCGCCTTCACCTGTTCCCCCTTAATTTTATAGTTTGTTTTTACCAGCAGTCCCTTGCAGGCAGTAACAGCTGCCTCTTTCGATGGATGTGTTTAATTTCTGTCCTCTCTTTCTGTGTTTTGATAGCAATACATGTGTAGGGGCTTTAACTTCTTGGCATTCTTGTTTCTTTGCCTTTGCCTGTAAGGCATTGACCGAGTGAGTCTGTGTCAGGGTCTGATGGAACAGGAATTGTGTCCTGGTTGCAGTCTCCACATCCCCTTAGTGTCCAGCTGGGCTGCTCAGATGTGTCACATTGTCTTGTTCTCAGTGGAGAAAGTGAAAAATGGGATACAGACATTTCTTTGGGACACCTTCCACCCGACCAGGCTGGGTGTGAGTGGCAATCTGCAGGTCTCTGGTGTGCAGGATTTCTGGGGGAGTCATGCTGTTGCAGCCTCCAGCCAAGGAGCTTACGTGGCATTTTTATTTTCACATATTTTTAGTTCCAGTCACATTGTGTGTCCTTATAAACCCTTAAATAAAGTGAAGCTTTTAGTAAAGATGCAGCAGCAGTTCTGGTCAGAGAAGAGTCCACTGGTTTGTTCAGATTTGTTTTGACTTCTCTAGGGCATCATAAGGCATTACAATTTATAAATGTATGTCTGTGTGTATAGACCTATCTTATAAAGAGAACTTCATTATTAGATCATGTGGTCACTGCCCAGGCTCCCCAGGGAATGGTCCCCAAGGCTGCCAGAGCTGCAGGAGCCTTTGGACACTCTCAGGGGTGCTCAGGGTGGGTTGTTGGGGTCTGAGCAGGGCCAGGGGTGGGACTGGATGATCCTTGTGGGTTCTGTCCTACTCGGGATATTCTAGGATTCTGTGATTTTAAATTAAGCTTCTGCTGGGTTTTTGTAAACCTTTTCAGAAATTCCTTTCTGATGGACAGAAGCCTCTGCCTGTTTTGATGATGAAGGGTTTTGGCAAGTCAACCTGCCTCGGCTGGTTTGGAGGGAGTGGAAAGGACACCTTCCACTAGACCAGGTTGCTCCAAGCCTCATCCAGCTTGGTCTGGAACACTTCCAAGGATGGAGCAGCCACAGCCTCTCTGGGCAACCTGTGCCAGGGCTCACCACCCTTACCTTGTGGAGGTTTTGCTCCTCTGGCTGGTAGAGCTGAAACTTGAGCCCTTTCCTGTGCAGAGGCTTTCCAGGAGGAAATTCCTGCCTGTCCTGCAGAGTGTCAGCTTTGTGGTGGAGATGGCCAATGACTGTGAATACGGAAAAAACACAAGTAAAGTCTGAGATGGGAATTGCTGAATGCCACAACTGAAGTGTTTATTTCAGAGGCTCCATAGAAGCTCAAGCACTGGGACAGGGTCACTCAAAGCCATGCACAGATGAGAACAGAACTGAAGGCAGCAGGTCAAGCGTGCAGGAGGTGCCTGGCAGACTGGAGGCACAGACTGGAGGCATGGCAGCAAGTGGGGTTTTGTCTCAGGGTTTCCCTGCTCGTCCATTTCTGAGCACAGCCTCGTAAGCCACACCAAATCGGATAAGAATCATTTCAATTAGCTTGTTAAGTGTCAAAACTTCCCACAGCAGTGCTCCCACTCCCCTACACCCCAGTGCAGCCTCTGGCTCGATAACCCCTGGAGCTGGAGTTAAATCAGATTTTACCAGACCATCTGTCAGCTTGCTTGAGCCGAGCACGGCCGTGTGCCATGCACAGAGGAGCCAGTGGAAGATTTTTACATTTTCTGACTAGACAAGTTGATTTTATAAAGCTGATTACTTTTTATTAGTGGTTGGGGACCGAGGGAAGTTTTGGTGGGGTTGCTCTTGCCCACATCAGGCATCATTTCTGCCAGAGATCTGTGGTTTCTTGCCTCCAATACCTTTCCTTTGTGCAGAGGGTTGGTGTTGATTCCACGTTTGGTACATGTACAGCAGCAGACACTTAAAAGCTGGGAATGAAAGTGGCTTGTGGTAATTATCACAAAATTAAAGATAATCTCCTGCTCTGGAATTGTGACAAAGTGCAGAAATGAGATTAGTGCAGCAGGAGAGCAGTGACAGCCGTGCACATTCCCCTGGCCCAGGGCTCTCAGCTGCGTTCCCAGCGATTTCCAGTGCTCAATCTGAGCAGCATTAGCTCCTTTGAATTCCCCCATAGTCTGGAAGTGCTGCTTCAGCTTGTACCCTGGAAGTTCATTAGCCAAATGTTCACTCAGAACCTTATTTCCTGCACTCTGGGCCATTGCAGGGTGTTTTGTTCAATGGTCACAAAATTGTGTTGGCTTAGGCAAAAGAACTAATTTTTCAGCACAGTTTGAGCTCGCAGTGGTCCTGAGCCATGTGCAGCTGAGAGCTGGAGCAGTGGCAGGGTTCATGTCACTCGTGGTGTGTCACCCACCCATGTCAGGGACACCCCCTCCCCTGGGTGTGTGAGGGAGGGGAGCTGCTCTGCACCCCTCGGGTTCCCTCTCTGCTCACTTCCCTCTGCCTGTTTGCAGTGGGACTGTGTGACACAGGGAGTGGCATGTCAGTGGCTGTTCCTGAGGCAGGAGTTGGCACTGTTTAAAAGAGAATAACAAGAAGTGGCTCTTCCCATGCTGCCCTGGCTCTGCCCTGCAGGCCAGGCTGTAGGCCCAGGGGTGCTCTGCAGACAGCTCCAAATGCCACATGACAAGACCAAGTCACATGGGGGACTGCCCATTTTGTGGAGATCAGGGTGGTCAGACACCTGCAGCTCTTCCAGGTCACAGCAGCTTCAGCCCCTGGTGATCACCAAGAGTTTTTGTGTTGGATTTGTTGTTTATCTGCTTTCCAGAGTCTGAACTAGTTTCCAAAATATAACTGAGTCACACACTTCCCTGGTGTTGTCATCCCATTTTCATGGAATCTTGGAATGTCTTGAGTTGGAAGGAACCTTAAAGCTCATCTTGTTCCATGGGCAGGGACACCTCCCACTGTCCCAGGCTGCTCCAAGCCCCAGTGTCCAGCCTGGCCTTGGACACTGCCAGGGATCCAGGGGCAGCCACAGTGCTCTGGGCACCTGTGCCAGGGCCTCACCATCCTCACAGGGGAGAATTTCTTTGCCATATCCCATCTAACCCTCCCCTTTGGCAGTGGGAAGCCATTTCTCCTCATTCTGTCCCTCCATCCCTTGTCCTGGTCCTTCCCAGCTCTCTTGGAGCCCCTTCAGGTACTCGATGCCCAGGTTCTTGCTCAGGCTCCTTCTGAAACAAGCCCTGGGGCAGCATCACTGCTTTTCTTTGGGGGGTTGCACAGGTACCACAGGTAAACTGTCAAAGTTCTTCCTTTGCCAAATGGGGGGATGCTGAAACAGCAGAGGTTGAGTTGGGTGCTCTGGGGCTTTTCCTGCCCTCCAGCCAGGAGGGACAGAGGACATCCACTTCCCCCTGGACACCACCCCCTGATCTGAGTGTAGATAAACTCAAAACTGCACTCCATGGTCTCTTGCAAAACTAAAGCCCTTCTGAATGGGTTGATAAGGATCTGTGCCTGTAGGAACGCTGTAGCACAGGAGCAGGCAGTGGCAGTCCTGCCTGGAAGCAAGGCCTTGAACCTGTCCCTTGAACTGGTATTCTGTGCAGGAGACTCCTCCATGAGAGCTGACCTGTGCACACAGAGCTGCTGGGGTGCTGTGGGGAGCTTCTCTTCAGCAGCCCTTGATCCTTCATGGTAGCTCTTGGCAGCCAGCTGGGCTGGATCTCGTGGTCCCACATTCCACACTCCTGTGCTCCCTGCTGTCTGAAATCAAGGAGCAAGGAGCTCCTTAATTCCTGCAAATTTGGGCTTGGAAAATCTCAGAAAAACAAACTCATGCTAGGAAATAGGAGATGGCCTCCTGTCAGAGGGTTTGGGCCTGTGTTTCCAGCTCTGATTATATACCTAAAAGCTTGAGGCAAAACTCTGATTTCCACTATTGGCTGTAATGGAGCAGCACTGGCTTCTCCTGGGGCAGAGATAAAGATAAATGATGCGTTCATTTGTGTGATATATTTGGACATAGGAGTCTATAAATACATTCACTTATCAATACAGTTTGTCAAGTGCCTTCTGAGTGGCTGGAAAACAGCTTCAGGAGTGTCTCTCTGGGCTTCTGTGTGGAGCCAACTCTTCAGTGTAGTGTGGAGCCATTGCTTAATGGGGCAGCAGAGATTTGCAAGACCTCTCTGCTCAAGTCCCTAGGAAATACTATTGCTGGGGAAAATGTGCATTTTTGTGCTTCTGAATATGAAATTGTTCGTCTGACTCCTGTACCATCAGATTCTTGTGCTGGTGAAGCTGAAAGCAGAGTAAAACCAGCTGCTCTAAAGGCTGGTGGCTGTACTTGAAAAGACAAAGCATTGAGCTCTTTTCTCAGAGTTTTGGTGATCAGCTTGGGGGTTTTTATTTGATGTCCCTATTTTTCCTGATGCTCTTCCCTTTTGTCTGCAGGTCTGGGCTCAAAGAAGACAGCCATCACTGAGGTGAGATGTCTAAAGCTGGATTTGACAATCCTTTGTTGAGAAATGAGAACACAGCTCTAGGAAACACTTCTGCCTGCTTTTTTTCAGCAAAACTGCATTGAGATTACTATGAAATCATTATCTGTTATTTGGGAGAACTAAAATTAGTGGCAGGTGTCCAGGGTCCCTTCATGGCATCACCACAGCCACAGAAGGGATGTGGAGTGATTGTGCCCATCATGTTTTTGGTTTTGGCTGTGTGATCCACAATGCCTCTGCATCATGAGAGCACCTCTTCCACACCAGCACCTGGAGGTGGTAACTGGAGAATGCAAGTATTGGGCATCTCCAGCCCTCTGTGGTGCATCTTACCCACTGGTGGGAGTGAGTCAGGAGGCTGTGATTTGTGAAGCCCTAAAACAGGGGAACATCTCCAAGGACTCATCTTCTCTTGTAGATACTCCAGGTCACAGGGTCTGAGTCACTGTTACCCTCTGGAGCAAAACTCTTCACAGTTGGCAGCAGGGATTCTGGTAGGAAGCTCTGTGCCTGAAAGGTGTTCCCTGAAACCCACACTCATGGTTTAGGGCATTGTGTTCCAGTGATTTTTGTTTGATCAAATTTTTTTACATCCTGCTTCTTATTCCTCACCTGGGATGATGAGCATTGCTATACATGAACAGCAGAATCTTCCCATAAAATTGCCTGATATGTGACACTTGATTCTTTTTGTACTGGAATATGTGTAGTGGAAGCTCAGCTTCTGTGGAAGTTGGTTGCATTGTTCAATGCATAAACAGGGCCACTTTTTCTTGGCCCAGAAACAGCCACAGGCAGAGCAGGAGACTGGAAGAGACTTTTGTCACTGCAGTTCCCCCTGCCTGTGTCTGCTCATCATGTGTGGAGGATGATGGAGAGCCATTGGCAAGGCAGGACAGCACAGCTTGGGCTTGCATGGAGTAAGATCCAGCTGGTTGGCAGAAAGAGGCTGAGCTGTGCTGCTGGAGGAGTGTTCACAGCTGCTGGAGGAGGAGTGCTCAGAAGCAAGGCTGGCTCTGCTAATAAAATAGAGTAGGAGATGGGATTTTTGAAGGAGAGCTCAGACTGCCCCTTAGTACAAGAAGCACAAGCAGATTGACCAGAAATAACTGCAAGCTCTTGATCAAAAGCTAAAAGTACAAAGAACTTCTTAGTCTGAGCAAAATTATCCATTGTCTGCTGGAGCCATTGGTTCAGAGCTGGGTCTGTGCAGCACTCAAGAGGGACAGGGATAGAACAGTGTCACTTGGGAAGTGACCTTGGTCTCTCTGCATGCTGCTCAAAGGAGCATCCAAAGTGTACTGCAGTGTAGCAACCCCCAAAAGGGTGCTGGTCTCTCATCAGCATTTCTATCCATGGGGATCCTGGCTGGAACTGGCTGAGAGCTTGGGTGTGGGTGCAGTGTTGACTGGTGGTGGAGTAGAGAGTCCCTAGGGCTGCAGAAGGAGCTGCAGGGAACTTCCCAACCCGGTTACACCAGGCTGTTAAAGGAGCAGCCACAACCTGCTACCTCCTGGGTTGGCAGAGGAAGGCCTAGGCACACTCAGAGGCAGGAGAGGAGAAGGGGACAGGAGCAGGGTTATTGTCACCCTGAAGTGCTGGCAGACTGTAGCATTTCTGTAAACTTCAAAATTTGTGGAAGAGACATTCCTGTGGCTCACCCTGTGTGGGCTCAACCTTGGAATTACAAACAGATGAGATCTTGCTTAAATGGGTTTATCTCAGTGTGAGTGAGGCTGGGCTGTGGCTCTGATCTCTCCAGCAAAACCCAAGGTGTCAGTGTGACACCCGAGGGCATGGGATTTTAAGAATAAATCTCTGTGGCTGTTTGATTTAATACATCACTGTTTTAAATCAATGGTCAAGCACCAGGGGAATCTTGGCACTGGATTTTTTCTTGGCATCTTCACTGAGGGCTCTGCCAGTGAGCACTGGGGGTGTCAGGTGTTCTAACTGCTCTTGAGGGGTGGAAGAGCTTCAGTTTCACCTGTTGGCACTCTGCAGGGTTTCTCCAGCAGTGCCATGGTCCCTGTGTGCAGTACAGGGGGGAATGTGGCTGTGCTCTCTGTGTGCCTGGTGGCAGCTCAGGCTGTGCCCTGAGTGTCCTTGTGCTCTCCTTGCAGGGCCCATCACTGCCAGGACAGCCAGGCCAAGGAAAGAAGATTGGCCATCGAAGCGTGGATGCTTCTGGGGAAACCACCTACAAAAAGGTTTGGGTTTGGGGAGTGGGGGATGGCACCCAGGTGTGGGTGCCAGGCTGAGAAAAGTTATGGCCCAGTAGTTATTAATCTGGTTGAGATTTTTATGCAGCACCCTTGGGCATCACAATCCTGCAAACAGCAAATCTGAAGCTCCAATTCACCTCTTCAGCAGTTGGGTAAACTTGGTTAGCAGTGTGTGGTGCCTGAGATGACCCCAAAAACGTCACAGACGTGCCTGTGTTGTACTGCAGGGGATGTTACTGTGATTATCTGCTGTGAAATGCTCACTGATTGCTGTTTTCCTTTGCCAGACCACCTCATCCACTCTGAAGGGGGCCATCCAGCTGGGGATTGGATATACTGTGGGCAATCTGAGCTCCAAGCCAGAGAGGGATGTCCTGATGCAGGACTTTTACGTGGTGGAGAGCATTTTTTTCCCAAGGTAAAGGAGAAGGGGAAAAAAATGAATGCATGAATTATTTCTTTTCCTCTCACCGATTTTTCAAGAGAGCTTCCATCTGTCTTTAGATGAGAGCTGCATGCTCTGAATGTTTTGAATCTGCTCCATAATATACAAACAGAAATGTTGTACAGTGGGAAATGTTGGAATCTGCAGTGCACTGGCCTGCAGGGAAGCACAGTGCAAGATGCAGTACTGTGGCACTTCAGTTTATTACCCTTCATACATGCTTGTCTTTCTAGCTGTCCATCTAGAATTTCATCCACAAAATCATACCATGTTTTAGATGGAAAAAACTCCTTCTGGGAGCTCTCTAACTGTGAATAAACAAAGCTCATAAAAGTTATGTTCTCTGTGTAAATATATTCTGCTTGGCAAGTGGTTGTTCCTTTAATCTCTGGAAATAGATTTTGGCAGATAGTTTGAAACCTGTTTTCCTACCACAGAAAGGTGGCGGTTGTTGTTCCAAAGGTGTCATTTTGCAAGGCTCAGTGCATCTGAAATACCCAGTAGCTTTGGTGTGACTGTCCATGTCTGGTGAATGGTAACAGGCCCTGCCCATGTGTGTGTTCTGTGCAGTGAAGGCAGTAACCTCACCCCAGCCCACCACTACGCCGACTTCAGGTTCAAGACCTATGCCCCAGTGGCTTTCCGCTACTTCCGAGAGCTCTTTGGGATTCGTCCAGATGATTATTTGGTATGGATACATTTCTGGATTTCTGTCTTTTCCTCCTCTGTTTACCTTTACCATGAGGGTGGTGAGGCCCTGGCACAGGTTGCCCAGAGAAGCCGTGGCTGCCCACGGCTGGGCAGTGTTCCAGGACAGGTTGGACAGGGCTTGGAGCACCCTGGGCTAGTGGAAGGTGTAGCTGCCCATGGCAGGGGGTGGAATGAGATGAGCTTTAAAATCCTTTCCATCCCAAAACGTTCCATGATTCCAAGTCTGAGTTTGCTGAAGGGCAGCTGCCAGCCTGTACTGGAGGGAGGCCGTGACCTGCACACAGTGTGGGCTGTGTAAGCCCTGCAATGGGCTTCCCTCTCTGGTCCTTGTGGGAACAATAACTCACTGTGTTTACAAGCCAAAGGAGTTGTGTTCTGCTGGGTGCGACCCTGAAACGTCCCCTGCGGCTCAGGGGACAAAGATGGGAATTTTTTCCTGTGTACTCACTGGAGAGCTATGTGAGTGTTTTTATTTTAATCATCTTAAAAAGACAGAATAAACCACAGCTTGTTCTTGTGCTTCAAAAGCTCCTCAGAGCTGGAAAAGCTGGTTTTCAAATACCTTGGAGTACAAGCTGTTGGGGCTTTGAGTGCTCTGTGGTTGAATTTGGGCCCTTGCCTTTATGTGACATCCTCTTCTCTGTGAACTGGAGAAAGAAACACATCCATGAGTGCACACCTTTCCCTTTTGGAGCAATCCTTTTTGTGTGACTTTACCTGTAGATGGGGGTTGTGGCAGCTGAACACCTGCCACTGGAACAAACCTGTGCCAGTGCCTGGTGGGAGGGTAGCAGTGATCCCCTCCTTGCTAGCCAAGGCAGTGTGTGTGATGGTTGAGTGTTCTGAGCTGAGGACAGGCAAGGAGTTTGCCTCAGTTGCAAAGGTCGTGGCTCTGATTCATTGTTTCTGCTTCTCCTGATTGTCTCTTGCCTGCCACACTGGCAAATGCCTTTAATTATGCATGAGATCATTAACTTGATCAAGTCTGGAATTGTTAATCTGTGCAGAGCTGAAAGCTGTTTTCATTACATAATGATGAGTATTTAATTTATTGCTCTGATCACCTCCCTTCCATGCCCCACCTCCTTCTCCCCATCTCACCTCTCGCTGTGCAGTTTTGTGATCCTGCCCTGAACCCACCTGACCCCTGCAGTACCTGGGTGGGCACGGAGCTAAAAAGTGCATCTTTGCCTTTGCTTTCTCCTTTTTGTTTCCTCTGCTGCTGGGCAAGTCTTTATTTGAGGACCTGCTGTTTGCATCCTGAGGACTAGATGTAGTCCCAGTTCAGGTCCTAGTGCAGAATTCTTTGCTGTGCTTGAGCAGGGCTCATCCCTTTTGTTTGCACACCTGGGATAAAACTTGTCACGTGCTTTCAGCAGGATAGATGAAGTGTGGCTGTAAAAATACAGCCAGGTTGGATGGAGCTTGAAGCAACTAGTCTAGTGGAAGGTGTCCCTGCCCCTGTATGGAATGAGATGAGCTTTAAAGTCATTTCCAGCCCAAACCACTCTGGGATTCTGCAAATCAAGCACTGGCTTTTGCAGGGAACAGGGGAGCACAAGGCCAGGGGAGGCTGCTGAGAAGAGCCAGTGTGTTCTGTTCCCTCCAGCACAGTGATATGTGGTTCCCTGAGCTGACTGTGGTGTCCCCTGAAATCCTCTGTGTCCGTCAGCATGTGCTGGGCTGTGCTCAGAGAGCCTGAATGTGATACGTGCGTGCAGGCACAATGGGAACAGATAAGATGTCATTATGAAGGCTGGATGTTCCTGAAAGCAGATGATTAGTTGGATACTGAGCAGTTGGGATGCTCTGAACTGTAATCTTAGTCTCTAATTATAAATTGTCCATCAGTTTGGCTGCTCAGACCTAACCTATAATGAAAATAGTTCTCACTTGAGCTTTGCTAGCCCTTAATCTCCCAGGAGATGACATGGTGAGGAAGGCCCTTGAGGGCATAGAATTCAAATCTGCAGTAAATGGGGGATAAAACATCACCTTCTTTTCTTTTTCTCCCCAGTACTCGTTATGTAACGAGCCTCTGATCGAGCTGTCCAACCCCGGGGCCAGCGGCTCCCTCTTCTATGTCACCAGCGACGATGAGTTCATCATAAAAACTGTGATGCACAAGGAAGCTGAATTCCTGCAGAAGCTCCTTCCTGGATACTACATGGTGTGTATTGCCCAGGACCTTGGAGCCAGCTCAGCTTTGTCATGGCAGCTTTTCTGTCTTGTGGCCTGCCCCATGCCAGGGACAGTGTTAACAGCATGTCATGAAGCCAGTCCCAGAAGCACAAATCCTACTGATTATTTGCAAACTTTGTGGGTAAACATGAGGCAGATAATTGTGCCATAGTTTGGAGGCATGTTTTGGCCTCAGAATGGCTTCCCAGGTATGTGTTTCTGAGTGTTCCTTTTCCCAGAACTAGTTATTCCTCTCCACCTGGCAGCATGCATCTGCCCCAGCCTGTGTTTGGGGGTGGCTGCTGATTGCAGTCATAGAATAATAAAACTCTTAAGGTTGGAAAAGACCACCAAGATCATCAGGTCCAACCTTCAGCTCAGCACCATGATGGTCACCACTAAACCTTGTCCTCAGTTGCCACAGACACACATTATTTGAGTACTTCCAGGAATGGTGACTCCTCCACTGCTCTGGACAGCTCATGCTAATCCTTTACAACCCTTTCTATGAAGAAATTTCTCCTAATATCCAACCTAAACCTCCCCAGGCACAACTTGAGGCTATTTCATCTCATCCTATCCCTTGTTCCTTGAGAGCAGAGCCTGACCCTCACCTGGCTGCACCCACCTGTCAGGGACTTGTGGAGAGCAAAAGGTCCCCCTGAGCCTCCTTTTCTCCAGGCAATAATGCAACCACCTTGTTTTTGTGGGGAAAGTGCTGCTGTCCCTGAATTTCTCCCATTCTTGCTGTTTGAGGATTGTCCTGACTCCCTGCTGGCTGCAGTTCCAAGCTGGAGGCTTCCATGGTAGCAGCCAGCTTTGCACATCAGTCTGGCAAGGCAGGACATTGAGACCCAGAGACTTGTATTTGGTCAAGTAAATTGGACCCAAAGGTGCTGTTTTGGTGTAAAAGCCAGGAGCTGGTCTCCTGCACAGCTGTGCTGGAGGCTCCAGCTTTATGGATGAGGACTCTTGGCATTCAGTTACAATGACCAAGGATTTGTTTGTTGTGAAGGTGCCAAGGAGAAGGTGATGAGAAGCCATGCTGCTGCCCTATCTGTGTGCCTGGTGCAGTGGTTTATGTGATCCTAACTGGTCCTGTGAAACTCCTTTCCTTGCTCAGTATTTACTGGGGAAAATTTACCCAAGAGAGGCAGGTTATGGGATGTCTGTGTGTTAGTGACAGCCAGGCCAAGAAGAAATTCTTCCCTGTGAAGGTGGGGAGGCCCTGGCACAAGTTGCTTGGAGCAGCTGTGGCTGCCCCTGGATCCCTGGGAGTGTTCCAGGACAGGTTGGATGGGGCTTGGAGCAGCCTGGGACAGTGGAAGGTGTCCCTGGCCATGGCAGGAAGTGAAACCATATGGTCTTTACAGTCCTTTCCAAACCCAAACCATCCTGAGATTCTGTGAATCACTTGCTTTTGCAGGTAACACTCACATTCCTGGACAGGATGAATTTTCTTGGAAAGCACTGCCTGTTGCCTAATGTGTGTAGTAAATCAGGTGTAGGGTTTTGAGTGGGAATGGAGTTGCACTGTTAATCCTGCCACCATCAGTCAGTGAATTCAACTGAACTTACCTGTCTGATGCAGGGCCTGAGCTACCTGTTGCAGTTTTCCAGTGTCTGTGTGTTTTGTGGTGCTACCCTTGAACACCATGCTGATCCTGGGAAACCACCCATATCAAAGGAGTCAGGGAAAGGAAGCAGAGTGGTTTCATCCTGAATTACTTTAAAGCTGTTTCCATTACCTGCCTCTTACTAGAGGGCTCACTGCTGTGCCCAGGTGGATGAGCTGAAGGGAATGAAATTTTAATACAGTCACGTTTCTGCTGTCTGTCAGAACCTGTCAGGACTGTCTTTCCTGCCACAGCGTGCAGAGAAGTTGTTTCCTTCCCAAATGTGCCCAAAGCTGAACAAGCAATTCCTGCCTGTCATGTCATTCCTAATTATTCTGCTGCCTAAAAAAAGGAGATGACAGCAGAACAGGATATCCGTGCTCTCTGGTTGACTGCTTTATAAAGCAACTCTACAACAGGAGGAGAACATTTGTGTTGTTTTGTTTAAAAAACAACCCTGTCCCTGGTTTATTCTGGGCCAGAGAATGGCTCTTGATTCTGACACTTGTGGAGAGAAAAAGAGAGCTGTTATTTTTAAGCTTGAAGTTCCCACTTATTGTGTTTATTTCTCTCCCAGTTTGGTTTCTTTTTTTTTAGCTGCTGTACTTGGGGAAAGCAGGGGATTTCCGGACTTGGTTATTTGCCCAGAGAGTGCTGAACATCTCAGTCCCTGTATTTTCAGGTCCTAAAGCCACTGAAATGCAGGACTTTGTCAAATGTGTACACTGAGCTCCTGTTAAGTTCAGAAAACCTCTCAGCAAAGAATCCCCAGTCCAACTGTTCACATGCTTTGTGGTGAACACAGCAGGAATTCTCTGCTCAAATGACCTTTGTCCATGCTTTTTTCCACCCTTGCTACAGAATCTGAACCAGAACCCCCGGACACTGCTGCCCAAGTTTTATGGACTATACTGTGTGCAGTCTGGGGGCAAAAACATCCGTGTGGTGGTGATGAACAACATCCTGCCTCGAGTGGTGAAAATGCACCTGAAATTCGACCTCAAAGGTTCAACCTACAAACGCCGAGCATCCAAGAAGGAAAAAGAAAAGTCCAGCCCTACGTACAAGGATCTGGACTTCATCCAAGACATGCCCGAGGGCCTGATGTTGGATGCAGACACCTTCAGTGCTTTGGTGAAGACGTTGCAGCGAGATTGTCTGGTAAGGAGGGGGCAGCTCAGGGACAGGGTAAGGAAATTCTGTGGCTCTCGAGCATGAGGAAGAGCAGTTCCTGACTGAGAACCTTGCTAATGTGCTGACCTCAGAGCAGGATCAATGCTTTCTCCTGCCCTTTTCCTGAAGGCCAAGCAGTAGAGTTGGATCTCATGGCAGCCTCTGAGGACTGAGGCTGTGCTCCTTTGCCTGGTGCATCACACTTTGGCAGCCTGCTCCACTTCAGCTGTTCTGCTGGTGCATTTTCCCAATCACTGTGCAGCAGATACAATGGTGTTGTTTGCAAGCCTCTGGTGTGATTGTGGGATGGCCAAACTCTGTGCACTCAAGCCCAGAGGTGACTGTTGGTTCAGAAACTTTCAGGCTGTGTCAAAGGAGTTGTTAGCAGGGATGTGAGTGGGATGCTTTGCTTTGATTGCTTTGATTCCAGACTTTGGGGTCTGTATTTCTGCTGCTGGCTTGATATTTTGTCTTTGTTCTTGAATTCATTACTAATCTGTAGGTATTGGAAAGTTTTAAAATCATGGACTACAGCCTCCTGCTTGGGGTTCATAACATAGACCAGTACGAGCGGGAGCAGCTGTCGGAGGGAGCCCACAGCACGTCGGATGAGAAGCGCCCCGTGGGGCAGAAGGCTCTGTACTCCACTGCCATGGAGTCCATCCAGGGAGGGGCTGCCCGGGGGGAGTCCATAGACACAGACGACACGTAGGTGAAACCTGGGCTCGCTCGTGCTGCGGGGAGGGCCAGAGGTGGAGGCTGGAGTGGGAAATAATTCACCTGCTCAAGGGAGCAGCTGTCCTGGGGTTTTGGTAGTGCTGCCATTGTTGTGGGAAAGGGGGAAGCCAGGGTGGGAAGTAGTTCTGAAAGGCTCTTTTCTTAGGCCAGGCTGCAGGTTGTCAGCTTGTGTAATAACCTCTAAACATCCACCCATGCCCTGGGGAGAAGACACTAGCTCAGTTCTAGCTCAACACCCAAATACTGGAGCAGAAGTAGGGATCACCCTGTCCCTAGGAGCTTGGAGTTCTCCATCACTCCCACCTTTGGAATCCTTGGCAGTTCCCCGAGGCCATCCCAGTGGGGTTAGCAGGCAGCAGTGTAGTGAAGTGCTGGAGTCGCTGGTGGAGCTGGAGGCTGGGAGTTGCCCCGAGCCTGTGCTGTGCTTGGTCTGGGGTTCTGCCTGGCTCCCTGGCTCTTGAGCCAAGGAATGGTGGAGTTTGCTGCTTGCTGCTGTCTGAAACCAGCTGCTGTGGGTTTGATGGAGGGTCAGTCCTGAGAGCTGAGACCATGGTGTTACCAGTCCTTTGGGTAGCATCAATAATTGCAGTGGCTACCTGAAGGAGTGTCTGGTACTCCTGTGCTTTGGTTGTGTGCTGGTGCTGATGGTTGCTGCACCTTTGGCAGGATGGCATTAGTGTGGATGGGACTGGGAATATCTCGTTGTTAAGCATTTACTGCCCTAATGGCAGACAGCTCTCACTCACCTATAAATAACCTGGCCCCCAGAATAAAGTAGGCAGGAGAAAATTCCATGGTCCTTTCTGGCCTGGGCAGAGCTGTGCCACACAATTCAGGTTCTGTCATGATAGTGGTGTTTGGCCATGCAGGCAGTTACCCTGGGACACCTGGGGTCAGCTGGTGACTCCTATGGTGATGCACAAAGTGACCACATCACTTTTGGAATGTATCTGACACCACACTGGAGCCCCTTAGCTCTGGCTGCCCTTCCCCAGAGCTTGGGTGTTAGAGGTGCTCTGGCTGAGGCTGCAGCTGCTGAAGTTCTGCTTTACCTGCAGGATGGGAGGGATCCCAGCAGTGAATGGCAAAGGAGAGCGTCTCCTGCTGCACGTAGGAATCATAGATATCCTGCAGTCATACAGGTGGGTAACCTGGCAGTCTGTCTTTTCTGGCTGATAACATCTCTTCTAGTACCAAATGAAAGCAGAGTGGATGTCCTCTCCTGGAGACTCTGAGGATGAGTAGATACAGCTGCCCCAAGCTGGCCATGGGCTTCCCTTATGTCCTTAGAACAGCTGGGGACACACAGCCCTTTGTCCAGGGTGATGAGCTGCTCATAAGGAAGCAGTTTCCCACCTCAGTGTGGGAAGCATATATCCAGAGGTGGAAGGTGCACCTCTTCCAGCCCAGCTCCTCCTTCCCTGTGGTGTTCCCAGGCAGTCCTGACCTGGCTGGGGAGATGCTGGAGGAAGTTCAGTCCTGGTGGCATTGGCAGCTCAGGGATCTTGTCCATAGGGTATGAAAGGGAGCTTGGTACCAAGTACATGCCTGAATCTGTATCTTTATTTTTTTCTCCACTTCTCCTGGGAATTAGGTTCATCAAGAAGTTAGAACACACCTGGAAGGCCCTTGTCCATGATGGGGTGAGTGCCTGTGCAGAGGCAGGAGTTGTCCAAGCCTCCCAGCATTACCTGGTGGCTGTTTATAGAGACTGACCTGGCACAGCTGCAGTTGATGAAAGGAGCAGTTCTTGTCTCTCATTCCTGCACAGCAGGGTGGTGCCACTTGTTCCCAGCCAGGTTTCCTTGCTCAGTCCAGCTCCTCACATGTTGAGCTGTTGTGCTCACAGCTTTCCTCCCCTGCTCCTGTGTGTCCCTTCTCTTCCTCCCATGATACCAGGAACAAACACCCAGGTGTGTGTGTTCCTGGGCTGCCAGGAGCCCTGTGCTGTTCTCTTTGGTGACTGGCTGTTTCCACTTCAGCAAGCTCTAGGCCAGCAAATCCCTTTCCATATTTCCCTGCTGGCTTCATTCCTGCAGCAGCCAGGTGTGTGTTTCTGAAAGAGCAACCTTGAATGTGGAAACCATTTTTCAGCCTTGCATTTCCTGGCTTCCCTTAAAGTGGCAAAGGAAATGTGGAGATGCCAAGTCATGGGAGCACAGTCAAACATCAGAAGCAGCAAAAGCTTCAGTTTTACTATTTTAAACAAAAAAAAAAATTGAAATGTATGGGGCGAAATTTGGGTGTCTCTGTGACATGCAAAGGTATCCAGGTGTGCTTGGAATGGCAGCCACCAAAGGCAGAAGAAATTTCATGTATGCAATCAGGCCAGTGTTTAAAAAAAATTCAGGAAGTCTGCAAAGGAATAAAATCACCAAAATCCATTATAAAATCACAGCAAGAATATAATCAAGTGAATCAGAGGCAACGCCTCAGGGTTATTTATAGCATTAATTAGAGTGTTTCAGTTAAGTCTTTCCATTTTAAGGCTCTGTCAGTGCTAAATGTTGGAATAAAAAAGATTGTGTTGGTTGTTACAGAAATTCTGCCTTGAGGGATCATTTTAAAATTAAACAATTGCTTTTTGCTGTTGTAGGACACGGTGTCAGTACACAGACCCAGCTTTTATGCAGAGAGATTCTTCAAATTCATGACCAACACGGTGTTTCGAAAGAATTCCTGTAAGTACCAGGTTCAGGGCTGCTGTGCTGTGAGGCTTTACCTTGGCCTTGCTGCTGCAGACCTCACAAGGAGTCTAGGTTGGAGCCTGAGCAGGGTTTTCCACTGTGGTACAGCTGAGAGAGCTGGGGGTGTTCAGCCTGGACAAGGCTCTTGGGAGACTTTAGAGCCCCTTCCAGTGCCTGAAGGGGGCTTAGGAAAAGAAGGGGGAAGGACTTTTTATACAGGCAGATAGTGACAGGCAAGGGGCAATGGTGTTGAGGTGGCAGAGTTAGATTAGAAGTTAGGAAATCAGAGAGTGGCAAGGCTCTGGCACAGGTTGCCCAGAGCAGCTGTGGGTGCCCTGTTCCTGGAAATGTCCAAGGCCAGGTTGGACAGAACTTGCAGCAACCTGCTCTAGTGCCCATGTCCCTGCCCATGGAGCAGGTGGAGTGAGACAGGGTTTTTAAAGTCACTTCCAACCCAAAACATCCCCCAATACAGAGCAAAACTAAGAACTGCCCTCAGATTGTCACGTTCTGCCTTGGTCTGCTCAGGCTCCCACCCAGTCCCTGCGCCTGACCTGGGCTCGGTCCAGGAGGGATGTGTGCGAGGGCAGAGCTTCTCCTTGTGAAGAGAAAAGTACCTTTGGTGTGGCAGTAGCTGGTGGTGGTGCTTGGACCTTGTGTCTCCCTCCCTGCACCCCGCAGCTCTGAAGTCGTCCCCCTCCAAGAAGGGGCGCAGTGCCTTGCTGGCCGTGAAGACGGCGGGTCCCACCGCGGCGTTCTCGGCCAGCCAGCTGGCCTCCGACAAGGACGACACCCAGTACGACCTGCGGGCGGCCCGGAGCTACCCCACCCTCGATGATGAAGGTGACAGCCCCGCCCAGGGTATTGGCTCTGTGGTTACCCTCTCTTTCCTAGCAGTTCCTTAGGATCCTCCCTTGTTCTCGCCAAGTTTCCCACTGTGCACCGACTGCAATCTTTCCTCATGGATAGCTCTTCATTGCATGTCTTGCTGTGCTTTGCAGGTGCTAAACCTAACCAGGACAGGGAAGAAGGTAAGAGTGCATCGTTTTGTTGCAGCACCAGCAGGTACTTGATGCAACACCTCTGCATCAAAGGAGACCAGCAGCACTGTGGGATTCTGCAGTAAAAATGGTCGCCTGCATCACTACTGCAAGACAGCTGCTGCCATGGGGCACCATAAGTCATAGCCCAAAAAGCCAACAGAAAATTGTATTTTCTACTCTTTTAAAAAAATGGGGGTGGGGGGGTAGTGACTGGGAACTGCAGCACTCCAACGACAGTGTTTGGGCAGTTATTACAGGCAGGATCTTGCCATTGGAAAACAGGAATGGGCTGCTTCTGTGCTGCCTTTCCTTCACTTCCATCTGGCTGCATTTACAGCTGAGTGCTGGAGGACAGGCTCCTCCAGTGCATGGGTGTTGGATTGCTCCCTGTACACTGGACACTCAGTTCATCTCTTAATTTACTTGGATATTTATCTCTGGTGATCCAAGAGAGATTTAGTCACCAGTGAGAAGTCTTCATTGGCATTCTTTTTCCTGCCTGTTGTGCTGAAAGTGGTGCTGACTGGCTCTCTCCAAAGGACACCTTGGGAGAAGCTGTGATGTTCATGGACCCAACTAAACTTCCTGCCTGTGTGTGGTTTGAGTGCCCAGTCCCAGTTCGGGTGTGCAGGTTCATGGTGGAACAGCCTCCACGGGGCTGGTGTAGGTGAAGTGTTGGTGTTTGACTTAATCATCTCTTCTTCCTGCCTCTCCCCTGACCCTGCTCTGGGCCAGCAGGCAGGCCAGACCTGCTCCCTTGCACTCCTCCTTCCTTTGAAGAAGCTACCACGGCCTCCATAGCCACGACACTATCGTCAACATCTCTGTCTGTCCCCGAGCGATCGCCCTCGGAGAGCTCTGAGCAGCCCAGGTACAGGTGAGGACACTTGCCCTGCTGCCCCTGGCCGAGTGCTGCATTGCTCTGTGCTGCACATCCCGGCAGTGCCCTGCACGCTGGAATGCTAATGACCGATTTTAATTAAATCTCTCCTGGGAGCAAGCAGACACAGCTTTGATGGGATTAATTATTGCTGGAAGAAGTGTCAGCTGTTAAGTAGAACATCTCCCTCATGGAATGAGGAGGTAGATTTGGGGACAGTGCAGGATTTCTGGCTCAAATTGCTCCTCCAGACTCTTCTGTTTTCTTTCCGCAGGAGGCGTACACACTCCTCAGGGCAGGATGGCAGGTGAGAAATGGGTCTCCTGTCTTCTTGTCTCATCTTTTCTCTGCTGCACAGACACCTCATGTTTATCCCTGTGCAAGGGTCTCTTCGAGGGCTGAGTGGAAATTTCAGCAGCTCCAGGATTTTGGCATGGATGCTGAGCTGCTTCTGCAAACAGATAATCCCCATTTCTTACTCAGAATTTTCCTTGCAAAGCAGATCTCTTAGTGCTTTGAAAATACCACAGTTGTGTGATAGGAAAGGGGAAAACAGTGCTGTCCACATTTACCCACCCACCCAGCACCAGAGGTCCCTTTAAGCAAGTAAGTGACAGCAGGAACATTGCTCCTCTGAGCATCTGCTTGTGGCCTGGGCAAAGTGAAAGGGCTTTGACTTTGTGAGGCACTGAGCACCCTCAGTCCCCATAGAAGTAGCTTCCAGTGTTTTCAGAAATCTGTGAGACTTTTTCCCTTCTGTGGTGTCTCAGAGCCAAGGGCATGGTAGGACAGAAATGCTGTGCTGCAGAGGGGTGTCTGATTTTAGAGGCTCATATAATTAAATTATTGTGCATTATTGTGGAATTATTTTGCACCAGTAAAAATCATCCCATTGCCCATGTCAGCAGGATCTGCACGAGGAGCCAGCAGATGCTGCCCTCGCTTTCCAGGACATTGTGTGGGTGTAGTAGGCTTTAAAATGACATCAGAAACTCAGTCCTGGCATGTGCCATAGCCAGAGGAGCCTGACAGGCTGATCTGCTCTCTCCCTGCAGTCAGTGTTTGGTGCTTGGAAGGGAAGGTCATTGGAAGATGAGGGTTTGCCCCATGTTACAGGCATCTGCTGCTGTTCCAAGCTTTGAGTGATATGCTGAGTTTTGTTGACATGCCCTGTGAAAAAATCCCTTTCTGTGGTATTTCCCAGTGAAAATACCTCTGGATGCTGCATGTTGCTGAATCCTGGTAAATTCCTGTCCTTACAGGGCAGGGACCTGCTCCCTATGTGAAGTGTCAGGGACTTGTGAAGCACCTCATATCCTGCAGAATCCAATGTTAGAAATTGCTGAAAATTAGAGACTTAAACTCAGGCCCCAGTGGTGGGGCCCATGTGGAAAATGCAGTGACTTCATCCAGAATAGCTCAGACTCAATGGTACCTCATGGAGGGAAGGAGCTGCTGTAGTATGTGACTGCTCACCCAGAAATAGGTCAGGTGCATCAGAGTGACCTGGGAGCATTCAGGAGCTCAGTGGCTTGGTCAGAGTAGATCTGTCTGTCACAGATTTGCCAGAGCTACACTGACTGTCTGCAGGTGTGGCCACCCTTGCTGATTTTTGCCTAATCTGTCCCTTTCTAGAGCCAGTGCCTCCATGTGCCCTTTCTGGGAGAGAAGGGACCTGTGCACTTGTGGAGCTCTCTGGGATCCCCTGGGAAAAACCAGTGTAGACATAAATTTATTAAAGCAAGAATTTACACTCCTGAGCTGAGATAGAAAAAACCTTTACCCACTTTGCTCAAGAATGTGTCATGCCTCTGGTTATTCTGGTCTGCTGGGGTCTACTCCAGATTTGAGGTCCAGCCCTGTGAGAAAGAATGCAGTGAGCTCCTTGAATGGAACTGGCCCCAGCTCTGGTCAGTCAGCCTGGAGCAGGGCAGTGCAGTCAGTGTACCCAGAGCTCAGCCCTTCTCTGACAACTGCCCCTCACCTTGGCAGGCTCCTGCTCCTCCTTCCATGGGGACAGTGGAGTCAGCCCTGCTGCACAAGTAATTACTTTAGTAGCATGAGGTATTAAAGTGAAGATTGTCAGAAACAGTTCCACAGTGTGCAGATCAATCTGATCTCAACCTCAGAGCAGCTTTGGTGTAGTGGGGGTCTTGGAAGAGGTTAGAGCCTCTGGCCTGGTGCCAGGCTGTGGACACAAGTTTTCCCTGGAGGCCAGTTCTCTTTGCTCCCATGCTGCATCTGACACTGCCTGTCTTTCCTGCAGCACTGGCTGTTTAACACCTTTGCTCTTGTCCTCTTTTCCCACCTTGTTATTCCTGATTGCTGCAATCTTCAGGACTGACTCTTTTTCCTGGGAGTTTTGGTTATCCAAACCCTCAGTCCTAGGAGGTCTGAGTGCTCCCTCTGAGCTGAAATCAGCCACTGAGTCTGTGCTGGGAGCCCAGTGCCACAGTAGCAGCAGTAGCAGCTGTGTGCTGGGGCAGAGCTGCACAAGAGGCTTGGCTGGCTCTGGACTGATTCAGGCTGACCTAAAATTGAGGGCTATGCATAACTCATGCCCAGCTGAGCCTTTGGGCCTGTCTCCTTGGTTTCCAGGTCACACGAGGAGGTGCGGGTCGAGGAGGAGGTTCAGGAAATCAGTGTCGAGCTGGAGCCCAAGTGTGACGTTGAGATTGTAGCTCCTGAGGAAGAGGAAGTCAAAGAGTGAGTGTTTTGGAGTGTTGAGTGGGTTTTGAGCTGTGGCTGCTTGTGCTGGAGGCTTTGCTGGAGTCCTGGGTGAGGCTGAGCACAGTTCTGACCTGACCTGCCCTGATGTGATGTGACAGCATAGCATCTTCAGCTCCCCTGTAATCAATTAGCTTTGCTTGCTCCTGTCCTGACTGCAGTGACTAGATTGTCATCTCTTTCCCCTCTGCAGAGAGGCAGCTTCTTCAGCCTGTGCCATTGTCACATCCACAGCCACTGTAGAGGTGGAGACAGCCAGCCAGGCCTCAGAGCCAGCCAGCCAGGCCTCGGATGAAGATGACGTGCCAGTCACAGACATATACTTTGTAAGAGACCTCCTCCTGACCCTCGGGGTGTGATGGGAAGGGTTGGACAAGGCTGTCAGTATCCATTCCAGGCAGTCAGGTACAAGGCAGTGGCTGTCCTGCACCATCTTGGTGTGGAGCACCTTGAAACCTCGGTGCTGGGTGGGTTTTTTTAAATGCAGGGAACTGGATTAAACTTGGAGAACTCAAAGCAGCATCTAGTGGGGCTCACACAGGTGGCACTCCTGCTGTGGATGTAGCTGTAGCTGTGCTGCTCTACTTCCAAGCACAAGTGCTTATCTAGGCCAGCACATTTGCTCCTGGGACAAGCCAAGGTGATGTGGGTGCAACAGAGAGGTTCTTCCTTCCTCAGCCACAGATCTTGGCTGCCTTCCTGACACAAACATGGCCTAGACCCAGAGGGAGGTGGTTGCAGAGGGTGACCTTGGGCTCTGGTGAACGCTGGCTTTTCCTTTCCCTGCAGGCTGCATTAGGTGATGCAGTGGGAGTCTAGTGCTGAGCCAGGGAGTAAGTTGGTGGTTGGCAGCAGAGTGCCGTGGAGCCTGGCGCTGGTCCTCACTCAGCTCCCACAATGGCTGAGCAACTTCTGCAGACCAGAGAAGAGGTTTTTTAGCAACACCTACCTGTCCCATGGATTCCCAGAGCAGAGCTGAGTGCCTGTCCTGTGAGAGCTGAGCTCTCTCTCGTGCCTGGGCACTGGAACCCTCATTAAAAGAGGTGCCCAGCTCCTCCTCGCTCCGACTGTTGCTGTTGGTTCTGTGGTGCTGGAGATGACCTGAGCCCATGTGATGGGCTCCTTCAGGCTAAACTAAAATGCAGCATTGGCCTTTCCCTGGGCTCTTGTGACTCTGCTGCAGAGCTGCTCACTCATTGCCGAGTCAGCTCTGAGGCTCGTGGGAGCTGTGGAAGGAATCAGCCCTGTTTTACAGCTTGTTTGGGGTTGGATGCATGCTGTTCAAAATGCAACTCCTTAGTACTGATGGCCCCTCCTTGCCTGTGGATGGCAGCTGTGTGCAGGCAGATCCAAGTGTCTTCTAACTAGGGTCAGCTGCTCTTCCTGTCCCTGGGCATATGACTCCCCCCAGCTTGAGGGGCACCTCTATCCAAGGGAAGATTCTGCAGTGTGTTCACAGAGAGTGTGACTGACTGCTCATCAGCATTTCATACTTCATCTGAGTCGGAGTTTTGCATTAAATGTGTGTCGTGTGCTGTGGAGTGTTTGTCACTGCTGGGATGAAGGGAAAAGCTGATTTGAGTTCCCATGAGCACTCTGCTTGGAAAACCTCTTGAGCTGGAGCTCAGGTGGGGCTGCACGCGTGTGCTCAAGTAGCACCACAGCTGCTCCCACAGCAGTGCTCAGGGCAATGGTGGGTGAAGGGATGGTGTGTGCAGAGGAGGATTTGGCCAGTCCCAGGGGACTGTGCTCTGATCACTGGAGCTCTGCTCCTGGAGAACACTTCATTCTCCTGTTCTTCCCCAGGGAATAAAAGTGCAGAGTGTGGCAGGGCCTGGGTGCTGCTCTCCCCTGCACGGCTTTCCCACCTGCTCACCTGTTGAGGCCTGGAGTTGCCCAACCCCTTGTTTTTTGCTTTCTCTTTCATCCTCTCTTTCATATCATCCTTTTTTTCCTCTGTTTCCTTTCTCACCTCACTTGTCCTGGGGCCACTCAGTTCACAGATGGGAGGTACTGGATTTACTCTCCCCGCCAGCGCAGACTCCGAACTACCTCGCGTTCCTCTGGGATTGTAAGTGACCACGCCAGCCCAGCATGTAGGGGAGCAGAGCTGCAGCTTTGAAACACTGGGGCCAGCACCCCATTTCTCTCAGTGGCTGGGGCTCTGGTTTAAATGGGCATTAGGAACCAGCCCAGCAGAAATGGGGGAAACGGATCAAAATGACATTCATTGGATTTCCTTGTAGGATCTGAGAGAATCATGAGCTCTGTCCTGCTTTTCTGCAGACTGGTGACATAGCTCCTGCCCTGGGATGGGCTGCAGTGTCACCCAGCCCTTGGGAAAAGTGAGAGCAATGAGGCCCTGGCACATGTTGCCCAGAGAACCTGTGGTTGTTCCTCTCCCTGAAAATGTCCAAGGTCAGATTGGATGGGCTTGAAACAACCTGGGACAGTGGAAGGTGCCCCTGCCATGGCAAGGAGGGGTACTGGGTGATCTTCCAACCCAAACTGTTCTGTGATTCTAAGAGCCAGATCTGGCCAGAGAGGCACCGGGGCCTGTATAGGTGATGGCAGGCTCAGTTCCTCAGTCCAGGAAGAGGGTTTTAAAGACACCATTAAGATCTTTTGAAGCTTTTAAAACTCCAGTTGCAAACAGATCTGTTTTGGCTTGTGGGGAGCAGCTCATAAACCAAATGAGGCAGGAGCTGGTGCTGTTAGGACTGGTTTCAGTTCTCTGCCCTTCTCAGCATCACTAGTGGGCTCCCTCCTCACTGAAGGTGTTCTGTGAGCAGGGAGGATTTTCCTTTCCAGAAGATGCAGGGAAGCATTAGAGATTTTAGGGGCTGAATCTAGAGTTGAGACTGTTCTGGGGTTTAGCATTTTTAGTTTTGGGAAAGCTGCTGTCCCCAGGGGGTGGTGGCAGTGCTGCTGGAGCCTTGCTGGTGCAGCCTGGTGCTCCCATTTGGGTGTTTGGGTTACAGGCAGGGTGCATGGGGAAGCAGGGGCAGGAATGTGCCCCTGGCTGTGGCTGATGGCATGAGGAAGGTGCTGCACTTCTGTGGGCAAACAGGCAATTCCTCCTGCAGCTCCTCCTGTCCCTAAGCTGGGTTTGGCTGCTCTGGCACCCGGAGGGGTAATGCCAAGCACTGAATGCTCCTTTATCTCCCACTGCTCCCTGCATGCATCCAAGATCCTAAAAGGCTCTGAAAGAGACTGGCTGGAGCATGTGGTTCAGTCAGGAAGGATGAAGCATCATGGATGAAAAAGGATGTGGGACAAGCTTGATGTGGTGGGGAGCTTTCCTGAAAGAATCTCTGACAAAGCCCTGTGAGAAGCCCCAAACAGGGGTTTCTCAATCTTCCTTCCTCCCAGCAGTCCCTGCTAATGGAGCTGCAGTTACTGGAGGGTTCAGTATGTGGAGCCCAGTGCTTCAAAGCTTCTCTGGCTTCTTGTAGTTCCTTGTACATTGTAAACTGTCACGCTTAGTTCCTCGGCTGGGAACACCACAGGCTTCTTCCAAGCATCCAGTTCTGCTTCTCTTCCTTTGCAAATCTCAGGCTGGGTCAAAGGGGGCAGTTTCTTCTCTGTGGGAGCTCCCCTGGAGACAAAAGAGCCTGTTTGCAATGTAGAAGGGGCCCCCCTTGGGAAGCCTGGAAGCAGAGACCAGCCCTTGAATGTGCTGTGTACGGAGCAGTGTGTCTTCTCACACCAGTGCCCAGTGCTGTGATAACTGTCCCTCAAAGCACACCTCCTTCCTGTCATTCTTTCCAGGGTCCAGTTGTGTTTTGCCTCCTGTGTCGTACTTGTTCCCATCACCCCACTGTCCCCAAGATCTCAGCAATAACCGTTTCCTTTCTGTGGCCACCATCCACCATGGTTTCACCCCACCTCCATTGCCTTCTGCAAAGGAGGAAGGCACAGCAAACAAATGCAGTTTCCCTGTAAAAGCCTTCCTGGACATCAGTTTGTAGCATACACAGGGCTCGAAATGGGAGGGTGAGAGCTGGTAGCAGGAGAAGGAACCCAGAGCTGTCACAGCTCTTAGGTAAGTCACCTCCCAGATCTCTTGGTTTCTCTGGAGCCGGGTGATGCCATGGCAGGGAGCTGAGGTGTCCTGACATCTCAAAAGCTCTAAAACTCTGACCCTACCAGAGGAGATGTTGTACCCCCACTGCAGCTGGCACAGGTTCCCATTAGCAGTGAGCAGGTATGTGCTGAGGATGAGGAGGGCTTCTCTGCTGAGAGCTGCCTCTGGGCTCAGTGCTCTCCTCCAGCGGACAGCTGTTCTTACTGTATTGTTTCCTACTCTTTTTATTTTCTCCTTTTATTTTTCCTCTTCTCTCCTTTGCTCCCTGCTCTGCTGCTGCTCTCCCTGCATTCTCCCTGCCGTCTCTGGCCACTCTGGCAGCCGACAGACGAGAGGAGTTGGGTTTACTCCCCGCTCCACTATAGCGCTCAGCTGCACTCTGTCTCCGATGAGGAGAGCGATACAGTAAGTGTCCAAGAGCCGTGTGCTGCGTGCCCCGTGGGTCGAGGTCAGAGTTTGTGCTCCCTCTGCAAGGTCAGCTTGGCCTCTGGCCCCGTGGGGCTCCTGCATGGCTGTGGCACAGCCTGGCTGCCTCTCAGGTCAGCTCTGTGCTGGCAGAGCCCGGGCCTGCTCAGCAAGGGCTGTGGCTTATTCCCAGGTTGTTTGGTGCAGGGAAAGCTTTGGGGAGTTCAGTTTTTCCAGACATGTTGCCATTTCTGGAGGCTGTAAAACAGCCTCTTTGGTTGTGCTGGGACTTGACTGATGTGGGCACTGGTGCTCAGGGATTGATCCTCTTTCCCCTCACTGAGGGGCTGGAGCATGTCCAGAGAAGGGAGTGGAGCTGGGAAGGGGCTGGAACACAAGTGTGATGAGGAGCAGCTGGGGGGGCTCAGCCTGGAGAAAGGAGGCTCAGGGGAGACCTTACTCTCCACAACTCTCTGAGAAGAGGATGCAGCCAGGTGGGGGTCATGTTCTGCTCCCAGGGAACAAGGGACAGGACAAGAAAAAACAGCCTCAAGCTGTGCTAGGGGAGGTTTAGGTTGGATATGTGGTAAAATTTCTTGACTGAAAGGGTGTTGTCAGGTATTGGAACAGGCTGCCCAGGGCAGTGGTGGCATCACTGTCCCTGGAAGTGTTCAAATGAGGTGTGGCTGTGGCACATGGAGACATGGGTTAGTGGTGAGCATGGTGGTGGTGCTGGGCTGATGGCTGAACTTGGTATTCTTGGAGGTCTTTTCCCATCCTGACGATGCCATGATTCTGTGACTCTGTTCTCTCTGCCTCTTGCAGTAATCTCTATGCAGACACAGAAGTCCCAGAGAGCAGCGATTCCCTCTGCAGGTCGATGTGTTCCCTTTTCGTTGATGCAGCCATTCCAGTGGGATGGGGAAGAGCTTGCTGACACCAGTATTGCTGCACTGCAGGATCCCGGGCACTGCGTTTCAGAATGGAGCAAAACTATAACCATGTCTTTCTACTTACCCCAGATGTGGGCAGCAAAGAAACCACCCGCTCACCCGCAGCTCCTAGCAGAGAATTCCAGCTGGGTGTAGAGAATCCTGGGTAGTAACACAGTGTTTTCCAGATGTGCACTACCGTAGCTACCTATCCATGTGTGATACTGTGAACCTTTTTAATTTTTTAATCATGTATTTATTTCTTTTATCTTTGCACAGAGACAGCACAAATGTGCTTTTTTAAACATTTAGTTTACTGCACTTTTTTTTTTTTTTCCATATATTTGTGCATCAAAAAGGAGCATGAGACTTCATTGAAGAATGGGTAGGAGCACGTGGCTGGGGAGGGCAGGGAGCAGAGTGGCTTCATGTGAGGCAGCAGTGTGGTCTGACCAGCTGAGGGTGTCAGGAGGTTCAAGGCTGTCCAGACTCTGCCACAGTTTTTCCAAGTGGCCCAAGGCGAGTCACTAAACCACTCTGTGCCTCGGTTTCCCCTGTGCTAGTGGGTGCACAGTACCTGCTTCTGTTACAGCACTTAAACCCTGGGATGAAAGGTGCTATGAAAATGAAATGTATTAAAGGCCATGGAATAGAATTGCTCCCATGTAACCATAGTCCAAAGCAGCCATGCCCATTCATTTGGATCCAAACTCTCTAGTGACTTCTCCTGTGTGTGACACTGTGTGGGCAGCACAGTTCCTGGTGACAGTGACATGGACTCCTCAGCTCTCCCCGAAGTCGTGATGGGTTCCACCTCCAGCCTGTGCTGCACTGCTGCCACCCCTCCCTCTGTGCTTGGAGTCTGCACTTCATCCGACCGGCGCCTCCTGCTCCCGCCCCACGGCACGGACACATGGAACTGGGCACCTCCCACGCCTGGCCCCCTTAGAGGGCGAGTTCCCTGGAGCCACTCAGCCCCTTCGTGCTCGTGGGTGTACCCTGGGGTCATGGACACTTGGGTTCACACATCCCTCTGCCCCTCAGGGCCAGGCAGGGAGACAAGGGCACGTTCACTGGAGGCAGGAATGGGAGCCTGGCTCTGCCACGGAATTGTGCCACCTGCTCGGGGACTCTGGGACAGAGCTGGGTGACTGGGGTGTTGCCTGGGGTCACGTCTGCTGGTGGAAATCACTGCTGCGGGTGTCTGAGAGGGTTTGCTTTGCAAGGGCTGTGTAAAGGTGAGAGAATTGGATGTCACGGGGTAGTGTTCAGGCTCATCCATCAGCAGGACACATATCGTAGCCTAGTCTGGAATCCAGCAATCCACCCTCATCTCCCAGAGAGAAACCAGGAAGCCCTTTAGACCAGAAGGAGACAGTCTTGTCCGTTGCTTTGTGAACCTCACTTGAGAAAGAGGGTTGAAATCTCTTTATTCCCTTTACAATCTTCACTGCCCTTGGGATTCTTTGTAGAGGGGTGGGGAAGTGGGATCCTGCTCTCAGGCCTCAGTCCCCACAATCTGTCTTCACAGCAGCACTCAGGAGTGGTTGTGTTGGGTCCTAGAAGGTAGCTGGGCTGATGGGAAGCTCTTCCTTCTGTACTGTGCTGAACTTAGTGAGAATCTTCAGGAATTGATGGTTTTTTTCTTGCCCAGAATGCAGGACCTGGACTTCCCTTCCCTACCTGTAGATGCAGAAGGCTGTGAGTTGTGCTTCTTTGGAGCACAGTCTGGGGATTGTGCAAGTTGCTGCTGTTCATGTATCCATGTATTTACCAAATAGTCTATCAAAAGTCGATCTCAAGAAATTCTCCCCTTTCTGTTGCTGCTTGGCAGCTCGTTCTCCTGGCTGGAGCTCCTGCCCCATCCCACCTGGGGGGCTCTGCAGGCTGGGGGGGCTCAGGGGTTGGTGGAGGGGAATGGGAGCCTTGCAATGCCTACAGCCTCACCTACCTTAGGGCTCAAGGCAAGGGGCTTCAAAAAGATAAAAATTCAACCTCTTTCTCCTCCAGCAGTGTGTGTAGAATGGCCAGAGGGAGCCACATCTATGCTGCAGCTGCTGCTGTTGGGTGCTGTGCTGGAGGAGAGGGCTCTGGGGGGAACTGGGCTGGGCTCAAGCTGTTCTGACCCTGCCCAGTCAGGGGCTGGAGGGTTTGGCCTCATCAGGACTTTCCAGCCCTTGAAATCAAGCATCTTTTTTGAGATGGTTTAAGCATCGTTGACGGAGATTTTATTCCTTCCCCTCACTTCTAGGGGGTCTCTAAAGCTGCTTGGCCTCTGTGCAAGGAGTGTCCCAGAAAATGAGATTTGTGAGCTGGAGCTGTGCTTGGGTCCTGAGAGAGGGGGTGAACCCAGAGCTCCTGCAGCATGTTCATTCGAAGAATTGTCTTCCCTTTTTGAGAAGATCCTTGTGCAATTCTGTAATGCTGGACCCTTTGGCCTGGATGGGGTGGGATAGTCCTGTAAGAGGAGAGGCAAAGACTTAAAACAGCTTTGTCAAGGGGACAAGGAGGAACCTTCCTGTAGGCAGATGTTGATCTGAAATGGAAACTGCCCCTGTTCAGGCTGGCACAGTCCCTGCCATGTCACCTCCTGTCCCAGCAGCTCAGTGCTGAGGAACTGTTTGGCCTCTGCTTCCCATGGAGGCTGAAAGGACCTTGGATGTTAGAGCTCAATCTTGGCCCCCTGTGCATGGCACTGCAGGGGAGCAGCAGCAGCTCTGGGGCATGTCACAGGCACTGCCAGTGCTGCCTGGGCAGGAACAGCACTTGCCCACGGCAAAGAGCACCCTTGGTCTGAGTGTTCATTTCCACTTCAGCTGATTCTGGACTTGAGCTGCTGTTCTCTGCCGGGTTCTACTGAGTGACCCAGCAGGTGCTGTCTGGGCTCTCCATCTTTAAAGGAGGCACCACGAGTCTTGTACTCTGAGATTTGACCCCACAGGATAGCCCCTTCCCACACAGGTCTGTGTGCCACTGCTGTTCATCCCCATCGTGCCACCGGGGTCTCAGGCTCTGTGTGTGACATGCCCTGACCATTGCCTGCTGCTGGGGCTGCAGGTGAGCTCTCCCTGCCAGGTAAGGGGCTGGCAGGAGAAAATGGGCATCTCTGTCCTTGAGTTTGCAGTCAGGCTCCTGTAAAGGCTCCGGGGCAAACCCAGGAGCTTGTAGAGATCTTCAACACGTACAGAGGGGATGCAGCTTTTGGTTGCCGCTGCCTGTCTGGCCACGTGTGCTGGAATTGCACTTTGGGGAGTTTCTTAGTGAAACCAGGACACTCACAGACCTTGGTCCAAGACAGGCAGAGGCGCTTGCAGGGTTCCATCGCCCACATTCCCCTTCTCATTCCCAGCCACTGCTCCAGCGCTTCCCAAATGGGTAAGGAAGAAGCCAGGGCTGAGGCGCCGTGGGTCACGTCTGAGGGGTTTTCTCTGTCCATGTCTACATGCGCCAAGTCTGTCCTGGTGGCTGTCCCTGTCCCCACGCGTGTCCCGGAGGATGTCGCGGTTCCCACGCACGTCCGTGTGCCGAATGCACGGCGGAGCGGCGCGGCCGGTCGGGGAGCCGCCGGTGGGGTGTCGGGGGCTCGAGGCCTGGGCGTTTTTCTTTTCTCTGTTGTTTCGAGGGTTTTCCCTCCTTGTCCGGGGAGCCCCTTCTCCAGAGCTGTGTACCCCGCTCTGATAAAGCGTTCCGCAGCCTGTGCCGTGCTCTCCGCGCTGTCCGCCTCCCGTGTGGGCGCGGGTCGGGACCGGCGCAAGCGGCCGCGCTCCGCCCCCGGCGCGGGGCTGCCCCGCCGCCCGCCTGGCTGCGCAGGAGCCGCTGCTGCGGCGGGGAGGGTGCAGGCGGACGGCGGGGCAGCCTGGTGCGCTGAGGCCCCGCGAGGCCCCGGGGCGGAGCCGCCGCTGCCGATGGGCTCCGAGTCGCGCAGCCCGGCCCGGGGCGGCCGCTCGGAGCGGGAGAGGGACCGGGACCGGGAAAAGGAACGGGACCGGGACCGAGAGAGGGAGCGAGATCGGGGGCGCTCGCGGTCCGGGAGCCGCGGGCGGCGGCACCGCAGCCGCAGCAAGAGCCGGAGTCGGGGCCGACGGCGGGAGCCGAGCTCGGGGTGAGTGGGCCGCTGGCCGCGCCGTGTCTGTGGGGCAGCGGGGCTGGTGTGCCGGGCCCCGCGCGGCCAGAACCGGCCGCTGTCCCACCCTGGGCCCGGCGGGGGCGGGAGGGGTGCTCGGCCTTGGGGAGGACCGGGACCGGGACCGGGGCCGGGCGGGCGGGCGGGCGGCCCCAAGCCTCGCTGGCCCGGGGCGGTCAGGGCTGGGCAGTGCGGGTACCCCTCGCTGTCTGGGCGCTGCCGGTGGCCCCGGTGCTGGGCAGGCCTCACCTGGCCGGGGAGACGCTCTGTGCCGGCACGGCCGTGGCGTCCTCCCGCTGAAGCCCAGCTGTGTCCCCCCAGCTCGGACTCCGGCGATGAGAGACACAAATGGAAAAAGAAGAAAAGAAGCAGCAGCCGGGACCGGCACCGTAAGGAGCGGAGGAAACGGCGCTCCCGGTCCCGGGGCCGCTCCTCGGGCTCCAGCCCGGAGTGCGGGCGGGACAGGGCGGCGCGGAGCCGCGAGCGGCGCCGCAGGAGGGATGGATCCAAGTCCTCCGTGTCCTCCGTCAGCTCCCCGTCCCCGCCGCGGCCCCGGGGCCGGGAGGAGCCAGGGCAGCAGCTGAGCCTGCAGGAGCGGCTGAGGCTGAGGGAGGAGAAGAAGAAGCAGGCGGCTCTGCTGAAGGCCCTGGAGACACCCGAGGAGAAGCGAGCACGGAGGTTGGCCAAGAAGGAGGCCAAGGAGAGAAAGAAGCGGGAAAAGATGGGCTGGGGCGAAGAGTACATGGGCTACACCAACACCGACAATCCCTTCGGGGACAACAACCTGCTGGGCACGTTCATCTGGAGCAAGGTGAGCTCTGTCCTGGCCCTGCAGCCAGATGGAACAGACAGGGGGAGTCAGGGGAATTTGTGCCCGAGGTGGGGTTTGTATCCAGGGCCGTGAGATTAGCTGGGTGCAGCATTTACTGGCTCAGGGATGTGGGGATGGTAACAGGAATGCAGCATTTCTGCTGCAGTAATGACAGAGGGGATGTTCAGGGCTAGGGAGAAGAAGAGGCTCTGGGGAGACCTTAGAGCTCCTTGCAGTGGCTACAAAGGCTCTAGGAGAGCTGGAGGGGCAGGACAAGGGGAACGGCTTCCCATTGCCGGAGGGGGAGGGTTAGATGGGATATTGGGGAGGAATTATTGGCTGTGAGGGTGGGAAGGCCCTGGCACAGGTTACTCAGAGCTGCTGTGGCTGCCCCTAGATCCATGGAAGTGGGCTTGGAGCAACCTGCTGTAGTGGAAGGTGTTCCTGTCATGACAGAAGGTAGAACAAGGTGGTCTTTAAAGTCCTTTCCCTCATGAGTCCTTGATATTGTTGTGCTAGTACTCACCTTGCCAGGCCAGGTGGGCTATGTGGCCTGAGCCTGGGTTTGCTGGGGGGCTTCAGGAGCAGTGTTTGAGTGATTTAGGGACCTTCAACAGTATCAGACCTCACTTGAGCAGCAGAAAAAGGTGAATGGAGTAGCATTTGCTGGCCAGTGAGGGGCTGCAGAGCTCCTTGGGTTCTACAGCTTCCCTTGGCCATTCTGTTCAAGGCACTGGAAAAGAAAGGGATCAGCCATCTGGATGAGAAGGACCTGAAGGAGAGGAACAAGCGAATCCAGGAGGACAATCGCCTGGAGCTGCAGAAGGTGGGATAAGGTGTCCTTTCCATGTCACTGTCTGACAGAGAGCCCTGTTTGCAGCCTGGTTCTCTCCATCCCTCTTTGGGAAGTCCCCTTTTTCTTCTCTTGGGTGTGTCCAGTCTGTAGGATTGTTGGAGCCATAGAATCCTGTCTTCTACTATTCTGAAACCTCTTTCCTTGGGGTTAAGCCCAGGAGGTCAGGAGGTGCTGAGGAGGATACTGCCAGGTCATGACACTGAGGCACTCAGTTGTGCCTGTGTCCCCTGTCTGCCACAGGGCTGGCAGTGAGCTCGGGCTGATGGCAGGAGCCAAGGCAGCTCAGGGACAGGTTATGTCATGGCTGTGGTGTGTGCACAGTGGCCTCACAGCTCTGTCACCCTGGGCAGGTGAAGCAGCTGCGCCTGGAGCGGGAGCGGGAAAAAGCCATGCGGGAGCAGGAGCTGGAGATGCTGCAGCGCGAGAAAGAGGCAGAGCACTTCAAAACCTGGGAAGAGCAGGAGGACAACTTCCACCTGCAGCAGGCCAAGCTGCGGTAGGTGTGCAGCTGCTCAGAGCCAGGCCTGGCAGGGAGCAGAGGATGGCACTGCTCAGTGTCCCCCACTGTCCCTCTTTGCTCTGCCTTCACAGGTCTAAGATCCGGATTCGGGATGGGAGGGCGAAACCCATTGATCTTCTGGCCAAGTACATCAGCGCAGAGGACGATGACCTGGCCGTGGAGATGCACGAGCCCTACACCTTCCTGAACGGCTTGACTGTCTCTGACATGGAGGACCTGGTGGAGGACATCCAGGTGCCTGCTCTGCTGCCCCTCTGCCTGGGCTCAGGGCTCCTCTCCCAGCTCTGCTTTCCTGCTGATGGTGTGGAGCAGGTGCCTGATGAATCTGCTGCCTGCAGGTGTACATGGAACTGGAGCAGGGGAAGAACGTGGACTTCTGGAGGGACATGACCATCATCACGGAGGATGAGATAGCCAAGCTCCGCAAGCTGGAGGCCTCTGGGAAAGGAGGACCAGGTGAGCAGGAGAGCAGAGCCTGGTGTGGGTGGCAGGGACTGTGAGTGGTGGGTCATGTAGGGCACAGGCTTTGCCGTGCGTGCTCAGGCTCAGAGGGACTCCTGGACCTGCTGGATGGAGGCTGTGGGTCTGCAGCTGCCCCTGGCTAGGGTCCAGCCTCCTGCTGTTGGCAGAACCCAGATGAGTGCAGCTGAGTGCCTGCAGACTGACTGGCTGCCCTCACCTGTCCAGGGGAGCGTCGGGATGGTGTCAACGCCTCGGTCAGCTCAGATGTGCAGTCTGTGTTCAAGGGGAAGACCTACAACCAGCTGCAAGCTCTGTACCAGGGCATCGAGAGCAAGATCCGGGCAGGAGGGCCCAACCTGGACATTGGGTACTGGGAGAGCCTCCTGCAGCAGCTGAAGGCTTACATGGCTCGGGCCAGGTAAGAGCAGAGTGGGAGCAGTGCAGACCCTGCCATGGGCAAAGCTGGGGAGGCATAAACCCAGTTGATGGAGGGAATGGAGTGGGGTGTTCTACCTTTTCTGAGATGGCTCATTGCTAAGAGGGGAGCGGGCAGGACACCTGCAGTCCCTTCTGCAGTGGTGATATTTAGTGAGGTCTCCGAGAGGGAACTGAACTGGGGCTTATTCAGCCCAAAGCCATCCAAGCCCAGCAGGTTTCTGCCCATGGAAGTGGGTGTCACAGCTTTGGGCAGCCAGAGTGAGGTGGTTCTGCTGGGCAGGACCTGACGGCTCCTCTGCTCTCTCAGGTTGCGGGAGCGGCACCAGGACGTGCTGCGCCAGAAGCTGTACAAGCTGAAGCAGGAGCAGGGTGTGGAGAGTGAACCGCTCTTCCCCATCATCAAGCAGGAGCCGGCTTCTCCCAGCGACAGGTGAGCAAACACCTGGGCCTGTCCCCAGGCACAGAGGCAGTCTTGTGCCCTCACCCTTCAGGCAGAGCTCAGGTGAGCACCTAACGAGGATAACATCCCCATCCCCGTCCCAGTCCTCTCTTCTCTCTTCCACACAGGCTGGATCCCGAGGAGAGCCTTGAGGCACAGCCAGGGCCATCCTCAGAGCCAGAGGCAGAGCAGGACACGGAGGCCAAGGGCGAGGCGGAGGGGGAGGCCGTGCTGATGGAGGAGGATCTGATCCAGCAGAGCCTGGACGATTATGACGCGGGCAAGTACAGCCCCCGGCTGCTGGGCCCCAACGAGCTGCCCTTCGACGCCCACGTGCTGGAGGCCGAGGAGGACATGCACCGGCTGCTGCTCCTGCGCCAGCAGCTCCAGGTGACAGGTGAGCCCCAGGGCCGCACCCTGCACCCACCAGCTTTGCAGCCTGCGTGGCATGGAGGCCATCCATGCAGTGATCCGGGGTGCAGGGCTGGAGGGGACACTGCCCTCAGGAAAGGGCAAGAGCTGGATCTGGGGCAGGCACACAGAGCTGATCTGGCAGAGGGGTGCCCCTGGAGCAAAGGGCACTGTGGCCTGGGCAGGGAGCAGGGAGATGGTGCTCAGGGGACCTGGTGCTTCGGTGCCACCAAGGTGTTTGGGTGCAGGCAGGCAGGAGCGGTGTTACGGTCAGGTTTTCCAGCACAACTCAGCCCAGTGCCCACTCAGGGCAGCCCATGCATTCCCGTGTCCTGTTCTGCATCCCCTGCACAGCAGCTCCTTCTCTGGGTGCCTTAAAGCAGTGTGGCATGGCCCAGGCCTGGCTGGCACTGCAGCACCTGATGTCGCCTCTCCTCCCCTCTAGGCGATGCTTCCGAGAGCACCGACGACATCTTCTTCCGGAAGGCCAAGGAGGGCATGGGCGCGGACGAGGCGCAGTTCAGCGTGGAGATGCCGCTCACGGGCAAGGCCTACCTGTGGGCTGACAAGTACCGGCCTCGCAAGCCGCGCTTCTTCAACCGTGTGCACACGGGCTTCGAGTGGAACAAGTACAACCAGACCCACTACGACTTCGACAACCCCCCTCCCAAGATCGTGCAGGGCTATAAGTTCAACATCTTCTACCCCGACCTCATCGACAAGCGCTCGACGCCCGAGTACTTCCTGGAGGCCTGCCAGGACAACAAGGACTTTGCCATCCTGCGCTTCCACGCCGGGCCCCCCTACGAGGACATCGCCTTCAAGATCGTCAACAGGGAGTGGGAGTATTCCCACCGCCACGGCTTCCGCTGCCAGTTTGCCAACGGCATCTTCCAGCTCTGGTTCCACTTCAAGCGGTACCGGTACCGCCGGTAGGGGCTGCCCGCGGCCACGCCCTGGGGCGGGCGGGGCGTCCCACGGCACAGACACTGTTCCATGCCTGGCCCCACGGCCTGGCCCAGCTCTGGGCGTGTTCCTGAGGCTTTTCTCTTCCTTGCAATTATCATGAAGGACCCTGGGATTTTGGTATAAATAAAATAAGGGTTGTTTTAGCCATGAGATCCTGGGTGTGGGCACCCCCACTGCTCCTGCATGACATCACCAGCCAGTACCACACTGGGCCAGTACTGGGAGCTCTCCTGGGGACTGGGTAGTGCTTGGGGTAGGGTGTTCTCACACCTGTGTCTCTGGGGTCTCTTACCCCATCCCCACAGAGTCAGCCCCGTGTGCTCCTTGCCCCACTCCAGCCCCCTCCCACTCCCAACACCTCCTCTTACAGTTCTAGACCAGCCCAGCTGCTGCTCCCAGCAGTCACAGGGCCCTTGGCTTCACCAGCCCAGCACTGCCCTGTGTCCTGCTTCACAGAGGGGCCCCTCACCCTCCCCCGGGCCCCATTCCTGGCACATCCTCCCCTGGGATCTGGCTTCTCCAGCCTGGGAGCACTGCCACATCCCTCAGTCCTGGCTGTGGCAGGGGAGGCTTTAGTGCTGCCAGGCGCCTGCTCTGGTGGAGTGGAGGAGAGCGATGCTGGTTGGGATGTTTCCTTACAGGGGAAAATCCGGATTCCAGAGCCTGCAGTCCCCTCCCACACCATGGCTGTGAGGCTCTCCCTGCCCTGAGCAAGAAGCAGCTGCACTCCCCAGTATCCTGTTGATGAGGTGGGGGTTCCTGAGGGCCTCTAGTGATGTTCAGATGGGTTTTGGGCACCTTAGGGGCACTTCAGGGTTGAGCTGGGACTTGCTGGTGTTGGTCCCACCAGATGATGTCCGTGGGCACAGTCACACTCCTCTGGCACCATCCCACATGGCTCCATCCCCACAGGCCCCCAAACCCTGGGGTGTGCCCACTCAGGCAGGCCCATGGGGTGCTGCTGAGTAGTGAGGGGTGCAGGAAACCCCTGCCCTGGGGGGCACCATTTCCTACCTACATCCACCCTCTCCCTGGAACAGGCCCGTGGTGCAGGGACTTTGGGGGCTGCCCAGGTCCCCCAGCACTAGGGCAGAGCCTACCCTGCCCCATGGCTCATGCAAGTTGCCTTGTCCTGCTCCTGGTTCCTCTGGCTCTGCTGGCAGGATCCAGCCCCAGAGCCACGGTGGGAGCTGGAAACTCCCATGCCTGCCTGGCCACCCTCACTTGGGGGCTTGGCCTGCCTGTAAATGGGGGTGGGGGACCCCAACTGCCTTGGTCCTGCACTCGGGTGCCCCCTCCCCATCCTGCCAGACATCCCCAGGGCCAGCAGCTGCACCGGACACATTCTCGGGCCTCCCCTTCCTGTGAGTTATTTCCAGCTGCTGCCTGTGCAGGGGGGTTTCGGGGCTCAGTGCAGGAAGTGAGTGAAGGCCTGGCCAGGGAGGAGGAAACTGGGGGAAAAAAGCCAAACCCCAAAGCTGGTGCTTGGTGCCCTCCCTGCTCAGCTGCAAGGCACAGCCTCCCTCCCCCCAGCCCCCCCTTTCCTTCCTGGGCACACACAGAGGTGATGGAACCCCCCCAAAAAACGTCTCAGTGTATCTCCAGCCAGAGCAGGGTCCGTGTCCTCTTCCAGGCACAGCGTTTCTCTGACTGCAGGCCCTGGATGGGGTCACTGAGCAGGCACAGCAGCCAAAATCCTGAGAGCTGCTGCAGCCTCCGGGCGTGTGCCCGGGCCGCATCGGGGCCTGGATCCGGCTTTTCCCGCAGTGCTGCTCCCAGCCCACATCTCCCCAGCGTCAGGGGCACACAGCCGGTTCGTGCCCGATGTCCCATCACCCGAGAGCGCAGCTGCCCCGGGCACACCCCGGTCCCCCCGGGCACACCCCGGTCCCGTGGGGCAGCCCCTGCTCCCGGCACACGGGGCCAGCCGCGGTCCGGCTCTGCCCGGCCTCTGGCTGCGACAGTCTGCTCCAAGCCAAGGGACAGCGGGATGATGGCAGCCCCTCACTGCCTAGCCAGTGCCAGGAACACCTGCCTGGGCATCCGCCTGAGCCGCTGTGCCCTCGCTTGCCTTACAGGGTGTCCCCGCGTCCCCCGGGGGCTCAGGCGCCCCCAGCTCTGCGCTCTCCGCGGAGCACGAGCAGCAGCGGCGGAGGCTGTCGCGTCCTGAAGGGTCACGGGAAGGAGCAGTGCCTGGGGACGTGCCACCCCAGCTGCTCTCGGGTCGGGACAGCGCAGCGACATCCCGAGCTCGGAGCTGCCGGGCCGGGAAAAGCCCCGGGAGCCGAATCCCCCAAGGCAGGGACGGCCGGGGCTGCGGGAGCCCCCAGGGACCCTGGCCCTCAGCCCCTCTGTTGGACCCCCGCGCGGTGCGGGTCCCGCTGGAGGGGCGGCACGGCCGGACCCCCCCGCCCTAAGCCCGCCCGGGCAGCGACTCGCTCGAGTAAACAAGTGAGTAACGGGGCGGGAGCCCAGCCCCGACACGGACCCAGCCGCGGGTGCCTCGGCCGGGGGGCTTCGGGCGCCAGCACAGGGGGGCTGCACCGGAGGGACGCTGCCGAGTCGCCGGGGCGCTGCCCGGGCCGGGGGCGATGGGGCCGGGGGCGACCCCCGCCTGGAGGCCCGTCCTGAGCAGGGAGGGAGCGGAGAGGGACGGGGCCGGTTCCGGGGGGCGCGGCGAGCCCGGCCCTTCCCCCGCCCCGCCGCGGAGCTGAGCCGAGCCCAGCCGAGCCGAGCTGAGCCGGGCTGAGCCGAGCCGGGCTGAACAGAGCCGGGCTGAGCCGAGCCGGGCTGAGCAGAGCCGAGCAGAGCCGGGCTGAGCCGAGCTGAGCAGAGCCGGGCTGAGCCGAGCCGGGCTGAGCCGAGCCGAGCCGGGCCAGGCCGGGTGAGTCCCGCCGGCAGCGAGGTAGGGCTCGGGACTGCGCGGGAGGGAGGTGTTGGAACGGGGCGAGAGATACCGGGCCAGGGGGGCTGTGAAGGACAAAGAGCCCAGAAGTCTGGATGGACGGACAGGACCGGGATGGACGGACAGAGACTGGGATGGACGGACAGGACCGGGATGGACGGACAGAACCTGGGACGGGCGGACAGACTGCAGGGTTGGGATGAACGGAGCGCTGTGCGGGGCTCTGGGGCTGTGTGGGACGGTCGGGGCTCCGGGGGCTCCCAAGGCTCTCGGGGCACTCGCCGCCGGTTCAGCGCCGGGTTCGCGCACAGCCCCGAGCATCGGGTGCGTTCCGGGAAGGGGAAGCGGAGACCCCACGGTGGGGGACAGACACACGGTGTCCCCGCTCTCCCCACTGTCTGTCCGTCCCCGGGACCGAGGGCCTATCTTCGGCTTCCCGTCGGAACCAGGATTTCCTTTCGGGGCTCCCCGCTCGGGACGGGTTCCCTCCCCCCGCTGGCTCCTCCGGGAAGAGCCGGAGAAGGGCTTGGAAAGGCTCAGGAAAGGGCTGGGAAAGGAAGGGTCTATTTCGGGCTGTCGGAGTGGGCGGCCCAGCAGCCTTGGAGCCCCCGAGATGCGGGGGCAGCCGTGGGGCCGGGGGCCCTGGGGCCGCAGGGCTGCCGAGCTCCGGCCGCTGCACTCCAGGGCACCCGGGTGGATCCTCCAGCCGCTGCCTGCCCGGCCCTGCAGATGGGAATGGGGATGGTGCCAGTTGTTCCCCAGTCAGCCGAGAGGTTGGGGACCTCTGCCCTGGGCCACAGCAGGGACAGGCAAGGACAGTTATCATGCCTGGCAGGGACCATCCTGTGTGTCACTGCTTCCCACGAATGTCCTCTGTCCTGGGTTTCCTCGAGATGTCCCTGCTCTAGGCCAGGCCGACTTCTTCAGGAGCAGGTCCTTGTGGTGGCTGTGGGCCCGGGAGGAACACTGATGCCCTGCCAAGTCCTCAATCCCCATGGCTTTCCTGTCCCAGCTGACGGCCTCAAGCTGATTTGATAGCCCAGAGCCCCAGCCTGGAGGGAGGTAGCACTGGGAGCACATCCATCCCTGGCAGGTGACACAGGGACCCATGGGACCGCCAGGGGCACCAGGCTGTGGAGACAGAAGGGATCAAGCAGGGGGAGTCATTGTCCTGGAGAGGACGAGCAAGCAGGGACTGGCCACAAAAGGGATAAATTCAAACACCCTGCAGCATCTTCTGCACAGCTGCCCTGTGGCCAAGCACCACATCCACTGGCAGGCCCCGCAGGTTGAGCGTGGGGTGTGGGGGGAGTCACTGCTGTCTGGTTTGGGGGCTCCTTTTGCAGGTGTTTGGTGCCTCTCCCCTTCTAGCCCCACCACGGTCTGATGTTGCCAGCCCTGCCCAGACCCCATGCCCAGTCCTGCCTGGGGAGGCCTGGGGAAACAACGAGCTGGAGCAGAAGCTGATAAGGAGCCGCCTCCCCCACTCCCCATCTGCCTTTCCCTCACTGCCCTCGGATGTGGCCAGGGCAGGAAGCAGTGCCCAGCAGGGGCAGGGCAGCCCTGGGCATCTGCAGCAGGACCCAAACCCGCAGGCTCAGGCACTGGAGCCCCATTAGTGCCTGCACCAGCCTCCCACACCCCACTGCCAGTGCCCCACAGCAGAGCATTTCAGAGCTAGCTCCTCTCATCCAGGATTTTACCCCAGCACCCCTTGCCAAACACTTGCTCCAAAGGCATGTCCCTTTTGCTGGATCCAGAACCCCAAACCCAAGCACAGGGGGTCAGTGGGGACAATCCTGGGCTCAGGATTTCTCTTCTGCAGGACCTGCTCTCCCCACATGCATCCTCCTGCAGTGGCTGCCTGTGATGGGGATGCAAGTGGGGACCCCCCAGAGGCACCACTGGTGTGTTCTGGCACACTCCCAGCCCTGCAGCTGCTAAGTGGCCCCTTGTAAATATTTGTTTCCCTCTAAGTGCTGGGCCCAGCTGCAGCAGCTCTGCACAGGGGGGGTCCAAGCTGCTCAGCCCCTGAGCCCAACTGAGTCTTTGAGCCCCGGGGTCCCGGTCCTGCCACAGTGAGCAGTGAACGAGCATCCAGGTCGTGGGCAGGAGCTGAAGGGAGGGGATGTAATGGTGAGATCTGGAGCTTCTGGGGCTGCTGCTTCCTTGCCTGGCCAAGGTACCACTGCAGGGAGATCCCCCTCACAGGGGTCATACCCTGCCACAGTGAGCCAGCCAGCAGCCAGGAGCATCCTGTGGCTGTGAGTACCCAGGTAACAGGGACAGAAGGGCAGCATTGCCCGTGGGCTTTTGAACCCCACTGAGCAGAGGGAGCACCCTGGGACAGGAGGAACGTGTCTGGGGACAGCATCCTGGAACTGTGGCAGGTAAGGGACAGCAGGAGTGGGACTGGCACACCAGGCACTCACACAGCATCATTGTGGGGCAGGGGTGACTTTGGCACCTCTCAGAGGATGTAGGAAAGGCTGGTGACTTCTCAGGGTCTGAGGCCTCAGCCTGTGTCTGCAGGGCTGACGCCTCTGGGGCTGACGCGGTCCCTTGGGGACCAGCGAGAACAAACAGCAGCAAGTTTTCACTCTTGGCTCATGGAAAAAGCTGGGCCCACCCTCGCAGTGATTCACACCATGCTCTGCCAGCCCCCCACAGCGGGTCGGGGAGAGATGGGGGCGAGGCACCCCCAGCATCCCCGGGCTGCAGCTCCTGGGGACAGGGCACAGCAGGGCGGGTGACAGGGCACAGCAGGGCGCCGGGGGGTGCCGGCTCCATCACCCCACGTGCCACTGACGAGGCCCCCGAGGATGTTGCAATGCCTGGCCCCAGCCCAGCCCAGAGCAATCAGAGCCTCGGGTGTGTGCAGTGCTCCCAGCCTGTGCACCAGGGCCTGAGGGGTGTCTGGGTGAGGGACACGGCGTGGGGAGCAAAGCCAGACCAGGGCTGGCAATGATCAGGGCTGGTGTGAGGGTTAACCTGGGGGCAGGAGACAGGTGGCAGTGCCACCCTGCCCTGGGAGGGGCGCTGCAGTGGGGGCTTTGCAGGGGTGGCGTGTTGGGGTGGGGCTGGGCTTCCCACTGGGGCCCCTGGGCTGAGGGCCATGCCAGCCAGGAGGGTGGGCTGGGCAGGTGGGGTGGCAAGAACATTCAGAGCCTGGAGAAATGGGTCCCAGGAGGAGAGGAGGGGTCTGGTCCCTGTGGGGGTCTGTGTCCCCCAGGTTGTCCAGTCCCCACTGTTGCCATGTCTCTGTCCTGTCCCACATCATCCCATTGGCAGCCTGGACTAATTTGCAATGGAGGGCCCTGTAGGACCAGGAGTTGGACTTGATGAACCTTGTGGGTCCCTTCCAACTCAGGATATCCCATGATTCTACGATTCCCAGATACAATTCCCGGCCCAAGCAAGGCAGAGTGGCACTGACTGGGCTGAGCACCACCACAGCCATCCCTTCAGCACCCTGTCACAGCCACTGTCCTGGTGCCACACCCACAGCTCCGGCTGTGAGGGATGCCAGGAGGGCAGAGCAGGTCTGTCACCCACACTGGCTGTGGTTTGAGTGTCAGGGTTGCAGCACAGCCTCAAACCTGTACCTCAGGTTTCCCCAGCACACTAGAGGAATGGGGCATCTTCACAGTGAGCCGGGGGTTTGTGCTCAGGGATAGGCAGAGTGCCAGGATCATGCCCTGGTGCAGCCACTCTGTGCCTGCATCCTTCAGAGCGTGCCCCCCACCACGATGGAGGGTGGTGGGTGAGGGATCTCTGGCTGTGTCCCCCCAGGCAGGAGGGAGCCAGGCTGTCAATGCTGAGTTCCCCCAGCACTTTCTGTACCAGGGATTCAGCCTCGTGGCTGCAGCCCCACGTGGGTGAGCAGTGGGAACAGTTAATCCCGGCAGCTGCAGGGCTGCAGCCCTTGGCAGGGGCCGGGCCCCACCCTCGTGTCCCTCTCCATGGGCTGGGATTCCACCATGGTGTCCCCCTCCCCAGCCTCTGGAGAGCCCTGTGCTCTGCAGGCTCAGGATGGATGATGGGTGGGCTTGGCCGTGGGGAACAGCCCTGAATTCCCCCTGTTCCCCCTGCAGGGCAAGGAGGAGTCGGTGCAGCAGCAGCAGGGGGGCTGCAGCCATGCAGCAGAGCCAGGAGGGTGCCTGAGGCTGCGGGCAGGAGCAGCAGGGAGTGCAGCATGGAGCCCCCCAACAGCAGCGTGGCAGACTCGTGCTTCGGGGCGTTCAACGGCAGCGATGGCCGCGCCCGCGCGCGCAACAGCATCGCCTCGCCCTGGTTCTCCACCGCCTTCGGCCTCATCGGCCTCTGCTCCAACCTCTTCGCCCTCTGCGTCCTGGTCAGCTCCTCCCGCAAGCTCTCCAGCCAGGCCCGCTCCTCCTTCCTCATCTTCCTCTGCGGGCTGGTGGTCACAGACTTCATGGGGCTGCTGGTGACGGCCTCGGTCATCATCCCCTACCACTTCACCAAGTTCTCCTGGGCCAAGGTGGACCCCAGCTGCCACCTCTGCAACTTCCTCGGCTTCTCCATGGTCTTCTTCGGGCAGTGCCCGCTGCTGCTGGGGGCCACCATGGCCGGGGAGAGGTTCCTGGGCATCAACCGCCCCTTCTCCCGCTCCACCAGCCTGTCCAAGCGCCGCGCCTGGGCCCTCGTGGGGCTGGTGTGGGGCTTCTCCTGCTTGCTGGGACTGCTGCCGGTGCTGGGGCTGGGGCGCTACACGCTGCAGTTCCCCGGCTCCTGGTGCTTCCTCACGCTCCTGCCTGACACTGGCGACGTCGTCTTCTGCCTGCTCTTCGCGCTGCTGGGCATCCTCTCCGTGCTGCTCTCCTTCGTGCTCAACACCGTCAGCGTGGTCACGCTCTGCCGCGTCTACCACGACCGCGAGTCGGTGCAGCGGCGCCGGGACAGCGAGGTGGAGATGATGGTGCAGCTCGTGGGCATCATGATTATCGCCACCATCTGCTGGATGCCCCTCCTGGTGAGGCCCCGTGCCCCGTTACCACCCCTCCATGTCCCTCCTGGGTCTTCGTGTCCCCCCTGTTCCTGCTCGTGGGAGGTGTTCGTGTCACCTGCTCCTCGCTTTGGGGCCTCAGTCTCGGTGTGTCCCCCCACCTCCCTCCGTGTCCCTTCTGGGGCTTGGTGTCCCCCACCCCTCACAGTGAGGTCCCAGCTTTCATTATGTCCCCTCCACGTCCCTCCTAGTGAGGTCCCAGGTCTGGGGGTGTCCCCCTGCCACCTCTCTACACCCCGAGCTGTCCCCTGGTGACAGGTAGAGCAGGCGCTCCCCAGTGCCCTGAACTGGGTCAGGACTCCCCGGAGGGGCTCGACTTCCATCACTTCCCCACCCTGGAGCAGCTCATGGATCCTCCTCTGACACTTTTCCCCCTCTCCCCCAGATCTTCATCGTGCAGACGGCCCTGCAGCAGCTGCCCGGCAACGCGCGGGTGCTGCCCAGGGACACGCAGGAGATGCTGCTCGATCTACATCCGCATGGTCACCTGGAACCAGATCCTGGACCCCTGGGTGTACATCCTGTTCCGCCGGGCCGTGCTGCAGCGCGTCTACCCCCGGCTGCAGCCGCGGCCCTCCATCGTCTCGCTCAGCCCCTCCCTGCCCCGCAAGCTCACCGCCGCCTCCGTCCTGCAGTAGCAGCCCTGGGGCAGCGCTGCCCAGGGGGACACAGCCGTCCCCCGCCCCACCCCCGGTGGATTCCCATCACCTGCATCCAGGGGCTCCCCCCCGCAACAGCAACACCCAAGGGGCTGTTGGGGGGCACGGGCTGCTCCCCCCTCCTGTCCCCAATAAAGCACAGCTCGTGCAGCTCTCGGTGCCCGCTGGGGGTGAGGAGGGTACGTGGGGGAACCCACCCTGCTGACACTCAGCAACAGCCTTTCTCCTCCAGTCTCTCCTTTAATGAGCCACGGCTGCTGCCCACCACATTTGGGGGTGTGCAGGGGGGATCCTCAGGAAGATGGGTGGGCTGGGTGCCTTCTGTCCCCCAACCCAAGGGACAGGTCTAGGTGCTGTTCAGAAGGGTGTGGGGGGCAGGATGGGGACCCCCACCAGCACCTCCGCCCCAGATGGGGTGGGGATGAAGTGGGGACGTGGGGAGGGGACAAAAGTGAGGGGCAACTCCTGCCCCTCAGCTACTCCTTATCCCCCTTGGGGTGGCAGACGGCTGCCCACACCTCGGCCACAAACTCCTGGGGGAAAGCAAACTCGCCCAGCACCGAGTCCAGCCCTTGGGCGAGCTGGGCCACGCTGGGGCTGCCCTTGGCCGCCTCCACCATCGTCGAGGCTGTTGGGGAGAAGAGGGAGGTCAGGGCCAGTGTGAGGGGCTGGGACAGGAGCAGGGGCTAGGGAAGGGGCAGGGGTGGGATGGGAGTGAGGGTCAGGGCAGGGGCAGCTCCGGGTCAGGGTCCAGGCCCCCTCCTCACCCAGCTCGCTGTCACGGATGCCCATGTAACTCTCCAGCAGATCGTCCACCCGCCGGGCAGCTTCTTCCTCGGAGGGGCTGGGCTGGGAGCGAGGTGCCAGGGGTGAGTGCTGTGCAGCACAGGGGGCACCAGGGCCACGGGGATGCTTATCCCCACCCTGGCCCAGTGTGAGCAGCCACAGGCTCGGGGTGGGGGGCTCGGGGTGGGCCTTACCCCCTCCTCCAGCACAGCCGGACCCTGTGTCCGCAGCCGCAGCGTTTCCTTCCCGCTGGCCACTCTGCCCTCGCCCGGGGACTTGCCTGTCCGTGTCCGCTGCCCGATCATGTCTGTGCCCAAGGTGGGGAGTGAGGGCACGGGCAGGAGCTGGGGTCCCCAGCCCAGCCACCCCCCAGCCCCCCAGGGGCACTGCAGGGTGAGTCAGGTGTGGGACAGGGTGGGTGTGTCAGGGGCACCCAAGGGTGCAGGGTGGGGTTGCTCGCGGGTGTGTGGTGCTCATGGATGCTTGGGACAACACACACAGAGCGAGGGGATGGCCCACGGGGGAGCACGAGCAGGTGTGGGGACCCCCACGTGGGTGCACACAGAGCTCACACAGTGAACCCTGGCAGGCGCTCAGACACTGGGGAGGATCCCGGGGTCCCCAGGACGAGAGCAGGGGGCCCTTCCCAACTCACCAAAGGCCTTTTTGGGCTGGACCAGGCGGAGGGTGAAGGGCTGAGCCCGCGGCAGCTCCCGCAGCATCCGCGCCACCTCGTAGTGCCGGCAGCCCACGATGGTGTGGTCGTTGATGGCCTCGATGCTGTCCCCCACACACACTGTCTGCAGCCGGTTGATGATGCTCCCCTCCTTGATCCTCTGGGCACCGCGGTGGCACAGGACACAGCGGCCACGTGGCTCAGTGGGACAGGCAGGCACAGCCCCCAGCCCGACCCCCACACAACCACCCGTGGGTAGCTGGGTCAGGCAGGGGAGCCCCCCAAACCTCCCCATGGCAGGGGAGACCCCCAGGGCCAGGGTGGGCCCAGAGAAGGACTGACGTGGGGAGCCAGGGAGGAGCCTGGTCCCGGGGGGGATGCACAGGGGATGTCACTGCAGGGCACAGTCCCCAGGGGTTCACCTTGATGAAGGCGTAGCCAGCCCCGTTGTCTGTGATGGTGAGGCCGAGCGCGTCCTCTGTCTTGGTCACCTCCACCTCCTTGGTCTCACCCCGGACATGGGCGAAGATGAAATCCTCCAGGCCAATCTGTCCCCCCAGCAGCTTCTGCATGTCCACTTTGTGTGTGTTGAGCGTGCAGAAGAGGATCTGCCCCGGGGAACCCCGTCAGCAGGGACTGGGGATGCCCAGTAGGGCAAGAGGTGTCAGGGGAGCCACAGCCAGTTCAGGGGGATTCGGTCAGATCTGGGCACTGCTACAACAGAGGGCCCAGGACCCCCAGCCTGCCCGGGGCTCAGCATTGCCCCATCCCCGTGCACCTTCCCATGGCTCTGGGCAGCTGGAATCAGCCACAGAACTGGCAGCCACAGTTCCCTGCCCACATTATGGGGAGAACTGAGGCACAGAGCCCCCAAGCCCTCCCCCAGAGGGGCCAATACAACCCTGGGGCTGTAACACTCCTCAAGAAAATTTTAGGGACTCCATTTGAAATCATCCAGGAACTTGGGGGAGCACAGGCCGCAGCCAGTGCCACACGGTGGGTGTCCCCGCTGGGGCACCAGACCCCTCCCCGGGCTGCAGCCCCTCACCTCGGTAGGCGAGATGTCGAAGACCTCGGCGATTTTGGCGTAGAGCTCCCTGACGTTGGTGAAGCCCTCGATGCGGCCCGTGGGGCTGCCGTGGGCCAGCTGCGTGTGGAACACCAGCCTGGGGCGGGCGCGGGCGGCGCGGGGCGCTGCGGGCTCGGGGGGCTCCTGCCCCACGCCGTTCTCCATGGGGCCGCCCTCGGGGGGCTGCCGGCCGTGCCTGCCCACCCGCTGCATCCCTGCGGCGCCGCTGAATTATGGATGGGGCTGGCTCCCCTCCGGCCGTAAGGCGATCCCCGCGCCCGGGAACCTGAGCCGGCGGCGCAGGTCACCCGCGGGGATCGGGTGAGCGCTGCCACGTAGGAAGAGCCCCAGCCAGGCTGGAGGTGGGAGAGCAGAGCCGGCGCCACGGCACCCCCCAGCTGGGGGCTGCAGCGAGGGGCTGCCCCCCACGGATCCACCCCACAGCTCCCGGCGAGCACAAACACACGGGGACCAGAGGGGTTTTCTCCCACGTTTATTTGCTCCCATCTCCATCCCCAGCCCAGCGGCACCAGGAGATGGCAAATGGCAGATGCAGAGCACAGGCCTGGCAAGCAAAGGAAGGGTGGGAACACCCCAGCCCCTGTCAGACCCAGGGCCAGGGCCAAGCCCGTGTAGTGCTAAGTAAGAAAATAAGACACTCTCTAATTACACAGTCTGAGATTAATGACAGGCAGTCTCGGGGACACCAACCCCGACCCTGGTTGCCAGCACAGTGGTCCCATAAGAGCAGGGGGGTTCAGGCAAAAGGGGCAGGAGGCAAAGTCAGTGCAGCACACCCAGGGTCCCTGCAAGCAGGAAGGGTGGATCACAGCTCCCTGCTACAGGGGTCCCCACCCCAGGACAAGGTGGGTCCCAGCTCCCCTCTTCCAGTGGTCCCCACCATGGGAGAGGGTCAGTTCCAGCTCCCCTCTGGCCCAAAGAGTTTTATTGCTTTCTGGAGCTTGCTGTCTGGTCCCAGACATGGAGGGGAAGGAGGGGTGCAAAGCAGGGTGACAGGGGCAGGAGCTGAAGGCACCCATTCAATAAAAGCTGAGGCAGGCAGCAGGAAGGAGCTGCTCTCATGCCCTTGCTGGGATGGGACCAAGGGGGTCCCACGCTGGCCAGGACAGGAGACAGCACCAGGACCAAGGGGGGGCTTGGCTACCCCAGCACCCCACAGCCCTGGTTCACACTAAAGGGGTGTGCTCACTCCAGACCCAAACTCCCCAGTGCCCCTGCCCCAGCCTGGCTTCAGGGAGCCCCTGGCTGGCAAGGCAGGGCTGGGGGTGCAGGGGAGAGCTGGGGGTGCTGTCAGTGCTGCCCCAGCTGGGCTCCCAGCCCTGTCACCGCTTGTCCCCCAAGGCTCAAGGTCCCCGGAGCTGGTGCAGCTGTGGGTGGGCTGGGCTGGGCTGGAGGGTCCCAGCTGCAGGAAGGTGCAAGGGGCAGGAGGAGCAGCCAGACCCCCCTGCAGAGACTGGCCCTTGAGTGAGCTCCAAGGGACAGGCCTGGGGTCCAGCCAGGCCCGGGGTCTGGAAGGACTGGTCCTCTCACAAGTGTTCACTGAGGAGGGAGAAAAGCACAGCTGAGTCACAGAACCCCAAAATTATTTGGATTGGAAGGGGTCCTAAAGTTCATCCAGCTCCTCCCTCTGCCATGGCCGGGACACCTCCCACTGTCCCAGTGTCCAGCCTGGCCTGGGCACTGCCAGGGATCCAGGGGCAGCCACAGCTGCTCTGGGCACCCTGTGCCAGGGCTGCCCACCCTGCCAGGGAACAATTCCTGCCCAAAATCCCACCCAGCCCTGCCTCTGGCAGTGGCAGCCATTCCCTGGCTCCTGTCCCTCCAGCCCTTGTCCCCAGCCCCTCTCCAGCTCTCCTGGAGCCCCTTCAGGCCCTGCCAGGGGCTCTGAGCTCTCCCTGGAGCCTTCTCTTCTGCAGATGAAGACCTCCACCTCTCCCAGCCTGGCTCCAGCCCTCAGAGCATCTCCATGGCTTTCCCTGGACTTGCTCCAACAGATCAGCATCTCTGGACATGGGGACATCTCCTGAATGCAGGGACTGGGCTTCCCTCCCCTTCGGCTCCCTGGAGCAGCTGCACACCCATCTCTGTTCACAGCTTCTCCCCAGCAGCTCGAGCTCAGCCCTGCAGTGCCAGGGGGCTCCTGCATGGCCCAGCCCTGGGCTCACCTGGCAATCCGGGACAGGATCTCCTTGACACGCAGCACCAGCGGCTCGTGCTGCAGGGGGTTGCTCTCGATGGCACTGTGCAGTTTGGCCATGTAGAAGTCCAGGGTGCTCAGCGTGGGGGTCTCCCCAGTGCCTGTGAGGTGACAGCCCAGTGAGCAGGGCCAGCAGGCCCCCACTGAACCCTGCCCATTAGCTGAGGACTGCAGAAGGGACCCCAGCACCAGGAGCCACCTCCTGCAGTGGCACAAGCCCAGGGATGCAAGGATTTGGGCCAGTCTGGGGTGCAGGTGTGAGTGTGGCTCCAGAGGAGGGATCCCAGCCTGCCCTGTCCCAGCACAGGGAATCCTGCTGGCTGTCACATCCCTGGGCTCCTGGGAAGCTCCCCAAGTGCTGCCAGACCCCACCCCACAGCAGATGGGCCCTTACCACGATGCCACTGCCCTCAGTGCTCCCCTGCACGGGATGGGGGGACCCCTCAGGGCCCCTCTGCCCCGCCAGGGGTCCCAGCAGCCCCACTCACCGGGGATGGGGAGGGAGGCGAAGCTGGCGGTGAGGGCCTGCCGCACAGACTGCAGCTGCTGCTGCAGGGCCAGGGTCTGCCGCTCCTCCTGCGCCAGCTCCTGCTCCAGCTTCTCCTTGGCGCAGCTCATGCTCTCCGTGTGCTTCTGCAGGATGGCGTTCTGCTCCTCGAACTCCGTGTTCATCTTGCGCAGGCGCCGCAGCTCGGCCTCGCGCGCTGCGGGGACAGCGCCGCGTCCAGGCCACGGACCCGCCCGGCCCCACACTGCTCCTCCTGCCTCCAGCCAGGCCCTGCTCCCTCTCCTGCTTCCCCAGGACCCCCCAAAGCCCCTACCCTTGTTTTGGTCCAAGAACTCCTCCGTGAAGATGGGCACATCGAAGGTGGAGAAGGTGTCGCTGCACTCGCCAGCCTGAGGGACAAGAGGGAGGGGTTGGGCAGGGCTGAGCCCCCCGGAGGGGACACCAACACCCTGATGGGCTGATGAGGGCACCAGGAGTGCAGAGGGAGGACAGCTATGCTCTGCCTCCCAGCCCTCCAGGAACCTGGGACTCAGAGCCCCAGCACTCCCTCGGCAGCCAGCCCAGCAGGGTGATGTGCTCGTCTCCCCACGGAGCTGGCAGGGCCTTACCTTGTGTGGGTGCCCGTTGAGGAGGGTGTTCACAGCCACTGCGCCCACGTCCTCTGCAGGGGAGGAAGGAGGTCACCCCAGGGGCCAGCCTCATGTCCCTGAAAGGCTCTGGCAGCACCTGGATGGATCCTGGCAGCCATTGCTGCCATATCCCACCTTTTTTGATCTTTTTCTCCTGGATCTTCTCCGTGCACATTTTGTAAGCCTCTGACTGCTGGTACTCCCGCAGCTCCTTCATGTACTGCTGCTTCTCCCTCTCTGCCTCATCCAGGTACCGCTGTGGTGGGTCACAGAGGGGCCTCAGCCTGACCCAACACAGGCTCCCAGGAGCTGCTGACCCCTCGCTGACCCCTCCCTGCCCAGCTCCCACCCCCCAGCTCTGGGCCCAGCACCTTTCCTGGAGCAGGCTCTGGAGCTGCCCAGCCTCAGGTCGGGGTCTCTCCAGTACCTGCTTCTCTGAGAGCTGCAGTTTGCTCCACTCTGCTCCCAGCATCTTTGTGATCTCTGGGAAGGGCAGGTCGGGATGCTGCGTGCGGATCTGCTCGCGCCGCTCGTTCAGGAAGCGCACGTAGCCTGTCACCGGGGCTTTGGGGCCGTTGGGAAGGATCTTCTTCCTCTTCTTGCCCTTGGGCCAGCCCCTCTTCTTCACCGGCTGGCACCCGGGGGGAAGGGACAGCCCATCAGGGACCGGAGCCATTGAATCAGCGGGACACGGGAGCAGCCCCCAGGCCCAGCTGGGCCACACAGCCCTCAGGACAAAGTCTGAGCCCTTCCCTGGCCCACAGCCACAGGCACACATGGGCTGCTGCAGGGCAAGTGGAGGGGCAGGGACAGCCCCGACCGGGCACCTTGGGCCCACCTTCAGGGATTTTGTGGGGAGGGACACGGGCTCCGGGACTCACCTCCTCCTCCGGCTTCTCGCCGCCCACCCGCGCCGACTCTCCCTTCTCCTGTTTGATGGCCACCAGGAAGCTCCCATGCTGAGCCTTGCCCGTGGCATGTCTGCAGCCAGAGAGCACCGTCAGAGAGGGTGGGACACCACGGGGAGCCAACAGCAACGCATCCCCCAGCTGTATGACCCTGCACTCACCGGATTCCCCAAATCCCGACTCCAACAGCCCCAAACCGGGCACGGAGCCCTTGCTCCCACGAGGGGAGGCTGCAGCAGAGCCATGGCACTGAAGCAGAGCCCAGCACCAGGTGAGCAGGGCAGCCCTGCACACTAAAGCTGCCCTGAGGACAACCCTGGGACTCGTCAGGGACATTTGGATGGGGCTGGCTCTTGGGGGCAGGTAACACTGACAGTCACTGACTGTCACCTGGGCTTGGGACACACTTTGGTGGGCAGTCCCAAGGGACTCTGCAAGGCAAGAGGAGCCTCAGGGGTTTGGATCCTGGCGCCAGGGGACACCACCTGGGAGCATCAGCCACAGCCAAGGAACCCTGGAGGCAGAGGGTGAGGGCAAGGCTTGACCCGCTCTGGCCACAACCACCCCAGCAGGTTTGTGCTGTCTGTGACACCTCCCCAACACGTCCAGTGGGGCCCAGCACCACTCCTCAGGTCACTGCCACAGCTTTACAAACCAGCAGCTGCTTCGGGCAGAGCCTCCCTGCCCCCCTGAGCACCTGCAGGTCCCACGCTGGGTGGGCAGAGCCTCCATGTCCCACCACAGCACCACCCTGGGGCTCCCCAGGCCCCCCTGGCACCTCCTCCAGCTGGCTCCACCTCCCAGCCCCGTCCCATTCACACCCCTGTGAATGCTCCTGCTCTGCTGGAAATGTCCTCACCACATGAGGGGAGCCATAAGGGGTTCCTGAGTGTCACCAAATGATGCTCGCTTGGGCTCAAAGCAGGTCCCCAAATTTGGGAACTAGCCCAGGGCCAAACACAAGCCCTGGCACAGGCACGTGCCCAAAGTTACAGGGATCCAAACCTGCTCAGGATGCACCTTTGTGTTTGCCACACCATGTGCCTAGAGCAAACCCCAGTCCCTTGCAGAGACCCCAAGCTATTGCTACCCATTTATCACCCAGACAAGCCATCCTTGCAGTTAATTTAGGGGGCACGTCTGTGAGTCCCCAGCACAGAGCCTGCCACTGCACCAGCCCTTGCAGAAGGAGTGGGACAAGTGTCTCCAACAATCTACACCCTCGGGCACCCTGTGCCCTACACCCCCACACTCACAAAAAGCCCTACAGGAAGGTGTGAGACTGGCTCTTCTTCCAGCTCCTGGGGGAAAAGAACCCTCCGAGGCTGTGCAGGATCATGGTCAGCCTTTGGCTTTATCCAGAGCATCATCATGTTCTCCAGGAACACAGCAACACCCTCCAGCAGCAGAGAGATCACCCTCCCCCCTTGCAATCTGGATTCCTCGAATGCCTAAGGATGCTTTAAAAAGTAATCTCAGGCAAGATTCCTCCGCAGCCAGTTCACTCTGGCATCCACCTCCCTCCACTTCTGACGTGCTTCCCCATCCGCCAGCCCCGGTGTCAGGAGGGCCAAGGCCAACCCAGGACAGCACAAATCTCATGGGAAAGCAGCCCTTGCTGGTTCTGATCTCCCAAGATGCTTAGAACCACAGAATCCTGAAATACCCTGAGTTGGAAGGACCCACAAGATCATCCATTCCAACCCCATTGCTGCCCAGACCCCCAACAGCCCCACCCTGAGCATCCCTGAGAGTGTCCAAAGGCTCCTGCAGCTCTGGCAGCCTTGGGGACCATTCCCTGGGGAGCCTGGGCAGGGCCCAGCACCCTCGGGGGGAAGAACCTTTCCCTGAGCTCCATGCCAAGGCCTGGCACAGCTCCAGCCCTTGCTGGGCTCCTGGCCCTGGCCCAGAGCAGAGCTCAGCCCCGAGGAGTCTCCCCTCAGTCTCCTCTGCTCCAGCTGAACGAGCCCAGTGCCCTCAGCTGCTCCTCAGCCCTTCCCCAGCTCCGGGTCCCTCCTTTGGACACTCTGCAGCAGCTCTGGCTCCTTCTGACCCTGTGGTGCCCAAGGTGCCCAGCGCTGGGGGCTGAGGCTGCCCCAGGGCAGAGCAGAGTGGGACAGTCCCTCCCCAGCGCACACACATCACCCCCAGGGCCTGGACGAGGACGAGCTGCTGCCACTCGTTCCCCAGGGCCCCGACACAGGGCAGGGCGGCAGGAGGAGGTGGTGGCACTTACAGCAGGGCGGCGGGCTTGGCGCTGTGGGCCATGGGCGGGGGTCTCGGTCAGCAGCCTGCAGACAGAGCACAGCCGGCGCTGCCACCGGGCGCGCTGCCCAGCGGGGTCACCCTGCCGAGCCCCCTTCGGAGGGGTCTCCTTCGTGGGGACAGGACCCCTCCCCGAACGGCATCCCCTCCCCCTCAGCCCCAGGATCGCGGCACGAGCTCCAGCCCGCTCGCGCTGACCCCCCCTCTCGCTGGGGGTGCCCTCGCAGCCCCACGGGCTCATCCCCCTGGCCCCCCTCCCAGCCGCGACCCCCAGCGCCCCCCGAGGCCTCCCCTGCGGAATTCCCCTCCCCGAGACCCATCGCCGCCCCAGCGCTCCCGGGCCCCTCTCGCCGGCCCTCCCCGCCTCGCCCTCTCCCTCGGGGTCCCCTCGCAGCGCCCCCACAGGCTCGCCCCATAACCCGCCCTCTACCCGCGATCCCCGCTCCCCCCACAGGATCCCCCCACAGGATCCCCCATGGAATCCCCCGGCCGGACCCGCCGCCGCCGCCGCTCACCTGACCACGCCCCTCTATTATTATGCAAACGAGGCTCCCGCCGCACCGTCCCCGATTGGCCGCTCGGCGCCGACTCGTTGAGCGTAGCCGCATGCTGATTGGCTGGGTGTGATGACGTCAGAGGGAAGCGGCGGAAGGAGGGGAGGAGCTGGCGGGCGCGGCGCGCGCGCGCGGCTGGCAGCCCGGCCAATCAGCAGCCAGCGTGGGGACGAGGAAGTGCGGGGAGGGCAGCGCCTTAAAGGGGCAACGCCATGGCGGTGTCCCCACCGCCGCCGCCCCACTCCAGTGACCCCAGTGCCTTCCCATCGCTCCCAGTAACCTCAGTGCCCGCCTCAGAGCTCATCCACTGATTCAGCTGCCCTCCCCCACCGCTCCCAGCAGCCCCAGTACCCACCCGGCAGGGGTGACACCAGTACTTATCCCAGAGTCGCAGGGACCCCAGTACTCCCCCAACACTGCGTCCTTCACCCCAGTACAGCCCATACTGGTCCCAGTGACTCCATTAAATACACAAGCGGAGGTCCCCCACGACCTCCAGTCTGCTCCAAGTGTCTCCAGTATTCACACAGTTGGGGATCCCCATGATGCCTGTAGTCACCAGAGTCCCAGTGACCCTAATACTGCTCTCTAGGGGGTCTCAGTGCCCCCACTAGTGCTCATACTGGTCCTAATCTCACCAGTATCTACTCAAAAGGAGCTCCCAGTTGCCCAAGTAAGCCCACACGATTTCCAGTGACACCAATATTCACCCAAGAGGGGGCGTCCCACAACTCCAGTAGCCACCCCAGAGTCCCAGTGATCCCAGTACACCCCCCACACTGTCCCCAGCACCCCAAGAGGACCCATAATGGTCCCAGACACATCATCACCCAGAAGGTCCCAGTCATCCCAGTACCCCCACACAACTCCTACTACCCCCAGCGCCCATCCAAGCAGGGGGAAATCACCCCAGCGTCCCAACCACTCTCATCTCACTGGTTCCAGTGCCCACAGTCCCTGTACCCTCACTCCTGCAGTCTGACACTCCCCACTCTGTGCCTGCTGGGCTATTGGGCTGACTGGGAGCAGTGTGATGATGTACTGGGATCATTGGAACTCGGGCGACTGCTGGCATTATTGGGATCCCTCGCTTGAGGGGTTATTGGGAGCAGAGGGGGTGTACTGGTGTCACTGGAAGTCTGGGGTGACAGCATGGAGACCACCCCTCGCTAGGGTGGGTATGGAGGTCACCGGGAGCAGTGTCACTGGAGTGACTGGGACATTCCCTTGTCTGGGCAATGCGACTGTTACAGGCAGCACTGGTGTGACTGGGAGCACTACGGGGACATTACTGGTGTGACTGGGCGCAGTGTGGGGCACAGCAGCGGACTCCCCGGGATCGCCGTGGGGACAGGCTGGTGTAACCGGCCGCCCCCCGCCCGGATCGTGCCCCGCTCTCCCCGCCCAGGCCGGCCCGGGGCATGTGGGAGATCTCCGCTCCCGGGAGGTCCCACCCTGTCCCCGCCATCTCCTCCCTCCCTGTCCCTCCCATCCCCTCCCATCCCCTCCCGTCCCCTCCCATTCCTCCCTGCGGTCCCGCCGCGGTCCCCGCGGGCTCCGGCCGGGCCATGGCGGAGCCGCCGCAGTCCCCGGGCCCGGCGCTGCCGCTGCCGCTGCGGGCGCGGCTCAGCTTCGCGTGCGGGCACTTCCTGAACGACGCGTGCTCGGCGCTGTGGTTCACCTACCTGCTGCCCTTCCTGCACGCCGTGCTGGGCTACGGGCACGGCGCGGCCGGCGGGCTGCTCCTCGCCGGGCAGCTGGCCGACGGGCTCTGCACGCCCCTGCTCGGCTTCGAGGCCGACCGGGCCCACGGCTGCGGCCGCTGCGGGCGCAGGAAGGGCTGGCACCTGGCCGGTGGGTGCGGGGGAGCGGGAGCTCTGCTGGGGGGAGCTGGGTGGAGAGGGCCGACCCCGGGAGAGCCTTTCTGGGGTGCCCGGGGTGGAGGGCGGTGACCCTGAGAGGCCTTGGTGCGGTGCTTTGGGTGGGGGACACCCTGGGATGCTCTGAGTGAGCAGTCTCTCCCGGGGGGGACATCCAGAACCCGTGTAGGATGCTCTAAGCGGAGAGGGATGGCCCCGGGGGACTCTGCTGTGTTGTTCTGTGTTGAAAGACACGCGGGGGAACCTTTCTGGGATGGCCCAAGGGTACCTATCCAAGGTGTCTCAGGTGAAAATGGGCGGCCCCAGGGCAGCCTTTCTGCGGTGCTCGCATGGAGATGAATGGCCGTGGAGAGCCTTTCTGGGGTGCCATGGCTGGGATGCACTGCTGGGGTGCCAAAGAGAAGAGATGGGTAAGAGAGGGGCTTTGCTTAGGGGAGGGGAGGAGTATGGCTGTGAGGGACTTTCTGGGGTGCTCTGAGTTGGGGGTCACCTGGGGGAGCCTTTCTGGGGTGCTCTAAGTGCAGAGGATGGCCCTGGGGGAGCCTTTCTGGGGTGCCCTGAGGGCGTGGACCGAGGATGCAATCCAAGGTAACATGTGAGTAAGCCTGGAGGAGCTTTTCTGGGGTGCCAGGGGTGGGTGACACCCTGCTGGGGTGCCCAGAAGGGAGAAGAGTGGCCCTAAAGAGCCTTTCTGAGTGGGATGAACCTTTCTAGGATGCCCAGGGTGGGGGACAGTGGGGGATGCTGGGTGGAGTGAGTTGGCCCCGAGCAGCTCTGCTGGGGGGGGCACAGGTGAGGGACATTCTGCTGGGGGCCTTGTGTGGACATGGGTGGCCCTGGAGGAGCCTCTCTGGGGTACAGGATCAGCCCCGGGGTACTTTTCTGGGCTGCCCTGGAAGAGGGGGAACAAGACCAAAGGTGCCTGTCTGGGTTGGGGGATTAGCCTTGGGGGTTGCCTGGAGCACGGAGGAACTGGGGTGCCTTGTGGCGTGGAGATCTCCCTGAAGATGTGGGATCCTTTCTGAGGAGGGGGACTGTCATGTGGCAGTGAGGAGGGTCCCTCCAGATAGAAAGGGGCAGCCCCAGAGGTGAGCAGAATTGTGTGCCCTGGCGTGGAAGGGAGCAGTTCCTCGATGGAAGGGGGAGCCGCCGTGGGGGCTTTAGGGGTGCCCTGTGGAGGGTGAAGGGGCTCTGGTGTGTTGGCAGCGCCCTGGGTGACAGGAGATGGGTCTGGGGTGCCTTGTGAGGAGGGGATAGCCGGGGAGGTGCCTTTCTGGGACCCCCTGTGGCAGTGAGGTGGGGACAGAACTGCTCTGTGTGTAGGGGACAGCGGGATGCTGAGCCTGGGTGGAGAAGGGGCACGGTGGTATCCCTGTCCTGCCTGGGCACCATCCCACCCCAGGGGGCTCCCCACTGTCCCTCGGGCTTTGTCTGTGTGGGTGGCAGCGAGCTGGGGTAAGAACCACATGCTCAGACCTTGGAGTTGCAGTAAATCCAAGACCAGCAGTAAAATCTGGGCTTTCCAAAAGCCCAGCTGCTTCCTGAGCAGTTCTCGGTGTCCCCAGGGGGGGACCCTGTGGCGTGGGGCCCTTGGCTGTGCTGGGGCTGTGCACCCCAGGAGGCAGCAGTGGGGTACAGCCATGGCCATACACAGGAAGCTCTGGCTCACAGGAATTATTGTCAGGTTTCTCTGAGTCAAAAAATGCAACGGAGTGCAGGGACTGGTGGGGACCCGTCTATCGAGGTCCCTCTCTGAGGGGACAGCATGGCCTGAAGAGGGGTCCTTGGTGCTGTGACTGGTGCAGGAGCCTGCACGTCCTGCTTAGCTGGCACTGGGGCCAGGCAGTTGGTGAAGAAATGGCCATTGATAACAACCCTCAGTAACAACCGCTCGGAGCAGACCCGCGCGGAGGGAGGACGGTTGCAGTGTGGGTCCTCTTATCTTGATCCCAAATTTATCTCGACCAACGCTTTGTGCAATCCAGCAGCAACCCGATAAGGCGTCTGACCTCGCTGGAGCTTGCCTTGGTGAGTCAGAGAGAGTGCTGAAGGGGCAGCTTCACCCTGCCCCAGCGTCAGCAGCATCGGCGTCCTGCTTTAGGGAAGTGGCCGCGGCCGTTTCCTCCCCCTGCTCCAGCCGGGTGCTGCCCCGCCAGCACGCAGGGGAAGTCCTAACTCAGGCCTTGCACGGGGGCTGCAGGAGGCAGAGCACAGCCCAGGGCAGGCTGCAGCGGGGTTCAGGCTGTTTTCCAGGCTGCAGCACGGATTATTCCCAAGGCAGGGGCTTCCCCCTTGGCCGAACACGGTGTGGCCAGCGGAGGGGGCAAACCCGCCCGAGCCGGCTGTGCTGGGTCACGCTGCAGCGAGGGGTGTTGTGTGGGAGCGGGGTGTCTCGTCCGGTGGCAAACCCGTGCTCAGATCAGAGGAAACGTTGTGAAACCGCATCCTCGGGGCGGGGGAGACGCCGCGAGCCGGTGGTGAGATCAGTGGCATCGCCGCACCGCGGCGGTCCCGGCTGTTCCCACGGGCAGTCCCGAGTGCCCTGCCTGCTCGCCAGCTCTTTTATGGGGTCCAGCTTCCTGGCACGGTGGGGAGGAGGGGTAAGCGTCTCTCTGCCGCCTGTCTCAGCCTGTCTGGCAGTGCTGTCCCAAAATCCCTGCCCCAGGCGCCTGTGCTGAGCAGCCTGGCATTCCTGTGATCCTGCCCCTCGGGGAGGAAGGGTAAGCGTCCCTTTGCTGCCTGTCTCAGCCTGTCTGGCAGTGCTGTCCCAAAATCCCTGCCCCAGGTGCCTGTGCCGAGCAGCTCAGCATTCTCGTGATCCTGCCCCGCGGGGTCAGAGATGTGAACCTGGGCCTCTGCCTGCCCAGGGGTGCTGCACAGATGGGCAGAATGGTCTTAGAGGGGCTCCCATGGCCCCCTTGGGTGAGCAGGGGGTCCCCAGGACCCCTCTGACTCAGTGCAGCCACTCCTGGGCACTTGGCATACGTGGGTTCAGCCCTGTGTCAGATGAGCATGGCTCCATGGGAGTAGCCAGTGGGTTGACCCTGGTGGTGGCACTGCCTGTCCTAGGGGGCCACGAGGAGGAGGTGACACTCCTGTTGTCACCTGGTTGTGCTGGTGGCTGTGGCTCATGGTTGGCACTGGAGGCTGCAGCAGCTGGGTCCCACAGCTCCTGCCCCAGCGCTCCCCTGGGAGCCCCCACAGCCTTCACAGGGTTGCAGAGCCTGACCCTGTGGGGCCCTGGGACCCTCACTCCTCATCTGGGCCCAGTTATAACCCAGGGAACAGAGAGGATCTGGGCTGGTTTGAGCCTTCATGGACCTTCCCGTGTCTGTGGTTTGTCTGGGGTACAGGCACCACGTGTGCCTGGGTCCCCTGTCCTCAGAGCTCCTGGAGCACCAAAGCCAGCTGTGAACCGGTGTGGGGAGCCAGGATCCCTTGGTGGGGTGGATGAGGCTGGGCTGGGATTGTCACTGCCCTTAGCCTTGCCCTTGGCTTTGCCCTGGCCTGCATGGCTGTGCTGTGAGGGAGCAAGGAGGAGGAGGAGGAGGAGGAATTCTCCTTCATAGGTGGGAGGAAGAGGAATCACTCATGAGGAACAGAGGTTCTTGCAAAGTGGAGAGGGTACCTTGAGGACCTGATTGTTATCTGCACCTGGGGACAGTGAGAACCTCTTGGTGTCTGTGGGTGTGACACTGAGGGTATGTCATGATGTCTTGAGGGACAGAGCAGTGCCAGTGCTGTGCTGGGGAAGGAGCTTGACTGGGGCTGTCTGTGCTGGGTGCCAGAGGGAAGGACATTCCCTGTGCAGGACACGCTGAGGGGGTGTCTGGAGTTCCACGTGTCTCATCTGGCTGGGGAAGGGGCCCACCTCCCTCCCCAGGTCCGGGGTAGAACCTGTCCTGGAGAGGGCTGTCTGTGTCACACTGGAGTCCCAGCCAGGTGTGCAGCCTCTCACTGCTCCACTCTCTCCTCAGGCACCACCTGTGTCCTCGTGTCCTTTCCCTTTGTCTTCAGCCCCTGCCTGGCCTGCAGGGAGAGCACTCCACAGTGGGCAGCCTTCATCTACTACCTCCCCTTCATTGTCATCTTCCAGTTTGGCTGGGCAGCCACACAGGTGTCCCACCTGGCCCTCATCCCCGAGCTGGTGAGCAGTGACCATGGGAAGGTGGAGCTCACAGCTTTTAGGTGAGCACAGACACACCTGGGGGACCCCTGCCCTGGGGAGCTGCCCTGCCCATGGTGGGTGCCATCACTGTGTGACAGGAGGTCCCTGGGTGCTGTGGCACACCAGAGACCTTGGCATGGCAGGACAAGGACTGGGCCATGTGGGTGTCCTGTGGGATGTGCTGAAGGATACTGGTCTTGGGTTGGTGGCCCACAGCCTTTGCTGCCAGGAAGGAATGTCTTGATGGCAGAGATGTCAGTGACACAGCCCGTGGGACACGTCCCTGAGCTGGGGACACTTCTCCTTTGGGAATAGATGGTGGAATTTAGGGGAGGGACTGTCCCTCCCAGATGACCTCAAGGAGAGCTGGACACTGTCCTAGGGACTGTTCTGGAGTGAGATGTCTCCAGGGCCAGGTGGGCAGTGCACTTGGCTCATCTCTGTCAGGACTGGGATGTGGGATGGGATGTTTGTCCCGTGGAGCAGGGTGAGCAGGGAGGATGTGGGGTAACTGTGGGTCCAAGTGCTCCCATTCTGAGGGCACTGGGTCAGGCAGCTCATGGCATCCTTGAAGCAGAGGTGAACTGTGCCTGGAGGGGAAACAGACTGGGATACTGGTTTCCTGCCAGTCATGCCCTGAGGCTTGGATTGGGCACACTGGGAGTTGCAGCAGTAAGGCTGATGCCTGGCCAGGAGCCTTGTGCCCTCAGAGGTGTGGTGTCAGCTATGACACTGGGGTGCAGAGGCTATAGCACATCTGGCTTGGAGGGCAGCTGTGGGCAGAGGTGTCCTGCTGTGCTGTCCCCATGCTCGTCCTTCTGCATCACCCCAAGGTTTCCTTCTGCTCAGGTATGCCTTCACTGTCATGGCCAACATCACTGTGTACGGCCTGACCTGGCTCCTGCTGAACTTCCAGATGGACCAGCCCGACCATATGGAGCACCTGGGCCCACAGGACATCCATGTGTTCCGGGTGAGGGGCAAGGCACAGTCCCTGGGGCTCCCTGTTCCCATAGCTCAGCTGGGGAGGTGACTCAGGGGGCAGTGCCCTAAAACTCACCAACTGGGCAAGAGCCACATGGAGCACTCCCTGGGGCTTGGGCACTCCTCCTTCCCCTCCAGACTGCTGGGGGCTAATGGTGGGCTGCCCTCACTGCTGTGCTCACCCCCATTCCTCACCAGAACTTGGCCCTCATCGTGGTGGGGCTGGGGGCCGTGTTCTCCCTCATCTTCCACCTGGGCACCAAGGAGAAGCCATACCCACCAGGGGTGCTGCCTGAGCCAGAGGAGAGCACCCCGCTGCTGCACAAGGAGCCCCCAGGCCCCCCACGCCCGCTGCTGCTCTGGAAGGACTGGCTGCTGCAGCCCTCCTTCTACCAGGTACGGCTGGCCAGGGCTGCCCTGGCCTGGCTGCTGCCCCGCCTGGGCACCCTGGGTGTGCTGCAGCCACGGGACTTGCCCAGGTGTGGGTGAGGATGGAGACAGGGGCTGTTCTGGGCACCACCTCAGAGGGGCCACCCCCTTCCAGCTGGGCAGGGAAGGTCCTTGCCACAGGCTGAGCAGTGATGCCCTTGCCCTGTCCCCTCGCAGGTTGCAGTGCTCTACATGGCCACGCGCCTCATCGTCAATCTGTCCCAGACCTACATCGCCATGTACCTCACCAACTCGCTGCTGCTCTCCAAGGTGGGAACAGGGCAGGTCCAGGGGCGTGTGGGAGGTGTCCTGATGTGCCGTGGGGCTCATCCCCTCCCTGTGCCTGTCCCTTGCAGAAGTACATTGCTACCATTCCCCTGGTGATGTACGTCAGTGGGTTCCTCTCCTCATTCCTCATGAAGCCTGTGAACAAATGGATTGGTCGGAATGTGAGTCCAGGGTGTTGGAGGGGTTGGAGTTTGACCCCAGGAGAGGCCCAGGGGCCAAATCCGGGCTGTGAGCAAAGCTCCTGGTGCACCTGAGCTGGAGAGCCAGGACCCCTCATGAACCCTCTGCCAGCAACCAGCCACTGCAGCATAGGTCCTGCTGGGACTGGGGGTGGTGGGCAGGGATGGGGATCTGGGTCCTACTGGGTCTGGGGATGGTGGGCAGGGGTGGGGACAGGGGCCTGTCTTGTACATCCCTGGGGCTGGGGAAGGCAATGCTGGCCCAGTTGCCATGTCCCATGCAGGCCTGACTGGGCTGCAGAGCCCTGTGGTGCCCATCAGGGGCAGAGGGGTGGTCTGGCTACGCTGGTCAGGGTGGGCACATGGTCTGCAATGCCAGCATGAGGGACCTGCCCCACAGTGTGTCCCCTCCATGCTGTTGGGTGCCTGTGGAGTGTCCCCTGCCCTCACAGACACGCTCCCACAACTCTGCCCAGGGCTCAGCCCTTGGGCTGCAGAACAGCCTGGAGCACAGCAAGGACCTGCTTTTGGGGTCTCCTTGTTTAAATACACTGGGACAGAGCCAGGGCTGTTCCTCCTGGGTCCTGGGCAATGCTGGCCCTGTGCCCTCCCTGCTTGCTCCTCCCTCACTGAACTCCCCCTTCTCCCTCTGCCCATCCCCATTGCAGCTGACTTACTTTGTGGGCATCCTGGTGGTCCTGGCCTTCGCCTCCTGGGTGGCCCTGGCCAGGTCAATAGGAGATGAGATCTACGGGCTGGCAGTGCTGCTGGGGGCTGGCTCAGCCACCATCCTGGTCACATCCCTGTCCATGACTGCAGATCTCATTGGCACCAATACGGTACGGCCACTGCTCCTGGTGGGATGGGGTGGGGGGTCACGGCAGGCACAGAACCACATCTGGGGTGGGCACTGGTTAGGGTTAGGGGATGGGGACGCTGGGAGTGGGCTCAGCTGGCAGCCCTGTGAGTGCTGTGCCCCGTGCTCTGCTGCAGTGAGGGCTCTGCCCATGAGGGGGCACACAGGGCTGCGTGGCCCAGCACAGCACAGTACGGTTCCCTCTCCTCCCACAGCACAGCAGTGCGTTTGTCTACGGTGCCATGAGCTTCACAGACAAGATGGCCAATGGCCTGGCTGTTGTGATGATCCAGAACCTGCACCCCTGCCCGTAAGCACTTCTGCAGACTGAGACCCCCACTCTTGGGGGCTACGAGGAAATATTCCAGGGTTGGTGTTGTATTGCACTGAGCAAGAGGCACGGGAGGGAACCAGTTTGGATTGGAAGGGACCTCAAAGCTCATCTCCTTCCACCCCCTGCCATGGGCAGGGACACTTCCACTACACTAGGTTGCTCCAAGCCCTGTCCCACCTGGACTGGAAGACTTCTAGGGATGGGGTAGCCACAGCTGCTCTGGGCAACTTGTGCCACGGCCTCCCCACCCTCAGAGGGAGGAATTCCTTCCCAATATCCCCATCTAACCTGCCCTCTGGTAGAGTAGTGGGAAGCCATTCCCCCTTGTCCTAGCCTGTAGCCTGGGACTCCAGTCCAGCCTCTAACCACATCCCTGCCTGTCCTCACAGGACTGAGCTGTGCTGCCCTGCCTGTGTCAGCTTCTACCGCTGGGTGATGGTGCTGGTGACCGGCGGCGTCGCCGTGGCTGCTGTCGCCACGCTGTGCTGCATCATGGTGTGGCCCATCCAGATCCGCTACAGTGAGTGGGGCTGAGGGCCTGGGGGCACTGCGAGCTCTGTGCTCAGTGCCAGCCTGGGCTGAAGCCACGGTGTCTTTGCAGATGGCCCTGTCGTCACTGGGCTGGCTGCGGCCATGCTAGCAGGGGAATCCTCATGGTAGGACACGGGGCAGGGCCATTGTCCTGCTTCTGCTGCTGTCCCCAGAGAGGGGCTGTGTCTGCTTGCTGTGCCCTTCTGGGGAGCAACACTCCCCTGGCCCGGCCATGGCCACGCTGGCCCTGGGGCTCCAAGGGGTGTCGGGGGCAGCTCTATGTGGGGATGGTGGGGTGACCTTGCCAGGCTGGGGAGCCAACACCCCTGCTCAGTGCCTGTTGTGCCTCTCTGTGTGCCTGTGCCTTGCTGTGGGGTGGGGGAACAGGACAGACCCCTCGTGCTGCTTGGGGCCCTGCTGGGTCAGGCCCTGGTGCTGGCAGAAGACTCCAGGATGGCGAAAGCAGCGCGTGTGGGGCACCCCACGCTGGCGTCTCTCCTGACCTGTGCCTTCCTCCTCTTCCTCCAGGTGCTGTCAATCTGCAGGGGCTGAGCAGCACAAGGACCCCTGAAAGCGGCACTGGGAGCGCCGAGGGAGAGAGCCAGAGCAGCACCATCAACTGAGCCGGGCTGTGTCCTTGGCCACCATGTCCTCAGGGCCGTGTCCTCAGGGCCGTGTCCTCAGGGCCGTGTCCTCAGGGCTGTGACCTCAGGGCTGTGTCCTCAGGGCTGTGTCCTTGGCCACCATGTCCTCAGGGCCGTGTCCTCAGGGCTGTGTCCTCAGGGCTGTGTCCTTGGCCACCATGTCCTCAGGGCCGTGTCCTCAGGGCTGTGTCCTCAGGGCTGTGTCCTTGGCCACCATGTCCTCAGGGCTGTGTCCTCAGGGCTGTGTCCTTGGCCACCATGTCCTCAGGGCCGTGTCCTCAGGGCTGTGACCTCAGGGCTGTGTCCTTGGCCACCATGTCCCTCAGGGCCCGTCCCTCAGGGCGTGACCTGAGCCGTGCCAGCCCTTGGCCACCGCGGTGCCACACGCTGAGTCCGGAGGGTCCCCGCACTGGGCACCGCTGGGCTCTGGGGAGGGGGGCGACCCCCACCCTGTCTCCTTGCACTGGACTCGTATTCCCACCCTGGACTCGTGTCCCCATCCCGAACTCGTGTTCCAGACCCCACCGGGCCGATGAAGGCTGTCCCTGGTGCGGTGCAGCGTCGCCTCTCACTGCACGATGAACACTAGAAGGGCCTAGGCCAGGCCGGAGCAGCCCCACAGGAGGGGGGCGCCCGGACCGAGGTTTTAACCCGCTTTTGTAAGGCCAATACGTACAAACGGCACTTTATAAAGGAGGAGGAAAAGGAAAGAAAAAGCCAAGCGCAGCGCTGATGGCCCTGGGATGGGGGCGGGCTCAGCTCCGGGGCTGGAGCACGTTTGGGACGCGCACGGGGCTCGGAGAGCGGCGTCCTGAGGGGCCGGGGCGGGTAAGGGCGGCCGCCCTCAGCAGCCATGGCGGCGGCGGCGCCGGACACTAATGATTGGTCCGTGCGAGGGGCCCCGCCCCCGGGACAGGCCAGCCAATGGGGCCCCGCCCCCGGGACAGGCCAGCCAATGGGACCCCGCCTCAGGGACAGGACAGCCAATGGGGCCCCGCCCCCGGGACAGGACGGCCAATGGGGCCCCGCCCCCGGGACAGGGCAGCCAATGGGACCCCGCCTCAGGGACAGGACAGCCAATGGGGCCCCGCCCCCGGGACAGGCCAGCCAATGGGACCCCACCTCAGGGACAGGCCAGCCAGTGGGGCCCCGCCCCCGGGACAGGCCAGCCAATGGGGCCCCGCCTCGGGGACAGGACAGCCAATGGGGCCCCGCCTCAGGGACAGGACAGCCAATGGGGCCCCGCCTCAGGGACAGGCCAGCCAGTGGGGCCCCGCCCCCGGGACAGGCCAGCCAATGGGGCCCCGCCTCGGGGACAGGACAGCCAATGGGGCCCCGCCTCAGGGACAGGACGGCCAATGGGGCCCCGCCCCCGGGACAGGACAGCCAATGGGGCCCCGCCTCAGGGACAGGACAGCCAATGGGGCCCCGCCTCGGGGACAGGACAGCCAATGGGGCCCCGCCTCAGGGACAGGACAGCCAATAAGACCACGTCCCCCGGGATAGGACAGCCAATGGGGGCGGCCCGCGAACCATGGGGGCGGGAACTGAGAGGGGGTGTAGATGTGTGTAAATGTGTATAAATGTGAGTGTGTGTGTAAATGTGTGCGTGAGACTGTGTGTGAGACGTGTGTAAATGTGTCTGTGTTTGTGTGTGAGGTCGAGACTGTGTAAATGTGTGTGTAAATATGACTGTGACACTGTAAATGTGTGTAAATATGAGCGTGCGTGTAAATGTGTGTGTGTAAATGTGTGTTTGTGTGTGAGACTAAATGTGTGCGTAAATGAGTGCGTGTGTGTGTATAAAATGTGTGTGAGGGTGCGTGAGACAGTGTGAATGTGTGTGTGTGTATGAGATGTGTGTTTATGTGTGTGTGTGTAAATGTGTGTGTGCATGTGTGCACGTGTCTGTGGGTGTAAATATGTGTGTGTGTGTGAGCGTGTGTGTCTGTGTGTAAATGTGTGGGGGGTGTCCTGTCCTGTGTGTTCACGCGTGTGCGCTGGGATGTGCTGGTGTGAGGCTGCCGAGGGTTTGTGCATAACCCATGGAACGCTTTGGGCTGGGAGGGACCTTAAAGCTCAACTCGTTAAACTTCCACTGTCCCAATGTCCAGCCTGGCCTGGGCACTCCAGGGATCCAGGGGCAGCCACAGCTGCTCTGGGCACCCTGTGCCAGGGCTGCCCACCCTGCCAGGGAACAATTCCTGCCCAACATCCCACCCAGCCCTGCCCTCTGGCAGTGGCAGCCATTCCCTGGCTCCTGTCCCTCCAGCCCTTGTCCCCAGCCCCTCTCCAGCTCTCCTGGAGCCCCTTCAGGCCCTGCCAGGGGCTCTGAGCTCTCCCTGGAGCTTCTCTTCTCCAGGTGAGCAGCCCCAGCTCTGCCAGGCTGGCTCCATGGCAGATGTTCTCCATGGCCCCGTCCATGCCCTGTGCCGCTCACACAGGTCCTGCCGGAGGGGCTCTGGTGGGTGTGACGGTGTCGCCAAGGGCAGGTGGCGACACCCCGAGCGTGCCCGGTGTGGGGGAATGGAACGGGATGCAGGCGATGGAGCGGGAGCCCGGGCCGGCCCGGGTGTATTTATGGCCGCTCCTCGCTGCGTTATCAGCCCCGGTGCGGAGAGCAGCGGCTGAGCCTTGGCACTGCCCCGGGCCCGCGGGGGGAGCGCGGTCTCGGCTCTGCCCAGCGCCCCCGACCCCTCCCCACCTCCCTTTCGGGGGTCCCGTCCCACTGCAGGAACCCCCGGGCGGGGGGGGACGCGCCCCCAGCACTGCCTGGCCTTGGGCTCCGGGGCAGGAGCGGGGGAGCGGGCACCGGGCGGACAGTGCTGCGACAGGGCGGGATGTCCCGGGTTTGCGGGGTGTCCCGGGTTTGCGGGGTGCCCGTGGGTTGCGGGATGTCCCGGGTTTGCAGGGATGTCCCGGGTTTGCGGGGTGCCCGTGGGTTGCGGGGGTGTCCCGGGTTTGCGGGGTGCCCGTGGGTTGCGGGATGTCCCGGGTTTGCGGGGTGCCCGTGGGTTGCGGGGGTGCCCGTGGGTTGCGGGATGTCCCGGGTTTGCGGGGTGCCCGTGGGTTGCGGGATGTCCCGGGTTTGCGGGGTGCCCGCGGAGCTGCGAACTGGGCAGGTAGCGGAGTTCCGCGGGACCAGCCGGTTCTCAGCTGGCGCGGGGGCACCGGGCTGCTCCCGCATTCCCCCGGCACCGGGCTGGGGCTGCCCCGGCCGCTCCCTGCGAACCCGCCCGGCCCCGCCCGCTGCCCTTCCTCGGGAGGAGGAGGAGGAGGAGGAGGAGGAGGCGGCCGCGGAGCAGGAGCAGCGCTGGAAGGAGTGGGAGCGGGACAGCTCCGACGGGACGGGGGAGCCCGGCTGAGCCCACGGCAGGTACCGCGCGGGGAGCGCGCCTGGCCGGGACGGGCCGGGGCTCTGGGGTCGCGAGTGGGTTCGGGGCCGCAGCCAGACCGGCCACGCACTCCCGCAGCCAGCACGGGCCGTGACCCGGGCCGGCACCCCGGGCCAGGGATCGCTTCCCCCGTCAGCCCAGCCCCGCTACCCACGGGGGTCGCAGCCAGCGCATGATTCCATGGGACAGGCAAAGGGGTCCTGCGGCCGCGTCAGCTCTGCTCTTCGGATCCCCTGAGCCCCGTCCCCGTGTGCTCCCCGGTGGAGGGACAGCTTGGTGACTTTGGGATCTGCTGTGCTGCAGGAATAGACCGTCCCCACAACCCGCCGCCTCTCCAGCAGCTGTCGGACTCATCCCTCATGCCGGGCAAGCTGAGGCGCGGCAGGCGGGAGGTGCTGGGGGAGAAGCAGTGGCGGAGCCTGGAGGAGAGGGGAAGTGCCCAGCTGGAGCAGCCCAAGCTCACCAGGTGGGTGCCGCACCTCACGGGGATCCCGCACTCCAGCGCCACATCCCCTTGTGCCCCTCGAGTCACCCCCTCTGATGTCTCCTTCCAGATCCAGGACCTATGAGTCCTCCTGCAAGGAGGCAGAGCAGGCGGCCACGGGCAGGCAGGGACCCCCATCCCCCTCGGTGAGTCTTGGGGTACCGGAGCTGAGGAGCAGGACCCCAGCCCCAAGGACTCGGCTGGACACTCTTGGGGCGGGGACCGAGGGAGGGCTCGTCCCGGTTCTGTGGCAGGCGTGGTGATGGAGCAAGGGGCTGCGGATGCCGGCGGTGCCAGGGCTGGCCCCGAGCCGGCCCCGATCACCGCCCCCCCGGCCTCCCGCAGCTGAGCAAGCAGGACAGCAGCTACCGCCGGGCCTTTGGGGAGCTCGCCGAGCAGGACGTGCTGCTGGGCTGCTTCTCATGCGCCTGGCAGAGAGAGATGCCCTACCACGGCCGCCTCTACGTGTCCGCACGCCACATCTGCTTCCACTCCAACCTCCTGCTCAAGGACATCAAGGTGGGCTGCAGTGGGCGTGGGGCCGGCGGCAGGGGCGCGGGTGGCAGCCGGGAACGCGGTGACACAGCCTGTCTGTCCCCCTGGCACAGGCTGTGGTCCCTGTCACCTCCATCTCAGCCCTCAAAAAGACCAACACGGCGCTGCTGGTGCCCAACGCAGTCAGCATTCGCACGGCCAAGGGGGAGAAGGTGAGAATGGGGACAGTGCTGGGGGGCAGCCTCACCTGGGGGGGCTGTTTGGAGTGTCCTGGTTCCCTGGGCTGTGACTGAGGGGACAGCTCTGGCAGAAATCCCCTTCCCGTTCCCCGGCAGTTCCTCTTTGTGTCGCTGCGCCAGCGAGAGGCCACGTACCAGCTCCTGAGGTCGGTCTGCAAACACCTGCAGGTACGCAGGGGTGGATGGGGAGGGGGGCTCCATCCATCCCTTGCAGGGCACCTCCCTTCATCTCTCCTTGTCCAGGACAGCGGCCAGAGCCCTCGAGACTCATTGAGCAATGGGGAAACCCCTAGGAAGTCTCAGGTAAGGCCAGGAGGGTACAGCAGGAGGAGGAGTGGTCCCAACCCCCTGCATGGGGTGGGCTGGGTGCAGTGACCCCTGGGAAGATGCCAGGGAGAAACACAAAAAGCTCCAGCCCGGGGCAGCACAGACCCCAGGACCCTCCCTTCTTGTCGGTGACATGGGTCCCATCAGGTCCTGCCCATGTCCCCATGGCAGTGGGGCAGGTGCCTTGGGGACACACATCATGATCGGGGCTTGTCCTTTTTCTCGAGCCAGTCAGACCTGGAAGAGAGCACCCCGGAGCCCAACAGCCTCCACGAATCCCTGGGTGAGTGGCTACTCTGGTGCACCCCCTGCATGCTCACAGCCCTGCTGTCCCCCACATTCGTGCCCCATGGCAGCTCTGGGCTCTGCTCCTCCTCCCTGGACACGGCATCTCCTGCAGCTCCAGGGAGTGCAGGATCGGCTCTCTGTGGCCCCGTGCCCCCAGGACACCTAGACCCCTCTGTGGGGCATCCATCGAGTGTCTCCTGGTCACCTGCAGATGAGCCAAACCCCAGACCGAGGCCAGCGCAGGACGAGGATGACGAGGTGGCCCTGCTGGTTCCCAGCAGCAGCGAACGGGTGCCCTCAGCAGAGACTCGCGGCCTGTGCGGTGGGTCCGGGGAGGATCCTGGGGATTTACAGCCTGCAGAGCCCAGCACTGACTCAGTGCTGCTAACGCTGCCTTGTCCTGGCAGGGGGACCCCATACCGTGCTCTGGGCCAGAGCCACTGCACTTTGCTCCCGGCTAAAACCCCAGCTGAGCCCTGTCAACATCATCATCCTCATCTACGTGCTGCTGTGAGTCCCCATCCCTAGTGAGCCCTGCACAGCCTCTCCAGGGTGGCACGGGCAGGCCGGGATTCCTGCATTTCCCCTGACACCCATCCCAGGGAGAGCACCCAGGGCCGTGGCACTGCTCCTGGCCCCTGGTGCCACCCTGTGCCCCGGGTGCCACCCTGTGCCCCTGGCTGACGCTGGCCTGTCCTCAGCATGGTGGCCCTGCTGCTGTCCTCGGGGTACATCGGTCTGCGCATCGCCGAGCTGGAGCAGCAGCTGGCGTTCGTGGGGGCTTGGCCAGACCTCAACCTGTCACAGCAGTGAGTGCTGGAGCATGGGGGGACCTCTGTCCCCAGCAGAGACTCCCCCTCACCCTGCCTCCCCCCAGGTACAAGACAACGTGAGGCCGCTGAGGACCACGACCAGAGCTCCAGCCAGGGGTTCAGGGGCTGCTCTGAGCCCTTCCTTGGCCTCGCCGGGGGTGCTGTGTCACCAAGTGCCTTCCAGCCCCCCACATGTCCTGGGAAGCCCACGTGTGCTGAGGCTCCATCTCACACCCCGTGTCTGCCCAGCACAGAGACCCAGGGAGCTCCCAGCAGGGCACAGGGCTGGAGTCAGCACCAACCCCCAGCCAGCCCTCCCTGCTAAAGGGGGCAGGCAGAGGGGGCCAAGCCCCAGGCAAAGCAGGGGCACAGAGAATAGAATATTCTATTAATAAAGAATATTAAAATCTGTATTGTATTAGTAGTTACTCCTTGCTGGGCAAGATGCCACGGGATGAGCATGAACCAGTCTCCCATCACACGTGCCCTGCTCCCCAGAACAGACCAGCAGCACCAGGGGCTTTGTTTGACTCTGACTGGTGTGGGGAGGCAGCTCCACGTGCTGATGTGCCAGGGGTTCAGGGAGCAGCAGAAGACCCTGAGCGCCCCCGGGGTGCTGGCTCCCGGTGACAATGGGAGACAGAGGGAGAGGGGGCAGTGGGGGTGCACCAGGGAGCCCCAGGGCCCCAGGTCCTGCCTCTTACCCTGCTCCTTCCCCAGGACAGGGCTCATCTGCCACAGGAAGGGGGTTCCAGCAGGCACAGGGTCACAGGTACATGCTGGGGACAATGGGTTCACACAGGTTCTGAGCATAAGCTGGGGGTGGGAGCAGAGCTGGGGCCACAGCAGAACCTGCACCCCACACAAGGATCCACCCAGCCCAAAGCCCTGGAGCTCAATCCATTCTGGCCCAGTTAAGGGGTCCCAAGCACCAAGGTGAGGAAACTGAGGCACTGACAACTCCTTACCCCGTGCCATTTCCTGGGCCATCCCTTCCCCAGATTCAGGGCTCAGCTCCGTGCCTGGGGCAGCAGCAGTGGGTGATGCCGAGGTCAGGGATGCTCCTCATCCTGCTGCTCAGCCCCATGGACTAGCTCTGCCCCACACCACCAGCCGGGGGGCTTCCAGCAGCAAGCCTGGTCCCCATCAGAATACACTAATCATTGAGGGGAGGAGCTGCCCAGGTTCGTGGGGCACAGGGCTGTACCCCACTGAGAGGTGCCCCCTGTCCACAGGGCTCTGCTGCCCAGGGAGGGGGTGCCCCCCACCATGTGAGGGTCCCACCTGCATGGGCACAGCAGGACCGAGGGGCTCTGGCAGCTGCCCCACACCAAGGAGGGGCTGAGCCAGGCCAGGGGCCCTTTTTCCTCCTTCCAGCCATGCCGAGGGGCACAGGGCAGGGCAGGGACGGGGGCTGGGCCCTTTCCCAGCAGCAGGAAAGCAAACAGGAGTGGGAAGCTGGGAGCAATAAACCTCAGGTGAGAGCTGTGCCAAGAAAGTTGGTACCTGCAGAGCTGTGGGGGGGACCCTGGGGACTTGCTGCACCCTTCATTGTGGAGAAGGGAAGCAGAGCCATGGAGACCAATCCCAATAAATTCACAACCTGTTTAATGCCAGTTCAATTGCTTTACATGAAAAAATTACAGCGTGCTCCATGTTTGTTTTCCATCATATGACGCCTGGGATACAACAATGCCACAGACTCTGTCACCCAGCTCTGGGAGGACCTTGTGCCTAAGTCAGTGCCCACACCACCTCAGCTCTGCCCTTTTCCCTCTTAAGCAGCAGGTGACAATGACAATATCACCCTGAGACACTTGCACACACCCATCTCCACACGGATACAACTGGGAGCTCCTGCCTGGCAGCTGGGAGTGGGGCAGAGCAGGTGGCTGTGCCGGGCTCTGACAGCAGGTCAGAGTGAGCAGCCTGCTCTTGCCATGCTCTGTCCAACGTGTGTGGGCACAGAACAGCCCTGGCCTGGGAATCACCAGCCTGCCTGCCAAGTGCTGTAAGAGAAGCTACCACGAGCCAACCTGCTCCCAAGGCAGACAGAAAAGCAAGATGTAGACACAAGATGTGGTCAGGTAAAGTCCTTGGCAACAGGGGGCAATGGTGGGGGATAGAACAGTGAGGAGCTATCCCTGCTCTGCAGCTGGGAGCACTGGGCAGGTCTGCAGAGCCCACCTGGCACTGCCCACCCCACAGCAGCTTCTGGACTCCTTCAGGAGGTTCCCCCATCACAGGGTGAGAGGCAAATCCACTCCTGTGGAGCTCCAGGGTACTGGGGAGCCCAATCATCAACACATCTCCCTGCACTCCAGTGGGTGCCTGGCTCCCTCCTGCTCCAATGGGCTGAGACCTCCTGTGTGCCCCCAAGCCAAGCACCCATGCCCACCCAGAGCAGAAAGCAGTGTGTCCTGGGGCTCTGCACAGTGTCAGAGCAGGAGGCAATCCACAACAGGAAAATCCCACAACACAGCCACCAGTCTCCCCAGCCTCCCATTTCCCCAGGTGATGACAACCACCTCTTAATTCAGGTGACCATTTGTTTTAAACCCATTCCCCATCTTTAATGATCCAACTCAATTTTCAACATCCTGGGTGCTCTGGGGTGCTCTGGGGTGCTCCCAACCCATGGTGATGTAGAAGTGCCCACAAGTGGAACAAACAACACAAGCTGGGCTCGGGGGTGACTTCAAACCAGGCCCCACGGGCCAGAACTACGCTAAAGCACTGAAACAGTGTTTCAGAAACTCCACAAAGAATTTCATTTTGGTGGCAAGTGAGACTGTGAGATGACAAAGCGGCCTGTGGGCCTGGGAGACTCAGAGGGCTGCCAGGGGCTCCCAGCACACCAGCTCCTCACCAGTGGCTCCCAGTATGTGTCACACAGGCACAGCAGCAGCAGCCTGATCCAGGCACTGTGTGATGGCACAAGTGGTCAAGGCTGTACTGGCCTTCTCACACCTTGGCTCCCCCTAAGGACACTGGTGCTACAGGGGACAGGCAATCATATTCCTACCAGCAGGTTTTAGGGAAAGAAGGGAGAGGAGACAAAACAACAAAGAAAAAAAAGAAAGAGAAAGCAATACCTATGCAATCTACAGAGATAGGACAAGTCTATATACACAGCCAAGGAATTCCACGTGGGAATAGGAAGCAGTGTGGGAGAGGGCAGGAGGCAGGCAGGGCCTGAGCAGGGCAGGCACAGGTTAGAACAGGCTGTGCAGCCTGACAGCTTCTCTTAAATTAAAAGCACCACACACACACACAGAGCATTTGTGTTACACCCCATGGGCTCCAACACCAGCCAGAACTCTTGTCCCACACAACCTAAAAACCCCAAACCACACACCAAAACTCAACAGCAGGGCCCTGTTGACTTGAAGATAATAAAAAGCAATGCTGCAGCCCTGCTTCCAGCCAGAACCCCTCTTCCAGCCAGAAGAGGCCCTGCACACCCCAAAAATCAGGTCTTCAGGATTTCTTTCTCAAATCCATCCCAACTGCTTTTGGCTCAGGGAGACTCCACAGCAAGGCACCCACCCGGGGGCACCAAAGGAAGCTTCACATGCACAGGTGGTTGAGTGGATTTCTTTTTTATAAAGTCCTTCCTTCTCTCTGGTAACTCCCAGGATCAGCCCAGAATGTGAAACAGCAACTGCAGAACTTCTGAATCTGCTCCCTTAGAGGTGAAGCTTTTTCAAGTCTCCTCTGAAGTCTAGAGCCCCAAAGCGAATTTGTTCAGAGGCAGCTGTCAAGCATGCCAAAAAAAATCAAGCTGTCTTATGGAATGATCACATCAAGTACTACAGTACCTGTCTGGGGGGAAAAAAATAAAGAAAAAAAAAAAGGAAAATAGGCAGTTCTCCAGTTTCTTCCTGGAATGGGGATGCCAGGCAATGAACAAAGCCCTTAGATGCCCAGCCTGGAGTTATGCCCCTCACACCAGCTGTACTGGACCAGTCTGGCTGGCTCCTGCTTCCAGAGATGTCACTCTGGGACACAGAGCAGCACATGATACCCCTTCCCACAGCAGCAAGGATATGCTCCTCTCTCACAGGAGGCACAGCATGGCAGTGGAGATGGCCTCGTCCAGCCTCAATGGTCCATGTGACACAAGTCCTCCCCAGCACCATCCTGATGGCTGCAGGATGCTGGGTGAACATCTCTCTTGTACCCGTTTCCCTTTATGAAGGATGAATCCAATAACCTTTGGCAGTTCCCTCCCCTCCCCACCCCATCCCAAATACTGCCCAGCCCTGTGGGTCACAAGCACATATTTAATGAGCTGGGTCCTCCTCGAGTCCCAAGGCTCTCCCTGCCCTGGCTGGCTCCGGGGGTCCATGCAGGCCGAGGGAGTGGTCTGATCCTGGAATGTCAGGCTGAGCTTTCCGGGCACAGGGATGGGGCTTATCGTATCCTGGTGAAGAGGTTGAGCACAGATACAGACTCCTGACAGGGGAAAAAGGGAAAACAAAGCAGGAGGTAAACATGTGTTTCTGGGTTGGTTTGTTTTTAATCTGCTATCTCTAGCTCAGCGCACAATACCAGCTCACAAATCAAAGTCCAACACCATAAATATTCCCATGGGTTTCTTCCAAACGGTAACAAGTGTGCAGCTGGCCCATGCCCAGCACTCTGCAGGCAGCTGTATTTCAGAGACAGCAAGAACTGGGGGACCCCCAGGAGCAATGCCAGCTTGTCCCAGTCCCCTCCTCCAAAACCCTCTGCCAGGCACCCAGGAAAGCCCTCAAAGCATCAGGCACAATCTGGTTTTGGTACTGGTGAGTTGTCACTGGCAGAATCTATGACCCCATTTTCATCCAAACCCATTTTAAGTAGTTTTGTAAGGAGGCAGGGGATAATTATGGAATCACAGAACAGTGTGGGCTTCAAGGGACCTTAAAGTTCATCTCCTTCCACCCTGTCCCAGGTTGCTCCAAGCCCTGTCAAATCTGGCCTTGGACACTCCCAGGGACCCAGGGGCAACCACAGCTGCTCTGGGCACCCTGTGCCAGGGCTCCCCACCCTCCCAGGGAACAATTCCTGCCCAATATCCCACCCAGCCCTGCCCTCTGGCAGTGGCAGCCATTCCCTGGCTCCTGTCCCTCCAGCCCTTGTCCCCAGCCCCTCTCCAGCTCTCCTGGAGCCCCTTCAGGCCCTGCCAGGGGCTCTGAGCTCTCCCTGGAGCTTCTCTTCTCCAGGTAGACACTCCCAGCTCTGCCAGCCTGCTGTCACCCAAGGGCTCAGTTTGGTGAGGCCCCTGAAACACTGCTCTGCTCTGCTCAGCAGCTCTGGACCAGCCTGGAGAGGGATGTTGTGTCACACCTGCCGTGAGCACACAGGGCAACCTTTTACATAAATCTCAGCAAAGTTAAATCCTTCACTGCCCCAGCCCTTGATCTGCAGGAAGGGATCAGAGAGGAGGCAGCAGAGCAGAGCCAACATGACCTGAGCTCCCCCAGGCAGCTCCCCTCCTGCCTGGCCTTACCTTCGTTGAGCGAGTTTTACTGAAGACGTTCCAGAAGCGCAAGGTCTCGTCTCCAGCTCCTGTGACAATGGCCTCCCCATCAGGGGACATTGCCTAAGGACAAGACAACAACCTTTAGCACATTTTTGAGGCTGAAAACAAGTCTCTGCTGGAATGTAGGAGAGATTTAACTCTCCTTCCTACTCCACAGTGAGAAGCCAGCTACCTCTGCTTCCAGATGCCTCATGCAGCCTCAGGTGCAATTTGGGCACTCACACCTCACAGTGCAGCTAAAGAACACATGGGGGGAGTGATGTGGAAAGAACACTTGTGTTCAGAAATCAAAGACATGTGTAACTGAGGCTGTTCCTCCTGGGATTGTCAACATGCCTGAAGGCAGGAAGATGCTATGACTGGATTTCCTGGGTGTATTGGTTGCTTACATTGGGATCTACCTCCCAGAACATTATCAGCATTTGTGAACTGCTGACACCTCCAAGTAACAGTAACAGCAGATATGAAATTACCTGCAAAAAATATTTAATTCCCTGGGCAGCACTCATCAGTGAGGAGGTGTGAAAGTCTTTTGGAAGCAAGCAGAGTAGCTTGTCTTTCATAAAATCACAGAATCCCAGAATGGTTTGGGTTGGAAGGGACATTAAAGCTCATCTTGTTCCACTCCCACTATCCCAGGCTGCTCCAAGGCCCATCCAGCCTGGCCTTGGACACTGCCAGGGATCCAGGGGCAGCCACAACTGCTCTGGAAAACTGGTGCCAGGGCCCCCCCACCCTCCCAGGGAACAATTCCTTCCCAATACCCCATCTAACCCTGCCTTGTGGTGGTCTGAATCCATTCCCCCTTGTCCTGATATTCCAGATCCTTTTCCAAAGTCCCTCTACAGCTCTCCTGGAGCCTCTTTAGGCACTAGAAAGTCTCCCTGGAGCCTTCTCTTCTTCAGGCTCAGAGGAGTTTTTTTAGAAGAGAACTCAGATGTTTCCCTCAGGAGAGTTTGGCAGACTTTGCTATCATTAACAAAGCCTTGCATTTCCATAGAGGCAAATCAAAATGTCCCCCACAGGCACAGAAATACGACAGTTTTCTACTGCTCATGGGGAGAGTTCACATTCCTGTCCAGGCAGCTTATGGTGCCACTGGCACTGCTGCTCTGGGTCCCACCTGAGCACACCTACAGCCAGGTGAGCAGCTACAGAGCCACGGCCATCACTCACCAGATACAGGACTCGGTAAGAGTGCCCTGTGAGCTTTGCTACTTGAGTTAACGAGGGGTATTTCCAGACGAGGATCTGGTTCTGGGAGTATCCGTGGGTGCTCACCTGAAAGGGAAGAGGGGAACATGCATCATAGAATCATGGAATTGCTAAGGATGGAAAAAACCCCCCAAGATCATCAAGTCCAACAGTCTATCACTGCCCTGGGCAGCCTGGGCACCATGAAATTTTCCCAATATCCAATCCAAAATCCCGGGTGCAACTTGAGGCCATTTCTTCTTGTGCTGCTGCTTGTTACCTGGAAGAAGAGCCTGAATTCCACCTGGCTCAACTCTCCTGTCAGAGGGAGAGAAGGTCCCCCCTGAACCTTCTTCTTTCCAGGCTGGAGCCCCTCAGCTGCTCCCCAACAGACCTGAGCTCCAGCCCCTTCCCCAGATGCACTCCAGCCCCTCACTGTCTTTCTGACCCCAGCACTTGAGGTGCCTCAGCAGTGTCCAGAACAGGGCACTTGCACCCTCCTGGTGCAAGCCAGGATGCCTTTGGTCCCCTTGCCCACCTGGACACACCTGGCTCATGCTCAGCCATGCTTCCCAAGAGAGGGCAGCTCAGCAGCAGCTGAGGGCAGGACTCACCAGCTCGTTGGCGTGTTTGGACCAGGCCAGGTTGCACACCTGGGAGCCGGTGTCGATGCACTGCAGGGGCTGCCCCGTCAGCGTGTTCCAGAAGCGGATGCAGCGGTCGGCCGTGCCCCCACCCGAGGCCAGGAGCCCGTGCTGATGTGGGGACCAGGCAATGGCTTTGACTGCTGCCAGGTGCTCTGTGTATTGTTGGACAGGACTCAGGCTGGAGTGATTCCAGACAAGGAGCTGGCAGAGAGGAGACACGATCAAACTTGTGCCTCAGTCATGTGTCCACTACACCCACAAGCCACAACGGGACCGATGAGGGCAGCTGGGCAACAAACCCATTTCCCACAGCTCTGTCCAGACATGCACAGCTCCACTCTGCACTTCACAGAATCATGGAATGGTTTGGGTTGGTTAAAGCTCATTCAGTTCAAATCCTTTTACTAGACCGGGTTGCTCTCAGCCCCATCTGACCCGGCCTTGAACACCTCCAGGGATGGGGCAGTCACAACCACCCCAGCACCACACTCAGCTGAGGAACTGTCCTACCCACAGGCCACATGGCAGGAACAGGCCCTAAGGTTAAGGGAATAAATCTAAAGAAACAGCTTCACTGAAAGGGGGCTCAGACCCTTCTGTTGCCTTTCTGGCTGTATCATTCCAGAACACATCTAGAAATCTGCTCAGTTCATTAGGAGGAGTTATTCTGAGCAGGAGGAACTCGGTCCAACCATGCTGTCACACAGGCATTGGGCACATTCTCTACCTAGCAACCCACTCCAAAGGGCTTGGAACACTGCTTTTTTGTGGCAGATGCTTCTCCCATATGGTGCTTAGTGAGCTGCAAGCCTGCATTACAGGTATGAGAACTCACAGAGCTCTACCTCAGGTTCTTGCTGCACACAAACATTGCTGCAACAAACGTGACCATACACTACCCAAACAAAGCCAGGAAGGGCAGCTTAGCAGTGGCTTTGTTGAACTCAACCCCTTGAGCCAAGCTAGATATTTAATTAGCAAAATACAGAAGCAAAATTAAATTTGCCTTTTTCATTTTATTAGGAAGAGAAGACTGAGTAGAAGCTTAGCATGACTTTATGTTTGGTCATAGTCCAACAACCAAAACAAAAGTCCTTTTCAAAGAGGCCAAACATCCTTAAAGAATCACTGAACCATTCAGGTTGGGAAAGACCTTTAAGATCAAGTCCAATCTTTGACCTAACCCAACCGTGCCCAGTAAACCATATTACAAAATGACCTGCCCACTTGGTTTTTGAACACTTACAGGAATGGCAACTCCCCCACTGCCCTGGGCAGCCTGTTCCAATGCTTAACAACTCTTTCAGCAAAGACATTTTTCCCTAATCACAGGAGTGTACAATGGTTTGGGTTGGAGGGGACCTCAAAGCCCATCTAGTTCCATCCCCTGCAATGGGCAGGGACACCTTCCACTAGACCAGGTTGCTGCACATCCTGTCCAGCCTGGCCTTGAACACCTCCCTTGATATGATAATATCCAACCCGAACCACCCCTGGTGCAACTTGACAACATTTCCCCTTGCCCTAGAAAGAAAGGGGGTCTGACATTTCCCACAACCCCTCGGAAGGAATGTACCTTGTTATCATTCCCTCCAGAGGCCAGTAGCTGGTGGTCTGTGGACCATTTGAGGCCACAGACCTCCTGCCTGTGTCCCTGGAGGCGCCGCTCGGACTGCAGGGGTGGCGTGCGGATGTCCCGCTGCAGGATCATCCTGTCCCGGCTCCCGGACGACAGCTGGTCTGCATTCCACGCCAAGGCACCTGCAACAGGGCACAGCTTCAGAGGCTGCTGCAGGAGTCATGCAAGCACAGCATCACTGAGGCTGCAAAAGACCTCTAAGATCAGCAATCCAACTGTCAATGCAGCACCACGCTCACCACCAAACCACGTCCTCAAGTGCCACATCCTCACGTCTTTTAAGCACTTTTCAGGCATGGTGACTCCACCACTGCCATAGGCAGCCTGTTCCAATGATTTATAATCCTTTCTGTGAAGAAATTTTCTCACAATATCCAATCCAGACCTCCTCCAGCACACCTTGAGGGTATGTCCTCTCATTCTGTCCCTTGCTCCCTGGGAGCAGAGTCCAATCCCTCCTGGCTGTCCCCTCCTCTCAGGGAGCTGTGCAGAGGCAGAAGGGCCCCCCTAAGCCTCCTTTTCTCCATGAGTCTCCCCAGCTCCCTCAGCCCCTTCCCCACTCTGTTCCCTTCTCAGGACATGCTTCAGCCCCTCAATGACCTTCTTGCTGTGAGAGATCTAAAACTGACTCCAGGATTTGAGGTGGGTCCTCAGTAGTGCCCAGCACTACTGCTGGTCACTACCCTGGTCCTGCTGGCCACATTGTCAAGCCCAACCCTTCCAGTCCTGCAGCAGTTGGTAAGCAAAATGCAGCCATCACAGCTGCCAGGGTTAAAAAGAAAAAAAAAACCTAACAAACCTCAAACCACTACTTACAGACCTCCTTTACATCCACTCTCTGAAGTCCTAGATCAGGCACAAATAGAGGTTACCCTGAACAGACTGACTGCAGGTATTACCAACCCCACTTCACAGTGCAGTAAGCACAGGAACAGATCTCAGAAGGTGCATGGATTTCCCAAATCTCACCCCAGAGCTTAGATTCACAAACATCTCTGAGCAGAAAAAAACAGTCCCCCAAAAAAGGGAACTGGAAATCTCAGTGTGGAGCTGCCAGCAGGGCTGAAATCGGAAGCCAGCAGAAGTGATGTTGTAATTAAACCCAAAATGCCTCAAGCATGGAGGAAACACCTGCTGCAACACCCAACCACCATCACAGCCAGACCAGAACACCAGAGCTATGAGATGGTAATATTTTGAACCTGCTCAAGACACAGCTGGGGATAAATATCAATCCTGGTACTCTGAGTTTTGTATTTCCAGCAGATCCCTAACAAAGTTCAATCAGGAAATAGAGACCCCTGAGAACCCTCTGCTTCCCCACTCCTTACCGACTCTGGCTGTGTGTCCCTCCAGCATGGAGAGTTTCTTTCCTGCAGCTGCATCCCAGATCTGTACAAAGCCCTTGTGAGTACCAACAGCCACCAAGTTTCCCTGGACAAAGAGAGAGCCAGGATCAGTACAGTCAGAAAACTGAAAGTTGATGAAAAGACTTGACATAAATCCCACAAGATGGAAAGCATCCAGAGTTCTTCCATCTTACATGTTTTTCCCTACTGAGAGGCCCAAGCAGCCTGTCTGGAATATATTTATTGTAACATTTCATTGTCAAGAGCTGAAGAAGCAAACTGGCTCCTTCTCCCTCCCACTCCTCTTAGCAATGCCTCGAGAACCTCAAGATGCAAGCGGCTGCTCTCTATCCCCTCTCTTTTAGCAGAGAAAAAACAGCTCAGGGAGTTAACTACAGCTATGATGACAGTGACTAAGTGGCCCAGGTGTCAGCTGTCCTTGCCAACAGTGCCATACTGACCCGTTCTGACCAGCCCACGGATGTCACAGAATCGCCCTCCACAGAGAGGTCACACAGCCGGGTCACCTTCAGAGAGAAGAACGGGGTAAGAAACGTGGTTTTGTCACACAGCACCACTGGCTGGCTCACAAGCCAGTGCTGTGGTTGAGACAGAGTGTGACAAGTGCTGAAGCCCTCACACAGCACAGTCCACAGCTCTGGAAGGCTGGAAAAACCCTGCATCAATGGGCAATTCAATCTCCAGGCACTTATGACCATTTACCTGACTTGTACAAGCACTCCACAGGTAAACACAAGTGCCAAGGCCAACGCTGAGCACGTTAAGAGAGGACCAGTCCACCAGGTTCAGGTAGAAGTCGTCCTGCAGCTCTGGGGCATCCAGCACTTTGAAAGGAATCTTGGAGATTTTCCGAGTTGGTTTTCGAGGTGACCTTAGCAGTTTCTGACTGTTTACAAAAACACATAAGAAAACAACTACAGGAATCTGCACATCACAGCAGATGGAAGGCACAGGTGTAGCCACTCTTGAAAGAGCACTCTGAAGTTTCTATAGAAATGCAGAGACTGAAAGGCTGTACAACCCCCTTTCAGCACAGCAAGACTGGAAGGAATTAGGTTCTGCTTCTACAAAGGAGCTATGAAGCAGAAAGGTAAACTTATCACTGAGAGCTAACCAAGACATGTCAAGCACATAGGCAGGTTGGGCATCTGAAGAAATTCTTAGAACTTGATTGTTTTAGTTATTATCTCTCCAGATTTCCAAACTCAATTCAAATTGCAATTTTAGAGCTTTAGACAGAAGTGCTAGAGAACCTCACCGAAGCCTTTGTCCCAGCCCTTCCCTTCTTTCAGTTTGCAGAGGACCAGTGTTACCTTTTGTTGCTGACAGGAGACAGGGAATAGGGTGAGACCTCATTGCCATCATCTGGGCTGGAGCGTTTTGTGCTGAGCGAGTACTGCATAAAGAAACACACCTCGTGAGGCTAGGGCATCACTCCCAGCGTGCACTGGTACTAAGCTCATTCTCACACCCAGTTTTTCCTTTCCCAGGTGCTGCAAAACCATACAAAACCCCACAGAAACACTCAAGTGCAAAAGCCTGACTTGGCCACTCACCACATTGCCCAAAAAGCTTGGCTCCACGCAGTGTCCTGGCAGCACAAACACAGGAAGCACACTGCTTGCTGCACACTCAGGCTCCCTTTGCAGGCCACCACATTTGTCAGCAGCTTATCTCAGCTAAGCCCCAACACCAACTCACTGCACGAGAAGCCTGGCAGAGCCCTGTGCTCTGTTCCTGTGATGCACACACAACCTCCACTGCTGTTAATGCAAGTAACCAACTTACAGTGAAGAGAGATTTCTTCTCTGGGGTGGATGGCTGCAGCCTCCTGTCCTCTGTCTGAGGGTCCTGAACCTTCTCAATCCCTGCTCCCAAGAGCTCATTCTTCAGCAAGGCAGAGTAGGCAAGGCCATCTGTAAACCCAAACAGGCACTGAGGAGACAGCTCAGAGCAGCAACAGTAGGAAGTGTCAGGATGATGTGTGCCTGTCCTGGGGAAGAGAAGGCTCCAGGGAGACCTCAGAGCTCCTTCCAGGGCCCAAAGGAGCTCCAGGAGAGCTGGAGAGGGACTGGGGAATGGCTTCCCACAGCCAGAGGGCAGGGCTGGATGGGATATTGGGAAGGAATTGTTCCCTGTGAGGGTGGGCAGCCCTGGCACAGGGTGCCCAGAGCAGCTGTGGCTGCCCCTGGATGCCCTGACAGTGTCCAAGGCCAGACTGGATGGGGCTTGGGGCAGCCTGGGACAGTGGAAGGTGTCTCTGCCCATGGCAGGGGGTGGGACTGGATGGGCTTTAAAGTCCCTTCCAACCCAAACCAGTCTGGGATTCCACAACTTGTACTCTCACAGAGTGTCTTAAAAAGCCTGGGGCCTCCACTCAGAATCAAGATTAGTAGCAAGTTTCCCCTCCTTCCACTCCATCAAGAAAGTACTTCTGTGACACAGTGAATCAAGGGATGGAAACAGCCTCTGCATCCAGACACTCATCAACAGCAGTGACCTGCTACTCATTCATGATGTGGGCATTTCCCAAAACACCAGCACGAGTTTTGGCACAAGCATGAAAGTGCCAGTGTGGCCTTAACTTCTCCTGCAGCTCACATTAAGAGCTCTGGGCACTGCCAAGCAGTAGAAGGGTGGTCTCACCTTTGCCAGTGTCTGATGTAGCATCCTTTGCTTTTCTGTTTTGGCTTGGTGATTTTTCATTTTCCTGAAATGAAGGAACATGCCATCACCATACAGAAGCCTCAGGGTATATGGTGAAATAGCAAATGCAGGGAGCATAGGGACACATTTAATGGAACTCTTCTGGGGCAGCAGAAGCACATGGTACAGGAAATAAGCAGAGCAATCATGCCAGCCAAAACAAAAGGTATCAGTTCCAAGGCTGGGCTTTAGGAGAAGTGAGCAAAACTTACATTTATTCTGTGGAAGTTGATGCTCCAGTTGGCCCCAGCTCTTGAGGGAATGAATCTGTCACCATGCTTACTAGGAGAAGACATTGGAGAATTGGAAGGCGTCAATGTTCTTCTCATCTCTGCTACCTGAATTAAAGAATAAAAGACACTGAACTTACTCTTGTCAAGCCCTAGAGTTGGTTGGTTTGTTAGCCCTCAACTTTTATGTTACATGTGTAGTTGCTGAGATTATGTATTAAAAAGATATCACTGAACTCCACAAAAATATCTTCACCCCTTTTTGCTACCTGAACTGAGGTTATATATTCAAAAGCTCTCTTAAAGTCAAGCTATCTGGATATTCATATAACAGCTAAGGAGCTCACATCTGCTCACAACCCAACAAAAGACTGATTTCCTCTGAGGAGGTCCTGGGTCTTTCAAAAGCTGAAGGAAAAGAGTCACAAGTGAGACAGACAACACAGTGGGGCTGGGCCCACCTGTACTCACACAAGGCATTGTGTTCTCATTCTGGATGTTGATTTGGCGTAGGAGACGTCTCTCGTAGTCCTGATCCATGGTGGGAAGCTGGCTGGAGAGATCAGCCAGCTCAGGAATTTGTGTATGCAAAGTCCAAGCAGTAACTAGTGTGCTGCAACAGACAGGAGGAGAACATCAACAAAATGTTACACTCCTCCATGCTCAAACAGCCTCCTCAAAGTCTCCTAAGCCTGTTCTTTGAACTTGAGACCACTTTTCCTATGCAGAGCATTGGTACCAAACTTGTGTGACACTGAGGAATGCAGGCAGCTGGTATTTGGTGTCTGACAGGACTCAGCCAGTCCCCACCACACCTGGAGCAGGGACTGCCCCCAGGCCCTGCAGCAGCAGAGTTTGGCAATCCTTCAGGACATGGACATGAAAAATCCAGGCACCTGCAGCCTATCCTGTCCAGGCACTGGCACCAGTCTCAGAGAGGGGTGGCTGCTTCATTCATAAAACTGTTCAAGGCCAGACTGGACCGGGCTTGGAGCAACCTGGTGTGCTGAAGGTGTCCCTGCCCATGGCAGGGGGTGGAATGAGATGGGCTTTAAGGTCATTTCTAACCCAAAATACTGTGGGATTCTGTGATGCCTCTACAGCCTATCCCACTGCTCAGGTCAAGGGCACGGGAGCAGTGCTGAAGGTGGGATGCTTTTAGCCATGTCAGAAGTGCAGCAGACTTTTAACACCACCCACTGGAGGAACACACTAGGATCTAGTAGTCTCAGTGAACATTCCATGTCTGATGCCTGCACTATCCCAAATGCTCCTCCTGGCTAGCACAAAGCTTGCTCACTCATATAGTCTATAAGCAACACTAACATCATTTAAGCATGCATTTTAAGCATGTATTTTAGGACAGGGCTGCTTCATAGCTGAGATTTGCCTGGTAAATTAACATGTGCCTCAATAAAAAAAGAAATGAGCTGACACTTGCATGAGAATACACAGTCACAGCCCTTGCCAAGTCCCAAGGGCAGAGAGCAGCACTCCCAGGGTCCAACCTCCCCCAGCACACACCTTGGACATGGGCACAAAAACACCAGCACCAGAGGACACATCGAGCTGGTCTTTCAACCCAAGATAAACACGCCCAAAGGCAAAGGTGCAATTAACACATAAGCAAATCCCCACAACACACACGCATCTGGAGGCTGCGCAGAACATAAAGGGATCTTCATTTCCTGTTATTGCATAAACATTTATGGCACCTGGCCGGAGTCCCAGCTGCACAAACGGAGCCTCGAGACACAAACTTGCAATAAAATCCCGAAGGCAACTGCACACAAAGGCTGTGCTGGGAGGAGGCTGCCCAGGGAGCAGCTGCACAGTGCCCCACTCAGGGACAGCCCTGCACTGCCTCCCACTCCCTCCTGGGAAGAGGCTGCCTCCAGGAACCACAGAAGTGCCCAGGGTTTTACAGTTTAAAACCGGGGGCAAGCTACCAAACTACAAGGGACCCAGCAGTACACACTGCAATTCAGTAAGATGCAATGAAGTTTTACAATGAAGTTTTTTCAATATTCTGTGAAATAGCTTGAAAATAAGGCAAATAAGGCTCTGCACTGCAGAGCAGATGGCCTTGCCCCTCAGAAAGTTACAGGAAATAGGGTGACATCAAGGTGGTGACCACTGTGGTTCTACAGGGCTCCATCTTAAGGCCAGTTCTCTCAAATGTCTTTGTAAGTGACTTGGGGGCAGAAGTGACTCTGGAAGGTCCTGAGTAGGTTTGCTGAGGCCACTGACTTGGGAGAATCTGCTGATGTTCTCAAGGAAGGAAAGGCCCCAGAGAGAGACCCTGACAAATGTGAGGATTGGGAAATCCCCAGTCGTGTGATGTTTAACAGGGCAAGTGTCAGACCCTGCCCGGGGTGGGGCAGCCCTGGGGCAGGGACAGGCTGGCAATGAGAGGCTGGAGAGCAGCGCCCTGGGAAGGGACCTGGGGGTCCTGCTCGGTGCCAGGTTGGGTCTGAGTCACCGCTGGCAGCCCAAAGGGCCACCGTGTGCTGGGGGCACCAGGCCAGGGAGGGACTGTCCCACTCTGCTCTGCCCTGGGGCAGCCTCACCCCCAGCGCTGGGCACCTTGGGCACCACAGGGTCAGAAGGAGCCAGAGCTGCTGCAGAGTGTCCAAAGGAGGGACCCGGAGCTGGGGAAGGGCTGAGGAGCAGCTGAGGGCACTGGGCTCGTTCAGCTGGAGCAGAGGAGACTGAGGGGAGACTCCAGGGGCTGAGCTCTGCTCTGGGCCAGGGCCAGGAGCCCAACAAGGGCTGGAGCTGTGCCAGGCCTTGGCACGGAGCTCAGGGAAAGGTTCTTCCCCCCGAGGGTGCTGGGCCCTGCCCAGGCTCCCCAGGGAATGGTCCCCAAGGCTGCCAGAGCTGCAGGAGCCTTTGGACACTCTCAGGGATGCTCAGGGTGGGGTTGTTGGGGGGCTGGGCAGGGCCAGGGGCTGCACTGATCATCCCTGAGGGTCCCCTCCAGCTCAGGAGATCCTGTAGTTCTTTGAGCTACATAATTTTTCAGTACCAAAACTTGGACTTCTTACAAAGGTTGAAATGCTTTTTCTTAACATTAAGCATGCCAACACTTTTACAAGAGCATCCCTGAAATAGATAGTGCCAAGCTGGTTCTGATCACACCTGCTTACCTCCACCACCTCCTCCCCCAAGCTTTTCTCTTTTTTAATTTAACACATTACTCCCATATGTTCTTTCAGTGGCAAAACTGGAGAGAGCTCCAAAATTTAACAGACATCAGCTTCAACCAAATGAAGCAAAGAGTCAGGGACTACATAATTGCAGTGAAAAGTTAGAAAAGTCTGTGATGCTATTAATAAAGGAGATTTTAAAAATAAAAATTAGTACATGCCATATCAAATACTCTCCCTCGTTTTGAAGTTTATCTACCACCACCCTTCCCGACCCACAAGCTACTGAATATGTGCCTCAAACTGAACAGTTCAACAAATGCCCCCTCCCCCCTTTTCTTTTTTTGGGTTGTTGTTGTTTTAACACCATGAGTAAGAGAGCTCAGCCTGCAGAACCCACACGAGGAGCATGATCAGCTAGGGAACACCACACATTTGAAGTGTCCTCCCAGAATGGCTCAGCACAGTATTCGTGAGAGATCCAGATCCAGTTAACACAGCGAAGAGACATTTTAAATCCTGCCTCTGAAACACATTTGACTATCAAGCTTTTCAGTTCCCATCTGCCCAAATTTCACCTACAACTTTCACTCAGAAACACAGCACAGATTGTGCAATAGAGAGACCACAGAGAACACAGCAGTGAATGTTCAGCACCTGAACAGTGACATGTTCTTACCCTAAAACCTGTGCCACTAACACAGGCCCAAGGAGCAAGCACCTCTGGTTTGTGGTGTGCTCTTGCTCTCTCTAAATTTGTCCTTGGGAAGTGAGTGCAAGCGAGCCCATTTCCTCCAAGCAAGTAAAAACGGCTTTGCCAGAAGGACTCGGGGCTGCTGATGACAGTAGCTGAACACGAACTGGTGTGTGCCCAGGTGGGCAAGAAGCCCAGTGGTACCCACATGGTACACATACACTCTCAGAGTATGGTCAGCAGGAGCAGGGCAGTGACATCCCCGTGTGCTGGGCACTGCCGAGGCCCCACCTCAAATCCTGGTGACAGTTCTGAGCCTCTCACAAGAGGGCTGGAGCATGACTGGAGAAGAGGATGGAGCTGGGGAAGGGGCTGGAGCACCAGGAGCAGCTGAGGGAAGCCCAGCCTGGAGAAAAGGAGGCTGGGGGGAGACACTCTTGCTCTCCACATTCCCTGACAGGCGAGTGCACCTGGGTGGGGTCGGGCTCTGCTCTCAAGGAACAAGGGACAGGACAAGAGGAAACAGCCTCAAGCTGTGCTAGGGGAGGTTTAGGTGGGACATCATGAGGAATTTCTTCACGGGAAGCACGATCCAATACTAGCACAGGCTGCCTATGGCAGCGATGGAATCCCCACCCCTGCAAGGATTTAGCAGCTGTGTGGATGTGGCACTTGGGGACATGGCTTAGTGGTGGCCTTGGCAGTGCTGGGAGAATAGTTTGACTTGATGTTACAGAACTTTTTCAGCCTGAATGATTCTGTGTTTCTATGATACGTGGGCTTCAAGCTCCCTCTAAGTTGAAGAAATAAAAGATCTTGAGGAGCTACATGTGCTACATATTCTTCAGACACTATTTTGTCATTAATTATGCAGTTTATGCTTGGAGAAGAAAGGTGGGATTTGGTGGAAGGGTTTGGACTCCTTGAAAAGAATTTGTATTGTGACCTTTATGCTCTTCATGCCTTCTGTCCTGTCTGAATTGTCTGGATTCCCTCACAGCTCATTACCTTCAGAACAGTACTTACAGGCAGAGTCATAGCACTGAACAAATGCCTTTTGTTCTTTTTAATGACCAAACCATCATGTATTCAAACACAAAAGTGTTCTTTCTTGGTATGGATGTGTTTTTAATAAGCCAGCATGCAGAATGCCAGGCCTGGCAGAGAAACAGGGCAGTAATTTTGCAAAACTATTTCTGTGGTTTGAGGCAGGCTGTACCTGTTTGGATTCCCCAGCACACACTGAAGGAGGGGTAAGAGATGCAGGTTGGTTCTGTCAATTCAGACACACTCTGCTCAAGCAGTTAAAGGGCTGGATGATTCCTGCCCCTTTTTATTCCAGAAATTCTTCATGTACCTTCTCTTCTGGAAGGTATTTGGGTGAGTAAGCATTTAACACAAGAGGTGCTGACAAAAGTGAGAGACTCAGAATACCAAAGACAGGATGTAAATGTAAATGTAAAGCTGAATATATTTCCTAATTTATACAGGGCCAAAAGAGGGTAAAGAATGCCTTGGTAACTTATGTACAATTACTGTTATGTTGATGCTCTATTTTCAAGCATCTCAAGTCTGAAAAAGGTTGCCTGGAGCTTTTCTCACTAGTAAGTCCTAAACAGACCCCAGTTTATAGTCAGCAAGAACCTACCCACACCCAGAGATGCTGCCTGCTCTTTGGGCCTGTATTAAATGGCACAGGCTTTAAGGTAAAAACATTACACTATTCAGGTGTTGAATATTTCCAAGCTCTCTGGAATAGCCCCATCATTTGCTAAGGCAAAAAGTACACAAGTACTTAGTTCTCCAAGTCATGACCAGCAGGGTTTGAAATCAAACCTAGATGTCCTGCTTCCCAAATCCAAAGTTTTCATCTTCCTTTCATTTGACTAAACCAAATCACAACACTTGCAAATCAATAAGGTGAAGTCCTCAGCTGGCAGCACAAGTGGCAGTTCCTCTATCCCTGGCAGCTGCAGTGTCCTGCCCCTCTTCACACCAGCTCCAGGTACTGACCATGTCACACAAAAACCTAACTCAGCCCCAAAGGCCTGAAGTTTGTGGCTGGTTTAGTAAGCATCACCTCCTCCTCAACCGAGTACTGCAAGAGTATTACCAGTTATAGATTCTTTTACAGGGTCTTGAACAAGCTGTAAGGGAAAAGGGGGAAAAAATACCCACCAACAAAAAGCTAAGCCATAGCTTTTAGCTATGTAATAGTGAAGAGTATTTGGAATGCACTCAGAATGCCAAGGGCCACCACTGGGAACGAGCAAGATACTTCATGCTTGGTCAAGCTCAAGTAGAACCTGTCTACACTAAACCCACAGGAACATTACACCAAGCAAGCAAACCTTTTCAGGAACTGGCCTCCTTCCAAACCAGCAATAGCACAAAAAGTTAAGAGTTGTGTGTTTTACCAATATTTACCTTTTTAAAGCTACAATTATAATTTGTTACCCAGCAATTTACTAGGGTAGAGTGTGAGATGCATTTATAAAATCAGCCATTTACCCCTATGCAATGGGAGAAATTAAAGCTTTATTTCAAAACCAACTACAATCTTTGCTGCCTCGCCCTCATCAGGGAAGCATGTTCACAGCTTTGTACAACAGAGATCACACTAACAACAAGAAAAAAATTACTCCAGTGTTATGGTGTCAGATGGGATCTTCACCATTACTCCTAACACTCCTGAAGATTCAATACTCCACCAAAATTCAAGATGCTGGACTATGGCAAGAGCTAACACACTGAAAGTGCACTGCTGTGGTGTGAAAGATGTGGGCAACTGCTCTGCACTGAAGGTCCTGCAAAATCCCATGGTTTTCTGCCTTTCCAAAGCACCTTGCTGAGCACCTCCTGCCCTGGGCACTCAAACATCTTTATGCACCCACTGTCATCATATGCACTCACTGTTGCCAGCCTTACAATGCCCCTGTTCCAAAAGTGCCAACTTTTAGTGCCCAGCAATACACACACACTGAACTCCAGTTTTATTTGAAGGCAGAGTGGCTCAAGGGCAGAGCCAAGACACTGATTTAATCTCCTGCCTGCACTCAGCCACCCAGCCTGAAACAGGGGTACAGAAGCTGGAGATATAATTGAATGCACAGTGATCCATGCCTCCCCTCACTTCCCATGGCAGAAAACATCTCTCCTTCCTCACAGGCAAAAAATATCCCCCTTTCCTCACAGGCATGGGCCCAACTTGCAATCCACAGATTAAAGGTGACAAATATTTGACCTTCTGTAACTCCACCTGCACTTACAGATAAGCTTCAAGACTTCCCACAACCCTCCATGACAGCTGCAGAAGCTCAGGTAAAGCTTCACATCCACCATCTCAAAGTGATGCACAATCCTACCATGGTGATAGAAAAACTCTGACCAGCAAACCACAAAAATTTAAGGCACTCTGATGACCAAGGCTGCAGGACGCCTGTGGGAGCCAAGGATGTAATGCTGATGACACAGAGCTCTGTTTGTGGCCTGGACTATCACGAGCCAGCAGAACCTCAGGGTTGTAAGATCTTCAGGAAAGAGCAAAGTCTCTGTCTTTGGAAGGGCCTTTACCAAAGATAAACATTGCCACCCACATCACAGAATCCCAGAAAGGCACCTCAAAGCGGATCCAGTGCCACCCCCTGCCATGGGCAGGGACACCTTCACTGTCCCAGGCTGCTCCAAGCCCCATCCAACCTGGCCTGGGCACTGCCAGGGATCCAGGGGCAGCCACAACTGCTCTGGGCACCTGTGCCAGGGCTCCCCACTCTCACAGGGAAGAACTTCTTCCTAATATCTAATAAATCTTCTCAGTACACCATCACAAGCCCCATCAGGATTTTTGTATACACAACAGTTGCTCTTAAATGCAAGTGCTCCTCGAAGAGGACACTCCAAAAAGCCCACCAGGAACATCAGTCTTGCTGCCTCTCAGAGGCAGATGATGCTCATGTATCACCATTGCTTTCAGCATAGATGTTTTTGCTAAAACCCTTCTTTCTCCACAACTAAAAGAAAAAAAAAAGGGAAAACGACAGTCAAAGCTATTTTCAACCATTCAACTGAAACTCAAATACAAGTGATGGGCAACTACAGAGATGAGAACCAGCAGCCACCCCACCGATGCAGACACACAGCAGCCACTTGCTGAGGGTTCCAAATTCACCTCAGCTGGTTTTTAACAAGCCATGAGAATTGGAGGGCTGTTATTTACCTTCACAGATGACGTTTTCATTCAACACACATCCCACTGCAGCGCACCATTGTCTCTTGGCAGTGCAAAGCTTATCCAAGCAGACATGACAACCATGCACTCAGCAGGGGATTTCTCACAAAATCACCACTATTAAACCCCTTTTTTTATTGCTTGCAGGTGGTGATTATTTCACCCTTTCACCATGATGCTCCATAAGTAAGAGGGACACACTTGTTCCCAGGGAATACAAAATACAGCATGAAGTCCTCAGCAGTGCAGGAAGCCTTGCACTGGGAAACAAAGCACAGCACACGGGGTCACTTTGATGGTACCTCTTGCCCATGGGCCAAAAGGCCACTAATTAACAGGAAGTCTCCTTAAAGAGCTTTATCTGTTACAAAAGCAAAACAAAGGGTAGCAGGAGGAAATCTCCAGTTTCAGAGATGCAGTAACTGCACCCCGGGCTGTGCTGGCTGTCACCTGGCTGGGGGACACTCCAAGTGCTGGGGTGAAGAGCAGGCTCAGCTCCAGCAGATTTTGCCTGAGAAACACCAAGTGCTGAACAAGTTCTGCTGCTCCCATTTGCCAGTGGAAGAGGCTCCTGCTGGTCCTCATGTGCTCAGGCAGAACAGCACAGAAGCCCATCCCTTCTGCAGACACTGGAGGCTAATTCCTGCATTGGAGAAGGTGCTGGGTATGATTTCCCCAAGGTACTTCTGGCAAGGAGGGGACTTTACAATGTTCTGTTTTGAGATTTCATCTCAGTCCAGGACATAACCAGTACCAAACACGTGCTTCTCACAAGGCAGGGCCTGATCAAACCCCACAGTTCTCTCCACACTCCCCTTGGATACAGAGCTGAGCTCTGGGTAGTCACTGGCCTCCCCAGAGGGACAGTTACAGCCACAGCACCTTCTGTTTCCACCATCACCTGAAGGCAGTTTTCCCCACACAAACACATTTTGTACAAGTAACTGGACAGACAGGAGAAACAAAGGCTCTGCTTTCAACCAGCATATGATGGCAGCTATTTTGGTAATCACCTAGAAAGACATTTATTTGTTTAATTATTCTGTGTAGAATCAAAGAATCATTTAGGTTGGAAAAGCCCTCTAAGATCAGAGTCCAGCACTGTCAAGGCCACCACTAACCATGCCCCAGGTACCAGATCCACATGTCACAACACAGAATCCCAGAATGGTTTGGGATTGAAGGCACCTCAAAGCTGACCCAGTGCCATGGGCAGGGACACCTCCCACTGTCCCAGGTTGCTCCAAACCCCAATGTCCAACCTGGCCTGGGCACTGCCAGGGATCCAGGGGCAGCCACAGCTGCTCTGGGTACCTGTGCCAGGGCTCCCCCACCCTGCCAGGGAACAATTCCTGCCCAATATCCCATCTGATTCTGTCATCTGTAAGTGGGAAGCCATTCCCTCTTCTCCTGTCCCTCCAGGCTCTTGTATAGTCTCTCCATCTTTTTTTGTCAGCTCCTTCAGATTCTAGAAGGTTGCAACGAGGTTTTGTTGCACACAGCAGAACTGCTATTTGAAGAACCTTCAGCACAAAATACTGGGGTGTTATCATTAAATACACACAGGAAGAATCAGCACCTCACAAGAAAATGGGCACAAAGCCTTCAAGAGATCCACAAATCAAGAGAAAACAATTCTCTGTGCCACGAATCAAACAACTCTTCCCGAGGTGACTCCAATGTGACCTGACAAACCTCCCTGCCCCAGCAGAACCTGCTAACCACCTGAGGACCTCCAGCTCAGGCTGATCCTGCGTACAAATCCCACGTGCAAAATGTGAACAGGTTAAAAACACTCTGATGAAACACACAGCGATAAGGAGCTCCCTCAGACCCCAGAGCCATCGGGTGGGCAGGGGCACATCCACCGGTGTTGCACGTAAACAACAGACTGCCGGCCAAAGTTTCTGCTGCTGCTTGGCAGATCCCTTTAGGAGTAAGATCCACACCACTAAAATCTACGTTACCGTCTGTGTAACCAACTTGACCAAGAACCAAGAGCTGGTCCAGGCTCCGGCTCTGCGTCTTTCCCCAGAGGGCCAGGGCACAGGAAGGGCTTATACCGCGAGCTCCCAGCCGCTCTGCACAGCTCCGGCCCCGGGTGCAGGTGCGGGATGCCCGTTACCAAACACACCGGAGCGTTGGGGCTCACCGGCCCTGCCGTGACAGGGCACAGCCCGCCTGGGCCCGCAGGACCCGGCACGGCCTGCGCCCATCCTGCCAAGGCACCACAACGGGCGGGAGGGAGAGGCGGGGCTGCTCTACAGCAGGCAGAGAGGGAGGGAGAAAGGGACTAAAGGAGGCAAGGCACCCCCAGCCCCGCCCGGCCCGGCCCAGCCCGGCCCCCCGCACGGCCCGGCCCGGCCCACAGGCCCGCGCCCCCGAGGTAAACGCGGGGCGCAAGCCTGCCGCAGGCCCCCCGCCTCGCCGTGCCGCGCCGTGCTCCTCAGCGTGCCCCGGGCGCTGCCCCGGCCGTACCTGCTCCGGTGCCGGTGCCACCAGCCGGCCCGGCCCGGCCCAGCTCCGCCTCCTCCGTCAGCACCCGCCGGCCCCGCCGCTGCACAACATGGCGGCCGCCCCCGCCCCCGCGCGGGGCACGACGGGAGCGCGCCCCGCCCGCCGCTTCGAACACACACAGGAAGCGGCGGCGCGCGGCGCCATGGCAACGGCCCCGGTGACGTCACAGCCCGGCCATGACGTCATGGCTGGGGCTTCGGTGTCTGTGCGCGTCCCTCCCGGGAGGGAACCGGGCCGGGGGCTGCTGGGAATGTGGCGGACCCCTTGGGTCCTCAAACGGGTTCTTTTGGTCCTCGGGAGAGGGAATTCCTGGGTCCTTCCAGGGTTCTCTTGGTCGCTGTGGGTGGGTGGGGCGGTGTTCGAGGGTCCTTAAGAGAATTATCTTGTCCTTGAGGAGCTCTTTGGAGAGCGTCTTGATCCCTGGAAGGGAATCATCACGTCCCTGAGGGGCTCCCTGAGTCCTTAAGGAGGTCCTTGGGTCTTTGGGGGGCTCCTTAGTGGGAGTTTCTTGGTCCCTGAAGGGGTTCTTGGGTCTCTGGGCAGGTTCTTGTGTCCTTTAGGGAGCTCCTCAGGTCCTTGGGAGCCTCCTGGGTTCTGGAGGTCGGTCCTGGCCCCTCCAGGAGGGTGTGGGATTCCTGTGCCCCCCCCAGAGATTGTCTGTGACTCAGTGTAGGACCCCCCATGACCCCAGAGTGTCTGTGTCTCCCCCATGCCTGGTCTCTGATCCCCATTACTCTTCCCATGGGGTTATGGGGTGGGTGGGGGAAGCCAGTAGTGTGTCCAACCCCCTGTCTTGGGAGGGCACTGAGTGGGAGGCTGCTGCTCCAACAGAGCTCAGCCCCACACGGCCTGGGAGGAGTGCTGCAGGAGGGTTCAAGGCCTTGTGCCCTTCTCAGCGCTGGTGTGTGCTGGAGCCCCCCATTGCTGCCCATGCCCGCAGAGGGGCTGGTGCCAGGGGCCCGGCGTGCTCACTGGGGGGCAGAGGGATGCCTGCCTGCAGACTGTGCATCTGTGATGCTCTGGTGACCCCACACAACCATCTCACTGTTACCCTGCCCAGCACCATTCTGGTCCTGCTGCAGCAATGCAGAGAGCTGCATGCAATTCCCTCATTAATCATGGACTCCCTGACCAGCTCCGACTCACATAATAAAGTCTCTCTCTAAGGCTCCCTTGTATGTTAATTTCAACAAGAAACAGCTGATAACTGCAGCCCTGAGAAGGACAGAATCATTCATAGACTCTTGGAATGTCCTGAGCTGGAGGGAACCCACAAGGATGATCAGTGCAGCCCCTGGCCCTGCCCAGCCCCCCAACAGCCCCACCCTGAGCATCCCTGAGAGTGTCCAAAGGCTCCTGCAGCTCTGGCAGCCTTGGGGACCATTCCCTGGGGAGCCTGGGCAGGGCCCAGCACCCTCGGGGGGAAGAACCTTTCCCTGAGCTCCATGCCAAGGCCTGGCACAGCTCCAGCCCTTGCTGGGCTCCTGGCCCTGGCCCAGAGCAGAGCTCAGCCCCGAGGAGTCTCCCCTCAGTCTCCTCTGCTCCAGCTGAACGAGCCAAGTGCCCTCAGCTGCTCCTCAGCCCTTCCCCAGCTCCGGGTCCCTCCTTTGGACACTCTGCAGCAGCTCTGGCTCCTTCTGACCTTGTGGTGCCCAAGGTGCCTCCATAACTCCAGATGATTCCATCCAAAAGATCCTGGACTCAGGCCATGAGGAATTTCCCTGCAGGCATCCCCACTTAATCCGTTGTCTCAGGAGACCTCTGGGATCTGCCTGGCCATGGCACATTCGGAAATCCAACAAGCTTTGGGAGAGTGGGCACCACTTTTGGGGTACTGTCCAGGCCCTTGGCATTACTCCCATGTGTGTGGAAATATGATACTGGAGATTTATGTCCAAAAAGGAGACTGAGGAGTCCTGTAACTATTCATGAACAAAGGGAGAGGCCATGGGGCATTTCCCATGGTGTCTCTCAAACTGTTAAGGGACGCAGCCTCCTTTTCATCCTAGTTTTCATGGCCACAACACCCTCTCCCTTTCTCCACTGGTTCAGGTACTTGGAAGGTACAAGCTTCCTGAATTGCCCACTGTATGTCCCCCTCTAATATGCATCCCCCCTTTGTTTAGCATGTGATGTTCATAGTTCTATTGTCTCTGTTCTCCTCCAAGTTCAGGAACTTAGCAGGATCTTGTCTGAGCAGCAGTCCATGTGAATGAGCAACACTTTCTGAAACGGATGGTTTCTCCTGTTACTCCTTATCTACAAGTCCTTCTCCCTATCTACAAGCAGATTTACACAGTCTGTTTGTAAAGACACATTCATGTTATTCCTTTCACTGGGCACCATCAGGGCACTGTCACTGCCTGTCTGTGGTTGGCCTTTTGTCACTCTGGTGCTAGTCCTTGCCCAAGCTGGACCTGGTGAGTCCAGTCTTTTCCAGCCTTTCCCAGCCTTTTCAAGCCTTCCTGCAAATTCAAGGCAGATTTGGGATTTTGTTGTTGCAGTTTTCCTTGTTTCTGTAGTGCCAGTCCTCGCCGCAGCTGAGCCTAGTGACCCTTTTCCAGCCCAGCCTGGAGGCAGGAAGGCAGTAGGGTGGGATGAGGATGGGGATGGTGGAACGGTGTGGTTTGGTGAGAGCTGGTGATGGCAGAGATGGGGATGGAAATGGCAGAGCTGTGCAGAATGGTGCAGAGAGGCGGGGATGGGGATGGGAATGGGGATGGTGGTGCTGTGGGGATGGGGATGGGAATGGGGATGGGAATGGGGATGGTGGTGCTGTGGGGATTGGGATGTCGATGGTGGTGCTGAGGGGATGGGGGATGGTGGTGCTGTGGGAATGGGGATGGTGGTGCTGTGGGGATGGGGATGGTGGTGCTCTGAGGATGACGATGGTGGTGCTGTGGGGATGGGGGATGTGGATGGTGGTGCTGTGGGGATGGGGATGGTGATGCTGTGGGAATGGGGATGGTGGTGCGCTGAGGATGAGGATGGTGGTGCTGTGGGGATGGGGATGTGGATGGTGGTGCTGTGGGGATGGGGATGGTGGTGCTCTGAGGATGAGGATGGTGGTGCTGTGGGGATGGGGATGTGGATGGTGGTGCTGTGGGGATGGGGATGGTGGTGCTCTGAGGATGAGGATGGTGGTGCTGTGGGGATGGGGATGGTGGTACTCTTGAGGATGAGGATGGTGGTGCTGTGGGGATGGGGATGGTAGTGCTGTGGGGATGGGGATGGTGGTGCGCTGGGGATGGTGGTGCTCTGAGGATGAGGATGGTGGTGCTGTGGGGATGGGGATGGTGGTGCTCTGAGGATGAGGATGGTGGTGCTGTGGGGATGGGGAGGCCGGTGCGGTGCGGTGTGTACGGCGATGTCTCTACGGTGAGCTGCTGGCAGGGACGGGACACCCGTCCGTGCCGCACGGAACGGAGCGGCTCCGCCCCGTCCCGCCCCGCGGTGCCACCGTGACCCCATCACCGATCACTTCCAGGGCGGCCCCGGCTCCCGATTTGAAAATGCGGGAGCGGCTGCTGGTGCTGCTGTGCGCGCTGGCGCGGCGGCGGCGGCGGCGGCGCGGCGGGGCCATGGCCGGGAACGGCACCGGGAGCGGCACCGGGAGCGGCACCGGGAGCGGCACCGGGAGCGGCGGCGGCGGCGGCGGGGGGCTGGGACGGGCCGCAGCGGCGCGCCTGGCTCCGGCACTACTACAGCCAGCGGCAGAAGCGGCTCATGACGGTGACCGGGGCGGGGCCGCCGTGGGCGGGGGCTGCACGGGACGTGGGGACAGCGGCGCGCGGGGACGCGGGGACACGTGGAGATGGCGGCGACACAAAGGATGGGGGGTTACGGGCGATGCGCTGAAGTCGCGGGGTCACAAAGGGTGGGGGGTACCGGAGACGCGCGGAGGTCACGGCGACGTGGAGGATGGGGGCACGCGGGGACATCGCGGCGACACGGGATGGGGGACGTGAGACACGGAACACAGGGACGCGGGGGATTTGGGGCACGGGGAACACAGAAACACAAAAAATGGACAGCGGTTGGGGGTGCAGGATGCAAAGGACTGTGGTGGGAAGGATGGAGAGCACAGGGAAGTCACAAGGGGGACATAAAGAGTGGGACTCAAAACATAGGAAGGATACATGGACATAGAGCTCACAAAGGATGAGGAACGTGGGGGTTCTGTAGGACACAAAGGATGGGAGTTGAAGGGCACAGGATGAGATCCTGGATACAAAGGATGGTAGATGGGGACATGGGGATGTGAAGGAGGGGCTGACATCAAAGGTGGGGGATGCAGTGGGGGATACAAAGGATCCCTGGCAGCAAGGACAAGCTAGGGGGGGAACACAAGGAACCTGCTGGCCTGGGAAGTGGCTGAAGAAGGTGACTAAAGCCTCTTTTTAGTTTAAAGTTGCATTGTAGAATTTAATAACAGAAAAACAATTCTTGTGTACAGGCCAGGAGTTTCCCCTTCCAAATCATGATTCCCGCCCTTGAGGGGTGCTCTGTCCCCCTTCCAAATCAGGACTTAGCCCACAGTTCCCTCAGCAGCTGGAAATCCAGTAATGCTCATTACAATACAAACCCCCAGAGGGAGTGGCCACCCCAAAAAGGAGCTTTTCCAGAAAACTCCATCTGCAACACCTAGGCATCTTGTCTGGAGTTACACCTACTGCCTGGTGGGTTTGCAGTGACGTTTCCCAGGAACAGGAAGATTTGACTGGTGTTAGACCAGTTAGGACCGTCTGGCACTGGCCATCCTCCTACCTTGAGCAAGTCTCTTGAGCTGGGTGGTCTTCAGAAGGGGGTCCCGGTGAGGTGCAGGGAGGTGCTGTCTCACACTGCTGTTGTGTCTGCCCTGCACTGCAGCTCCTCATCGCCCACCGGAGGAGAACCAGCTGCTGCTTCTACCCCCGCGCCTGGCCCAGCCTCAGGGGCACGGACTGGTGGGAGCGGGTGGTCCTGAAAGAGTTTGGGCCCCAGGACTGGCTGGAGAAGTTCCGGATGTCCAAGGAGACTTTCTTCTACATCTGCAACCAGCTGCGGCCTGGGCTGGCTCCCCACAGCGCCCACTTCCACCCCACGCTGCCCCTGGAGAAGAGGGTGGCTGTGGCCCTGTGGCACTTGGCCACCAACGTGGAGTACCAGACTCTGAGCCCGCTCTTCGGCGTGGGGCCCTCCACAGTGCAGAGCTGTGTGCGGGAGGTGAGCTACGCTGTCGTGCTGCTGCTGAAGCCGCTTTACCTCCGGCTGCCTGACGAGAAGGAGCTGGAGAACATGGTGCGCATCTTCCGCACGCGCTGGGGCTTCCCGCACTGCATCGGGGCGCTGGACAGCCTGCACCTCCCCATCCACCCGCCGCCGCGCCTCACCGCCGACTACTGCAACGGCCAGGGCTGGCACTCCATCCTCACGCAGGCCACCGTGGACGGGCTGGGGCAGTTCTGGGACGTCTCCACGGCCTTTCCAGGCAGCATGGAGAACAGCGCGGTCCTGGAGAGCTCCAGCCTGTGGGTGCTGGCCAAGGAGGGCCGGCTGTGCCCCAACCCTCCCAAGCATTTCATGGGGAAGGCACAGAAGTACGTGCTGCTGGGGGATGCCACGTACCCCCTGCAAGACTGGATCCTCAAGCCCTACCAGGAGGACGAGAACCTCACCCAGCGCCAGCTGCAGTTCAACTACCGCCTGAAGCGGGCCCACAGCGTGATCGAGAACGCCTTCCTGCGCCTCAAGGCGCGCTGGCAGATCCTCCTCAAGTGTGACGACTGCAGCCTGGAGCTGCTGCCCACCCTTGTCCTCGCCTGCTGCATCCTGCATAACGTCTGCGAGGCCCACGACAACCCCTTCAACGAGGAGTGGCTGGAGGGCACCGAGCCCAGCGAGCTGCCCAAGCCCTGCCAGCCCGCACCGGCTGCCATGGAGGACAACCGGGCTGAGCAAGTGCGTGAGCTGATGTGCCAGTACTTCGAGAGCTGCGGGGAGGGCTGATGGACCAGGGGCAGCTGCCTGCTCATCTCTGCTTGCAGACTCACTGTGGACTCTGGCAAACTGGCTCAGTGCTGCCAGCTGTACCAGGCACACCCAGGGCGGGGAGGGGTGACCGTGTCGTGATTGTGCTGGGTTTGCTGCGGAGGTTTCAGGCAGTGGAATGTATTTTGTGCCCATTCTCTGTCCCAGGATCTAAATGGTTCGGTGGTGTGTTGTGTGCTGCTGGAGTACAGTGGGGATTAGGGCTGGGAGGGGGAGGCTGCTGGGATCTCCCTTTCCTCTGTCTCAAGGCCTCTTCATTAGGCCAAAATCAGCAGGAGCCTTGAAATAAGGCAAAACTGCTTTGAAGGTTTGAAACTCGCTGTGTAAACGTGCATGGGAAGGAGAGGGAAGGAAAAGGCTGAGCAGGGCCGACACCCCGTGTCAGGGCTGGCCAGCCCAGGGCTGACTTGCAAGGGCTGACACCAGCCTGGAATTAAACTGCATCCACAAACTCAGGGGTGTGCTGCCCTGAGGGTTTGTCCAGCCTAGCACTCCAAGCCCCTCTCCAGAGGGGTTTTGCTCACCCTGGCACACCTGGCTCCTTCCAGAGAGGTTTGCCCAGCCTGGAACACCCTGAGCCCCTTTCTGAAGAGGTTTGCCCAGCCTGGCACCCCTGGCTCTTCTCCAGTGGGATTTTGCCCAGCCTGGCACCCCTGCCTCCTCTCCTGAGGGATTTTGTCCAGTCTTGACCCCAGGTCCCTCTCAGGGTGGGGGTTTGCCTAGCCTGGCACTGCCCAAACCCTCTCCGGTGAGATTTCACCCAGTCTGCAACACCCCCAGGCCCTTCCCAGGGTGGGCTTTGCCCAGCCTCTCTCTAGAGGGGTTTTCCCAGCGTGGCACTGCCAGGGTGGGAGTTTTCCCAGCCTGGCAGCCCCGTTCCCTCTGCGGAGGGTCTGTGGCTCGGTTCCGGTCCCTGAGCGCTGCCCGCTCTCCGGTCGCCGCCGGGCCCGCTGGGGCCGAGCCTGCCGCGGCCACGGTCCCGCCCTGCGCCTCCCGCAGCGCCCCCTGGCGGCGGGACCGCCGCGCCCTCAGCGGCCGGGGAGGCAGCGCCCCCTCGTGGCCAGCCCGCCCCGCGCGCAGTGCGCGTGCGCTGCCGGCAGGCCGTAGGTCACGTGGCGGAGCAGCAAGATGGCGGCGCGCGGTGAGTGCGGCGCGGGCGCCGCCGGGCGCTCCCCGAACCCCCCCGGTATCCCCCGGCCCGGGCAACTCCTCTCGGACCCGGTTCCGCTGGCGCGGTCGCGGCAGGGGGTCTGTGTCCGTCCCGGGTATCCGGTGATACCGAGTACGGACACGAGCTCTGGGGTCAGCCCCGGCCCCGGGTCCGGTTCTCCACACAGGCCGGGCCGCAGCCCTTCCCGGCCACGGGACCCGCTGCGGGCTGAGGGCGCACCTTGACTCCCTTCCCTGGGCGCAGGAGCGTGACCGAGGAGCCCCGCAGAGTGCCCAGAGCCGCCTGCGCCATGGTGACGGAGCAGGAGGTGGAGGCCATCGGCCGCACGCTGGTGGACGCGGCGCAGCCGCTGCCCACCCGGTTCCGGGCCCTCTTCACCCTGCGGAACCTGGGCGGCCGCGCGGCCGTGGAGTGGATCAGCCGCGCCTTTGGAGACGGCTCGGCGCTGCTGAAGCACGAGCTGGCTTTTGCCTGGGCCAGATGCAGGATGAGGCGGCCATCCCGGTGCTTATCCGCGTGCTGGAGGACACGGCCCAGGAGCCCATGGTCAGGCACGAGGCAGGTACGGCGGCAGCTCCTGCGGCTCTGGCGGCAGGGGAAGGCGCTGGCTGGCAAGCAGGGCTTCCCCCACTGTACAGAGCAGCTCGTGGGGCCTGATCCGGCTTGGGTGTCAAACCCTGAGTCACATAACATCTCCCCACCTCCCGTGGCCAGACCTGACAGGACAGGTTGGCCTGGCTCTGCTGTTCCTGCTGGCCAGGCTTCTGTCGTGTTTGTCCTGTTTGGTACCGGTCAATCCAGCGTGTGTCCACATTTGCCCCATTTGGGATCGGTCAGTCAGGCCTGTGTCTGTGCTTCATAACAAGGCATGGCATTGCCAGAGGACACAGCAGGGTTGTTCTCGTACAGACACCCTGATAACATCCTGATACATCCTTCAGGTGAAGCCCTGGGCGCCATCGGGAACCCTGACGTGCTGGAGATCCTGAAACGCTACTCTGAGGATCCTGTGGTCGAGGTGAGGTTCCTGAGGGGTCATTTCCTCTGGGGTGCAGCACTGCTGTCCTCGGAGGCTGAGGCACGTCCCCCCGGCAGGTGGGTGGGGACACTGCAGTGACATTCTGCTGCATGCTGGGGTTCTCCTGGCGCTGCTTTTCTGCAGCCAGCGCCGTGTCCGTGTCCCCACAGGTGGCAGAGACTTGTCAGCTGGCTGTGAGGAGGCTGGAGTGGCTGCAGAACAACAAGGAGAAGGGAGGCAGCAGCCCGTACCTCTCTGTAGATCCTGCCCCCCCCGCTGAGGAGACGGACGTGGCCAAGCTCCGGGAGATCCTCCTGGATGAGTCCCGGGAGCTGTTTGACCGCTACCGCGCCATGTTTGCCCTGCGGAACGTGGGGGGCCAGGCTGCCGTGCTGGCACTGGCAGAAGGTGAGGGGCTGTCCTTGCTGTGGGTAGTCTGGGATGAGCCCTTCCCAAGTCCAGGACTGCCAGAGCTGCTCTCACATGTTTGTGTCTAGGGCACATGACAGAGTGCTGGGTGGTCTGTGGTGTTCCAGAGCTCCCTTGCCGCCCTCCAGATCCCCTTCCCTGAGAGAGGGGGGGCACCAGCTGTGACGTGGTCTGGGACCAGCTGGTCTGACCCATTGTCAGACCTGGCCTGGGGCTTTTGGGGTCCTGTTCTGCTGGCCTGGAAAGTCAGGGGCTGCTAGTGTTTGGGAATAATTCTGGAGAAGGGAATGTCCCCTGAGTGGGGAAGGGACAAACCACAGCCCAGTTACTGTTTGGAACCCACACCCAGCTCAAGGGAAGTAGATCAGGCTTACCAGCCGTCTGGGACTGTTGAGGTCCTTAAGATGGGATCGGTCAGCTCCTGCTCCAGCTGCTTTCTCCTGGAGAGCTGGAGTGCCTGGCCATGCTGCCATCCCCTGGAGCACTGTGTGGTGGGGCAGAACTTGGGCAGGTGGGGCGCAGCAGCTCTGCTGGGGGTGGGTGCTGCCATCAGAGGAGGCGCTGGGGCAGGGCTGGGGCTGGGGAGCAGGGCGGGACATGGGGTGGGGCGGTGACCCTTGGCAGGCGGGGCTGCAAGCATTGGGCTCCGGGTGTGCTGTGGGGGTCCTGGGGCGCCCCGCTGCCCGTGCCCCCGTCCCGCAGGGCTGCGCTGCGGCAGCGCGCTGTTCCGCCACGAGATCGGCTACGTGCTGGGGCAGCTGCAGGACGAGGCGTGCGTGCCGCAGCTGACGGCCGCGCTGCGCAGCCGCGCCGAGAGCCCCATGGTGCGGCACGAGTGCGCCGAGGCGCTGGGCGCCATCGCCCGGCCCGCCTGCCTGCGCGCCCTGCGCGCCTTCGCCGCCGACGAGGAGCGCGTGGTGCGCGAGAGCTGCCAGGTGGCCCTGGACATGTACGAGTACGAGAACAGCAGCCAGTTCCAGTACGCCGACAGGCTCTGCCAGCTGCAGGCCTCCTCCTGAGCCTGGGCTGCGGGCGCCGAGGCGGGTGTGCTGCCTCCCGCCCCTCCTGCTGCCGCTGGCGCCTCTGCCGGTGCGGGTCCGGGCCTTGCCGCGCTGAGCTGGAGGAGGGGCTGAGTTTGATCTCTGGCACAATTACAACCACCTTTTCCCTCCAAATCCCGGCTGAGCTGCTACTTGCCTCCCCACCACTGTTTCCTGGATCTGCCCCTTTTTCCTGCCAGGATCAGCACTGCCTGTGCGCAGTGTGGCTTGGGGCTTGCACCAGGTGGGCTCTGCTTGGCACGTCAGAGCCTGCTGAGCTCTGCAGGGCTTGGGCCTGCCCTGGATGGGTGCTGCCACGTTGGCAGCTCCGTTCTCCCCAGCTGAGCTTTGCTGGGGGCTAGGCTGGGCTTTGGGAACCCGCTCCTGTGGGCTATGGTGTTGGGATGCTTGGAAATGGCTCTCAGTGCTGGTGCCGAGCCGGGGCCCTCCTCGCCCCCGCAGTGGGTTCGGCTTCTCCTGTTGGGACAGGCTGGAGCTGAGCCTATGGCAGCCTCTGCCCCAGGATGGGGGTTGTTTCATGGCAAAGTTGGGAAGATACAGCTGGGTTTTTTTCTGCAGGGAAGGGCGCTGCCATTAGGGTGGGCAGGGTGAGGCAGAGCCTGCCTGGGCTTTTCCCCATGTTTAACTGGGGCCAGGAGGGCTGAGGCTGCTGCTGGCACCCAAATCTCTCAGCCAGCCCAGCCTGGGCACTGGGGTTTGGGATTTGGCAGAGAATAAAGCATCGGCACAGGAAGCTGGAGTGAGTTGAGCTGTGATTTACCTGTGCCCAGGTGTGGAGTGCACCCAGCACCATGGGGTAAAGCCCGAGTGGGAGGCTGGGGGTTGCCAAAATTAAATCATAGAACCATTGAGGTTGGAAAGGACTTTTAAAATTGAGTCCAGCCACATTGGGAGGAGCAGGAAGTGGGGTCCCTGGGGAGGAGGATGAACTGTCTGAGGTGCCCTGGTAGGTCCCACTGCAGGACCCTGCAGGGCCTGGCATACTGCTGGCATCCTTTTTCCCCTTGTCCAAGGGCTCCCTGTGAGTCACTCCCAGGCTCAATCCTCTTAGTCCCTGAAGCCAGCTCAGCATCCCCAGGGTTCTGGTGCTCAGGGACGCAGCCAAGAGGCAGCCCTGGCCATGGCCCAGTCTGACCCAGTTCAGGACCCCACAGAAAGGACTCTCAGTCAAGACGTGACCAGTTTGGGTCACCTGTACACCCTGGGAGTCAGTGACACATGCCTGAGTACTGTGAGAAGAGTCACCTGTGTGTGATGTGGAAGGTGAGGGGCTCCAGACTGCAGTTCCTCAGCACTGGGGACATCTGATTTCACACTGTTTGGAATCAGCAGCTGTTATGGGTTGCTTGTTCCCCTTCCCTCACCCTCTGTAGCCTGTGGGTGATGGGCTGGACCCAGCTGGCACTTTGGCCTCTGGGGTCTCCCTGTGTCAATATCCATCCCAGGACAGTGGGATGTGTGATTTCCCCCAGGCCATGTTATCACTTCCACTGTTCCCTTCTTGGCACATGGGCTGCAGCACCCTGGAGTTTGCCAGGCTCTTTGTCCTTGGCTACCTCGGTTACCACCTCAGCTGCCCCTACCTTTGTTCTCCAACTTTTCCACGGGTGACACACTCAGAATTTGCAGGGTTGTTTCCCAATCATTCCATGCCAACATTTGTCTCTGCTCCCCTAAACACCTTCTAAGAGAAAATTGGAACAAAATGCATTTCTGAGGCTGGGATCTGGGCAGGGGTAAGCTGGTGCAGCAGAGCTGGGAAGTGCTGGAGTGGAGCAGGGCTGAGCCTTGAGCCTTTGCCTTGGCACTGAACCCCACTAGCACCTTCAGCCTTCCCAGTCTAGCCTGTGCTGGAAGGGTTTGGGGTTTCTCCAAAGCTGCTGCTGGCCTGGGCTAAACTCTCCACCCTCTTGGTGTGGGAGGGATCGCTTTTGGGGGAAGCATGGACTCTGCACCCCTCTGCAGGCTGCTCTGTGCTGGGGAGATGATTCTGGCTGCTGGGGTGACACATGGCAGCCACCTGGGAAGGCGAGAGCCTCTTGCCATGGGCTGCTTCACTGTACAGCAGAGAGCCAGGGAGCCTCCCTGGCTGATGTGCCCCCATCCCCTCTGCCCATCACCTCTAACCCCAGGGTGCTGTGTCCTCTGGGATCTCAACCAAAGGCTCCAGGGATCCAGGACCTGCTGAGTGATTTAATGCAGCCCAGGGGAGGGAGGAAAGTCCCTGTCTTTGGGGGAATCTCCAGCTGCAGGTGACTCCCCACACCCAGCGGGGGGCAGAGGTACCAGTGGTGCTTCCAGAGGGGTGGGATTTGGGGACCCTGACCCACATTGGAGCCCACTGGTCACCCCCCATGCTGAGGCAGCTGGGCTGTGCCTGGATTAGCAAGTGCTAAGCTCCTTCTCAGCAACACAGCTCTGTCTGGGTGAGTGGCACTGCCACCAGCCATGGGGACACCACTGTCCCTGTGAGCTGCCAGCGCTGAGGAGCCGTGTGGACCCTGATGCCACTTCCCTGCAGTCCCCTGGCTGGCAGACACTTTGGGGGGGTGCAGGGACAGCTGGCCATGGCCCTGGCGGGGGGCGCAGGGGGGCCACGGCACTTGCTGCAGTCCCCCCCCGAGGAGGATGGGGTGCTGTACGTGGACTACAAGCCCCCTGCCCTGGACAGCATCCGCCTGCCCCACCACGTGCTGTACCTGATGATGGCAGCCACGCTGGTGCTGGTGGTGGCCTATGCCATCGTGGGGCACCTCATCAAGGACCTGGTGCACGACTTCGCCGGTGAGTGCTGCCCACAGCAGGGGGGCTTCGGGGTGGGCAGGGGGCCGGGGGTTCCCCCCATCTGAGACTGTGCTGTGGCAGGGCTGGTGCTGCTGACAGCTCCACCTCTGCCCCTGCAGACTGGGCATTTGGGCCTAAGCCGGAGGAGAAGGCGGGGATGGCCGAAGGCGCCGCGCTGGAGGCAGAGTGGCTGGAGAAGGACGAGGTGCCGGCGGAGCAGGCGGATGACGAAGGCAGTGGCATCCTGCCCAGCACTGACATCCCGCTGGGGCTGCTCGCCCCGCGCAGCTCTGTCTCCTTCGCTGACTCCCCCAAGAAGAGGTTCTTCTGAGGCCACTGGACAGCCCTGCCTGAGCACTGGGTCCCAGCGTGGCCCTGGCCATAGGCACTGCCCAGCAGTGCTGCTCTCGGGGCTCCTCGTGGGCTGTCATGCCAATAAAGCCACCTGCCCCAGCCCTGCTCACTGCTTGGCCCGGCACAGTGCGGGGGATGGCAGGGCTGGGACATCCCGACCTTTGCCTGGGGCAGCAGCCTTGGCACAGCCATGGCAGCCCTGGCCATGGGTGAATAACGGCGGGTGCTTGGGGCTGCAAAGCCGTGGTGTGGGTACACAGCCAGTGGTGGCAGGGGCACAGACACGGGTGCACACACGCACAGGGAAACGTGGGTACACCTCTGGATGTCAGCGTGGGCACAGGGGTAGGGACAGACAGATGCACAGCTGGATGCTGAGGCTGGCTGTGCCCCACCATCCCCTCAGTGCCTTGGCACTGCCAGACCATGCTCAGTGGCATCCACAGGTGGCCTCAAACCAGCCTTGGGGGTTCAGGACAAAGCACCCTGAAGCCTCACTTGGGTTCTGCATGAGGGCTCTGGGGATGGAGGCTGTTGTATGGACCTGCATCCCCTGTCTCCAACCCAGGCTGAGGCTGGATGCCTGTGCCACCAGTTTCCTTCTTTGCCCCTTGAGGAATTGCTACAGGCAGAGTGGCCCTGCCCAAGTTCCCTGTCCCTCCCTAGGGTGCTGCTGGGCACCCTTGCATCAGTTTGTGCCCTGGTGGGTGGGGCACCCTGCCATGGTCTCCCTGAGCTAACCCTGTCAGTATTTCTGACGGTATGCAGGCACTCACTCCCTGAGGACATGATGGGGCCCCACCTGGGATGGTCTGGGGGCAGCTGGCTTGTGCCCAGGGGAGGGCTGGGGGTGGCCTGGCATTGCCCACCTCTCTGTGCTGCCCCATTCCATGAGGATGGCCCATGGACCCCTCAGCAGGAATAAGGGGATCCAGGCAGGGTGGGCACTTCTCCACCCAATCACCCATCTGTTCTTCCACCTGGGCACCCACCCCCCCACTGTCTGTCTGCCTCTGCCTCCATCCACCCCCTGCCCTGGGGGTCGTCACCAGTCCCGGGCAGAAGGGACATGTCTGGCCTTTGCCACTGTGGTCCTGGAGGGGTGGGTGCTCTGGGGTGCCAGTGCCTGAGCCAGGGGAGTGGTACTATCGCCCAAGGGTGACAGGAGCCATGTTGCCATGGTGCTTGGTGCCACTTTGTCCTCTTGGGGCAATAAAGGCGCCCATTGCCTTGGGTGCAGAGTGCAGGCACGATAGCAGCAGGGGACAGAAGCTCACCTTCAGGAGCAGGATCCAGACGTGCCTCAGCCCTCCACCCAAAAATGCCAAAGCCCTTGCAGCCCCTCTCGCTCCTGGTCCTGCTTGTCCTCGCTGCCACCACCCAGGGACAGACTGGTAGGTGCCCCTGTGACCCTCTGTACTGCTGTGCCCTGGGGTGCCTGGGGAGGTGGCCAGGCCCCCTCCAGGCATCAGGTCAGCTCCTGGGAGATCTTTCCAGTCTGTCCCAGTGCTCCAACAGCAACCTTTTGGGGGCAGAGCAGGAAGATCTAGAGACACCCACCTGCTGCCCCAGTGCTCCTCACCGTGCTGGGGACGGGGGAGCTGTGTCGGGGGTGGCTTCCTTGGTACCCAAAGGACAGTGGGGAAGGGGGAACAGTGAGTGTCTGCCAATGTCCCATCCCGTGGGGGGGTCCCATCTCGTGAGGGGGTCCCATCCCCTGAAGGATGTCCTGTTCTGTTCAGGGGAGCTGGGCTCCCCTCAAGCTGTTCCCATCCCCGTATTCTCCCTTTCCTGTCCCCTGGCCATGCAGACACGGCCCCCAAGGTGCTGCAGCCGTGGCTCATTGGCCTCACGGCCGTCGTCGTCTTCCTCTTCATCGTCTTCTTGATGCTGCTCGTGAACCGGCTCTGGAATCTCAGGAGGCGCAGGTTGGATTGCTGCGGAGGGGGGGTGCTGGCCAGGGGGGAAACTGCGTGGAAGGTTGCCGTGGGCTGGGGCAGGGTTGTCCTCGGTCACCGTCCAGCCTCTCTCCCCTCGCAGGAAGGAGGACGACCAGCCGGAGACCCTGGCGGCTGACAGGTACCGCACCGGGACACCCCCACCGGGGCTTGGATTCCCTCGAGGGTGGCCACGTCCCGGCTGTGCCATGGTGGCTGTGTGCCCTCGCCATGGCCGGAGGTGGCCGTGCCGTGGTGCCCTTCGTGCACGGCTGACCGGCGTTCCCTCTGTCCCGCAGGCTGGGGCGCTCCGGCCACGTCAACCCGGCTGCGGACTTGGATGAGCTGAGCGACGACAAGCAGCAGAGCAAGGCCACGTCCCTCTGAGTCCCCCCGTGCCCCTCTGCCCGCGCCGGGCCACCTCCGACGGGCGCCGCACCCTCACCCCGTCCGCGGGGCGCGGATCCGCGCCGGGTTTCTGCGACAGCCTTGGCCGCCGCGGCACCGCCCTCCCCGCGGCCGCCCCGGCTGTGACCAAGACCCGGCGCGGATCAGCCGCTCGCCGGAGAGGAGCGGGGAGGGCGGCGGCCGCGGACGGGTCCCCCGAGCCGGGGCCGCCAGGGGTCGCGGCCGGGGGATGAGGACAGCCCCCCCCCCGACGTGCCCAGTAAAGGTTTCCCCAGCCCACCCCGGCGTCAAGCGCCTTGTGTCACCGTGCTGGGGAGGCGCCTGTCCGGCAGCCCCCGGTGCCACCAGGGCAGGGGACAATGGCAAGTTCCGACTGTCAGACCTCGGCAGGGCGAGGCCACGTCGCTGCCCGAGCAGCCCAGAGCGAGGGGTGGGCACGGAGGGGACACGGGGGCTGGGGGGGGGGCGGCCTCCCCTCCGTGGCTGTCCTGAGCGGCGCTTGGGGACAGCGACCGCGGGGACTGCGGGGGTGACGCGCAGCTCCGGCCAACGCTGCCCTACGGGTGAGGACAGTGGCGTCACACCGCCAGGCGATGACGTCACGCGCACGAGGTGGTGACGTCCCGTGGCCAAGCTCTGGAAGCCGAGGAAGTGGCAGCAGCTCTGAACCCACGAGTGACCCGCGGCTGTCCCCACCCATGTCCTGTCCCCACGCGGGGTCCCAGCTCCGTCACCCTCCTCATCCGGGCCAGGCGCGGTCGTGGGGGGGTCCCTCCTCTGGGGGTGGGTGCCCCCTGCCCGGCTCGGCTCTGCGCTCCTCCTCCGCTGGCACCCCCCTGTCGGGCACCGTTCCTCAGTTTCCCCCGGGGCAGTGAAGGAAGGGCGGAGGCGGGCTGGAGTTGAAGCATAGCTTGTTTAATTTTTATACATTTCTTTTTTTGTCTTTTTTTTTTTCTTTTCATTTTTTAATCTTTTTTTTGTGTGTCAGTTTTTTCTTTTTTGTTTTTTTCTTCTTTTTTGTCTCTTTTTTTCTCTTTTTTGCATAGGGGAGGGGGGGAACAACAACAACAACAACAAAAAAAACGGGAAAAAAAAAGGAAAAAAAAAAAAAAAGAAACCAAAACAAAAGAAACAAACCAAAAAAGAAAACCAAAAAAACCCCAAAAATCCGTATCAGGGTCAGTAAGTGTATGTAGGCAGGAGCGGCGCTATCGGTAATGGCTGCGTACAATGGTATAATCAAATATCGTGAAGCACCAGGGAGGCAAGCGGGGGCTCGGGGGGGTCATGCGGGGCCAGGGGGCGCGGGGGGGGCGCAGCGGGGGGGCCCGGCCCCGGCTCGCGGCCCTGGTGCGCTCGCGGTGTGTATCGGCTGCGGCAAAGCGAAAGCGAGAATCCGGCGAACGAGTAAAATATAACTGCGGGGAGGCGCAGCCCCGGCCCGGGGAGCGGGACCCCCGAAAAGGCGGCGGGGCAGCCGGCGGCGCGGAGGCACTGCGGCGGCGTTTTTGGTTTGGGTAATAGGCGCGGTCCGGCCGGCTGCCGCCTCGGCGCCTTTTTGGGGCGGTTTCTCTCCTCCTGCCGCTCTTTGCCCGGGGGTGGGATTTCCCCCCAGCCCGGCTCCAGCTCCCGCCTGGCCCCGGGCATCGCGCGGGGCACCCGCGGGCACGGCCGGGGCATCCAGAGCGGCACTGGAGCGGCATTCGTGGGTATTGCTCGAGGCACCCCGGCGGCACCTGCGAGCACCACTGGGGCACCCAGAGAGGCCCCTGGGCATCACCTGGAGCATCCAAAGGGCACCCGCGGGCATCACCTGGGGCGCCCAGGGGAAACCCAGAGGGGCATCATCTGCAACACCCAGAGGGACCCGATGGGGAACCCGCGGGTATCGCCTGGAGCACCCGCAGTGACACCCAGAGGGTCACCCATGGGCCTCTCCCGGGCACCCATCACCGGGGGCACCATCCCAGCCGGTGGCAGGACACCCAGGGGGAGCAGAAAGCAGCAAATTCCAAACTCCGAGTACAAAAAAAAACCTAAAAAAAACCAACAACAACAAAAAACAACCAAACAAAACAACAAAAAAGAGCCTAAACCCCACCAAACAAGACATATATATATATATATATATATGAGATTTTATATATATATATATTCCTTTGCGATTTAAAGTACCTTAACTGTGTGGGGGCCCGCGCCCCCCCGGCCCTGCAGCCCCATATATATATGTGGAGATATATATATATATATATATGTACAGGTTATTTGTTTTATTTATAGGTCACAAGGACTATTTTTAATTAATTTTTTTAAGCCGACGAGCCCGACTAAAAACCCTCTAGGAGAGACTGTAGTGCATGAAACCCCCGCGGTGATTGTCGAGCGGAGCCCCCTGGTATCCCCATCCTGCGGGGGACTCCCCCGGAGCTTCCCCAGGGATGGGGTGTCTTCCACCCCGGCTTTGCGCTCACCCCGACCGTGGCCATCGAGGCCGTCAGAAGATTAAAAAAAAAAAGAAGAAAAAGAAGGGAGAATGATTAAAAAAATAGAAATAACACAAATGAGTGGTGCCCCCCCCCGGAAGGGGCCGGGGGTTGTTGCATATTCCCTTTGGGCAGGGCCGGGGCGCGGCCCCGGGGGTGTCGGGGGAGCAGTGCAAAGACCCCGGGGGCACGGGGGGCTCCCCGGCCCCGCAAGGGGAAGCCCCCGGCACGCCCCCCCCAATGCCGCCAGACGGGCTGGGGGGCGTCCTGTTGATTCTTTTTTTGCCTTTTTAAATTTGCTTTAAGGTGCTTTTCTTTCCGAGGGCGGGTTTTGGGGGGGCTGCGGCCGCAGCCCGGCCAGACTTGCTGCCGGTCCGGGGGGAGGCAGCAGAGAGGGGGCAGGGGCGGCGCCGGCGGTGTCCCCGCGGGGACAGCGGCTCCGGGGCTTCCGAGGGGCGGGGGCCCAGGCCCGAGGGGCGCCAGCGCCCCTCGCCTCCCCGGGGCTGCCGAAGGGGCTGCCCCGGTGTCCCCGCTCCCTCCCTCCGCTGTCACTGTCACCGTTTCAAAATGCTTTTCTTTTAAAATATTTTTTGCTTTGAGCTGAGCCTTTTCCAGCCTTAACCCCCCCCCTCCTGCTGTTTCTCTATTTTAAAAAAAAAAACTTTTAAATTTTTTTTTTGTTTTACCCCATTTTTAAAATTTTTTTTTCTTTTTAATTCAATTTTTTATTCCTCCCCCCCAGCTGGACACCGGCCCCGCTCCCTCCTTGCATTGTCCTTGCAGAAATCAATACTGCACCTTGCATAAAGAAGCGTCTTCCAAGGCTCCTCCCAAGGGTCTGGGACCCTCAAACCAGCCTCAGCTATGGGCGAAACCCGGCGGGACGCGACCACCCCGTCACCCCCCACTAATACTTTTGGACACCAAAAAAAAAACCCAAGAAAAACCCAACAAACAAACAAACAAAAATTAAAAACTGTTGACGACGACGTTTCTTCATGCCCGAGCAGCAGCGATGCCGGTGCCACCCGCCCACCGGTGTCACAACCCGCGTCAGTACCCAGCCTCGGGGAGCTCGGGGGTCTCTCCAGCCGGCGGAACTCTGGGGTTTTAAGGCAAATTCTGGGTTTTTAGGGGGTGTCGGGCCCCTCTCGGCAGCGGGCACAGCAGGGAGAGGCGGCAGGAAGGCACCTGCTGCCATTCCCTGCGGTGCCAGCGGCAGCCCGGGGATGAAGCCGATGGGGGGAGGTGGGGGGCAGGCTGTGACCCCCCTGACACCAGCCCGGGGGACGCACAGCTACATTCACACGGTTCCATTCCTGTCACCAGAGCAGCTGGGCTCAGCCCTGCTGGCTCTGCGCCCCACTGAAAACCAGTTAAAAAGCGGGGGTCCCCGAACGGGGAGGGGTGAGGATCAGCCCTGGGGGTCTCCATCCCCGCTCCCCCCGCGCCTCGCTCAGTCCCGCCGCGCCCGGACACCGGCGCCCCCCGGGGGGCTCTCCGGCCCGGGCTCCCTGCTGCCTCCCGCCTCGCTGCCTTTGGTTGCTGGAAGCAGGAAAAAAAAAACCAAAAAAACAAACCAAATCAAAACCCCCCCAAAAGGGAAGGAAAACAAAGAAAAGAGAGGCAAAGCAAAGGGGTGGCCGCCCCCCCGGCCGGCCCCCCCCCACAGCTATTGCATATTCCGGTGTGTTGGCGCAGAGGATGCATCGGTATTACCAACTGGAAGACGTTTCTGAGGGGGAAAATTGGTTAAAAAAGAAGAATAGAGAGAAAAAGGGACTTTTCTGGCCGAGAAGAAGCCATGCAGGAGGCGAGGGGGGGGCAGCGGCCCCTGGCCCCCCCGGCCCCCCGGGAGCCCCGGGCATGCAGCGACTCCCTCGCACTGATATCGGGTCCAGTAATACTTAGGCTTCGAAGGCAAGGCACATCATGTGGTATAAAATTTCGTGCAAATTAGGAAAACATGGATTTTTTTTTCTTGTGTGTTTTTTTTTACGGCTTTTTTTTTCTTTTATACAGATTTTTTTTTTGTTTTTTTTCCTCTTTTTTTTTTTTCTCTTTTGCTGAAGGGGAAGGTAGAGCCGGTTAATAAGAGTCTGCCATGCACAGCATCAGCCAGCCGCGGCTGGGTTGAGCCAGGTCACCAGATCCTGTTAAAGCACCATGCAGTTTATTTGTCTTTTTTTTTTTTTTTTTTTGTCTTTTTGTCTTTTTTTATGTGTTTCTTTTCTCAGATCTTTTTAAAAAAAACAGGTTTCCCTCTCCGCCAAGCGCTTTTTTGTTGTTGTTCTTTTTTTTTTTTTTCTTTTTTTTTTTTTTTTGGTGGGTTTTCTCCTTTTCTTGTCCTTTTTGATTATTTTTCTGTCTCCCGGGATTTCCTGCGTCAGCCCTTTCCCCAGTGCCTCGTCGTGCCGTCCCGGGGGGGTGGGGAGCGGGGGGCAGCGGGGGCTCTGGGTGGGGATGCGATGCCGGTGCTCCTCGGGGCAGCGCTGGGTGCCAGGGGAGGGGCCCGGGCGGTGGCCTCGGTGACATTCCCAGCTCCTGCACATCCCACGGCGACTTCTCTCCATCACCACCCTTCGGGTGTCCCCTGGGCCGGAGATCGTTTGAGGACCAGTCTCCTCCTCTCGGGACAACGGGCGCCTTCATCCTCCTCCTCCTCCTCGCCGCGCGGGTCCCTCTGCTCTAAGGCACTGCCACGTCCCCGCGTCCCCTCTCGGGCGGCGCTGTCACCGCACGGGGCAGGGACAGCGAGCGCTCCTCCCGCGCTGCCCCGGCCGGGGGCTCCTCCGGCAGGGCCGGACCCCTCCCCCGCCGCAGTTCAGGCACTTGACGCGGGGCCGGGGGCTCCGGGGGCTCCGGGGACTCGGAGGGGCTCCGAGGGCTGGCTCTGCCCTCGCCGTCGCTCGGGCTTCTTTGCTCCATCCTCTTGTATCCAAAAAAAAAGAAAAAAAAGAAAAAAAAAAAAAAAATAACCAAAAAAAAAAAAAAAGGAAAGAAAAAAACAAACCCAAAAAACAAAACCACCAAACCCAAAAGCCCCAAACCAGCCGTCCCGGCAAGCCAGTGCCGGGGACTCCACCTTCTCCTTCTCCTCTTTCTCTTCCTCCTTTTTTGTGATCTTGTTTTCTTTTCTTTTCTTCTTTTCCTTTTTTTTTCCTTTTTTTTTTTTTTTTTTTTTTGACGATTCCCTCTTAAAAGTGCATTTCCTACAAAATGTGCAACACGAGCGCACCCTCTCCTGCCTCCCACCCGGTACCTGTCCACAGGAATGCATAGCTCAAACACACGGACGCACGCCCCCCGCCCCGCTGCCCCTCCCCAGCCCCACGGACACGCCGGGGCACAGGGACACGCGTGGGAACACGCGGGGTCGGGGCCGGTGCGGGCTTGGGGGAGGAAAGCGACCGGAGAGATGGTGACCAGTGCCCCAGCGCGACGGGAGCCATGGGGGCTGGGCTGCGACAGTCCCCACGCCATGGCCCCGACGGAATCGGGGTGCCACCGCCGCTGGGACGTTTGGGGCCGTGCTGGGAGAGCCCCGACACCGCGTCCGCGTGGGAACCGAGGTGCCACCGCCGCTGCGGCCACCTCTGGCCGTGCACCCCCTGTGGTCACAAGTCCCCTCCTCCTGGGCCACCCGCTCGATCCGCTGTGCCACCACGTCTCCGTGCCACCGTGTCACCGCAGCACGATGTCACCGGCCCCGAGGCGCGCCCGCAGCACGGAGCATCCCCGGCCCGGCCGCCGGGGGTTCCCCGCCCCGCCCCGCCGCGCCCCACCCCAGCCCCGGGGCCCCCCGACAGTCTGGGGCCGGGGGGGTCGGCGGGGAGGTTTTGATCTTTTTTACTCACATAGAGGCAAGAACGAGAGAGTCAAAGCCGTTTGCATATTCGGCGAGGGGCCGGCGGGGCTCGGCGCCGCGGCCCCGCAGCCGCTCCGGGAGGCATTGCTGGCACGACTTGTGTCAGGTCTCAGCGCGGCGCCGGCCGACGGGGTAAATAATAGTGTTTTTATCTTTCTTTCTTTCTTTTTTTTTTTTTTCTCCTGTTTCTTTGTTTTCTGGCGCATCGCCGGGGTGGGGGGAAAGGTCCTCCTGGGATGGGTTGTTGGTTTGTTTGTTTTTTGTTTGGATTTTTTTGTTGGTTTTTTTTTTGTCGGTTTTTTTTTTCCGTTTTAAAACAGTTTGACCCTTTTCCTTCTTCCTTTCCCTCGCTCTTTCCTTCGGGTGTGGGTTTTGCTTGTCGTCGTCGTCGTCGTCGTCGTGGTGAGGCCGCGCTCTCCGTCGTCACCGCAAGGCTGGGCCTGGCGCTCGGGGACGGGGATGTTCCTCTGGGGGTGCCTAAAGCAGAGGAGAAGGGAGGCGAAGGGGCGGCACGGCGGAGGTTATCCCAGGTACCAGGACTGCCGGGAGAGAGAGGAGAGAGGCCGCCGTTAGTGCTCTGCCCCGCGGAGCTGCCCCGCGCCCGGCGGTCCCAAACCCCGGACAGCTGCCCCCGCGCTGTCCCGGCGCTGTCCCGGCGCTGCACCCGCGCTGTCCCCGCGCTGTCCCGGCGCTGTCCCCGCGCTGCCCCGCGCTGTCCCTGCTCGGAGCACGGGCCTGCCGTCCCCATTCCTGCACTGAGTTTGTCCGTGCTCCGCACCGCGGCCACCCGCGTTCCCTTGGGGCCGCTCCCTCTGCACCTTCACGGCAAAGGAGCCTCTCCCCAAGGAACGGTGCTGCCTGGGCACAGGTAGGGGGGTGGCACGGCTGGGGGACCCCGCGAGGTGGCCCCCCTGCCACCCTCCCATTGTTTCCCCCCCCCCAGCCCCAAGTTCAAGTTCATTCCCGATTACCTCATGTCTGGTTTCCGTTGGAAACGAGACAGCTCGGGGCCGCTGCTTCCCTTAACCCTTCCAGGCCCCGCCACACATGACCAGAGCGTGGCAGGTCTCAGCTGCCCCTCCCGGACACTGCCTCCTTCCCCCGTGCCTCAGTTTCCCCAGGCAGAGCATCCCTGAGCCCCGAGCATGACTAGGGACATCTATACACAGGGACCCTGGGGGTCTTGGGACTGTGAGTGGCTGTGACCCCTATCTCTGGACAGGGACTCTGGCCCCCTGCTCCTCCAAGGTTCTCCTGGTGCTGCCCCAGGTCTCCTCTTTAGGGATCCAAGGCCCTTGGGGTGCCCACCCCACGTGCAGGACTGGGGAAACTGAGGCAGAGTGGGGGTTGTGATCAGAGCCGGGTCCCCCGTGTTTTTCCTCTGGAACGGCACAGCACCCTCGGGTGTCCCAGCTCATGTTCCCAAATCTCACAGCCTGGCACAGCACAGCACCCCTGGGTACCGTGTCACCGCTCACACTGGCACAGCACACAACACTCCCCCCAGCCAGGGCAGCACCCAGCGTGCCCCAAGCTGCTGCAGCACCGGGGCCAGCTCCAGAACCAGGACCAACGGAAAGGCCCGGAAAGGCGCGCACGAGCCCCCGCTGCAGCTGGAGTGGCCACGGCACAGCCAAGCCAGACTAGGTGCCAGTGCCCCCACAGAGAGGGACCCATGGCCCTGTGCTCCTCCTTTGGGGATACTGTGGGCACCCAGGCAGGGTAGTGCCAAGCGATGCCAGGCAGGGCACAGCCAGAGACCGGCAGTGACCTCCCACTATGATGGAGGCCTTGTGGTGGCCCTGAGCCTCCAGCAGAGCCTAAAACCCTGGGCACTGGGTGCCCTGAGCCCCCAGCAGAGCCTAAAGCCCTGGCACTGGGTGCCCTGAGTCCCCAGAAGTGCCTAAAGCCCTGGCACTGGGTGCCCTGAGCCTCCAGCAGTGCCTAAAGCCCTGGCACTGGGTGCCCTGAGTCCCCAACAGTGCCTAAAGCCCTGGCACTGGGTGCCCTAAGTCCCCAGAAGTGCCTAAAGCCCTGGCACTGGGTGCCCTGAGTCCCCAGCAGTGCCTAAAGCCCTGGCACTGGGTGCCCTGAGCCTCCAGCAGTGCCTAAAGCCCTGGCACTGGGTGCCCTGAGTCCCCAGAAGTGCCTAAAGCCCTGGCACTGGGTGCCCTGAGCCTCCAGCAGTGCCTAAAGCCCTGGCACTGGGTGCCCTGAGTCCCCAGAAGTGCCTAAAGCCCTGGCACTGGGTGCCCTGAGTCCCCAGCAGTGCCTAAAACCCTGGCACTGGGTGCCCTGAGTCCCCAGCAGTGCCTAAAACTCTGGCACTGGGTGCCCTGAGCCTCCAGCAGTGCCTAAAGCCCTGGCACTGGGTGCCCTGAGCCCCCAGCAGTGCCTAAAGCCCTGGCACTGGGTGCCCATAGTGACGATGTCATGGCAGCAATGCCCATGGGCCACAGTGGTGATGCCAAGGCAGTGATGCCCACAGCAGCAAAGGCAGCAGTGGCAGTGCCAGAGCTGCAATGCCATGCTGGTGATGCCCATGGAGGCACTGCACACAGAAATAACCCCACAGTGGTCATGTACACAGCAGTGGTGCCCGAAGTGGTATTGCTCACAGTAGCAACACCCATGGCAGTGATGCCATGGCGGGAATGTCCACAACAGCAATGTCTGCAGTGGCCACACCAGCGGTGGCAATGCCCACGGCAGTGATGGTGACATTCTGTGGTGACACTCCTCGTGGCCCCAGACATGGTGACAAGGCCACAGCAGTGATGGCCACGGAGGTTACATCCACAGCAGCAACGTCCCATGGCAGTGATGCCACAGTGGCGACACCCATGGCAGTGCCCACAGCAGCAATGCCCACAGGAGCACTAAACATGGCGGCAATGCCATGGTGGTGATGCCATGGTGGCAATGCCCACGGCAGTGATGCCATGGTGGCAATGCCCTCAGCAGAGATGCCATGGCAGTGATGCCACGGCAGGGGCGCCATGGCGGGGATGCCCACATCAGAAATGTCACATCAACGACAGCCACGACGGCGATGCCAGCCCTGGCCATGCCCCCGGCGATGCCCACGGTGATGCCATGGCGAGGATGCCCGGGGTGAGGGCAGGAGGGTCCCCCCAGCAGCACCCCCGCTCTCACCTGTGCCTGATAGATACTCCCAGGATCCCTTGGTCCTAATCCCACGAAGGAACGGTTCGCAGGGGGCGTGCCTGGTGCAGAGTAGGCTGGGGAACAAACGAGAGCTCATTAACGGGGCTGCAGGTGGCACTGCCATTGTCCCCCCCGGGGCCAGGCCCGGCCCCCGCCCTGGCACTGCTGGCACGGAGCGGCGCTGGCGAGCGGGCGACGGCCCTGGCAGTGACCTGAGGGCAGGTGAAGGGAGCCCAGGGCTGCTGCAGCCAGGGCTGCTGTGCTCCGACGGTGCCACCCGCGGTTTCGGGGCCGCAGTGCCCCGGGGCGCAGGCGCAGATGCTGCTCCTGGTGTGCCCGCGCTGCGGCAGAACAACGAGAGCCACCAATTCCACCTGGCCACGTCACCCTGCTGCCACCTCCATCCCACAGCTAGGGATCCAGCAGGGGCACCTCCAGCCCTGCTGGGCTCCTGGGTTCAGCCCTGCTGGAAGCAGAGTGCTGGCAAGGGGAATGAGGGAACTGGAGTCAGTGGTACTCCTTGGGGACAGCTAGTGTCCCCTTAATGCATCCTTCCCTAAGCCTGCAGGCACTTGCACTCCTCTGACCCTCCCCAGGGCTGTGACCCATTTACCAGCCAGGCCACCCCATGCCATCTCATGCTGTCCCCTCCAGATTGTCCAGGCTTTGGCTTCTCCATGCCACGGGATCCCCACACGTGCTGACCAGCAGCTGGCAATCAGCCTTGGCCCATTACCTGGGGACAGGGTAATGGCTCGATCAGACACAGCTTGTGTGGGGAAACAGCACTTGGGGCACCATGTCCCACAGGTGCAGCAGGAACAGCCCAGTCACAGAGTGTGGTGATGGCACAATGTCCCACCACTGCAGCACACACCCCCGTGCCAGTCTGGGGTGACACCAGCTCCCCTCTGGCAGTTGGGCCCAGCACCCAAAACTCTCCCTGGCCAAGGCACTTGTGGCCCACGTGGTGGAGCGGAGGGCAAAGAGTTTGTCAGCCAGCAGTGCTAACAAAGATCCCAGGTGCCACCTGCCAGGGGCTCTGGGGGACCAGCACACAGTCCCTGCTCCGGTATCACTTCACATCCCCAACGAGAGCAGAATCCCCGGCGCCAAGGATCCCCATGGCAGCAAGAGTACAACAGCCCACACAATGCACCAGGCACACTGTCCCTAGTCCCAGTGCCACCCATGTGCCAGCTGGTCCTGTCCCCAGAAGCACGACCAAGACCATAATGCAATAAACAGATACAGAGGGAGCACAGCCTCCCCCACAGCACTGCCCACACCAAGGGTCTGGGCAAGATACTGCTTTGGGGAGCCCTGTCACAGATCCACTCATGCTCAGAGAAACACAGGGCTCAAGCTGGTCCCTGGTACCAGCATATGACCCCTTGAGATTCAGCAGCCACGTGTCCAAACCCTGTCCACTCCGACCTGCCTGAGACCCAGCAAACTCATGGCATGCCAGCTGCCACCCTCTCCCCGGCTGCGGGGAGGCCACCTCCGCCAACATCCCCCCAGCTCCGGGACGGGGGGACACCCTGGGGGGCTGCGAGAGGAGGGGGCCAGCCGGGCCGGGGAGCAGGGTGGGCGCCGCGGGTGCTTACTGGGTGATGTCGGCGAGGTCGTCCCTCCCTCGGAAGTTGTCGTGGTGGATTTGGTGTCAGGAGAGACGGCCAAGCGGGGCATGCCGGGGGGAGGTGGCGGCGCCAGCATCTGCGTGGGCAGGTAGTGGCTGGGCACTTTCACTTGACCACTTCCATTTAACTGGGGACAACACAGACAAAAAACAAACAGCACAAGCCATTAGGACGCAGGCGCACACCAGCACGGGCGGGGAGCCCCGGGGACACCACCGGCACGGGCACGGGGTGTCCCTCACTGCGGACATGAGTTTGTTGGGTCTCAGAGCAGCCCTGAACGGTCGGAGTTGGCAGCAGGCAGGAAATGACGGCGGGACAGGAGGGATTTGGGGGCTGTGGAGGACAAGCCCTATGGGGGTCATAACCCACAGCGGCGCACGCTGGAGCCAGGCTGCTCCCTGCAGTGACAGAGGGATCTCTGAAGCACTCCCTGGAGAGGCAGGGGCACCCAGAGCCTGCAAAGGCTCCTGCACCGGTGCTCATGCTCAACCCAGCCGTGGGCTGCTCCTGATCCAGTGTCCATCAGCCCAGCACTGAGCACTGCACAGGGGAACGGTGGCTGTGCCCCTCACCCTGGCAGCAGTCCCTGCCAGGGGAGGGGAAACAGGCAGACGCTGGGCAGAGGTCAGAGGGGCTCCCCAAGAGCTCTGCATCTGGGAGGACAAAGGGTGGCACGGGACAGTATGGAAGCAGGACCACACCCAGGCTCTGCCTTTGGGTGCTGGCTTTGGGTATGAAGGGTGTCCTTCATGGGGTGTGTTGGTGTGCTGGTGCTGTGGGCTGTGCTGTGTGTTGGGGCTGTGCTGTGTGTTGGGGTGTTGGTGGTGTGGGCTGTGCTGTGTGTTAGTGTTGGTGCTGTGGGCTGTGCTGTGTGTTGGGCTGTTGGTGTGGGCTGTGCTGTGTGCTGTGTGTTGGTGGTGTGGGCTGTGCTGTGCGTTAGTGTGGGTGGTGTGGGGTGTGCTGTGTGTTAGTGTTGGTGCTGTGGGCTGTGCTGTGTTGGGGTGTTGGTGGTGTGGGCTGTGCTGTGTGCTGTGTGTTGGTGGTGTGGGCTGTGCTGTGTGTTGGGGGTGCTGGTGGTGTGGGCTGTGCTGTGTGTTAGTGTTGGTGGTGTGGGCTGTGCTGTGTGTTGGGGTGTTGGTGTGGGCTGTGCTATGTGTTGGGGCTGTGCTGTGTGTTGGGGTGTTGGTGCTGTGGGCTGTGCTGTGTGTTAGTGTTGGTGCTGTGGGCTGTGCTGTGTGTTGTGGTGTTGGTGTGGGCTGTGCTGTGTGTTGGGGGCTGTGCTGTGTGTTGTGGTGTTGGTGTGGGCTGTGCTGTGTGTTGGGGGCTCTGCTGTGTGTTGGGGTGCTGGTGGTGTGGGGTGTGCTGTGTGTTGTGGTGTTGGTGTGGGCTGTGCTGTGTGTTAGTGTTGGCGCTGTGGGCTGTGCTGTGTGTTGGGGCTGTGCTGTGTGTTGGGGTGTTGGTGGTGTGGGCTGTGCTGTGTGTTGGGGTGCTGGTGGTGTGGGGTTTGCTGTGTGTTAGTGTTGTTGGTGTGGGCTGTGCTGTGTGTTGGGGGCTCTGCTGTGTGTTGGGGTGCTGGTGGTGTGGGCTGTGCTGTGTGTTGTGGTGTTGGTGTGGGCTGTGCTGTGTGTTGGGGCTGTGCTGTGTGTTGGGGTGTGCTGTGTGTTGTGGTGTTGGTGTGGGCTGTGCTGTGTGTTGGGGCTGTGCTGTGTGCTGGGGTGTGATGGTTTGGGTACTGCATGCACTTGGTGCTGCGTGTGCACGGTGCTGGGCACAGAGGTTGTTTGCTGATGGGAGCAGGGTGTGGGGTGCTGGGTGTGAGGGGTCCTGTATCTGTGGGTGCACTGGGTGCAGGGGGTGCAAGGTGCTGTGGCAAGGGAAGGCCCACAACAGCACAGTGTGGCTCTGCCACCCCTGTGGGGACACGGCTACAGTGAGGAGCTGAGGTCACCCGTGGGCTCTGCAGGTGGATGGGGCACATCAAGCCCATCACTGTCCTGGACACGCTGGCGGACGGTGGCTCCAGGAGATGGTCACACACCACGGCAGACACCTCGCTCCCGCAAACAGCCCAGCTGCACTGCCGGCTCGGCCCCGCAGCCAACACCCGCGCAGCCCGCGCCGAGCCGGGGCACGGCGTCTCCGCGGCCGCAGACGCGCGGTGCCAACACGCAGCAGGGCAGCAGCGCTCCCGAGCCAACGCGCGGCACGGCTGCAGCTCAGCCCCGGAGAACAAACACCCCCGGTGCCACAGGAGACCCCGACCCCCCGTGCGGCGGCAGAGTGACGGCGGCGGCGCCGGTGCGGGGCAGGGACTGTCCTCAGGGCGGCCCGGCTGGCAGCAGCCCCGGTGCCCACGGCACGGCGAGCGCTGGGTGCAGGGACGGGGCTGCGTCCTTACCGGTCCGGGCTGCTGGTTGGACGGGTCGCAGGCCAGCGAGACGAGATCTTTGAGCGGGTCCTGCGGGTTGAGATGAGGCGGGTACCGGATGGCCGTGTGCGGGAAGTAGGTGGAGGCCGTCTGGGGGAGGATGGAGGTGGTGGGGAAATGCAGCGCAGACGACGGGTGCGGGCTTCGGGCGATACCTGGGGGCGGCAGCAGAAGGGGACACACACCTGTGTCACTAGCTAGTGGCTGCCCCAGCGCCCCGCCCGCTCGGCGCTCACTCGGCGCCTCGGTTTCCCTGGCAGGACACTCACCACTGTGCACAGCGATGACGGGACGGTGGTGCTGCGTGAAGCTGCTCAGCCGGGGTGAGGAGTCCTGGGGTGATGGGCTGTTGAAGGGGGACTTGTCCATCTCTGTCTTCTTCACGGTGGGGGAGATGCCTGGGGAAAGCGGGGTGTAACGTCAGGACCTGCCATGGGACCCCCAAATCCCGTGGCTGCTGCCATCTCAGTCTCGGGGCAGTCATTCCAGGGCAAGGGGCACTCCTGGGTCAGGGTGGGCATGGGGAGGGTGTGGTGTGTGCTGTGCCAGCAGGAGGGTGGGCACCTGTGTGGGCACTTGTGTGCATGAATGTGTGTGTACGTGTTGTACCTGTGCGTGTGCACATGCACACCCACGCTCAGGTGTGTGTTCCTGCAGGTGTGTGCATGTGGGTGCACACAGCTCTGTGCCTGTTGACCCACTCTGGTGGCAGAAGTGGGTGCCCTCACGGGTGCCACTGTGATACTGCAGCCCCCACATGGCACCCACCTCCCCTGGCACACGGGGTTGGGGGCAGAGAGGTGCCAGCATGGGGGTGGCCTCCCCAGAGACCCCTGGAAGCAGTGGCTGCCCAGGTCCCCGAGGCCACCCCGGGCCATGGGGCTGAGCTGGGGGGGGTTGGCAGGCACATTAATCCCCTGCCACTGTGGCTTTAGCTCTGGCCATTTGGCCTGGGCCTGGTAATGGGTTTAGCCTTTCTCAGCCAGGCGTTAGAAGGATTTCCCAGAACATCCTGTACAGGATTGCCAAGCCCCCCCCGCCACCAAGGCTGAGCCCCCCTGCCAGCCACCCTCACCCCTGCCCGGGTCAGGCCAGGGACAGATGCCCTGGCACAGCTCCCTCCTGCCTCCATGTACCATTTTGGGGAGAGGGCTGCACCTTTCCCAGGATCCCCCCTGCACCAGCCCCATGGGGCAGGATGGGGCACAGTCCCTGCACACACGGGACACAGTTTGGTGGCTGGACCTGCATCCCCCAAACCTCCTTCCAACAGGATCAGTGTCTCCAGCCTCCAGCTGGGCACCCCCAGGCTCTGGCAGGGCTAGGGGGCTGGTGTGGAGCCCACCCCACTGCTGGGGGAGGCAGGAGAACAGCCAAGGGAGGAGGAAGAAGAGCATCTTCTTTGCCTGCACCTCGGGGTGTGGGAGCTGCTGTGCCAGCCCTGCAGCACTGCTTTAATTAGCCCAGCCCCCCCTTTCTTAATGAACAGCTAATTGGGGCTTGTCTAGACAGGAAAGGGAAAAAAAACACCAAGCCAGAAAGCTGTCCACAGTGATGTGGGGCTGGGGGAGCTGACTTGGGGCTGGCAGAGGTTGGTGTGGGGCTGCAGGACCAGGCGTGGGGCTGGAGACTGTGTTGGCCCTACAGAGAGAGCCCAAGTTGAAATGGGGGTTCCTGTAGCAACACCACAGCCCCCACAGAGCCCTGCCCAAAGTGGGGGGGAGGCCACAGACACACCTGGGCACCTATGGAGAGCCTGTGCCTAAATCAGGGGGGCTTGACAGACCCCTCACAGATCCCATGGAAAGGCAGCAGGGATGTTCTTGGTGACTTGAGGGTGGCACTGCAGCCCCCACAGCCAGCGTGACCTGTGACCTGAAGGCCCATAGGGGCCGGGGCACAGGCAGTCACAGATGGTCACAGGGTGTTCTGGCAGCGGTTTGCAGAATGCTGGGAGCAGGATGAGGGCCCCAGGGCACTGGAAAGGCACTGATAAGGAGGTGACACCTACCCCCTTCCATGTCTTCTGTCCAGTTGCGGCTGCTGCTGGTGGGGGAGTTGGAGGAGGTGTAGTACTCGCCCCCAGGGCTGGTGTCAATGTCATCCTCCATGGACCCTGACTTGTGCCGTTTGCTCCTGGGGACACGGAAGGGTCACAGAATCACGGGAATGGTTTGGGTTGGGAAGGACCTTAAAGCCCATCCACTGCCATCCTCTGCCATGGGCAGGACACCTTCACTGTCCCAAGCTGCTCCAAGCCCAATGTCCAGCCTGGCCTGGGACACTGCCAGGGATTCAGGGGCAGCCACAGCTGCTCTGGGCACCTGTGCCAGGGCCTCCCCCCTCACAGTGAAGTGAACCCACCCAGCCCTGCCCTCTGGCAGTGGCAGCCATTCCCTGGGTCCTGTCCCTCCATCCCTTGTCCCCAGTCCCTCTCCAGCTCTCCAGGAGCCCCTTTAGGCACTGGAGGGTCTCTCAGCTCTGCCTGGAGCCTTCTCTTCTCCAGGTGAACACCCCCAGCTCTCCCAGCTTCGGTGCCAGTCCATGGCAGGATCTGGCTGCCCCTCGCCTTCCCCATGGCCATGCTCAGGTTGGCCCTGGCACGCCCTGGCACAGTCCTGGTGGCACCTACCCGCTGGAGGAGGTGCTGGGCAGTGTCCTCCTCATGCCGGTGCTGGAGGGGTTCAGGTCATAGGCCAGGTGGCCCTGCAGCTCCCCCAGGGAGAAGTTTGGCCCTGTGCCCGTCACCACCGGCGCTGCAGGGAGAGAGGGGGGTCAGGGGGGCCTGGTGGGGAGGGGAGCCCCAGCCCACTGTGGGGAAGGGGGGCTGTTGGGACGCTGCTGTGCCCAGGCAGGTGAGGACTGGGCTGTGGCAGCACAGTCATACTCACTTCGGGACACCTGGATGAGCTCGGTGACACTGAACACCCCCGAGGTGACGAAGCTTTCCTGGAAGTCTGTCGAATCTGTACAGGAGAGAGGAGGGTGTGCTGAGGGGGCAACAGGACCACCCCTCCCATCCTGCATTGCCTTGTGGCGATGCTTGAGGGCACCCCAAACCCCCATTTGTCCCCCCTCAGCCTCCACTCCACTCCCTGCTCCAGTAAGACAGCACCCCAGCTAGTTCCCTCTACTGAAGATGCCCTGGACCTGCTTAATGCCTCAGTTTCCCTGTAGCTGAAAGTGCTGGCAAGGCTTGGGGCTGCACCCCCACCATGGGAACTCCTTGGCAGCCGCTGTCCCCAAGGGCTGTGGCCTCAGTGGGACTCTGCTGGGTGTAGGACAAAGCTGACGCTATGCCCAGCTCATTGCAGGGGCCAGGCAGTGGCTGGCTGGGGCTGGGGAGCACCAGAGCTGTAGCACAGGCAGCTTGACCATGTGTCGTGGCCCCTCTCCCCTGCCATGGCAGGGACCCTGGACAGGCTGGGGTGTCCCTTGTCCTCCTGCCCAAGCCCTTCCCCTGCACTCACCCAGCGTGATGGGTTTGCTGTCCTCCTGGTCCGAGCCAATGCCTGTGCGGGGGCTGCTGCTCTGCTCTGCATCTGCAAGAGGAAATCCCACCAGGGTGAGCCCCCCGTGCCAGTGTCAGCCTCCATGCTGCTGGGAGCCAAGGCTGCCCACCAGCTGACTGCCCCCTTGTTGCCCTGCTGGGGAAACTGAGGCATAGGCTCCCCAGCAGCTCTCACTGTGCAGCAGGGCTGCCACCAAGCTGGCATGTCCCCAGCCACTGAGGAACAGTCCCCAAGCAGCCCCCCTTGCCCTCCCTGCCACACACAGGATCTGGGCACTGCTCCCCAAAGGAGGGGATCCCCAGGGCTGGGCTGGGTTATGGTCACCGGGCCCTGCTCCAGCCTCCTGCCTCCTCCCCTCTCTCCAGCCACATCCCTGAGCCAGTGCTGCCCCACCAGGCAGTGTCACCACAGCATGGCATAACCTGTGGCACCTTGTCCTGCCTCTGCTCAGCTCCTGCAGGGCACCAGGGCTTGGGGCAGCACCTGCTCTGACCCCCGGAGCCCCGTCTGGCCCTGCTCCCTCTTGGCTAAAAATATCCCAGCTCAGACACTGAGCTCAGTGGCCCTGGCACAGCCTGGCACAGCCCACAGTCAGGAGCATTCTTCCCCACCTGGCTGCTCCCAAAGCTCTCCCATAACTTTTGCCGTGTATTTCTGCCCCCATACTCCTTCTTCCTCCTGCTTCTCCATTCTCCTCCTCCTCCCACCCTTTGGCCTTCGGCATTTCTCCCTGGCAGCCTTGGCAGATGTCAGGAAAGGGTTGAGACAATCCAAAAACACCATCAAAACTACGCAGCTGCCACTGCCAGCCCATGTGCCTGCCTAGGGATTTTTCCCTTTCTCCCTATTTTTCTCCTTTTTCTCCCCTCGAGTCTCTTGCACTCACATGTGGCTCCCAGACTAGTTATTCTTGGCTGGGTAACTTGTCCAAGTGGGCCCCATGCCATCCCCCACCCTGACACCCCTGTGTGCTGGCCACCAGGCAGATTATCCATGGGGACAGCGGGACTGTGCCACGTCCCAGCCTGACACCCGTGTGTGCCCACACCCCGGGACTGCTCATGGCGATGCCGAATCGGCCATTTTGTCTCCCTGCTCAGCTGCCGCGATCCCCTCCACCCGTCCTGTGCCAGCCTGGCACCACGCTGGCAGCCCCATGGCATCCTGCCTTGAAGCCGCTCAGCACCGCCAACCCCCTGTGCCCACACCCCTGCCTCCCTCCAGGCAGCCATTTTAGGGAGCAGAAACTCCCCCTGGAGACTGGCGCAGGGTTTTTTTTCCTTCCCTTCTCTCCATTTCTCTTTTTCTCACCCTATTCCCCCATTTTGAAGCAGCTGCATGCCCCAGTATTGAGGGCGTGGAGGAGTGAGTGGGGCTCAAAGCAGCTGGGACGGGGGAGTGGCAGCAGGGACCCCCCGTGCACCCACGGGCACCGCGTGGCCGGACACGGCCCCTCCTCGCCTCTAAAAACAACAAATCTGGCGGCGGCTCTGGAAGTGGTTAGCGGTGGAGCCCAGCCAAGGCGCGGGACGGAGGCTGGCGGCCACAGCCCGAGGCCGGCCCGCCTCCCACAGCCCCCACCGCGGCCTCGGGGCTCCCTGGAACCCCGCTTGCCCAATCCTGGGGTGCTCAGCCCCCCAGGCCATGCCCTCGCCTGGTACTTCTGGGGTGCCCAGGGACCCCACCACTGCTCGTCCTGAGGTGCCCCACACGGACCTTTGCCCATAGCAAACCACCCCAGCCCGGTCCCTGTTTCCCCAGGACACTCAGGAGGGCCGTCACTAGCCCTGGGTGCCCCTTGGGTGGGCCCCATGCCCCTGCGTCCCCACACCATCCCTAGGCACCACTCTGACCCAGCACCGCCAGTGCCACCTCACCCACCCCTGCTCCTAAGGGACTCTTTGGGGACCTGCTCCCCAACCCAGCACTCTGCTCACCCCCACAGCAGCCCGAGGAGCGCCGGGACTTTCCTGGGCTCGGAGGTTTGGCAGCAGGGCCAGCCCCTCCCAGCAGCTCGGGTCCGGGCGGATGGAGGCCGTGGGTGCGAGCGGGGCCGGGGGCTCGGTACCCCCGGCGATATTCCACCCCGCGCTCCCCGTGGCCGAGCTCGCCAGCAGATTTCTGGCTGCCTCCTCGGCGCGGGGCGGCCGGGCCAAGCGCTGCTCTCACCGCCATGTGACGGCCGCCTGTGCCGGCTGGCGCGCTAAAATGGCGAAGGGAGCCCGGCCTCACGGGCCGCGCTCCCCACAAGGGCTCCTGTGGGGAGACTCCAAATCCAGGACCCAACAAATGGCTCAGCTGCACCAGAGAGGAGAAAAAAAAAGCCTGTAAAGTTCCCCAAGCCCCCACTGCTCCGTTGGTCCTGCGCCCCCCACACCCCCGGGGAGGGCCGGGATGAGGGTGGGGGTGGTCCTGCTGCCACACTGTGGGGAGCTCAGGGGGAGGGGGCTCAGTGCCAGGGTCGTCTCCGGCGAGGCACAGGAGCGTTCAGTGCCTAAACAGGTCCATCCAATCTCTTTTAAAAATAGCCAAGAGTGTGCCCGGGGGGGCGCGGGCTGCCTGGGCTCCGGGCCGCGCTGGCAGCCTGGCCCCGTGCCACCCATTGAATTACGGATCCCGCACCCCGGCCCCGCTGGCTGGCACGGCGCCCCCGGGCCCCACGGCGACACCCAACCGCGGTCCCAGCGCGTGGGAACGACCCCCGGGCGGCGGGGCCGGCCCCGGGGGGTGTCACTGCGGGCCGGGTGCCCCCCGGGGCCGGCGCAGCTGCGGGAGAGCCCTGGCTCGGTGCCCGGGCGCTGACGGTAACAGGGCACGGTGTTACCGGCAGCGGCGGGGCGCAGGCGCACAGGCTGCAGGATGCCGGGGCTGGGGGAGCTGCTGGCGCCGCTGTGAGCGGTCCCAGCCCCCCATGGAGGGCGGCAGCCTTCCTCCTTCCCCAGCTCTGCCAGCCGAGGGCAGGGCATGGGCGAGCGCTCAGCACTGCAGGCTTCTGCCCCGTGCCTCAGTTTCCCCTGGGGCTGGCTGTGGGGGGAAACTGCCCCTCTGCCTCATGTTCTCTGGCCACACAGCCCCAGCACCTCCTCGGGTTGTCACTGCACTCCTCCGGCTGTCCATGGCGACGGCGTGGACTACTAGAGCCCAGAGTGAACAGCGGTCAGGATGGAAGACCCCTGGAGACCAGAGGGAGCCAATGTGCCGTGGGGGAGATCCCCCTGCAAGGGCTGGGGCGAGCGAGGCTGTGGGAGGGTGCCCTGTCAGACCCCGCCAGAACTTCTCATCTCAGCCTCACAGTGACCCCCAGGTCCGAGCGGCGCTGCCCGTCCCATTGTCCATCCCCCTGCCGCCAGGCTGGGGCGGCCCTTACATAAACCCGGAACAGTCCTGCTTGTGTAACCTCCTTTATATAATACCCTGAACCGCCGCGTGTGCCGGGTAAATCCTGGCTGAGCCGGGCCGGCCGGCGCGCCGGGGAGCGGGTCCCCCTCCGCGCTGCTCAGAGCGCCCCGCCCGCGGCGCCCCCCGCCCCGCCCGGAGCTGCGGGGCTGTGCCGGGCCTCGGCCACGAGCGCTGCGGGGGCGGCAGCTCCTCCTCCCCCCGCCGAGCGGAGCCCCGGGGAGGTCCTGGCCGGAGGCATCCCCCGAGGTGGCGGGGCGGTGGCGGTGGCGGGGGGGACGGACGCGCCCCGCTGCCACGTACGCCGGCCGCGGCCAGCTGGCCCGGGCGGGAGCCTGGGAGGCGCGAGCACGTTGGCCGGCGGCTGCGAGCGAGCGGCGCTGGGAGCGCGGGTTTGTCCTCGGCCGACCCCGGCCGGCACGGGGCGATGGCAGCGGCCGGGGGGAACCCCCCCAGGCGGGCGGCGCGACCGCCCCCTCGCTCAGCCCTGCCAGGCCTGGGCTCCGTCCAGGGCTGCCGGCGCCCGCGGAGGCGAGCGGGGACAGATGGCAGCGGGGAAAGGGATGGGGAGAGTGGGACAGACAAAGGGAAGGCAGAGCTTCCCCCCCTTCTCTGGGACTCTCCCCTGCGGGGTGCTGGCATCCAGCCCCTGCGCCCTGGGCTGGGGGCACCTGGGGGTGCAGCTGCAGGGAGGGGGTGGGAGAGAGGAGAGACGGATGGGAGATGGAAAGGAGAGAAAGGAAGGGAGGGAGGGGGGGAGAAAGGAAGGAAGAAATTAAAGCGGAGAGAAAGGGAAGGGAAAAGGGACGGGGAAAGGGAAATGCTACAACTATCTTGCTGCCCCACCAATCCCAGCCCCGTGGCAGAGCCCCACAGCGCAGCCTGCCTCTCCCCCGAGTCCGATGGTCCCCCAAAACCAGCCCCTGTATCACCACCTCGCAGGGCTGAAGCGGCAGATTCAAATCCTCCCCTGGACTGGCCAAGACCCCAGTGCAGGGGCCGGTGTCACAGGGGACCGTCCCCATGCCCCAACTGGCAGTGCCAACCCTGATCGGGGGTGTAGGGGCACACCGGGGGCTTGCCGGCGTCTGTTCCCCCCCCTCCGCCCCCGCGGCCACGGGCGGGAGGGAGCACCGTGGGCATCTGCCGCCCCAGCTGTCCCTTGCCAGCGCAGCACGAAGCCGGGCACCCGGCCAGGATGGCAACTGCGGCCCCGGGGAGGGCACGGCGCTTGCCAGCGCGGGGGGACGGCGGGTGGCGAGGGCGGGGGACGGCAGGTGCTCGTGAGAGGAGCTCGCTCATCTTTTATTCATCGGATGCCTAACGGTGCGCGGAGCAGCTCCGGCCCCTTGTCCCCTCCGGCGGCACAGGACGTGGCACCCCGTGCCAGGTGCCCGGCAGGCTCCGCTCCCGCTGCCGGGGCCGAGCGCGGCGCAGCTCGCTTCAGCGGTGACGCGAGGCCGCGGCTGGCAGCGGGCACTGCGGGGAAGCCGTCCGGCTCCGGCACGCCGCCGGCTCGGCGCACTGCGGGAGAGCCGGGGAAGCCCTGACCTCCCCAAGGTCGCCGGCACATCGATCCGGAGAGCTCGAGCACATGGAAACCGCCCCGGCCGTGCCAGCGCCCGGCTCGCAGCGGGGCCGGGCTCAGGAACGCGGGACCCCGGACAGTGACGCTGCAGAAGACAGGGGCGGCGGGGGGGTGGCAGCTTGGGGAGCCCCCTCCCATCCCGCTTCTGCAGCACGCAGCCCTGGGGACCGCAATCCAACCCCTGAAGATTTTCTGCTGTCTCGTACCCTTGTGCCCTTTTCCAGGGGGGTCTCCTCCTGGACCTGCTGGGCTCTGCCTACCTCGTTCCCCTGGACCCCGGCCTCCCTGGCTGTTTGACAGGGAGTAGAGATACCAGGAACAGGGGGAGGGTGTGCCCGTACTCATCTGTGTGCTGGGGTGTTCTCCAGCCCGCCTGCCCGCCGGTGCCCAGCTCTGCGAACGGCAAATCCCAAATATTGTGAACCCCATCAATCTTCTCGCGACCCTGGCGATAAATATTTGCGCGGGGGCTGGCGGAGCGGCGGTGCCCGGGGAAACGCCTGCCCCTCCATCTGGAGGGGCTGAGCAGACGCTTGGCACGGCCGGCCTGGCACGGCCGCAGCGCGCTTGGGCCGAGAGCCCTGGCACGGGCTCCCCGGCAGATTGGTGCCATCTGCCTCGCGCCCGCACCCAGCGGTGAGGCTGCTGGGGGGAGATAAGGGGCTGCCAGGCGGGGGGAGACGCAGATGCTGGCACAGCGCGGGGGTCCCTGCCTCCCCCCCGGTGCTGTCTGCTGGTGGCAGCACGGCCAGGGCTGCCAGGAGCTCCGTGCCACCCTGGGGCCCACTGCCTGCTTGCCCTGGGCACCCATCTGCTCCCACCCTGCTCGGCCTGGGGGCTCAGCCAAGGGGCACCGCCGAGAAAAGCTCACTGCAGGGCAGAGCCTCGGCCCCTGCCCCGCTGAGCATGACGGCTGGGGGGCGGGGGGTAGGGCAGAGTGAGGGGCAGCAGTGACCCTGCTCTGCCTCTCCCCGGCTCTGGGAGCCGGGGTGCGATGGGGGTGGGGTCCAAGGATGGGAGCTGCCGGCACGGGGATACAAGGACGGGGGGATGCATAGATGGGAATGCGGGGATGGAGGCACTAATGGTGAGGGCGCAGCCGGGGAGCCCATGGAGGTGGGGAGCACTGGTGGGAGGGTGCAAGGAGGGGGGCACTGTCCCCCCTCCAGACTGGCTGCTGCCGACGGGAGATGCTGGGAGGAATCTCTCCGTAATGCTCCGAAGGTCCTGGCACCATCGGCTGGGGAGATTGATTACCATTTTACTGCAATGCTTTTGACTTTCACCAGCGACCTCCGAGCTCCCCCCAGCCCCCCCGCCCCCCCCCGCCGCACACCCAGCTCTGGGCTGCAGCGCCGTCCCCTCCCCCACTGCGGTGTGCACAGCCCAGCCCTCACCCAGCCCCGCACCCATCCCGCACCCATCCTGCATCCAGCCCAGCTCCCATCCTGCATCCATCCCTGCTCACATTCCCTGCCCTTCCCGCACCCATCCTGCTCCCATCCTGCTCCCATCCTGCATCCAGCCCTGCTCACATTCCCTGCCCTTCCCGCACCCAGCCTGCATCCAGCCCTGCTCCTATCCCAAAGGTACCGAGGGTGGCAGGCGCAGGGCTGGCTGCAGGATGGGAGCAGGGCCGGTGCTGCTCTGGGGAGGACCCAGGCGTCCGGCACTCCCTGCACCCGACGGCCACCCCCGGGGCCAGCAGGGCTGGGACGGGACCTCCCCCCAATCCGGCAAAGGTCGTGTCCCAGTTTGCCCACTCGGGGGCACGGAAAGCCGAGGACAGGGGGAAGAGCGAGGGGCAGAGCTCGCCTTTGGCACGGGCCTGGGGGTGACGTCCGGGCGCTCAGCCCCTGCCGAGGCTGCCCCAGACAGCGGGTGGGGAGCGCAGGGCCGGGGGCTCCTCCATCCCCCCCCTCCCCGGCGTTGCCAGAGCAGCGGCTGGGAAATTGTGCTGACACCGGCAAAAGCGGCGGCGGGGGCGGGGAGCGCGGGCGCACGTGCTCGGGCTGATAACGGGGAGCCGCGGGGGCTGCGGGAGCCCGCGCCGCCCGGCCGGGGGGGCTGCGGACAGACCCTCCCACCCCTGCCTTTGGGGCTGGCCGCGCTGCGGGGAGCGGGCGGGGGGTGAGACGAGGCAGGAGAGGACAGGAGCGGGCAGGCAGGAGGGAGGAGGCAGAATCAGGCAGGTAGGAACGGGCAGTGTGCCGGGCAGGAGCAGGAGGGCAGCGTGCGGGGCAGGGAGACGCTCCCCGGGCGCACAGGGCTGTGGTACAGTGATCCCCAGCGCACCTCCAGCGCTGCCACAGCCTGGCCATGTCATGCAGGGTCACATCGATGTGGGGGCTCCTTCCCTGCCTCGGTTTCCCCACCAAGTGGGAGGCCAGAGACCCCTCCCATCAGCCACAGCCTGACAGAACGTGCCCACTTGTGAGCACCCACCACTCAGTACCCTGCAGCACCCCAGGGGTCCCACGCTATTGCTCCTGGCCCATCCTGGTCCCCCTTAACCAGGGCCAGAGCGACCTTAACAGTGAAAGTGAGAGGCTGCCAGGCCTTATCAGAGAGTATTTACAGCCGCTGTGTTCCCAATTAGACAGTCAGGTGACTTGGGCTGCTGGGGACCCAGACACTGGGGTCAAGGTCGCTGCTGGAGGGGCGGGGGTGGCAGAGGGGCAGCTACATCCCGGGGACAGCAGCTGGACACACCATGGCCAGGGAAGCTGCCAGCACAGCACCCCAGTGAGACACACCGGGCGGCACATGGGGACCCCGTTGCAGATGTTGGGGGAGGGGGGTCCTGGCTCCTGCCGCCAGCTTGGCTACTGTAGGGCTTCCAGTCCAGCAGCAGGGTGCTCCCAGTTCAGCCCAGTGCAGGGTACTCCAGCCCAGTGTGACACTACACCTCCAGCTGAGCCAGCACAGGGTGCCCCCAGTCCAGCCCAGTATGCAGCAACCACCTCCCAGTCAGTACAGGCGCCTCCAACACAGCATGCAGCACCCTGGTTCAGCCCAGCACGGCCACGTCTCAGCCCAGTTCGTGACACCCCATTCGCTGCCCAGGGGCACAGGACACCCACAGCCCCCAGCCTGCGCCCCCATTCCCAGCAGAGCCCCTCCCGTCCCAGTGCCACGCTGGGAGCTGGCGGTGCCAGGCCCCGTTGGGTCCCCTGCTGCCCTGGAGCGGGCGAGTCACCGGCACGGGCGCTGGCAGCACGTGCTCACACGCCGGGACACACGGCCGGGCAGGCAGCTCCTGGCTACACATGTGTGCAGCCATGTATGTGTCCCACCCGGGCTCTGGGGCAGGGTCTGGTCCTGGCTATTCCCTGCTGGAGGCTGTGCCCTGCTTTTCCCCAAACCCACGAGAGCCTGGTAGTCCTGCCAGACCCCTCCCCTGGTTAGTGGGGTGGTCACCTGCCCGCCCTGCCTCAGTTTCCCCAACGACACCCAGCATATCCCACGGATGGCTGGGCAGAGCATGTGCCCACCGTGATTCACAACGCTGGCACCTGATGTGCTGGCACTGCCAGCACCACGGTGGCCTCTGTGGTGTCACTGTCTGCCCCTGGGCTCTGGCCACTACCAGGCAAAGAGCCACCAGGCCCACGTTCTCCCTGCTGTGGTGTTGATGAGGGTGGGCTCACGGGGCTGGGGGCATCACCCAGTGCTGTGGGCATGGGCAGGAGGTGCTGCCAGGAGGAGACCAACATCCTGCTACCCCCACACACCTGGGTAGCCCGGCCTGGCCAGAGGTGGCCGTGAGCCCCTTGATCACCCCTAGAGCTGCAAGTCATAGACCCTCCTGTCGGTGAGGCAGCCCCGTGCAACAGCCCAGCCCTCACCTGGGATCTCCTCTGGCTCCTCACACACCTGAGGGTGCTGGGGGTGGCAGGGTCTGTGGGGGACCCCAGCTGCTGGCAGGGTGTCTGTGCCAGCATGTCACCAGCCAGGGACAACAAACCTGGCCAGGTAAAATACCTACTCATGAGCTTCCCCTTCCCACCATGCGAGGACCTGACATGAGCTGGTGGTGAGGACAATGGCTCAGGGACCCAAACTGAGACCTGCTGCCTGCGCTGCACACCGTGACTCAGTTTCCCCCTTCTGACTGACGGCTTTGAGGGCAGGTTTGACCCTCCTTGCTACAATGAAAACAGCCAGTTCTCCTATCGAGTCCATGGCACTGCCAGGCAGGTGAAGGGTCAGGAGCAGCATCCCCTCAGGGCACAGCAGGAGCCAACGTTTCTGCTGTGCCCCCCCAGCCTTGCTGCCCCTGTGCCTGCTCTGGCATCACAGGGTTGGCAAATGGGCACTGCTGGACTCTCCCAGCTCCAGCTGGGACAGGCTGCCCCTTCCCTGCCCATGCTGCCCACCCACTCCCCTCAGCTAGGTGCAGGATGTGGGGTTAGCTCTGGGTTTAACCCCCAAAAGTCCATGCTGGGAATGCCCAGAGACAGGAGCATCCTCAGGGCCCTTTGCATCCTCCTGCTGCTGGGCAGCTGGGACCAGTCCTGGCTGGGGGAGAGGGGCCAGGGTGGGGGGCACCCACCCAAGAAGGAGTTTGGAGAGAGGGAAGCACTGCAAGATCTGCGATGGGAAAGGTGTTCGGGAGCAGGGTGCTCAGCTGGAGATGGGGATGAGACACGGGGAGAGAAAGCTGAAACGAACCCCCGGAGCTGCTGTGGCAGGCACAGCCCGGCCCTGCCCCGCGGGCACACGAGCACCCACCTCTCTCACGGACGAAGTACGCCAGGTAGAGGTCGAGCTCCTTGACGGAGACGCTGATGTGGTGGGGCTGGACGCAGAGGATGGGGTTGGTGCACTGGCCCGACTTGACCAGGCGCTCGCCGTCGGTGCTCTCCAGCGGGATCCCTTTGAAGAGGATGACCATCACCAGGTCCAGGCGCCACACCTTGTCCGCCTGCCGCAGGCAGTCGATGCGGCGCATCTTGCCTTTCTGGTCGGGGTTGGAGAGCACGCAGCACGAGGGCTTCTTGCCCGTGATGGACAGCACGAAGTCCTCGCGGCACTCGGGCCGGATGTCCTTGCGCAGCTTGGCCAGGAGGCGCGAGGCCCATTTCTGCTTCACCTCCGGCTTCTCGCTCAGCAGCTCATCCTTCACTGCCCTCTCCTCATCCTTCGTCATCCTCTTCTCGTGCTTCTTGAAGTATTTGCGCTTGCGGGCCTGCAGGTTGAACCAGGTGTAGGCAAAGGCCCTGACGTGGGGGAGCAGCGCCTCAATGAAGGGGTGGAACTCATCCTGTGGGAGCAGAGGGACAGGGGGTCACTCCTGGCCAAGTCCCTCCAAGCTCCCTCCCGGGGTGGCTGTGGAGCCCTGGGGACCTGCCAGGCTCATTCCCACTGGGCTGTGTCCCAGTGCAACCAGAAGAAAAAGCTGTGGAAGAGGCACATGCCCACCAGGGATGAGGATCCTCTCACCACACAGCGAGGTTATCCCCATTCCAGCAGACCTCCACAAATCCCACTGGCTGCAGTTTTCCCAGACCAACAACCTGCGGGGAGCGGCTGGGCAGTACTGGAGCCAGTGCCGCAGGGGGACAGGCACCTGCACAAGGCTGGCCACCTCAGCAGCACCTGGACCCTCTCCCCTTTGCAGGATCTGCATGCCAGGGGGTTGTGGAAATCCCACCTGAAATCCCAGCTGACACTGTGCCCACCGGAGCCGCTGTGCTGGCGTCAGGCGCTGCCAGACCACAACACCCCAGTGTTGGGTCCCCCACGCCTGCAGCATGCTGGGCGCTCCTGCTCGAGCTGTGGGTGCCTCTCCACTCCCTCTGGACCAGTGGGAAACTCCCCCAGTTTGCCCCAGTTGCAGCCAACCCGGCGGCTGGCGCCCGGCCCGGCACACAAGGCGTGCTCTGACTGCCTTTTTCCATTTGGTGAGCGCTGCTGGATGAGTCCGGCCCCAAAAAGAAAACAAGGAAAATGCATCCCCCTCCCTGGCCCCTCCTTCCCGCATCCCGTTCTTTTTTTCCAATTTGGAAAATCAGTGCTTCCTGGCTGGGGGGCCCACAACCCCACCATGGGATGGAAAGGTGTTAGGAGCCTTCCTGGTGAGGAGCAGCACAGCTTGGAAAGCAGCAGGCAGAGTGTTGAACATCCCCTTGTGCAGCCAGGGCAGCACCAAGCTGGTCCCCAAGGGCAGCATTTGGCCCTTGGAGCCTCTCATGACTGTGAGGAGGAGCTCAGCTGGAGTGTTAGGGCTGAGAGGGGGGTAGCTGGTGACAACTGCTGCTGCCATGCCACAGGGTCACACCTGGGGAGGGTGCCGAGGGCGAGTGCTGCTCTGAGGTGAGGAGGTGGCCGCAGGCAGGAGCTGGGAGAGGACAGAGCTGTGGCTGTGGGATAGGGCGAGCGCTCCAGATCTGGCCCCACTCATGCTGGAGCAGCGATGCCATTCCCTGGCTGAAGCAGCTGCGTCCCAGGGTGACCCTGCCTGGAGGGAACAATGTCCCCTGAAACAGGCTCCCGGCAAGGATCGGCCCCATACAGACCCTGCTAACTCCCACTCGTTCCCAAGTCCAGCACATCCCATTAACCCTAAACCTGCTCCCCCAGCACAAACCCTGACAGCAGCCAGCACGGGTCCCATGGCACAGACTCTGCTGTGACTTAGCACAGACATCCCAGTACAGACCCACTGTCCCTGAACCCAGCACAGACACAGGTAACCCACCCCAACCCCCGACACAGCCCCACTAACCCCCCCAAAAGTCCCTGCAAGCACAGATCCTTCCTCATGAGACAGACACTGCCACCTCTGGGGGCCACCAGCCCCTCTCTGGACCAGAGCTGTGGCCCCACAGATGTCCCTCCCATGCCCAAAGGACAGGGGACTGTCCCCTCACTGGGGAGCCCATTGTACCCACAGGGACCCAAACCTGCAGGCAAACCCATCCTAGCCTTGGAGACCCGTCCCTGCCCAGGGGACCCATCCTGCCAGAGGAACCCCTCCTTGCCTGGAGGGGCCGTCTCTGCCTGGGGAACCTGTCCCCGCCGGCTGCTCCCGGGACGGCCACAGGCTCTGGTTGCCGCTTCCCTCCCCAGCAGCAGCCGCTAATTCAGTGCAGCTGGGCAAGGGCTGGGCATATGTCTTAAATCAGGGAAGAAGGTCAAAGAAAAGTAAGACAGGAGCCGAAAAAAGCAGCAGTGAGTTCCAAAAACAATACTTGGCCGGGGCGGTGGGCGGCTGATCTTCCTTGGTGGCCGGTTATTCAGACGAGCCCGACAAATTGCTGCCATCCCCTGGCCCCGCCACCCTCCCCAGGCAGCCGGCGGCAGGGCTGGCCGCAGGGCTGGGGGACACCGCGCCATTGTCGCCATCCCTGCTCTCCCGCTTGGGAAGTGCCACCCCAGGCACCAGCGCGGCAGGAACCAGGTTATCCGGGCTGGGTGAGGCAGCACCCATGGGTGCTGCCTGTGCTCACTGAGGGGGCCGGGGGCCCTCGGTGCTCTGCCTCGGCACGGCGGCAGCAAACCCGAGTTTCTGTGCCCTCCCCCGCCACGGTGCCGACAATTTGCAGTTTTCACTCGGACCCGCAACCGAGAGCCTTCAAAAACCCGCTGCGTGCAGAAGCCCCTGCAGCCCTGGGTGCCCCCGAAGCCACGGCAGCCCCCCCATTTCCCGGGATTACGGCAGGCCGGGACCTGCGCCCAAAGCCAATCAGCCCCTCGCCAACTTTCCCTCCCGCCCGGCTTAACCCGCGCCGCGATGCCGCGGTTAAGCCGCTTTAGCGGGGCAGGCGAGGGCGCCTGGGGGGCAGCGGGACAAGCACACGGCAGGGCTGCTGCTGGCGGCTCAAGGGACACGCTAAAGGACGTGGGGACCGTCCCCAGCCGCGCAGCCAGCCAACCCCTCAGCCGGCCACACCGTCCCGGCTGGCACCAGCGGGCTCGGCGCCGGCTCCGCTGGGGAAGGCAAGGGCAGGGACGCGCTGTTTGTCCGTCCCAGTCCCGGATTCCCACCGGGGTGCCCCCATCCAGCAGCCCGAGTGCCGGCAAAGGACTGGTTAAGTGTTTCTCCTGCTGTTTTTCCTTCGCGGGGCTGGGAAGCAGAGACGTGCTGCAATACCCCAGACGAGGCTGCTCCCGGGGCATTTCCGGATGGGAATCTGGCAGCAGAGCCTGCGCTTGGGCCTCATCCAACCCAGGCTTGTAAAGCCCTGCAACCCAGGCAGGAGCACGCCTGCGTCGGGTGCTGCCGGCCCCGCTCCAGGCCCCCTGCACCCCCTTTCCAGGGGCTGCTGGCTTTCCGTGCCAGGTGCTGTGAGGGGAAACTGAGGCACGGGTCAAGCCCGGCTCTGTCTTGCGGTGGAGCGGGGAGAGGAAGGAGGGATGCTCTGTGTGGAGCAGGGCATGCCATGGAGGATTAACTCCTCGGCAGCCCAGGGTTTGGCAGCGCCAGGGATTGGGCAGAGGCACAGCTGAGGCGCTGCCTCTTCCCGTGCTCGGCACTCCGGGGACCCTCCACCCTGGGGGCAGCGGGGATGCTCCGTGCCACGCAGGGACACGGCAGCTGGCACGGGCACCGCGGCATGGGCTGGCCACCCTCCGAGCATCCTCCGCTCCAGCGCCTTGTCCAAACAGGTTGGGCTCAGTGAAACAGCCTGAATTTTCCAAATGAAAGGGAAAAAAAAAAAAAAAAAAAAAAAGAAACCACGTTTCCTCAGGAAATTCCCGAGCAGTTTTCACGGGGGAGGCGCTGGGGTGAGGGGCGGAGGAGGAGGAGCGGGACAGGAGGGGTCAGACACCTCGGCAGCTGGTTTTGCTCCCCAGCAGCAGGAGGAACGGGGTGCCATCCCCACCGCGGGCAGGACAACCTCGCTGCATTGCAGCCCTGCAGGGACCACACAGGGTTTAGTCCATGAAAAGATGCTCAGCCGTCCCTCCAGCAGCCGCACACCTCCGAACCGCTGCCGGCTCCCGCGGCCGCCGCTCCTGCCAGCTCCCGCGGCCCTGCGAGCCCGGACAGGGGCTGGCAAGTCGGGCTCCTATGGGAAGCCTTGGCGTGGTGGCAGGCGGGGGATGCGACTACAGAGGCTCCGGTAATCATGAAAATCCCGGTACCTTAAAAAAAGCACAGCGGGGACTTGCTTTCCCCTTAGCACGGACGGCGGAGCCTCCGGTAGCCGCTTATAACTGTTCGCCGAAGCGGCTCTGGGTAATGAGTTAACCTGGTAATGAGACCTGTTGCCGAGACAGATGCAAATGACTGGGAAGTGCTCATTAGAGGGGATGGAAGGAGGCACTTAGGCCCTGAAAGGCACCCAGCCCTTCCCGGGGCCGCCCTGCACCCTATTAGAGCCCATTTTACAATAATTGCTCCAGAGGAGGAAATCTATTTGGATTCATCATAAAGTATTTATTAACAAGAGCTTATTCATAATTTTTGCTGCTCGCCGGTATGGCGCGGCCGGGCGTCCCGGCTGCTCCGCATCGCATCGCGGCTTCCCCGGCTCGGGAGAGCGGCAGCGCCGCAGCGGGGCGGGGGCAGCTGAGGCTCCCGGGGCAGGTACGAGCTGTGCGGGCCCTGCCTGTGCACACCCGGCCCCTCGACACAGCTGCCCGTGGGGCAGAACGCTCTGTTACAGCCGCTTCCCCCCCCCCAGCTCCTGGCTGACCCAACCCTTCGCTTGCAAAACCCCTCCTGCAGCCCACGCCGGGGCACAGAGCTCGGTGCCCAGGGCACCTGGCTGGCACCACCGGCACAGGTGGAGGTGAAGGGAGGACACCGTGCAGCTTCTCTCTCCAGATCCTGTCTGTGGCTCCTTTTTCCCCTCCAGAGCCAAGAGCATACCCCGGCCAACATCCACACGCGGCTGGGGGCTGTGGGTGGGCTGGACTGTTCCCTCTACGGGTTCTGGCGGGAGGGTGAGCAGAGGTGGGGCAGAGAGGGGCTCCCACCCCTCATTTGCCGCCGCGATGCTCAGCCCCGCTCAGGATCAGCCCAGTGGGGGTGGGTGGGCTCGAACAGCCCCCGGTGCTCACCACGCACCGGGACCACGGTGACCACACTCCCCTCACCGAGCTGCCCTGGGGTCCCCACACCTGGCGCTGCCCAAAAACGCCGCGCCTGGTCCTCTGAGCCACCCCGGAGCAGGCAGGTCCCCGCCGCCCCCGGGCCGGGCCGGTGCCCACCTGCCCGCGCCTACGTGCCGGAGCGGGAGCGGTGCCGGCGCTCGCCCTCGCAGGTGCTGCGGCTGCGAGCGGGGGCGCGGGGAGCGCGCCGAGGCCGCGGGTCACAGGAGGCCGCGGCGGCAGAGAACCTGCCAGTTGCTTTGGAAAACAGCAGGAAGAAAAGCAGCTCTCTTGGCAGCCCCGGGCTCCGGTGCCAGCGCTGCCTGGGCCCCCGCCAGCCAGCGCAGCCCGCCCCGCAGACGGCAGCTGGGGGTGGCCCAGGTGGGATGGAGCCGGAGGGGGCTTCTCCGGCGGCACGGTACGTGCCCCGACACCGTGCCCAGCACCGCCTCTGGTCTGCCTGCGTGCACCCCCACCCCAGCAACAACTGGCACTGCCGGTCCCCGGGTTTCCTAAACGCACCCCAACCTAGGGAGCAGCGTGCCCAAGATGCAGGGAGGGGTACAGATGCCCCAGGGACGTATCCAGTGGCAACACGGCTAGCGCTGGGGGGTGGAGGAGCCGAGAGGGTTCTGCTCAGGGAGACTTGATGCTGTGAGAGCCCAAAACCACTTGCTGCCTTCCCGGAGACTCACTTGGACTTCCCGCGTGCCTCAGTTTCCCCAGGTGCCGTCTCTGCGCGTCTCCTTTGGGGTTGGGAGCCGAAGGTGACCCCACCTGCCCCCAGGGTGAGGCGCTGCCTCTCCAAAAATGAGGAAACTGAGGCACGTCACCTGCCAGGCCACAGGATGCGACGGTGACTGATGAGGTCTGGGAGAGGTCTGGGAGCAGCACGGGGGGGACCCGGCCCATGGCCGAGGAGATGTCCCCCCGTCCTGGGAAGCATCCCGTGGCCAGCAGCACCACAGCCACGTGGCTTCCCAGCCGAAACCCCCCCGGGGCTCCAAGGAAGGGAAATATTTTATGGAACTGGAAAAAAAAAAAAAGAAAAAAAAGCTTTGCCAACGGGTCGTGGCGCTGCTAGCTCCTCCACCCTGCCCTGCGTCAGCGCGGGGCCCGTCCCCACCAGCCCTGCTCCTGGCACATGGTGGGGGCTGCAGTGCCCCAGACCCAGCACTTTGCCCGTCCCACATCCCAGGGTCTCAGCCTGGGAGCTGCCAGGGATGGAGTTTTCTCCCAGGAGCACAGAGGGAAACTGAGGCAGAAGATGTGTTGGGGCTGGCAGCATCGTGCTCACCAGAACGGGTCCCTCCAGCCCCCCGGGCCGGGCCCAGGGCTCTCAGCCCAGCTTTAGCCCCTGACGCAGGAGGTTTTATTTCCCTCCCAACATATTTTTAGCCCTGCCTGCTTTGTCCTGGCCTTTCTGAGGGGGATTAATCCCCCCGCTAATGCACCATCAAAGGTGTAAGGGTGCAGAGAGGTGTCCCCAGCTCCCTCCTGGGTGCCTGCTGGGGGGATTGGCACTTAGGGGTGTCTCTGCACTCCACGATGGGCAGCGTTGTGATGGGTTTGTGGGTCTCACTCCGCTGCAAACCCAATCCCTGGAGCCAGTCAGTGGTTAAAAATAGCCCCGGCCTTTTGCTGTGGAATCAGCGACCTTGCAGCAGGATCGGCCACCCCGGGGCCCTGGAGGTGAAGAGTTCATGCCCCCCCACAGCCCCAGTGCCTTTGCTGTGCCAGGGATGTGCCAAAGGCTCAGCCCTCCTCCAGCACCTCATGGGCTCCCTGTGTGCTCGGGACAACCTGCCAGGACCCTCCACAGAGCGCTGGAGAAACTGAGGCACGGGGTGGTGCCTGGAGCTCAGAGGGGCTGGGCGTGTCCCCAGAGGGTCAGCTCGGAGCCTGGCCGGGCCCTGCACCCCAACCACTGAAGGACGGGACTGGTTCAACGGGGTGGAAAGGGGATGTTCACCCACTTTCGGCAGCTCAGCAGAGCCTTCCTGGGGAGATCCAAGGGCTGAGCCCGGCTGGGTCCTATTTCGGGAGGGTTTTGGATGCCTCCCAAGCGACAGAAGTGGGTGGGGGCTGACCTGCACAAAGGGGCTCTGTTCGGGACGCTGGGCTCCGGCGGTGCCCGGCGCCGAGGCTGGTGGCAGTGGCAGTGCCCTTGTCCCCCACGTGATGGGTCAGCAGCCCGGGCTGGGGCAGGGGCGAGCGCCCTCCTCCCGTGCCGGCTGCTGCTCCCCACCTGGATGTAAACTGAGGCCCGGGGCGGGGCTGCCCTTGCCCCCGTGTGCTGCTGTAACCGCTAAGTGACACTGCCTCACCGCACAGGCAGCCGTGACAATCTGCCTCGTGGTGCTCCAACAGCCACCCGCCCTGGGCTACTTGCCCAGGCTGGCCCCGAGCCATGCTCTAGGGGAGTCCAAGGTCCCCCAGTGGGGTCGGGCGCTTTGGGAGCCAATACCCAGTCACAGCTCCATGACAGAACAGGAAAAACCGCTCGACAGGCCGGATCCCACCAGCTCGATGCCACTGCAGGGCACACTGGGGTACCAGCGTGCCAGACCAGTGGCCCTGGGACTGAGGGCCCTCCTGCATCACCTCACCCTCCCCCCACTGGCCACCTCCAGGCCTGGGGGGCTCCAGAAAGCTCAGGGGGCACGGCGCCGTGACCAACGTTGCACAGTGCCTGCCGCACGCAGAGCCGCGAGCGCCCGCAACAGAGACCCTGGGATGGGGTCTGAGCTCTCACCAAGGTGATGCTGGGCGAGCTCCTGTGCCTGTCCCCACATGAGACAGCAGTCACGGCTCAGCCCTGGCTGGTGGCTCCTCTCTCCAACCAATTCCCCACCGCAGGGCGAGGAAGCTGGTGAGCGCGTCCCGGTTCCCTCCGGCGGTACCTCAGGATGCGATGCAGTCATCGTTAATGCATCTGGACTCATTTATGGGGATGAGAAAATGTTTCCAGGTTTCCCACAAAGTCCCATTAAGATCCCAGTCCCACTCTATTTTTAGTGCCCTCATCAACAACGCCTTTCCCAGCCACCCCGGCGCTCCAGAGCCCCGTGGGGGCTGGTGGGGGCACCCTGGGCACACGCCTGCCTGGCTTTGCTGGGAGCTGAGCTGCACCCAGGCTGGGCAGCTGGAGGGGGCAAACCCTGGCCCTGCATTCCCCGACCCAGCAGCTTTGCACCCATGGGTGGGGCTGGGGGTGCCCAGCCTGGTATTTGCTTGGGAGCAGAGGAAGAAAGAAACATGGTAGGAAGCAATAGAAAAAGCCACCCCAGGTCACTGCGTCAGCGGAGGCTGCAGGACCCCACTCACCACGGAGGATGGAGAGCAGCAGGGTCTGAGCATCCCTGCAGGTGTAGGGTCACACCCTGCAGCACCAGATTGTCACCTGGCGGTGGCCAGCGGCTGCCCCAGCCAACCCGTCCATCAGCAACCCCCAGCGCCCTGGCAGCGTCCCCTCCCAGGCAGCGGGTGCCCACAGGGCTCTCGGTGCAGCTGGCAAGGGCACGGGGATCCTGCCCTCGGCGCTGCGCCCTCCCGGGCTATCTATAGCCATGACCTCAGCGAGAGCCGGGGCAGGACCCGGCCGCCCATCGTCCCTTCTTGGCAGGGCCACCGCCACAGCCCCCACCCGGCACAGAACTGCCGCCAAGCCGAGGCTTTTATCCCGTACATTCGCTAATCCGGCGGGATTCGATGTCAGGGGCTGCCCACGGGAGGCTCACAAAGGCCGTTTCCAGGGGTGCTCAGCCAAGCGCTGGAGAACGCCAGCCGGGAAGGGCAGACGGCGGCGCTGGGTGTCACCGCGTGAGGTGACAGGGTCTGACCCCGGGGGCTGGACGGCAGGGAATGTTGTGACCCGGCTGCGAAGAGGTCGCGCAGGGGACGTCCTCGCGTAGGCAGGGGTGACATGAGGACACTCCGCAGCTGCGCCCCGCAGGCGTCGGGGTCACAGCCTCCCGCAGAGCCGGGGGTCGTGGGGAGGACCTGCTCGCTCTGCGCCAGCTGCCCCGGGGGAAGCGGGGAAGGGGTGGCCCAGAGGAGGGGAATTTCCCCGGCTTTTTTCTCCAGCAAACTCCTTGGCTTGTGCAATTAGAGAAATTTGTTTAACAAACTCCCGGGGGAGCGGAGCGGGAAGGTGGGGTGGCGCGGGGCCAGGGCGCTGCTCACACAGGCCCGCTCCCTCCCCGCCTGCGCCTTTGATCAGCAGCGCGCTGCGCCGGGGAAAGGGAGCCGTTCCCTGCGGCCGGGGCCACGGTGTGCCACGGAATTGCCCCGGACCCGTGGTAACCCCATGCCACGTGTCCCCTCAACAGCCCCTTCGCGTCACCCCCATTCCACCTCCCTCTGCTCGCCGGGGTGGCACGGCCCTGGCGCGCTGCCACGCTCAGCCTCCAACCTCGCGGGCCACAGGTGCGCACACGTGCGCGCCCCACCGCGCCCCTGCGCAGCGGAGGCTCCGGGCGCGCACTCGCCCGCTCGCTCCCGCTCTCTCTCTCATGCGATGCCATTTCCATCAAAAACTCTTTACTCGGCACTTTTCCCCTCATTGGTATTCACGCCGCGCGCTCGCTGTCCTGGCGCACAGGTTACTAAAGGAGATTTTGCGGCGCAGCGTGGCGGGGGTCACATTTCAGCCTGCGCCGTCTCGCTTTTCCCAAATCGCTGGGCAGCAGCCAGGCACGGCGGGAGGGGGTGCAGGATCCGGCACATCACAGCTCCCGCCAGGCAACCGTGGGACCAAGCGGCCTCGTCGCCTGTGGCAGCGGGGCGAGGCGGGCTGGCGGCGGCGCCTCTGCAGCGCACAGTGATGGGTGGCTCCCTGGGGACAGCCAGCAGGTCACCGGCGCTCGCCGCCCTCCCGGCAGCCCCACGTGCCTGTACAATGCGGGAGCACCTGGAAAAGGGGGTCTGAGCAGAGAGGGGGGCACACACCCACAACCCACCAGCACCCAAATGAGCCCTGGGTGATATTCACCGTGCCCCTGGTGGGACTGTACCCCCAGAATGACATCCTGGGGTGTGGAGGGAGCCCTGGTGCTTCTCTTTTTCAGGGCTGGTTTGGGGAAAGGGGAAATGTCTGGGTGGAAAATCAACATTTCTCTCTTATGGGCTTTTTTTTTTCCTTTGAAAGCAAAAATATTTCTTGGTTTTTCGTGATCAGAAACATGTTGGGGGTTTTTTTGGACAACAGCTGGTCAAATACCATTTCCCCGTGAAGGGAATGCAGGGGCCCTTTGCAAGGAGAGCGAAAGTCTCCTTAAAAAAGAAAATAAAACACCCAGTTTTAAAAAAAATCCACCTGGCTATGGACTTGAACAGGCTCCCAGGGAAGAGGGGTCAGCAGGAGGGCTGGATCCCGGCGTTCCCGTGCCAGGCAGTGCTGCTGGAGTGTGGCGGTGGCAGGGAGGGCAATGTCCACGGCAGGCAGCCCGACGCCCAGACCTGGGGATTTCTCCCAAAATGCTGCTCAGCGCTGGCTGCTGGCCGGGGAAGGAGGATTAATGTGCTTTTAGAGCAGTGGTGAGTTAAGCGAGAAATCAATCCTTGGCAGTGCTGGCCCCAGGTCCCCCAGCGCGTGAGCGCTGCCGCACCTGGGCCGCGGGATCCTTTCCCAGCTCCTCTCCAGGACTGGGGAAGCTCCGGGCCCTGGCTCCCGGCCAAGCTGGCACAGCGCGCCCGCCCGCGGGGGATCCTGCCCAGGGCCGGCACGACGGACGCTGAGCCAGGCCCGGGATGCCCGGGGGCACCCTGTGCATCCCCTCCCTGCAGCTGGCAGCTCCCAGGGGTCTGCATGCCCCCCTCGAGGAGGTCTGGCTGCCAGGGCAGGGAGGGAGGCTGAGACCACCATCCAAAAGCATCTTGGTACAGAAAATCCATGAGGATTTGGCACTGGGTCCACCATGAAGCTTTGCCTCACTCAGACTCGGCCCCACCAGCAGCCCTCAGCCACGCCACGCGGACGTCACCAGTGATGCCACATGATCCTGGCAGGGCCTGGCACCCACTGATGCCCTGGCTGCTCCCATCGCCTTCGCCACCCTGCCTCGACCTGCCCGGCACACCCCAAGGTGCTGTGGGAGAAATCCTCTCCCCATGGGTCCCTAAGGAGCACACCAGTGCCCTGCCTGCTCTTCCCAGCTTGGGTGCACAGCAGCCCCCCCAGCCCCTTCCCACGGGCAGCCAGCCCCCTCGAGACGCTCTGTGCTGGCACTGCCATCCCTGCGCAGAGGAGACACAGCACAGCCGGGGGTGGCAGGCAGCGTGCCAGCTTCACAGGGAGGGATTTTACTCCCTGACAACTCTCCTTCCCCTCCAGTGAGGGACTCTGGGGATGCTCCCCATCACCATCACCATCCTCATCCTGCCACCAAGGACTTGGCTTGTGGCTAGAACAGGTGCAGGCACAATGGGAGTGATACTGGGAAAATGGGCACCCCTTGGGCTGCAGGAACGTGTCCAGGGCCCAGGCACAGGGATGGCTGGCACAGGCACCATCGGGCAAGGAAGGAGGGTGAGCAGACAGCTCAAGCTGTCCTTGTCCCTGGGGCCATTCCCAGAGAGCCCTGCCTGCCTCCACCACCCGGAAAGGTGGGAGACACTGACCCTCCATTTCCCTGTGAGTACCAAATCTCTATTCAGGCCCTCCTTGCCGTGCACAGCCCTGAGTCGGGACGGATCCCTCGGTGCCACCGTGGCACTTCTCCTCTGGGCCCTTGGCTCCCCATTCCAGGAGCCCAGGGCTCCTCGGGGAGCCGCCTTTCTTGCTCTTTGCTGTGCCTTGATAAGGCTTGGCTGGGCTGGCCCTTGCCACGGTTCCTCTGCCCAGCAAGCCTTGCCACGCCAGCACTGCCCTGGGCCACACCGTCCACGCCACAGCCGCCCCTGGAAGTGGGGAGAACCGCCAGGTCAAAAACCGCCAGGTCAGAACAGGATCAGGCTACGGCTCCCAGCACCCACCCCCTACCCTACGAGGCTCAGGGGAATACAGAGTGCCAAAGGGAGCTGTTCCCAATGGCTCCCAGAGCTCTGGGCAGTGCAGGGCTCTGGCAGCTGGGCTTTGTTCAGCAGCCTGCAGAGGCGTGCGCGCACCCGCAGCGCTGGGCACGAGGCGGGGTCGCTCCCTGCCCCGGTACGGAGGGAACCGCGGCCACGGAGGGAACTGTGAGCAGGGCAAAGCTGCCCAGGGAGGGCAGAAATCGGCAGGTACCTCGAAAAAGGGCGGCTCATTTACTGCACGAGGCCCCAGACAAGTTCAAGGTGATGAGGGGGAGAGCGGCACAGCGTGAGCGCCGGCCAGCAGCCCCTCCTGCTTTATCCCACCCGCATGCCCACCCCGGCCCTCGATCCAGCACCAGAAACCTCACTGAAAACAGATCTGTTTTTCCCGGGTGAGGACTGAAGATGGGATCAGAAAGGAGCAGCGGGCGTGAGCAGCGGGGCAGGGCTCGCCAGGGCAGGCGGGCACGGCGCGGCAGGCGCCGCGGGGAAAGCGAGGATCTCCCGAAGGTTGCATTTAAAGAACAGACTCATTGTTTTTCCCAAACAATACTCAGCAGATGGGAGAATTGAAAGTGTGTTGCAACCTTCCCTCTCTTCCCCCGCCATGCCCGGCTTGCTGCTCCCATCCTTTGGCAACCGATCTGAGCTCCCGGCTGGAAACCAGTTCTCCGGAGCTACTGGTGGAGGGGGTGAGCACCGGTGCTGAAAAGCCCCGGCGCTTTTGGGTAGGGGGCTGGCCAAAGGATGCCCCACGAGACGTGCCCGGTAGGCAGCTCCCTGCTCCAGCCACGTGCTTGCAGCGGCGGCGGCAGCCGAGCGATGTGTGCAGCCCAGCGGGGCCGGGGAGAGGTGGGAGCCCCTCGGATGCCTGGAGATGCGGCTGTGACCGTGCCACGTGGCCGCAATGCTTCTGGCAGCCCAGCTCCACCTCCGAGCCCCGAGCTGTGCCCGTTTGCTGGTACCGAGGTTTGTGCCAGGCCAGCTTAGCCGGGGGCTCCCCAACGCCCCTCGGATGCCGAGCCCCTGACTGTGGCACACACGGGGGTCCTGCCTGAGCGCTGCCTCTCGGGGCAGGCAGCGTGGGTGCATTGCCTCTGCCATCCCATAATCCGCTCTGCACCCCCAGCATGGAGCCTGGGAGAGGGAAGGGGGTCTCTGACAAGACCCCCAGCTTCCAACATTGCAGCTGCCTTGGAGGACGGCGCCCATCTCACTTCATTCCCTCCCCTGCTGCTACCAGGGTGGGGGACTGGGGGTGTGCTGGGGGCACTGCCAGGTACCAGGCACGAGCCAGAGATGTAAGAGCATCACCAGTCATAAAATTCACAATATTCTCCCACCAGAAGTATCCAAAAATCTCCCCCCACTGCGGATCCAGGAGCCAAGGATAACCATCACAGCTTTGGAAATCCCTTCGGCTTCTCGGCAGCAGCTCCCAGGGGACACACGTGCAGGTCCCTGGCAGGTGCTCAGCTCCAGGGTTATTTTGGAGCCCGGGCAGCCGGACACCCCCCCCTCCCCGTGGGCAGGGTGAGGCCTCGTGCGTGGCGCTGGTTCCGGCGCTGCTTCCCTGCTAATCTAGGCAGCTCCCTCCTGACTTCCCGGCCTGTCCCTGAGGGGGGACAGAGGTGAGCTGCGGAAGCGGGAGGAAGTCCCCAGGCAGGCACACAGCGCTGGGGAGGGCACAGAGCCACCCTCTTGCCCGACGGGAGGCACGGCCGAGGCCGCGGCCAGCAGCGATGCCTTTGCCAGGGCTATTGTGGCGCCGCTGGGCTCTCCAGCTTGGGCCTGTTCCGGCTGGGAAGGCGCCCGCCCGAGGGGTCCCGCGGTCCCGGGGGCCGTGCGGGCTCGGGGCTGGCAGCGCTGGCGGCGGGAGATGCGCGAAAGGCCGGGGCAGGGCGGCTCCCGAGCACGTTCCAATGTATCCACATCACCATCCGCAGCTCCCGAGCCGGGCGAGCCTGCCCGCGGGTGGGATGGGAGCGGGAATGGGAATGGGAACGGCTGGGCTGGCGGTGCCCGGTCCCATCCGAGCCGCGCTGAAGCGGAGCTGAGGCTGTGCCAGGGTGAGGGGGAGGACACCAGAGCCTTCCCTGCGCCCAGGCAGTGGGGCAGGGAAAGCCAGCTCCCCTCCGAGGAGCCAGGAGGAGCGCTGGGAGCAGCGCGGGGCTGTGAGGAGAAGGGCTCTGCCAGCCCCGGGCCGGCAGCGGCCGCACGGCTTCCCACATCACACCAGCACTGTGAGCTGGCAACAACAGGCGCTGCCAAGCCAGCGCCAGCTGGAGAATGGGAGGGCTGGGACCCCTGGCAGGGATGGAGGCAGGGTGGGAAAGGTGGGATGGCAAGGGAAAGGAAAAAAAGAAAAAAAAAAAAAAGAAGTGGAGGGAAAAAAAAAGCAAGCAGAAAAAGAGGGGGGAAAAAAAAAGGAAAAAAGCATGCAAGAAAGCAAGCAAGAAAGAAAAAAAGAAAAAGCAAGAGAAAAATGAAAAAGAAAAATAAGAAGGGAAAAAAAGTACAAATAAAAATTAGAAAGAGAAAAAAGAAAGAAAAAGAGTTTAAAAAAAAAAAAGGAAAAGAAAGAAAGAGAAGTAAATAAGCCAGATTGAGGTGTGACCCTTGCCAAGTCAACCACACGACAGGGAGCAGCACCTCAGGGTGATCCGAGCAGCCGGGGCGCTGCCCGCCCTCCGTGTCCTCAGCCGCGGCCGGGACCCCCGGGACCCCCCGGGCAGCGCAGCCCGAGCCCCGGGGCAGAGCCGCGTCCAGCCCGGGCGGGGGTCCCGCGGCAGAGCCCCCTCCCCACAGCACGAGGCCGGGCAGAGCTGCCAGCAGGGAACAGGTTCCGAGGCGGGGAAAGCTGCCTGCTCAATAATTAAATAAATATCAGCGATCAATAAGCACAACGCAGAGGCAGAGCCGCAGTGGTCGTGCTGTGGGCGGGGGGGGTTCCTGAATCTCCCCCCCCGTGGCCACACGGGCTGTCGGGGGGAGGTTTTGGGGACACCCCGCTCGCCTGCAGCGTGGGCCCAGGCGCAGCCACCGGGCCACGGCAGCGTGGCCTGGGGTGACACGGGTGTCCCCACGCACAGCTGGGGGCTGTCCCGATCACCCCACGGGGTCTGGCATCACCCCCGGCCTCGGGGACTCAGGGGGTGCCCCCCACATCCTGCCGTGCGCCCTCCCCGCCCCCAGCGCGGCGTGGCACGGCCGGGTGCACGTTGTCCCAAAGCTGGAGGATTTCGAACAAAATTCCTGTGCCCCCCCCACCCCCTTGCACCCCACCATGTGCAGCTAGGCTTGGGCGGGGAGCGGGGGGGAAGCAAAAAGTTTCACACTTGGCAAGAGGCAGCACGGCCGAGCCCGAATCTGCAGCACCGAGCCCCCCCCCGGCTCCCCAAACCCACCGAGGACTCCCCGCACCCCAGAGTGTCCCCCCGCACCCCCAAAGCCGGCGGCTTCCCCGCACCACCCACCTCTGGGCGCAGCGAACAAAAAATAAAACCCAAACCACAACGCAATCTTCCAACCCCCCCACGCCCCAAGTGAAAGTGAAGGCTGAAAAACCCAAAAAGCACCAGAAACACCATTAAAAACCCCTGCAAATGCAAGGGAGGGGGGACAAGAGGGGAACGCGGCTCCTCTGAGCAGCCCTGCACGGCCCCAACCCGCCTTTCTCTGTTATGATTATTTTTAGGGAGGGGGTGTTGCATTTTCTTGGGTTTTTTCGTTTTTTCTCTGCATTGCTACTGTTAAAGTCTGTTGCGGCCAAAGGAGCAAATTGGGGGAGGGGGGACGCGGGGGTCCCGGTTACCTGGGTCAGGCAGAGAGGAGACGAATACATCCCGAGCCGTGCTGGGAAAGTGCCCTAATTGCAGGGGCTGAGACTCGAGGCGTAAAAGTTACTGAGTCATTTCGGGAGGCTGGAGCAGTCCGGGCGTTTTTCTCTCTCTCCTCGGGAGCGGCTCTGCAGGGGCCCGGGGGGCAGCCGGGCTCGGGGGGCGGCCCCGCGGAGGGGGGCCGAGGAGAAATAAAAGATTCCAACTTCCACCCCCCGCGCCAAAAAACTTAAAAAAACCAAAACCAAAACAAACCAACCCTTAGAAAAAAAAATTAAAAAATAAAAAGCAAAATTTCTCCCCCTTGGAAAATAAAGCGCTGTTTTGTTGTTGTTGTTGTTTGTTTGGGGGTTTTGGGGGGCGGTTTAAAGAGGCAGAAGGGTCATCCTCGCCCCGCTGGGGGTCCGCACCCAGCCTGCAGGCACGGGCGGCGGGGAAGTTAGAAGGGAAGCGGCTCCATCCGAGACCCGGGCAGCGGAGAGAGAGAGGAAAGAAAGAATGAGAAAATGAAAAAAAAAGAAAAAAAAAGAGCGAGGAATGAAGTGACGTTATGAAAAAAGCCCATCCCAAAATATTACATCCCATTTAAAGATGTAGGAACCCCCTTTGGCTCGCAGGGCCGAGGCGCTGCGGGGCAGGGGGGGCGGGGGAGGGACGGGGCCCCCGCGGGACGGCGAATCCCCCTCGCCCGGCGCGGCCAGCGCCGAGCGCGCCCGGCTTTGGCTCTTTTGGGGGTTTTATTTTTTAATTTTTTTTTTTTTTTTAAAACTAAACGGAGCCAATCCAGCGATGGGAGAGAAAAAAAGCCCTGCAGATTCATGTGCAACTTCTGGGCAGCGGCCCCGGCGCGGGTGGGGGGTGGTAGCGGTGTTGGTCCCCGCACCCAGCCCCGGTGCGGGGGGGTCGCCCCGCCGCATCCCGCGGAGACGCGGATCCCCCCCGCGGTATTTAACCAGCGGCAGCATCACGGCGCCACGGGGGAAGAGAGCACCACGGGCAGGCCCACGCGCCCCCACCCTCGTCCCGGGGAGCCCCGCAACCCCTCCCGCACGAAGAGAGCGGGAGGTGAAAAAAGCGGAGCCGGGCAAACTCCCGACCGCAAGTTCTCGCTCCGCAACCCCCCGGCCCGGCCGAGCGCGGCCGCTAATGACGCTAATTAGAGAGCGCGCGGGGAGCGCCACGGGCGGAACACAAAGGGGATCCCCGGGCACCTCCCTGGGCCGGGGCCGCGCCCCGCTCCCCTCCCGCACCGGGGGTCGCCGCTCCCGTCAGGGACCCGACCCGCAGCGCGGCGGCTCCAGCGTTGCCTCTCTCTCCCCCAAAAACACGAAAACCGCTTTTTTGGTTTTGTTTTTTTGGTGTTTTTTGCTTTGGGTTTTTTTTTCCCCCCTCTGCGGGGACGAGCTCCCGCAGCGCCTCTCCCCGCACAAGCGATTTTCCCTCTCAAGCTCTGCCGACCCCCGCGGCCCATCCCCGCCGGGGGTCGGGGCTCACCCCGCGCACTCCCCGCGCAGGGACAGCCCGTCCCCGCGGGATGCGGCGGCTCCGCGCAAACTTGGCCGGGCGGGCCCGCTCTCCGCATCCCCCCGGGGCGGCTCGGGCCGCGGCGCCGCGCTCCCCCCGTGGCCTGGCAAGAGCAGCAGCGGCCCAAGCCCCGCACAGCGCGCCTGGGGGAAAGGTTTTTATTCTCGCACGAGGACGGTGACTCCCTTCTCCCCCCCCAGTTCGTGCAGGGCGGCCCCGCACAGCAGCGCGGACTTGAGCGCGACCCTCCCGGGCGTCACTTCCAAGTTCAAGTCGGTGCGGCTGGCGGCCTCTCCGCCCCTTTTTTAGCGGCCATTTTCAGCTCCATCCAGCCCTCCGCTGGCTGCGGAGGCTCCCCCCGCGCCGCGCCGCGACCTCCCCGCCGGGCGGCTCCCGCCGCCGCCTCCGCCCCCCGGTACCGCGGGGCGGGTGGGCAGGGGGAGGAGAGACGGCGGCAGCTCCCCCCGCCCGCCCCCGCCGCCCCGCGCCCCCCCGCCCCGGCACCGTATTAAACTCGCCCCGCCGCCCCCTCCCCGGCAGCAACTTTTGCTCGCGGGGCACCCGCAAACACACGCACACGGGGAGGGGGGGTGGGGGGAGAGGTGGGGAAGTAGAAGAGAAAACGAAAGTGTCATGGGACCTACCATCGCCAAGTGCAATTAACGGGCTCCAAGTTGCTGCGAAGCGCAAAGCAAAGAGGATGGATGGGCTGGTTTGGGATTTTGGTCTAAAACGTGTGTTTTCCACCGCGCCGAAGGAGGAGGAAAAAAAACCGCTGCCCCGCGAAAGAATTAAAAAATTGAAAACCCAATAATAATAATAATAATAATAGCAATGATGGTAATTATAGCGAAAGTCCTCCGAGGCCAGCGGCACAGCACAGTGTCCCCCGCGGGCGGTCACCCTCGCTCCGGCTCCGTGGCGCTGCCGGGGGCCACGCTCCGGGCGGGGGCCGGGCTGCGGGGCGGGGGGCGCGGGGCGGCGGTGACGGGCGGCGGGAGCGCGGAGCCCGCGCCCGGCCCGGCCTTATGCGCTGCGGGGGTGGCGGGGCTGGGGGATGGCGGGGGGGTGGGGGTGCGGTGGGTATTTTTGGAAGGCAAGCAAAAAAAATTTTTTTTCTAAATATTAAAAAAAAGAAAAAACCAAAAATTAAAAAAAAATAAAGCCCCGGGAGCGGGGCGGGCGGGCGGCGCCTACGGCAGAGCAGCGCGGGCATCCCCCCGCGCCCCCCCGGCGCAGCCCCACTCCGGCCGGGCACAGCTCCTCCCTCGCAGCCCGCAGCGCCCCGGCCCCATCGCCGCCGCCCCCGCCTCCTCCTCCTCCTCTGCCTCCTCCCCTCGCCCGGGGCACCGGCGGCGTTGCGGCGGGGACGCTCCCGGTGCGGGGGCGGGGAGGGAGGAGGAGGAGGAGGAGGAGGGAGAGAAGGAGGTGTAGGAGGAGGAGGAGGGAGGAGGAAGGCTCCGGCCCCGCTCGCCCGGCAGCGCGACGGCGGCCCCGGATGGTGCGGGTAGGTGGCGGGGGCTGCGGCGCGGCCCCCCCGGGGCCGGCTGGCTGCGGGGCCGCCCCTCCGGCCCTGCCCGGCGCGGGGGGGGCGCGGCCCCGGTGCGGAGCTACCGCAGCGCGGGGAGGAGCCGCGGGCAGCGCCGGGCCCACCGCCCGCCCCCGCCCGGGCATCCCCGGGCACCCCCGGCCCCGCTCAGCCCTGGCTGCCCGCCCCCGGCCCGGGCATCCCCCGGGCACGCAGCCCCGGCCCCGCGCCGCCGAGACTCGCCCCTGACCCCCCAGCCCCGGCGCACGGACACACCTCACGCCCCCCCCGGTCACCGCTGCTCCCGGCGCCTCCCGTGTCACCCCCCCGCCATCCCCACCCCCAGCGCAGACACCTGCCCTGGTCACCCCCCTTGTCCCTGCCCCCGGCTGTGCCCCCCACCCCCGCCCTCCGGAGCATCCCCCATCCCCTCCAGGCTCCCCCCCCATCCCTGTCCCCCGATGCTCCCGTGTTCTCCCCAGCCTTCCGCTCGCCCCTTCCCCAGGAGCACCCCCAGTCCCCCGCCCCTTCCAGCCGCAGCTGCTTTGCCGCCGGGGGGCTTTGCCCCCTCCCAGTCCCACTCAAAAGTTGGCAGCGACCTGGGTTTGGTCCGGGAGTGGCGAAGGGCTTGGTGGGGAGGGGGGGGAGAGCGATTCCCTCCTTTCTATCGACCCCTTTTGTGTCTGGCCCTGGATTTTTAACCCTTGTTATCGAGTAATCCTTTAATCTCTTAATCCTTTCAAATAACCATATTTTTCTATAGGAAGGCAACAAAAATTAGATATTTTTTCAGTTTGCTGAGGGCCGAAGCATGCATCGTGTGCCTGGATTTTTCGGCACGCTCTGTAGTCCTGAACAAACAGGAACATAATCTCCGTCTGCCTTGAGCTCAAATGGTTTCAGTGTGATAAATAATATGCTAAATAATTTATTATATATTTTAAAAATAAAATTAAAGCAAACTACTCAGCCATTTCACTAGTTTTTGTTCCATAGTTTTCTCCCTCTTTTTTATATTTGTATTTTTTAAGGGGGGTACTCGGAGCCTGATCATTTTTCCAAGGGCTCAGCTCAAATTTAGCAGGGATTTTGGATACATGGGAGGTTTATTTTATGCACTCCCCACATCCCCTTTGCCTACTAAACCCACCAATACATACCCAGATACTGACCTTAATTTGTACATTCACAGGGTATTACATTTTATATATATATTATATATATGCATATATTTACTGAGTTATTTGTCAGACACAAGTACGACCATCGGCCTTATGGAAACGAGATCTAATTTTATTCCAGCTGCCTATAAAAAAGAGAGAAAAATTCTTTAAATTTAAAACCTCAAAAACTTTTTTATTTTCCCTTTTTTTTTTTTTTAAATCACCATCTGCTCCCCCCCCCAAAAAAAGCCACTTCCCTGTTTTAAAGCTGAAAAAAAAAAAATAAAAATGAGCAGTTCCCTCGCCTCGTCCCAGCTCCAGAAGCCTCGAGGAATGTAAACTCGGCGGTAACTCCGCTCGCAGAGCACACTTTGCATTTTCTGCCCGGCTCTGAGCGCGATACGGCGCAAAAATAAACCCTGGGAAGAATTTGCCACTTTTTAACCTCTTCCAAGGCTGCCGTGGTGCCCGCTGGCAGCTCCCTCTCTCCTGCCAAGGTTTTATTTTTTCTCCAGGTTCCTCGTCTCCCCTGGCCTGGTGTGTTTTGGGGGATGTGGATATTTGGGTTCAGGCCGGGGGATTTTGCTGGGCCATGCCCGGCTGGCAGTGCCAGGGTGGGTGAAGAGGGAAAAAGAGAGAAAGAGCAGGGCTAGGATTTTATTTTCCCTTCTGCGAGGCCCTGGGGTGCAGGGTGATGGGGAAAGGGTTATTTATTTCTTCATGATAAAAAAGTTATTTCTTATTTCCATTTATTTCTTATTTCTATTTATTTCTTATTTCTATTTATTCCTTATTTCTATTTATTCCTTATTTCTTTCTTATTTCTTGCTTATTCCTTATTTCTTTCTTATTTCTTGTTTATTTCTTATTTCGTATTTTAATTTCTTATTTATTTCTTATTTCTCTATTATAAATAATAGCTTATATTTATTTATAATAAATAAACAATTGCTGTGGCTATTTATTTTTGTAATGCTGTTAAAAGTATTTCCTGGGTGATTCAAAGCTGGAGCTGAAGGGCTGCTGGCCTTGGTTTTGAGACATCCCCGTGGGTTTCCAGTGGCCCAGGGGCACAACTTGTGTCCCCCCAAATCCATCCTGCAGCCTGTCCCCCCAAAATGATCCCATTTCTGCCAGCGGGGACTCATCCTGCAGGAACCACAACAGCACAGGGTGGGAATAATTTCAGTGCAGTGAGTGGCACCTGTGCCCTGGCACTGGCAGAGCAAAGGGCACCCAGATCCTGAGCCCTGCTCCCGGGGGTGCTGCAGGATTTGGGGTGCTGCCAGCAGCCCCTGCACCACCATCCCCACCCCCCCTGCTCACTGCAGCCCCCTCAGCCCGAACCCCAGTTCCTAGTGCAACCTCAAGGCAGAAAAACACTAAAAATACAAAAATCCCCAATTTTTTGTGTGTTTCCAGGCTGCCTGTAAATGGCCTTTTGAGGATGGAGATGGGATCTAAACCAAATTTAATTTCCCCGAGCAGGCCATGCCTGTTGCCTCAAATAAAACAAAAAGTGTGGGGTGGCTTTGGGGTGCAGTTCTGCTCTCAGTGGTTTTTCACAAGGATTAAAGGTGGAAGCTGAGTTACTCCAGCTCCAGGGAGGGGCTGGATCAGGCCCTTTGTTCATTCCTTGGGTTTTTATCCCGGCCTGTTTGTGAGCCCACGACCCCCTGTCTATAAAACCAGTGCTTAGAACAAGTGGAAATTTGTGAGCCCCCCCCTCAAAGCTGGGTTTTGTTTCTAAAGGGCATTTCATGGTTGATTTGTGCTGCTAAGACACCTCGGTGCCAACTTTTGGGCTCAGCCAAGGGGGTGCAGATACCCATGGAGCAGCACAGGGCTGGATGCCCCCCCACCACCACGGGAAAACATCCCCCAGCCTCATTAACCCTTTTTTGGAGCTCATTTTCAGCGTTTTTGCAGGTTTTTCTCCAGGGTCCCGTTCTCCTGGGCACAACTGCACGGCCGAGCCACGTCCCTCGATGGAAAGAGGGAGAGAAAGGGAAATAATCCATGTTGGGATAGTTTTGTTGCTGCCTTTCTTTGATTTTAAAATAACTTTTAAGGAGAATATTCTGGTTTTGACCAGAATTTATTTACTTTATTCCTGCATATGGCTCTTGGCCTAGGTCCCAAACAGGCAGAGGTCTGGCCTGGCTCGATTCAAAGCCAAAACGTGCAATGAAAAGAGATTTTTTTTCCCCCCCCCCTTTTCTCTTTCTTTCTAAAGCAGGTTTTTAACTAGTGAAATTGTTGCTGACAAGGGGGGGATTTCAGTTTAAAAATTGCTAGCAGATTTCAGGGAATTATTCTGCAGGAATTTCAAGGGGTTTTAGGATTTTTGCTGTGGCTTTTTATTGTTTGTTTTTTTTTTTTTCGGCTGCAAGTTAGATGTAAAAAGAAATAATATGAATCCCCAGTTTTCCCCCCCACTCTGTATTTTTTCCATTGGCTCAAACATCACCTTTTCCCTCTGGATTTGTTGGAAGGCAGCCCTCCAAGAGCTCGTGTAGCCCTTTCCCTGCTCTCACACAGCGCAGCACAGGGAACTGTGACCTCAGCGGAGCAAATCTCCCCCAAAATGACCCTAAAACTTGGTTTTACATCAAAAAGGGCCTTTGGGGGGTTGCCAAATGGCTTCAAACATCACCACGGGCCCATGGTGCTGCTGCCCTCCCTATGCTGCAGACTTGGGCCACGACTTTTGCAGCCACGTGTGGATGGAGGCACCAGGAATTCTTGCAAGCCCTGAATTTCACTCATTTAAAAAAAAAAAAAACTCCCAACAACCAAACCCCAAATGCAACCAGGAAACGTTTCCTCACTAGTTTTTTTTTTGTTTTTTTTTTTTGTGTCCGCAGAAAGACATAAATCAAATCTGGCCACACTCCCAGGGCTGGTTTGTCGTGTTGATGTTGGGGAATTTGGGGAAATTTCTGGAATGGGAGGAATGGGGAGGAATATGGCCCTGACTCTTTGTTTGGAACTGAATCCTAATTTGGTTTTTGTCTCCTCCCTGCCGACATGGCTGGCACAGGGGGGTCCTGTGAGGACCCCATGTCAGGGTCACACTGCCTCGGCAGCCCCTCGGCCCATTTTGGGAGCAGGAGCCCCTCGGTGCCGTGGCATCCTTGGCACTGGGGTGTGGCTCTGCACCCCGGTGCCAGGGGCTTGTGTGCCAAGGGGAGCAGCAGCCAGGGGTCAGGGGAGGCCAAAAATCCCCCCAAGTACGGCTTTGCCGGAGGAGAGGGCGGAGGAGCAGGGAAAGCTTCGGGGAGCTGAAAGTGAAAGTGGCGAGCAGCGGGCGCGGCGAGCGCCGTGTTTTGGGGACCCGGCTGGCACCCTGTCCCCCAGCAGCCGGGCCTGGGGAAGGCACAAAGCAGCCAGTGGTGGTGTTTTGGAGCCCCAACCCAAGTGTGAAGGAATCCTGGGGGAATTTTAATCAGCTGCGGGGAGGCCACGAGGTACCTGCTCCGCCGCCGGGCCCAGCCCCTTGCCACGGCGTGTGCAGGGCCCAGCACCCCCGGGCACTGCTGGGGCAAACAGCCCACGGCAGCCACGCAAAACCATCACTGCCCACTGCACCCGTCCCACGGCAGCGCCACGTGCGGGGCTCGCACTCCCCGTCAGCCCCGGAGCGCAGCGCCGGCCTCCCACCCTCCGCAGCCCTTAGATGAGGCCTTTGCTGTGGTAGGAAATGGTTTCTCTGAGGATTTTGTTTGCCAGAGGAGAAAACTGGGCTGGAATTTGCAAGAAGAAAAGTTTGAGGGGAATGGCAAAGAATTATTATGTTAGTTTTCCAGAAGGAACTTCCAGTTGTGCCGGCGCACAGCGACGTGTCCCGGAGCGACACAAATGGGGGGATACCCAAAAGTGATATTGGGTGAAGGGTCCCTTTCCTGGGAAAAGTTTGGCAACTCGCAGACTCCGTTGCCAGCCTCTGTCTGCAGCTAAACTAATTACTGCAGACAAATTGGCATGGACGTTCGCCTCACTGAGCTCTCGGCTGCACAAAGGGCTCGCTTCCCCTTGCCTTCCCTCCTCGCCTTCCCTCCCCACTTTCCCTCATTTTCCCTCTCTTTCCCCCTTCCCCGACAGGATTTTACGAGAGAGGAAAATTACTCGGATGCTGAGTGTACTGTAAGTAATAAGGGCTTTGAAAATAGGCTCCTAATTAAAAATGATACCACTGCTCGTTTGTTTTTAAGCACATATTAAACTTTTTCTCCCTTTCCTGCTGCATTCAAATGTTGGGGTTTCTGGCTTGGGTCTTTTTTTGTGAAAACTGGCTTTCCGTGCCGTGATTCTGGTTTGATTTGATTCCCCCCTTCTGCCCCCCCCCGGGGTCTGCTTCGAATTAACGAAAGCCAAATCCAAGAAGCTGGAAAGGGATATTATAGAATTTTCCATGTCCTTATTATTTTTTTTATTAGCGGGACCAGGCAGCTCGGCAGAGCAGGGAGGGAAAGCGGGGTTTGTGATGGGGGGGCTGCGTGAGGCGCTGCTGGGGGGGCAGCAGCTCCCACCTGCAGCTCAAGGGGCGGGGGGCACGCGGCCCAAGCGTTCGGCACAGGGCACGGAGCCGCAGCAGGAGATGATGGGATGTTCGGTCTGAAGGTGGGGTTTGCAGGGCCACCCCCCTGCAGCACCCCAGGGCGGTGGCAGGGCACCCCCAGCTTGCGTGGCACCTGCCCTGGGGTGTCCTGGCAGATGGGGCACACGGAGCAGGCACCGAGGGATGCTGGTGGCACTCGGGGTGTGGGTGCTGCTGCCCGTGACGGTGCCCCACGGCCAGGCATTGCCCGGGGCAGGTGCCCGGTGGGCGGTGGGCTCTGTGAGACCCCGTGGGGTCACTGCCAGGCCCAGGCACACTCTGCCTCCTGGGAAGCAGCTGTTTCACGGTCCTGGCCCAGCCTGGGCTCACAAACCCCGAATCACTGCAGGGCAAGGAGCTGGGGGCATTAACCAGCTGCGCGGGGACCAAACCTCGCTTCCCCCACCCAGGGGGGAGGCGATTGGCTGTGTGAGGATTCGCTCCTGCCCGCTGCACACTCGGGGAGCTCGGAGCAGGGCCGCCAGAGTTAACAGCAGCCACGCCAGCTTGGCCGCCGGCACATGCTCTGCCCGCCTGAGCCCCGCCAGCCCCCGGCGGCAACAACAGCGCCCATTGTGTGCGGGCGCCCTCGCAGCACCCAGCTGCCCGGGCGCAGCCGGGGCCACAAGCGGACTTTGTATCCCCGCTCTGGGCTGCTGGGTGCTGCTTTTTTTTTTTTTTTTTTTTTTTTTTAAATAGGAAGCAAGGAAAACAGGGCGTTCGGCTCCCGGCGTTTCGCCCAACCGCTCTGCAGCGAGCCGGGAGGAAAATATTTTTTTAAAGACAATTGCTTGGCTCTTTTTGCCTTTTATTTTGCTTTTTTTTCCCTTTATTTTTCCTTTCTTTGGCTTTCATTTTTCTTTTTGTCTTTCATTTTTCTTTTTGTCTTTCATTTTGCTTTTTGTCTTTCATTTTGCTTTTTGTCTTTCATTTTCCTTTTCTTGCCTTTGGTTTTCTTTGGTTTTTTTTTACTTTCCCTCTCTTTTTTTTTCACCTTTCACCCGTTTTATTCCCCTCTTTATATATATATATTTTTTTTTCTTTATTTACTGCTTTTTTCTGGTTTCTTGGGTCTCTCCCTATGGTGGCCCCGGGTGCATCGCCTGCGAGGGGCTGTGTTTACCCAAGTGGCACCATGTTTGTCACCGGGGCTGGCTTGCTCCAGTGTCTAAATATGTGGTGGAGGCACGTGACAGCAGGAGCAAACATCCTCTGCTGGCTGCCAGCATCAGGGCTGTTCCTTCTCCTGCAGGATTGGGGCTGAAGCCTCCCAGCTGCTGCACCCAAACGCTGCCTTGGGCTCAGCCCGACCCTTCAGCTGTTTTGGGGTGAAGAAGGGGATGTGTGGTCCCCACCCCAAGGCAGGATCTGTCCTGCTGTCCCATTCCTGTGGAGGTGCAGGAGAAGCACCACGTCCTTCTGTGTTCCAAGTGGGGAAACTGAGGCACAGCTCCTTGCAGGGGCAAATCCACGGGGGGTGATTTTCCTGCTGGATCCTAAATCTTTTAAAATCAACATTTTGGGTTCTTTTGGGGTGAAGGCTGCTGCCGTGGCAGAAATAAGAGGGTTTTGCAGGCTGCTCGTGGTTTTTTGGAACTCTGTGCAAGGAGATCCCTTGGGGTGGGAGGGTGCCCAGTCCAGGTGTGCAGGAGGGCGCCTGGAGCCCGGAGCCAGCTCCCAGTGCCCGTGCTGGCACTCCCCACCTGCCCGGCCGCGCTGGCTGCGCTCCCGGAGCGGGAGGAGGGGGAAGGCAGGCCAGGAAGCCGAGCCAAATCTCAGCCCAGTGATAATGTTGAACATTGATTTCTGTATTCCCCTTCCTCCGGCCTGGCAGCACTGGGGGTGTGTGGAGCCAACAGCTCCTGCAGCCGTCGTGGGGCATCCTGCATCCGTGTGTGCCCTGCATCCCAGCCAGCCCTGGGGCCCAGAGCTGCCAGGGGGAGCTTCAAGGCAGAAAGAGCCTCCAAATAAAGGGTATTTTGGAGCAATGGAGGCACCATTTCTGAATCCAGGGGTTTTTGGCTGTGAGCAGGCCCTCCTGGGTGCTCTGCTGTGTCCAGCATGTGCCAAACTGAGTCCTGAATCCCAGCCCTGACACCCCCATGCAGCACCTGTGTCTGACACTGAGATGGGAGCAGGGCTGTGGGGAGTGCAGTGCAATCCCTGGGCTCCAAAGTGTCTCAGAAATGTGGGTTTCAAATCCCTGGGGACGACCCTGCAGCCCCAGCCCTCTGCATAGAGCATGGGTCTCTGCAGCCTGGTGCACCCCAAGGTGCTGGTGCAGGTGTCACCTGCTCCTGCCCCATCCTTCCACCAGCCATGGAGGGGCCGTGGCAGCACTGGCACCCCACAGCAGCCCTGCAGCACCGTAAACCCAGCTCCAGCCCTGCAACTGGGAAGTCTGTCTCGAAACCAGTCCGACTAGAATAACTGGGAAGGCAACTGTGGTTTCTTTTCAGGAAAAAAGAGATCTCAAAAAAGAACTGAAACTGTTTTCATTTGGACAAAAATATTCCTAGACATTTTTCCACGTTTTGCCAGCAAGAAAGAGCATTTGCTTTTCATTTTTCAATGGAAACCCAGAGAAATGTAATTGAAAATGACGTTTTCCCTGAGAAAGAAGAAAAAGGCAATTACTGTTAAAAATCCATTTTGGTGAAAACAAAGCAACTTGGTGAAAGAAAACCCTCCCCAAACCAGGCCTGGCCTGTGCTGACACAGTTCCCCCTGAGCTCTCATCCTGCTGCTCTGATGGCTGCTGGTCATTCTGATTCTCCTGTGTTGGGAATGGCTGGAGCTGGGATGGCCAGGAACTGGGAATGGCAGGGAGCTGGGAATGGCAGGGAGCTGGGAATGGCCAGGAACTGGGATGGCCAGGAACTGGGAATGGCCAGGAACTGGGATGGCCAGGAGCTGGGAATGGCCAGGAACTGGGATGGCCAGGAGCTGGGAATGGCCAGGAGCTGGGATGGCCAGAGCTGGGATGACCAGGAACTGGGAATGGCTGGAGCTGGGATGGCCAGGAGTTGTTATGGCCAGGAGCTGGGAATGGCAGGGAGCTGGGGATGGCAGGGAGCTGGGATGGCCAGGAACTAGATTATCAGGAACTGGGAATGGCCAGGGGCTGGGATGACCAGGAGCTGGGATGGCTGGAAGCTGGGAATGGCCAGGAGCTGGGAATGGCAGGGAGCTGGGATGGCCAGGAGCTGGGATAGCTGGAAGCTGGGAATGGCCAGGAGCTGGGAATGACTGGAGCTGGGATGGCCAGGAGCTGGGATTATCAGGAACTGGGAATGACCAGGAACTGGGAATGACCAGGAGCTGGGATGGCCAGGGGCTGGGATGGCCAGGGGCTGGGATGGCTGGAGCTGGGATTATCAGGGGCTGGGAATGGCCAGGAGCTGGGATGGCCAGGAGCTGGGATGGCCAGAGCTGGGATTATCAGGAACTGGGAATGACCAGGAACTGGGAATGACCAGGAGCTGGGATGGCCAGGGGCTGGGATGGCTGGAGCTGGGATTATCAGGAACTGGGAATGGCCAGGAGCTGGGATGGCCAGGAACTCAGATTATCAGGAACTGGGAATGGCCAGGAGCTGGGGATGGCCAGAGCTGGGATTATCAGGAGCTGGGAATGGCCAGGAGCTGGGATTATCAGGACCTGGGATGGCCAGGAGCTGGGAATGACTGGAGCTGGGATTATCAGGAGCTGGGATGGCCAGGGGCTGGCACTGGCCTGACAGCAGGAGGGGACACAGCAGGACACCCTCACCACGTCCCACCACGTCCCCGCAGCCCGTCTGCATTTTGGAGCGGGGTGTGAAGCAAACATGAGACGACCTCAAACACTCAGTCCCATGGTGCTTTTTGGAATAGTGATAATTAAATTCAGACTTTTTTCCTTTCAAAATGCCCTGGAAAAATCCAATCACTTTGCAAATCAAAATAAGCATTTCCAATTAATCCTCTAACTTGAACCACATGGCTTTCAGGGAACGCGGTTGCACTCTGCTGAGACGCTATTTTTAAACCGGTGACGGCTCCAGCGATGTTCCGAGCGTGCTGCAGGCAGGCACGGCACGGCCCCGGCCCCGGGGGCTGCCCGAGGAAGCTCGGGGCCACTTTGTTCCCCTCCCTGTCCCCCAGGTGCAAGGGCAGGTGACAACTCTCACTGAGCACTCGGTGGCTGCAGGGACACAGCTTGAGGCTTCCCGAGTTCAGCTTTCCTCCTCTGAGAGAGGTGGCCACTGCTGCAGAGACACAGCCACAACCTCCTGCCCCCTCCAGCCAAGGGGTCCCAGCAGCAGCACTCCCAAATTCCTCCCCTGGGGGCTGAGGCCGCACAAACTCATCACAGGCTGGCTGGGCACCAGGGCTGTGCCAGGGACGAGGGTGGCTGGGGGGTGTGAGGACAGCACCCACGCCACAGATGGAGCATGAGGACATTAAAGTGTCCCCCCAAACTCTCTCCTGGATTCCTGCAGAGACTGCCAGCAGGGAAAAGCCCAGCTTGCAAGGCCACTATGCCTGGCACCCCTCCCAGTTGTGCCAGTGGGAGAAACTGGTGGCATATTGGGTCCCCTCTGACACCTCTTGTGTCCCTGGGGACAGGAGCCCTGAGCCCACGGTGGGCACAGACACACAGGTGAGGGATGGGCCAGCTCCTGCCTCCCGGTCCCTGTCCCTGCCCCACTCCAGTGCCATTCCTAGGGTGCCAAGGTAGTGCTGAGCAGTGCCAGCTGCCACCCGCCGGGCCTAGGGGGTTATTTTTAGCCCTGGCTGGGGATTTGGGTGCTAAGCAGCCGGCACCTCACAAGCTGATTTGAGCACTAAGCTGAAAAGCTGGGGACGTGGCCAAGGCAGGCACGGATCCGGCCCCGGCCCCCACCTGCCCCGGGCAAAGGGAACGGAGCCCTTGGGGAGGGGGTGATGGGCTGGTACCCCCACCCTGCTGCCTCTGCCTGTCACCCTCCGATGCCCAGGGGTGCTGGGGCAGTGACGTGGGGGGAATGGGGCTCTTGGGTGCCCTGCAGGCCGCGGGGAAACGCCGCCGTGGGCTGGGCGAGGTGGGAGCAGGCCCCAGCCAAAGTCAACTCAGGCACCGACATTCCCAGGCTCCACGTGCTGACGGACGCCCCAGTGCCTGGGGCCCGGGCAAACGGGCTGCTCTCCACCCCCCAATCCTCCTCTTCCTCACACGTGTGCTCCTGCACGTGTTTTTCCTCTGGGACTGTTTTGGGAGCAGCCAGGAACCTGCAGCATCCCCTTTCCTCAGGGGCTGAGGCTGGGTTTGGCACTGCTTTGGGCTCGGAGCCAGCACCTGGATCTGGGGCCATGGAGATGCTTGGGGCCCAGTTCATCCCACTGTGGGGATACTGTGAAGCATCCACATCATTTGTGCAGGGAAGAGTTAGGGTGCTGAGCTGCTCTGGGAGCTGTGGCAAAGGAGGGATGGCAGGGCGAGGCACTGAGTGCCCTTGGTCTCAGCCCTGACTTCTCACTGTGTCCTTGTCACCTTCATCACCTGCTGCCCATTCCTTGTCCCCACCTGGGGTCCCCAGCAGCCAGGCTGCCGCTTGGGAAGGAGCCATTCCCCTGGTGCCACCCAGCACGGTGACACGCCGCGGGCGGCCCATCCCGGGCGGTGAATGGCAGGAGGATTCTCCTCGGCCCGTGCCCCTGTCGCCCCTCACCAGCTCCAGGGTGGTGCCCACGGCTCGCCGGGCCCGCAGCCTCCCCGCCGTGCCAGCTGGCTGCCAGCCGGGCCTGGCACCGGGGCCTGCCCGCTCCTGCCCGCGCACGCCGGCGGCAGAGCCGGGCCCGGCCTCAGCCCGTGCCAAGGAGCGGCCTGACCCCCGGCACCGAGCCCGGCCCGCGGGGCACGCTCTGCCCCCGCAGCCAGGACGGGCCCGGGGCCTGCAGCCGCGCCTGGGACGGGCAGGGGGCTCCTGCCAGCCCCGCTCCCCTGTGCGAGCGCTCGGCAGACGGGCGCGGAGGCGGCTCTCGGCACTGTGCCTGTGCCAAGCAGGCGGCTCCGAAACGCTGCTGGTGCCAGCGGGGCACGGCTGCACCCCTGGGGGAGCTGGTGGGGGCTGAGAGCGGCCACCAGCCCCAGCCCTGGGGCAGCAGGGCCCTTCCCTGGCTCTGCCAGGCAGGGTTAGGGCTGTTCTGCAGGAGGAAGGATGCGGCCGTGTGGGCTTCCCAAGCTGCTCGCCGTTCATTTCGGAGCTTATTAAGAGCTGGGCTTTGTCAATAAGGCACCATATAAAGCACATTGTTGTCTCTTAGCAACCTTAACTAGTTTAAGAAGAATTTCGTTTAGTTGTTGTTTTTTTTTTTTGGAATATAGAAGAAATGCACCAGGAAACGGCTGCGCCAGCCGGGTTCATCCGGGAGCACCCGCTCTTCCCGCACGAGTCAGCGGCGCAGCACAATGGCTTGGCCCCAGCTCCAGCTCCAGTCCCAGCTCCCGGCGAGCAGGGCCTGCTCCCAGTTACAAAATGGGAGTGCAGGGAGCGCTGGGAGGCTGCTGGGGGAAGGACGCAGATCCGGGCATGGCGAGGCTGGCGATGGGGACATCACCAGGCTCTGCCAGAGCCCATCTGGGCGCCCTGCAGAGCGACCCTGCACCCGGTGTGAGGACAGGAGGCAGCCTCGGCCATGCCCCATTATTGCCCGTGCCCCCAGCCCTGGCCCTGCACAGGAGCTGGTGGGGTGCCAAGGGCACCAGGAGAGTGGTGGCAGAACCACAGGTCCTCCACTCCTGCCTGAGTGGGACCAGAATGGATGGAGACAGGGCTCTCACCACATCCCTGCCTGGCTTGGACTGGGATAACTGGGCCCCAGCCTCTCACTCTGCATGGTGCTGGAGCTGGTTAATGGCAAACGGCGCCTGGGAGCATTAACCCAAGCGGGGGGGCAGGAAGGGGGGTACAAGCAGGCACTGAGGGTGAATCTGCAACCGCAGGAAGTCAGTTATTAATTCGAGGGAGACGTTTTGCCCCTTGATTTACTGTCATCGTGCCTTTATGTAACGGCAGGGCAAGGGTGGGTGATGCTGTGGGGAGGGGAGGGGGGGTGCAGTGCAGCATCCCCCCAGTGCTCCCTTCTGCTGCTTCCTGAGCTCCCCCATGTGAAAGGAGAAGGGGATCAGGGTGGGAGCCCACTGGCTCAGTGTGCCACCGGGTGCCAGGGGAACACGGGGGACCCCGAGAGAATCCCGTGCCTTCCCCACGGGACTTCCTCCTCCCCGCCCCACCAGCTCTCAGCCTGGGCCCCGGCAGCCTGTTGACACGGCTGGGGCCTCGTGTCCTCGTGTCACCTCCTGGGTCGGGGGACAGGAGCCGGCAGAGCAGCTGCCGCCCGCGCGGTGCTGGTGTGCAAACACGGGGGCGTTCGTGCACGGATGCACTCGCACATGTGGACGGGGGTGCACGTGCGACCACGTGGGCACGTGCACATGCCTGTGCGTGTGCAGGTGTGTGTGCACGCCCAGGTGTGCTGGGATGCGTGTGCACACGCGTGCACCGCCGTCCTCTCAGCACACACACACACACCGAGGAGCACCGTGCACACACAGCAGGGACAGGGGGCACGGGGGCTGTGGGACCCTGTGGCAGCGCTGAGAGCCAGGGGACACTCCAACCCCGTGGCAGCTCTGTGCTGGGGGGACACGTGGGGCTCCAGGGGACACAGCAGCCCTCGGTGCCGGCTGGCGGGTGGCCCGGGCGGGACAGGGCTGGGGGATGCAACACTCCCCTGCCTTCAATTGGCTGAGCGATAAATAAATAAAAGGGAATTAAATAAATAGAGGCGAGTCGGTTTATATAATCGCTGGTACAGTTTGTCCTGAACCTCTGCACGGATTAGAGAGCTGGCACCAGCCGTGGGTCATTAGCAGCTGGGCTGAGCCCCCCCAGCACGACTGGCCTGGCCCCAGCCCCTGCCAGCGGCCCCCAGCCTTGCCCCCTATTTACCTACCCGGGTACTTTTTAACGAGAAACCTTGGGAAGGGCTGTGCATGTGTGTGCACGGGTGTGTGAGCGCTTGCAGGGACGTGTGTGCATGTATGAGCTCTGCAAACGTGCACAGGAGGGCACACGGCTGTGTGCGGGCACCCACCTGTGCCCAGGTGTGCCAGAGCAGGTTGGTGTGTGTGCAAGGAGCTGTGTCTGTGTGTATGTGTGTGTGTGTGCATGCCTGTGCTCACTGTGTGTGCATGTACATGTATTTTCATGTTTGTGTGCATGTGCAGATGTGTGCGTGAGCACCTCACACCTCTGTGTACAAGCACCTGTGCTTTTTCCCCCTCTGCTCAGGAGCACCTTTTTCCCACAGCTCCAGTTTCTCCCTGGGTGCTGGGGTGTTCCTGCAAAACCATTTGGTTTCCTCGCTGCCTTTTGGAGCAGCACCTGGGAGGTGCGTTGTGTGGGGTGTGCAGGGAGCCCCCCAAAAAGTGTGGCAGCCCGGGCAGGAGGCGTCAGTGTGGCACCGACACACTGGGTGCCAGCTGGCCAGGGCGCCCATGTCCCCGGCCCCGCGCCCACCATCGCCTGCAAACCTCGGCTCCTCTCCTCAACTGCCCCAAGTTCCTTCGGGTGGGCAGAGCGTCAGAGGCGGGGATGGCCGGCGGGACCCCCGATGTCCCCGAGCTCATCCCCGGCTATCGCCGCAGCGCCCCGTTCCCGTGCCCGTTCCCGTGCCCGTTCCCGTGCCCGTGCCCGTTCCCGTGCCGGTGCCCATGCCCGTTCCCATGCCCGTTCCCATGCCCGTTCCCGTGCCTGTGCTCGTGGCGGTGCCAGTGCCCGTTCCCCTCCCTGCTCATTCCTGTGCCGGTGCCGGTGCCGGCGCCGGTGCCCATGCCCGTTCCCATTCCCGTGCCGGTGCCACTGCCCGTTCCCATGCCCGTTCCCGTGCTCGTGTCGGTGCCGGTGTCCGTTCCCCTCCCTGCTCGTTCCTGTGCCGGTGCCGATGCCCGTTCCCGTTCCTGTGCCGGTGCCCTTTCCCGTGCCGGTGCCCATTCCCGTTCCCGTTCCCCTTCCCATGTCCGTTCCCGTGCCGATGCCCATGCCCATTCCTGTTCCCGTGCCGGTGCCCGTTCCCATTCCCGTGCCAGTGCCGGTGCCCAGGCTCGTTCCCGTTCCCATGCCGGTTCCCGTTCCCGTTCCCATGCCGGTTCCCGTGCCGGTGCCCGTTCCCGTTCCCGTTCCCGTGCCGGTGCCCATGCCCGTTCCCGTTCCCGTTGCCGTTCCCGTTCCTGTTCCCATGCTCGTTCCCGTGCCCGTTCCCGTGCCGGTGCCCATGCTCGTTCCCGTTCCCATGCCGGTTCCCGTTCCCGTGCCGGTGCCCGTTCCCGTTCCCGTGCCGGTGCCCATGCTGGTTCCCGTTCCCATGCCCGTTCCCATGCCGGTTCCCGTTCCCGTGCCGGTGCCGGTGCCCACGCTCGTTCCCGTTCCCGTGCCGGTGCCGGTGCCCGCTGCAGTGCGCGCTCTTCTGCTGCCATCTAGTGCCCGGGAACGGGCGAGTCCCCGCAGGGCGCCCATCGCCCGCGGCCTTCCCTGCCCGGGCAGTGCCTCGGCCGGCCTGCCCCGGAGCAGCCACCGGGGGCACCTTGGTGCTCTCTGAGGGGGTGTCGGTGGGCTGGGCTTTTAGACCCTGAGGTGGTGGTGGGCCCTTGGCTCTGGGGGCACGGGGAGCAGCGTTTCCCCTGGAAACTGGGAGGAACCCAGCAGATCCGTGGTGCCCAGGAAGAGGTCGGTGGCACGGGTTGCCGCGATGGCACTTGGATGTCCCAGCAACCCTTCCCCGCAGCCACCCCCGTCTCAGCGGGCACAGGCTGCGGCGGAGGGGGGCAGGACGCTGTTTTTACCCACCAGTGACTGTCCTGGTGCGCTTTGTCCCTGGAAGGGACAGTGCCATGCACCGAGCCCGGGCAGCACCAGCCACCTCGCTGCCGCTGCGGCCGTGAATGCCCGACCGTGAGCCCGGCGGAGCCGTTCTCTGCAGGACGCTGGAGCAGCTTTGCCGCCTCTCCCCCGAGCTCCCGGAGACGGACGCACAGCCTCACCCTGCGCTCGCTCCCTGCTGACTCAGGGACTCCTGCGCCAGCACTGACGGATCAACCTCTGCATCGCGGCCGAGGCTCAGCAGTGAATCGGCTGCGCCGGAGCCAGCGAGCGCACGGAACAGCCGTGTGCGGTGCTGGCCCTGCCCAGCAGGAGGGGGTGATCGATGGGGTGTCAGCAGAGATTCAGGCTCCTTGGGCTTTGCTCAGGGACGTCTCGGCTGGAGATGCCGCAGAGATATTTTTAGCCATGTAATTCATAGCTACCTCAACCTGATTAATTTTTTTCTCCCCTGGCCAATCCATCACACATTCTTCCCCAGTGGATGGATGTGTGCTGGGAGCTGGGTGTGCTGGGAGGGGCTGAGGCAAAACGTGGACACTGGGTGCATTTCAGAAAGCTTCATTTGACTGTGTTTTCTATGGAGTAAAACAAAACACCTGTATGAGGGACTCCAAATGCTGAGAAAACCCCTGTCTCAGGTGCCCCCCATCAGGCCAGGGTGAATGCAGCAGTGAGCACCTGTGAGGCAAAAATGGTTCTGGGATTGTGGCTGACCTGTACCAGCAGTCCTGGACCAGCTGAGCCTTTTCCAGCCACAGATGCCAAAATGGGAGCCAGGGAGAGGCTGCAGCATCCCACATCTGTTGTCTCTGGTGAAAGCACTCAGGCCTGATTCAGCAAAACAGTGTTTTCCCAATTGCTGCTGCACCCAGGATGAGGACACACAGTCCTGCAGGCTGCTGGCATCTCCCAGGGGTGCGGGCACAGAAGATGGATCGGGCTTGTCCCCTCGCTGGGAAATGTGAGCTTAGGGAGCTCAAAGGACAGGTCTGATTTGGGCTCTAAGCTGCTGCTTGTGCTTGCACCCGCACCCCTTCTGGACCCTCACAGACCCTGGGAGTGCCACCAGCTGCAATGGGGTGACCCTGGCACCCCACAAAGCCCTGGGCTCCTGCCAGCCCCTCTTCCGGCCGGCTGCGCGTCACCCGCCGCCCCCGTGTCCCGGCGCGACCCCCGGCTGCTGCCCGGCTGCGGGGGCTGCCTCAAAGGGACGATTTTCTCGCTCTGAAGCCCCGGCTCTGTTCGGCGCCGGGCGGGGCAGCGTGGGTGCTCCCGAGGGAGGGGCACTGCCAGTGCCCCCCGCCTCCCGCCCTTTGATTCTGGCCCAGCCTCTTGCCCTGGAAACTGCAGCTGCCCACGGCAGGGTCGTGCAGGGCAGGATCTGATCTCCTCTCCCTGCGCTCTGTGCCTGAGGCACAGCAGAGCTGGCATGATGCCAGGCACCATCTCTGCATGAGGAGGGGGACACCCCAGTGTCCCCAGGGTTTGGCTCTGACTGGGTTTTTGGGGTTCCCTTGCAAGCTTCAGCGGTAGCAGTGCTTCCTAGCAGGAATGCCCTCAGCCTGCCTGCTTCCCAGTTATGTCCTGGGAGAGCTCTGGGGTCCCTTGCAAAGGGTGATGGGTTCTTGGTAGCTTGGTAACTTCCTCCCCTGGCTCAATATTTTGCTGTGAAGCTGCAGAGAGGTTCCTCTGCTTCCCAAAAGCAGTTTGGGGTTCTGTCCAAAGCAGTCTTAAATCCAGTCTAAGGCAATTCACAGCCCCTGCCTTGGGCCAGCACAGGTGCTGAGGGGTGGACAGACAGACATCCAAGCCCCTTTGCTGGTGCCATCTCAGGGGCAGGAGCTGATGGGGTGGCAGAGGTGGGTTGGGGCTCACACCAGCAGAGACCTTCACTGCCAAGCAGGGATATGCTGTTTCTTGCCAGCAGCAAAGATTTCCCCAAAAAACATGTGACTAAAGCACCCGGAGTGAGCTGGGGCAAGGACAGTCAGGTTGGGGCCCAGGGCAAGGCTGGGACCAGTGGGAAACAATAGAAATCCAAACCCCTGAAACAGCAGCACAACCACAGAGTGGGCTCCACCCTGACCCTCCCTCTCTGCCTTGGTCCCAGCCAGGGCCGTGGCACAACCTTCCTGTCCTTGGCCCCGAGTCCCTCTTTTGTCCACGATCAGCTTCCCCCCTCCAAAATCAACCAACCAGGAGCTGTCCCTGCACCCTGGCCCGGCCGCCCTCACTCACCATCCACCAGGTCTTGGCCCTCACGTCGTAGCAGAGCTGCCACCTCACCGAGCCCCCGGCTGCCATCCCCGGCTACTCCGGGCGGGGGCTGGCACCGTGCCCTGCTCCCCGTGCCATCACCGAGCCTTCCTGCCCCCAAAAGCGCCCAGGGCAGCTGCCAGCCCTGCGGAGAAGCAGCCGGACGGGGGCAGGGAGCAGTCCCGGTGCCGGAGCCGCTGGGCTGCCCCCGGGGAGGCGGGTCGGCCGCTCTGGGTGGGCTGGTGGGTGGTCACTGCCGGCTGGGGCTGTGCCAGCGCTGGGCGTGCGGAGGGACAGCACCCACGGCGGCGGGACGGAGACGGACTCTGCAAGGGGGTGCGCTGGGTCGTGGAGGGTTCGGGAGCTGCTTTGGCTTTGTCTGCCCGGGGAAGGCACCTGCATCCCGCCAGCCTCTGCTGCAGGGACCCGAGATGTGCCTGGCGGGGTGATGGGCTCCAGTGTCACCTGTTCCAGAGCTGCCCCGTGTGTTATAAACCCATCACACGTGGCTGGCTCTTTGCAAGTATTGGGATAAATGCTATATGTATAATGTTAAAATAGCGTTTCTGTATGGAAACAGTCTTTGTTAATAGTAAAAGTTAGACACAAGTTTATTTTAGAGATAGTGTACTTAAACCGACTGTCTAGTCAAGGTAACAGCCCGTGAACATGTGATGGGGACCCCGCAGCTGACACAACAATTATCGACACTCAACCGGCTGCAAAAGGCCAGGACCACCACCCAAATTAAGAAGGATAAGAAGAGGAATAAAACCACAAGCCAAAAAACACGCATGCTCTGAAAAGGCGGACCAAGGAGTGGCCGTGCTGAACAGTTCCCAAAAACTGTTGGCTATGCATGAAGGTCTATGAATATGTAACAACGGGATGGATTGTAAAACGTATTTAAGGGGGTGTTCCCGAAGCAGAGGTGTGCTCTGGGCAGCACGCCAAGCACCCCGCCGTTTAACCCTTTGCTTTATGTATGTCTCCTATTGTCTTTTTTAATTTAATCTTTTAATTCTCGCAAAACAGTGAACCGTGTTTTTCACACTGTTTCCCAGCCCACATGTGCTCAGACTGGGGCATCCTCCTTCTCCTTCTCCTTCTCCTTCTCCTTCTCCTTCTCCTTCTCCTTCTCCTTCTCCTTCTCCTTCTCCTTCTCCTTCTCCTTCTCCTTCTCCTTCTCCTTCTCCTTCTCCTTCTCCTTCTCCTTCTCCTTCTCCTTCCTTTCCCTTCTCTTTTTCTCCCCTCCAGCTCTGTGGAAACTCAGGGATAAAAATGGAGTGTGGGGGTCTCATGTGAGGATCTGGGGGGGCTGGACACCAGCAGGGCTGTGGGGGCAGATCTCTGCTCCCAGTAAAAGGGGCAATCAGATCCTTCCCAGTGCTGCCTACTGGGATAAACTGGTCCCTGCTGGGTGCCCTGCCTTCTCTCTAAGCCCCCTGTTACCCTCTGCCCCTGGCTCCCTGCCTGCTGCTTGCAGACTTTCCATCCCCAGGGTTTTGCTGCAGGCATTTGAGAAGGTTTTTGAGGAGGTTTGAGGTTGATTTTTTTTTGCTTTTAAGGCCCAGGAGTCACGGGAGAAACTGAGTTTATGCTGAGCTGGAGGTTTGATGACATTTGGGGATATTCAGACAAGATTCCATCCTGCTGCCTGGGGCCCATGGGGCTTGGGCAACACCACAGAGACGGTGCCAAAGGATTTTGTGAGGGTGAGATGGCTGTATGGGAAGGGAAGCAGCACGAGGGGCAGGTTGCAGGAATTCAGCTCCTGGAAATAATTTATTTCAAGGCATGGAGATTACTCCCTGATTTACTTGTTTTTTTTCCTAAATACCATTTTTTAAATTCTTATTTTTGATCAAAAGCCAGGCCTTTTCTTGGGAAAAGAATTCTGGAGCTTTTCATGTACACTTTCCTTCCCAATGAGACTTTTTTCATTCAAACAAGGGTTTGGGGTGGAAAATAAACCCAAAGTTGAGCCACAGTTGCAGCTCAAAGCTGACTGCAAGGCAGGAGGGTGGCACTGGACCACAGTGGGTGCTGGGGGATGGGGGTGTCAGACTGACTGAGCTGAATGAGGAAAATATTCCTGTTCAGAATTTTCCAGAATTGCTGTTTGGCTTGGAAAAGGTGGCTTTAAAGAGGTGCATGATAATGTGAGTGTGCATGCATGCCCTGGTGTGTGTGCACGAGCAGGCAAGGGTGTGTGTGACCTGGGGGTGTGTGAGTGACATCAGTGTGTCTGTGCCACACGTGTGCCTGCACACACAGCTGATGTGCTGATGATGAGTGCAGCAGACAAATCCTGCTGGAGCCAGCTCTGCTGCCCCAGGGCTGTGGCGCTGGCAGAAGCAGGGAGGAGATGCCATGAGACAGCACCCAAAAATACATTGAGAGACCTTAGTGGGGCTGGGAAGAGCCTGTGGCACCTCCCTGGCTGTATCTGGGGGAGTCTGGGGAGACCCCAAACCTCCTGCCAGGATGGTGGTTGTGAGGGTGGGGGCTGTGGAAATGGCGTGTGCCTGGGCTGGGGGTGCCACACAGTCCTGGTGCCTCACCAGGGGCATCACTCTGACTTCCCAGAGTCAGGCAGTGCTTTGACAGGCAATGGGGGGCACAAGGGGGTGAGAGCCCCCCAGAGCGAGGGGTGGGAGGGAGGTAAGCTCAGTGCTGACACCCGCCCTGGCATGTGTCCCCTCTGCCCCTCCTGGGGCTGTTGGGAAGCAGAGAGCCGGCAGAGTGGATGTGGTGGGGAAGGGGCTGGGGCTGAGCCAGCTGCTGCAGCCTAAGGACCCGGGGGCCCTGCCCAGGGTGATCCTGCCTCCTCTGGCTTGTCACTGGTGCAAAGCCCAGCTCTCTGCGCCTCAGTTTCCCTGGCAGGAAGGGCTCTGCCCATTGCTGCCCACCATACCTGTTCCTGGGGCATCCCAGCACCCAGCAGAATCCCCCAGGGCCCTGTCCCTGCAGAAGGGAGGGATGGCAGTGGGGCTGTCCCCTGCAGAAGGGAGGGGATGGCAGTGGGGCTGTCCCCGGAGAAGGGAGGGGATGGCAGTGGGACTGTCCCCGCAGAAGGGAGGGGATGGCAGTGGGGACTGTCCCTGGAGAAGGGAGGGGATGGCAGTGGGGCTGTCCCTGCAGAAGGGAGGGGATGGCAGTGGGACTGTCCCCGCAGAAGGGAGGGGATGGCAGTGGGGCTGTCCCCGCTGAGAAGGGAGGGGATGGCAGTGGGGCCAAAAGCTGGAGAAGGGAGGGGATGGCAGTGGGGCTGTCCCCGCAGAAGGGAGGGGGATGGCAGTGGGGCTGTCCCTGGAGGAAGGAGGGACATGGCAGTGGCTGTTCGCAGCTCCATGGGCTGCTGCCCAAGCTGGGTCACCCTGCCTGGGCTGTCACCTCACAGGGCTCTGCGGGCACGTGTGTGGGGACAGGGGGTGTGCAGGTGTGTGAGGCCACACACGGGTGTCCAGACTGCCACCAGTGGCTCCAGCACTGTCAAGGGGCTGACACACCCCAGGCCTGGGACTCCTTGGGAGGGTCAGGCCCTGCTGCTCTTTTGGGACCACTCACTAGTGATGAGGGACCAGTGTCCCCTTGTGTGCACATCTCCCCTTGCTGTTCCGTGCCTCAGTTTCCCTCGGCATCTTTTCTCCCCCCGGTGCTCCTGATGCCGGTTTCTGCTGGTCCCTGCAAGATGCAGTGATCCCATGGGAGTAACGTGGTGACACCCTTTGCTTGTGCCACAGAGCCACCAGGCTGAGCAGGATGGGGGCGTGAGCCCATCCCCGGCTCCACGGCAAGAGGAGGCAGATGGGGACAGGAGGAAAGCCTGTCTGAGCTCGTGTTCCCAGTGGGGGAGGGGGAGGTCTCTGCTTTGCTCGCACGTGGGACCCCTTCCACGAGGGTCAGTGCCTGCAGCTGGGTGCTGGGATCCACGGCAGCCCCTGGGCTGGGATCACGGCCCAGATCTGAGCATTTCTTTGGGGTGTCACGTCTGGTGGCTGAGAGGAGAAAGCAGTGGGGGGTGACAAGGACGGGTGTGGGCGCACCCGCTCAGACCCATCTCCGAACATGCACAGCGCAGCCCGGGGGGCCACGCCGGGTGAGGCAAATTCTGCACCCCAAAAGCAGCCCCCCTTTAAGGCTGTGCAGGCAGGACGCAGCTCCCCCGTCCCGGGGAAAGGAGGGCACGCAGCCCCCCAAGGCTGTAGGGGCCAGACAGACACCGGCCCCGCACGGCACGGCCCGTGCTCGGGCAGGGCCCTGCGCCCCTTCCGCCGGGCGGTGCGGGTGTGCCGGACCCCGCTCAGCCCCCAGCCCCGCGGGACCCGGCACAGCACCGGCACAGCACCGGTACCGGCACCGGCACAGGCACAGGCAAAGGAACAGGCAGCACCGGCACAGGCACAGCACCGGCACAGGCACAGGCACAGCACCGGCCCAGCACCGGTACCCGGCACAGGCACAGGCACAGGCACGGCACCGGCACAGCACCGGTACCGGCACAGGCACAGGCACAGGCACAGCACCGGTACCGGCACAGCACAGAGCACAGCACAGCACCGGCACAGCACCGGTACCGGCACAGCACAGCACAGCACCAGCACCGGTACCGGCACAGCACAGCACCGGGACAGCACCGGTACCGGCACAGGCACAACACTGGGACCGGTACCGGCCCAGCTACAGCACCGGCACTGCAGAGCACCGGCACAGCACCGGTACCGGCCCAGCACAGCACCCGGCACTGCAGAGCACCGGCACAGCACCGGCTGGCACAGCACCGGTACCGGCACAGCACCGGCACAGGCACAGCACAGCACAGCACCGGCACAGCACCGGTACCGGCACAGCACCGGCACAGGCACAGCACAGCACAGCACCGGCACAGCACGGCACCGCACAGGCACGGCACCGGCACCGGCACAGCACCGGTACCGGCACAGGCACAGAGCACAGCACCGGCACAGCACAACACCGGCACCGGCACAGCACCGGTACCGGCACAGGCACAGGTACAGCACCGGCACAGCACAACACCGGCACAGGCACAGCACCGGCACAGCACCGAGCACAGCACCGGCGCACCGGGACAGCACCGGTCACCGGCACAGGCACACGCAGCACAGGACCGGTACCGGCACAGGCACAGGCACAGGCACAGCACGGCACAGCACAGCACCGGTACCGGCACAGCACCGGCCCAGCACAGGCACAGGCACAGCACAGCACCGGTACCGGCACAGCGCACAGCACCGGGACAGCACCGGTACCGGCACAGGCACAGCACAGGACCGGTACCGGCACAGCACAGGCACAGCACGGCACAGCACAGCACCGGTACCGGCCCAGCACAGCACAGCACCGGCACAGCACCGGCCAGCACCGGGGGCTCGGGGGGGCTCGGGGGCGGCGCCCGCGGGCGGGGGCGGCGGTGACGTCAGGCGCTGTCCGCGGTGCTGAGGGAAGATGGCGGCGCGCTAGAGCCGGGCGGCGGCCAGGGCCCCCGCGCCCCCAGCACCCCGGCGCCCGCACCGCCGCCATGTCGCTGCTCTGCGTCGGAGGTAGCGGGGCGGGGGGCGCGGGCGGGCGGGGGGCGCGTCCCGCGGCCGCCGTGCTCGGGGGCGGGGGTCGGGGGGCGAGGGGCGCGGGGCTGAGGGGGCGCGGGGCTGAGGGGCTGAGGGGGCGCGGGGGGTAGCGGGGGGGGGGAGGGGGTCGTGGGAACGGCTCCATTCACGAGCGCGCGCCGCGTGGATTTATGAATGAACCGGCGGGGGCGCGCGCGCGGCGCGGGAGCCGCGGGTGGGGGTGGGGCAGGGCCGGGGTGTGGGCGCGCCCTGCCCGCGCAGGGATCCCCCGAACCCCCCGGGACCCCCCGAGCCCGACCCCAAACACCCCCCCGTGAGGGGGGCTCCCCGTGACCCTCCCCGGCTGCCCCCCGCCGTGGGGAGGGGGCTCTCCCTGCAACAACCCCCCGGGTTTCCTTCTCAGCTCCCACTCTTGTGGGGACGGAGCTGCCCCATAACTTCTCCCCTATAAAGACCCCCGGGCTCCCTCCGTAGCCCTCCCCCCCGCCGTGGGGAGGGGGCTCCCCCTCGTTGCCCACCCCAGCCGCTCCTGTCTATCCCTCCGCCCCCTCGGAGCCCCGCTCTTCCCACCCTTCCCCGTCCGCGCCTTTTCCCGCACCCCCCCTCAGGTGCAGATCTCACCCCCAAACACCCCTGCCCGTACATCCCCACCATCGCATCTCTCCCCGTTTATTCCCCTCCCCAACTCCCCCTTAGGACCCCACCCCTGTCCTCAGGCACTCCCTGCAGACACAGCCCTCTGCATTCCCAAACGCCCCCTCATCAAAAACACCCTACATGTGCCCCCAGCGCCCCACATCTATCCCAAACCCCCTAATTACACCCTCAGGCACCCCTGACCTCTAAAATTCCTCCACTCCCAAACATCATCCCTCCCCATCTGCATTCTCACTCCCCCACAAAGACCCCCCTGCACCCCAAATCCCACACTGTCCCCCCTTCCCTCTGTGAACCCCTAAGTACCCCCCCTCAAATGACAGCCCCAGCCCCACCTCCTGCAGCCCCCTGTGCTCCTGCAGGTGTTGCCCCAGCTGGGCATGATGGTGCTGTTGGGAGTCAGGGAAGCTGTGGGGGGGTCAGGGTGGGAGCCTGGGGGTCTGGCGCTGGGTGTGTGCCCAGTTAGGGGATCTGGGGCTGGTCACCCCATTCTGGGATGAACTGGGAGGAGTGCACAGGTCCCTGCAGCCAGCACACTGAGCCCTGCCCAGCCCTGCAGGCTTGGCTTCAGCCTCGCTGCTCAGTCTGGATGAATCAGGGAGGGGGGAACAGAAGCCAGGAGAGGGTCCCTTTACCCCCTTCTCAAGGCCCTGTGACATCCTGATGGGGACAGGGTAGCACTCGTGTGTCTTGGGGTCATAGGGTGGAGGAGGCAGAGTGGCGGCTGGGACAGGGTGGGCACAGGGTGTCTGGGATTCCCCCACCCCAGGCAAAGTCTGGAGGGAAATGGGGACTCTCCCAGTGCTGCCTGAGTTCATCAGGATGGGGGCTGTGCCTCCTTCCACCCCCTGAGATGTTCTGGTCCTTTAGGTGCTGTCACCCCCTCTCCTGTGGCAGTGCCCCTGTGTGCCCCCAGCCAGTCCCAGATTTCGGGTGCTCTCCTCTGGCAGAGGAGGCACCTCCTTACTCCCACGTAAAGGGCTGTCACATGTGGTGGCACCTCGGTGGCGCTGGGGGTGGCTGCTGAGGAGCAGCTCTGAGTGGGTTCGGGCTTCCCCCAGTGCTCCGTCACCACTCGCTGGTCACGCATCTCCTGCTATTTTTGGGGACAGGAGTGCCACCCCAGAGCCTCCCCCAGGCTTCCCCTGCCCCTCCCGGGGGCTTTGTGCCAGGGAGTGTCCCTGCACGACAGGCACTGGAGTGACCTGGGAGTGTGGGGTGAGCGGGGACAGGAGGGGGTGTCTGCAGTGGCAGGAGGCAGATGGACAGATGGACAGATGGACAGATGGACAGGCGGGCGGACGGGCATCCGGAGAGACAGATGGAGAGACGGAGGGACAGATGGGGGAAGGGGATGGGAGACGTGATCACGGAGCTGAGGGGTGGGTGGAGGGACTGACAGAGGGGTGGAGGGACAGGGGGAGAGGAGGGACAGAGGGGTGGAGAGAAGGACAGACAGAGGTGGGCGGATGGATGAAGGGACAGATGGAAGAACAGAACGGTGGATTAAGGACAGACAGGGATGGATGGATGGATGGATGGATGGATGGATGGATGGATGGATGGATGGATGGATGGATGGATGGATGATGGATGATGGATGGATGGATGGATGGATGGATGGATGGATGGATGGATGGATGGATGGATGGATGGATGGATGGATGGATGGATAGCTGAGGGGTGCATGGAGGATTGGACAGAGTTGGATGAAGGACAGAGGGATGGACAGATAGATGTATGAGGGATGGACATAGGTGTGTGGAGAGACCAGTAAGTGCCCCCAAGATAGTGGGGTGGACAGGCAGAGGCGTGGGTGGGTGAACAGAGAGGGGAGTGAATGGAGAGACAGGTAAATGGACAGACAGAGGGGTGGACACACAGGAGATGGACACGTGGTGGGTGGTGGGATGTGTGGGTGGGCAGAATTGATGGATTGAAGGATGAATGGAGAGAGGAAAATGGACAGAGGGGTGGGTGGATGGATGGACAGCAAGATGGATGACAGATCCATCTGGGTGGAGAGGGGTAAGTGGACAGACAGCAGGATGGATGGACAGAGGGATGTGTGGACAGACAGACAGGCCCGTAGTGCCAGCAGCCCAGCCCCATTTTCATGCCATTCCCAGTCCAATCTCTGCCAGCTGCCTCCTGCCTCAATTTCCCCAACTAGTCAGCATCCTCTGAGAGGAGCCAGATCACTCCTGGGGAGCCTGGAGTGATCAGCTTGGGAACAGCCTGGGAAGATCCCAGCTTGTGGATGTCCCACTGTCCTCAGGTCCTTGCCTGGGGACTCAGGTTGAATTTAGCCCCCAGGGTGGCACCCCAGGATTCACCACCCCTGTGGCAGCTTTGGGGACCCTTTTAGGGGTGGGAGGGCAGCACATCCCGCAGATGGTGACAGCAGGATTTCTCCCTGGCAGGAGATGACAGCCAGGAAAGCCACGTGTTCCCTGGGTAATTGTTTGTTCCTGTCAGCTCGGGTATTTTTGGAGCTTTTCCTTCCTCTGCTCTCCCGTTCCTTTTTGGAAGCAGCAGCTGGTGAAGAGTAGTGGGTGCCCCTGGGCCCGGGGGAAGGGGGATCCCTGTCAGCCACAGGCAGGTTCTGCCTCCAAATTCTCTATTAGAATAGACTAATACCAATTTATAATATGTCTAAATGCATTATATTTGATTTACATAATTATTACACGCACTGGTGCCAGCCATCCCCAGAGAGCCCGGGGGCTCCCACCCGGTGTCACTCGAGGATCTTTGGGATCCCGGAGCCTTGTGCCACCCCCCATGGTGAATTCCCCATCCCTGAGTGAAGCTGCAGCCCCGGAGCTGCCTGCGATTCCCTGGGAGCACGGCTGCGAGGTGACCTTCCTCCGGGCACCAAGCCACCCAAGTGCCACCCTTTGGGCAGGCAGCCGAGTCAGGGGGGGCCCCCAGTTGTTTTCCGAGGGGATGCTTTCCCCTGCCTCAGTTTCCCCGAGGCCTCGGGTGCCTCGTGGGCTGCTGCCAGCCGTGCCGGGCACGTGGCGCTGGCGGCGGCCCCGCGTCCCCTCCGGCGCTGGTGGCAGCCGATAAGCGGCTGGCGAGCGGCGCGTCTCCCGAAATCAAATTACCTTTGATGTCGCCAGGGCTATTTTCATCCCTCCTCGGTCACGTTGGTCTGCACCCGCTGGCACCCGCGTCACTCACCCGTTCTCCGGGTGCTGTGTCATCCCCTGCACGCCCGGGCCCCCCGCAGCCAAAAGCTGGGCACCGACCCCCACCCAAGCTGGGGGGGGGTCGCCCAGAAGTGGGGGGGAGTTTCCCATGGAGCTGAGCAGGTTCGGAGGGGCCCCTGCAGCCCCCGATGGGCAGGAGGGGAACCAGCCCCACGGTGCCCCCACAGTGGGAGACAGGGCTGGGATGCAACGGGGATGTTTTGGGGCTGTACAGGATTTTGGGGGGCGTCTCCTCCACCCCTGGGGCCCCCGACCCACCAGGTTTCCTGTGGGAAGTGTGGGTCAGTGGTTTGGGAGAGCCTTAACCCTGATGCTGCTGAGATGGTGCCACCCAGCTGGGACTCGAGTGGAGAGCAGGGTTCCCCAGACCACAGCTGGTTTTTTTTTCTGAATATGGATGGCAACATCATCTGTTTCTCCAAATAAATCCCAAATCAAAAGTGTGGGGTGAGGGGGGTAACACCCCTCAACAGAGGAAGGCTGTCCCAGAGTAGCAGGGTTTTTAGGGGAGCCTTTTCTTCCCTCTGATGCCCACCTCCAGCTCATATCTGATCCCTCACCCTCACTTGGCATGGGGGATCCCAGCACTTTTCCCAGCCTGGCAGCTGGGAGGGGAGGGTGGGGGGGACAACCAGGACTGGAGTCCTCCCACCCCTTGACACCCCAGGGGATCCCCAGTCTTTCCCCAGGGTCTCACCCTCATTTTCTTCCCTCCTTTTGTCCCCACAGTTAAAAAGGCCAAGTATGATGGGCCCCAAGGTAAGTGAGATACCACCTGCCTGCCCACCTGGGGGCACTTGGGCTGGCTGGATGTGGCAGGGCCAGAGGAGGGGCTGGGGAAGGGGGTTGAGGGGTCCCTTAGCTCTGGAGGTATCATTTGGCAAGCTGGGGACAAAAACACACACACACACAAATGGGGGTGCCCTGGACAGGGTGGGGGCCCACATCCTACCAGCCCTGGCAGATGTAGTTTCCCTTCTGGGACTGGGGTGCTGAGGGAAGTGTGTGTGGGGGTGGAAGTGGGCAGTGTTGGGGAGTGGGGACACACTGAGGGTCACTTCACCCTCTGTTTGTTCCCACAGAGAAGTTTAACACTTATGTGACCCTGAAGGTGCAAAATGTCAAGAGCACAACCATAGCAGTGAGGGGCAACCTGCCCTCCTGGGAGCAGGACTTCATGTTGTGAGTGTCCCATTCCCCCATCCCTGCTGCTCCCCCCTGCCCCTATAAATAACATGGGGAGTCCTCAGATCTGGGGGCTCACCTGAGTCCTGGCTCTGAAGGGACAGGTAGAAGCTGGGGTGGTCCCAGGAGGCTGCTGGGACCTGAGGGGGCGTTGACTTCCTAGGGAGTGACCTGATACCTTTCCATCCCCAGTGAGATCAATCGGCTGGACCTGGGGCTGACTGTGGAGGTGTGGAACAAGGGGCTCATCTGGGACACCATGGTGGGCACGGTGTGGATCCCCCTCCGGACCATCAGGCAGTCCAACGAGGTAGGGAGGCAGGCACGGGCAAATCCCTGCTGAGCCCCAAGGGACGTGTGCCACCCCCAGCTGTCCTTTGGGCCCGGCAGAGCCGTCCCTGTCCTGCCTGGGGCCAAACCCCGCTGGGATCGTGGGGCCACGAAGGAGGGGCCTGGAGCTCTCCTCACCCCGTTTGCACCCAACAGGAGGGCCCTGGGGAGTGGCTCACACTCGACTCCCAGGTCATCATGACTGACAACGAGATCTCGGGCACCAAGGATCCGACTTTCCACCGCATCCTCCTGGACACGCGCTTTGAGCTGCCTCTGGGTGCGTGCCCCGCCCCTGCCCCAGGGCTGCTCAGAGCCTGGCAGCTGGGACTCTAGGGCCTGATCCTGTGGCCCCAAAAGCTTGGAGGCTGTTTTGGGGAGGGCTGTGCGCCAGCTGGGGTCTTTGCCCTCACAGATATCCCTGAGGAGGAGGCCAGGTACTGGGCCAAGAAGCTGGAGCAGCTCAACGCCATGCGGGACCAGGATGATGTGAGTGCAGCCAGGCCTGGGGTGAGGGGGCAGGGGCAGGGCTGCCAGCAGGAGCCCTCACCAGCCCCTCTCTCCCCAGTATGCCTTCCAGGAGGAGCAGGAAAAGCCTCTGCCTGTGCATGGCTCGCAGTGCTGTAAGTGCTGCCCTGTCCCTGCCCCGCTGTGGGACCCCCACACCTCCTTTCTCCCCACTCCCACACCGTGGAATTCTACGGGGTGGGCTCCATATCTGCTGTGGGGCATTGGACCCTATCCCCATACCCAGCCCCCATTCCTGTTCCTGTTGTCCTTCCTGTGTTTGCCAGTGTTTCTTTGCTGTCCCCCAGCTCCACAGTGGGTGAGCCTTCCTGTGGGTGGAGGGGAGCAGGGCATGGCAGCAATGGGGCTGAGGAGGACAGTTCCTCTGGGACAAGGGGCACAGGCTGGTGTGGGGGGTACTGGATGGGGGCCCTGCAGAGGCATTTGGAGTGGCAGCTCAGTTTATCCCAACACGTGCCTCAGTGTTCCTTCTGGGACATGCATCCCCTGTGCCCAACCCCAGGCCCTGTCCCCTGTCAGTGTCACCGTGCCTGGCTGTGGCAATGTCCCCAGCCTGGGTCAGTGACACCATACCCACCCTAGGCACTGTCTCCAGTCCAGCTCAGTGTCATCATGTTCAGGCCCAGGCAGTGTCCCAGTGCCACTGTGCCCCATCCTGTTCCCAGGGCAGTGTCCCCAGTCCAGTGTGCCCTCTGGGGAGATGCTGGTTCCTCCCAACCAGCTGCCTCCATCTTTCTTGTCTCTGCCCATTTCTTTGTAGGCAACTGGAATTATTTTGGCTGGGGAGAACAGCAGAGTAAGTATCCCGCCCACTCCACTCTTCCCAGCCTGGGGGTCCCCAGCACATCCCTCTTTGCCTGGCCCAGGGCTCAGAGGACCTGGAGCTTGGCTCTAGCCTGTGGCCTTGTGCCATGACTCTGTACTGGGTGAGGACAGTGTCACCAAGTGCCCTGTCCTGGGCAGGGCTGTCCCCATGGGCTGGTGGGGACACGGCACCATGGGGCTCTGTGCCCTTGGGGTGTCCCAGTGGCAATGAACATCTCAGGCTTTGCCTCTGTAGTGGGACATTGATGGGGCAGAGGGAGGGTCCCTGCCCCCATCCTTTTTCCCCTTCTGTATGTCCCAAATTCCCCCTCCACCTTCCCCTCATCCTCCCAAAACCCTTCCTGTGCTGATAACGCCAGCTTGCCCCTCATCCTGCCCTGGGACCACCTCCCCAGCACGGTCCCACAGCGGTGGGGACACGGTGGTGGCACTAAAGGGCCTGTGCAGGGTGGGGGGCAGGTTTGGGCCATCCCCTGTCCCGCTCATGGTGGTCCCTTGCAGACGATGACCCCGACAGTACCGTGGATGACCGGGACAGTGACTACCGCAGCGAGACCAGCAACAGCATCCCCCCCCCCTACTACACCACGTCCCAGCCCAACGCCTCCGTGCACCAGTACCCCATGAGGCACCAGCAGCAGAGCTCCCGTGACTCCTACACTGACTCCATGCAGAGCTACGAGATGGACTACTCGGACCAGGCTCCCATCAGGTAGTGTGGCCACAGCCAGCTCCCCCTGGGACCGGCTCTCAACCTCCCCCGCAGGTGACAGAGGCCAGCAGGTCCCCAGGGTGATGCCAGGGATGGCACTCCCAGTACGGTGGGTGACAGAGGGAAGGATGCTGAGGTGAGGAAGAGTGGGGTGATGCTGGCCCCATCCAAGCTTTTCCTTCTCACTGGGAAGTTTTCAAACTCTTTTGGGTCACTGCCCACTTCTGCCCGTAGTGGCTTTGGGGCCCCCCACCCCTGGCTGTCCCTGCTGGAAGCTGGCCAGCGGAGCGGGGTGTGCCTGGGGGCCCAGCCGTGGCAGAGCCCAGCCCGAAGCGCCAGCCCCGGACAGAGCCTCCCTGCCGGTCGTCCCCACGGCAGCAGGGGGTGGCGGGTGGCGGTGGGAGCTCGCTGACCATGTTCCTCTCCTCCCCCGGCAGACGCTACAGTAGCGTAGGCTCTGCCGCAAACGGGCGCAGCGACGCCGAGTCCGGCTCGGAGTCGAGCAGGCGGACCAGCCGCCAGCCTTCCCTTGAGAGCAGGCGGTCCCTAGAGCTGTCGGATAGGTGGGTCCCTGCCTGTGCCGTGTGCCGTGTGCCGTCGCAGAGTGCTGTGGTCGGTCCTTGCAGCCATGGTGAGGCCAACACCAGTCCTGGCAAGGGCGGCCTCGTGCCACCCTCCCCGCCCCGGATCAGCCTTGGGCAAGGGGCAGCACTGGGATGCTCCAGGTGTCCCCCCCAGCCCCTCTGGCTGCTGTGCCCCAGTTCGTGGGGTGGCATCCTGCTCCCGCTTGCTGGCACTGCAGCTGTCTGCCAGCAGTGCTGCCTGTTCCTTGTGGTGCCAGCGGGTGTGGGACTGGCCCTCGGGGACTCACCCCCTGTTCCTGGTCACCTGCCAGGGCGTGCCTGCCTGGACAAAAGCTTCCTGCAGTGATTGGGGATCCGGAGATGTGCCAAAGGCGCCTCTCCCAGCTCTGGCCAGGATCAGGATGGGGAAGGGTGGGGTTTCCAGGTGTGCGTTGTGTCTCCTGCATCCCTGTGCCCCAAGTGCTCCTTCCCAAAGTACCTGGATGATGCCAGTACCCCTCCCAGCTGGGGCCAGCCTGAGCCATCCCCCAGCCCTCTCTTCCCTGTGGTGTCCCCTGGCTCCCCACAGCCTGGCTCAGCCGCTCTGGGCTCTGCCCAGCCCAGCCCCTCACCTCTGTCCCCTCACACCCCCTGAGCTGCCAGTGCTGGAGACGTGGTGTCGGCCTCTTCCTCGGCATGTTCCTGTCCTGTCTGCATGTCTGCTTCTGTCAGCCTGTCCCCATGGAGCCACAGGGCTGCCCTGTCCCTGGCAGCCTCCAGGGCCCCCGTGGGCCTCCCAATGCAGGCAGCTGTGAAAGAAGTGGGCTGGAAGGGCTGGAGGGACAGATGGGATGGGGAAGGAGTCTGGCCTGGCAGTAAGAGGAGAGGGGACCCCTGGGTAGGGATGGTGTTAAGAGGAGAGAGGGGCTTGAGGCGGTGTCCTGGATTGGGGGTGCCTGGGAGGGCTGTGGGGAGCACTGGAGCGTCAGGATAAGAGGTTGTGTGACAGATCTGTGTGTCAGGGGCAAGACAGGGTGTCTGCAGCAGCAGGAGGCAGGATGTGGCTGGGGGTGCTGCTGCCCCCACCCCAGCTGGGGTGAGCCTAGGAGGACACACTGTCACCCCCATCCCTGCTGGAGGTCAGAGTGCCCCTGCCTGGGGGCTGGTTCCGAGCAGCCCGGCGCTCCCGGCGGGAGCTGCCATCCCCCCCCGGGGCTGTGCCCGGGGCCACACGGACCCACGGAGCCCTGTCCTTGTGTCCCCTCCCGGCAGCCCCACCGGCAGCAGCCGCTACGCCTCGTCGGCCGAGCTGAGCCAGGGCAGCTCCCAGCTGAGCGAGGACTTCGAGAACGAGAGCCTGAGGGACTCGGAGCTGGACGAGCGGGACGGCGACTCCTACCACTCCTGCCACAGCTCCGTCAGCTACCGCAAGGACTCCCCGCGCTGGGAGGAGGAGGAGGATGATGATCTCTACCTGGAGGAGGAGGAGGAGGAAGAGTTCATTGAGGACTACAGTGAGACTGAGGAAGGCTACCCCAAGGAAGAGGAGCTGGAAGAGGAGGAGGAGGAGGAACTGCGGGACCAGGACACCTACGAGCCCCCTGAGCATGAAACATACCCACCACCACAGAAACCCCTGCAGCAGCAGCAGCAGCAGCAGCAGCAGCAGCAGCAGCAGCAGCAAGCTCAGCTGCTCCCCCAGCAGAAGCCTCAGCAGCAGGAAAGGAAGGAGGAGAGGAAAGAGGAGAGGAAGGAGGAGAAGGACACCTCTGCCCCCCAGGAAGCCCCCGAGGCCCAGCGGGCAGAGGAGGAAGTTCCCACGCAAGAGGCAGCCCCGGAGGCTGAGCCCCCAAAAGCAGCTGAGAGGTAGGAGGGGGAAGCTGAGCTGTGGCACCCCTGGGATGGCACTGAGGATGCTCTGGAGGGGGAGCTGAGCTGTGGCACCCCTGGGATGGCACTGAGGATGCTCTGGAGGGGGAGCTGAGCTGTGGCACCCCTGGGATGGCACTGAGGATGCTCTGGAGGAGGCTCTAGCCTGGACAAACATGGGGCTGGGGGAATGGGACCTCAGGGCTGTGATTCCTCTCCTCTGGCACGGGCTCTTGGCACCCTGGGTGGAGCTTGGTCAGAGGAGGAGATTTCCTTTGCAGAAGTCAGTCCTTTCCCTAGGCCTGGTAAAAGCTCATCCATGCTGTACAAGTGTATAAATCGGTGGTCAGGTTCTGGTGCAGCATGTGAATAATTAGTGTCTTGGGGACAGATTATTCAAATATCATTATTGACCATTTCTATTTTCAGTGTCACTCCTCTGTGCAGAAGTAAACTGTGATGGGTTTTTTCAGCCTTTAGTTTAAAAACCAGGAATGAGGAATCTCTAATTGAAACCAATGTAATGAGCTGTTTTTTTTAAAAATGGATATTTAGGCCCAAGACCTGGCAGGAACCTGAGGGCCTCATGTCATGTCTGCCTGCAGTGCCCACTGGGCAGGGGGCTTAGGGGTCCTGTGCTAAGATTTGGAGACTGTGAATTAGTGCTGAGGACACCAGGCTGTGTTGGGGCCCCCAGAGTAGTGCTGAGGGCCTCAAATGATGACTCCAAATCAGCTTTTGTGACCCCAGAATAGCACTGGGGACTGTGGATTAGTGCTGGGAAGCACAGGTCAGCACTGAGGATCCCAGGTGAGCAGATCCCAGACAAAGCCCCCTAGGTCTGAGGAGGTTCATCTCCTGAGCACCCCACGGCCTCTTCCCAGAGCAGTTCTGGGTTCCTCTCTCCAGTGTTGCACCACACCAGGCTCTCCAGATTGGTAAGCTTGGAGGATTTCTTTTCCTCCTTGTCTTGATTTAGTAGGAGAAGAGAAAAAACCCACAAACCCAGCATGTCCAGGCAGACACTTTTCCCTGGGCTTGGAACCAGTGAGGTGTTGGGTGTTCTTTACCCCAGGAAGCTGTGGTGGGAAGTGGCCAGAGGACATTGTGCTGGGGAGATGGGGGGCAAGGGATGTTTAATTCACACACTTGTGTCCCCTGTGTGCCACTTGGATGCCCAGGGCAGGCCCCCCTGAGGGTGGGGAGGCTCCTGGCTTCTCCCCAGTGCTCTGCTCTGATGTGCTGCCCTTTGCAGCAGGATCTGCTGCCTCTCCAGGTCCTTCCTGGTACCAAGAGGCAGTTTTGCCATGGCCACTCTGTCTCAAGGCACATCAGCCTCAGACCTGCTGGGGGTGTGGGGGCTGCTCCCCTGTCCCTGGTGCTGTGCTGGGAGGTGACAGAGGATGTGTGTGCTTGCAGGGAGCCAGGAGAAGAGGAGGTGCAGGACCCCAAAGCACGAGCCAAGGCCAACTGGCTGAGAGCCTTCAACAAGGTCTGCATGCAGCTGCAGGAGGTGAGGCCCCCCTGGCCCCTGGCAGGGCTCTGGGCTGGGAGCACAGCCCCTTTCCACAGCTGGGCAGCTTCCAGAGACATCCACAGACCTGGGGTGCCCCCAACCCCACTCCCACCACGTGGGACACCCCAGAGGACCCCCTGTGTGTGCTGCATGCCAGCCCCCACCTTCTCCCCCTGTTGAGTTGACAATGTTTTGTTTTGTTTTTAGACTCCATCCTCCATCTTTTCTTTTTGTTTTGGCTCTGGATTCGCTCCCCGGGGTCTCGATCCCCCTCCCCACCGCTTCTCTTTTCAGTTGTCCACCACCATGGCCCTTGCACCCTCGTCTCCCCTCCCTGCAGGGAAGGGGTGTAGCCAGCCTGCAGGTAAGCATGGCCACCTGGAACCTCCAGCCACGTGTGTGCCTTCCCTCTGTGTGTGTGTGTGTGTGCAGGGATTGCCCATGGAGGACGGGTAATGGTCTCTCTCTGCCCTTCTCCTCCAAAATAATCCCCTCCCTGCAGGGTAGGTGGCACTGCTGGGTGATCCCTGCACACACACACCCTCTTCCGTGTGCTCTGGCTTTTCCCTGCTCTTCTTTCCAACTGCTGTGGGTCCCTGAGGACCTGCTGAGCCTTTATGATGCTTCTTCACTCCCCAAGCCCTGAATTTTCACACAGTGTAGCCATCCCCCCTGCTTTGCCAGCCTCAGCCCCTCTGCTGAAGCCCACCCATTTGCTCACCCAGATCAGCCTTCTGAACATATTTACTCCCAGTGCCAGCTCTTTGCTGGGAAGATTCCCTTGGTTTTGGAGCATTCTTTTCTCTGTCCACCCTGCTCATCCTTCCATGCTCCCCCAGTGCTGTGGGCATGCACTGCCCTGGGGGGGCTGTCCCCACGCTGGTGGCTCCTGCAGTGCCCTGACACTGTCCCTTGTTTTCCAGGCCCGTGGGGAAGGTGATGGAGAAAAATCCCTGTGGTTCAAAGGCGGGTGAGTACAAGGGGAAGCTGGGTACACTCTGCCCCGGGATCTCAGCCCCCTCCTCATTAGATGTATTAATGAGCTCAGCAGTGGGCTTGTGTGGGGAAGGGTTGCTAAGCCGTGGGCATGCAGGGAGGCCAGTTTTTTGGAGCTGAATTTTGGGACTGGTCAGTGCTTTTGGAGCAGCCAGCAGACATGACATTGCTCTGTGACAAGTGAGAGGTGAGTGAGATGGGGATGAGGAGGGGTGGCAACTCCTGCTTCCCTCGTGGAGTGGTCATGGGAACCCTGAACCTCTCACCTGGACGGGCTGGAGGTCTCAGTCCTGTCTTGCCCTGCCATGGACCTGGGCAGAACCTGGTAGGTCGCTTGAGAACCCCCAGATCATTCCAGGGATTTCTTTCCAACAGGGCTGTGAAGTTCCATTCCTGCCTCGGGTTCCCTTGCAGCAGAACTTGAGGCTCACCTGCTCACTGCTCCCCTTTGGGGTCCCAGAGGGACCTCACTGCAAAGCCAAAGCTGGCTAAGCCAAATGGGCAGATTTTCTCCTGGGTTTCACTGTTAAGCTTCATGTGGGGAAAAAAATCACAGTTCTTGCCAAAATCTCCTTCCCCCTCAGTTTTTAGTTCAGTGATCCCGAGCCTGGCTGGGGTAGTGGTGGGGATGGGGATCCCATGGGTGGCTCCCAGGCTGCACAGGGGTTGCTTTGTAGCCATAATCGCCAAGTCCTAGATATTGAGAAGAAATCCTTTCCTGTGAGGGTGGTAAAGCCCTGGCACAGGTTGTTCAGACCAGCTGTGTCTGCCCCATCCCTGGAAGTATCCAACGGCCAGGTTGGCAACCCGATCTAGTGGAAGGTGTCCCTGCCCATAGCAGGGCGTGGAATGAAACGAGCTTTAAGGTCCCTTCCCACCCAAACCATCCCGTGGTTCTCCGAAGTGCTGAGTGACCACGGGGCAGCCACAGGGCGCCCCTTCCTGCCTCAGTTTGCCCGCTGACTCTGCTCTCTCTTGCAGGCCTGGTGGTGGGCTGATCATTATAGACAGCATGCCGGACATTCGCAAGCGAAAACCCATCCCCCTAGTTAGCGATTTGGTGAGGTTCCTCCCGAGGCACGCCCCGGCTGCCGGCTTTGCTCCCGCTGCTCCCCGCCGGACCGCGCCGCCCGTGCCCCGCTCCCCAGCTGCCTCTAACTCGGCTTGTGTTCTCTGTTTTCTCTCCCGTGGCCTGGCTGGGCCTTCCCTGCGGCAGGGGGGCGGCTGTAAGGTTTCTGCGCTGCATTAACAGCATGCCCGACATTAAGCCTGGACGCAAATCTCTCCCTCTAGTCAGCGATCTGGTGAGCGCGGTTAAAGCGAGGGGTTAAAGAGACAGCGCCCTGGGGGCTGCCAGCCAGCCCTGCTGCCCTGCCAAAGCGGGCCGGGGGCGTCCCACACTGCTGGGGGCTCCTGGCCCTCCCTGCAGTTGGGAGCCGGGCTCTCCCTACCCAGGGTGCTTCTCTTTAACGGAGCTCTGGTCCCTACCCCAAGCATCAGCCTGAGGTTTCCCAGGGCTGCATCTGGTTTCCCTTATTTTTTTTTTTTACTGGTGGTGTGTCCCTGGTCCCTTCCTGTCCCCGCAGCTTGGATGGCACTGGTGCTGGACAGAGATGTCTGTACCAAGGGAGGGCGGGCAGTGGCTTTTCCAAGTTGCCCAGACCCTGTATGGGGCTGGAGACCCCCGATGTGTGAGCCCCCTGCAGACCCTGGGCTCTGTTTCACAGGGTCACTCTGCTGGTCCCCTCCTGATGACAAGAGACAGCAATTTTGGAAACCAGACACCCTTGTCCCCCAGAATTAGGTGCCCTTCCCCTCCTGCCCCCTCTCTTAACACCTTGTCAGCTCCACTGTGTGCCCTCCCTGGGGTGCCACCCTCCTGTTCCCAACCTGCCTCCCCCCATTCCCCCACCCTCTTGCCGTCCCCAACTTAGTACCCCCATCCCAGCCCTCTTGGGCAGCTGCTGATGCTTCTGCACTGTGCTGTGTTGGTGTTTTGGGGGTGGAGGGTGATGGGGTGGGCAATGTGTGGGGTTTGGGGGGGGCTGCTGCCTTTCCCTGCTGGGATTTGTAGGCTGCAACCAGTGCTGTGGCTTGGGGACACAATCCCCCCCAGCAGGGACTGGATGAGGGGGTGTTGCCCCAGTTCCCACTGGTTCTAGCAGGGAAGGGGCTCTCCTGGGAAATGTTTGCACTAATGGCTTTTTATTCCCCCCTTGCCGGCCCTGGCTGCCCACAGGCCATGGTAAGTGCCCCCCACCCCATATCCCCAGAGGTCTCAGGCGTGTGATGAGAGGCTCTGCCCCACTGGAGCTGAACTGGGAATGTCATAGGCTGCTGAACTGGTTCCAGTCCTACTGCACAGCAGTGCTGGCATCAATGGGGTCTGGGCTGTCCCCATTGCCCCCATGCAGCCAGGACCCTTCTCTGTCTGGGATGGGGGTCTGTCCTGGGTGTTTCACAGCCACTTGGGGATGTAGGAGGGAGTTCTTGTGGTCTGCTGGATCTGGGAACTCGCTTTCTCTCCCACAGTCCCTGGTCCAGTCCAGGAAAGCGGGAATCACGTCCGCGCTGGCCTCGAGCACCTTGAACAACGAGGAGCTGGTAGGTGCTGGGATGGGCCGGTTGGGAATGGCTGGGAGGGGGAAACTGAGCCTCGGGGGCCAGGCCAGCAGTGGGAGGTGCAGAGTCTGTGCCCTGCCAGCATCCTCTGGTCATGTGTGAGCACCTGGGCTGCTCGTGGCAGCACCCGGGGATAGAATCATGGGGTCATTGGGGTTGGAAAGGACCTATAAGGTGTCAAGTCCCAGCACCACCACCATTAAATAAATCAATGTCCCCAAGTGCATCCTCTGCCCTGCTTCAGCGTTTCTCCCCCTCTCTGCCCCGTGCCTGCACAGAAAAACCATGTTTACAAGAAGACCCTGCAAGCCTTAGTGTACCCCATCTCCTGCACGACGCCCCACAACTTCGAGGTGTGGACGGCCACCACGCCCACGTACTGCTACGAGTGCGAGGGGCTGCTGTGGGGCATCGCCCGGCAGGGCATGCGCTGCGCCGAGTGCGGCGTCAAGTGCCACGAGAAGTGCCAGGACCTGCTCAACGCTGACTGCCTGCAGAGTAAGGACCTGGGAGCCACAGCCCCAGCCCTCCTCACCTTGGAGGAGGAGAGCTCTGCTCCTGACTTGGGCGTGGGAGAAGTGGTGGGCAGGGCACACTCGTCCTCTGGGTTTGAATTAATTAATGCATGGAATCGTGGAATCACGGAATTGTTAAGGCTGGAAAAGACCTTTAAGGTTATATCAGGTCCAACCATCAACTCAGCACCCTTGTGGTTGCCCCTAAAGAATGTCCTCAAGTGCCATAGCCACATGTTTTTGCACACTGCCAGGGGTGACTCCAGCCTGTGCCAGGGCTGGACAACACTTTTGGAGAAGAAATTCCCCCTAATACCCAACATAAAACTTCCCTGGTGCAACTTGAGGCCGTTTCCTCCTGTGCCTGTCCCCAAGCCCACCGTGCCAATCTGCCAGAGCTCTTGTCTCCCTCCTGGGCACCACCAGCCCCCCACCCATCTCACCCATGCCTGTCCTCTCCCAGGGGCAGCAGAGAAGAGCTCCAAGCATGGAGCAGAGGATCGGACCCAGAACATCATCATGGTGCTCAAGGACCGCATGAAGATCCGGGAGCGCAACAAGCCCGAGATATTTGAGCTGATCCAGGAGGTGTTTGGGGTCAACAAGACCACGCACACGCAGCAGATGAAGGCAGTCAAGCAGAGTGTCCTGGATGGCACCTCCAAATGGTCAGCCAAGATCAGCATCACAGGTAGGCAGCTTGTCACCTGCAGCCTTGGGGACCGTGAGAATGTCCCTGTTGCTCAACCCCTCATTGTGCCAGGCAGCTTCAGCCCGTGGGGGGACACAGGCGTCTGTTTGGGGGATCTTTGTGTGGCTGTGGCACTGACTTCTCTCTGTCTCTTCTCTCTGCCATGCTGTGCTGTGCTGCAGTGGTCTGTGCCCAGGGCCTGCAAGCAAAGGATAAGACGGGTTCCAGTGACCCCTATGTCACTGTCCAGGTTGGAAAGACCAAAAAAAGGACTAAAACTATCTACGGCAATCTTAACCCAGTCTGGGAGGAGAATTTCCATTTGTAAGTTCACCCCCGGGCTCCCCATTCCCCTCTCCCCATGGTTGTGCCAGGCTGGGCTGGCTCTTGCCATGTCCCAGTAGGGTGGGGGGGGCCAGCTGGGCCTCATCCTGCCCCCACTGAGCTGCTGGGGTCCCTTGGGGTTCTGTTTTATGCCATGTGTGACTTCGGGGGCTGATCCAGGCTGTGCTGGGGCTGCCTGGGTGTGGCACAGAGCTCACTGGCAGCGGGGTGGTGCCCCCCATCTGCTCCCTTCCCCAGTCCCTGCTCCGTGCTGGTCACTGATGTTTAGGGCACAGTGGTGGGGAGAAGCTGGAAAGGTTTCTCTGCTCATGCCGGGGCTTGCCCTTGTCCCCTCCCCAGCGAGTGCCATAACTCCTCTGACCGCATCAAGGTGCGCGTGTGGGACGAGGACGACGACATCAAGTCGCGCGTCAAGCAGCGCTTCAAGAGGGAGTCCGACGACTTCCTGGGCCAGACCATCATCGAGGTGCGCACCCTGAGCGGGGAGATGGACGTCTGGTACAACCTGGGTGAGCAGCACAGCCTGGGACCCCTGCCCTGCTCCTGTGGGACCCCTGCCCTGCCCGTGTGGGACCCCTGCCCTGTCCCAGGGGTGTCACATCCTGCTCGTGTGAGACCCCTGCCCTGCCCCAGGGGTGTCACATCCTGCCATGTGGGACCCCTGCCCTGCCCCAGGGGTGACATCCTGCTCGTGTGGGACCCCTGCCCTGCCCCAGGGGTGACATCCTGCCATGTGGGACCCCTGCCCTGCTCAGGGGTGTCACATCCTGCCATGTGCAGCCCCTGCCCTGCCCGTGTGGGACCCCTGCCCTGCTCGTGTGGGACCCCTGCCCTGCCCGTGTGGGACCCCTGCCCTGCCCCAGGGGTGTCACATCCTGCTCGTGAGGGACCCCTGCCCTGCTCCTGTGAGACCCCTGCCCTGCCCCAGGGGTGACATCCTGCCATGTGGGACCCTTGCCCTCCTCAGGGGTGACATCCTGCTCATGTGGGACCCCTGCCCTGCCCCAGGGGTGACACATCCTGCCATGTGGAACCCCTGCCCTGCCCCAGGGGTGACACATCCTGTTCATGCTGGGACCCCTGCCCTGCCCCAGGGGTGTCACATCCTGCTCGTGTGGGACCCCTGCCCTGCCCCAGGGGTGACATCCTGCTCGTGTGGGACCCCTGCCCTGCTCAGGGGTGACATCCTGCCATGTGGGACCCCTGCCCTGCCCTCAGGGGTGACATCCTGCACATGTGGGACCCCTGCCCTGCCCCAGGGGTGTCACATCCTGCTTGTGTGGGACCCCTGCCCTGCCCCAGGGGTGTCACATCCTGCTCATGTGGGACCCCTGCCCTCCTCAGGGGTGACATTCTGCACATGTGGAACCCTGCCCTGCTCAGGGCTGTCACATCCTGCCATGTGGAACCCTGCCCTGCTCAGGGGTGACCCATCCTGCTCGTGTGGGACCCCTGCCCTGGGCTCCAAGGGGGAAGTGCTTCCAGCCATAGGCTGAAGACTATTGCAGCAGGGTCTGCTCTTAGCAACATTTAATATCAAAAGCCATCAGGATAAACTCTTTTCCCGGGTCCTTTTCAGAACCCTCTACCTAGGAGGTTCTAGAGCACCAGCCCCCTGCAGAGGGGAAACTGAGGCACAGAAAGGCAGCTGGAAATGTGGCCAAATCCCTGCCAAAGCCTGGCTGCACACGCTGCTGGGTGTCCCCTCAGGGCTGGCCCTGTGCCAGAGCGTTGTGCCCCTCTTTGGGGCTGGCAGTGAGCAGGGCTGCCCCAGGCAAGCCTCACACCTTGTCCCTCTCCCTCACCCCCAGACAAGCGCACGGACAAGTCAGCGGTGTCAGGAGCCATCCGGCTGCACATCAGCGTGGAGATCAAGGGCGAGGAGAAGGTGGCTCCCTACCACGTGCAGTACACCTGCCTGCATGAGGTGAGCAGCCCAGACAGGCTCAGGGGGCACGGCCCCCTCCCCAGCAGTGCCACCCTGCCAGCAGCTGCCCCGGGAGCTGACGGGGCTCGTTTGCACCTCCAGAACCTGTTCCACTTTGTGACGGATTTGCAAAACAACGGGGTGGTGAAGATCCCCGATGCCAAGGGGGACGATGCTTGGAAGGTGTACTTTGATGAGACAGCACAGGAGATCGTGGATGAGTTTGCCATGCGCTACGGGGTGGAGTCCATCTACCAGGCCATGACGTGAGTCCCCTGTCCCCATCTGCTTTGGAAGTTACTGTCCCCATCTTCCTCTCCTGCTGCCATTGGCACTTACCTCCCTGCCAGGGGTGCAGACTTGCCCCAAAGCTGTGCACCCATCCTTCCCCTTCCAAATGCACTCTGGCACAGCCTAATCCCTGTGTCCAGTCTGGGCACCACAAGGTCAGAAGGAGCCAGAGCTGCTGCAGAGTGTCCAAAGGAGGGACCCGGAGCTGGGGAAGGGCTGAGGAGCAGCTGAGGGCACTTGGCTCGCTCAGCTGGAGCAGAGGAGACTGAGGGGAGACTCCTCGGGGCTGCAGCTGCTGCCAGGGGAGGCAGAGGGGCAGGGGCTGAGCTCTGGGACAGGGCCAGGAGCCCAGCAAGGGCTGGAGCTGTGCCAGGCCTTGGCACGGAGCTCAGGGAAAGGTTCTTCCCCCCGAGGGTGCTGGGCCCTGCCCAGGCTCCCCAGGGAATGGTCCCCAAGGCTGCCAGAGCTGCAGGAGCCTTTGGACCCTCTCAGGGATGCTCAGGGTGGGGTTGTTGGGGAAGTCTGTGCAGGAACAGGGGCTGCACTGATGATTCCTGTGGATCCCTTCCAATTTGGGATGCTCTGAGATTCAATGACTTATGCACTCCAAACCCTTCATCCCCTGCCACGGCCCTTAACCCTGAGCTGCCACCTCTCCCCGCAGGCACTTTGCCTGCCTCTCCTCCAAGTACATGTGCCCCGGGGTGCCGGCGGTGATGAGCACCCTGCTGGCCAACATCAACGCCTACTACGCCCACACCACCGCCTCCAGCAACGCCAACGCCTCCGACCGCTTCGCCGCCTCCAATTTCGGGGTAAGTCCCATGGTACGTAAACGCTCTTTTCTTCTTCTCTCCTTTCTTTGGGAGGGGGCGGGGGGCTCGGGGAGCAAAAGGAGCTGTGCAAAACACCCCGCTCCAAACTGCAGCCAGGCAGCAGTGGGGGTCAGCCGCTGCTTGCCCAAAAAATCATCCCGTTCCTGTTTGTCAGGAAGGAGAAGAGCCACCACCTTCCCCGGAGAAGGGCTAAATTTGCTCCCCTAATTATTATGGGAGCCTGAGCAAACTGGGACGCTGGGTGGCAGCGTGCTAGGAAGTGGGGACACCTTGGTGGCAAAATCAGAAGCCTGTGGCCATGAGCCACCCCTGCATTTCGTGGGGGGTCTTGCACAGCTTCCTGTGCTTTGGGGGACCCCGGCCTGCTGCAAACTCAGCCGGTTGTGCCAGCACCACCGGGTGCCAGGCGGGGCGAGTTTGTGGCAGGGCCGGGTGCCCCTCGAGGGTATGAGCAGGGAGGGGCTGAGCCCTCACCTTGGCTCCCCCCGTGCCATCCCAGAGGCACAGGATGTCGCTCTGGTGTGCACGGGTGGAGCCAGGGCCAGTGGCCGGCCCTGGGTGCAGCGAGGTAGCCAGGGACCCAGCCAGGCCGAGCACAGCTCCGGCAGCTTTGGCTCAGCTCCGCGTTCCTGCTGCAGGGGGTAGCTAGAGCCCAGCGAGCCGCGCCTTGGATCACCCCGGAGGAGGAAACCGTGCCAAAACCCGCCTTTTCTCTGACATGGAGCATTTTAAAAACTTGTCTCTTTCTCTTTTTTAGAGAGCCTAAGGCTGGGTCCTAAGGTGCCCGGCCGTGTGTAGCCGCCGTGTCCCGTGTTAGAGGGCAGCAGGCGTCCTTGGGTCACGCCCAGGCCGAAGGTTTGCGGCGGCCAGCACGGGCTGCGGGCGCGGCCCAGCCGGGGGCTCGCTGCCCTCCCTCCCCTCCAGGACTCAGACACTGACCCCTACAGCCCCGGGCCCTCCTGGCAGGCCCACGTGCAGGAATGCAAGGGGGAATGCTCCCCAACAGTTTTGGGGCCAATATTGGGAAGGAGTTCTTCTCTGTGTGCGAATGAGGACTGAGGTTGCCCTGAGAGCAGCTGTGGCTGTCTCATCCCTGGAAGTGTTCAAGACCAGGTTGGACAGGGCTTGGAGCAACCTGCAATAGCATAAGGTGTCCTTGCCCTTGGCAGGGAGTGGAATGAAGTGATCCTTAAGGTCCCTTCCAACCCAAACCAATCTGGGATTCTCTGATTAGTTACTTGCCATCAGCTCTGACCCCTGATCCAGTCTGCAACCCAAGATGGGATTTGCATCCTTCTGCCCTGTGCTCCCTGGGTGGGAGCTGGGCTGAGCTGACCTACAGCCCCACTGGAGACCCCCACACGGGGTGTTCCCTGCCCATGTTCCTGGATGCAGCCCAGTGGGGTGAGTGAGGAGTAAATGTCCAATTCCTGGGGCCACCCTGAAGATGGACAACCACTGCACATCCTTCCCCTGCCCTTTTTCCTGAGCTGTTGGAAAGCCCCAATCGAGGGGCTGCTGATCCTGCAGCCCCTCTCCCAACTGTTGTCCTGAGCTCAGGCTCAGAGGAGTTCCAGTGGGCAGGGCAGACAGTGCAGCCTGTCAGCCTCCAGCAATGACAGGGGACACGTGGTGTCACCTCTCCATCCTGAACCACACCTGGCACAGCCACATGTGCCCCAGGAGCTGCTGAGGGCTTCGAGTGAGCCCCAGCCACCAGCAAGGAGATGGAGGAAAGGAAGGAAAGGAAGGAAAGGAAGGAAAGGAAGGAAAGGAAGGAAGGAAGGAAGGAAGGAAGGAAGGAAGGAAGGAAGGAAGGAAGGAAGGAAGGAAGGAAGGAAGGAAGGAAGGAAGGGAAGGAAGGAAGGAAGGAAGGAAGGAAGGGAAGGAAGGAAGGGAAGGAAGGAAGGGAAGGAAGGAAGGAAGGAAGGAAGGAAGGAAGGAAGGAAGGAAGGAAGGAAGGAAGGAAGGAAGGAAGGAAAGGAAGGACAGTAGGAAGGACGGTAGGAAGGAAGGAGAGGAGCGAGGGCTGGGCTGAGAGCAGAGCAGAGAGCCGAGGGCGGGAGGGGTCGGTCCCGGCGCCGCTCCCCGGCTCACCTGCCCTCGGGGCATTTCTCCGCAGAAAGATCGCTTTGTCAAGCTGCTGGACCAGCTGCACAACTCCCTGCGCATTGACCTCTCCATGTACCGGGTGAGGTGCTGCCCTGCCCCACTGTCCCCACCCGAGGCAACGGGTGGCTGTTTCCTCACCCTCACTTGCCCCTGTGAGTTTTGAGGGCAGCTCCCCTCTTTCCTTTCCAGAACAACTTCCCTGCCAGCAGCCCCGAGAGGCTGCAGGACTTGAAGTCCACAGTGGATTTGCTGACCAGCATCACCTTCTTTCGGATGAAGGTACAGCTGGGCCCAGCTCACCCTGTCCCTCAGGGGCCCTGAGTGCCCCTGGTTCTCTGGGGTTGGGGCTGCCCTGGTGCTCCTGGCCGGGCTCCACACACCACGGCCTCCCTGCACACCAGGTCCAGGAGCTGCAGAGCCCCCCACGAGCCAGCCAGGTGGTGAAGGACTGTGTGAAGGCCTGTCTCAACTCCACCTACGAGTACATCTTCAACAACTGCCACGAGCTCTACAGCCGCGAGTACCAGACTGACCCGGTGCGTGGGGCAGGGGGTGCTGGGCACTGACCCCCCATCTCCTCACCCTCCTGCTCCCTCTCCAGAGCGCTCAGTCCATGCAGAGTGATCCCCGGGCCTTGGGGTTTGAGCTGTGGGGCTGAGATCAGGACAAGAGGGGGCTGCATGGGACCTTCCTGCCCCCTTGTTAGCCCTGACAGAAAGCTGAGCCCTGCACTGGGGTGACTGAAGTCTCCACTGTGTCCCCACCCCTCTAGACTAAGAAAGGCGAGGTGCCCCCCGAGGAGCAGGGCCCCAGCATCAAAAACCTGGATTTCTGGTCCAAGCTCATCACCCTGATTGTCTCCATTATCGAGGAAGACAAGAACTCCTACACACCCTGCCTGAACCAGTGAGTAGGTGCTGGGGAAGGGGACGCTGCTGTGCCCACAGAGGGTGCCCATGTGCAGGCAGTGGGATCTTGAGGCCTTTGGAAGTGGTTGTGACATCCATTCTACAGGTGGGAAAGCTGAGGCTGCAGGGAGGTGTGTGAGGGATGTGTGTGCACGTGGAGGGCTGATTGACCCTGTGTTCATAGCCTCAAGCTGTGCGAGGGGAGGTTCAGGTTGAACACCAGGGAGAATTCATGGGAAGGGTGGTCAGTCATTGGACTGGACTGCCCAGGGAGGTTTGGAGCCCCTGCCCCTGGAGGTGTCCAAGGAAGGCCTGGGTTGCTCCGGGCTGGGCGACCAGCAGGGGATCATTCACAGGTTGGACTCGATGACCTTGGAGGTCTTTTCCACCCTAAACAATTCTGTGATTCACACTCTCCCCTCGCCCCAGGTTCCCCCAGGAGCTGAACGTGGGGAAGATCAGCGCTGAGGTGATGTGGAACCTCTTTGCTCAGGACATGAAGTATGCGATGGAGGGTGAGTCCCCCAGAGAGGGGGAACCAGGCAGGGGCTGTGCTCAGCTCGCACCTCACCTGTTCCCTGAGCAGACCCATTTAATCTCCTCATAATAACCACCCCCAGAAGCACTTCTCCCTCCACCCTGCTACCCTGGAGCTGCCCTTGGGGAGCCACCCCCCAGATTTGGGACTCGGAGTGACCCCCAGGCCCTTTCCCCGTGCAGAGCACGAGAAGCACCGGCTGTGCAAGAGCGCAGACTACATGAACCTGCACTTCAAGGTGAAGTGGCTGTACAACGAGTACGTCACCGAGCTGCCCTCCTTCAAGAGCCGCGTGCCCGAGTACCCCGCGTGAGTGCAGCCCTGGGGCCGGGCAGGGGCACAGCCACTGGCACTGCCTCTGCCAGGGCTGCTGCCCTCACCACCCACGGCTCTCTCTTGCAGCTGGTTCGAGCCCTTTGTCATCCAGTGGCTGGATGAGAATGAAGAGGTGTCGCGGGATTTCCTGCACGGAGCGCTGGAGCGCGACAAGAAGGATGGGGTATGAACAGCACTAGGAGCATGAGCAGTCTTGGAGGTGGCAGGGCTTGTGCCTTGATGCCCAGGATGTCCTGACTGGGGCCAAAATCTCCCCCACACATCCTGACACCTCGTCTCACTCCCACAGTTCCAGCAGACCTCGGAGCACGCGCTCTTCTCCTGCTCCGTGGTGGACGTTTTCTCCCAGCTCAACCAGAGCTTTGAGATCATCAAGAAGCTGGAGTGTCCCGATCCCCAGATCGTGGGGCACTACATGAGACGGTTTGCCAAGGTGGGCACCTGCCAGGGCAGGGGTCAGCACCACCCCGGGGCCCCTGGCTGGGGCTCCTGGGCTCTCTGTGCCCCCTCCATCCAGCTGTGGCAGCCAATATGCCACCAACACACCCTGGGACACTTCCAGCTCTGCTAGCACAGATTAATTAATTAATTATGAGCTAATTGATGAGTTATTTGCTTAATTAATATAGATTAATTAAAACTGGCTTGCTGCAATATAGGAGGGAGTTGCATGCAGGCTTGCTGGCTGTTGCCTTTGCAGCTGTGCTGGAGCTGCCCACGCAGACCAGTTGTGCTGGATCTGGCTTCCAGGGGCTGTGCCCATGTGGCTCCTGGTGCACAAACAAGAGCCAGGTGTGCCCAGGTGGGCAAGGAGGCCAGTGGCACTTGGCTTGTACCAGCAATGATGTGGCCAGTAGGACCAGGACAGTGACCACCCCCCTGTGCTGGGGGCCCCACCTCAAATCCTGGGGACAGTTTTGGGCCCCTCGTAACAAGAAAAACATTGAGGGGCTGGAGTGTGTCCAGAGAAGGGAACAGAGCTGGGGAAGGGGCTGGAGCACCAGGAGTGGCTGAGGGAGCTGGGAAGGCTCAGCCTGGAGAAAAGGAGGCTCAGGGGGGCCCTTGTGGCTCTGCACAACTCCCTGACAGGAGGGGACAGCCAGGAGGGATTTGGACTCTGCTCCCAGGGAGCAAGGGACAGAATGAGAGGACATACCCTCAAGGTGTGCTGGGGGAGGTTTGGATTGGATATTGTGAAAATTTCTTCACAGAAAGGATTATGAATCATTGGAACAGGCTGCCTATGGCAGTGGTGGAGTCACCATCCCTGGAAATGTTTAAAAACCATGTGGATGTGGCACTTGAGGATATGATTTACTGGTGAACATGGTGGTGGTGTGGAGTTGGTTGTTAGACTTGAATTTATAGGATTTTCCCAACCTTAATGATTCCATGATGCTGTGATCCATGAGGCCAGAGGGTCTGGGGCTCCCCATAAGATATGAGGTTGTTTCAGTGCTATGGGACTCGTGGTTTCCTTCTCTCCCTCCTTGCCTTTGCTGCTGCTGTCTGGATGCCTTTGTTGGTGCCGTGTTTGGCTGCAGACCATCAGCAATGTCCTGCTCCAGTATGCTGAGATCATCTCCAAGGATTTTGCCTCATACTGCTCCAAGGAGAAGGAGAAAGTGGTGATGCATCTCCCTTTTTCTATCCCCACATGGTGACCCCAGCTGTCACCTCAACCCCGGGGCGGGTCAGTCCCTTCCTCATGGCAGTTCCTGTCACGCTGCCAGGGTGGCTTCCATGCCATCCCTGTCCTCATGTCCCCCAGTGCAAGGTGGGAGGGTCCTGGGGCTGTGGGGAGCTGTCCCAGCCATATTTATTGGTGCTGACCCCCCTCTCCATCCCACCCCTCCAGCCCTGTATCCTGATGAACAACATCCAGCAGCTCCGTGTCCAGCTTGAGAAGATGTTTGAAGCCATGGGTGGGAAGGACGTGAGTATGGAGGGGTTCCAGGAGGGAGCCCTGGGGAGGGTTGGATCATTCCCTTCCCCCAGAGGATAGCCCCTTGCCCATTTCCCCAGTGCTGGGTGCAGACCCATTCCTCACTCCTGTGTGGGATCACACTGTCCCACCCTATGGCACCCTGCTCTCCCACCATTGGGCTGGGAAGGGCTTCACCCTGCCCAGGGATGCATTTGGGATGCAGAAACTTCCCTGAGGGCTGGTTCAGTGACCCTGTCAGCTTCACCAACCCGTCCTTCCTGCAGCTGGACACAGAAGCCAGTGATATCCTCAAGGAGCTGCAGGTGAAACTTAACAATGTCCTGGATGACCTGAGCCGAGTCTTTGCCACCAGGTACAGCTGGACTGAGGGGCAGTGGGCAAAGGAGGGGTCTGGGGGCCCAGAAGCTGGGGGCTCTGGGGGGGATATGCTGAGCTGCCTGTGTGTTGTGGTGCCCCAGTTTCCAGCCACACATCGAGGAGTGTGTGAAGCAGATGGGTGACATCCTGAGCCAGGTGAAGGGCACCGGCAACGTCCCCGCCAGCACCTGCAGCAGCGTGGCACAGGACGCCGACAACGTCCTGCAGCCCATCATGGACCTGCTGGACAGCAAGTGAGTGTGGGGGCAGCTAGAATCCCCCCTGCCCCTCCTGGCCTCCTCAGGCAGGGTCAGGGTGGCACGGGCGGGGTGGCAGTGGGCTGCTCCAGCGCCGTCTCTCTCGCGCAGCCTGACGCTCTTCGCCAAGATCTGCGAGAAGACGGTGCTGAAGCGGGTGCTGAAGGAGCTCTGGAAGCTGGTGATGAACACCATGGAGAAAACCATCGTCCTGCCGCCCCTCACGGACCAGACGGTGAGTGACGGGAGAGGGAGCAGGGACCCTGGGACACAGGTGACCGACTGGGCCAGGGGGACGTTGCTGGCCAGGTGCCCTCGCTGGCGTGGGACTCACTGATGTCTCCAAACCCGTGTCCAGCTCCTGGCCAGGGAGAGGATGGAAGAGAGATAGGTCATCCTTGCTCCAGGCTGGCTTTGCCAAAGGATCCTCCTGCCACCTCTGTTGTGGCTTGAAGAGGGGACACTGGCCCTTTCTTATCCATCCTTCCCTCAGAGCTGGGACAGCATCCCATGCCACACTCATCCACACTGGCTGTGGGCAGGCTCCCTGTGCCAGGAGCTGAATCCAGAGGCTCTTGGAGTGTGGGGAGATGCTGCCTGCTGGCCTTGCTGGGGGGCTGGGGGTTTCATGAGGATGAGGGAATATATTCCCCAGCAGGGCTGAGCTGTTCCTTGCTCCTGGGGCGTTTAGGAAAGCAGAGCACACCCAGGGAATGCTCCTTCTCTGAGGCTCCATATTGCATTGCTGTTTGTCTGCCCCTCCCTGCACCTGGAGCTTTCTGAGGTGGTTCCCTCAAAGTCAGGCAGGAAAGGGTGACACTGGACCAGCCACACACCTGTTCTGTCACTCTTGGGTGGCTTTTGTCACCGTTACAAAGCTGTCAGGTTCTCCTTGGAGTTCCTGGAGCTGTCAGCCTTTATGTCACCTTTCTGGGGCTGTGGAGCTCCTGTACTGTGTCTGTGAGGGACAGCACAGTGGTGACATGTCAGCCCTCAGCAGTGCCACCTCACTGTCACCGTGTCACAGCCCTGAGCCTGGCTCAGGTCAGCCCCAAAGGTGGCCAAATCTCATAGAATGCTGAGTCCCAGTCCCCATCCCAGTCCCTTTCCAGCTCTGGACAGTGGGGCCTGTGCTAGGGCAGAGGAGGGGGCATGGGCATGTGGCTCTGTTGGGTGATTTTCCTGAGGGCAGGCAGTCCCTGGGGAAAGCTGTGCTGGGGACAGGGGACATCCTGCCCAGGTGTTCCTGGGTGCCAGCCCCAGGGTGGCTGGACAAGTTGGCAGTTTTGGGGGTCCGTGTCAGAGCCGAGTGTCAAGTGGGGTCCCTGGAACTGGGGGCAAAGTCCCCCCCCGAGTCAGGAGGGCCTGGGCAGGTGAGGCTGGGGCCCCTCGGGGGCTGCAGGGCAGTGGCAGGGCAGCGGCACCGAGTGCTGTGGATGGGGTCCCCCGTGGCCCGGGGGGGCACTGGGGAGGACGGGGCAGGCGGGGCCGACACTCACGCCACGGTTGTTCTCTCCAATTGCTCCTCTCGCCTCTCAATGGCAGATGATTGTAAGTACGGCAGCTCCCTGTCTGTCTGTCTGTCTGTCCGCTCTGTGTCGGTCCTGGCCTCGCCGGTTCTTGTCTTGTGTGGCTGCCCGTGCCCTGCCCACACCCTCCTCCGGCTCCCGACCCGGCGCAGCTCCCGGTCCCCAGCCTGCCTGGCGCTGGCTCCCGGCTGGCGCCTGCCTCGGCCCCTCCGGGACGCGGTGGGTGGGGAGGTTCGGACAGACGGGCAGTGCCGGGGTGCGGGGAGGGGCACGGGGCACCGTGGGGGTCGGTGGTGGCAGCGCCGTGTCCCCAGGGACTGCCAGAGCAGCGCCGCGTGCGGGGACAGGCTCGGCGGGCGGTGCGTGCCCGGACTCGGGGCTGCTCGTCCTGTCCCGCGTGCCTCAGTTTCCCCGGAGGCCCGGCTGGGTCTGGCTGTGTGCTGGGCAGCGCGGAGGCTTTCCCTGCCGGCAGGAGGAGGTGTCTCTCCAGGGACAGGCGGTCCCTGGCGCGGTGTTGGGGCAGGCTGCGGCGCAGGTTGTGAGGCTCCCTCCCCGCTCGGGGTACGGCCCCGGGAACCCTGTGTGATCCTGGTTCCCTTCTGGGCGTCGCTGCTGGGTCCTTGCATGGCTTTGACTGAGCAGTTTCCTTCTGTCCTCTTCTGACCAGTCTGTGGCTGCGGGTTTATGCCCCTGGGGGCAAGGGAAGGGCAGTTCACTCCCCAGTCCTGTCCCCACCCCTGGCTGTGACTCAGGCAGCCTGTGCAGGAAGAGCAGTGGGGAGCCCGCTGCTGGGTGCTGGTGCCAATCCCCGCAGGAACAAACACCCCTCTCCTGTCAGCCAGCACCTTTTGTGTCCCACAGCAGCATTTTGGGAGGCCTTGAGGCAGCCTGGGGCTGAGCATCCCCTCAGACCTCATGGGGACCTTGTGGGGACCCCATGTCCCGGCTTTGCTGAGGCTCTGGGAGACAGAGCAGTGTCAGCTCTGTGTGGGACAAGCTCCTCTTGTTCACTCATCACCCTGAGCCAGGGCCAGAGCCCCTCCTGGCAGCCCTGCTTGGCCCTACCTGTGCTGCTTGATCCTTCTGAGGCTTCCCAGCCCTCTCCTGATTCCAGCAGTCCACCCTGAGAGCCGAGTTTGTCACCCCCATGGCACTGCTGCCTCATTCCACACAGTTTCTCTTGCCTGGATCAGTGTGGGGTGGCTGCTGGGCCCAGCCCTGCACAAACCAGAGCTCTGTGTGCCAAAGCCAAATCCCAGCTACTCCCTCCTTGCTCCCTCCCCAGCGCTGGGAGCACCTGCCAGAGCTGAAGCAGGATGTGTGGGGGCACCAGGGCCTGCCCACACGCAGCTGGATCCTGTATTCCAGCGAGGATCCTCCCTCATGGACTCAGCATCTGTGTGTCCCAGCAAGGATCATCCTCGTAGATTCAGCATCCCTGCATCCCAGCAGTTTCCCAGTGTGAGGATGAGTTCTCCAGCATCCTGCTTCCCAGTGGGGATCCAGCATCCTGCTGACACCAGGCCCTCCCTGGGTGTCCCAGAGGGGACCAGTCCCCCACTGGCTGTCGTTCAGGAGCTCGTCCTGTCTCTGCCACCTGTGCCCCCGTGTCCTGTCCCATGCTGTCCCCCCACCCCACACTCAACCTCTGACGTTGCTTCTACAGGGCACGCTCTTGAGAAAACATGGCAAGGGGACAGAGAAGGTAAATAGCTGTGGGCTCCGTGTGTGTCACCACCCCGGGGCCACACCCGTGGTCTCACACCCACCTGCTGTGGAGGTCCAGGCTTGTCCGTGCTTCCTCTGTCGTGCTGTCTGGATGTGCTGTTGCCTGCGTGGTGTCGTGGTGAGGTGTGCTGTGCTGTGTGCTGGGCACAGCCCCGGCTCTGTGTGTCCCTGGGCTCTGTGCTGCTCGGTGTCACCGTCTCCATGGGTGCCCTCAGCACCAGCTGCCTGGCTGGGACAGCCAGGCCTTGAGACCCCGTGCATGGGAGACCACACACCCCCCTCCCACTGCTCAGGAAGAGGAGACCCCCCATGCTGGGCCGTGCTGGGCCCCAGGGCTGATGAGATCCCCTGGATCTCTGAGCCTGCTCCCCCTTCCTTGCTGAGCCCCAGCTCTGCTCCAAGGGCTTTCTCCAGCACATGGGCTCTTGCCCTGTCTGGGGGCTCCTCCCCACTGCAGCGTGGGGGCCCAGCCTGCTCCCCAAATCCTGGTTCTTGGGAAGAGCCATGCCAGCATCCATCTGGGCAATGCCTGCCGCTCCCCCTCCTCCCCTGGGGGACACTGGCTCCTGCCCAGTTTGCTGAGTGTGCTGGGTGAGCTGATTCCCTCTGGTGTCCCAGCCCCAAAAGGGGTGGGGAGCAATCCTGCCCACCCTCAGAAGAGACCTGGCACACTCCAGCGTGGGGCTGAGCCTTTGCAGCTGTGAACTGGTGCCGAACCAGCAGAGAACTGGGCAGAGCCCTCATGGCCAGGGGGTGTGGGGGGCCTGGAGCTGCGACCCAAGGCTGCTGGGGCCACCAGTAACTGTCCCTTGCTGTTCTCTTCCAGAGCAGGGTGAAGCTGCCCAGTCACACTGAAGTAAGGACATGGCTCTTCTGCTCCCCACTTGGCACTGCTCTCCCCCCTCCCCTCCTCCCTGTCCCTTGTCCCTTGTGCTCTGGGTTGGGGCTCCCAGCTCAGTGTAGTGTCCTGTCGTGCTCTGTTTTGGGGACACCAGTGTCCCCAGCTCCCAGCCTGTCCACTGACTGGGGGAGATGGGAACAGTGAGGGTCGAATTAATGGGACAGAACTGGGTGGGCAGAGGGGTGGGCACAAAGAGTTAATGGGGGCATACAGAATGAGGGCATGGAGGGGACAGACCCCTGCAGAAGGAACTGGTTAATGGGAGAGATGCTGAGGCTCCTGTGTTGGGAGGGACTGGAACTACTGGTGCTGGGAGAGGGAAGGTGGTGGAGGTCTCTGGGCCCCAGTTTATCCAACTGCATTTGCACACTGGAGGAGCTGAGGAGGAGAGCCTGTGCCTAGCCCAGCCAGAGGTGCCAGCCCAGGGCAGTCAGCAGGATCTGCCCATCCGGGGGCTGCTGGGCTCCATGGCCCCTGCCATGGTGGGGGCAGAGGTCGGGCAGAGGCAGCCTGGGTCTCCCACCCAGGGCTGGGACCCTCCCTGAGCTGGGCAGGGCTCGGTGTGGCCAGGGGCTGTTTGGTGGCTGTGGGGCACAGGCCACATCCTCCCCGTGCCTGCTGTCCCAGCGTGTGTGGTGTCCCAGTGGGCAGTGCCGTGCTGTGCCAGGCCCTGCTGGGGGCAGGAGCAGGTCCCTGGAGCACAGGAGGCAGGATGGGACTCCTGGGCCGAGCTGCTTGTGCTGAGCAGAGCATGAGGCACCTGATGCCAGGGTGACATCCTGACTGGGGTCCCCGAGCCTGCAGCCTCACAGCTGTGCTGAGAATTCGGGCTGAACCGGGGGGGCTGCCGGTGACCTGTGTCACCTTCCCGGCTGCTGTCCCTGGAGGAGCCCCTGGAGCTGCAGCAAGCTTCTGGCGCGATGTGCCCAGCCTGGCCGTGCCACGCCCCGCCCAGCTGCTCACCGCGGCTGTCCCTGTCTCTTTGCTCTCTGCAGGGCACACAGATGATTTTCAACGCGGCCAAGGAGCTGGGGCAGCTTTCCAAGCTGAAGGTGAGGGCTGGGGGGCTGGGCTGGGGGTGCTGGGGTGCTCTGTGGTCTAGTGCTGCTGCTGCCAGGACCTCACCAGTGCCCTTGCTGGCTGGGCTGGGGGCAGCACAGCTGGTGCTGTGCTGAGAGCAGGGTCTGTGTCCCCCAGGACCACATGGTGCGGGAGGAAGCCAAGAGCCTGACCCCGAAGCAGTGTGCCGTGGTGGAGCTGGCGCTGGACACCATCAAGGTGAGGGCACTGGGGTGTTCGGGGTGCCCCCGGGGCTCTGACCCTGAGGGAGCCCCCGGGGACTGAGCATCCTGAGGGCTGTGCCCCTGCAGCAATACTTCCATGCCGGCGGCGTGGGGCTGAAGAAGACGTTCCTGGAGAAGAGCCCTGACCTGCAGTCGCTGCGCTACGCCCTGTCCCTCTACACGCAGGCCACGGATCTGCTCATCAAAACCTTCGTGCAGACCCAGTCGTCGCAGGGTAGGACCTGCTGCCCTGGCCCCCTCGTCCTCCCCAGGGGCCACCTTGGCTCTGTCCCGGTGGGGCTGGGGTCCCAGCCAGGCTCACAGTGGGGGAGAGCTGGGTGGGGAAGGAAGGGCTTTCTCCTCCCACGCCTTGCAGGTGGAGAGGGGCCGTGGGTGCCCAGCAGCAGCAGCACCGTGGCGCTCCCCAGTCCCCCACCACAAGAGCAGCGGGTCCCCAGTGCCAGGGCATTGCTGACTGGCGTGGAAAAGGGGCCTGTGGGTGGGGGGAAGGTCACCCTCTGGCCAGTGTTACGGTGTTTGTCCCCTCTGGATGGCCCTGGGCACTCAGCACAGACCAGTCACAGGGTCCACAGGATCTGGATACTGTGCCAGGGTCTGTCCTGGGCATGCTGGGTGCCCAAGCCCCTGATCTGGGCTCCAGGGTGCTGGGGTGCAGTGCAGGATGCTGGGCACCTTCCCGGGCAGGATTAGGCCTCAGTTCTAAACACTGCCCTTTATTCTGTCCCTTGGCTGCTCGAGGAGGGCCCTGAGATGCTCGTGGTGGTCACGGGCCAGGCTTGTCTGCGTCCTCGGGGAGTGGGACGTGCGTTTGCTGTCCGTGAGTCTCCTTCACGGGACGTCTGTCCTGTCTGTGCCTTCTGTGCCAGCCGTGTTGGGGACGTGGGTTGGGTCTGGTGGGTGCCAGCACCCCTGGGTGTGCCCCGTCCAGGAGCCCGGGCTCGGGGCTGGGGGTGCCTGGCACTCCTGTGTCGCTGCAGTGTTGTCCGGGTGCTTGGCCGTCAGTCTGTCTGCGAGATCTGATCTCTCTTTCTCTTTGTTTCCCCCCCTCCCTCACTGTTCCTGTTCCCCACACACGTCATCTCCTCCCTCCTCTCTTCCTCATCTCCTTCCTCCTCTCCTCTTCATCTCTTCACTCCTCCCTTCTTTTGCATCTTCTCCCTCCTCTCTTCGTTGTCACCTCCTTCATCTCCTTCCTCCTCTCTTTGTGTACTCTGTGCCGTGTCTCTGTCTCTCTCTCTCTCCTTCCCACTAGTTCATGGTGGGAAAGGGATTAGGTTTACCCTTAGTGAAGAGGTGTATCCTGAGAAGGGTACGTGTGCTACTCGCCCGCCCCTGCACCTGCCTGCCGCCGGCCTGGGCTAGTAACAGTCCCAGCACTGCGGGCTGGGGCGGCCTGGGGACCCCCCAGCATCGTGGGCCTCGGGGACCCCCAGAACGGGCAAACTGTCCTTGCCAGGGCTGCTCTGGGGGGAATTTGGAGGAGCTGTGCTCAGCCATATTGACCAGCCCAGAGTGGGTCCCCATGGGAGCAGGGGGGGCTGCCCGCCCACTCTGGGCACCCCACATTGTCCCCAGCACCGCTGCCCGGGGGTGGGCACCCAGCATCACCTCCCCCTGGACGTGTGGCCCTGGGGGAGGCGATGCCACATCCTGTCCCCTTCCTGCCCACCCTGCTGCCCTGGGGACCATTGCTAGCCCTGCCCCGCCGCGCTCCGCCTGCCTGGCCTGGGGTGCAGGGCTTGATCCCCCGGGCCCTGCTTGGCCTCCATCACACCCCGTGGGGGTGGGGGCTGCACCCCGCTTGGCCTCCCATGCCCAGAGCCCCCTCCCCTCCCGCCATCGCCTCCATCCCGGCTCAGCATGCGGGGCAGGGCCGGGGGGTGGAGGGGAGTGTGCCAGCCAGCCTTGGCCCGCTGCTGTTCCCTCCCTGAGAGCTTCCCACTGAGCCCTGTTGGATCTCCGTGGCCCCCTCAGGCCCACAGAGCTCGTCCCTCTGCCTTGCACCCCCGTCCTTCACCCGTGGGTGCATGCACGACTCTGGGGTGGCGTGGGGTGGGCTGACCTCTTGGCCAAAGGTCACTGAAGGTCCCCAGGCTTGGAGACCCCTGGGCTTGGGGGTCCCTGGGATGGAGGGGTGGGAGGGGCGGGTCAGCCTCGAGACACGAGGCTGTGGCTGCCCTGGCTGGGTCCCTCCTGCCCAGTGCTGTGCCCACGACACTGTCACCCCTCCGTGGCCAGAGCTCAGGGAGCTGGGCCACTGTCCTCTGCCCCATCCTGGACAGGCCCCTCAGCCCTGCCTGGTTCACAGGGGTGGGATGGCAGAGTCAGCCTGCTGCTGGGGGTGCCCTGCCATGTCCATCACAGCTGCTGCACCCACACTGCTGTGCCCACAACCCTTTGGGACACCCCTAATGCCCACCCCTTCCCACCTTTGGTGGGTGGCCTGCCTCCTCAGCGGGGTTAGTGCTGGGCAGGGCGTGGCAGCAGGTCCATCTCCTCCCTCTGCCACAGGCGCTGGCGTGGATGACCCCGTCGGGGAGGTGTCCATCCACGTGGAGCTCTTGACCCACCCCAGCAGCGGCGAGCACAAGGTCACCGTCAAAGGTGGGTCCTGCTGGCCAGGGTGCCAGGCTCTGGCAGGTGACAGTGCTCCCTGAGCCTCAGCTGTCCCCTCCTTGCAGTGGTGGCTGCCAATGACCTCAAGTGGCAGACCTCGGGCATCTTCCGGCCCTTCATCGAGGTCAACATCATCGGGCCCCACCTCAGCGACAAGAAGAGGAAATTTGCCACCAAATCCAAGAACAACAGCTGGGCCCCCAAGTACAATGAGAGCTTCCAGTTGTGAGTGGCACCACGGGCTGGGGGCGTGGGGACAGGCTGGGGCACATGTCCCCAGCAGGCGGGCACCTCCTGGGGTCTGCTCACCCCCAGTGGGATGTTTTATTGGTAAGAGCAGGGAGGGGGGAACAGGAGCAAAAAGGAAAAGGCATTTCTAGGGGTGGGCTGGGGGTGAGCTGTGACCCCCTGTGCCAACACTGCCCATCCCTTGCCCCCCTCAGCACGCTGGGGACGGAGACGGGCCCCGAGTGCTACGAGCTGCAGGTGTGCGTGAAGGATTACTGCTTCGCGCGGGAGGACCGCACCGTGGGCATCGCCGTGCTGCAGCTGCGCGACATCCTGCAGCGCCCTGGCGGCGCCTGCTGGCTGCCCCTGGGCCGCCGCATCCACATGGACGACACCGGGCTCACCGTGCTGCGCATCCTGTCGCAGCGCAACAACGACGAGGTGGCCAAGGAGTTCGTCAAGCTCAAGTCGGACACGCGCTCGGCCGAGGAGGGCAGCACTTAGAGCGCTCCGGTCCCTGCAGCCCTCGCCCCCCGCCCCCGGCAGACCCTCCAGCCGTGTATAAGCCATAGGAGGGGCCGCAGAGGAGGCGCTGCCCAGCCCTGGGGAGGGGGTGCTGTGGCTGCAGTGACAGACCCTCCCCTCCCTGGCTGGGTGGCAGCGGTGCCGAGCACAGCCAGGCTCCTGTCACACCCTGCAGGAAGGTGCTGGGGCTGGGGGGGTGCAGGGAAGGGCTGGAGCCGAGCCTGGCAGAGGGGAGCAGTCTGCCCTTCCCCAGCCTGCCTGAGATAGAGGAACCCCAGTGGCCCATCCTTGAACCTCCACTGTCCCAGCCAGCCCCAAACCTCACCGAGTGGCACAGGGAAAGGGCTGCTGGCAGTGTGTGTGCCTCGTGTGAGTGTTGGTGAGTGGCTGGCACAGCCTGGTGGCCCCTCGTCCCCATCCCCGAGCATCGTGTTGTGTCCCGAGGGCGGGGCAGCCGCCGGCCCTGAGCACATCCCTGTACATATGTAAATAGCTGTACATAGAGGGCAGCTGGACGGGCTGTGTCCTGCACCCGGAAGGGCTATTGGGGCTGTTGGGTCGGTGGGTGCAGCCCCCGCGGGCCCTGCACAGGGTCCCCTCCCTGGCTGGCAGCAGCATCATCAGGGTCGGGAGCAGCAGGCAGCAGCCCCCGGCCCACATCGTGTCTTCCCTGCCTTGCTGCCACCGTGGGCCGCCCCACTGCCCCCCCACAAGGTGCCAGGGCTGGGGGAGCAGGGGCTGGGGGCACCAGGGCAGAGGGACTCGTTCCTCCTTGCCCTGGTGGGAGCAGCACCCCCGAGCAGCACAGCCCACGGGACCTCCTTGGCACGAGCAAAACCCTTCCCAGAGAACCCCTCCCTCCAGGCCCCCAGTAAGCACCAGTTCTGTGCCCCCAGCTCCCCAGTGAGCACCATTCCCGTGTGCTAAGTGGTGTGCATGTCTCGTGAGTGCCTGGGAGGGAGGCCTGGCTGTGTGCTGCTGGGGGTTTGCCCCGGGTCCTGGGGCAGACAGAGGCCTCAGGACCCCACAAGTCAGCACAGCTCTCAGCCCCCTCCCATCCCAAAACAGGGTACCCCAAGTGACCCCCATGCTCCTTTATCTAGAGGGTTTGCCTGGGACCAGAGGGTTTCACTTTGCTCTCTCGTTTCTGTTCAATGTTTACACCCTTTTTTCTACCGGCTGCTCCTGCCCGGCCAGGCTGCCCCTGGCCCTGTGCCCCTCCCCAGACTGTCCTGTTGGCATGTGATTGAACTGACAGTTCTGCTCCTGTAGCACAGTGTCACCGACGCCTGTGTGTCTGTCCCGCCCGCGGCGGCCCCCATGGATGCATGACAGTGAGATGTTTTGCACTATTTTGAATTTTTTGGGCTCTGTAAAAATATTTTATTATAACTGACATTAAAAAGCACACCCTTCACTGCGGCTCCTGTGGGCACTTGGGAGGGGCAGGCACTGGGGGCATTCCCAGCCCAGTGCAGCACTTCCACCTTTAAAGGGAAAACCAGGGATATCCAGGCTCAAGGGTAACCAGACTCAAGGATAACCAGGCTCAAGGGTAACCAGGCTCAAGGATAACCAGCTCCAAGGATAACCAGCCCCAAAGATAACCAGCCCCAAAGGATAACCAGCCCCAAAGATAACCAGCCCCAAAGATAACCAGGCTCAAGGGTAACCAGGCTCAAGGATAACCAGGCTCAAGGATAACCAGCCCCAAAGGATAACCAGCCCCAAGGATAACCAGCCCCAAGGATAACCAGCCCCAAGGATAACCAGCTCCAGGGATAACCAGCTCCAAGGATAACCAGCCCCAAGGACCAAGAGCCCAGGGATGATGCCTGCTGCTACCCAGCCTCCCTGAGGGTGCCCTTGCAAAACCGAGGACAGGTGTTAAATGGAATCACAGGAACTCAGAATCCTGGGATATCCTGTGCTGGAAGGGACCCACAGGGATGATCAGTGCAGCCCCTGGCCCTGCCCAGACCCCAAAAACCCACCCTGAGCATCCCTGAGAGTGTCCAAAGGCTCCTGCAGCTCTGGCAGCCTTGGGGACCATTCCCTGGGGAGCAGCCTGGGCAGGGCCCAGCACCCTCGGGGGGAAGAACCTTTCCCTGAGCTCCATGCCAAGGCCTGGCACAGCTCCAGCCCTTGCTGGGCTCCTGGTCCCTGGCCCTCTCTCGGGAGGAGCTGGCACAGACTGTCCTGGGAGGTGATGCTACTCCCAAGCACAATGCTGGTGACTCCCGGGCATGGGAGGGATCAGGGAGAGCCAGCACAGCCTCAGGGAGGGCAAACCCATCCCTCACTGACCTCATTGCCTTCCATGATGGGGTGACTCCATCAGCAGATAAAGGACGAGCTGTTGATGGCACCTGCTTGGACCTTTGAGGGTTTTTACTCCCTCAAAACACTTTCCCCACTAAATTGGAGTGATGTGGATTTGAGGGATGCAGGGCCCTGATGACCTGCAGAGAGAGCTGGGGCTGTTCTGGGCTCTGGCAGAGTCCTGCTCCACCCTCGGGAGCTGTGGGGCTGCCACCAGGCTTTGCTCGAGTCATGGCATGGCTTAGGCTGGAAGGGAGTTTAAAGCTCAAGTCCAACCCCATCCTTGGCTCTTGTCTTTTCCCAGTGATCCTTGATGGGATACACCCTTTCTTGAGGTTTTCTAGATTAATTAATTAGCTTTACTCATCATAATTTCCCGTGGGGCTCCTGTCCCTTTGTGGAAAGAGAGCAGGGGTTCCCTGGGAGGCCCTGGCAACACGGGCTGTGCCTGGGGAGCAGAGATGCACCTGAGGACCCCGAGCAGAGCAGGGGGATGTGCCCTGGGGGAGCTCTGAGCACAGGCTGTGCTGGGGCAGCTCCTGGCAGCACTGAGGCTGGAACAGCTCATGCAGAACCTCAGTGATCCATCCATGGTGGAGCTTCCATGGATGGTGCCCATGGGAGGAACCCCACTCTGGAGCAGGGGAAGAGGAGGAGGAGGAGAGACAAGGGGTGATGGCTGAGCACAATCTCCATTGCCCATCCCCCTGTACAGCTGTGGAGGGGGAGAATTTGGGAGGGAGTTGAGCCTGTGGAGAAGGGAGAGGTGGGGAGGGGTTGTTTTATGATTTATTTGCCATGACCTTAGAGGAACTGGTTAACAAGAATTTGACAGCTGCCCACTGTGAGCAGGACAATAAATAAAGTCCACGAGAGAGCTGCCCTCAAATGCTGTTCAGTAAATCCAATGAAGATGGAGGGAGTCTGGTGGCCTCTTGGTCTGTGGGTTCTGGGATGCAATGCTGAGCACTGGAAAACTCAAACCCACCCTAACTGGGAAAATGGAGGCCCCTCCCAGCCAGCAGGAGCTGCTGTAACCAAACTCCTTTAAGCCTGGAGAAGGCTCTAAAGAGACCTCAGAGCCCCTTTCAGAGTGCCTGAAGGGGCTCCAGAGGAGCTGGAGAAGGACTTTGTACAAGGGCCTGCAGGGACAGGACAAGGTGAAATGGTTTCCCACTGCCGGGGGCAGGATTGGCTATTACTGGCCCATCTTCCCCTCATCAAATCTCACCTCAGTCACAGAGTGGAAAATAGTTGGGCTCTTGAATTTAAATTGAAGTTCCTCTGAGCCCTGACTCCCTTGACACATCATCCTCCCTCCTTCATGCACCTCTCAGTCCTAAGGTTCCCAAAGTCACTATAACCCAAGAGCAGGACACAGCAGTTTCATTTTCTACTCCTGGAGTAGATCCTGTTCATGAGGAAAGAGAGGTTTGGTTTCAGGAGATATTGCAGTTCCTCAGAGGAATTCCTTGAGAGAGGATGCTGTGGGCAGTGCTTAACGGGTCAGGGAGGAGCAATTCTTTATTCCTCATGAGAAGCCCAACTGTGATTAACTGGACCAAACCTTTCTAGAAATTCCAGCTGGTGGCATCACTCCTGCCAACACTCCTAACCCAACAGGGAGCTAAAGTCTGCATGTCATCAGCTAAGCTAGGTCATTCAAATAAATCCTCCCTGGAAGGATTCCTGGAATCCCAGGAAGCAGATAAGTCTGTTCCAAGCCTGCTGACCACCCCTTCTTTAGGGGCTAAAGAGCTTCCTCACACTTCCCTGCCTCCCTGAACTCCCCCCAGCACCCTGCAAGAACAGCCTCAAGGCCAGAGTTACAGGCAAAGACTTTTATTAGCTTCAAAGGACTAAAAGGGCCACACGACCCATGAAAACTCAAAGGGTGCTGCCCCCCTGCCCTCATGGACACGGCCCAGGGGGATGGACACAGGGATGGACACAGGGATGGACTCGAGTCTGTGGGATGGACACGACCCCTCGGAGAGGAGATGTGCAGAGACACAGCCAGCCTGCAGGACCTGCCCACACCCCGGGGCATGAGGGGGGCAGAGCACCCCTTTTACCTTCCAGGGCCTGTGATCCCATCCCCGGGCACTGCATCTCCTCAGCGTGGGCAGCCCTGAGATCTCTCCTCTCCTCTCCTCTCCCTCTCCCTCTCCCTCTCCCTCTCACCTAGGCCCTCTGGTTTTGCCTTTTTCCTTCTTTTCTATGTTATCTGTATTTGTCACCCCTATATTTGTAACTCTGTTGTATTAGGAACTGGTTTTCCCAGCACCTTTTCATGGCCTTTCCCTAAGCAGAAAGACAAAACAGATTCCAAGCCCCAAGCCCGGGGCTGTTCTGCTATCTTGGCTCTCCCTGGGAGCCAAGGCTGAGAACAACTCTTCCAGATACATTTTCATGGACAAAGAAAGTACAGCCAGTGCCAGCGGGGGGACTCCAGAGAGGGGGTTTCACCTGGGGGGAAATTAAGTCACCACTTGTCCTCCTAATTGGTGCTTTTTATCAATTATGCTAATTTCCTAAAACCTATAAATATGCACTCATCCCTGGGGGATTTGGCTTTTGTGGACATCTTTCCACAACTCCCTCTGAAGGCCTTATGGTGGAACAGAGAAAATAAAGATCCTTTCTTATATTACCTCTTACTAAAATTAACTTGAGTTTCATTTCCAGGCTGGGAAAGAGGCAGCAGAGCATCCCTGGGCAGGGTGGGAGCAGGAGCAGGGCTCATCCTCACTCCTCACATCACTGAGAGCCCCGTGGCCTCAGGGCTGCAATGAAACCCCATTTCCCACCACCCCTCTGAGCCGTGGGACCCCCACAGAGCTCAGGCCGGGACAGCAGCTCTCCCACGGGCTCCCAAGCCGTGGCACAGCTCAGGGGAGGGTCCCAAGCCGTGGCACCGCTCAGGGGAGGGTCCCAAGCCGTGGCACAGCTCAGGGGAGGGTCCCAAGCCGTGGCAAAGCTCAGGGGAGGGTCCCAAGCCGTGGCACAGCTCAGGGGGAGGGTCCCAAGCCATGGCACAGCTCAGGGGAGGGTCCCAAGCCATGGCACAGCTCAGGGGAGGGTCCCAAGCCGTGGCACAGCTCAGGGGAGGGTCCCAAGCCGTGGCAAAGCTCAGGGGAGGGTCCCAAGCCGTGGCAAAGCTCAGGGGAGGGTCCCAAGCCGTGGCACAGCTCAGGGGAGGGTCCCAAGCCGTGGCAAAGCTCAGGGGAGGGTCCCAAGCCGTGGCACCGCTCAGGGAGGGTCCCAAGCCGTGGCAAAGCTCAGGGGAGGGTCCCAAGCCGTGGCACCGCTCAGGGGAGGGTCCCAAGCCGTGGCACCGCTCAGGGGAGGGTCCCAAGCCGTGGCACAGCTCAGGGGAGGGTCCCAAGCCGTGGCACCGCTCAGGGGAGGGTCCCAAGCCGTGGCAAAGCTCAGGGGAGGGTCCCAAGCCGTGGCACAGCTCAGGGAGGGTCCCAAGCCGTGGCACCGCTCAGGGGGAGGGTCCCAAGCCGTGGCAAAGCTCAGGGGAGGGTCCCAAGCCGTGGCACAGCTCAGGGGAGGGTCCCAAGCCATGGCAAAGCTCAGGGGAGGGTCCCAAGCCGTGGCAAAGCTCAGGGGAGGGTCCCAAGCCGTGGCACAGCTCAGGGGAGGGTCCCTCCCCACCCCCAGGCCGGCCCCCACAGCAGGATTACCCTGCCCTGGTTCCTCCAGCTCCCAGACAGGATCACACCACCTCCCCCGTCCTCCGGAGACAGCCCAGAACTGGAGCAGCGGCGGAGCAGAGCAGCGCAGGCGGCGAGAGGGGACAGCAGCAGTGGAACGTGTCACAGCAGAGCCCGCCCGTCCCAGTGCCACCAAGGGGCACAGAGCCCCAAAACAGAGCCCAAGGCACAACTTCTCCTGGCTGCGGGAGCCCAGGGTATCCTCTGCCTTCCCTGGGAGGTTCCAGACCCCCCCAAAGACCCTCGAGTGAGACCCAGGTGTCTCAGGGGCTGGATTCAACTCCTTGGAACAATTTACCAACATTGAGAGAAGAAATGCAAGCTGCAAAAATAAACAGAGTGTAAATTAGACTGTTAGAATGCAGAATTAGCAGATTTATGGAATGTTTGTGATAAGGGACACGTGGCCAAGATGGAGAATTTGGGGTGTGGATCCTCTTCCTCCTTCTTCCCCGTGCCATCCATGCTGGGTGACATGCTGGCACTGCCAGATTGGATGGGGACAGAGCTGGACTGTTTAACAAGACTGTACTGTATTGGAAAATTGTTATAAACATTTAGCAGGTAATTTAGACTGTATAAGATCAGCCCTGCCCTCAACAGGCAGATTCCATCCTGGATGCCAGGCAGAGAGTTCCTGAGACAAGAAACAATAAACAATCCTTGGAGCCTCTGAAACAGCCTCCTGCAATCTCTCATCGGGGCTTTGGGAAAAACCAGGATTTAAACCACTGCATGTCCTCCTGGGGTGATCTCAGGGCTGAGGAGACTCCTCGGGACATCAGGAAGGGCAGAGAGCAGGGCAGGGGGGGCTCCCTGGGCAGAGGGAGGACAAAGCCTGCCGAGCAGGGACGGGGGAGGTTTGAGCCGGCCCCAGAACTCCAGGTGCTCTGGGGAGCTTCAGCCCCTGCCACTCATTTCCCAGGTGAGAAATGAGCCCTCCAGACCCACGGGAAGGGGGTGAAGCTGCTGCACTCCCTGTGGCTGGGACCCCTCACTCCTCACCTGCACGTGCAGGGCCCCACAGCCACAGTGTGACCCCCCTGCTGCCACTCCTCCTGATGCCCTAAAAATGTGAATCAAACACAATCAGAGTGATAAAAGGGTACCTTTGTAGGAGGATCCTCAGGTGCACAGATCCATCAGGTAGAAAAGGCTGAAGATGCACACTGCCTGTGACCCATGCAGAATTTTTATAGACTCTGCAAATTAGCATATCAAGAATCCTCCAATTAGAAAAGCACCTGCTGAAGTAATTCCCCCAGTTCCAGCACCCTGCAGATAAGACCAGGCCCTGTTTATAAAAGTGTTTCAGAGAGCTGGTTTCAGCCTTGCTTTCTAATCAAAGCAAGGGAGCACAGGGATCCTGGAAGTTGTTTTGTCTTTCTGCCTGGGAAAAGCGTGAAACTAAGCTACAACAAGGCAACAACTTGTGCAAAGGACAGAGAGAAGATGTAAAAAATGCTAATCCCGAAGAGCACCACTCCCTGCAGCCCTTTCTGGCCGCTAATTGCCGCTAATTGGAGGGGAGGGGATTGTGCTCCCCGCCCCTCTTCACCCCCGTCCTGCCCCCAGCCCCTCCCCCTGGCTCGGGACAAGGGTCCCCAGAGAGACCCCCCGAGACCCCCCCGGCATGCAGAGACCTCAGCAGGCACCCCCAGCACGGGACACCCCAAACTCTCACCCCTCTCCCACCTGGGGCACCCCAAGATCCCCTCGAGGGCAGCCAGGGACCCCTCCCGTTCAGGATACCCCAAAACTGTCCCCATCCAGGGGCACCCCGAGGCCCCCAGGGCACCCCACAGCACAGCCCCCCCCAGGACAGGGGCTCCAGCAGTGATGGAAATGATGGAAATGATGGAAATGATGGAAATGAGCCACCCGTGCACTGCTGGTGCTCCAGCACTTCGGGGTGTCCCTGTGTGTGGGTCCCAGAGGGGCCTGGCAGGGCCACAGTGAAACCCTGGGGCAGCTGGGGACAGGGACAGGGACAGCAGAGTCCAGGTGAGGTGGGGGATGAGCACGGAGAGGTTTGGCTTGGAAAGGATCTCAAATCACACCCAGTGCCACCCCTGCCCTGGGGACACCTCCCACTGTCCCAGTGTCCAGCCTGGCCTGGGCACTGCCAGGGATCCAGGGGCAGCCACAGCTGCTCTGGGCACCCTGTGCCAGGGCTGCCCACCCTGCCAGGGAACAATTCCTGCCCAATATCCCACCCAGCCCTGCCCTCTGGCAGTGGCAGCCATTCCCTGGCTCCTGTCCCTCCAGCCCTTGTCCCCAGCCCCTCTCCAGCTCTCCTGGAGCCCCTTCAGGCCCTGCCAGGGGCTCTGAGCTCTCCCTGGAGCTTCTCTTCTCCAGGTGAGCAGCCCCAGCTCTGCCAGGCTGTCCCCAGAGCAGAGGGGCTCCAGCCCTGCAGCATCTCTGGCTCCTCTGCACTGGCTGCAGCAGCTCCACGTCCTCCTGCTGCTGCTCCAGGGCTGGGGCAGCTCTGCAGGTGGGGGCTCAGCCCAGCACAGGGGTGGATTTTTGGATTTTCAGCAGCACCACAATGCCTGGGGCAGGAGCATCTGTGGGGACAAGGAAGAGGCAGACCCAGATCAGGGACACCCAGCCTGAAGAGGGACAAACCCACCTGTGGAGGTGGCAGAAGCCCCCACTGGCTCCTGCTCCTGGCACTTTTCTCCCTGGGCCCAAGGAAATGAGAACAGGTACCAAGAGGCTCCAGGCAGGGAGACACCACAGCCAGCACAAGAATTCATATATAGTAAAAAGTCTTTATTAAGAAGGCTTTGAAGTCAAAAAATAAAACTCTTGATACAATTTTCATAACCGTCAAGTCAGCTCAGCAAATATATAATCAGTACTTTAGCCATGTAAGGTTAAAGGTCCGTTATTTTCTTTTTAAAATAAAATATATTTTAGTTTTTAAAATTTATTCAATAAAGTACATATTTTCCTATAAATTCCCTACATATACATAAAGAGGTAAAAAATAAAACAAAAAATAAAACAAAAACAACAACAAAAAAAAGAACCCCAAACCCAATCAAAGAACAAAAAAGCAAACCAAAAACAAAACAAAACAAAACAAAACAAAAAAAAACAACAAACCAACCCCAAAATTAAATGGAGATAGAAATCTGTCTGGTTTTTGTGACATGGTGTGTTAACTGTGCCCCCTCCATTCCACAACCTCCTGACCTCACATCACACATTTCTGGGCAGTTTTCACATTGGCAAAATACAAGATAGACCTGCATTAAAAAAAAATATATATATATATATTTATAGAACCACTGAGAATCATCCAAAAAAAAAAAAACCTACATACAAAAAGAACCACAAAAAAATTATTATAATAATAATAGAATGATTTTAAAAAAATAAAAGACAACCCTTGCGTGTCCTAAAATAAAAAGTGCAACCGGACCTTTTCTTTCTGGTTATTTCAGTTTGCAAACGGAATACTGGTATTTGGGAAGGACTGGTGGAGAACAGCCGGGCTCCCTACCCAGCCCCACAGCCAGGTGAAGAGTTAAAGCTATTCTGTAAACATCGGAATTCACGCCCCTCTTTCCTCATCCTCTTCTTTGTCATCTTCTTTGTCATCTTCTTCTTCTTCTTCTTCTTCCTCTCCGGCCCCTCGCCCCGCCCTCCCGACCCCGGTTTCGCCTCCCCCCGCCCCGCCCGGCTCCGCCGCCGCCTCTCCCCCCTCCCGCCCCGCGCGCCCGCCGGCACCTCCGCACTTGAATAAAAAGCTCCGTCTGAAGGGTATCGAGTCCTCGCAACGCCGCGGTGTTGGGGTGCAGCGGGTGGCGCCGGGCTAGGAGAAGATGTGGATGGCTTGGGTGGCGGGCACGTGGCAGGCGGGGCACTGGGGCTGCGCCCGGCCGCAGATGCGCAGCGCGCACTCCATGCAGAACAGGTTGTGGCCGCAGGGCACCAGCGCGGCCATCACCTCGCTCTCCAGGCACACCATGCACTCGCGGGAGCTCTTGCGGTGCCCGTCCGAGCTGCTCGAGTCGGTGGGCGAGCCCGAGGCGGCCGAGATGCTGCCGGGCAGCGAGGAGGAGGAGGAGTAGCCGGTGCTGTTGGAGAAGGAGGAGAGCGAGCCCTGCGCGGGCAGCCAGGCCAGCGCGCCCGCGGGGTCGCTGGGGATGCGCCGCGCCGAGGGGTGCTCCAGCCCCGCCGCCCCGGCCTCGGGCAGCGTGGGCGACAGGCGCGGCGTGCCCGCGCCGCTGTTGCGTCTCTGCGAGCTGTTGATGGACGAGCAGCTGCTGAAGGCCTGCAGGGGGTTGCCCGAGCGCTCGAAGGGCGACCAGATGGCGGCGGTGGGCGTCGTGAGGTCGAGCGCCAGGAAGTCGAAGCCGAAGTCGCACTCGTCGGCGCCCAGCGGGGCCGGGGGCTCGCTGAAGGTGCTGTAGGGGCTGGTGGGGCTGGCGGCCGCCACGCGCCCGCCGTAGAAGGACTCGGGGGAGCCGCTGCCCAGCGAGCCGAGGCTGTCGTTGCGCAGCGCGGCCGGGGCGCGCTGGGCGCCGTGCGGGGCCTTGGCCCAGGCCGCGGCCGCGCCGCCCTGCAGCTCCAGGCACACGTCGGTGCCGTTGGAGTGGAAGTCGTTGTCGGCGTTGACGTCGACGAAGGAGCCTGTCCTCATGGTGATGTGCGCCTCGATCTCCTCGCGCGCCCGGTCCACGTTCTCGGGCATGCCCGTCACCTCGAACACGGGCTCCTTGTCGCGGCTCGGCGTCACGATGTACGTGTGCGTCTGCTGCTGGATGCGCTTGATGGTGGCGCCCTTGGGGCCCACCACCAGCCCCACCACGCGGTAGGGCACGCGCACCTGGATGGTGGTCTGCCCCGGCAGGTTGGGCGGGCCCTGCAGGGCCCCCGCCAGCCCGCTGACCTTGTTGCGCGTGGCCCGGATCATGGAGAAGTGCTCGGCGGCCGAGAGGATCTCGCGCTTGGCCATCTCCACGTCCTCCTTCCTGCCCGTGACGATGAACACGGGCTCCTCGCCCCGCACCGGCGTCTTGATGTACGTGTTGGTCTTGGCACGCAGGGCTTTGATCTTGCAGCCTGCAGGGCAAGGAGGGGGGAAATGGCACGTCAGCGCTGAGACCTCAGGGTGACCCTGTGCCCAGCCAGGACGGGGCACAGAGCACCAGCAGGAACCTGCAGTTCCTCTGGCTCTGCATCTGCAGCACGGACTCCCCTGGAGAGAGGGGTCCCTCCCGCCTCTGAGGCAGATGGGGGCTCATGGCTCGGTGCTGGGGGCTGCCCTGGCTTCTCCCAGCTCCTGGCACCGTTGTGACCCTCAGGGCTTGGGGATCAGCAGGATGCAGACTGCAGCCCTGCCCCAGAGGGGTGGGACAGCATGGGCAGAGGTGCCAGCACAGGCAGCCATGGGGGCACCACCAGGGCGGGTGAGGAGCTCTGGAGATTCACTCCAGAGGTGTTTAAGGAGGTACAAGGGAAGAAAAGATGCCAAGACAGAAAGGAAGGAAAAGACTGTTTGGATCCTGCAGGTCCACTGACACCTCTGAGCCAGCAGCTGAACCTGAGGAGCAGTCCTGGATCAGTCCTGGAGAGACAGGGGAGCTGGACCTCCCCAGGGCTGGGGACACAGCCACCCCTCCCCAGGGCAGGGGACACAGCCACCCTCCCCAGGGCTGGGGACACAGCCATCCTCCCCAGGGCTGGGGACACAGCCTATCTCCCCAGGGCTGGGGACACAGCCACCCCTCCCCAGGGCTGGGGACACAGCCATCCTCCCCAGGGCTGGGGACACAGCCACCCCTCCCCAGGGCAGGGGACACAGCCACCCTCCCCAGGGCTGGGGACACAGCCATCCTCCCCAGGGCTGGGGACACAGCCACCCTCCCCAGGGCAGGGGACACAGCCACTCCTCCCCAGGGCTGGGGACACAGCCATCCTCCCCAGGGCTGGGGACACAGCCACCCCTCCCCAGGGCAGGGGACACAGCCACCCTCCCCAGGGCTGGGGACACAGCCATCCTCCCCAGGGCAGGGGACACAGCCACTCCTCCCCAGGGCAGGGGACACAGCCACCCTCCCCTCCCTGCCCCACGGGAGGGATCCCCAGGGCCTGGGCTGGGGCAGGGCTGCTCCCCAGGCTCCTGCTTGCCTGGCAGCAGGGACGTGATTCAGCAGCAGAGCTGCCATGGCTGGCTGTGGGACTGGGAGATGGTGCTGCAGCTCTGCCTCTGCCCCGTGCAGCCCTGGGGACAGACCTGAGCACTGCCCTGGGGACACAGGACAGCCCTGGACACAGCCATGGGCACAGCCATGGGCACTGCCCTGGGGACAGCCCTGGGCACAGCCATGGGCACTGCCCTGGGGACAGACCTGGGCACAGCCCTGGGGACACAGGGACAGCCCTGGGCACAGCCATGGGCACGGCCCTGGGGACAGCCCTGGGGACAGCCCTGAACACTGACCTGAGCACAGCCCTGGGCACTGCCATGGGCACTGCCCTGGGGACAGCCATGGACACTGACCTGAGCACAGCCATGGGCACAGCCCTGTAGACACAGGGACAGCCCTGGGCACAGCCATGGGCACTGCCCTGGGGACACAGGGACAGCCCTGAGCACAGCCATGGGCACTGCCATGGACACTGCCCTGGGGACAGCCCTGGGGACAGCCCTGAACACTGACCTGAGCACAGCCCTGGGCACAGCCATGGGCACTGTCCTGGGCACAGCCATGGGCACAGCCCTGGGGACACAGGGACAGCCCTGGGCACAGCCATGGGCACTGCCATGGACACTGCCCTGGGGACAGCCCTGGGGACAGCCCTGAACACTGACCTGAGCACAGCCCTGGGCACTGCCATGGGCACTGCCCTGGGGACAGCCCTGAACACTGACCTGAGCACAGCCCTGGGCACAGCCATGGGCACTGCCCTGGGGACACAGGGACAGCCCTGGGCACAGCCATGGGCACTGCCATGGGCACTGCCCTGGGGACAGCCATGGACACTGACCTGAGCACAGCCATGGGCACAGCCCTGTAGACACAGGGACAGCCCTGGGCACAGCCCTGGGGACAGCCCTGGGCACTGCCATGGGCACAGCCCTGGGCACTGCCCTGCCCTGGCCCAGCTGGGCTCTGGCTGCAGATCCTGGCAGCACCATCCAGCCAAAGGCTCCCGCTCTCCTCTGGGCTGCAAAAGACTCCAACTCTCCTCCAGGGCCACTCTGCTCTGCTCCACTGAGGAGCTGCCAGCCCAGCCCCACTCCCTGCACCCCCAGCCCTAATTGCACCACTCTTAATTCAGTCCCTGTGAACCAGGCACGGTACCACTCGAGCTGAGTTCACTGGCACCCAGCAGTGAACGACCCCTGCCTGCCCCTCCACCCTGAGCTCTGCAGGGCACCCAGCACCAAGCTGGGAGCCAGCAGGGATGGAGGTGCTGCCCCGGAGCTCTGAGCTGCCCCTGCCCACGGCACACACTGCTGCACACGCCTGGATAAGCAGCTCCACTCCCCCAGGCACAGCCGAGCCTGCCTGGCTCCTCTGAACGGCTCAGGGCACTCCTGCCCCTCCTCCTCTTCCAGACGCTCCCTGAGGAAGGGCAGGGCTGCTCTTCCAGCTGGAGGCTGGGAAGGACAGGCCTAGAAGGCTGAAGGGCCTCAGCACATGAAAGATGCAGAGTGGCTGGAGAGTCCAGAGAGATGCTGCAGGGCTGGAGCCCCTCTGCTCTGGGGACAGCCTGGCAGAGCTGGGGCTGCTCACCTGGAGAAGAGAAGCTCCAGGGAGGGCTCAGAGCCCCTGGCAGGGCCTGAAGGGGCTCCAGGAGAGCTGGAGAGGGGCTGGGGACAAGGGCTGGAGGGACAGGAGCCAGGGAATGGCTGCCACTGCCAGAGGGCAGGGTTAGGGTTAGGGATATGGATATTCCCTGGGAGGGTGGGGAGCCCTGGGTCTCTGTAACCAGGTTTTGGTAGCAGTGAGGTTACAGGGGTGGTTTCTGTGTCCAGCAGGCTCCAGGGTGGACCTGGCACTGGCCAAGGCCCAGCCCAGCAGAGGTGGTAGGCACACCTCAGGAACATGGATTTGAGAAGGAAAAAAGGTCTTGTGCAGGTGTAACTGGGCCTAGAGAAGAGCAGGGCTAGGTGTGAGAGGAGCAGCTCTGCAGACTGGCAGGGCACAGGGAGCAGGGGCAGGAGCTGCTCCAGGCACTGCAGACCCCTGCAGCCTCTGGGAAGCCCTTGGTGAGGCCAGGGAGGGGCACAGGGGTGCAGAGCTGCACCTGCAGCCCCAGCAGCAGCCCCAGCTGGAGCAGGGACAGCCCCAAGGAAAGCTGTGAGCCTGTGGGAAGCACGGTGGGGAGCAGGGACTGCAGAGCAGCACTGGTGACCCTGAGGGGACCCAGGCTGGGACAGTGTGTGACCCCACCCTGAGCAGCAGCAGCAACGTGGGATGAACTGTGATCCCCACTCCCATCTCCCTGCTGGGCACAGGGAGAGCCCAGGAAGGAGGGAGAGAAGGGGAAGGCATCTTTAAGATTTATTTCACTTCATATGGTCCTGCTCTGATTTTGTCAATATATATAAAATTATAAATAACAATATATATTAAATTATAAATAACAATATATATATAAAATTATATATATATAAAATTCAATTAGTATCCCCAAGTTGAGTCTGTTTTGCACTTGACAATACTGGGTGAGGGATCTTTCCCTGCCTTTATCTCAACCCATGAACCCTCTGTTGTATTTTCTCTCCCCTGTCCACTTGTGGAGGGCAGAGATGGAGCAGCTTTGGTGGGTGCCTGGAACCAGCCAGAGTCAACTCACTGCAGTGAAACAGAGTGCCCAGAGCAGCTGTGGTGCTCCATCCCTGGAAAGGTCCAAGGCCAGGCTGGATGGGGCTGGGAGCAGCCTGGCATGGCAGAAGGTGGCACTGGGTGAGCTTTAATATCCCCCCCAGCACAAACCATTCTGGGACTCTGTGACTCAGCCAGGGCTGAGCTTGAGTCAGGTCTGCCCCAAGCAGGTAAATCAATCCAGGCTCCCCAGCAGCACCTGGAGAGCAGAGGGAGAGGAGGAGGTGCTGCTCCTGCAGCCCCAGGTGTGCTGCACTTCCCAAGGCATTAAGCCTCGGGGGTGACAAGAAGTCAAACCCTGTCCCAGTGAGAGCAGCAGGAGCTGCCCTGGGTGCCACAGGCAGGCTCCCTGCACCACCACCCCCGGCAGGAGCATTTCTGGCTGGGGCACACAGCAAAGCAAGGGGCTGGGGCAGGGCAGAACCAGGGAAGGTGACGTTTAGTGAATTATTATCATGTGCCAGCTCCTGCAGGGCTGTCCTGGGAGAGGCACCTGCAACTCCCACATTCCCCTCCCAGATCTATCCTGCTGTAAGATCTGCCCCTGCTCCACTGCTTGGCAAACCAGGACAAGCCCAGGGCAGTGGGAAGAGGCACCAGCCTCATGTCCAAGGTCCCAAATTCATCCTTTGCAGCATCACAGAATCCTGGAATGTCCTGAGCTGGAAGGGACCCTCAGGGACCCTCAGTGCAGCCCCTGTCCCTGCCCAGACCCCCAACAACCCACCCTGAGCATCCCTGGGGAGCCTGGGCAGTGCCCAGCACCCTGGGGGGGAAAGAACCTTTCCCTGAGCTCCGTGCCAAGCCTCATCAAGTGGCAGTTTCAGGATGCAAAGCCACTGGCAGCTCCAGGAGCCGCATCCACATGGCCCAGGGAGGCTCTTCCTCACCCCACTCCATCACCCCAGCCACACCAGTGGGACCCAAATGATGCCAGGTCAGCACCAAAGAGAGGAAGAGTTTGTCTGGCTGCTCCTGCGAGCTCTTCACAGGGACAAAGCCAGAAACCTTGGATAAAAATCAAAGGGGTGCCTGGCTTGGCCAGTTCCACCCTCCTCAAACCAGCAGCACAGGAAAAATGCCCCCAGCCCATGGCTGCTGGATGCTGCCAGGGCCCTGGATGGCACCAAGCACAGCTGGAGTGGGAGCTGGGTTTCCCAGGGGAGGGGTAGGAGAGGAGGATGGCAAATCTGGGAGGGGGGGGTGTGGGATCACCCCCCACCTGTCCCAGAAGCAGGAAGGGAGGCAGGGCCAGGGAAGGCACTGCCTGAGGCCATGTGCTGGCACCAGCACCAGGAGCTGTGCCTGGAGGAGTCTCCAGCCTGGGGACACACCAGGGGCTGATCTGTCCTGCCCTGGCCCCAGAACCAAACTCCTCCTGAGACACCCCAGGGACTGCCAGGCCAAGGTGCCAAAGCTGGAGGGGGCAGGATGAGCTGCAGCCTCCCCAGGCTGAACCCTGCCCAGCACAGGGAGCTGCTGAGGAGACACAAACAGCAGCTCCCAGCAGGACACCCCTGCTCCTGCTCAGGAGGGCAGATGGCACCTCGTGCCTGAGCCCCCAGAGCCTGATGGACCTGAGCTGCAACCTGGGGAAATCGTGGAATGCTTTGGGTTGGAAAGGATTTTAGAGTTAATTTGTTCCACCCCTGCCATGGCAGGGACACCCCCCACTGTCCCAGTGTCCAGCCTGGCCTGGGACACTCCAGGGGCTGCTGCTCTGGGCACCCTGTGCCAGGGCTGCCCACCCTGCCAGGGAACAATTCCTGCCCAAAATCCCACCCAGCCCTGCCCTCTGGGGTCCTGTCCCTCCAGCCCTTGTCCCCAGCCCCTCTCCAGCTCTCCTGGAGCCCCTTCAGGCCCTGCCAGGGGCTCTGAGCTCTCCCTGGAGCTTCTCTTCTCCAGGGGAGCAGCCCCAGCTCTCCCAGCCTGGCTCCAGCCCTTGCAGCATCCCTGTGGTCTCCTCTGGACTGACTTCAGCAGCTCCACATCGTTCTTGTACTTGGAATGATCCAGAGCAGTACAGCACATTTCAGATGAGCCCCTGCAAACCTCCACCCCAGCACGCTGTGACACCCTGGATGGCCACACCTTGTGCAGCTGCTGCAGGCTCAGGGTCAGCCAGAGGGGCTGTGGCAGGGACCTGGCCCTGCCTGGCAGTGCAGGGGAGCTCCCAGCCAGGCAGGGCCACATCTCATCCCAGCAGCAGCACGAGCCATCCACACATCCCCCTGGCCAAGGGCTGCTGTGCAGCACCAATGGCAACAGAGCAGAACAAAGTGCCAGACTTTGCTGCAAGTCTCCACCAAAGCAGCTTTAAAGATGCAGATAAGAACAGCCCAAAACCAGAGGCAGGATGGAGGGGACAGGCCCAGGGATGCTTCAGCCCCAAGAGCCCCTGGTGAACTCCAGAACCCCAGAGTGGCTCAGCTGCTGTCACACCTCCTTGGTGGAGCTCTGAGTCCCACACTCACCCTGACGCCCCACAGCCACACTCAGCTGCCAGCAAACCCCGGTTTCCAAAGCTCTCACCCCCCCCCAAGTCACAGCCCCCTGTGCCACCACACCCAGCTCTGCCTGCAGGGACAGCCCCGATGGGGGACAGCAGGACACTCCTCCCAGCCTGTCCCAGCTCCAGCCCCTCCTCTTTCACCCTCTCCCCATCCCACACGGCTCCCATTAACTCCACTCTGCAAGGCTGCCCTGGCTGAACCCATCCCACCTGCCCTTGGGATGGGATATTGGTAATTTCTGACAAGAAACAGAATCCCAGGGAATTCTCCCTGGGGATAATGTGGTGGTGGAGGCAGCACCCCAGGAAAGGCAGCTGGACATCCTCACTTGGCATCACCACAGAAAACTTGGCCTCAGACAGATCAGGGCTGAGACCACTGCAAGAGCCCATGAAAACCAGTACAGCACTGGCAGAGAGGGCTGGGAAGAGCCTCTCCATCCTCTGTGCTCCACTGAGCACACTGGAGGTGATGGATCCCATGCAGCTCATCCCCCCACCCAGACCACATCTCTGCTTGACCAGGGAGGTCTGTGCTGGCAATGCCCAGCTCAGACTGGTGAGCTGGTGGAACCCAAAAAGGACCAGCAGAGCTTTTGTGGAGGAGCCTCTGATGGCAGCAGGCAGGAGGATGGTGTCACAGGCTTGGGAACCTTCTGGTGCCTCACCCCTGGAGTGCCCTACCCAGGGCTCTTCCTCTTCCCAGCTCTGCAGCATCTCCTGGCCTCTGACCCAGAGCTCTGGAGCTCCCAGTCCCCCTTGGTTACCAGGGAATGGCACAGGATGGGCCAGGCATGGAGGAGAAAACCTCCACCACAGCTCCTGCCCAACTCTGCTCACAGGAACCAACTCATCCCTGCAGCCCTGCTGCAGGCAGCCAGCACATCACACCTTGGCTTCTCCTGCAGACACTGGGGAGAGCAGGGCAGGGAGGCTGGGCTCCTCTCCTCGGGACACAGTGTGCAGCCAGTGCCAGCTCTCAGATGTACAGGCAGATCCTTCAGCAACCAGATCCATCTGTGTGACCAAGCTCAGGGGTTCCCAGCTCTGCTTCCACCCAGCTGCCAGGAGGATGTGCCAGGTGCCTCCAAGGGCATGGCACCAGGGCAGGAGACAGCAGAGAGCAGCAACCCAGGGCTCGGACATGAGAGGATTCCTTGCAGCCCTGGGATCCACGGCGAGGTTGCAGGTGCCCAGGTTGGTCCAGAGGCCTAGGGTCACTCTGTGCATCCTCTCAGCACTGGAATGCCAGCCCCACTCCAGCAGAGACGAGAGGTGCCATGTGCCATCCTTCCCTGGATCTGGCCTTCGAGCATCCCAACATCTTCTACAAACAGCAACTTTCCTTTTGTAGAGCTGTGACAGTCCCTGAGTGCCACAGATGGGGAGAGGAGCTGTGGCTCCATTCCATGGGAGGCACCTGGAGCAGGAGGGGAGAGCAGATGCTGCTGGAAATGCCCCTCCAAAGCTGGGGCAGCAGGAACCCACAGCAGCACAGCACCAGTGCCAGGGTCAGGGCAGCTCCAACACCTGCCCCGTGCTCCTGCTGATTCCTGTCCTCCCCACGGCTCTCCCTGCTGATGGCAAGAGGAGCCCATGCTGCTCCCAAGGTGCCCACAGCACGTTTTGGAGATGGTCCCTCCCACGGCAGGAGTCATGACCGGGCTTGCACAGCGTGTGGGCAGGGGGAGAGGAGCTGCAGATCCTGCCTGGAAGAGGAGCCACAGATCCCCGCAGGAAGAGCCAGATTCCAGCAGGCAGATGCTGCTCCACGGTGCCACCGATGTCACTCTGGGCATGGGGTCATGACAAACATCTCTCCAGATCAGGGAAGAAAACACCAATTTGATTTAGAGAACAAAGATTTACCTGATAGGCTGCTGCTGCTCCTTTGTGAAAGGGTTAAATTAGGATAGCTGGAGGAGAGAAACTGAAGAAAAGAAGAAGTTGTCTCCAACTGCCTGTGTCCCATCTCAGCCTGCACAGGACAGGACATCCATGTGCTGGTTCTGGCTGCCAGCAGCCAGGTCTGGGCAAAGCAGGACAGGTCCCCAAGTGCCCCAGGTGTGTGGGGAGAGATGCTGAGCCCTGCCCTGACTCCAGCCCCTTCCAGGGCAGCTGAGATGCACATCTTATCCCTCCCTATGCTCCAGGCACGGCAGCACCGCAAATTTCTGCTCCCTGGGTCACAACCAGGCTGGGCAGTGAGGGAAAGACAAGAGTGACAGGGCAGTGTCACCAGCAGGGCACATTTTGTCACCACGACGACGATGGTCCAGCCAAACATCCCAAAGCTCAGCTCTACAGCCAGACCCCACTGCCATGGGGCTGCCAAAACCGAGGGAGACTCACAGGGAGGAGCTGGGAACCAGAAGGACCTGGAGGCAGCACAGGTGAGTGAGAAGGGCTCTGCTCGGTGTGAGCCCTGAGGAATAAGCTTGGTGTTGCTCAGGCTACACCTGAGCATCCTTGCTGTAATCCAGCAGCCAGTGGCACGGAGAGCAGCTGGAGCAGACACTGCTGCCAGCCCCGTGCTGCCCAACCACCACAACGGGATCCTCAACAAAACCCCAGTGCGAGGCCACCACACTGCACCCCAGCAGGCCGAGAGCAGGAGAGGGGCAGGAAACACAAGGGGAAAGCCCTGGAGAGGGCTGGTCCTGCAGCAGGGAGCTCCAGCTGACATCTGGCTCCAGGTCACCCCCGAGCCCCTCAAGCAGCCCTCCTCAAGCCAACACAATAACTCCTTTGGCACTATTTCTTTCAAAAGTTTCACAAGCTTAGCGAGCACCCGAACTCCACCAAGGTGTTTTGGGCAGGTAGCTGGCTGCGCACCAAACTCCTCGGGGTGCTGGAGGGGCAGCACCGGGACCTCACCCCTCCCAAACACCCGGGGAAAGGAGCGGCAGAACCAGCGGGTCCCCAGCGAGCCCAGCCCCGGCACGGGCTCGGTCTGGAGCCCGCGGAGCCCGGCCAGGCACCGAGTGCAGGTGTGCGAGCAGCAGCAGCCGGGGAGCAGGGCGCGGCGCCGCGCTCCGCTCCCCCCGGGCCCGGCGGCCGCGGGACCCCCGGCCGGGCGGCGGGACCGCCGAGGGGTGCGCGGAAAGTTGGGAGGCCGGGGAGCGGGGCCGGCTGGGAGGCAGCGCAGGCCAATGGGAAGCGCAGAGCATGATGTCACCGCGCTCATCACAGCATGGCTCTGGCTAACAAAGAGAACAATGAGCCGGCCCAGCTCCCCGCTTCCCCCCTGCAAAAGAAGCCCCCCGACCCCCCGGCCGCAGCCCCCCGGGCAGGGCGGGCTGGGAGCCGCCGGCCGAGGGCAGGGCTGCGGTGCCAGAGCCCACAAGGGCAAAACAGCCCGGAGGTCACGCTCCCTGCCAGGGGATTCCTGCCGGGATCCCTGCGGGCAGCAGCTCTCTTCCTTTCTTTTTTTTCCTTAAACCCTCCGCCCTGGGTCTTTTCTTTTTGATTTTTCAAGGTGAAAGTTTGGTTTATTTGTTGTGTCCTGGAGACAAAGCCCACTCGAGGCACACCCACCCGGCGGGGCTGGGGCGTCCCTTTGTGACAGCTGCCTGCGAGGGGCTCCTGGGCCGCCCGCGGAGCTCCGGCCACCTACAGACCCGCGGGTTAGCGACCATTTATATCGGATTTATCGGCAGGATTTGTAAACCAAGTCTGAGATGAGTGGCGCCGTTTACACGCCGGGTCTGAGACACGGAGCTGGAGGGGAGGGGGCAGCGGCACAACTACAATGAAAGCAAAGCCCCCGCCTCGCTCCGTGTCCTGGCAGCTCCCACGGACTCGCGCGGCTCCCGGGAACTTTCCGCGGGCAGCCGGCGGTACCCCACCCGGGCCGATGGAGTTTAATTGCTATTTCCAGGCAGCTCGGTGGCACCGGCGCGGGGCGCAGCTCCGGGACCCGCGGCCGACTTTCGCCGCTGAGTTTCCGCCTGCGCACGGAGACAAAGCCCCGAAACTGCCCCAGACGGCGAGGGAGGGGGTCCCCGGGTCCCGCCGCGCCCCCGCGCCGCGTTACCTTGCCGGCCCACGATCTCGGCGACGTGCTCGGAGCTGGGCACGGGCACGCACTCGGTCATGTTCACGCTCTTCTTCCGGCTGGCCGGCGGCTCGGGCAGCAGCGCGGGCGGCCCCAGCGGCGGGGCCAGGCTGCCGAAGGCGCCCGCGGCCGGGGCGGGGGCCGGCCCCGGGGAGCCGCCGCCGCCGCGCTCCCGCTCCCGTAGGCCGCCCGGCCCCGCGGCCCCCGCCGGCTCCTCCGCGCCCTCCAGCCCCAGCAGCGAGAGCTGGTCCAGGGCGAACCTCAGCGCGGCGGCTTCGCCCTGCGCCGGCGGCCCCTCCCGCTCCCGGCCGGGCTCGGGCTCCGGCGGCGGCTCCTGCCCGGCGGGCGGCGGCGGGCTGAGCAGCGTGAGGCAGCGCGGCGGGCCGCGGGCCGGCTGCCCGGGCTCGGGCTGGTACATGGAGCCGGGCATGGCGCGGAGCGGGCGCGGAGCGCAGCGGGCCGGGGCCGGGGCGGTGCCGCTGCCCGGGGCCGCCGCCGCCGCCTCCCTGCGCCCCCCGCCCCGCCCGGCGATGGGCCGGGCCGCGCCCGCCGCGCGCATGCGCCGCAGCGCCCCGCCCCCGGCCCGGCCCCGCCCCGGCGCGCCCCGCCCTCCCCGCGGAGCCGCGAGCCCGGGCCGGGGGGTCCCAAATTTGGGGGGTCTCAGCATTTGGGGGGTCCGAGCGTGGGGCAAGGGCGCCCTGAGCATCGCGAGGGGAGGGGAGGGGCCCGAGCGTCGTGAGGGTAACCGAGCATCGCTGGGGCGTTCTGAGCATCCCGGGAAGGATCCGAGCGGTTCGAGCACCGCCGCCCTCCGCCCATCCACAGCTCAGACCCGGCGCTTCCCAGCACGGAACCGGGGCTGAGCTGCCCGAAAAACGCCGCCGAAGCCGAGGGAAGGGGGAGGCACTCGGCGCGGAGGGGACAGCCCCGCGGTGCCGCCGCTGCCGCCGTCGCTGGGCAGGGGGGACCGCGGTCACCGGGAACCGCTGGGCCCCGCAGGGACCGGAGCCGCGGCGGCTCCTCCCGCTGCCCCCGCCCCTCCAGGCGCTCGGGCAGAGCCATGGCACAGCCCCGCGCCGGGACCGCTGGACTCCTGCTCCCCGCCGAGTTAGTGAGCTTAAGAAAACGTAAAATCTGTATTTTCCCTCACCGTTTCCCCTTAGATCTTCAGCTTCTGTTTCACAGTGTTATTTCACAGGGTCCCAGAGCACTTCGGGGTGGAAGGGACCACCCAGTTCCAGCCCCAGTCGTGCTGCTCAGGCTCAGCAGCGTCATCGGGTTCTGCCCGACAGAGCCACGCACACCTCGGCAGCCCGGACACCCCGAGACCCGGCATCCCCACCCCCCAGGTCCCTGCTGCCATGGATGTCCCCTCCGTGCACAAGCAGCTGCCTCCAACCCCTTTGTCCCAGCCAGGACTTGCAGAAAACCTTCCCTGGCAGTGCTGGCCCAGCACACTCCTGCCCTGGAAAAACACAGACCGATTCCCAGCTCATCCAAGATCTCACATGCCCAGACATTCCCATTCCACAGCTCGACACTCAAGTTTAATTTTCTCCATTTACACATAATTGTTAATTGTCTTTCCCAATCACTGTCTTTGGGATTAATTCAACCGTTTGGTTTGGGATTGTTTTTAATTGCAAGAACCATCAGTGTCTGGGCTAGAACCCCCCCCTTCAATCCACCCACTCTGTTCCCATTTCAGATCCCAGGAAACATTAACTCCTGCTTCTCCATGGCCCCAAAACGAGCCACATGGGCTGGCCCTGTGTTTCCAGGCTGGTGACTCTTCTATGGACAGAGGCTTTCACATTCTAATACTTTGAAAAGGACATCTGAAACTTTTGTGGGATCTCTCCAGCCACCAGGAACTGTCTCCTTAATTCTTTCCCCTCCTCTCACCTGACAACTAAACTCATCATCTTCCAGATGCTGAAAAGTTTAATGAGAACAGTTAACAAGCTGCTTCTCCTGCTTTGCCCCTTCTTCCTCTCCTCCTGCTTTCTCTCCAGAGGACTCAGCTGTGAACTCCCACCAGCCCTTTCCTTCTGTCAGGCTCTTGTAGAGAAAGCTGGAGCAACTTGTTTTCCCCCCAGACAGCTCGATTTCATGGAGATGTGTCCATTTCCATCCTGATTTCTGTGCTTACACAGATCCAACAGCATCAGCACAGCTCTGGGAATCCTCCCACTCCAGACCTGCCTTCTCCATGCCATGAGCTGTTCAGAGAGCTGGCAGGTTCCAGGATTATTGCACGGAATCCTTGAATATCCCAGCCTGGAAGAGACACACAGGGATCCAGTCCAACCCTGCCCAGACCCCCAACAGCCCCACCCTGAGCATCCCTGAGAGTGTCCAAAGGCTCCTGCAGCTCTGGCAGCCTTGGGGACCATTCCCTGGGGAGCCTGGGCAGGGCCAGCACCCTCGGGGGGAAGAACCTTTCCCTGAGCTCCGTGCCAAGGCCTGGCACAGCTCCATGCCATTTTTGACTTGAGGGTTTACACCTCTTAGGTAGAGAAGATTCTCCTCCAGGAACAGGCACAGGAAATCCAAGTCTAAGCTTGAGACATCCCCCCCTTTGCCCTTTCACTTCCCAAAATATTTCACATAGAAGCTGAAACAATTAAAAATACTGGGGTTTCCATAACTTGAGACAGAGGGTACAACCCCTCCTGTCTGATCTCCTTTTGACCCCACATAATGGAGGAAATTCAGGCACGACCAGCACTGGATCTCCACTGGGCAGCCTTGAGCACCCCAGGAGGAGTGCACAGTACCTGAACAGCTCCTCAGGGATGTCCTTGCTGCAGTTCCAGCACCAAACACGCTCCTGGCCCCTGCAGGACATCACATCCCCAGCTCTGAAGGCACTGGCATGTTCTGTACATGGGCTTTCAGACCCCCTCAGGAGCTGCACTCCCAACACTGCCATTTTTGTCTCTCTGCTCTCTCAGTCCTTCTGGGAATTTCTACGTCAAGTCCAACAACACCCAGGGAAACTGCCAGTTGTTATTTTAAGCACTTTGGCAAACCTGGTTTGTAGATGTTGTGCCTCTGATCTGTTCCATTTTCAGAAGAACTAGCTCACACTTTCTTCTGAGAGTCTTAATTCTACATATGACACCAAATGGCCTTTGGGGTTTTTTTAACCTGAGCAATTAGCAGTTCTTAAAGAGACTTGTGTCTCCCATTAACAGAGGAAATGAGTCTACAAACCAGGGAAGTTGTTCAGCACAACTCTATTTCTTTACCAAAACATGACCATGCAGAAGAGCCAACTTCACTAAACACAGGGGGAAAGAGAAGATGATTGCCCCCTGCTTCCAAGCCCATCTGTCCAGGTTCTTCCCCATTTCCCAGCAGAAGTCATTCCCAAATATTTGTTTAAACATTTGGTGCCTGACCATTAAAGCTGTGGCTGCCCCATCCCTGGCAGTGTCCCAGGCCAGGCTGGACAGGGGTTGGAGCAGCCTGGGATGGTGGAAGGTGTCCCTGCCCAAGACAGGGGTAGAACTGGATGGGCTTTGAGGTCCTTTCCAACCTAAACCATTCTGGGATTCTGTAAGCTACAGAATAAAAATATCCCCAAAAGAACAATAGAATCCCATGTACAGACAGGGAATTCCAGAACACTGGACTAAAGCATACCAGGTTTCACAGCCCAGAAAGGTGTTTCCTATATGGAAAAAAAGCAGCAGAAGTTCAGCAGAGCATCAGTGCTACCACAGCTCCCAACTCCCTCAGGAACAACTCAGCAACTGCTGCTTATTCCAGGTCAAGTGTGCAATGGCAGAAGTGACAACAGCTGAGGATCTCTGTTCTGCAATAGGTCATCCCTTGTAGATCCACCCCTGAAGATGGGACCAGTGAATGCAGACAGGGAAACGCTCCTGCTCCCCCACCAAGAAATCCCTGATTTCTCACAGAACCACCCCAGACTGATTTGGGTTGGAAGGGATGCTGAAGCCCATCCAGTGCCACCCCTGCCCTGGCAGGGACACCTCCCACTGTCCCAGTGTCCAGCCTGGCCTGGGCACTGCCAGGGATCCAGGGGCAGCCACAGCTGCTCTGGGCACCTGTGCCAGCCCTGCCCACCCTGCCAGGGAACAATTCCTGCCCAACATCCCACCCAGCCCTGCCCTCTGGCAGTGGCAGCCATTCCCTGGCTCCTGTCCCTGCAGCCCTTGTCCCCAGCCCCTCTCCAGCTCTCCTGGAGCCCCTTCAGGCCCTGCCAGGGGCTCTGAGCTCTCCCTGGAGCTTCTCTTCTCCAGGTGAGCAGCCCCAGCTCTGCCAGGCTGTCCCCAGAGCAGAGGGGCTCCAGCCCTGCAGCATCTCTGGCTCCTCTGCACTGGCTGCAGCAGCTCCACGTCCTCCTGCTGCTGCTCCAGGGCTGGGGCAGCTCTGCAGGTGGGGGCTCACCTGAGCAGCAGAGGGGCAGAATCCCCCCTCCCCTGCTGCCCAGGCTGGGGCTCAGCCCAGCACAGGGGGGTTTCTGGTCAGTGCCCATGGCCGGGGCAGCTTGAGCCTCTCCCCCACCAGCACCCCAAATCCTTCTCCCCATGGGGGTGCTTTCTGTATTTTAACATTTGTCTAAATCACAGCACACTAGCCAAATTCTATAAAACGGGATCTAAAATTTAGAGGAAAAAATACTTTTAAAGAACCATTATAGCTGCTCTTCTCCTCTTTAGGAGGCCAAACTCTACTTTCTGCAGCTCATTTGCAGCACATGCAAATACCATGCAGAAAGCACAGCACAGAAGAGGTGCTGCAGCTCCCAGCAGAATCACAAAAAAGCCCTTACTCTGTGTGGGAAGGCTTAAGTGAATATTTCAGCACATCAGGAGCTGAATCACTGCATGTGGGTGGAGCCAGACAGATTGACAAGATCTGGAACTTGAAAGATGACCTCAGCCTGAGATCAATCATCCCACAAAGTCGCTGACTGAGGGAACAGCATATGGGGACAGCTCAAGGTGATGAGGCTCAGTGTCACCGTGCTGTGCCACAGCTGCAGCAGAGGCACAAGCTGAGGTCACCCAAAGCCTGGCCCACTGTGGTCCCTCAGCACCACCAGGCTGAGCAGCTTTCTCTGTTACTCTTGGCATCCCCACACAGCTCAGGTGAGACCCCCTCCTACAGCTGGACATGAAAGAGGCACCTCGGGGGAAGGCATCAGAAAAGGGCTTTTCATGCATTAGAAGAATGAAGAGTTGAGCTGTCAGGTAATGACTTTGGAGTTGTGGAGAAGCCAACTTGATGGGAAGCTAAGAATTAATTGCAGATCAGACAAAAGCATGGAAAAATAAAAGCTGGTACACCACACTTTCAGGATTTACAGCCCTTCAGATCACTGAACCCCACAAAATGTGTGCAGCAGGCTAATCCAGGACATGGAACTGGACTCATCCTGCAAAAAAAACCATGTTAGGAACTTTTCAAGATTTAATTTTTTCCAAAAGCTCAAGCTTTGGAGTCTATACCCTACCTGGAGAAACATGTCCAGGGCTGGGTCCCCAACAGCAGCAGGAGGACGTGGAGCTGCTGCAGCCAGTGCAGAGGAGCCAGAGATGCTGCAGGGCTGGAGCCCCTCTGCTCTGGGGACAGCCTGGCAGAGCTGGGGCTGCTCCCCTGGAGAAGAGAAGCTCCAGGGAGAGCTCAGAGCCCCTGGCAGGGCCTGAAGGGGCTCCAGGAGAGCTGGAGAGGGGCTGGGGACAAGGGCTGGAGGGACAGGAGCCAGGGAATGGCTGCCACTGCCAGAGGGCAGGGCTGGGTGGGATATTGGGCAGGAATTGTTCCCTGGCAGGGTGGGCAGCCCTGGCACAGGGTGCCCAGAGCAGCTGTGGCTGCCCCTGGATCCCTGGCAGTGCCCAGGCCAGGCTGGACACTGGGACAGTGGGGGTGTCCCTGCCAGGGCAGGATGGGATGGGATTTGAGGTCCCTTCCAACCCAAACCAGTCTGGGATTCCATGCATGTATGTATTCTATGTATCAGAAAACTTGTCATTTGTAAATGCAAATGAAACCAGATTTCTTCAGCAAAGCATTTCTGATTTTTTCTACTGAAGATAAACCAGTTCAGGTCACTCATTGCCCAGTTCTGTGCAGTCTCCAACTACTGGTGTTTGTGACTTTTCAAGGTAAGAAAAATCCACTCTGAGACTTAATGAAAAGCTTCCCCACTGGAGGCCAGTGTTATTTCTTACTGGTAGCTCATGTTCTTAGCTAGTCAGCAGAGATTGGTAAGACATTAGCAATACCAAAGGAGATGGATAAGCAATGCCCTGACAATTCCAAGTGCATTTGGTGGGTCATTCTGGAGTTCAAAACGTTTTTCTCTCCCCACCCTCCCAAATGTTCTGTCACTGTAAATACCATTTAGCACACACTGTTCTGTGCTGTTCTCTCCTACACTCCAGCTACTCACGGGATCAGCCTGGGGAGGAGGGGGAGAAAGGTTTTCCCTCATTAATTCAAGTTGATCCCTGCTAATCTGAGAACAAATCCAAATTTTTAGCTCACTACAGCCCATAGAGGACATTATTTTCTGTGCTGCAGAATTAGGACACCACCTTCCCGTGGCTGTGTTTCATTAAAGCAGGAAGGTAAAATAGGCAACACCAGGATCCTCAACCGACCCCAAAGTCTGGAGCAATTCCAGCAGATGCAGAAATTCCTGTTCAGAGTGACAACAGCTAGGAATATGCATTTTATGTGATAGGGAAGAAGTGGTGTTATACAAGTATTTGCATGGGCATCTGGGTTTGGAGATTGTTCTTATGCACATAATCCCAAATAACCAGGATTTCCTGACAGGAGAAAAAACTTACTTTTTCTCCATTAAGCATACTCCAGCCTCCTCCTCCTTTAAAAACACTATTCCACACTCTTTCCAAGGAGCAGGATGATGAGTCCAGACAGAATGGTCCCTCCTTAAAGCAAGACAAAAGCACATGACTCAGGAGTCCTTCCAGGTGCCCTGTCTCATATCCCACAGAGCAGAAATAACTATTTAGATGGGATTTTGGGCAGGAATTGTTCCCTGGCAGGGTGGGCAGCCCTGGCACAGGTGCCCAGAGCAGCTGTGGCTGCCCCTGGATCCCTGGCAGTGCCCAGGCCAGGCTGGAATTGGGATTTGGGCAGCCTGGGGCAGTGAAGGTGTCCCTGCCATGGCACTGGATGAGCTTTAAGGTCCTTTCCAAGCCAAAGCCCCCAGCCATGGCATCAGAGCCTCCCACAGGCAGGGTTTAACATGCCTGCACTCCCAGAGTCCAGCCATGTCATCCCTGACTCTCTTCCTGGTGTGCTCAGTTTACAAGCAAGAAAACTCCTCCCTTTCCTTGCTCAACAGCCAGTTCAGCAAGTTCAATTTCAGATGTGAATGGAGCCAACTTTTCCTGGGCAGAACCACCTCCAAGAGCTCTGCTGGCCAAATCTAGACTGCACCAATATCCATTCCAACTCATTCTGTGGCTTGCACAAAATTTAATCCAGCTAGAATTCAGTAAAAAAAACACTCCCCAAAGAGCAGGGTTATGACATTTTTAAGTTTTGTAAAACAAAGTGGAAAGGAAAAAACTGTAGCCATCAACACCCTATACAGAAGAGAATATTAATAAATGAAATGTAAGCTTTGCCCCAATTCCTGCTTTTAAGTACATTATTTACTAATCATGTGCTTAACAACTTATACCTCAAGCTGCTTCCTCCACCCTGGGGACAGATCTGATGATGGCAGACACTTTATGCCCATCAGTCATGTCCAGGACTGAGGTAAGACAAACTAATCCAGTTGTTACTGCAGCAACATAAAAAAACCATCATGGGCAGTGAAAAGAAACAGTTGATTCCCTTACCTTGGTAAGCTGGTGAAGTTATTTCACTTTGTTTGGCTGTGAGAGGAGTCCTGGGTCCCTTTTGGCACTTTGCACAAGCAGCTCCTCCACATCAATGAAAACATAACAAACTTTGTAAGCTGAAGGAAAGAGCTGAACTGGGAAAGCAGGGGGTGGGGAACAAGAGAGTTGGCAGCAATTTAAACCTGATATTCAGTGCTTCAAAACCTGAGTATCAACATCTGTGTGATGGTCTCTCAAAGGTAGATTGAGATCCAAGTAGAAGTAGATAAAGACATCACCAGATATTAAACAAGTTTTCAGCAAGTGTCAGAGTAAGATTGCTCTGCTCACAAGGACAGCTCTGGTGTGGGATATGAACTGCTGGAGTTGAGATCCAAAGGCCATAAGAGAATAGGAGAGGTTTAGATTGGATATTAGGGATTTTTTGGTTTTTTTTTCTCACAGAAAGGGCTGTGCAGCCCTGGCACAGGCTGCCCAAGGCAGTGGTGGGATCATCACTGGCTGGGAGTGCTCAGAAGCAGTGTGGGTGTGACCCTGGGGACACGGCTCAGTGCTGAATGTGGTGGTGCTGGGGGCACTTGATTATCTTAAAGATCTTTTCCCACCTTAACAATTCTGTGACTCTCTATGCCCAACCTGCCCAAGAGATGGGACAGCCTGGCAGCCTCTCCCTGGGTGAGGACACAGGAGAGCATTCTGCAACAAGAACGAACTGATTCCCATGAGTTTCCCTCCACATTCCCCAGATCTAAATCTCAGTGTGCTCTGCCCACAGCAGCACCCCCAGAGCATCTCCCCTGGGAGAGGTGGAAAGGGCAGAGCACAAAACTCCAGGTAAGGGCTTGAGGCAGACCAGAAGAACCTCTTCTTTGTGAGAAACATTTAATTCAACACGGTGACTTACAAGAGGACAGATTTACAGAGCAGTAACTGTAACAGACTGTTCAGAAAGGAAAATAATGGTGGCTGCCTGCAGGGCCAGGTAAAGCTCCCCAAAGCAGCACCTGGCAGAGCAGCTGCAAAGTACAATTCAGCCTCCTTGCAGTACCCCAAATGAGCAACATCAACCAATTTTGTGTTTCCAAGCCTTTAAGAAAAGAGTGAATAAAGGATCAATCACTGGCACGGGATATTTTTCAGGGATCACTAAGCTGCACTGCTCCCAAGGACAATTCCCTGGCCCCTGGCTGTCCCTGCTAATCTTTCTCACACAATAAAGGCTCTGGGAGCTACTTTCTTCCCCAAGTTTTGGGATACCAACAACTTATACAATTGGGTGGTGGCACAATGTTTAATCCACCACTTTGTAGTGTTCTCTCAGCCCAGACAGCCACGCACACATTATGCAATGGATACCCTAAGATGAAAATAATTTTTGCAACCCAGTCAACACATTCCCCAAGCTATCAACTCATCTTCCTCCCCTTGTCTCCCTTCCCAGAGATATCCATTTTTAGCCACAAGTCATGCCAATATGCTCAAAGATGTACTGGATGAGACTGAGGAATCAATCAAGGAACCCATGGTGAAGCTGAATACTTATAAACACATTAAGGCAGGTTTCACATCAGTCCAATTTTTGACACAAAATGCTGGTCACTTCACTGCACATGCAAATAAGAAAGATTCAATACTTAATAAAAAGCTTTAAATTCGTTTTTTAGATATCAATTATAGAAAAATCAACCTTTTTCCTTTCTTTTTTTGTTTTTTTTTTTTTTAAAGAGGTCAGAACATTACTGCACACAAAAGCAGGTGTGTGGTCACACCTGTTGGAATGGATCCCCTTCCCTCCACACTGAGGAACAGAGGGCAGGTTCTTGGCACCAGAAGAGAAAAAGGAGGAAGTTTTCCTCATTTTCAGTGAGAAATGAGTCAATCCTTCCATCCTCAGTTGAGAAAGTCCTTCTGACTGGACTTAAACCAAAGCAGAATATACCTCAGGCTGGGTATATTTGCCTCCAGGACTGCTCAGAATGTCTGGACACACAGACCTCAGTATCCAAACCATGGTGTGGAATAACCAAATCCCCAATTTCCAGAGCTGGCAGCCCAATCCTCGAGTGCAGCTTCCCCTCCTCACCCAGCTCAGGTGGGAGAGGCACTGGCAGCTCAGCTCTGAGACTGCCTTTGCAAGACCAATGTGATCTTGTGAGGAAATGGCAATTCAGTGACTGCAATTCACACATGGAATGAACCACTCTCAGCATGAAATGACCTCCCTACAGTCAGGTACAAACAAGTAGCCCACAGCAGAGTAGCCAAGGAGTGAAACAGCATCTCCCTCCCTTGGGTTAGAGAAAAAACTGTTTCTGTGGGTCATTAAAAGTACTTCAATAGAAAAGCTTAAAAATGTATCACCCAGCACCGACCCACAAAAAGTAATACCAAAAAAAATTAAAATAAAAAAAGCCAGCAAATTCAGTTCCTAGGATTTTCCCTCCCACCATGTAATATTCCTTTACCCCTCCCACTTCTGCATTCCCAATCACCCTATCCCATTAGAAAAAGGAAGGGGAGTAGAGTTTAGTCAAGTTCCATCAGCAAAACTCCCCAGAAATGAATGAACCATCAGCTTCCACATGTCCTGAAGTCCATCCATAGGCTCTGGGGTACAGTTGGACTGGTGGTGCACTCTTGGCTCTGTGAATGGTTGTGCTGACCCTGCTGAATGGGTTTATACTGGGAATTCTTGGATGGAACTCCCTGAAAGAGGAAAAAAAAAAACTTTTTAACTCAAAAAGGATTTTTGCATCTTTTCTTAAAAGGAGCAATCCCACTGTCACAACACGTGCATGTCTTTATCTCCTGGATTTCACCTGCAGCAGTCAGTTTGATCTGGCTCCTGCCTGTTGCCAGACCTCTATAGCAGAAAGGAATTCAAGGTATTCACTGTCCAAATAAAGCTACTGTTGGTGATACAGGAAAATGGGAAGAAAAGAGCTCAGATAAATGATGGGATCTCCCACAGGCCAAGCAGATTGCACATTATAATCAATCCTCAAGCTACAGGGATTGCTTAACAAAATCAATCTTCCTCCTACCTGAAATCCCCATTCCTTCCAAAGGAGTTCTTCTGATACCCATCCCAAATAGCCCCTTTTTTTCCCCCCACCACATTCTTGATTCTTATCTCAGAGGCTCTAGAGGAGGCCACTAGGTTGATCTTAGAGCTGGAAAAACTTTTCCTATGGAGCCAGGCTGAGACAACTGGGGCTGAACCCTGAGCCTCCTTTTCTCCAGGCTGAGCTTCCCCAGTTCCCTCAGCCACCCCTGGTGCTCCAGAGCCTTCCCCAGCCCGGCCCAGCCTGGCCTGGGCACTGCCAGGGATGCAGGGGCAGCCACAGCTGCTCTGGGCACCCTGTGCCAGGGCTGCCCACCCTGCCAGGGAACAATTCCTGCCCAATATCCCACCCAGCCCTGCCCTCTGGCAGTGGCAGCCATTCCCTGGCTCCTGTCCCTCCAGCCCTTGTCCCCAGCCCCTCTCCAGCTCTCCTGGAGCCCCTTCAGGCCCTGCCAGGGGCTCTGAGCTCTCCCTGGAGCTTCTCTTCTCCAGGTGAGCAGCCCCAGCTGTGCCAGGCTGTCCCCAGAGCAGAGGGGCTCCAGCCCTGCAGCATCTCTGGCTCCTCTGCACTGGCTGCAGCAGCTCCACGTCCTCCTGCTGCTGCTCCAGGGCTGGGGCAGCTCTGCAGGTGGGGGTCTCATGCCCATCTCCCCCATTCCTGACCCAAGGTCACCACCCCTTTCAGAGCACAGGCTAAAAACCAAAGATGAATCAATATTTCAGATTCCTCCTGAAAACCTCCCTGTCCCCAATGTAAAGGTGAGACACAGCACTACCACCTTACCTGGACTATACATTTTCCATCTCCTGGTCATGGTCCTGCTCTTCCTCCTCCTCTTCCTCTTCTCCTTCCTCCTCTGCTCCTTCTTTCTCTGAGGGAGGCTCCCCATCCCTGGCAATCTCCTCCACGTGGGCCAGCATGTCAGCCATCAGGGCCTCCTCCAGCCTCTTCCTCACCTGCTGCACCAGCTCCTCCTGCTTCCTGCCCAACACAAGGGACACCCAACATCAGCCCCCAAGGCTGCCCCAGTCAAGGGAGTCTCCAATCCCTCCAACATGAGACAAGCATGGACTGGAAAAGCCCTCTAAGAGCTCCCATTGTATAACAAAAACAAAAAATAAAACAAACCAAAAACAACCAACAAACAAAAACAAAAACAAAAAAGATAAAAAACCCAAAAACTCCCACCTGGCATTGTAGGTGGAGATGAAAAACGCTTTAAAAATTTGTCCAGTGTTTATATTATGAGTTCCCCACCTGTTGATTTCTGGCTGAAATTTGGCTATTCTAGCAGTACACTTTTTTTTTAGCCTAATTTTTAACTCCTACTACTAATATCTAACAAGTCAGCCTATCCTGCACAGACTTTCAAAAATAAGACTGGAGAAAATGAAGTTTCAGGCCATTTATTTCTGCTCCTTTTCCTTTTGAGTCCCAACCCTAAGAAGTCAAAGACACAGCAAAGGAGTGATCAACAATCAGTGGCTCATGGGCTCCCATTTCAGCCCAGCCACAGCACATCAAAGTTACAAACAGACTGTTTTTCCAGGTCAGTTATGTCTCAGTCAAGCCCAGAAAAGTCATCCTGCAATTCCTAAAGATTTATCAAGCAGTCAAAGCAAGGACTGCCTTTAAACCCTTAATGAATGCAAATTGCATGCTGCAGGCCTTTGGCACATTCAGTTCTTCATCAAAAGCTTAAAGCTGAGTTTGACCAATCCTGATTTAACAATATTTCATTACTAAAGCAATCTAGAGCAGAATAAACTGCATCCTTGTTCTCTGTCACCACAGCAAGCACAGCTTGGATTTGGTCAATCCATAAATTCTATTTAATTCATTTACTGACACAGAGAAGGGGAAGAGAATCCAATCCCAGTGTTTGGGATTTCTCCAATCCATCTCTGATCTGAGCTGCCTCAGTCAAGGGTTCCCCAACTCAGACACTTTTGTGAAAAAAAGAAACTTGACATGAAAAACAAACATGAGCCTGAAAGTTCAGAGTAACTGAGCACAGCCAAAATGTAAAACAGTGGGCTTTAAGCACATGACAGAGCTCAATGGAACTATTTTGTCTATTGCTAGAGAGCCATTCAAATTAATTCCCAAGCCACAGTTCCATCAGACATTCAGAAAGAAAAGAAAAGCACTGCTTGAGCACAAGGAACCTGGCCCCAGGACAGCAAGTGCTATTTCCAGTTCACACCTGATATCTTCATCTGTCACCATGAAGGCTTTGCAGAGAGGCTGGGAGGTGTTGAGCCAGACCCCAGGGTTCTTCTCCACAGCTGCAGAGAGCTGGCCAGTGATGGGCATGGTGCTGGTGTGCAGGGCACTGGCGATGGCAGAGAGCAGAGTCTCGTCCGTGCAGCCCGGGCCAACCCCTGCAACGGGGAGGGACATCCATAACCAGTGTGATAGATAACAACCAGCACTGCCCAAGGCAGCAGCAAAATCAGGACAAGGGGAACTCAATTCTAATGGCAAAGCACAGGCTGGCAGTCTGAAAGCTCACATGACAGAAATCTCAGAGCTAAGTGGTTCTTACAGCACCTGCAGCTCTCAGGGTGTTTAAACTTAGAGCAGTTCCTCATTTTGTTACAAGCAAAAAGAGAGCAAAAACCACCAAACTGGGAAGGGAAAATGTTTCTGTTCCTCTTGAACAATGCTCAGAGAGCTGGGAGTGTTCACCTGGAGAAGAGAAGGCTCCAGGGAGAGCTCAGAGCCCCTGGCAGGGCCTGAAGGGGCTCCAGGAGAGCTGGAGAGGGGCTGGGGACAAGGGCTGGAGGGACAGGAGCCAGGGAATGGCTGCCACTGCCAGAAGGCAGGGCTGGGTGGGATATTGGGCAGGAATTGTTCCCTGGCAGGGTGGGCAGCCCTGGCACAGGGTGCCCAGAGCAGCTGTGGCTGCCCCTGCATCCCTGGCAGTGCCCAGGCCAGGTTGGATGGATGAGTTTTAAGGTCCCCAAACCCAAACAGCATTCTGGGATGCTCTGCTGCTTCTGGAAAATGAATCCCCCAAAAGGCTGAGAAGCTTTGCCTCAGGGCAGTGGGACCCCCAGGCCCAGCACTGCAGCTCCTGCTGCAGCAGGAATGGCCACAGCCCTGCCAGGCCTGGGAACAGGGAGCTCATCTTCACTCAGTGCTGCCAGCTGCCAAAATGCCAGCCCTGGGGAAGGGCACCCTCTGATTACCTTGCAACCCTTTGGGAAGGTCCATTGTCTTCACCAGCTCCTCTGCAATGTCAAAGGCATTCAGTCCACTCAACTTCTTCTCCCAAAAGAGCTGCAGTCAAAGCAGGTGGTTACTGGTGGTTACTGGTGGTTATTGGTACAACCAGAAACTCCACAAAATCCTGCTTCCCATGCAGAGAGGGAACAGCAGGGCTGGGGACAGGTTAATGTGGATTTACCAGAGAAGGGATCTGCTACCTCCAACAGCAGGAACATTGCCAAGCAGCCCCACAACTCCTCCCTCCCAATTTGCTGCCTTGGAAAACTCTCTTTTCTTCCAGGGCCTGGTACTTTCACTGCTCTGAGGTGCAGCAGCAAGGCCAGGCTTGCTGACTCCCAGCTGCAAGCCCACAGTGTGAGACAGCCTTTTTTACACCCTATTTCTCTCCTACACATCCCACAGAAAGGTAAGGCATGCAAGACCTGTATTCAAGGTAAAGTATTATTTTCTTCCTGTCCAACAGTTTGGGTTTTTCCCTCATGTCTGGTCCTTCACCAGATTTTGAGTCACAGTATCTCCCCAGGCTTAAAGCACTGGTGTGGTAGAAAGTCAAATACATCACCTTGATAGAGCTTTAACTTTGCAGGAGGGATATCAGAAGGGCAGCAATGCATAGCTGGAGGATCAACTATCTTGCAAATAACCACATTTTTATGGAGATTTTGAGAAATCAAGAATTCACCTTGAACAGACTGTGCATATCCCACCCCTTTTTGCTGCCTGTCAAAGTCCAAGTGCAACTGACCTCATGTGACCTTTCCAAAAAGAGGAATGAGGGCACACACAGCCCAAACACAGGCTGGATATCCTCTAGCCTTTCAAATAGGTGATTTTTTTTTAATTTATTTTTTTTGTGTACCCAGAGAAGCTGTGGCTGGAATTGTCCAAGGCCAGGTTGGATGGGGCTTGGAGCAACCTGGGAGAGTGCAAGGTGTCCCTACCCCTGGCAGGGGGTGGCACTGGATGGGCTTTCAAATTTTGCAGAAACATCTGCAGCCTGCTGAGCAGAAGTCAAAATATTCTGCAGTCCAGTCAAATATGTTAAACAGGAACACAAATCCAGCTTGGAACTGGAAGAGGACATTTTATCTTTAGTGCTCTCTTTTATAGCCTTAACTATAAAAACTGCAGGAATAGCAGCATAGTGAACACACAGGAGCTACTTCCCCAGAAAACCATGGTAAGACCCTGCCAACCTGCTAAAAAAACCAGAAAAAAATCCATTCTAACCACCAAAAACCCCACCCATTTCAGATAAGTTCTGTCTCACACCTAGAGGTTCTAGCTGAACTAAATTTATGTAGTTCTCAGAAATTGCCTTAGGTGTTTGTTGAAGTTTTCAGAAAAGGTTTTCAGTGTTCCAACAGGTACAGCTCATTTTACCAGAGCCTTCCCTTGTCCTGAGCAGCCTCTCCCTTAACTTTGGTGTGTTCTCTTGCTTGCAAATACACACTTGTGATAAGAAAAACACTTGAATTTGTATTATTAATAACAATGCATGTGAATTTATGATCTTATACTGGCAGAGGTGACTCCTACTGATGTACAGACCCTTGCACTGCAACGAACAGCACATTGGGGTGTGATCTGTGCAGGAAGATGGATTTAGTGGAACATGGAATTCTTACACAACTGCAACATTTGACAGTGATTCTAAACCTAAGTGTCCTCTGAAGTGGTTACAATGTCTGAATAATTTTGTAGCTAACACTTAATTAATCGAAATTCAGGTTTAGCAACACCAGAAGTGTGATCTAACCAAAGACTGGAGTTTGTAAAACCCAGTGCACAGAGCCCAGAACTAGAGATTGGGAATGGGATTTGTTCTGATTTTAAGAGCTGGAAGCTCTGCAAACCACTGCTTCAGAAAGATCACATTTTTCTGAATTCTGAAGTGTCAGAGATCAGGAGTTGCCAGGGAGTATTTGTTCAGCACCACAAAATTAAAGTGGATTATTTTGGGATCCTCACAGTAGCAAATCCAGGAGTTTCTCAGCCTTACCTGCCTGGGCTGGTCCACAGCTTTCTGGGGGTCACTCTTCACCTTGTTGCTGGGGTGGTTTGTGATCTTTGTGACAGGCTGTTTGAAGATAGAGGCTGTCTGTCTCACAGGCAGGGCCGTGTTCAAATCAGGCTTGCCCTGTTTGAAACAAGAAGAAAAGGAAAAACCCACAAAAACAGTTTCAATTTGCTAAAATGCTATTACAGACACAAAGAAGTGCAGCAGGGAACAGTTCCTGGGCTTCAAATCTTGTCTAATCTCTAGTTATACAAGTTAGGCTGCTAAAAATACATAACTCAATTCAAATCTTGCCTTAGACCTATCAAAGATTTCCTCTCATCCTGTTTAACATAGCAGTCTCCTCCCATGCTAGTTCACACACATCAGTTTCACTCTCATTTTTAATGACTTTAGGAGTCAGAACAAACCATGTGTAATCACTAAAAGAGTGGATTACAACACAATAGTTGTAATAAATAAAAAAATTACAAACAGGGATTTAGAGGCTGGTTTCTGAATCCCAGAACCACTCCAAACCATTCCTTCTAAATCCAGACGTGACCAATAAACAAATCAACACAGCTGGAAGCTGAACCCCTTTTTTTACCTTTGGTTTTGAACAAAGCTCAGCTTTTAAATGAAGCTCATAATCCATTTTGCAGTACAGAACTGCATTTTCTGTTAGGGAAGCACAGGAAGGCTGTTCCCCATGCCCAAAATCTAACACCCAACTCTTGGAATGGCTGCAGGACACGCTTTGTTCTGGGGATGCAAACACTGTGTCTGCTCCACAGATTTATTCATGAGATGGAGAAAAGATGCATTCAGGACAAATATAATTCTGAACCATCTGGGTGCTAATCCATTCAGAAGCCAGTGATAACATTTGTACATTTATTGAGAGTTTTGGGCAGAATTTTTAGCCTGAGAGGTGTGTGAGCTGCTGGTCTCTGCCTCAAGGCAGGTCTCAAAATATCACTGCAGCAGCCAGGACTGCAAGAAATGTTCCCAGCACTCTGGTGATGATGAGCCTTGACTGGCTGATGTATTTTAAAAATGAGCACTGTGCCTTTTCCACATTCAGTGCTCAGGTGCACACACAGTAGCTTTTGGGCTCTGGGAAAGATTTTAGCACCTGATGAAGATCCTTAGGAATGACTTGGGACAATCAGTTCAGACAGGGAGCCTGTCACTGCCATCCTGACACCTCAACAATCTGAATTACCAGCTAGAGAATCTTTCATTTTGTTCTACAAATAGGCCTCCCAGCCCTCTTCCCTCTCGCTCTGTTTGCCCCAAATGCCACCTCCCCTTCCATCAATGCCAAGCTGGGTCACCAGCACAGCCTGAGAGCTCCAGTCAGTCACTGGCAGGAGCTGCAGCACCTCCTCATGTGGACCCAAACCCCTCCTCTCCTCTCAAACCAAAGGCAAGGGCAGGGCAGAGATGCTGCACAGCCCCAGGAGGTGTGGGGCTCTGGAGGAGATTGTGCTGGAGGTGAGCTCACACTCCAGGTAGGGGGATCACAGAATCATGGAATGGTTTAGCTTGGAAAGGACCCTAAAGCTCATCCAGTGCCACCCCCTGCCACGGCCAGGGACAGCCCCCACTGCCCCAGGCTGCTCCAAGCCCCATCCAGCCTGGCCTGGGCACTGCAGGGATCCAGGGGCAGCCACAGCTGCTCTGGGCACCTGTGCCAGGGCTCCCCACCCTCCCAGGGAACAATTCCTGCCCAATATCCCATCTGTCCCCTCTGGCAGTGGGATTTTACAAACATTCCCTGTGTCCTGTCCCTTCTCCCTTGTCCCCAGCCCCTCTCCAGCTCTCCTGGAGCCCCTCTAGGCCCTGCAGGGCTCTGAGCTCTCCCTGGACCGAGGAGGGAGAACACTCCCACTCTGCCAGGCTGTCCCCAGAGCAGAGGGGCTCCTCTGCACTCACTCCCACAGGTCAATGCCTCTCTAGTGCTGGGAACTGAGGAAGGTGACAGCCTCTCCCCTGCCCTCCTCCACAGAAGACCGAGCAGTGACACAACTCCCCACAGCACCAGCCCCAAGGCAGCAGCACTTGCCCAACCAAGAGAGACGCTCAGCCCCAGCTCCAAGCTCCCACCTCAGCCATGCCATGCTGCACCCCCTCTGTCCCAGCCACTGCTCAGTCACCCCCAGCAGCTGCAGCTGCCCAGCCCCACCTTGGCTTGGCTGGAGCAGTCGTAGCGCATCCTCTGCCTGTTCTTGTTCATTTTGTTCATCAGCATCTTGCCGGTGCGGAAGTCGAAGGTGCCCAGCTCCATGGAGCTGCCCAGGTACCGCGCCAGCTGCGGCTTGCTGCAGAACTTCTTCCCGCTGGGGCTGCAAACACACCACACACACACTCAAAGGGAGGCAAACTCCACCCTCGGGGCTCCCACAGGGCCACCTCTGCAGCTCAGGAGAGAGGGTTGCTATTCCCTTCCTGAAAAACACACGCTGGAATTTCAAGAATGAAGGCCACGTTCAATTCTTGCTTTCGTGTTGACTCCTAAAATGTTTTTATATGGCAAGAGGAAGATTCAGATCAGGTAAACAAATGTAGGATAATGCACACAATAACCAGCAAGGGAGATCTCAGCACAGAAGCACTTTTCATTCAGCTGACTCTCACAGTAAATGCTCATTTTCAAGTATAATTTCTTCTCCCAGGACTGTTACATTTGACCAGCACCACAAATGCTCCCTGTCTCCCCTCCCTGCCCTTTGAACAGCACGTTCAGGTTTGATTCTGTCTTTTGTAGCATCCTGAAGACTTCAGAAAAGGAGAAAATCAGAAGTTAACTTCTGACAAGCTGCAAAACAAAGAATCACAAAGTGATGCAAAGATAAATGTCAAAATCTCATAAAACTTTCCATGAATGGCAAAAGGGAAGAGAGATTGTTCTGTAACACTTGGGTTTCCATGAAGACTCAACCTGGAGAGCAGGCACAAATTATTCCAAATCTTTATTGGTGTTTTCATTTGGGGTTTTTTGTTGGTTTGTTTTTTTAATAATCCAACATCAGAAGCTAAAATAAGCCAGTGTGTTATGGCTGCAGTGTAAGACTATAAAGATAATAAGCACCAAGTATTCTTCACCTTCTCACTGAGCATCATAACAAGACCTCTTTATTCCCTTGATTACCCTCACTTCTGGTTTTCTCCACCTTGCATTTTCAATCCTAGCTCACATCCAGGAGAAGATCATTCCCTGTATATCCATCCCACTATCAAGGGTTAAGGGACAGAAAGATATTTTGAGACCAAAAATGCCAGTTACACCTTATCTCACACTGGTGAAACACTGACAACCTTACCAGGGTTTTAACAACAACAACAAAACAAAAAGGGAAGTCTATTTTCACATATTGTCTCCTGCCTGAAGCTTTATTAGGGGAAAACCAACATAAGCAGACAATTTTTGGTATAGGACAGTGACAAAGCAATTAGGCTAAGTCAGACTCTGCATGAAAAAAAATAGGTTAAGAAAAAAACAAACCCAGAAAGTACCAAAGTATTAAAAGCTCTCCAAAAACTGAGATAAATTTAATATAAATTACACTAAAACTGAAATTAGAATAAGTCTCTTGAAGGAGTTAAGACTGAAAGGTTGTGGTGATCCCACACAGCATCTGCTTAGGAAGCTCCTGGCTCCAACTGCTCCAAGCTGCTGATCCTGCCTGGATCTCCTCCCTGCCACCACCACTGCTCACACATCCCAGTGCTCATGCAAATGAACCAGCTGAGGAGGAAAATAATCCATCTTTGGAGGGCAGGGAGAGGAGGAGGAAACACTCCCTCACTGGTTATTCCTCAGCTGGACCAGCTCCCTGTGGAGCTGCACTTGGGCCAGGACACAACACAGAGCAGGACCAAGCAGCCAGGAACAGAGCCTGTGTCCAGCCTCAAATCTGTGAATCCCTTTTTTATACTCTAAAAGGAGTTATTTGCCTCCATCCAGAGAGAGGAATAACCAACTCCAGCAGCTTTAGGGCAGAGCTGTCGCTGCCAGTGAAGCCAGGAAGAGAAACTCCTGCAACATGAAGAACATGGCACTGCTTCCTCTTCCAAGATCTGCTGCTCCAATTTAGGGTTTAGTGTCTTAGCAGGTTTAAAAATAACACATTAAAGTGCAGAGTAACTTCCAGAACAGTCAGTACAGTCAAAGACAAGATTTTAAGTGAACAGAGCCCTTCATCTCTGTGTGTTTAGTACGTGCTGTGGTCATTTTGAACTGAAAAGCTGCTCAGAGTCTCAAAAAACCCACCTGAAATGACTGAGAGTCCTGTCTCTTCCTGGGGAAGCTTGGCCCAAAGGAAAAGCACTGAAATGTTCAGAAGAAAAACTTTTATTCTGATTAGGTCTTGCAAAAAGGCAGGATCATCCCCAGGCTCTCTGGGACAGCAGCAGAGCAGGGAGCAAAGCTATGCCCAAAAGGTGACAGTGAAGGGAGAAAGGGAGGGCTGGGGTGCCCTGGAGCTCCTGGGGACCCTCTGGCAGGACCATGCAGGACATTGGGGCACCCACACACCTGGGAGGGTCAGAGGGGCGAGGGGGTGCCAGAGGAACCCAAACTTGAGCAGGACTCCTGCAGCACACCAGGACACACAGAAACTCCCCCAACACCACTCTGAGCTATGTTAAAGCACCCTTTACATGTCACAGAACACAGAATTTACCTCCTCCTGCACTCCTGGTTTTGCACAAAGATTTTAAAGAGGCCCCAGAACGAGCCATTTTGGCGCAAAGCTGCAAAGCCCAAGCCCTGCTCTGTGACATCCCCCCAGGCAGGGACGCTGAGAGCTGGATTGATCCCAATGAGGCTCTGCCACAGCTGCCCGTGTGTGAAAGGCAAGTTGCAAAGCAGTTTACAAGTTGCAAAGGATTTTGCACGCTCGTCCATCAGCAGCTCCGGGGCTTTATTCGCTCGGGCTGCCCTGGCTGCCGCTAACAAAACAGACCTGGCTGTGGAGCCACCCCCAGCCCCCCCAGCCCTCATTCCCAGACTTTTCCCTGCGGATCAGCCCACGGCCAGGGCAGCCCAGTGCAGGCCAGGCTGCCCCTGCTCTCCATGTGCAGCTCAGCCTTTGTTTCCTGCCTTATATTCTTAAGGAGAGAGCGGCTGCCCAGGCCCTCTCCCCTCCTCCCTCATCAGTCTCCTCCCCTCTGCTCTCCGCGTTTAGCCTGCACAGGATCTGCACAACTTGGGAAGCAAGGGACAAAAGACAAAAAACCCAAAAACAAACCCTGAGCAAACCCAGCCACAGCCTCTGGAAGAAATGGAGGCAGGAATAAGGCAGGGAAAAGGGGTCACTGAAAGCAGAGCCTCAGAGCCTCATTCCCTCGCTGGATGGGGCAAGGGAAGAACACAAAACGAGTCTCCTCCTTGCTTTCCATCGCGCTCCCTCCTCGCTTGTCTGCCCAGCTCTGCCCCAGGCAAATCCCAGCCCCAGGGGCCCCTGGAGGCTGCAGGAGCTCCCGATGGTGCCCCGGGAGATGGGGAGCCCAGGACACCGCACAGCCCAACACTGGCAGCTCCTCTTGCACAGCATCCTCCCCTCATCCCTGCATGCAGCACCCAGAGCCAGCCCCGCCTCGGGGCCCACACTGCAGCTGGGTTATGCTGGGATGGGCCGGCACAGCCAAAAAGCCACGCCAGAGCAGGTGGGGACACCTGCAGCTGCCACAGCCCAGCCCACACCCGGACACATCCACAGCCTGACACACCCACGGCCCCATCCCCTCACCCCACACACCCACAGCCCCATCCCCACACCCACAGCCCCATCCCCACACCCTCACCCCCCCATCCTCACACCCCTTGACACACCCACGGCCCCATCCTCACACCCACAGCCCCCTCCCCTCACCCCTAACACACCCACACAGCCCCCATCCTCACACCCCACAGCCCTCCCTCACCCCCTGCACATCCACAGCCTGACACACCCACAGCCCCATCCCTCACACCCACGGCCCCATCCCTCACCCCTTACACACCCACAGCCCCATCCCCACATCCCTGCACACCCACAGCCCCATCCCCACACCCACAGCCCCATCCCCACACCCCTGACACACCCACAGCCCCATCCCCACACCCACAGCCCCATCCCCACCCCCGACACCCACAGCCCCATTCCTCACCCCTGACACACCCACAGCTCCCATCCCCACACCCTCACCCCCATCCTCACACCCCTCGACACACCCACAGCCCCATCCCCACACCCTGACACAGCCCCATCCCCACACCCTGACACACCCACAGCCCCATCCCACAGCTCCACAGGAGCAGCCAAGGGGACTCGACCTGTCCCAAGCACAGAAGGGATGATGCCCCCCGAGGGATGATGCCCCGAGGGATGATGCCCCCGAGGGATGATGCCCCGAGGGATGATGCTCCCGAGGGATGATGCTCCGAGGGATGATGCCCCCGAGGGATGATGTCCCCCGAGGGATGATGTCCCCGAGGGATGATGCCCCCGAGGGATGATGCCCCGAGGGATGATGCCCCCGGGGGATGATGCCCCCGAGGGATGATGCCCCCGAGGGATGATGCCCCCGAGGGATGATGCCCCCGGGGGATGATGCCCTGGGGGATGATGCCCCCGAGGGATGATGCCCCCGGGGATGATGCCCCCGAGGGATGATGCCCCCGAGGGATGATGCCCCCGAGGGATGATGCCCCCGAGGGATGATGCCCCCGAGGGGATGATGCCCCGAGGGATGATGCCCCCGAGGGATGATGCCCCGGGTGATGATGCCCCCGAGGGATGATGCCCCCGAGGGATGATGTCCCCGAGGGATGATGTCCCCGAGGGATGATGCCCCCGGGGATGATGCCCCGGGGGATGATGCCCCCGAGGGATGATGTCCCCGAGGGATGATGCCCCCGAGGGATGATGCCCCGGGGGATGATGTCCCCGAGGGATGATGCCCCCGAGGGATGATGCCCCCGAGGGATGATGCCCCGAGGGATGATGCCCCCGAGGGATGATGCCCCGAGGGATGATGCCCCCGAGGGATGATGCCCCGAGGGATGATGCCCCCGAGGGATGATGCCCCCGAGGGATGATGCCCCCGAGGGATGATGCCCCCGAGGGATGATGCCCCCGAGGGATGATGCCCCCGAGGGATGATGCCCCCGAGGGATGATGCCCCCGAGGGGATGATGCCCCGAGGGATGATGCCCCGAGGGATGATGCCCCGAGGGATGATCCCCCGGGGATGATGCCCCCGAGGGATGATGCCCCCGAGGGATGATGCTCCCCGAGGGATGATGCTCCCCGAGGGATGATGCTCCCGAGGGATGATGCCCCGGGGGATGATGCCCCCGAGGGATGATGCCCCCGGGGATGATGCCCCCGAGGGATGATGCTCCCTGCCCCACAGGGCAAGGGTGGGGAGGTGTCTTCGCTCAGCAACTTGGACTCCAACCATACCAAAAATAAACCCCCCAAAAATTTCAAACAAAGCACTTGGACACACACAAAATCTCCCAAATTTCCAGAAGCATCACAGCCCTGAAGAAGAGCCCAAGTGGCAGCTCTGTAACACCCTGGTGCTACAAACACAAATACAACCAGGTGATTTTGTAGGGCTCAACTCAGGCAGCATGGAATTGTTAAGGATGGAAAAGACCTTTAGGATCATCAGATCCAACCATGACTCCAGCATCAGCACCATGTTCACCACCAAACCACGTCCCAAAGTGCCACATCCACATGTTTTTTGAACATTTCCAGGGGTGATGATGATGCCACCACTACCCTGGGCAGCCTGTTCTACTCCTTTACAACCCTTTCCATGGAAAAATATCTGCCCAATACCCAACCTAAATGTCCCCTGGTGCAACTTGAGGCCACTTCCTTTTCCTGTGAAAAATAATGAGCTTTCCTGCAGGCAAACCAGAGCAACAGAGGAAAAGCAAAGCAGACTCAGTAGAAGCATTCTGCTCCACAATTTTTTTAAAAAAGATTGTACTGATCAAAATATCTTTGGAGGAGTGTTAAAAACATTCCCCTCCAACTTCTTACATTTGTGCTGCAAAGGTAAGGAATTCTCAACAAAATAAGTTTCACACTAGAGTGTGAAGTTTCCCAGCACAGTGATGTCAACAACCTGAGGCAGAGACAAGCAGTGATCCCAAATTTCTGACACTTGGTCATCAAACCTTCAGGAGAAAAACACTCTGAAGAAAAAAGCCCCACAAAGCAGCACTAAATTCTCCTTCTCCTGTGTGAGAACCCTGAGTCTGAAGAGAGCCAAAACTCTCTCAAAGACAACGTGCCACTTGGACAAAATCCCTGTCACGATTTTCTTCCTGACATCCTCATCCCTGCACTTTCCTGCTCACTCTGAATCCAGCCCACACGTCCCATCCTCTCAGCCAGAAACCCTCCTAAGGATGAGGTTCGAGGACTGGCTTTAAAAGCCTGCCCAGGTACTCACACCTCGAGGAAGATGTAATTTCCAGCCAGAGACTGGCTCACACACACATCTCACGGGGGGTTTTCCACAAGCCCTGCCTGCATCTGTAGATCCCCGGGAGCTGGACAGAACAATCACCCAGCCAAACAACAGGCAGAACTTGCACAGGTATTACTGAACTGCCACACCTGTGCTTGCCACTCTGAGGTAATGCAAAATGCAACAGAAACCAAAAATTAATGCAACAAAGCTCCATTCTACCTTTGATCTCTGTCCGAAATTGATACAAAGGGAAAACCCATAATTTGGGAATAGAAGCGTGCTAGTTATCCTCTCTCCCCCTTTTTTTAAAGTTCAGCTCAGACACTGCAACTTAACAAACAAGTTTTTTGGAAAAACAGGATCTTTGAAGCTTTCAGCTGCTGCTGGTGGTCTCATCCTGCCCTCAGCCCCCGAACTGCAGCAGCAGAATCGGCTTCACGCTCTCGAGGATGGCATTTTCTGGTTCACTCACCCTTTTCTCACAACCACAATCTGATTCTAAAAATGAAACCTGAAGCTAAAGCTGCGGCTGCCCCATTCCTGGAAGCGTTCAAGGCCAGGCTGGACGGGACTGGGAGCCCCCTGCTCCAGTGGGAAGGTGTCCTGGCAGGGGACGGAACGGGACGGGCTTTGAGGTCCCTGGCAACCCAAACCAGCCCGTGAGGATTCTGTGACAGATGCACGAGTTGAAGGTGCGGATTTTGCCGACAAGCAGGGCCAGGTGAGGACACAGGGCCGAGTTTCACACCTCAGCCCGCGGGTGCCTCGTGGGTGCGGGGAGGATCCATATGGCCACCGACAGCCCCGTGAGCCATGCAGGGCTATAAATAGCGGCCTCCAGCTCCCGGGCCATGCGCTCCCCACAGCCACACGCCGCCAGCCCCCCCGGATTCCTAACTACACCCAAAACACGGCACGGCGAGCCCCGAGAAAGAAGGAACAACAGCCCCGCTGCTGGTTTGAGAATAAAGAGCCCCGGGTGCCGGCAGGGCAGCGAGGGGCCGCGGGGGCTCCTCACGGCGCTCCCCCAGCCCTGAGGGGGCCGAGCAGCCCCGGCTGCCCCGGGCCGGGCTCTCCGCCTCCCCCTCCACCTGTGGCTGCAGCCGCGGCCCGGCCCCGCGGCCCCCCCGCGCCCGGGGCGGCCCCGCCGAGCGCTCCCACCTCTTCCGCTCCATGGCGGCTCCTCCCGGCCCGCGCCCGCCTGGCTCCGGCCGCCTCCCGCCGCCGCTTCCCGGCCGCCGCCTCTTCCGCGCTCCCGCTGCCCCCGGGAGGCGGCGCCGCGGCCCCGGCTCGTCCCGCTTGCGCCGCCGGTGCCGGTGCCGGTGCCGCTCCTTCCCCGGTGCGGTTCCCGCGGGCGCCGCCGGGCCCTGGCCCCGCTCCCGCCGGTCGGTGCGCGCCGCTCCCTCCGCCCGCCCCTTCCACCCACCGAGCCGCCTCCCACCGCCCGCCGCGCCCGGATCCCTCCGCCCGCATATAGTCCCTCCCCGCGCGGGACCCCCCCCGTCCCAGCCCCGTTCCCCCCGGCGAGCCCCCGCGGTCCCGGCCTCACCGCAGCGCCGAGCGCCGCGGGCTCTCCCGGTGTCCCGGCAGCGCCGCTTTGGGCATCTTCCCCCGCGACCCCCGGCCCCGCCCCGACCCCCGGGCACAACCGGCCCCTCGCCGTGGGGCTGCCCCCGGGGGAGTCGGGCGGTTCGTTCCGTGCAACAGCAGCATACAAAAAATAAACCCCCCCCCCCCAAAAAAAAAAAGTCCAACAAAAAATGGGGAAAATCTGCACATGAGGAACTGGAGTGAAGACAAAGCAATGAAAAGTTTTTCAGGAAAGCGCGTAAACCAGCACCTACCGCAGCTGCAGTAGCAAATTCCCTCCTGTGGTACCGCCAGGAGAGGTGTCTGCCTCCTGCCACCAAGGAGCATCCACCTGGGAGCCCCAGCTTTGGGAAGGAGAAACCACGCAGCACCTGAATTCCGGCAGCTCGTGTTCCTCGCCATTCCAGTGTCCGCATGCTGGGAAGCAGCACAAGGCAGCCTCCTTCCCAAAGCAAGTCAGGGGAATCAATTTTCCCTTAATGAATGATGTATTAGATTTTCGTGAAAAATCCTGCTTGGAGCAGCAGTCGGAAGGGATCGGTGTCAGACATTACAGCAGAGGTGTGCACAGGAGTGTGCCCACTCTCTCCAGCCTCCACGCTGATCTGACATCAAACTCTGTGTCGACAGCCTGTGCTTCCTCCAGTCCTCAACCTAGAATCCTGGAATATCTTGGGTTGGAAGGGACCCTCAGGGATGATCAGTGCAGCCCCTGTCCCTGCCCAGCCCCCAACAACCCCACCCTGAGCATCCCTGAGAGTGTCCAAAGGCTCCTGCAGCTCTGGCAGCCTTGGGGACCATTCCCTGGGGAGCCTGGGCAGTGCCCAGCACCCTCGGGGGGAAGAACCTTTCCCTGAGCTCCGTGCCAAGGCCTGGCACAGCTCCAGCCCTTGTTGGGCTCCTGGCCCTGGCCCAGAGCAGAGCTCAGCCCCGAGGAGTCTCCCCTCAGTCTCCTCTGCTCCAGCTGAACGAGCCCAGTGCCCTCAGCTGCTCCTCAGCCCTTCCCCAGCTCCGGGTCCCTCCTTTGGACACTCTGCAGCAGCTCTGGCTCCTTCTGACCCTGTGGTGCCCAAGGTGCCCAGCGCTGGGGGTGAGGCTGCCCCAGGGCAGAGCAGAGTGGGACAGTCCCTCCCTGGCCTGGTGCCCCAGCACACGGTGGCCCTTTGGGCTGCCAGCGGTGACTCAGACCCAACCTGGCACCGAGCAGGACCCCTCAGGTCCCTTCCCAGGGCGCTGCTCTCCAGCCTCTCATTGCCAGCCTGTCCCTGCCCCAGGGCTGCCCCACCCCGGGGCAAGAACCAGCACCGGCCATCGTTAAACATCACATGTTAGGTATCACTTACTACCTTCTTTTTTCAAGTCGGGGCTCACTCACTCGTTTCAAACTCCCTCGTTCGAAAAGCAGCAGGAGATCGAGGGAGGGTGTGAGACGTGTCATGGATGGAGGGAAGCCCACACCCCCACAAGGGGATGCAAAGTGCCCAGACCGCGGCCCAAACTGGAAAAAATTTCCAAGAGCCAGGTGTGACAGTGGGTGAGGGTTACATTTGCTTTGTTTAAAAAGGTTTAAGATCCATGAGGGTGGCTCTTAATTTGATCAACGCTGAGCTTTGCCCTGAAGGCATTCCAGTTCCCCAGGGCCTGGGGTGTGGTAGTTGATGTTTTCTCCTCTGGGCTCACAGGTAGGAAATAGCTCGGTTTGCCACTACTATTATTTCCTGCAACCTTGCACAAAAGAGATGAAAAACTTCCAATTCCCACTATTGATCAAACCCACTGTATTTTCCATAAATGCACTTCTCTGATGTTGGTTTTTTTTTTTTAAATAAAAACACCCCAAACCTCACAATCCAGCTCAACTGATACTGTTGTAACCAAAAACTTGTACTAATATGGAGTTTTGGAGTGCAAAAAGGAAACTGAAGCACGGTGAAACCTTCAGTTGTGTTTTTTACGAATGAACTGGTAGAGCTGGGAGCAATCGGAGCTGTGAGTTTAGATATGGAAGAGGATCCCTGAAATGTCCTCTGGACCTGGAGCTGAGAGTATTAGGAGGTAGAAAATCAGTTTTCACTGGCAGCTGGCACTGGTTTGTGGAAGGGAAACATTTACTCTCTTCTAGGACTGCGTGAAATGTTTGGGTAGAAATGAACTCTTGAGGCGAAGGGAAAATATTCCAGTGTTCCTCTGGGAGCTCTGCCAAGGTGAGGTATTTGCAGGTATAACCACCAGCTGAAAGCGGATTCAGAGACTCTGTGTTGCCCCAGGATGAGCAGATAATCCAAAAAATAACCAAAATCAGCAACCAAAGTTGTTGTGAGGCATGGAAGGAAGCAGCAGGATATCCTGACACAAACTTGATTTCACTCTGCAGGCATCCCTGGTTTGAAGCTTCCTACTCTGCACTCCCAGAGCCAACTGAGGAGCTTATTACAGAGCAGGATTGGCCACGGAATTCCCAACTCAGGAGCCCCAGCAGAGGCTCTTCCACCAGAAGAGCCCAACAAGGGCTGCTGCAGGCTCACAGTGCTGAGGTGGCTGCAGTAAAAACCCCAGTCCCACCTCCACTTGCATTCCTGGAGGACAAACACTTGGAAGAGGCAGGCAGGAATGCAAAGCCTCCCTTTTCTTAAGGGCTGTTTCAAAGTTACATCATCAACCTGCAAACCCAAAGCTACCTCTGTGCCCTCTCCAGGTTTGGAAGGGGAAGCTTTTTCCCCCTCTGTCTTTCCCCCTGAGAGACAGGGAAAACAAAAAACCAAATTGTTTTTGAATTTGCTCCTCTAACATATGTGGTATTCATAGCTCATTATGAAAACAATTAACTGTTAGAAGAGAGGCAAAGCTAGGATATTAAAAATTAGAAAGATCACCCCTGTCACTTGAACAGTAATTATTTGAAATTTAACAGAGACTTGCCCAAGAATGCAGAAGGCATTTTCAAGAGTGTTTCTTACTCTTGTAGCAAGAGAAATATAGCAATTAAAACAGTTATACACTAATCCTAGGGTTAATTACCAATAAATCCATCACTGGAAATGCTGCACAAAGAACAAGGAGCTGAACAATCCCCCAAACAAATCCAAGGTCTGTACACTCCTTGCAGTGCTGCCTGTGCACACAGCTGGGATTTTAAATATGTTTTTTTCCTTTCAGTATCTCATCTCACCTGCTGGGCACAGCTCCACCAGTGACTGGCAGCTCGGGGACCCCAGGCTCCTCAGACAGATGGACACCACAGACCAAAGAACTGAAGCCTTGGGAACAGGTCACTCACCCAAGGGAACAAGGCAAAACCAGGGAATTCCTGAAGCAGCAGGCTACCCCTATCCTGTCCAGGTGTGTTACACAGGTGAAGTTAGAGCAGGGACTGAGCTGAGGTTACAATCCTGCTGCTGTGCAATGACAGGCTGACAGAATATCCACTTTCCAAGAATATCCACCTTTCAGGCACTGGGCTGGGAATGGGTCAGTGTGAACACCCCCAGGAGCACGGCTGGAGCAGGGGGCACAGCCTGAGCAACCAGAACTGCTCTCTCATTGTTCCAGAAGCTTCTGTTCACCAGATCCCAGGGAAGCTGCCCCAAGGCTGCCACAGCTCCAAGAGAGTTTGGACACCACTCTCAGGGATGCTCAGGTGGGATTTTTGGGGTGTCTGTGCAGGGCCAGGAGCTGGACTTGAGGATCTCTGTGAGTCTCTTCTCACTCAGGATATTCCAGGATTCTGATTGCATCTTACTGGACATAGAGCAGCAAAGGCAGTTTTTGCATGTGAAAATGATATTCTTTGCCCCCAATTAATTAACAGTGAAGCTGCTGAAGCAACACTAAGAAATTTTACTGTTAATTAAGTAATCCAAATGTCCTGCATAGTGCCACTGTTTGGGCAGGCTTTCCAAGAGTCTTCCACAGAAACATCCCTGAGGGTGACACAGCCCTGACAGTGACACACAGGCAGCACAGCTACTACAACTGGGATTTTCCCCTAAAGAGATTCAAACCTTGCACTACAGCCAAACATTTTAGTAAGATGAAATTGGGCACTAAACAGAGAACAAACAGTGACCCTGTTGTCACACAGAGGAAGTTTGCTTGTAAATTCTGCTCTTTGTGAAAAGGGATGAACTTTTCCCCTGAGTCTGAGTCATCTGTGGCTGAGTGGCAGAGACCAGAGCAAAATAATCCTCAATCTGCCTTTTACTAACAGCTAAAAACTCTCTCAGCTAAAGGGCTGTGGTAGGGGTTTTCTAACAGCTAGGAACTCTCACCTAAGGGCTTGTGTTTGGGGGTTGTTTCATCACTGATTAAGTTCACAGATAAGTAGATCTATGAATTGAGGATATACATTCTTTTTCTACTCAAATCCCAAGACAAGAACTAAGCAGCTCTCTGAACCCCTGGTTTTCATCCTGGTACAAAGACACCCTGGATTTGGGGCCAGCCTTCCTCAAGCCCCTAGATGAAGTCAGAAAAGCTTCAAAAATAGACCATTTAAGGGGTCCATGAATTTATGTTAAAAACCCCAAATCCTTTCTTTAAACTAAATTTCAGGAATCTGTTACCATGAAATTCTGCAATATTGGCTGTGAAAAGTTAACTGTATTCATGAGGCCATAGTGATCCAGGAATGATGAGCCTAAAATCAACACATCCCTAAGAGTAGCTCAAAAACTGTAATTTATATAAATAAATCATCAAACCCAGTATCCTAGCAGCCAGTGGTTGATTCCTAAGGAATCTGCACAGGAAAAGAGGCAAACATGTGGCAGACCTGCCTTAGGACACACGGTCCAAGAAGCTGAAGACATAACAGGGTGCCCAGAGCAGCTGTGGCTGCCCCTGGATCCCTGGGAAGGGTCCAAGCCAGTCTGGACAAGGCCTGGAGCAATCTGGGATAGTGCCAGGTGTCCCAGCCCAAACCAGTCTGTGATTCCATGATTCTATAACCCAAAAACCAAACCAGCAGTCTGGTCTTGAGAATGTGGACTAAGAAGGTAACACACCCCAAAAAAACCCAAAAACCCAACCCCCCAAAATCATTCACTTGGTTTATTTTGGACACCAGGTTTATAAATTACTCCCATCAAGGCAAGATGTGCTGGGAAAGTGCTCAGAGGAAGTGGTCAGTGAAGGTGAGTTTGCTCACAGCTGCTCATGAGACAGACAGACAGACAGACCACAGCTTGTTGCAGAATCTGTACTGGGCATTTCAGGGTCACCCCAGGCAGGGTCTCAGCGGACGGATGCTCCAAACACTCTCCAGCAGTGACAATCCTACAACAGACACAGACAGTGGTTAAGCACAGCTGCCTGCACAGCAGAGAGCTCAAATCCTCCAGTGTCCAGGCAGAAGTCTCTGGGACAGGAGCTGATCTGGGTGTGGGTGTGCAGGCCTGGAGTCCCTTGGGAAGTGAGCACAGGCCACCACAGACACATCCCCTTTCTCTGCTCCTCTTTCCAGAGGACTGACACACAAAGTTCTCACTTCAAAGTGGGAAACACTGACTGTTGGCTCAGGAATAGAGCTGTGTTCCTACTGCTGACAATTTTTAAGGAAGGCAAGCCCTTAGAAGGTAATTTAATTGCCCCTACATAACTTAAGAGCTTTTTCCACTTGAAAACTTTTCTCCATCTCCAGGTTGGATGGGGCTTGGAGCAGCCTGGGATAGTGGCAGGTGTCCCTGCCATGGCAGGGGGTGGCACTGAAGGGCTTTAAGGACCCTTCCCACCCCAACCACTCTGTGATTTGATGCTTATGTCTGTAAACATCACAATGACCCAAAATGCCTCCAGCTCAGCTGACTTCCAAGACAAGTTTCATTCCTCCCTCGGTTACAGAAGGATCTGTGCAACATCAAGTTTGCAAACAGTAAATTGCTTAAACTGCAACAACTCTTGCTGAAAAAAGATTTGAAAAGTATTGTCTGTGCTTTCCAAACTGACTGACTTCCCTACAAAATACTGTGTAGCTGGAACACAAGTAACTCACTTTCATTAATCAACATTTAGATGTAACTAATGTTATTCTGACCAGAAGAAACAAACACTTAAGTTGACAGTTTCCTCTGGACTCAGTTTCCCCATTACCATCCTTTAATGAATGGAAAAAATCTTCCTGATTCCCTTCTATCTGCAGCAAGGAATAAAAAAATCTGAGGCCTGCCTACTAGAAAGAATAAGCAGTTAGAGCCCCAATAGAAGGATTGTCTAGTTGCTGCTTCAGCTTTAGGAATGGTCAAACTTTCAGAACATTCAAAACAGCACTTCTGATAAGCATCTAAAGAAGGAAAATAACCTTGAGAAAGCAAATCTTCTTCAAAGGAATTTGTGGAATACAGTAACCAGCTCTGAAAATTCAATTTACTTTTAATACCAGTCACAAGGAGTGGAAAGGAGCCTGAATTTGCATAGTCACAAAAGTAGTCCTGAGCTTGTAGCCCTTCTGCTCAGGAAGGGAAACAGATATATCAAAGTTCCAAATTAGTTTGATTTGACCTCTTAAAGAGGTCACACATTATGTGCAGAAATTTCCACATTATGTTGTGGAAAACCTGCTGCTTGCAAATTAATCACTTGAAAAACATATTCTAATAAATATTTCACCTTTCTGGTGCTCTGTGAAGCTCCAATAAAAAGAAAAAAGAAAAAAATGTGATTATGCCCCAGGTAAAGAGGAAACATCCACTGTTACACCAACACAGGGTTACTGTGTTCAAGTATTGCAGGCTGTCCTGGACAGGGCTTGGAGCAATCTGTAAAAGGTGACAGTAGAAGCTGTCCCTGCCCATGGCAGGGGGTGAGCAGGATGAGCTTTAAGGTCCTTCCAACCCAAACCCATCTGGGATTCTGTGATTTTATAATTCTATGGATTAAGCCAGGAGATGCACAAACAAAACTCACCATTAGAGGGAAGCTCAGTCCTCAGTTTTGAACTTGCCACCGATGTAGGGAACGTACTGCAAGACCAGCTTCCAGTCTGTGGCCCAGATCACACCGACACCAGCCACACCACCCCACGTCACCAGGGTGGGGGTCCTAAAGACGAGACACACACACACAGGTAAACAAATTAGCACTGTGAGAAGCCTGGAAGATGCTCATGGCTGAGGTACCTGAGAAAATCACCTCAATCAGGAAAAAAAGCTTAGAATTCCAGAATATCCTGAGCTGGAAGGGACCCACAAGAATCAATTCCAACTCCAATCCCTGCACAGATAACCCACCCTGAGCATCCCTGAGAGTGTCCAAAGGCTCCTGCAGCTCTGGCAGCCTTGGGGACCATTCCCTGGGGAGCCTGGGCAGGGCCCAGCACCCTCGGGGGGAAGAACCTTTCCCTGAGCTCCGTGCCAAGGCCTGGCACAGCTCCAGCCCTTGCTGGGCTCCTGGCCCTGCCCAGAGCAGAGCTCAGCCCCTGGAGTCTCCCCTCAGTCTCCTCTGCTCCAGCTGAACGAGCCCAGTGCCCTCAGCTGCTCCTCAGCCCTTCCCCAGCTCCGGGTCCCTCCTTTGATCTTGTGGTGACCAAACTGGACACAGAAATACTGAAACAACCTCACAGACATGGAACAGCATTAGTCCTCAGGGCAGTTAAGATATCTGACAGGAAAAAGGTCACAGTTTTTTACTCAAAAAGACAATCACTCAGCAAAGAGGAGTCACACTGCCATACCCTGCTGCAGTCACATCCCGTCGTTCTGCCCCCCCGACAAAACTTAGTTTTGCCTCCCACAGCCCTGCAAAGGGCACCCACGGGCACTGCCATATTTATATATGTGAAATACAGCCAGCGCCGGGTGGGCCGCAAGCCCTCAGGCCCGGCCCGAGCGCCGCTCCGCACCCACGACAGGCCCGAGACCCTCCCAGGGCGCGGAGGGCACGGGGAGGCCTCGGCACCGCCTGGGGAAGGGTCGGGACGCCCTTCAGGCTCCCACAGAGCGCGCGGAGTGCGCGGTGAGGGGAGCGCAGAACGCCGGGCCGGGCGAGCAGAGCCCGGGCCGGAGCGGACGGACACCCCGGGTCCGAGCGGACGGACACCCCGGGTCCGAGCGGACGGACACCCCGGGTCCGAGCGGACGGACACCCCGGGCCGGAGCGGACAGACACCCCGGGCCGGAGCGGACAGACACCCCGGGCCGGAGCGGACAGAGCCCGGGAGGGCAGCCCGGTCCCTCCTCACCAGGTCTTCAGCAGTTGCGCGTAGCGCGGCCCCAGCATCTGGCTCAACATGGCGACGGCTCCGCCTCAAAGTGACCCCGAGCGCCGGCGCGGCCGTGGCGGCGGGGCCGCTCTGAGCACGCGCGGGGCTGCGGCGGGGCGGGGCTGGAACCGGGGCGGGGCGGGGCTGGAACCGGGGCGGGGCGGGGCTGGAACTGGGCGGGGCGGGGCTGGAACTGGGCGGGGCGGGGCTGGAACTGGGCGGGGCGGGGCTGGAACCGGGGCGGGGCGGGGCTGGAACCGGGGCGGGGCGGGGCTGGAACCGGGGTGGGCGGGGCTGGAACAGGGCGGGGCGGGGCTGGGCTGGAACAGGGCGGGGCGGGGCTGGAACCGGGGCGGGGCGGGGCTGGAACCGGGGCGGGGCGGGGCTGGAACCGGGGCGGGGCGGGGCTGGGCTGGAACAGGGCGGGGCGGGGCTGGAACCGGGGCGGGGCGGGGCTGGAACCGGGGTGGGCGGGGCTGGAACAGGGCGGGGCGGGGCTGGGCTGGAACAGGGCGGGGCGGGGCTGGAACCGGGGCGGGGCGGGGCCGGAACCGGGGCGGGGCGGGGCTGGAACCGGGGCGGGGCGGGGCGGGGCTGGAACCGGGGCGGGGCGGGGCTGGAACTGGGCGGGGCGGGGCTGGAACCGGGGCGGGGCCGGCACTGGGGCGGGGCTGAGGGGCTGAGGGGCTGAGGGGCTGAGGGGCTGCAGCCCTGCCTGTGGGGACCGCACACGGGCCCTGAGGGGACACAGGCCACCCTGAGGGGACACGGGCCGAGGACGGGCTGTCCCCACACCGGAGAGGGGACACGAGCCCTGAAGGGACAGGCTGTCCCCGTGCTGGGGAGGGACAAGAGCCCTGACACCAGCCCTGAGAGAACATGAGCCCTGAGGGGGACCCGGGCCGGGGACGGGCTGTCCCCGCCCCGGAGAGAGCACAGCGGCTCCGTGGGGGAACAGGCTGCCCCTGCCCTGGAGAGGGGACATGAGGCCTGAGCGGACAGGGTGTCCCCAGGCTGGGAGGGGACACGAGCCCTGAGGGGGTGGCGGTGCTGGCACTGAGCTGGCACTGCTGCTCAGCCTCTTGTGCTGCGCCCTTGCCACAGCGATTTCCCCAGTGCCCATCAGTGCTCTCTGCAAACCCTCCTGTCATGGCCACTCAGTGTCCCCGGAGAGGAGAGGAGAGGAGAGGAGAGGAGAGGAGAGGAGAGGAGAGGAGAGGAGAGGAGAGGAGAGGAGAGGAGAGGAGAGGAGAGGAGAGGAGAGGAGAGGAGAGGAGAGGAGAGGAGAGGAGAGGAGAGGAGAGGAGAGGAGAGGAGAGGAGAGGAGAGGAGAGGAGAGGAGAGGAGAGGAGAGGAGAGGAGAGGAGAGGAGAGGGAGTTTCCAGCCAGCTATTTCAGGAGAGGCTCAAAATCACCATCAGTTCCATAATGGTCCCAGGCTCTGCTGGGAGCCTGCTCAGCCTCTTAGGAACATGGAAGAGGAACAGGGGAGCAGATACCCCAGAGCAGCTGTGGCTGCCCCTGGCAGTGCTGCCAGGTTAATAGTTGGACTGGGTGATCTTCAAAGTCTTTCACCATCTTAATGATTCTGTGATTTTATGATGGAGTTTATCTGTGATTTTATGATGGAGTTTAAGAGACTGTCATTCCATGCACCCAGAGCAGCTTGGGGAGGGCAGAGCTGCCTCACTGCTGAGACAAGGCACCCAAGGCTAAGGGAGATGTAACCCAGAAACACTCAGTGGGGACTGTTTGTCCTGCTCTGCACGAGCCTCGAGCCAGAGCAGCACAGTGAAAACACAGGCAGCACACCTGGGGAAGGAAGGCTGCTGCCATTGAGATGCACACCTGGGGAAGGAAGGCTGCTGCCATTGAGATGCACACCTGGGGAAGGAAGGCTGCTGCCATTGAGATGCACACCTGGGGAAGGAAGGCTGCTGCCGGCAGATGTCTCTGCAAGTGTCCAGGGCCAGGCTGGATGGGCTTGTGGCAAGGAGTGGAACGAGATGGGTTTATGGTCCTTTCCAAGCCCAGTCAGTCTGTAATTCTGTGAAAGGCCTGGGGGACACTGGAGCCCAAAGGGCAGGAGGGTGCAGGCAGGTGGGGGCTGGGCTCTGTTCCCAGGGAACAAGGGACAGGACGAGAGGAAATGGCCCCAAGTCGTGCCAGAAAAGGTTTAGGTTGGATATCAGGACAAATTTCTTCACAGTGTTGTCAGAACAGGGGCAGAAGGGTAAAGTCACCATCCCTGCAAGTGTCCAGACAATGGATGTGCTGCTTGGGGCACGGGTCAGTGGTGAGCTGACAGGTGGACTTGATGATCTTAAAGGTCTTTTTAACGACTCTGATTTGATGAATTTCTCCCATCACCAGTCTGTGCTGGGCTCCTGGGATGGGCTGGGGGCATTTAACTGGATTTCCCACTTGTAGGTGCTCCCCAGGGGCAGAGGTAAGGAAACAAGAGTGATGCAGGGGCAGGATCCACATCCAGAGCAAGTGTCTGGTGTTTTCTTTTTGTTTTTTTGTTTTTTAAAACAAGGCAAAGCCTTTATTCCAACTTTTCATTCCTAGGGATACAACATCTGAAGGACACACATGGGGATAAAAAAAGTAATATTGTTATAAAATGTCACATTTATTGCTACATTACTGTTATATACAGGACAGTTCTCAAAATCTACTTTAAAAAAGTTAGGATTATTTAAAAATTCCAAATAATCCAGCCAGCTGTTTTGACACTTGTATAAAATTATTTAAAAAAATGAAAACAATTCATATCTTGAGGCACTCAGAAACACAATTTCATCCCCCAATTGTGATTCATTTCAAAGAGCAACGCATTTCCCACCCCCAAATACTTTAATTTTTTTTTTTTTTGCTGGGTTAGGCATATATATATATATATTTACTATATATATAGTTCAAAACTATAATGTGTATCTGATTTAAGAACAAGGATTTCAGCCACTTAAGTACATCTGGATTTACAGGTAGGCAGCATAAACATCAAAAGCAAGGACCATTTTTTTATTTTGAAGGCCAAAAAACCAAAAACAACCCAAAACTTTCTACAGGGTTAAAAATAAACAACTTCCGCAGGCATCATCCATCTGCTCTCCCACCCCCATTCCTACAAAAATAGAGAAAGAGCATCCCAAGAATGCTTTGTTTGCCCGGGGAGCAGGAGCTGGGGGTCACTGCCATGTGTGGGGCTGGATCCCCCCCGTGCTGCTCCTTCCCTCTCTGGCACACCAGCAGTGCCTGGTGCGCGGCCCCTTCCCTCCCCAGTGGTCCATGAACAAGGTTTGTCAAAAGCTGCTGGGTTGGGGTGATTTGGGAAGACGTGGCAATGGAGGGGGAGCTGCAGAGCCCCCGGCACAGCCCAGGGATGCTCTGGGGCACAGCACAGCCCGCGTGGAAGCAGGACCCCTCTGCTGTCCCCAGCTGGGGCTGCAGCACACGGGGCTGAGCCGTCCTGGGCTGGTACAGCCTCACCCTCCACACGGCAGGGCTGGGGATGGAGAGCCCCGAGGAGCAGGAGGGGCACAAAACCAGGGCACAGAGACACCAGTGTGGAGAGCCACGACAGGACTGAGCCTGAGCTGGGCTCGGGATGGACACACACACAGGCTTGGCAGAAGGGCATGTGGAGCCTGCACCACCAGAGCCCACCTCCCCGTGGAGTCCTGCAGGCCAAGGCACAGCAGTGCTGGCTCCCCAGGAGGGCTGAATTGTCCTGGAAACCAAAGTACAGAGCAGCAGGTCCCCTGACACTGCTCCAGGGCAGGGAGAGGCAGCTGTGCTGTGGGCAGCACCCAGCCCCAAATCCTCCTGCGCTGCTGGCACGGCTGCCCCTCTGCAAGGGAAACAGCTCAGAGAGCTGCCTGCAGAGACCGGGAGCAGGGAAGGAAGGGAAACACCCCCTCAGGCTTGCAGGGGCTGAAAGAGCAGCCCCAGCCGAGCCCGAGGCTCAGCTGTTAGAGCAGGGCAGTCTGGGCAGCAGCAAGCTGGAACAGCTTCTCCTTCCAGGGGCTGGGGGGATGAAGGAGCTGGCAGTGCCCCACCAGCATGAGCCAAAGGCACAGGAGGGTGAAGGGTGCGTGGAGGAGCCCCAGGACCAGGCCATGCCCCCTCCAGTTCAGTGCTCAGTGTGAGCTGGATGTTCCCACAGGCTCATCTGCCCCCTCCCAGCTCCAGGGCACAAGTCTCAAAATGCTTTTGGAGCTGCCAGGAATGAAGCTGGACCCCGAGGGCAGCAGGGAGCAGGAACTCAGGAGCAATCATGGACAGGAGCAGAGGGAACGGGCTGGGCTGGCATCTGCAGAGCCCTGGGACAGGGGAGGGGGATAAGATTTGCATAGGATTTTTAACAGGGCAAAGACCTTGTGCAAGCTCGGGGTGCAGGAAACAGGCCTTGCTATTGCTGGTGCTGGGCAGGAATGGGGGAGGGCAGTGGCCAGGGCTTGCTCTGGGCCAGCCAGCCCTGCAGCCGGGGGCTGACGGCTTGTTCTGGCCCAGCCCCAGCCCCAGCCCCAGCTCGGCTCCACCTCCCCAAGCCCAGGGACGGAACTGGAGCTGGCCAAGGCTCCCCACTGTAGCACTGCAGGGCCTGCAGGAGAAACTTGGGTTCCACAGGCCCAACGCTGGCAGCAAAGCTCAGGGGGTGCAGGGGATTGAGGGTTTCCAAAGCCTCTTGTTTCTCGAGGCCCCACAACTGCAACCACCCAGCAAGGGCCCAAAGGCTTCAGTGGGGACACTGGTGGGACACAAAGGACCTTGGAGAGCAGTTTCTGCACTGACTCTGGAATTGCAGCCTCCTGAGGAAACCACAGCTTGATTCCATCTTCCCTGCCAACACTCTATGGGACAGCTGTGACAGCAGGGGAGCAGAGAGCCCCAAGATGCTGTGAGCAGATCTGATGGGGGTCACAGCAGGGGTGGATGCCAAACAGCTGGAGCTGGAATTCTGCTCCCTGGGGCACTGAGCAGGAGCTGCCACCACTGCCTGAGCACCACCCCATGGGAGGCTGCAGCTGCTTTGAAAAGGGAGAAAACAAAAATCTGCAATTTTACTGTTCACAGACTGGATTCCAGACACTCCCCAGTACTGGGGCATGCACAGCCTGTGTGCAGAGACAGGGGCTGGCTGAGAGGGGCAAGAGAGGCCCCTGGGCTGGGGACACAAGAAATGTCCCATGGCAGTGTCCCAGCTCTGCTGCTTCACTGGGATGCAGCCTGGGGAAAGAGGAACTAGAAACTGCACAGAAGGGAAGGCAGCCCCCCTGTGTGATGAAGGAAGCTCTGGGGGGGCTCAGTGGCCCCCAAAGAGGAGGGCACCTGTCCCCAGGAGCAGCCATGCCAGCAAAGGCTGAGAGAGGGAGAAAATGGAATCAGTGGCACTGTACAGCATGTCACCCACCTGTGACACCTGGCCTGGCTGTGGGGACAGGCAGAGGAGCAGTCTGGGGATCTGTGAGATCCCAGAGGAAGGAGCAGAGCTCTGGGCTGGGGAGGGTGCAGACCTGGCCCTCCCTCACCACAACACCTAAAGACAACTTCCATTGCTATGGGTGACATTTCAGGCCTGGGCTGTGGCATTTTGGGGACAGCACCTGGCAGTGGTTGTTTTTAGAAAAGCCACTTCCCCTGGCTGGTTACAGGCACCATGTTCACACTGAGCAAGACATAGGAATTTTTTCTTGCTGCTCTTCCCAATTGTTCCCTGAGCACCTGGCAAGCAGAGATGCCACACTGGGCTGGCACACAAAGCTGTGTCACCCTGTGCCATCGAGGCAGCTGCAGGGAGAGCACTGCCACCCCTACACTGTGCTTTTGAAATGATCTTTCCAAACCCTGCCTCCTCGGGCTTGTGCTCAAGGATCTTCACCCAAGCTTGCCATGGAAGGAAGTTGGCTGGATTTGCTGCCAAAGCAGCATCTTAAACCACCCAAATGCAGCTGAAAAGCCCCATTTTTGTTGCAATGCCTGGAATTCAGGCACAGTGAGAAAGGCTCTGGCTCACTGGGATTCCTCCCTGGCTGTGGGACTCGGAGGGGATGAAGAAGTTCAGCAAATTTGTGAACAACTCATAAATCTCAGATTTCCAATTTTGTTGAATTTATGGAATTTTCTTGACTAGTCCATTAAGTCCATTTGTCCATGACTGCCACCTCCAAATCCTGGGGCAAAATCAAAGGGTTTGTGAACCACTTTAAAATACTTTTTGTAGGGTTTCAAGCTTTCCAGGGCTGGGACTCTGCTCCTTCCCCCCTGCCCTGGGACAGGGGCACTGAGCCAGCCAAAACCCCTGAGCAGTGGGGACTTTGCAGCCCCAGCACTGTCCCACCACTGGAGCAGGAACTCTCATGGATGAAACAAAAAGCAGCTGCTGAGCCCTTCAATTTGCATTGGAGCAGGAATGGGAGTCAAGGCTGTCACACATGGAGGAAAACCTCATCCCTTTCCCTGCCCACTGCTTCAGCAGCCAGAAGAACAAAGGGAGGGAGCAGCCAGGGCTGGAACCTGACCAGCTGATCAGGCTAAAATGTGCTTGTTCACACAAGCAAGCAGAGCCTGGGTTACTGGAACCACTGAGCTTTCCTGGCCTTCCCAGGGACAGAGCTGGGGCTGCTGAGTCTCACCAAGCAGAAGGAATGGTGGGAGCAGCAAGCTGGGGAAAGCCAGGAGCAGCCAAAAGCTTCAGTGCAGTGCCTGGGTGCTGGGGAGCCCAGGGCACGGCCAGGGCAGCAGGGACAGTCCCACCCTGCCCTGGCACTTGGAGTGGCTCAGCCTGGAGCTGCCACAGTGCCCAGGTGTGGGAGGGAGACAAGCACTGCCCTGAGCACTGCCAGCACAGAGCACAGCCATGGGCATGGGGGAGCACCAGGCTGTGCCAAAGCCTGGGGGTGCTGCCAAGTCCTGTTTGCCAGTCCCTCCCTCTCCCTGTGCCAAAGCAACAGAGCTCCCCCAGGAGCCCAGGCTGGAGCAGCACAGGGCAGAGATGGATCCTGCAGAGGAAAGGGCTTAGAGCCCCACATCCCCCAGACCAGCACCCAGTCCCATGCACCACCCTGCCTGCCTGGGCTCTGCAGGGCTGGGAAGAACCAGGCACAAAATGTTTCAGAAGAGGAAGGAGAGGGAAGAAACAAGAGTAATTTCCTGGTGGATGTTTTTCCACGGCCCCCAGTAGCTCTTTGCTCCACACACCTCTGGGGCACCCAGAGGGGCTGCCAGGGATCCTCCTGCTGCTGAGCACTCCAGAGTGCTCTGGAGTGATGGGAATCCCCTGGAGTGAAGGGATGGCTGGCCCAGGCTGCTGCTGCAGCACGTGGTGCAGGACAGGCGCTCCTGCTGCCCTCCTTGCAGGGCTGAGAGGAGCCCAGGGGCAGTGACAGTGCCCACTCCAAGCCCTCGGCACAGTGCTGAGCTCAGTTTGCCTCCAAGGACGCCTGGGAGAGGTGACAGCAGGTGACAGCAGGCGGTGAGGCCACTCCTCTCCCCGAGGCAGCGCTCTGCATTCCCGATGGGATCTGCTGCTGAGCTGAGCGAGCCAGGAGCGAGCCACGCTCCTCTCCTGCTCCAGCATCCTCAGGGCTGCTGCTGCCCGGCTTCTGGCCCTGCATCCACTGCTCCAGCTGCTCTGCCTCTTCCCAGCTTTGTTCACTCGGTCTTTGTTCGGTGCTGTCCCGAAGTGCCTCCCGCAGCTCCGGGCAGCGGCGCCTCCCCCGCGCCTCCCTCGCTGCTCCGCTCACCCTCAGCGCCTCCGTCCTGCGCCGGCCGGGGCTGCTCCGCATCTGCCCCGCAGCTCGTCCTCCCCTCGGCAGCTCCGGGAACAAAGCAAAGCCGGTGAGTCACCTCGGCGGCCGCCGGGGGAGCGGGGGCTCTGCTGCCACTCGCTTTGCTGTTCAACTTCCTTTTCCCAAATCAGAAGTGGCCGAAGCAAAGAGATGGTGAATTCAGCACGTGAGTTTGTTTGTTTTGTCATGGAAGGTACAAGCCAGGCAAGGAAGAACATTCCCTCACTGTGGCTACATTCGCTTTTAGTGGCTTTCCGAGCCGAATCTGAGAATTCCTCTCTTTATATCCAGTCTCTCTTAATACAATTTCAATATTCTGGTTGATCCTAAAGATGCAACGTTAACTATAGAAACAGCAGCAGAAAAGCGGAGGGTACAAGACATGTTTTTATACAAAAAAAAATTTTTTCGTTGCTTACAAAACATATGCAAAAGAAGCTAAAAAAAACCAAAAGGCATTGCTATTTGTTCTACATAAAAAATCTCATAACTAATGTTCTTTTTTTTTAAAAAAGAAATATCAAGCTTAGGCACAATTTTGCTGCTGGCTGCTTGTGAACAAGCCAAGAGAACACGCCACCCCCTCCTAACTGAGTGATATGTATTGACTGTTCTGCACTTTATACTTAAGGCAATTTTTTGTTTCCGTTTTGTTTCTGACAAAGTGTTTTTTCCACCCCTTACGTCTCGCCAGGATCCGTCTGCATGTGTCAGTATGAGCAGTACTACAGTTTGTGGGTCAACAGGGCTGCAGGTCACACCAAGGGTTTTCTTCCTACAGATCTCCATATCCAGAGGAACAAAAAGATCTACAAATAAAATTTAAAAAAAAGTCTGAAGTGATAGGAACTCAAATGAGAATAAAACTGTGCTCCTGCTGCAGCTTGTCCTGGCAGGTTGCAGCTGAGCTTTGCCTTTGTTTTGGTCAGGCCACCCCCGGGCACCCACCGGGGCAGGGGACACCAAGGGACTCTGTCCTCTCCAGGCACCATCTGGGATCAGCTCCTGCCCTACCACTCCTGGATCTGCTCAATCCCCCACAACCTCTGCACTGCTCAGATGCTCCTGGTTCCCTTAGAAATGGGAACAGCCCATCAGAGAATTACCAGGGGATTTGCACCTTCTCTGACTCGCTTGCAATTTCTGGGACCTGCCCCCTCCCTCTCACAAGGAAAAGGAATTGCTCATTCCCAGTAGCTAACTGGGGGCAGGACTGGGAGGTGCAGAGCTGAGCCCACTCAGAGAGCTCCAAAGCCCCATCCCAGCTATGGGGCTGCACTGTGCTCTGGGGCAGAGGCTTTGGGTGTCCATGGGGCGTGTGACACTCAGACAGAATCATGGAATGGCTTGGGTGGGAAGGAACATTAAAGTTCATCTTATTCCACCTCCTGCCATGGGCGGGACACCTCCCACTATCTCAGATTGCTCCAAGCCCCTCCAGCCTGGCCTTGGGCACTTCAGGAATGGGGCAGCCACAGCTGCTCTGGGCCCCTCTGTGCCAGGCCTTGCAGGTCTCTGATTTCAGGGCAGTGAGAGGGCCATGGCTGCTGCTGAGGGAGGGGGCTGACCAGACAGAGCACAGCAGGGACGGGCACAGGCTGGAGCCACACTGGGCTCAGGGTGGAGAACAGTACCTTTACATGTGTCCAACAGGGTTGTGACCGTCTCCTAGACCAGGATGTGAAGCTGACAGTGTCATCTGGGGGTCTCCCACCACTCCGGACACCTTCTCCTCTTCCCGACGCTTCAAGCAGGCGGCTTTGGGGTTCAGATTGCGCTCTGTGCCCAAAACAGCAGCGGGGAGCAGCCTCAGTCTGGGCAGCAGCCTCACCCTGGCTGCAGCACCCCAGAGGGACAGGGGACAGAGCCAGGCAGGCCCGTGGCAGGAGGTGAGCTCTGTGCAGTCAGTCCCTGCAGGAACCTGCCAGGCCCCTGCCCAAGCACAACCCCAGGCCCAGCTGCACCCCCACTCAAACACGGAATCACGGATGGTTTGGGTTGGAAGGAATGTTACAGCCCATCTTGCTCCAGCCCCCTGCCATGGCAGGGACACCTTCCACCATCCCAGGCTGCTCCAAGCCCTGTCCAGCCTGGCCTTGGGCACTGCCAGGGATGGGGCAGCCACAGCTGTGCCAGGCCATCTCCATGTGCTTGTTACAGGAACCCCCAAGTGCCTCAGCCAGCACTCAGAGCTGAGGACTGAATTTCCCAAAGCTGCTTAATGGGATCCAGGTGCCAAATCATACTAAGCACGAGCAAAGAGAGAGAGAGGAGCCTCAAATCCACCGCGGGCCGGGGCTGGGGAGAGCTCAGCACCCAGAGGTGCTGCTGCAAACACACACCTCCCAGCAAAGCAGCAGTCAGCACAGAGAAGCACGAGCATGCAGAGACAGGGGAAGAGACAGGCCCCAAAATGCACCTGCCAGTGGTACCATACCTCGTACTTGCTGCTCCAGGCCCAGAATGACCTGCACCGCCTGCTGCAGGATGATCAGTTTGGTCTGTGCTTTGTCCGTTTTTAAGTGCATCTGGCACATGCGTCCCAGCTCTTTAAAGGCCTCGTTAATGTCCCGCACGCGCACCCTCTCCCTGGCGTTATTGGCCATTCTCCTCTCCCGGTCCCTCAGATCTTTGTCCTCCAGTGACAAGGCCTCGTCTGTACTGCTGGGTTCACAGCACCACAGGGTTAGTCAGGGGTGCCACCGAGGGGGGCTCTATGTTGCCGTGCTGGAAGTGCTCCGGGTGTCCACTGGAATCGGCCCAAACGGCCTCACTGTGCAAAGCACGCTGCTCTGGGTGCTGCCCAGGGCAGCCCAGGCTGTGCCACCCCTGTGAGCCCGGGGAAGGTGCTGCCAGCACAGGGCCAGGGGGCTGGAGGGGCCTCTGGGGACAAGGGTGGGCATTGATGCAGCATCACCCACCAACACCTTCTACCCTCTGCACAATTTTGTTTGTTTTCAACCGAAAACTCAGACTGGGGGAGGGTATCGTCCCCCAAGGAAAGATTTTGACAGGAAGCAAATCCTTCTTTGTAAGATTTCCTTCCCAAATTGCATCAGCAGCTCCCAGTGCTGGTGTTTGGAGCAGTGGTGCTGCAGCAGCAGGAGCAGCCTGGCCTGGCACCTCTTAGGGGCCATTGGCAGCAGGAGCCAGGGCTGCTCTGAGGATCAGCCTCAGATGCAGACACTGAATCCTGATCTTTCCACACAGCCAACAGCCCACCAGAAGGGGTGATTTTTTCTTCCAGGCACCGTCAGAAGCTCTGGGAGAGCCCCAGTGCTGACAGCACCCCAGGGATGCCTGACACAGGCAGGGATGGGGGGAAGCAAAGCTGTGCTGGCAGCATCTTGAACCGTGGCCTTGCCCAACCTCTCAAAAGCCCCAATTTAAGCCCAGACGACCTTCTCCCCCAGAGCAAAACTTCTTGCAGGAAGACACCTGTCTGAGGAGGGTTCTTGGCACTGAGGACAGCCTGTGGCCTCAAGCTCCTGGGGAGCAACGTGGGGATGAGCCTTTAGCAAAGAGGGGCTGCAGAGCCAGAGCCTTCCTGGAGAGCCAGGGAAGGGGAGCAGGGGCTGCCCCTGTGCCTGCTGCACCTCTCCTGGCTGCCCTGGCCCTGTCTGTGTCCCCAGCTGGCACTGCCACCTTCTCTCCACAGGACAGGCTGGAGCCATGCTGGCACCTGTGCCCCCACGCAGGATCCCAGATCCTTCCTCCAGCACAGGTTGGTGGCTGCAGGTCCTTGCTGGTGGCCAGTCCTGGCTGGTGGCTCGCCCAGCAGGGGCCAGGCTTGGATGTCACACCAGGGCAGGACAGAGCTGTGTCCCCACCCCTGGCAGCTTGCATTGTGTGAGGATGGGAAGCTTCGGCTGCCTTGTGCCCCTGGGGGTCACCAACCAGCCTAAAACTCCTCAGTCTCCTCCTTTCCCTGTAGCTGCTGTGGCAGGGGGAGGATCCTGGCAGCCCCCTGGGCACACAGGGACCTGATGGCCCCGTGCCCGTGGCAGTGCTGCCAGAGGGGCTGTGAGGTGCCATTCTCTCCTGGAAAGCAGCACAAACCCACAGAGGGGACACTGCCTGTCTGCACTAACTGCTGAGGGAGCCTGCAGGGCTCTGCCACCTCCCTGGCTGCCTCCAGGAAGGGTTTAAAAAGGGACAAGCTTGGGAGACCAAAGTGAACATGGTGCCAGCTCTGCCTAAGCCCTGCCCCACCCTCGGTCCTGCCTGGGATCGCGAGCAGCAAGTACAAGGTAGAGTGGGACCACCAAGAGGTCACGGCTGGGGCATGTCTGTAGGAGATTGGAAAGAACAGAACCAAAAAATAAAAACTCGAAATAAAAAAAAAAAAAAATCAAAAGGAAGGGGAAATTAAAAAAGAAGACAGGAAAAAATATACATGTTATGAAAGGCAAAAAATTACAAACTGGAGAGAGGCACAAAGGACTCCAACATCAAGGCACAGCAAGGCCAGCAGAGAGGAGCACAGGCAGGCACAGCCCCCGACGCGAGTTACGACAGCTCTGCAGAGAGAAAGGGTTATCCTGCCCAGCACCAGCTGCAGGGAGAGCAGGGCACAGCATGCACTGCGGGGTGGGACACAGCAGCCAGTCCTGGCAGCAGGACTCTGCCCTCCTGCCCTCCCTGGGATGCACACAGCACGGTGCACACGTGTGTGGAAGGGACAGAGGTGCCCCGAGGTGTCCTGGAGGGGCAGAGCCTGCAGCGCCCGCTGGCAGCTCCAGGCTCAGAGTGCACAGTGCTGCCAGCCTGTGCTGGACACCAGGCAGTGAGGGCTGTCAGCTCAGGGATCCTGCTGCCCCCACTCAGCTCCCGTGGTGCCAGGGGCTTTGCCAGGTGCCACACAGAGGGGACAGGAATGGGCTCTGTGCTCAGAGCAGCCCTTGGAGATGGCAGAGCTGGACCCCTCTGGGAGATTTTCTAGTGGGGCTTCTGTCATTTTGCTGGCCAAGCACTGAGCACTCCTGGCTGGGGGAAGCAGGATGGCACAGGTGTCCCCACAGGGACCAGCATGCAGCACGCACGGTGGCAGCGGGGGACAAAGGAGGGAACAGCAGGGATGGATGCAAAAAAGGCAAAAAAAAAAAAAAAAAAAAAGACATCGACAGCCTTGGGTTGGTCCCCAAGGCCACAGGGGAGAGAGACAGTGCGAGGCACCACAGCACGTCACAGGAGACAGACAGACAGACAGCCCCGTGCCGATCAGGTACGTAAATATCACCACTCCGGGAGCCTCACTGACCTCTAACTTGTTGCTCCAGGTTCAGTATGACTGATACGGCCTGGTGTAGGATTAGCAGTTTGGTCTGCGGTTTTTCGCTGTTTAGGTGCAGCTGGCACATGCGTCCGAGCTCCTTAAAGGCCTCGTTGATGTCGCGGACCCGCAGGCGCTCACGGGCATTATTGGCGACCCTCCTTTCTCTCTCTCTCTCGGCTTTTTGCTCTGGGGGAAGAAGATCGTCCTCCTCATCCTCATCTTGACTAATGGTTTAAAATAAGAACGAGACAGGGACATTCCTCGTGTGCACTCTCAGCACTGGTCAACTCACAGACAAGAAACACGCGGAGGCGCCGAGCCCCGTGTGCCGCGCGGGGACACGCAGGGGCCTCCCGGGGAAGCAGTGAAGGCTCTTCTTCTGCCTCTTTTCTTTTCTTTTGTTTTTAAACAGCAAAGAAAGAAACCACAATGTGATTAAGGCCTGAGCTTGTTGCCAGGAAAGTGCAGGGTGGCTCAGACAAGGTGAAGGCCAACACTGGAATCCCCAGCTGGAATTTGGGAAGATGCAGCCCTCTGCCCCCAGGGCAGCAGTGGGGCTGGTGCTGCCTCTCTGGGCACCAGCACCCTGGTGAGGCCTCTGAGCTGGTGGCAAGGCCACAGAGCAGCCAACACGCTGAAGGACTCCACCTGAGGCACTGCCCCTCCTCTGGCTGGATGTGACAGAGGACACAAGAGCCCAAGGCAGAGAGCAGAGGCGCCTCAAGGCAGGGAAGGGCTCAAACCGTGTCTGACTGGGCTGAGCACTTGCTCCTTCCCTGCACAGCCCCAAGTGATCACACCAGCAGGTGGGGGATCAGGTGCATCCCTCTGCTTTAGGAGCATGAGCACACCCTGAGGCCACGGGGACAGGCCCCAGCAGGAGGGTGGCAGGGACCCTTCTCCCTGGGGCAGCAGCAGGAGCCCAGACTGTGAGACCACCCAGGCTCCAGGTGGGCAGGGGCTGGGGGGCTGTGCTCAGGATGACCCCAGGCAAAGCTCAGTGCCTGGTGGGTCCTGGCAGCTGGAGCCCAGCCCAAACACCCCTGGCCTGGGAACGAGCAAGTGAAGGGAGAGACCTGTTCAAAGAGCACCTTGTTCTGTTCCGGGAGGGTTTCAGCTCCTTCTTCTCCTCCTCTGAGTTATCTGCCACTGACGTGTTCTCCTCATCCTCCTTCTCCTCCCTCTTTATTTCGCTGGTTCCTGAGGAGACGCTGCTCCGCCCCAGCGCCCCGGGCAGGCCTGCAGAGACAGCCACAGGCACAGCTGAGGGGCTGAGCCACTCGGGGCTGGGGGCCCAGCCCTGCTCCTGCAGTGCCACCCCAAACTCCTCCTGCAGTGCTGGAAGATGGAGGGATGCTGGCTTTGATCTGCTGACACTCCCTGCTCTCTCTGAACTCCCAGACCCTCCAGTTTGGGAACCCAGGGCAGAGCACTGTGAACTGCACCCACACCTGTCAGGGAGATGGGAAAATACAGGTCAAACATGCAGGGTCAGATGGGATATTGGGAAGGAATTCTTCCCTGTGAGGGTGACAGGCCCTGGCACAGGGTGCCCAGAGCAGCTGGGGCTGCCCCTGGATCCCTGGGAGTGTTCCAGGCCAGGCTGGATGTGACACTTGGAAGGTGTCCCTGCCCATGGGAGAGGGTGGAAGAGGATGAGCTTTAAGGTCCCATGCAAGCCAGAGCATTCTGGGACTCTGTGAAACCTCTGGAAAAGGCTCCAAGTAGAAAGCTCCCCTGTGAATGCTGCAAGGAAGCACCAGCCTTGCAGAGACATCATCTCCTCCCAGGCTGCTGCTGCACAGGCTGGACCCAAGCCCCACAGGAGACTCCCCAGACCCCCAGCAGGTGACCCTTAGCACAGGTGAGCCCCAGCCTGCCCCGTGCAGAGCTGCCTTACCACTGTAGGTGTCCTGCTGCCTGCTGAGGTCCGGGAGTGAGCTGGGCTGGGATGGAAGTGTGACATGGTTGTGGAGCAAGCTGGGGTTGCTGGACAACCCATCTTCAGGGTGGCCTCCTCCCACCTGCAGCACAAGGAGCAGAGTGAGCCTTGGAGGGGGAAGTGTCACAGCCAGCAGGCAGCGGGACACTCACCTGAGCAGCCCCCCCAGGACACCCAGGGTGAGGCACAGCCCTGTGCTCCCCCCACCCTCCCTGCCCTGCAGCTCTGCAATGCAGGAGGAAGAGCCAGCCTGCTCCAGCAGCAGCTCTCTGGGACTGTGGTGGGGACACTGCAGCTCCCTGCTCTGAACAGGAGCTGCAGCCAGCCCAGAGCCCCTGGCACTGCTGCCCCCACCCCGAGGAAAAGCCCCTCTGTGCCTGCTGCAAGGCCAGCACACCAGAGGGGACATGTGAGCACCACCCTCTCTGCCACCTCCCCAGTGCCACCAGAGCAAGGGACATCCATCCCAGCAGCTTGGACTTGGCTCCAAGGGGCTGGAGGAGTGAGGGCGCCGAGGCTGTGCCAGGGCTGGGGGCACTGACAGGGCAGAGCCAGCCTGCAGGGGACACATCCCATTCCCTGCTCAGGAGCAGAATCCAGGGAGCCTCCAGGGGATCACAACTGTTCTCTGCAGACTGGAGATGTGTCACTGTTTGCTGCAGCAGGAAACAGCTCTGCCAAAAATGTGCTGCTGTGGTCACCAACCTCTAGACAAGGGAGGACCCAGGTGACCCTGCATGGGACCCCAGTGTCCACATGCCCTGGATCCATCACATTCCCTGGAGCTGGAAGGAGCCCTCACACACCAGCACTCTCCCTGTGCACAGAGGGACGTGGTGCCTGCCCAGACCATTCAGAGCAGGGATTTCCTGGTGACACCTGGCACTCCTGTACCCACTGGATCCCTCTTCTCCTCCCTGCATATTCCAGGGATGCCTTGAAGTTATTTTGAGGGATTTCCAATCATGTAGCAGGGTAAGAAGAGCAGCTCTCTCATCACCTCTGCCTGCCCCAAGAAGGGGCACAGGAGAAGGGCAACACAGAGCTGGTGTCAAGGGTGGACTCCAATGTTCCCAGAGCAGCTGTGGCTGCTCCTGGATCCCTGGCAGTGTCTAAGGCCAGGCTGCCTGGGGCTTGGAGCACCCTAAGGCAGTGGAAGGTGTCCCTGCCCATGGCAGGAGGCAGAACAAGATGAGCTTTGAGGTCCCTCCAAACCAAACCACTCTGGGATTCTGTGACTCAACTCTCCCTTGCAGGAACACGGGAAGTGACTTCTGTGCATGTCACCCAACGGAGCACACTGAGCTATTCCTGCCCCAGAGGCAGCATCCCCCTGAATGCCAGGGCATGCCACGTGTCCCCAGCGTGCCCCTGGCAGCTCCCACACTCACCAGACTCGGGTGCCTGCTGCCCAGGGCCATGACTGAGGCGGGGAAGGGCTGGCCCAGGCTGCCCACGGCGGCGCTGTGTGCAGGGGCTGAGCCCAGCAGCCCGTGCATGTCCCCGTGGCTGCTGGGCATGGCAGAGGTCTGGCCCACGGCATGGTTCCTCAGCACATGGATGGCTTCATCCAACCTGTCTTCCATTTTGTTTTGCTGGAAGGGCAGGGCAGAGACAGTCTGTGTTAAGTGCCCCATCCCTAGATGTGTCCAAGGTTGGACAGGGCTTACAGCACCCTGGTCTGCTCATGGCAGGGGGTGGAATTGTGTGAGCTTGAAGATCCCTTCCAACCCAAACCCTTCCATGATTCCAACCCAATTCCATGACTGCAATCCCATAAAGCCAGCAGCCCCCTGCTTCTCTGCACTTTGGAATGGCTGCTGGCAATCCTGGACTCAGGTGCCACAGGGCAGGGATGGGGACAAATAACCCCACCCAGGCAGTGCCATTCCCCAAATGCACAATGGGTCACAAGAGTGGAGCTGCTCAGGGCAGGGAGGCAGAAACCTGCCAGGAATCCCTTGGGCTGGGGGCAGGGGAGGTGCCAGGCTGCTGGGGGAATCCAGGTCAGGGATGCAGCACTCGGCTCTGCTTAGCTGCTGCCACCCAAATATCCACCCCTGACCAAGCAGCTGATTGCAGCGGTCAGGGGGAGGCATCACCCAAAAACCCTTTACCACCAAGCCCTGAGGGATGAGAGAGAAAAGGAATTTTGGGTGCCACTCACCAAGGTGTGGAGGCTCCCTTCGTAGCTGGGAGATAAGGCACCCGCTGCTCCCGCCCGCGGCCACTGCGACGAGCCTGGGGACGAACGCGCGCTGGGACCGGCCACGGCCGCGGCGGCCGCTGGAGGGCGCTGCGAGCCGGGCCACGGCCGGCGGGCGAGCCACAGGGCCCGGCTCGGAACACGGGGGGGTCACGGCACGGGGCGGGGCGGGGGGTCACGGCACGGCACGGGCCACTGTGACACCCCCGGCACGGCTCGGGCCACTGAGACACCACACGGCACTGCATGGGCCACCATGGCACTATATGGGCCACCAGAGCACTGCACGGACCACTCTAGCCCCACGACAAGCCCCCATGGCAGTGCACAGGCCACCATGGCACTGCTTGCCCCCTCATGGGCCACCACAGAGCCACGTGGCACCAAAGGGACACTGTGGCACCCATGGACACTGTGGCACCAAAGGGACACTGTGGCACTAAAGGGACACTGTGGCACCATGTGGACACTGTGGCACCGAAGGGACACTGTGGCACCACATGGACACTGTGGCACCAAAGGGACACTGTGGCACTGTGTGGCACCATGAGCTCTTCTCTGGCTCAGACCCCGAGAGGTGCCCAAATGTCCCTGGTCTCTGACTCACTGTGACCTTGCTTATGCCAGGCCCCAGCTCTGCTGGCACAGCAGGACCTGTCCTGCCCAGGGCAGCAGGAATGGGCTCTCAGCAGCTGCTGAATGTGGGTTTTACCACTTGGCTGCTTCCCAGCTCCCACTGTGCTTCTCCCATGGGAGGCAAATCCAGGACAGCCTCTCTGAGATGGGACACTCAGGGACAGGATCAGGAATGGCACAAGAAGGTCCTGGGGCTGCTGCCAGCCCTGGGCTGAGGGTCTGGGGCTGACCTGGGAAATCTGCTGCTGGGAACTCCCCAGAGCAAACCCACCCCCCTCACCCTTCCCATGGCCACTCACCTGCGAGGCCCTGCGGGGACCCGACTGGGGTGGAGGGGTTGGAGGAGAAGTTATTGCTAGAGTGGTCGGGGGAGTAAATCTGCAGGGACAGAAGGGGGACAGTCAGCAGTGCCACCCTGAGCTAGCTGGCCCCTCCCAGTGACACCCACCACCTGCTGAGACCTCCCCTCCCAAAGCCACTGCCAGCACAAAGACCGAGCCCAGTTCTCCCCAGTGCCCCCATCAACCCTGGGGTCTCTCTCTGTCCCTGCTGTCACCACCCCTGAGTGCAGCCTCTGCTCTCCAGGCCCCTCTCAGCAGCAAGCAGGAGCTCTCAGGAATTGTTGCAGGGTGCACTGTCACCTGCAGCCTGGGGTGTCACAGACACCCCTCTGCCACTGAACGGGACAGAGGCAACTCTCTGGAAACCCAGTGAGACCAGTGCCCTCCAGTTTGAACCAGCACACACAGAGCAAGGACTACTGGGACCTGCAAGACCTGTCACAAGGTCTGTGTAGGGCAGCCTTGGCAGAGCAGCACCAGGCTGGGAGGGCACAGAGCAGGAAATGGAGCTGCAGGGCCACCACAACCTGCAGTGCCTCAGTTTCCCCATCCACCAAAAGGTGCCAGGGCTGAGATGACAGCACATGGAGAGGGGAAAACCCTCCCTCAGAGGCTGCTGTGGATTTGGGGTGCATTCAGCAAATGTGGCCATGTTCCCTGCTGGGGAGAGGGTCCCTGCAGCAGCAGGACTGGAGGAGGTCAGGGCTATCCCAAACTCTTACCGAGGCCAGAGCCTTCCCAAGTGCATCTCCAGAGCTCCCAGCTGTGGTTCCTCTGTTACCTGCCAAGAGAGGACACAGATGCCACTGCCAAGGCCCCAGACCCCAGCAGGACACAGCATCCTACCAGACCTTCTTTGGGGTCACATGCTCAGAGCTGGGAATTTTCTGCTTTTAGGGCTTTGCTTGAAAATTAAATGTTTGTCCAGGTGGGAGCAGCTTGGACATGGAGCACCTTCCCCTGGAAGCCATCAAGGGGCTGCAGGGACACCTCTCCAAGCTCTGGGCTGGAGGTGCAGTGCCACCAACAGCAGCCACACATCTCTGCTGCAGCACAGCCATTGCCATGGGGCATCTCAAACCCCAACAACCACTGCTGATCCCAGAGGTCTCTTCCAACCTTAATGATACTTCCATTCTATGAATTACAAACTTGCTGCTCCATAGAAAAACAAGGTTTTTTTTCTACAAATCTGTGTCAGGATCCTCATTTCCTGGGGAGCACGAGCTCATTTCAGTAACAGGTTGTGTAACAGGTTCAGCAGGTGAGAGACTACAGCACTCAGGGGTTAATGTGGTATCCAAACCCAGCAGGAGCATTCCCATTCTGGATCTAGGGAGAGCAGCTTCACACAGGTGCAAACCCATCCCACAACTCTAAGCCACACCACCTCCAGGAGATAATGCCAGAGCTGCTGGGATCCTGCCAGACCCACCCAGCAGCAGGAGCCGCACTGTGCCTGCTCCCCAGGCAGGGGCTGCCGGCGCAGGGACGCTCGAGGCCCCGCAGGTGCCTGGGTGTGCTGGGTGCCACAAGGCCTGTGTCCCAGGGGGCTGGGGCTGGCTGAGGGGCAGGGGCAGGGTCCCTGCCGTACCCAGGATGCTGTCGGCGCCGCTGATCGGGGGCGTGTGGCCGGACACGCCGAACGCCGCCGAGGCCGCCGAGAAGCCGGACACGGAGGGCAGCGCGCCGTTCACCTCGCCGGAGTGCAGCTGGTAGTTCTGCAGGGAGGGCACAGCGCTGAGAGGGGCCCTGGGGCAGCTGTGGGGCTCAGCAGCCCGGGGAGAAGGGGCCAGGGAGGGGGCACGGCCGGGGGACGTTACCATGCGTTCGTGCTGATGCAAACTGCTGAAGCCGCCGGGCTGCGGCAGCGGGGACGAGGAGCTGCCCAGCATGGCGCCGTAACTCGACTGGCTCATGGCACCTGGGGAGCTCCACAGGTCTGCTGAGTTATGGAGTCCATCTGCAAGGAACCCAGAGCTGAGTGGGGCAGGGACAGCAGCCCCAGGGGGGAGCGAGTCAGCCCTGGCTGAGGGGCTGGGGCTGTCCCCGCCATGTCCTGCCTGTGCTCAGCATCACCTGGTGAGCAAACCACGAGAAACTCTCTGGGCAGGGCCAGGAGCCCAGCAAGGGCTGGAGCTGTGCCAGGCCTTGGCATGGAGCTCAGGGAAAGGTTCTTCCCCCCGAGGGTGCTGGGCCCTGCCCAGGCTCCCCAGGGAATGGTCCCCGAGGCTGCCAGAGCTGCAGGAGCCTTTGGACACTCTCAGGGATGCTCAGGGTGGGTTGTTGGGGGTCTGGGCAGGGCCAGGGGCTGCACTGATGATCCCTGAGGGTCCCTTCCCACTCAGTATATTCAGTGATTTTGGGGCTGCATTGTGTCTCATGCACTCCAGTCCTGAGGACCCCCAGATGTGCAATCCCTCCCATGGTCCATAACAGGCAAGGCTGCCTCTGCTCTGCCTGGCTCGTGGGATCACAGCTCTGGGCATAGCTCACCTGCCATATAAAAGGCTCCAGGATACACAGTGCTGGGAGGTTTCGAGGGAGTATATCCAGCTGGATCCCTGCTGTAGTCATCACCTGAGTTGGATGGATACACCTGTGGGGCAGGAAGGGGTTGAAGAGAAGGGCTTGGTCAGTCCATGGCTTCACATCCTCACCATGGCTGCTCACAACCCTGCACAGCTTAAACTTCAAACCTCCAACTTCAGCAGTGCTTGACAACCTCTCCCAGAGCAGCAAGTGCTTCACTGAACTGACCTTTCAGGGGATGGAGGGGCAGGAGCCCAGGGAATGGCTGCCACTGCCAGAGGGCAGGGCTGGGTGGGATATTGGGCAGGAATTGTTCCCTGGCAGGGTGGGCAGCCCTGGCACAGGTGCCCAGAGCAGCTGTGGCTGCCCCTGGATCCCTGGCAGTGCCCAGGCCAGGCTGGGCAGCCTGGGACAGTGAAGGTGTCCCTGCCATGGCAGGGGTGGAACTGGATGGGCTTTGAGGTCCCTCCCAACCCAACCCAAACCATCTGATGAGCCCAGGAGCTTTGCTTTGATTCATCCTACAGCAGATCTGGGGGGGAACTGGAGCAGCTCAGCCGAAGTCCTCAAAGGGCACAGCCCTGCAAGGAGCAGGGCAGGGCACAGGGCACAGGGGGCAGAGGGGAGGGCATGGATGACAGGGCAGAGGGCACAGGGTTCCTCTCTGTTCCTGCCACCCTCCTTGGTCCCCAGAACCTGCCCAGCTCCAGCAGAAGTTTCGACTCTGCTCCAGTTCCCTTTTCCATGGTTATAATTTCTTCTGGGTAACCACAAAAGCCACCACTGCTGCAGTGACCCCACACTGGGGGGGCAGTGGGCACCCCCTGTGCCAACCCTGCCCTGTGCCAGGCTCCTGAGCACAGCCCCTGCTGTGGGAAATGGGAAACGGGGCTGGGGGGAATGAGGCAGGGGGCAGTCACTGTCACACGGGAGGGGACAGCCCTCCCACAGCTCCTGGGTCAGATTTCTGCAGCACGGCTCAGCTCTGTGATTTAACACCACGTTAAACACAAGAAAAAGCTTTTCCTTCCCTTCTAAATTAACCAAACCCATCCTAGAAAGCCCTGACCGAAAATCAGCTTCTGCCAGGACAAAAACAGACTTTTCTTTTTTTAAAGCAGAAATTCAACATGCAAAGGAACCGAAATGGCATTCAAAGAAACTGAAATAGCACTCAGATGATGTGAGAACTTTTGTCACAGCTTATTTTCATCCCCTTTGATTCATTCTGAAACCGATAATTTTTTTTTTAAATCCAGCTGAAAGCAGAGGTGGGGCAGGGGCCGGGCTCTGCCTGGCACACACGGGTCTCTTTGGGAAGGAAACTTGCCCGAGTTTCTTTTTCATCACAGCCAGCTGCTCCCTTCTAGCCCTTGTCATCAAGCAAAAAGAAACAAAACTGATGGTGGGGAATGAAAGACACAATCAGAGAATCCTTAAGGTTGGAAGAGATCTTTAAGTCCACCCATAAAAGCAGCAGCACCACCATGTTCACCACTAACCCACGTCCTTCAAGTGTCACAGCCACGTTTTCTGAACAATTCCATGATGGTGACTCCACCATGGCCCTGGACAGGCTCTGCCAGGCTTATTTTTGTTTAAAATACAACCCCAAAGGCCCCCAAAAATCAACAAGGGTCAATGGAGCTGGGGAAGGGGCTGGAGCCCCAGGAGGGGCTGGGGGAGCTGGAAGGGGCTCAGCCTGGAGAAAAGGAGGCTCAGGGGGAATTTCTGGCTCTGCACAACTCCCTGACAGGAGGGGACAGCCGGGGGGATTTGGGATCTGCTCCAGGAACAGGGACAGGAGGAGAGGGAGCAGCCTCAGGTTGGGCCAGGGGAGGTTTACATTGGATTTTGGGAACATTTCCTCACTGAAAGCGTGATCAGACACCGGAGCAGACTGCCCAGGGCAGGAGTGGAGTCACCATCCCTGGAAGTGCTCAAACAACATGTGAATGAGGCACTTGGGGACGTGGGTCAGCAGTGGCCTTGGCAGTGCTGGACTCAGTGACCTTTAGAGGGCTTTTCCAACCTTAAGGACTCTGTGATTCTACAGGGAACTCGTAAAATAAAGACAAAAAAAAACGAGAGAGGGGGAAGGGCAAATCCTGACAGACACTGGCAGCTGCCCTTTGTCCCCTTCTCAAAACAGAGAATTCCAGGCGCTGGTCCCCAGGATGCTGCCGGGTGCTGTGGGCAGAGGGAGCTGGCGTGGGCTGGGGGATGGGGCGGCGGCGGAGAAGGGGAATGCAGCAAATTGACTTTTGCTGTAATTTGATGAAGCAGCGGGCGCGGGACGGGACGGGAGGCGGGAGCCCCGCGCCATCTGGCAGGGCTGGCCGGGGGCCAGCGCCCGGCAGCTGCACCGGCCGCCAGCGAGGGACAGGAGCCACCGCGCCCTGCGTGCCCCCAGCACCTCCTGCGGACCCCGGGGACAAGGCTCACCGCCCGGCACAGGGGAGGCTGTGAAAAGCCAGTTCCATCCTGCCATTGCACGGAGCCAGGAGCATGGAGCCGTGTGCTCCTGTAAATCCCGCTCCCCAGCCCCCGGCCCCAGCAGCCTCAGGGACCTCCAGGTGAGGTCATTTCCTCTGGTTAAAATCTGCCAGCACGGCCAGAGCAGCTCGAAAAGCCCCGGCGCTGGGACTCGCAGCGCTTTGTGGTCTTGGGTTGTTTCTCCCTCCCTGTTTTTCTTGCTTAAAAGCAGGAGCTGGGGTGGGACTTTGGGCAGACTGAGGCTAAACAGAGCAGTGACCAGACTGGGAACGCACAGCCTGAAACAGCTCCCAGGCACTGAACTCACTGTGGCAGCAAAACCCTGCAGGGACCCACCTGCACAAAATCCCTGCCCGGGTTCCTCTGGCGCTGCAGCCAGTGTGGGGCCACAGGCAGCCCCGGGTCCTGTGCCCAGCCACAGCTCCGGGGAGGCTCCAAGGGGCTCCACGCCTGAGGGCAGCCCCAGCCCAGCACCTACTGCACAGAACCACCAGAGGGTTTGGGCTCAGAGGCACCTCAAAGCTCATCTCACTGCAGACCCTGCCCTGTCCCAGGCTGCTCCAAGCCCTGTCTAACCTGACTTGGGCACTGCAGGGATCCAGGGGCAGCCACAGCTGTGCCAGGGCTCCCCACCCTCCCAGGAACAATTCCTGCCCAATATCCCATCCAGCCCTGCCCTCTGGCTCCTGGAGCCCCTGCCAGGGGCTCTGAGTTTCCCTGGAGCCTTCTCCAGGTGAGCAGCCCCCCTCTCCCAGGCTGGCTCAGAACAGAGGGGCCCCAGTCCGTGGCCTCCTGAGGACAAAAGCCCCGAGCCCAAAGGCCCTGCTGCCCTGGGCTCCAGCACAGGTACCTCTGAGCCTCTGTGCCCTCCCTGCCTGGCACTGCTGCTCACAGCCTGGAGCCCCTGATGCTGCCAGCGCCTCTCGGAGCCTTTGGCATCACTCCCTGTCCACCCACCCTCAGCTCCTGCAGCCACTGACCTCTGCGAGTTTTCAAAGCAGCTCGGGAATTACAGATTAAAGCACTCCATTTTAATGAGATGCTGATTAACCTATTTATTTTGCACGGGGTCCAGCGATAACATGGGGCGGGTCAGACAAGAAAGAGCCTTTGATCCACGGCCTTTGAGGCCACTCCTGCTTCACACTTCTGCTGCTGCCTAGGCACAGACCTGCCTCTCCAGGTGTGGAAGTTCAAAAACAAACCAGGAAGCCAGAGCTGCCAGCACAGGGAGGGTGAGGGAAAGAGGCAGAACCAGCAATTGGAGTTTGGCATCAAGGCAAGAGCCAGGGCAGAGAGGGAGACTCACAGGGTGCCCAGAGCAGCTGTGGCATCCCTGGCAGTGCCCCAGGCCAGGCTGGACAGGGCTTGGAGCAGCCTGGGACAGTGGGAGGTGCTCCTGCCCACGGCAGTGCAGGCACTGCATGAACTTTAATGCTCCTTCCAACCCAAACCACGCCATGATCCCATGAAAGCTGCAGTGCAGGGGTCCCTCAGACACAGGGAAGGGGCTGAGCTGTGGCAAATGCCCAGCAGCTCTTCCTGTGGGAATCAGGGCCCTCCAGAGCTGGGCCAGCAGCATGGGCCAAGCCCCAGCACTTTGAAATTCGAGGCCAGTAAAGGCCATTTGTCAATGATTTCCCCACATGTCGACTGGGGGTAAAGCTCCAAATTTCACACAGAAACTCGAGGCAGCAACAGGGATTGTGACTCGAGCAGGTTTTCTCTGTAAAAACACAGAATCCACAGAGATCCTGCAACACCCCCAGGTCTGTGAGTCCAACCTGGCAAGGCCTCAGTGCTTCCAAACCCAGCTCCTCGTGTCCTGTCCCTGTGGTGGAGGCTCCAGCTCTGCACCAGTAGTCAGGGAATGCCACAGCAGGGATTTCCCCCCGGATGGGGGTGTTCCCTGGGAATGAGGATTTCCCTCCTGAATGGGGGTGTTCACTGCAGAATGGGGAGGATTTCCCCCTGGATGGGGGTGTTCCCTGGGAATGAGGATTTCCCCCATGGATGGGGGTGTTCCCTGGAAAATGAGGATTTCCCCATGGGTGGGGGTGTTCCCTGGGAATGAGGATTTCCCCATGGATGGGGGTGTTCCCTGCAGAATGGAGAGGATTTCCCCCTGGATGGGGGTGTTCCCTGGGGAATGAGGATTTCCCTATGGGTGGGGGTGTTCCCTGGGGAATGGGGATTTCCCTATGGATGGGGGTGTTCCCTGCAGAATGAGCAGCATTTCCCCCTGATGGGGATGTTCCCTGGAAAATGAGGATTTCCCCATGGGTGGGGGTGTTCCCTGGGGAATGGGGAGGATTTCCCCATGGGTGGGGTGTTCCCTGCAGAATGGGGAGGATTTCCCCATGGATGGGGGTGTTCCCTGGAAAATGAGGATTTCCCCATGGATGGGGGTGTTCCCTGGAAAATGAGGATTTCCCCCTGATGGGGGTGTTCCCTGGGAATGAGGAGGATTTCCCCCTGGATGGGGGTGTTCCCTGGGGAATGAGGATTTCCCTATGGGTGGGGGTGTTCCCTGGGGAATGAGGATTTCCCTATGGGTGGGGTGTTCCCTGGGGAGCATCACACCAGCTGTGGCAGAGCCCCGGGCTGGGGACAGAGCCCGGTGGGACAGAGCCGTGCCGCTCCAACATTCCAGGCAGGAACGCCGCCGCCGCTCCCATCAGCTCTCCTGCAATCCCATCACTCGCAGGCACAAAGCCACGCTGGGCTCCTGCCCGGAGCAGCACCGCGTGCTCCCGCGGCCGCTCGCGCTCCCGCACCGGCAGCGGCTCAGCCGCCGCCCACGCAAACCCACCCGAGCTGCCGCCCACGGGAAATGCCGTCCCCGCCCGCGACCCCCGCCCGCCGCGCCCTTACCGAGGAGGGGAGGCCGGGAGGCACCTTCCGAACCTTCTTGGGCTGTCCATCTGCGCGGGAGAAGTGAGGATCCGCGTTTGCAGGGGTTAAGGGCAGGGGGACGAGCTGCAGCTAAAGTCTCCGGGTTGGAAACTGCAGGCACACACTGAGAGCCCAAATGTCCCGTGGGCAAGTGAAAATCTCCAAGGGTGAGGCTCTCCAAATCCTGTCTGCACCCTCTGGGGGCAGGTTTAACATCCACACAGGGATCCCAGGACAGCAAGGGCTTGTTGGGAGACACCGAGCCCATAAATGTAATAACATGTAATGTTATAACCCCTCAGTGGGGTTTTTTTTGGAAATGCTTTTAACTTGAAGTGGGTTTGTGGAGAGAGGATGCAGGAAGGGAACACATGCAGGGCTGGGCTGTATTTTCATTTGCTTCCTACACAGGGATAGACTTGGGAAAGCTTCACTGCTGCAGGAGGCAGGGATGTGCTTCCCAGGGACAGATCCAGCTCATCCCTCCAGTTCCAGCTCTGCAGGGGGACACAGTGTCCTGGAGGAAGGGGACAGTTCAGGGAGGTGCTGGGGAAACATCCAGAAGTGGCTCAAGGGGAAGCATAGGCTAAATAGTAATATTTTTTAAAAATCAATTTTTCATATTTATTATTTTTATAAATATTTTTCCATAATTATGTTTTATTATTTTTCATCATTATTTTTTATGATTTTTCATAATTAAGGAAAGCCCTGGCTGGGGGGTGCAGGGTGCTAACACATCTGCTGGGATGTACCTCCAGAGCAGAAATTCATCCCACAGAATGCTAGAGAATCATTTTGCAGGCTGAAATCAGAGTAGGTGCCTTTTTCTGAACAGCACTGAAACATGCACCCATCATTGGGTCACTTCTGGTTTCATGTGTTGGGGAAAGCCTGAAATAGCAGCAGGAAAGTGGCTCTGGAGGGTGCAGGGGGAACTGTGACGAGAAACACAAGTTCTGGGGAACTGGAGCTTGTCTTCCCTCTGAAGTTAAACTCAGACTCGACCCCAGCCTTTGGTAAAAGCTTATTCCCAGTGGATCCAGACCTGGGAACAGCAGAGCTCTTGGGGCACTTTCCCTGTGTCCCAGGCACAGCACCCAGACCTGCTGCTGCCTCCCTGCCCCTGCCAGTCCTGCCTGCTGCAGCAGGATGGACAGATGGACACCAGCCACAGGGACAGCTCCATGGCAGCCCAGGGCTTGCCAGCAAAGACAGGTGATGTGCAGTGTGGCTGGAGGTGTTTTCACAAGAGCCTCAAGCCATTTGCTGCTTCCAGCTAATGTGGCATTTTCCAGAAAGAGGGAAATTGCAGCTGACTCTGAGCACCCCTGTTTTTGAGGCTGGATCTCTCTCTCTCTCCCTATATATCTATATGTGAGATATTTACATGCATTCCCTCCCCAGAAAAGAGCAAATCCATGCCAGGGGCACGCATGGCAGCATCAGTGCCTCGTTCCCAACATGTGTCCTGGTTCCCAAAGGCAGTTGTGGCACCCGGGGGACAGGCAGTCACTCACCTATGCTGCTCTCTGCACCTCTCCTGCGAGGATTGTTGGGGTAAGAGAAATACTGAGAGCCCCCTTTGCCCCCGGTGGGGGAGAGCGTGCTGGGGCTGGCGAGTCCCATCTCGCCTGGCAGGAAACCGGGCTGCAAACAAGCAGAGAGAAAAGCCCTGCCATGGAATTACACTGCAGAGAACAGAGCTGCTTTCAGCCACCCTCACACCAATGCAGCCGAGGGGAAAAATCAACACGAGCCAAGGGGCCAGGAGGGAAAGCAAATGGGTAAATATGGGGGTGGAGGTGGGGGAATAGGTGTGCAGGAACAAAAGGGGCTTTCAGCCTGTGCTCTCCTGCTGGACCCCAGCAAGGAGCCTCTGAAAACCAGGGCTGCAAACCAGCAGGTGCCATGCTGGGGGACACTGTGGTGCCACAGTCAGCTTGCAGGTGCCATGGGAGGACCATCACAGTGCCATGCTCACCTTCATGGACAGGATGGGCTCATGCCACCAGCCCATGCCGTGGCCAGTGCCCTGGAATGGTGCTGCCACCACTCAGGGTGGTTTTCTCCTGAGTTTTATCAGGGAAAAGCCAAATCCCTCTTTCTGAAGGCAGGAAACTCCTCCCTGGTGTTTATCCCAGCTGACCTTGGGCACGCTGGGAAGCAGCACAGAGCTGGGGGAGCTGCAGCCCAGGGTGCTCCTCCTGGGCTGGAGCCTCTCCTGCAGCACTGCCCCTCACCTCGGGAGGAATTCAGTGCATTTACACTTAACTGCAAAGGGCCCTCCAGTCCCAAAAGCTCAGCTTTGACCCATCTTCCGAGGGCAACACGTGGAAATAAAGGAGGATTTCAGGCTTTTGAGAAAATGGAAAGAAAAACCTTTGCTTTCAAACTCTGTCTCCTCCAGAAAGGGGTCAGGGAGGGAAAGAGGAGCTCGTGTGTTCACAGCTGGTGGCATTCCTGCAATCTGTTCCACTGCTCAGGTTTCCTCTGCTCTGGGCCTGCTCTGAGCAGGGCCAAGGAAAGCACCCGGAGGGATCCCGGGAGCTGCTGCCCTGCTCCTCCTGAGGCAGGAACCCACTGGGGTTTTGAGGCAATTTCCCAGAGAAAGGGGTTTTCTTCCCATTTGCTCTCCTTGGGGATGCCCCAGGAGATGGTTCAGGGTTAAACAAGGAGGAAATGCCCTGCCAGCTGTGCCCCAGAGCAAGACATTTTTGGGGAAGAACCCGATCCCCATCCAGGAGCATCTCCAACAGACGATTTTTTATCTTTTCAAAAATAATAATAATAAAAAAGGTCAACCCCTCCCCTCACTCCCCCAAGCTGGAGCCAGAAGCAACAACTGCTCTGGGGGCCACAGAGGCTCCACTGGGCTTCCCCACCCCCACAAGGGGGTTTTGTCTCCTCTCCACATCAAGTGGGATTTGCCACCCGATCCCAAGCCCAGCGCCGCCTCTCCCGGGGCCTCTCCCGGCCATTTGCCCCCCCATGTCTGTTACCTTATATTCCCCCTCCTCCACAAAAGCCCAGCAAAACCATCACATCCAAAAGCAACACTTGGCACTGGGCCCAGTTCTTTGAGCAGCTTCAGTGGTAAATGAAATCCACTCTGGCACAGCCAGCACAGCTGCTCCAGCAAAGGAAACATCCTCACTTCAGAGAGGAGGAAATTATGACAAATTTGTGTAAAATTAAAACATGTAATATGTGTGTGTGTACATGGATAAAATAAAAGCTGTCCAGCCAAAAGCTCCTCCCTTGGCTGCAGTGTGGGACTGTTTCCCCTGGGCCACGCTGGGCACTGAGGGGGCACTTGGAGCCACACATCAAAGGGAGGTGCTCACTCCTTCCTGACAAACTATTTCTGGATGCTGCTGGAGCAGGGGAGGTTATCTCAGGGCTTTCCAGGCTTGGACTGACACCTGTGGTATTCCCCACAGGAACCCAGGCTGCTCCCCCAGCAGAGCCCTGGGGTTCACGTGGGGTGACCGACGGGGCTGGGCTGTGTCTGTGGGCTCTGGTGTGCTGGGTCCCTTCCAGGATTGTGGAGATCATGGAGTCCCTGAAGGATTTGGGTTGGGACCCTGCCAGGGAACAATTCCTGCCCAATATCCCACCCAGCCCTGCCCTCTGGCAGTGGCAGCCATTCCCTGGCTCCTGTCCCTCCAGCCCTTGTCCCCAGCCCCTCTCCAGCTCTCCTGGAGCCCCTTCAGGCCCTGCCAGGGGCTCTGAGCTCTCCCTGGAGCTTCTCTTCTCCAGGTGAGCAGCCCCAGCTCTGCCAGGCTGTCCCCAGAGCAGAGGGGCTCCAGCCCTGCAGCATCTCTGGCTCCTCTGCACTGGCTGCAGCAGCTCCACGTCCTCCTGCTGCTGCTCCAGGGCTGGGCAGAGAACTCCTGCTACAGGTCCTGCATCAACAGCCCCACCATAAAGCACAGCTCCAGCCAACTGCCACACAAATGATGCTGCAGCAGCACAGAAAGGACAGCAGGGACCCTCCCTCCCCAGAACTGGGACACGGGACAGCAGCCAGGGAACTGGGAGATGCTGCAGAGGGGAGGGCAAGCCCAGGGCAGGCAGTGGAGGGACAAGGAGCCTCCTGACACCCCCTGCCCACGGGCAGCCTGGCACAGGGAAGAGTGCTGCTGGGATCTGACCCCTGGAACTCCCCAGCAAGGCAGCGTGGCTGGCTCAGGGCTGATCAAATACAAACCAGGAGCAACAATAACAAAATGAGTGAGGCTGAAGAAGACTGGGAAAGAACTGAAAGGCTGCTACAACCAACATTTTCTAAGCTCTGACAGCTCTTGTAAGCCAGCAGCACACACCAGTATGAACCACCAACACTCTAGAGAGGCTTTGGAGCAGAGCAGAGGCTTTCCAGGACCCCATGCACAGAGATGAGATGGAAATCCAGGCTGGTTTTCATTACCAGACTCTCACTCTCGGGAGCCAGTAAATGAAGCAGAAAATCTCAGCTCATTTTATCATTACCTGGTTTAGTCCTGGCATCCCTGTGTCTCTGCCAAATGTGGAGTATGAGGCTCTTTCACTGCTCTTCCCTGCAGAAGGAGAAAAGACAAGGTTTGGGATAAGAGAGAAGTGGAGGGCTGCTTTATTTTCCCCCCAGGCATCTGGATCCTGCTAAGGGACAAATCCTGCTCCCACGAGGCAGCCCTGAAACCTCCCATGAAGGAACAGCCTGGAAAGCTCGTGCTAAAGCAGGAGCTGCTTTAGGCTCACGGAGAGCAGGGCCATAAACACCAAAAGCCTGAGCTCAGAGCACAGGGAAGTGCCTGTGGCCATGGAAACTGGCAGTGTGAGCCCCGAGCCAAGGCTCCCTGCAGAGACCAGCTGGACTTGGCAGGAGCAGCCCAAGGGCCAGCAGCACTGCCCAGAGCCTGGCTGTGCCAGACAACAGGAAATGCAGTCCCAGCACGAGAGCTCAGCTCCTGCTCCACACAGGGCACCTTCTGAGCCTCTCCTGGGGGAGCCTCAACTTCCCAAAACCTGCAGTTCCTGACAGCCAGAGCATGGCTGCCAGCTGGGATCCGTGTGCCAACAGCCCAAACCAGCAGGGACTGTGTGCCTTGGGAACTCCGCAGGATCCCAGACTGGTTTGGGGTGGAAAGGACCTCAAAGCCCACCCAGTGCCATGGCAGGGACACCTCCCACTGTCCCAGTGTCCAGCCTGGCCTGGGCACTGCCAGAGATCCAGGGGCAGCCACAGCTGCTCTGGGCACCCTGTGCCAGGGCTGCCCACCCTGCCAGGGAACAATTCCTGCCCAATATCCCACCCAGCCCTGCCCTCTGGCAGTGGGAAACCATTGCCCCTCACCCTGGCACTCAGGATGAACGAGGGCTTCTCCCACAACCACCTCACAGTGTGCACATGCAGCTGAAAATAACGTTTTGAATAGGCAAAAAAAAAAGAAATGGAGCCCACACCCCTGGCAGGGAGTTCCCTCTATGAAACATGCTGGCCTCTAGGAACCTCTCCTGCCTCATGGTCACTGCCCTGGGCACAGCCAGCAGCAGCCAGGGGTGCCAGGACAGCAAAGGGCACGAGAAAGGGAAGAAGGGAATAGTTCTGTGCTGTGCCTGGAGCAGCTGGAGGCACAACTGTGTCCTTTGGCATTCTCTCCATCCCCCTAAAGCAAAACCAGAGACTCATCTAGTGGGGCACAGGCACTCCAGCAGCCCCCAGCCCCAAACCCTTCCCAAAAGGGGGTCACAGATCACATCCTGCTGCTGGTCTGGCTTAGGGAGCAAAACTGGGAGGGGCAGGATTGTGCCAATCTGCTTAGCCTGAAGCCAGCCCCGAGGCACTAAGATGCAGGTTAATGCACTGGGGCCACGCTGAGGCTCCAGGACTCTGCCCTCCCCACTAAGAGCAGATGAAGGAGCAGATGAAGAGGGGAGGGGAAGCAAAATGCCTCAAACCAGACCCCTGAAGCACAGGGCCCAGAGACCAGAGAATGCCAGAGTGGTTTGTGCTGGAAGGGATCCTGAAGATCATCTCACTGCAGCCCCACGGACACTCCTCCCCTGTCCCTGCTGCTCCAAGCCCTGTCCAGCCCAGCCTGGGGCACTGCCAGGGACCCAGGGGCAGCCACAGCTGCTCTGGGCACCTGTGCCAGATGGGAAAAGAGAGGAGGCTGCTCATTTTGCAACATTACCATGGAGAACTTGGCTCTTGAACTCAACCCAAAAATTTTAGAGTGGATTCCTCCACTACACCCCCAAGCCCCAGACCCCCATTCCTGAGGGAAGGTCTGGGGTGCAGCCTCCCCCTCCCTCTGCCCAGGGACAGCCAGAGGCTCTGGGTGCTGCTGCCATTTCCTTTCAGAGGCTTACACATTAAGTAAACAAAGGTCAAAATGTCAGAGGATGGATCTCCTAAATGACCTAATTTCTAAAAGAGCTTAAGAGCTGGATCTGCCACAGCACCAGCCACGGGCACAAAGGGCTCAGCAGGCTGTGGCATCAGGCAGGTCCTGATTACTCCTAAAGCAGAGGAAAAGCAGGGCAATGCCAGGGGGGTTGGCTGGACAGCAGCAGCCACGTCTCCTGTCTGGTAACACAGATGTGACTGCAGTGGGGCATCATGGAATGGTTTGGGTTGGAAGGGACCCCAAAGCCCATCGAGTCCCACCCCCTGCCACGGGCAGAGACACCTCCCACTGTCCCAGAGAGCTCCAAACCCCATCCAGCAGCCTCTGCCATCACCAGAGGACTTGGGCTGAACCACGGGACTCCTGGATGTGTGTGAGAAGGTGAAGGACACTGGGCAACCCCCAGTCGTGTGATGTTTAACAGGGCAAGTGTCAGACCCTGCCCGGGGTGGGGCAGCCCTGGGGCAGGGACAGGCTGGCAATGAGAGGCTGGAGAGCAGCGCCCTGGGAAGGGACCTGGGGGTCCTGCTCGGTGCCAGGTTGGGTCTGAGTCACCGCTGGCAGCCCAAAGGGCCACCGTGTGCTGGGGGCACCAGGCCAGGGAGGGACTGTCCCACTCTGCTCTGCCCTGGGGCAGCCTCAGCCCCAGCGCTGGGCACCTTGGGCACCACAGGGTCAGAAGGAGCCAGAGCTGCTGCAGAGTGTCCAAAGGAGGGACCCGGAGCTGGGGAAGGGCTGAGGAGCAGCTGAGGGCACTGGGCTCGTTCAGCTGGAGCAGAGGAGACTGAGGGGAGACTCCTCGGGGCTGAGCTCTGGGCCAGGGCCAGGAGCCCAGCAAGGGCTGGAGCTGTGCCAGGCCTTGGCATGGAGCTCAGGGAAAGGTTCTTCCCCCCGAGGGTGCTGGGCCCTGCCCAGGCTCCCCAGGGAATGGTCCCCAAGGCTGCCAGAGCTGCAGGAGCCTTTGGACACTCTCAGGGATGCTCAGGGTGGGGCTGTTGGGGGGCTGGGCAGGGCCAGGGGCTGCACTGATCATCCCTGAGGGATCCAGCTCAGGAGATCCCAGGATTCCATGAACCCAGTGCCAGCTCTGCACTGCTCCAAACCCTCAGCCTTCTCTGGATGTCTCATTTCTCACTCAGCATCTGCTGCACCCTTGGGTCTGTGAGTCCTCCATGGGACCCATCCCATGGCCTTTGGGAAAGGCAGGGCAGCCCTGGCCAGCCCCAGCTCCTGCACCCTCCACCACCACATAACAAGGGAAAAAAGCAGTAATAAACTCAGCAGAAGAAATTTTACATTTAAGTGTCTATGAAAACAAGGCAGAAGAAAGAATGGCAAACTCTTCTGGATTGGAATGTACCTAAATCTGCTGAAATTCAAAAGGTGCACAGGCTGGGCAAGGAAAGGCTGAACTTGCCAGCAGAAGGAGCTGTTTCTGCGAGCAGGGAGATGGCACAGGTGGCAAAGCCAGACCCACCCTGTCACCCCTGGGCAGCCACAGCCCAGGGCAGCAAGCAGGAAAGGTGGCAAAGCCCCAGGAAGGAGGCAAGGACCAGGATGGAGACAAGTCCCAGTAACTTGGGAAAAACCCACCAGGAAGCTCCTCAAACTCCATCTTGCTCCCTACAGAATCACTGAAATCCTGCATCTTGTGGGAGGAGGAGGAGAGAGTGGGAACAAATCCCTGGAAGTGGAAAGGGTTTCCTTTGGAAAGGACATGAAGCACAATGGAGGCACCTGGAGCCAGTGCACCCAGAGACTGGCTGAGAGCATTCAGCATTTCCAGATCTTTCTGGCACCCCCTCCAGCTCATTCTCCTGCCCCTCATCTACCTGTGCTGCCTCCATTTCCCAGCCTGTCTGCTCTCCCTGCTCCCTCCTGCAGGATCTGGCAGCCTCCCCAGCCCTGCCTTCAGCCAGGGCTTTTCCAGAGGAACCCCCCACGCCGTTTGTGCCACTCCTCCCACAGGCACATCTGCTCCTGGGCTTGGACATGAAGTGGAAAAATAAAAACTGCTCTCCTCAGAGGTTCTCTGGCAGTGTCAGGGATTGGTTTTGGCACCCTGGGTCACGGCAGCATCTCACCTCCACCAGAGCAAACTGCTTTTACATAAATCATGGCTTTGCCATTTTTCACACAGACCACAAAATCGTGGAGCAGCCTGAGTTGGAAGGGATCCACAGGGATCACCGAGTCCAACTCCTGGCCCTACACTTGACAGCCAAAGAAAAAAATATTTAAATGCTGCCTACAAGTTTTTCCAGCACTGGCAGAACCAGTGCCCCCACATCACCCAAGCCACCACCCACCACACACCTCCCCCAGCCCCACACTGATATTTCCATTAGAATTCCAGCCTGGGGGAAGAGGGGAGAAATAACACAGCCAGGGATTAAAAATGGGGAGGAAAAAAAGAAGTTTAAAAACCAGGAGCAGTAACAACAGCCTGATTAAACCCATTGTCCAGGAAGACCCCAATCTACAGGCACTGACAATACCCACCCGATTAGGAACACTGCTCTGAAAGGCAGCTAATTACTAGAAATAATTACTAGAAAGAAATCTGTTATGGCTTATCAGTTTCCTCACTGTTTAACCACCCCACTCCCCGCCTGTCCCTGCTGAAGATGAATGGTAAATGGTGAAATTGGGGACTTCAAAGAGACAAAAAGCCCTTCTCACCCTCGTCATCCTCTGAGAGGAGCTGGTTTGTGTCCTGGAACCACCCTGGGACAGCCAGAGATGCTCCTGTCACTTCCCCCACCCCAGGCTGGGAAGCTCAGAACTGCCAGGAGGTTCCCTGTCCTCCAGGGAACCAAAGGCTCAAAGCTGGAAAACTTGGAGCAAGGAACAATGGAGGGCTCAGACACTGGTTCTGCTCACCTGGTTCAAAGCCCCACCTGGCAGCCTGGATGCTCCTCATTCAGAGCACTGATGGTGCTTTTATTCTGGGATTTAGAATCACAGAATCCTGGAATACCCTGAGCTGGAAGATGCAAGGATCTTCCCAGCCCCTGTCCCTGCCCAGCCCCCCAAAATCCCACCCTGAGCATCCCTGAGAGTGTCCCAAGGCTCCTGCAGCTCTGGCAGCCTTGGGGACCATTCCCTGGGGAGCCTGGGCAGGGCCCAGCACCCTCGGGGGGAAGAACCTTTCCCTGAGCTCCGTGCCAAGGCCTGGCACAGCTCCAGCCCCTGCTGGGCTCCTGGTCCCTGTCCCAGAGCAGAGCTCAGCCCCTGGAGTCTCCCCTCAGTCTCCTCTGCTCCAGCTGAACGAGCCCAGTGCCCTCAGCTGCTCCTCAGCCCTTCCCCAGCTCCCTGTCCCTAATTTGAACGATTTCTAATTTATTTTCTTACTCTTTTGACAAATTTACATTATTCAACCCAGTGCAGCACAGCCCAGAGCTCCCTGCCCATCTGTCCCACAGCGAGCTCTGATTTTCCCATCACCTGGAGCTGAAGCTGTGGCAGAGGGAAGTGACTGAAGATTCCCCTCCCACTGTGCCTTTAGTGAGGGCAGCAGGGGCATCACCCACAGCCCAGTGGAGCCCTGGATGGGGGAGCATCTCCCACAGGGCTGTGTCAGGGCAGCCCCTCTCAGGTGCCTCCCAGAGCCAAGCCCCATGTTCTTCCAAAGAACATCCATGAGCTCAAACTCAACAGCTGAACAGAAACCAGAGCTTTTCCTTCCAAACTGCTTTTGGATCAGGTGTGCACCCTGTGATCACAAGGTCCTGACACTGGGCTGGACTGGGGTGAGGAGCAGGGACCATTCCTCTGGCTGCCACCCCCTGCTGCTCCTGCTCTGGGACCACTGCAGGGATGAAATCAGAGCTCTGTGCTCCCCCAGCTCCACCCCAGGGGCTGAGCAGCCCCTTCCTCAGTGGCCCTGGGAGGGGGCTCAGGCTGGGGTGACACCACAGGGACAATCAGGGCAGGAGCAAGGGGCAGGGCCACAGCCTGCAGGGGTTTCAGGGATGTGCTGGCAGCGTTGGCTCCCCTCAAACTCACCCCTGCTGTCCTCTCCTGGCCAGGCAGATCCCCCAGCCCTGCCCTTCCCACGGAGATTGCTGCTCGTGGGGTTTGTGAGCCCAGCTGCCAGCACAGACACGCTGGGCACAAACCTGCAGGGGCACAGTGCTCTGCTGCCTGCCCCACGGGCCCCTGCACCCTGCAGCTCCCCAGGCCCTCTCCTTGCCCCCTGTCCTGCCAGGTCAGCCTGAGTGCACTGGCTGCACAAGGGCCCCAAAATGCCTCCAGCCTGCAGGGACAGGGCAAGTCTCCACCCTGCAAGGGATGTGATCTCTGCCTCAAAGCTCAGGCAGGCAGGAGCTCCTCAGCCCACCCAACACTGTCAGAGCACAGCCTCCTTCTCCGTGTGAAAACTGAGGCAAAAAATCACCATCTGTCCACTTCTGCAACAAGTGCTACCTGCTGTGGGGTCCCTTTGCTGTGGAAAGGTGCTCCTGGCCCTAAAGCCCATCCTCAGAGGAAAGCAGGCTGCAGCCTGGCCCTGGGGGGCGTGCTTGGACTTCAGGAACACACAATGCAAAGTGTGGGGGTCCCAGGAGGAGCCATCCCCACCCTGACTGCCCAGAGGGGGCCCTTTCAGCTCAGCCTCCCTCTCCACTGGCCCCAGCCACCACTGCCAACACAGAGCACCCAGGCTGCTCCCAAAATGGTTCCTCACAGCTCCTGATCCTCCCTGAAGAAACAGAGGTCGAGTGGGAAAGAGATAAAAATTCTGATCTTGCAGAAGAGCTTAGATGTTTCACACAGTTTTCATCCATCAGCTACCACAACATGTTCATCCCCATCTGCTCCCTCCACCTCCTCAGATTTTAGAATTCCCTGGCTCCACTCAACCACCCCATTAACATGGACTTCCCCCCCGAGGGGCACCTTGCTGGAAACCAGGGCACACAAGGCACACATTTCCCAAACTCCCCTTTCCCTCCCACTTTTCCTCTGCTTTTACAAAAGCATTATTCCATTTTCCTGCCTTTCTTCTCCCTTATCCCTCTGCATTTTGCCACTCGAAAAGTTTTCAGAAGCAGCTTGGAAAAGAGAAACAGAAAATCCCACCCCTGCTCTTCCCTCATGTCCTTCCTTCCCAGCACATGAGCAAAGAGGTGGGTTCAGATGGGATATTGGGCAGGAATTGTTGGCTGTGAGGGTGGGCAGCCCTGGCACAGGGTGCCCAGAGCAGCTGTGGCTGCCCCTGGATCCCTGGCAGTGCCCAGGCCAGGCTGGACACTGGGACAGTGGGAGGTGTCCCTGCCATGGCAGGGGTGGCACTGGGTGGGATTTGAGGTCCTTTCCCACCCAAAGCCCTCCATGATCCTTTGATTCCACAATGAAAACTGATTTATGTATTTTGGAACCTGCTCCCAGAATCAATGCTTTCTACTTTAACCACGTTCAATTTTAGGAACAAAAGGGACTTGGAAATATGAGGAACTCTTTTCCCCTGGCTGTTTCCTGTTTCAGTGTGCTGCTCCTGATCCCCCTGTGCAGTGTGGACACAGGGCCAGGGCCCCCTCAGCTGCAGAGCCCTGCATCCCCTCCCGTGCAGGGAGTGCTGCAGGCAGAGCTGCCAAGGATGGAGCCCGGTTTGAGAGGCAGCCAGAGGCTCTGCCCTGCACACATCAAAGGGAGCAGCTCAGGGCTCCTCCCCAGGCAGCTCCTTCTCAGCTGGAAGCTCTCAAAGCTGCCTCGGGCCAGGTGTGGGCTGGGCTGGGCCGGGTCCCCCCAGAGCTGCAGCAGGGCTCCCCTGCCCTGCTCAGGAACTTCTGGTGCTCCCTCCATCGTCCTGGGCCACACAGAGAGAAGGAAGGTGCTCCCTGCAGAGGGACAGCTGCTCAGAAAGGCTCCTCCCCCTGCACAGGATCCCCAGACCATCCCCAGCAGCACAAGGAGCCCCAGCCCTGACCCAGCCAGGCAGGGCCAAGGTGCCCCAGACCCCCCTGCTCTGCTCTTCCCTCGGCCACCCCATCCACAGGGGGCTTTGGTGTTTCAAACACAATTCCCTGTTCTTAGCCCTCCCCTCCATCCCCCAGCAAGCCCTGCCCCAGGCCCTGCTCCTGCCACAGGTGCTGGAGCATTTTAACCAGCAAAGATGGGGAGGACTAGCCCCAGTTCCTGCCCTAATGCCATTCCAGGTCTCTGAGCCCTCCAGGAGGGATATTTTCTGCTCTTAATCTCTCCTGCCAGCCCCCAGGCTGGGGGAGGTGACTGGGGGAATGGTCACACACATCCAGTCCCTCAGGATCACCGTCCCCAGCCCCACCACCCCTGTGAGCCCCTCACCATCCCTGCCTGGAGCTGGGGATGCAGGGGCCAGGCAAGGCTGCTGGAGCCTGGCAGGCCAGGGGAGGAGGCCCCCCCAAACCCCACTGCAGCAAAGGGAGCACCCCCAGCCCTCTGGGAATTGACACCAGCCCCTTGCAAGCCACAGCACCCAGTGGGTGTGGCTGGAAGTGACCATGGGGGGATCTCCTGGTGCCACCTCCCCACTCAGGCAGGGTCCTCCCAAAGCCTTAATAAATCCTTCACAATGAGTATCTGTCCCACCCCTCATTCCCAGCTTCCAGGAGCACACTCAGCCCATTCTGCTGCCTCATAAAGCAGGGAAAAGCAGCCACACACATAAAACAGCTGGCACAGCTGGCACTGCTGGAACCCTCTGGGTACCAGCTCCTTGGAGAACACCTGGAGCAGGTCCAGCAGCACAGGCCAGGCAGAGGCAGGTCCCTGCCCTGGGGAGCTGCAGCAGCTGCAGCAGCTGCAGGCACTCACCCACGAGTCCAGCTCCCAGGAACGCTGACGAGGAGATGCTGCTGTGGGACGGCAGCTCCCGGTGCTCGTAGTGGGGCCCTTCCCCATAGCCCTGCTGGGACAACAGGGACAGTCACACCTGGGCTGGGGGCTGCATGAGGCTGCCAGGGCCCAGCCTCCCCCGGGAAGGGGCAAGGAAAGGGTTTTATCCCCGTGGTGCTGGGAGGGGAGGTGGAACTGTGCTTTGCCCCGTGCTGGCAGCTCCTGGGCAGTTTGGCACCCACCAGGTAAGAGCCAGGCACTCCCTGAACCAAGGGAGTGAAGGGGCAAGAAAAAGGCTGGATAAATGTAAATGTGTATTTTTAGATATATTTATATAAATTCTAAATATACAAATGAGAGTTGACACCACAGCCCCAGCTCTGCCAGTGAGCAGAGGGGAGGGAAAGGTGTCATTGCAGAAACAAATCACACAAACCCATTCAAACAAAAGTGACATCATTTCCATGAAGTTTGTGTCATTTCTCTCTTCCCTACTCAGGCCCCAGCCATGAGGTGTTGCAGCCTCAACTCCTTCCCAGGCTCTCCATCCCCACCAAGGTGACAATGTGGTGGGTTGCAGGGACTCCCTCCTCAGGCTCCCAAAGGCTTGTGGGGTGGCTGCTCAGGAAACTTTGCACCAGATGAGATCCCTCAACCCACTGAGATCCCTTGACCCAGCCATCTGTGTCTCCTTTGGGCCCCCTCTCCCCACACCAGCACTGGGTGCAGGGAGGGGATGCTGAGCAGCCACAGTGCAGGTCTGGGAGAGGTTTTTAGGAGGAGGAACCTCAAAGGGACCTCAGGGCAGCAAAGCCTGGGGAGAAGGGGATGGGGGAAACCCTAGAGCTCACAGAAGCCATGGCCAGGATGGGCTGGAGCCAGGCTCAGAAAGGACCCCGTTTGTTTTGCTTGGAGCTGGGTGTCTGTGCTGTCCTTACCCTTCCCTGGTCAAACGTGGAGCTGTTTTGATCTGCTGTTCCCCAGGAACCTGATCCTGCTCTTTCATCCAAGCCTACCGAAAAACAGGAAGAACAAAGGTTACTCTTTGCTTTATCAGCAAAGCCTCAAAGGTGTTCTCGTAAAATTAACTCTTCCTTCTACAAACAAAACAATATTTTCATTAATAAACCACTTCCACTTGGCGTGACTGAGCCTCCCCTCTGCCTCCTCACCTTCCCACTCCCGCTGGGAGTGATGCCACAAACTTCAAAGCAAATCCCACCACAGCTTGGAAATGGTTCAAAACATGGGACAGTGGGAAGAGGAGAAACAAGTATTTTAACTCCTTTATTCCAGAGAGCACCCACGAGCCTCCTTCCCCAGAGAGTGATGGTGAGAGGGACTGAAGTCTAAACCAAAACCACACTGTATCCATTTGGATGCTCCAGCAGGGTTTGGATTTTGCCAATGGTGCTGCAAGACCTGAGCAGAGTGGAAGAGTTCCCAGAGGAGAAATGCTCAGGTGGGAAGTGCTGGGGGTGCAGCATTACATCACCTGTGCAGGGTGTTCCTTCAGCCCCCCAAGGGCCCCTGAGGAAGTGGGGCCAGCAGAGCCCACCCCCAGCCCCCTCAGCTTTAGCCCTCCCAAGAACATCCTCAGCAAAACAGGACCCAGCCCGCAGCAGCAGAGGAGGGCAGAGGTTTTGCAATGTTCCTGCACAGGCTGTGGTGGGAGATCAGCTCCTTTCATCCCCTGCCAAGGCCAGGCAGGCAGCACCTCCTGGGCTGCACCAGGGGACTCAGGGAATCATGGACAGGTTTGGGCTGGAAGGGACCTTGCTCAGCTCATCCCACCCCTGCCCTGGGGACACCTCCCACTGTCCCAATGTCCAGCCTGGCCTGGGCACTGCCAGGGATCCAGGGGCAGCCACAGCTGCTCTGGGCACCCTGTGCCAGGGCTGCCCACCCTGCCAGGGAACAATTCCTGCCCAATATCCCACCCAGCCCTGCCCTCTGGCAGTGGCAGCCATTCCCTGGCTCCTGTCCCTCCAGCCCTTGTCCCCAGCCCCTCTCCAGCTCTCCTGGAGCCCCTTCAGTGAGCTGGGAATGTCCACCATGACACAAAAGCACCAGCACAGCTCCCACAGCTCCAGCTGATACCCAAGCACAGGAAGGAACCTTCCCTGGAAAACAGCCTTGGCCTGGCTGCAGGATCTCCACCTGTGCTGCCCCAGTGGGTGAGCAGGGGCTGGTGAGCAGCAGCAAATCCAGGGATGTGAGAGGGGCTGGGCAGGGTGGGGACATCCATCACCTTCGGGGGGCTGCACAAACACTGTGAACTCTGCTGGGTTGGACAGGGAGAACTGCAGAGCTGCACACGGCTGAGAGTGAGGATGGCACCAGCATGGGCACTGCCAGCCATGGGCACTGCCAGCCATGGACACCCCTGCCCCCCCCGGGGTCCCTGGGGACACAGCCTGGCCCTGTGGCTCTCTGGGGACCCTCCTGGGCTGGTTCTGCCAAGGGGATGGCACCTCCAGGTGCCCCAGGATGCCCTTCTGGGAGCAGGGAGCCGAGTGGCAGCAAGGACAGGGGGGCAGGGGGGCAGGGGGGCAGGGGGGCAGGGCTCACTCCCACTCTGCCTGGCAAAGCTGATTATTATGGCAAACATGCCTCAGATTTGTCTCCTCCGCTCCCCTCACTGTTCATTTAACCAGAAACTTCTTTCAAATTACATCCTTCTATTTCTGTGCCTTTGTGTTAATCATTTCCCCAGAGAATTGGTGTTTAATTGCTGTCTAATTTGCATAATTATGCATATTAATCTCCACACCTAATGAATATTCATAATTCTCATTTAGATTTTGTTTTCTAATCAAAAATTTCCAATGTGATTACTGTGCAGAGCAGGGATAAGCCTCTAATAATACCTTGGATACTAGGGAGAATTACTGCCAATTCTCCCACCTCCTACTTCCTAGAATAAACTTTTGCTTTGCTAATGTGTTTTTCCAAAGCAATTCATCTGCAATCCCTGCAAACCCTGGCGAGGCAGGAGGCAGAAATGCTCCTTTGAGCAATTTTGCTGTCACTGGTGGTTTTAAAGCTCCCCAAGGGTCGGGGAGAAGACATGAGCAGCATCAGCAGCCTTGGGCATCCTTGGCAAAGTGGCTCCTTGGGGCTGGAAGGATGAGGACTGCAGCACCACAGTCCCCATGAGGAACCTCTGGGGGGGCCAAGGTGTGGGGTCCTGCCCCACACAGGGTGGGCTCTGGGGGTCCTGGCTCACCCTGACCTCTCACAGAGCCCTTGGTCCTGCCACCAGCCCACTGAGAGCACAGCAGCATCCCCCAGGCCAGAGTGTGCCTGGAGAGGAAGCTCAGGGAGCTCTGGAGGGAGATAGGGTGTCTGGAATCCAGGGAAATTTCCCCCAGGTTGTTGAGTCTCCTCCCTTGAATGTCCCTCGGATATTCTCCTGAGTTATGCCAGAACAGCCTGGACACAGTGCTGTGCCCTGTGCTCTGGGATGCCCCTGCCTGAGCAGGGAGATGGCACCAGCTGAGGCCCCTCCAGCCTCACCCACTCTGGCATCCTGTGCCAAAAGACCTGCAAAACACAGGTAAATCCTTGCCCAATTCCCCAAGGAAGGAGGGAGGGGAGACAGTGAATGGCACGGGGGGCAAAGGCTGAGGGTGAGGGTCACACATCCCCTGAGGACAAACCCTGGCACCAGCTGCTGCACCCTGCGGTGCCACCCCATGGCACAGACCCCAGGGAGGGGCCAAAGCCCGGCGAGCTCTCAGTGCTGCAGAGATGAGCCACTCCCCCAGAGCACAGCCAGCTCCCCAGCCCCTCCCTGGCCTCCTCGTCCCCCCAAACGGGACCACAGCAAACCAGCCCTGGCTTTTTCAGGAAGAAATTCCTCCCTGGCAGGGTGGGCAGCCCTGGCACAGGTGCCCAGAGCAGCTGTGGCTGCCCCTGGACCCCTGGCAGTGCCCAGGCCAGGCTGGATGGTGGGAGGTGGTCCTTCCCAACCCAAACCAGTCTGGGATTTTGTGATTCTAGAACCCCTGGGGAAACCCAAAAGGTCTCTTGTACCCTCCAGGTAGTTCCTGTGATTGCCAAGGTGAGGTGAGGTTCCACTCTCCCACCAAAGAACAAAAAGCATCCCAAGGCTCTGGAAGCAGCTCTCAAGGGGCCCATGCCAGCTCTGCCTGATGTCTCCTGGAAAATAAAGTCTTTCACATTCCCCAGGCTGCAGCCAGTGGCTTGAAAGGTGCCAGCAAACATCTCCCTATTTTCAACACCTGCAGGTGTTTTAGGAGTTCAGGGATTTCTGGGCTGAAGCCAGGAAGAGCAGACTGCCCTCTTTCAATGCCTGGCATCTGTCCTACATCCCCTGCCAGCCCACTCTTCCCTCCCTTCATATTCCTGAGGATCTACAGCTCAGCCAGCCCTGCAAAATGCCAGTTTGGCCACGGGCAGGGGGTGTGGAAAAGCTCCCAGCAGCAGGACCTGCTCCACTCACAGCACAAAGCCTCCAGACGAGGTGTCACCAGCCATGGCCACACGTGCTGGGAGCAGGGACAGCCCGGCTGGGCTCGAGGGGAGGGACAGGAGGGGAAGCAGAGGGAAGCTGGGTGGGAAGGACACGGCTGTGCAGCCCCAGGGCTCACCCAAGGGTCACAGCAGCTGCAGAGTGCCCCAGGTGCCCAGGGAAGGGCCAGGGGCACCTTGGGGCTCCTGGAATGTTTCTGCCTCTGGGCAGTGCCCAGGGACTGCCACAGGTGAGCTGGAGATCCCAGAAAATCTTCTGGACCCCAACTGCCCCATAATTAAAACACCCCACAGTGCAGGAAAAAACATCTTAAATCCAAGTCACCAAAGAGAGATCATGTCCAAAGGGGCAGAGATGCTGCAGGGCTGGAGCCCCTCTGGGGCTGCTCACCTGGAGAAGAGAAGCTGCAGGGAGAGCTCAGAGCCCCTGGCAGGGCCTGAAGGGGCTCCAGGAGAGCTGGAGAGGGGCTGGGGACAAGGGCTGGAGGGACAGGAGCCAGGGAATGGCTGCCACTGCCAGAGGGCAGGGCTGGGTGGGATATTGGGCAGGAATTGTTCCCTGGCAGGGTGGGCAGCCCTGGCACAGGGTGCCCAGAGCAGCTGTGGCTGCCCCTGGATCCCTGGCAGTGCCCAGGCCAGGCTGGAGCAGTGGGAGGTGTCCCCAGGGCAGGGGTGACACTGGATGTGGGGCTGGGAGTGGAAGAGCCTTGAGGTCTCTCCCAATCCAAATGATTCTGGGATTTTGTGATTCTGTGCTGTGGCACAGCTGAATTCTGTCTGAGCTCCATCCTGGCAGGCTTTGCCACCCTCCCAGTGCTCTCCCACCGTGAGGTGTGCGAGTTTTGGAGATGCCCACGTGCCCAAGCTGCTGGCAGGAGCCAACTTGATTTTAAAATAACCCCACTTCCAACTACCCAAGTTCAGGAACACTTTCCAATTGAGAAATGACAAAAATAGGAGCTACCTCCTCTCGCCATTAATACAGTTATTAAACTGAGTACAGATTAATTGTGCATTTTAATAACCCTGAGCATGAATATTCATAACACATTTCTTGCTCATGTTCTAATTAAAACATACTAATAGAATAAGATGTAGCTGTCAGACAGTCATTTTTTTTCTCACAGTTTTCCTGCCACAGCCAAGAAGAGCTGATAGACAAGAGCCATCCTAAGCTTCAGCAGGGATAAAAATAATTTAACCACATTTAGGCTCAGAAAAACCATCCTAAGTGCAGCAATGAACCCAAGTGTCCATTGGCACAGAGCAATGAGAGCTGCTCCCATCCAGGAACAGCTGTGGACACAAAAGAAAACACAGGAGAGTGATAGGAAAGGGGAACTGTCTGGAGGACAGATTTACCTCAGATATTGGGAGGAAATTGTTCCCTGGGAGGGTGGGGAGCCCTGGGGAGCTGTGGCTGCCCCTGGATCCCTGGCAGTGCCCAGGCCAGGCTGGACACTGGGACAGTGGAGGTGTCCCTGCCAGGGCAGGGGTGGCACTGGATGGGATTTGATGTCCCTCCACCCCAGACTGTCCCAGGATTCCATGTAAAGGCATTAAAGGGAGCAGGTTTTGTGGTCCATCCCACATCCCTCATCTCTCCTGCTCAGTTCCCAGCCTGTGCCTTCCAGCTGCCATCCACAGGAGCCAAAAATTCTGCACCGAGAGAGGCTGCCCTGATTTCAAGCAGCCCCAAACCTGCCTGGGCACAGGGCTGCTCCTTGAGCCCTGAGCTCTGCAGGCTGAGCACAGCCCGAGGGTGTGCTGTGCAGGGAACGTGGCTCTGGAGGCAGCTCTGACCTCCTGGACACAGCCAAGGACCCCAGCCCACGGCCGTGGTGTGAGTGGGCAGGGCCAGGAGCTGCACTCCACGGGCTTTGTGTGTCCCTCCCAGGATTCTGGGAAAGGTCTTTGACAGCTCAGTCCCTGGCAATTGCTCTGCTCAAGGGCTGTGCAGCCATCCCTCCAGACCCAGGGCATGCAGGGATGGAGAAGGGGGTGTTTTACCCCTGGACCTTCTCAGATACCATTTGTAAAGCAAATACAGAGTTTTTGCTCTTAAATCCTGTACCTAGGGACAGACACCCCGAGGAGAACATGCCCTGCTGGAAAGCTGCAGCACTGCAGGCTCAAATCACGGAATGGTTTGGGTTGGGAAGAGCCTTAAAGCCCATCCAGTGCCACCCTGTGCCATGGCAGGGACACCTTCACTGTCCCAATGTCCTGGCCTGGGCACTGCCAGGGATCCAGGGGCAGCCACAGCTCCCCAGGGCTGCCCACCCTCCCAGGGAGGAATTCCTGGGATTCCTTCCTATCCCTCAAAATGTCACAAACACACCTTGTTTCCACCAGTCAGGAGGAGGCAGTGAGGGTCCCTCACAGCAGCCCCAGGGGTGACACTGGGGGACACTGCTGGGCTGTGACTGAGCCAGGCTGAGCCTCTCCCTCCCCCTGCCCTCCACAATCTGCCCTCCCTAAGCTGATTCCAGCAAAACGACTGGGCCAGGCTTTTAAATTCTATTAAAAATATTTAGGCCAAATCCCTCCTGTGGCTGGAGGAGTTTTGGAAGCAGCTGTAGCTGCCACGAAGGTTCATCTTCCATCCTCAAGAGACACCACACAGTGCCCATGGTGGGGATTTAAGGGCCAGGAGGGAAATTCCAGCTCTGCAGCCACATCAGGGCCCAAGGGCTGGAGCAGGACAAAGATGTGGTGGCAGCTGGGATTAAACCCCACAGCCAGCAGCTTTTCAAGCTCGTGGAATACTTAGATCCATGGAATGGGTTTTGGCTGGGAAGAAGCCTTAAAATCATGGTTATTTAACCCAGAGCAGCCCTGCTCCCCACCTGGCTCCCTCAGGGTGGGACAGCTCAGGCAGGGCCACCAGTGCCACAGTAATTTGATTTGAAGCAGAGGTGACAGAAGGCTGCTTGATAAACACTTCCAAATTAAGCGGCTTTGTGTGCTAATCGCTCTGGCAATCAGCCCCACAGCAAAATCTCTGCTAAAAGGGATTGGAAATCAATAAAATTAGTCGACTAGTAATTAGCTTTAGTCCCAGGAAAAGCAGCAAAGTTGTTTTTCCTGATGAGAGGTGGCTCCACTGGCTGAGGAACAACTCAGCCAGGCACCCCCAGGAAAGGCTCTGAGGTGCTGGCACAGCCCTGTGAGGAAAAGGGGGTGCTGGAAGCAGCCCCCAGAATTCCTGTTTATTTACCAGCCCCATCCAGCCCCAAATAGGAAAAAACAGCTGTGAGTGGAAGGAGGCTGGGAGCTGTTTACAGGACGTTATTGTGGAGGGGACCATACAATTCCTTCACTTCCTTTTCCCGCTGCACGACAAAACAATTACAATAAAAATAAAGGGGGGAGGGGGGAATAAAAAATCCACCCTGAACACCTGGAGGGCAGCACGAGGCAATGCCACCCTGGAGGGCTCTGCTCATGGGATGGTTTATCCCTTTCACTGCCCTGAATTTGAGGCAGGAGCAGAGCTGGCTGGTGGGACAGTGAAGCTCAGCTGCTCTGCTGCCCTGGGAGTGCCCAGGAGCAGGCTGCAGGAGCCGTGGGACACTCTCAGGGATGATCTCTGCGGGTCCTTTCCAGCTCAGGATATTCCAGGACTCACAAAGAGATGCTCTGGACAGATCCCTGCACCATTTCTGAGGCAGATCCTGCCCCTTTAGCTCTGTGATGATGAATGAAGCCAGAACCCACAGCCACAACAGACCCATCCACCCCACACACCCCCCTGATTCAGAGAAGCACCTGCTGCTGCTGCCCCATCCCCACATGTGCACTCAGGGATAATTTTTGACTTCAAAAAGCTGATGCCACCACTTTGGTGATCGTTAATTCCTCTGCTCAGCATCTGCTCGCCATCTCCTCACTGTATTCCAGTTCAGCAGTTTCTGCACACACACAGATGGGGCTTAGGAAATGTTTGAAGTTGGGGAAAAATAGAAGAAAACCAGAGAAGAAGGGGGAAAATGATCCATTTCCCATTGGCTTTCCAAGAGGGATAACTATGGGGAGAAATTGAACCTACACCAAAACCAAACTAAAACAGAAAGAGGGGGAAAAGAGTCAAAGAAGAACTTGAGCACCTCCTGGTCTTTTGGAAGATGCTCTGGTATCCCTGAATCTGCTCTCAAAGGACAAGGCAGCTCCAGGGCAGCCCCAGGTTTTGGGGGTGCTGGTGTGGCATCCCAGAAACAGGATCCTGGGCTGTCCTGAGCTGGAAGGGATCCACAAGGATCACTGAGTCCAACTCCTGTCCCTGCTCAGGACACACTAACAACCCCACCACGTGCACAAACAGTGACAATTATATGCAATATTAAAGGTACAAACCAGCACAGGGGTGAGGAAGGTTTGGAAACAACAAACAAAACCCAACCAGCAAATTCAGTCATCCCTCACTTTAAACACAAGTCATATTTGCAGGTCTAAAGAAAGGTCCCCACTGCATTTTAGGGAGTGGTTTTATGGTAATCAAAATAAAAGCTTGCCTTTAAGGCATCATTAAGGAAATTAATGACTTGGGCCAGCCCAGGTACCATCAAGGCCTTGCAAAACGACTGCACAGGGTGCCCATGGTGGCACTGGGGCACAGGCACATCCCCTGCTCCAGAACAGGCCAAGGATCTGACCCAGGGGGCCAAGGCTCACACCAGCACTGAACTGCTGGGCTGTGCTCCTCCTGAAGGAGAGGTCAGACTGGACAGGAGGTATTAAACTAAAAAATGGGGATGGATGGATGATGGATGGATGATGGATGGACGGATGGGAGCAGCCCTGGGGAGGATTTGGGGTGCTGGTGGGGGAGAGGCTCAAGCTGCCCCGGCCATGGGCACTGACCAGAAACCCCCCTGTGCTGGGCTGAGCCCCAGCCTGGGCAGCAGGGGAGGGGGGATTCTGCCCCTCTGCTGCTCAGGTGAGCCCCCACCTGCAGAGCTGCCCCAGCCCTGGAGCAGCAGCAGGAGGACGTGGAGCTGCTGCAGCCAGTGCAGAGGAGCCAGAGATGCTGCAGGGCTGGAGCCCCTCTGCTCTGGGGACAGCCTGGCAGAGCTGGGGCTGCTCACCTGGAGAAGAGAAGCTCCAGGGAGAGCTCAGAGCCCCTGGCAGGGCCTGAAGGGGCTCCAGGAGAGCTGGAGAGGGGCTGGGGACAAGGGCTGGAGGGACAGGAGCCAGGGAATGGCTGCCACTGCCAGAGGGCAGGGCTGGGTGGGATATTGGGCAGGAATTGTTCCCTGGCAGGGTGGGCAGCCCTGGCACAGGGTGCCCAGAGCAGCTGTGGCTGCCCCTGGATCCCTGGCAGTGCCCAGGCCAGGCTGGACACTGGGACAGTGGGAGGTGTCCCCATGGCACGGGGTGGCACTGAGGGGCTTTGAGGTCCCTGTCAGCCCAAGCCATTCTGGGATTCAGTGCTAAAAATGCAGTGAGAGAAGTGGAGGCAGAGAGGCTTTTGGCCTCCCAAATGCAGGGAAGATCCTGCTCCCTCCAGCACGAGCCCAGAGCTGCAGCCAGTCCCTCTCCCAGCCCCTGGGAGAGCCAGCAAGATGCCACACGGAGAAAGAAAACAAACCTGTGACGACAACCAGAGGGAAGAAAATAAACTTTAAAGCTCAAAACACTTCCCCCAGCTGTAAAAACAAAGGGCAGCAGTGACCAAACACGAGCACAAAGGAGAGGCAGGAGAAGGGGATGGAGGATGACACAGCCAGGGCTCCCTAAAGGTCAGCAGCCCGCGGGATGAACCCGTGCCCCGTCCCAGCCTCCATCCAGGCCTGCAAGAAGGGGATCTCAAGGAGGGTCCAAGGGACAAAAGTGCAGGGAAATGGACCAAGAATAACACTGGGCTGAGTCAGACCCACAACAGGTGTCAGAGGAGCTGCTTTTCTTTGCTGTCCCTCATGTCACTCGTGTTTTGGAGGGGCAGCTCTGCTCCCTCTGGGCAGATGGGAACACACCCAGTGTGGGGTGACAGTGGGGACCCCACGCCCTGCAGTGCCATGCACTGTGACAGGGTGGGTGACAGGGACCTTGGTGGCTGGGAGAGCACAAGGAGAATGTCCCAAAGCTCTGGAAGCAGCTTGGGATAAACCCAACCCTGCAGAACAACAGGGAGGTGCCCAGACCCGAGCCTGTGGCACCCCCTTTGCAGCTGGGTGTCACACAGCAGTGTCTGTCACTGCACAATCAAGGACAGGTTTGGGCTGGAAGGGACATAAAAGCCCCTCAGTGCCACCCCTGCCATGGGGACACCTCCCACTGTCCCAGTGTCCAGCCTGGCCTGGGCACTGCCAGGGATCCAGGGGCAGCCACAGCTGCTCTGGGCACCCTGTGCCAGGGCTGCCCACCCTGCCAGGGAACAATTCCTGCCCAATATCCCACCCAGCCCTGCCCTCTGGCAGTGGCAGCCATTCCCTGGCTCCTGTCCCTCCAGCCCTTGTCCCCAGCCCCTCTCCAGCTCTCCTGGAGCCCCTTCAGGCCCTGCCAGGGGCTCTGAGCTCTCCCTGGAGCTTCTCTTCTCCAGGTGAGCAGCCCCAGCTCTGCCAGGCTGTCCCCAGAGCAGAGGGGCTCCAGCCCTGCAGCATCTCTGGCTCCTCTGCACTGGCTGCAGCAGCTCCACGTCCTCCTGCTGCTGCTCCAGGGCTGGGGCAGCTCTGCAGGTGGGGGCTCACCTGAGCAGCAGAGGGGCAGAATCCCCCCTCCCCTGCTGCCCAGGCTGGGGCTCAGCCCAGCACAGGGGGGTTTCTGGTCAGTGCCCATGGCCGGGGCAGCTTGAGCCTCTCCCCACCAGCACCCCAAATCCTTCTCCCCAGGGCTGCTCCCATCCATTCTCCCATAAATGCACAGACAGCTCCATGGAGAACCTTCCCTGTTTTTGACTCACATGCAGTCAACATCAACACATCTGCTACCACAAAACACAGAAATTCAGTAGATACTGGACTATTCCCAAGATCAGGGCTTCTATTTCATTAAACAGAAAGCTTCAGGGAGAAGACTGAGTGGAAATCCACATCCTAGTTTTTCCAGGTCATTTATTGCACCACAGAGTTGCACACTCATGACAGGCACAGACACTGCACACTCACACATGGATTACTCTCCAAAGGGAGGAATCTCATTTTGCTGAGCAGCAAGGGAAGTGAGCAGCCTGCAGGGCTGGAACACCCCGGGTCCCCTGGGACACTCAGTGACCCCTCCTGCTCCTCGGGCCATGGGGTGCTTTGCACACCCCCACACATGCTCAGAGGAGCTGAACAGCCCCACTCACTGCACTCACAGCACCCACCTCTATTTCCGCTCTCATTTGCATCTTTCCAAGTATTGTTTAATTTGCAATGTAAAATCAAATTACAGGCACAGAGATGCAACCGGAACGCCGGGGAACAGAAATCTCCCACTTGCTTTCCATTACTCACTGAGCAGACAAATGGGGACAGAAGCTTGTTTACCTAGAACTGACCAAAAAAAAACCCCAGAAGTTTGCCAGAGAGGCATTTGAGATCAACCAGGCAGGCAGTGCCAGCTGTGTGTACGTGAGCCCTCCCAGCCCTACAGGTAGGGAGGCCAGGGGCTGTTAAAAATTAGACAAATTAAGGATGGCTTCCAAATAATGTGGAAATTACGTGGGGAAGTGGCCAAACACACGTACACCCCACCAGGGTGGCCTTGGCAGTTTGTTTGGGAGCCTTCTCTCAGGAGGGAGAGGGATGCTGGGGAATGACTTGTGCAGTAATGCACGAGCTGCTGTGAGCTTCCTTGGGAAAAACAGACCCCAGAGGGTGAGCAGCCAGCCAGGGAGGGTCAGTGCCAGAGACCCCAGAGATGAGCAGCCAGGGAGGGTCAGTGCCAGAGACCCCAGAGGAGGAGCAGCCAGGGAGGGTCAGTGCCAGGGACCCCAGAGGGTGAGCAGCCAGGGATGGTCACTGCCAGGGACCCCAGAGGGTGAGCAGCCAGGGATGGGTCAGTGCCAGGGACCCCAGAGATGAGCAGCCAGGGGTGGTCAGTGCCAGAGACCCCAGAGGGGTGAGCAGCCAGCCAGGGAGGGTCAGTGCCAGAGACCCCAAAGGGTGAGCAGCCAGGGGTGGTCAGTGCCAGAGACCCCAGAGGGGGAGCAGCCAGGGAGGGTCAGTGCCAGAGACCCCAGAGGGGTGAGCAGCCAGGGATGGTCAGTGCCAGAGACCCCAGAGGGGAGCAGCCAGGGAGGGTCAGTGCCAGAGACCCCAAAGGTGAGCAGCCAGGGGTGGTCAGTGCCAGAGACCCCAGAGGGGAGCAGCCAGGGATGGTCACTGCCAGAGACCCCAGGGGTGAGCAGCCAGGGAGGGTCAGTGCCAGGGATGGTCACTGCCAGGGACCCCAGAGGTGAGCAGCCAGCCAGGGAGGGTCAGTGGCAGCCCAGGGGCTGGGATCCTGCGGGCTGCTGGGCCCTGAGGATGCCCCAAGGGCGCAGGATGCCGGAGCCAGCGCTGGCCCAGACGATGATTCAGCCCACAGGAAGGATCATCTCAGAAGAATTGCTGGACACAATGAGGGAAACTTTCCCAAACAAAGCGTTCTCAGCACCACCTGCCTCTCCCCCAGCCCCGGCTCCTGCTCCAGAGTAACCTCCAGGCTCTGGTCACCACAACAAAAGTCGCTGTTTTTGTTTTCCCCTTTCCCAAGCTGAGCATTCCTGGGGCCCACGGGCTCGGGATTCCATCCTGGCCCCCGAGAGCAACACAGAAGCTGCCAACAAACCCCCAGCCATGTCCAGTTACAGCAACCTCAGGGCTGGATATACCCAAAATATACAAGCCAGGCTTCCAAAGGAATCCCTAAAGCCAAGCCATGGGTCAGAGCACAGCAGATGCAGAGTTTTGGGGATAGCTGCATGTACAGCCATGAGTTCTCCCTCCCATACAGAATTTGGTCCACGTGACACCACACAGTGAGGTATTTACCTGAAGAACAATTTAAAGACAGATGTGACCTATTTAGAGCTCTGCCAAATATTTCTGTAATTGAATAGACCATTGATTATTTCAATTGCATTAAAAAGGGCTGAATTCAATCCACTTGCTCCTACAAAGCACCATTTCCATGAACCACAACTCTTTCCCCCCCTCTTTAAACATAAACACTTCAAGATGTTCACATGTCCCTTGCCCTGAAAGGATCCACATCTTTATATAACCATAAATTCCCCTGGTACCCTAGAGCCAAAAGCACAAGTCACAGAAGAGTTTACCTGAAGACAAGTCCCAGCCCATGGGATGATGGCCAGCAAGGTTTATGGTGTGTATGGGGCAGGAGCTCAGCAGGAGTCACTGATGCAGGGCACTGTGGCTTTAGGCTGCTGAACAGCCCTCCAGACTTTGCTCACCACGGCTCAGCAGACACCAAAAAGCTGCTCCAGCCCCTCGTGCCTAAATCCAGCTCCCAACACACATCTCCAGCAGTGCCTGAACACTGGTGGAGGGATTACAGCACCGGGCTGGTGGGGAGGAGGTTTCATAACTCTGAATGTGCACCTGGGTTGGGATCCAGAGAAGTGTCTGGGGCACTCCAGGAAGAGGGCAGGCTGCCCCAGGCTGTGTGTGATGGGTGCTGGTGGCACCAGCTCTGGCTGGGCTGTGCCAGCCTGGGCAGTGCTGCTCTGTGAGGAGCCCACCCTCACCCTCCCCCGGGCTGGGCACCCCCTGTGTGCCCCCACCTGTCCCTGGGCAAACGTGGCACGGGAGAGGTGCCAGCAGATGGCACTCAATGAGTAGCATGGATCCTCCTCTTTCCCAGCCCTAACCAGCACCTTTCTCCTGCCTGCACATTTTAAACCATTTCCTGGTGCAGCTTTGGCATCAACAGGAGCTGGTGCTCCTTGGTCTCACCCCTTGTGCTGGGCAACAAAAATGCCCTGAAAAACCCCCACTGCCCAGCCCCTTGGAAGCCCCAGACAACTCAAGAAAGCAGATTTTATTCTTTTTATTGCCATCTCTCATGCCTGGGCACACACTGACCATTGTCTGGCTTGTGGAGGGAGGTGGGAGGCAGTTTCCCCTCCCTGCTCCACGGCCAGCGTGGCAAACCCACAGCAGCACCAGGCTGGCCTCACAGCCCATCCCAGCCCTTCCAGAGCTCTCTGCTGCTCAGAACAAGCTGGAGACAAAAAGAGACCATTCCATTATCGTGGAATATCCATTATCTGGGTCTCCTCTACATGAGGCTTCAATTCTGGTGCTTTTGTCAAGCCAAGCACTAAACTCCTTATCAGGAATCCTAATAAAGCTGTCTAGGAAAATTGACCATTAACAAGCTCCTCTGAATTTTACTCAAAGCTTGCTATGAGAAGCTCAAAGAAATGTTTTCCTACATGAACAAAAAGAGCTGCAGCAGTTAAAAACCTGGAGCTCAGCTTGCTGGGACGGTGAGAGCTGAGCTCACCACTGTGGATGAGAAGCTGCTGTCTCAAAGGAAAGTGGCTGCATTTTCAAATGCAAGTTTGAGATTTAAAAAAAATAAAAATTATATGCATAAAAATGAGAATGGGAAAAAATCCCAAACCAACCAAATAAAAAAACCACCCAAAAAACCAAAACAACCAATCAAAAAAGCACCATTCCCAGCCTAGTGCTGCAAGGAAAACAAGGACCAAAGTCATCCCCAAATGCCTGGACTGCCTCCTGACAAAGCTCCCTGCAGATCCTCACTGCAGCAGGTTCATGAGTGGCTCAGCACGGGCTGCTGGGGGAGGAAAGGGCCCTTCTCACCCTGCACTTCTCTTGAGGGAGTTCTGGCCCTGCTGGACTTGCTGAACACGTAAGGCAGCAGGAAACCCAAAGAAAATCAGTTCCCCATTTGGAGCACAGCGTGCCCCAGAAGCCCCCAAGACGGGGCAGGCCAGGATGGATGGGAAGAGGAAGATCTTGGCTGGCAGCTGGTGTGCAAAACCACAGCCCCCACCTCTCAGAGCCCAGCACCAGGGCACAGGGAGCAGGGACAGGCTGGAGGGACGAACTGCCCTGGCTGCTCCCCTCAGACCCCTCATTCCCCAACAGAATCAAGGGGAACAAGCTGTCATCGATCTCTCTGGTGCCCAGGATCCACCACACTCTGGGGCTGTTCATCCAGCTCTGCTCCTGCTCAGGGAGAGGAGCACACACCAACCTCTGCTCACCTTGGGCACGGAGCTTTAACTCTCTCACAGAGTCCCACAATTGTTCAGGTAGGAAGGAACCTTAAAGCTCATCTTTGTTCCACCTCCTGCAAGGGCAGGGACACCTTCCACCATCCCAGGGAGCTCGTGGGAAGCTGCTCCTGGGTTTGCACAGCTCAGGGACACCTTCCACTATCCCAGGGAGCTCGTGGGAAGCTGCTCCTGGGTTTGCACAGCTCAGGGACACCTTCCACTATCCCAGGGAGCTCGTGGGAAGCTGCTCCTGGGTTTGCACAGCTTAGGGACACCTTCCACTATCCCAGGGAGCTCGTGGGAAGCTGCTCCTGGGCTTGCACAGCTCTGTCCACCCTGCATTCCCCTGATCTTGCAGCATGCCGAAGCTCAGCTGCTCCCTGGCATCCCAGAGAGCCCCACTGCAGCCAGGATGCTCCTCATCCACACACAAGCCCACGTTTATTTAAAACTCAGAGGTGCAGGCTTCCCGAGGTGTCCCTGTGCCCCATCTCAGTTCAAAGCAGCACCACGTGCAGCGATTCAGACGAAATGGCTCCTCTGAAGTTACAACTGCACATGCACAAGTGGCTCCAATCAAAGCCAGACCCCCTCCAGGGAGCTGTGCTTTGTTCGATTCATACCTAAACCCACCTGAAATAAAAACCATCCCACAGGCAAACCCCGCACGCAGGCCGTGTCACCACAGCAATTAACACAGCAATTAGCTGTGCCGGCGGCGGGCTCGCAGCATGGGGACACAGGCCAGCCCAGCAGGACGCTGTGCAGTGTCGCCTCTCCCCGAGAGGACGGGGCACGCAGCAGGCAGGGCTGAGCTGCGCTGCCCCCAAGGAGGGCTCAGAGCTCTCACGCAGCTTCAAGGCTCTCCCTGCCGCCCAGCAGCACCGAAAAGGCGAGGAGGAAGATGCCTGACCCGCACAGCAAACCCGCTCCCCGCGCACCCATCCATCCTCCCTCCCCCGGCGCCAGATGTGCGGCAGCAGCGCGTGCCCGCGCACAGCTGGATCGGCGCGGCCCCGCTCCGCTCCCGAGCGGCTCCCGGCGCCCGTCCTGCCCTGCCCGCCCCGGTCTGCGCGCCGCAGCCGCCTCGCCGCACGGACACGCGGTGAAAGGAAACGTCATGAAGTTTATGGCGTGGGTCAGATTTACCAGGGAGTTCATATTTATTATTATTATTATTATTATTAATTATTATTATTATTATTATTATTATTATTATTATTATTATCATCATCATCATTTTCATTTTCATCATTATTATCATTAGAATTAATTATTATTACATTTATATTTTTATTTATGTTTATATTCATATTTATTTTATATTTATAGTTATAGTTATAATTATATTTATAGTTATATTTATAGTTATTTATATTGTTATTTATATTATTATTTATATTCATATTTATTTTATATTTATAGTTATATTTATAGTTATTTATATTGTTATTTATATTATTATTTATATATATAGTTATATTTATAGTTATATTTATAGTTATTTATATTGTTATTTATATTGTTATTTATATTTATATTTATATTTATATTTATATTTATATTTATATTTATATTTATATTTATATTTATATTTATATTTATATTTTTTGCCTGGAGAGCAAAGAGCAAATGGACAGCATCTCTTCCAGATCACGATTGTTCCTAGGGAGCCCTGGAGAAAATCACCCAAAACCATCCAGTCATGCTCTGACCTACAGATGAGGTGGGCAGCCCTGGCACAGGGTGCCCAGAGCAGCTGTGGCTGCCCCTGGATCCCGGCAGTGCCCAGGCCAGGCTGGAACTGGGGCTGGAGCACCTGGGGCAGCGGGGTGTCCCTGCCAGGGCAGGGCTGGGATGGAGGGATCCCTAAAACGCTCCGGGATTCCCATGATGTTATCTCCTCGTTATCTCCTTGCCAGGTGCCCGTTAAAGGCCGGGTCAGCACCAGTGCTGCAGCTGGAGCAGATTTTCCCTCTCACCAAAGCCACCTCCACCCAATCCTGCACAGCTCTGCCACGGTGATCCTGGGGACTCCTCTGGCAGCGCTGGGCACTGGTGATTGTTTGGCTTTCCTTTATCTGCACATCTCAAAGCACTTTTGTAAGTGTTAAACCTCTAAGCCTCTCCAGGGAACAGAACTCTTTCTGCTGTTGTACAGATGGAGAGACTTGCCCAAAAATGAGGGCAGAGCTAGAGAGGCAGCAGAGCCCAGAGCTGAGCCAGCTCAGCTTTTTATTGGCACGAAGTACAGTGACACAGATTATCCCTGGAAGACCTGCATGGACAAACACAGCTCCTGGGAGAAGTACTCACTCTCCAGGTGGGAAAGCCCAACATGCTGGAGCACCCAAAAATTTATTTACAACTGGTGCTCCAAACCACAATGTCTCACCCATCTTTCAGTTTTCTTCTTTGGGTTAAAAAAACCCCAGTTCTACAGTTTCAACTTTTTAGAAAATTATTTAAAGAAAACAGAACAAAAACCACAATGATTTTAAAAATACAAAGCAAGCTGGGGGAGAAGGGCTCTTCTCTATTTCTGAGCTGACCAGGAGGGCTGGGCAGGGCAGGGAGCTGGGGGAGATGCTCCTGCCAGGCTCTCAGGTCCTGCTGCCCATGGGGAGCTCCCCATCTTTTCCCTCAGCTTTATTTCCTATGCTCTTCAATTTAAAGGAACTGAGGGCCAGCAGGAATTGGGGATTCAGTGCCACCCAGCATGGTTTTGCCCAGAGCTCCAGGGAAATGCTGCAGTGAGCCAGATGGGATGGAACTGCAGCAGCACTTCACTCAAGACATCACTCAGTGCCTGTGATGGCACTGATGAGCTAAGGGAGAAACCCCCAATAACTGAGTGTCTGGGATGGGAAGGAGCCAGCACAGGGGTGCCTGGGCAGCTGGAAAACCTCACAGGAATGAAGACAAGCAGCAGCAGGAGCAGCCCAGCACAGGCACCCTCTGGGATGCACAAACCTGCTCTGCTGTAAAGGTGCCACCAGCAGCTGCCACAGGAAGGAAGTGAAGTGCTGGGCCTGAGGAACCTCCAGGGGTGACTAAAACAAGCAGCCAGAGAGCCCCAGAGGTTTGCTGTGAACTCAGCATTCCACACATCACTTCCCTGAGGTGCCTCAATTCCCAGACCCTTCTCAGAGCATCATCTCTCCCCCAAGCCAAGGATCTCAGGTGACAGACACTTCTCCAGTTTCTGCCCCACACCACAGGAAATCTGGAAGAGCAAAACTGGCCATGAAGACATGGAGTGACAGGAGCCAGGGAATGGCTGCCACTGCCAGAGGGCAGGGCTGGGTGGGATATTGGGCAGGAATTGTTCCCTGGCAGGGTGGGCAGCCCTGGCACAGGGTGCCCAGAGCAGCTGTGGCTGCCCCTGGATCCCTGGCAGTGCCCAGGCCAGGCTGGACATTGGGACAGTGGGAGGTGTCCCTGCCATGGCAGGGGTGGAAGAGGATGAGCTTTGAGGTCCCTTCCAGCCCAAACCAGTCTGGAATTCTGTGAAGAGTATGTAAAAACCCCACAGGATAGAATTCAGGACTCATTTTCCACTCCAAGCTGCTCATATCCAAGTGGTATTTCCAGCATGACAGAACTCTGCTTGGATCAGCCTCACGCTTCTCCTGTGGAGCCAGGCAGTTCCTGGAAAGTCAGTGCAGGGACAGCAACACCTCAGTGCCTGGAACGGGGCAGCACCACAACTTCCAGCCTCTTGCAGGGCTGCCCTGCAGCTCGGGAAGGAGCCAGAGCCATGGGAAGGGACATCAGTGATGATGGGGACAGGCCAGGCAGGGGCTCCAGGCACAGCTTAACATCAGCAAGCCCCAAGTTTTGAGTTCTGCACTAGTGGAAACCGAGAGGAGCTGAGCAGGGTCTGTGCTGCCCACAAGGCAGCCCAGGCTCCTTCCCCTTCTGCTGTTTCACCCTGGTCGATCTGCAGCCGTTCCAGCCCCAGCCACAGCAGAGCACCGAGGAAACACAGCTGGGACCGGCACCACTGAGGCTCCACACGGGCAAAACTGACTCACCCAAACCCGAATCGGGAGCCTCGGCGTGAAGGGCAAGCAAGAAGGTGCAAAGTGGAGCTGTCTGGGGGAGAAGCTGTGGACAGCAGCCTCGGGGCACTGGGGATGCTCCCCAGGGAAGCTCAGCATGCAGGTCCCCCCAGTGGTTCTGATCAGCTCACCTGGACAAGCCCACCCTGCCCTTCATCCTGCACCTTCACTCCCCGCTGATTTCCATGCAAGTGCTTAATTAATTAATTAAAGTGGTGATGGCTGCTGGGCTTCATGACACCAACAGTGAATCAACAGCAGGTGGGTGGGCCAAAGAGAAGGGGGACAAGAACCAGGAGAGCTCCAGGGTTTGGGGCAAACTCTGCCCAGACGGGAGCAGCCCCTGGGAGAGCAGCCACAGAGCCCAGCACAGGAGCTCAGGACTCCTTCCATGGCCACCAGTGCCACTTCCCAAGGCTGGCTGTGCCAGGGTGGAGATGGCTTTTACTCTGCATATCCCTGGGCTCAGGTGATACCTTTAGATTGTCACAAGTGACCCTGCAAGAGGCAGAGACAACAAGGCTGACCCAGAGCTCAATGCAATCCCAGCCCAGACTAACCCTTCTCCCGGATGCACCTCCCATCCCAAAGCATCCAAGGGCTGCAGAGGTGACAGCCTCCCATTAATGGCACAGCCAGAGGCTCCTGCCTCAGCCCACAGCAGGTACAAGCCACAGAGCCCTCATGCCACAGGAAGGTGCCCCAGCCCTCCTGAGGCACAGCCCCAGCCTTTCCTGGGAGAGATTTTAGAGTTAAGGCAACACCGGTAGTGGGATTGTCAGCAGCACAAATGCACAATCAGGAGGGGAAGATGTGGGGGGAAAGCATCCAACTGGCAAATATAATACTTGGAAGGAAAAGCAGATTTTTAAAAAAATAAAAAATGAGGGGGTGGCAAAAAAAAAATCTCAGGAAGTCATCTAGTCATTCCTGCTCTTTGCAGAAACAATAGACTCGGGATGCTGGCTAAGTTATAAATAATCCCGTTGGCTACACAACACAAATCCAAGACAGGAGCAGGGTAACTATCAGCTCCATGGAAAGTGAGTCACTACCTTCTTACAGCATTCCCAAAAAGGGAAAACACCACGGCCCCACTCCCTCTCTGCTCCACTGGGCAGGACCCCATCCTGCAGCAGGAGCAGCTCGGTGACACAACGTGACCCTGAGCCCAGCGAGCTCCAGCAGCAGGGCTGATCCCAGAGCAGGACACACAGCCTGACACTCACAGAATCACAGAATCCTGACATAGCCTGAGCTGGATCCCTCAGGGATGATCAGTGCAGTCCCTGTCCCTGCCCAGAGCCCCAACAACCCCACCCTGAGCATCCCTGAGAGTGTCCAAAGGCTCCTGCAGCTCTGGCAGCCTTGGGGACCATTCCCTGGGGAGCCTGGGCAGGGCCCAGCACCCTCGGGGGGAAGAACCTTTCCCTGAGCTCCGTGCCAAGGCCTGGCACAGCTCCAGCCCTTGCTGGGCTCCTGGCCCTGGCCCAGAGCAGAGCTCAGCCCCGAGGAGTCTCCCCTCAGTCTCCTCTGCTCCAGCTGAACGAGCCCAGTGCCCTCAGCTGCTCCTCAGCCCTTCCCCAGCTCCGGGTCCCTCCTTTGGACACTCTGCAGCAGCTCTGGCTCCTTCTGATACTGCAGGCACTGCGGGATCAGTGGCAAGAAAGCTCAAATTGGGGAAAATAATGGGAAGCCACCAACTCCACAACATCCTTCTCTTTTTAGAAAGGAAGTTGCCATTGTGAGATGCTTTGGCTGAGCTGTTTTCCAGACCCCTCCTCTGAACCTGAGAGCAAGCACAGAGATGAGCAAAGCCTCAAGCTGCAGGGGAAACTGCCCAGGGGTGGTGGGTGTGCCAGGGCTCTGCCCCAAGCACAGCTCTGCAGCAGGACACGGCCCCTCTGGCCTGGCAGCTCTCAGGGCAAAGGCCAGATGCACCTTTTTGGCACCCAGAACATCTTTGTCACTTCTCTGTGTTTGTGACCAACTAGGACATGGAGCACAAAGTGCAGCACCCAGGGCCAGGGTGTCCTGCATGGCCACTGCCCCAGGAGCCCCTGTGCCAAGAGCAGGACAGGGAATCATGGACTGGTCTGAGTGGAAAGGGACCTCAAAGCCCAAATCATTGCACCCCCTGCTAGGGCAGGGACACCTTCCACTACCACAGGCTGCCCCAAGCCCCATGCAACTGGCCTTGGACAACTGTAGGGATGGAGAGCCCCCAACCTCTCTGAGTAACTGATAAAGGGAAAGAGCTTCCCAACTGGAGACTTGGAAGTGACATAAGTTCTCCTTTCTTTAAAAAAAAAAAAAAAAAAGCTTCCTGACTTGTTATTCCATTACCCAAATCTGGAAATGTAATCATATTAGTTCAGCTGCATTAACACAACAAAAAAACTCAACAAAAACTGTCTTACAGATTGAATTGATCTCCAAGGAGTGAAGAGAAAGGAGAACAAAAGTCAGAAAGCCAGAGCAAGCAGCTCCCCCTGTGAGCAGCACGGCCAGCCCGGGACCCAAGCTGCTCTCCAATGACAGATTCACAGAGGATGTGAAATCATCAGGACCTGAAGTGATTTTTAAGAGCTTTTTTTGCCAGGTGGGTGAGGTAAAAGGTCAGTAAGAGCCATGTGAGCACACCCAGCTCAGCAGCGTAGCACTGAGTTTGTCAGAGATCTCAGTCAAGAGGAAAGATCCAGCCTCAAGCCAAGTGGGAAGTGCAGCTCTGAGGGACTGTGGGGATGTGCAGTGTCAGCTCAGCAATCCTGGAGCTCCCAAAACCTTCAGAGTGAAGCCCCAGCTTCTGTTCTCTGGCACCTGGGGAGCACTGCCCCAGCCATGGCCCTGTGTGGGAAGGGCTTGGAGCAGCCACTGCTCCAGCTGGAGTGAAAAACCAAAAAGCCTCAAACCCAGCCTGGGAGCTGCAGCCAGGGAACACTGGGAGCAACGTGAGGGGCTCCTGCACAAACCCACCTGAGAGCTGGGAAAATGTACTGGTTTGGGCTGGAAGGGACCTCAAAGCCCATCCCATCCCAAATCCCATCCCAAATCCCATCCCATCCCATCCCATCCCATCCCATCCCACCCCTGCCCTGGCAGGGACACCTCCCACTGTCCCAGTGTCCAGCCTGGCCTGGGCACTGCCAGGGATCCAGGGGCAGCCACAGCTGCTCTGGGCACCCTGTGCCAGGGCTGCCCACCCTGCCAGGGAACAATTCCTGCCCAATATCCCACCCAGCCCTGCCCTCTGGCAGTGGCAGCCATTCCCTGGCTCCTGTCCCTCCAGCCCTTGTCCCCAGCCCCTCTCCAGCTCTCCTGGAGCCCCTTCAGGCCCTGCCAGGGGCTCTGAGCTCTCCCTGGAGCTTCTCCTCTCCAGGTGAGCAGCCCCAGCTCTGCCAGGCTGTCCCCAGAGCAGAGGGGCTCCAGCCCTGCAGCATCTCTGGCTCCTCTGCACTGGCTGCAGCAGCTCCACGTCCTCCTGCTGCTGCTCCAGGGCTGGGGCAGCTCTGCAGGTGGGGGCTCACCTGAGCAGCAGAGGGGCAGAATCCCCCCTCCCCTGCTGCCCAGGCTGGGGGCTCAGCCCAGGCCACAGCCAGCAGTGGAGCTGCCACCAAAACCAAGTTGTTAAAAATAAATCTAACCCCTCTCCCTCGTGGGGCTGGAGCTCCAGCACCTCCCAGGCCATGGAATGAGCACCCAGCCAGACAAATCCAGTTTGGGAAGAAAGGTGTGAACACTTTGAAGCACGGGACAAGAAATGAAGGAACCCTGCTTTAAATTTTTTTCTTCAAAAAGGAAAAAAAACACCAACCAACTAACCATATGTGATGGGAAGGCACATCCACCTTCCCACAGCTTTTGGGGCCATTCATCATTTGGATAAAATCCAGTTTCACATTGAAATTCAGCTGGACTTTCAAATGCAAATCCGAGGAGAAGAGCAACATATGGTAGAGGTTAGTGCTTATTTTTCCTAATTAGATGGCAAACTGCTGCTTTGTATAACAATGTTAACAGGGCAGGAGGAGCCTTTGCAAGGGAGACCACATCACTTCAGAATAAAACATCCCAGAAAGCAGAAGGGGCCCAGGCCACCCCTGCTCTCAGGGAAGGTCATGCACTCACTGCCATCAGGATGGGTTTTGTCACTTGTCAAAAGTGAGATTTGTCCCCCAGCTTGGGAAGGATGAGACAGAAAGAGGGGGGACTGGCAACACCAGTGCCCCCAAGGCTTGTCCTGAAGGACTTTGGCTTCTTCCAGGTCAGGTTGTCTCCTGGGGCACCCCTGGATGCCACACACACACTTGGAAGGGATTTTGGAGGGGGGAAAATGTTACCAGTTCCTCACCCCAGGGGCCAGGGATGAAGGAAGGATGGGCAGGAGACGCTTCAGATCTCCCTGAGAAGGGGAGGAACAGCCCTGCTGCCAGCACCCAGCAGAGGCAGGTGCCACCACCAGAGGGGACTCAGAGCTCCTCACACCCAGTGCCCTCAGCCAGCACACAGGAAGCATCACCCACTTTCCTGGAAGGTTATTCCCAGCTAGGACAAGCCAAGGTTTTTAGGTTACTGTCCCTTGCCCTGCTTGCTCTGGAAAAAGCCACCTCCTCCCACCCCCGTGTGCAGGAGGCTGCCCTCCCTCCCAGCCCTGGCCCCAGAGGCTCTGATACCAAGCTCATTTATTTATTTTCAGTCCCTGCCTAACCAGGCAAACTCCCCTGCTAGAAAAAGCTTATGCCACATTAACTTCACCTCCTTCTCACTCCTGACGCAATCCCCAGCTAAATTTAGAGGAAGACGTTGCCTGAGGTCACTCTGGAGGTGGGGATGTGCCTCCCAGGGCTCACAGGCAGATGGACAGTGCTTTTTAGATTTTTCTCCCTGCTGGCTTTGGAGCTGAGTTACCTGGTGAGTTAATTGAAAAATTCAGGATTAAAAAATGAGGGCAGCCCTGGACTGCCTCTTTCCCTTCTCTACTGTGGAGTGAGGCACTGGAGGCAACTTCACTCCAGAAACATTAACCAGGGCAGGGAGAAGAGCATCCAAACAGCCACTGCAGAAACTCAAAAGCTGAACCAAGCAATCTCCTCTCATGGCTCAGATTCTCCCTTTCTGATTTTTGATCAGATGTACTTTCACCCTGCAGGACAGGGACACGCAAACCAGGATCTCTGCAACCAAGTGGAAAAACAACTGGACAAACTGGAGAACCCCCATCCTCCCCCAAACCCGAGGCAAATCCCTGTTTGGATGGCAAAGAATGGCCAGAGTGGCTGATCTGGGGACCCTGCCACCAGCTTGAATCTTGCCCAGGAGCTGGGTCCTGTGGCAGAAACCCCCAAAGAGTGACAAACCTGTGGGCACAAGGACATCTCTGGGCCCTGCTCTGCTGTGATGGGGGTCCCCACTCCCTGGGGAGCACCGTGGGGGTTCTGTCCCCAGCCTGTCCCCCCAGATGGGCTCTCTGCTGTCCCACAGCCCCGTTCTGGGGCCATGAGAGCCCCATGCCTGCCTTGCCTCAGGTGATCCCTGATCCTCAGCCGTGCTCCCAGGCCCCTGTACAATTACACATTCAGCACCACAATGTATTTCAAACTGTATTTCATGCCTCATTTGGCAACAAAATTAATTAAACTCTAAGTCACCAGCGAAGGAGTGCAGCACCTCTTCCCTCTGTGGGTGCATAACTCAATTTGTTTAAGCTGATGTGCTAATCAAAGCTTGCCAGGTATTTTGGGACCTCCTGGCAGAGTGGGCTCTGAAGTGTGCACAGGCCTGCCACCAGCCTCTGAAAAAGCTCACATTGCCTAAAATGCAATCCCTCCTCCACCTGCACCACCAGCCTGCAGTTGGGCCAACATATCCTGCCAGGGGTTTAGTGGCTGTGGGAGCTAGAGATCACAGAATCCTGGAATATCCTGAGCTGGATCCCTCAGGGATGATCAGTGCAGCCCCTGGCCCTGCTCAGCCCCCCAACAGCCCCACCCTGAGCATCCCTGAGAGTGTCCAAAGGCTCCTGCAGCTCTGGCAGCCTTGGGGCTTGTCCCCAGCCCCTCTCCAGCTCTCCTGGAGCCCCTTCAGGCCCTGCCAGGGGCTCTGAGCTCTCCCTGGAGCTTCTCTTCTCCAGGGGAGCAGCCCCAGCTCTGCCAGGCTGTCCCCAGAGCAGAGGGGCTCCAGCTGTTGGAGTATCTCCGTGGCCTCCTCTGGACTTGTTGTTGATGTGAGTAAACTTCCTGACATCTCTGGGACAGCTCTGGCTGGCCCTTGGCTCCCTCCCTTCCCAAGATGGAAATGGCCCTGGGTGAATCCTCCATCCTGTACCTGTAGCAGGGAGCACAGGCTGGGCAGAAGAGAGGAGGATCCTCTCCAGGCCACCAAGACAGCAGAGACAACAACCAGGAACCAGGTACTTACAGTACAGTGACACAGTTATAGTGTCCTTCAGTTGTGTGCATTGGGGAATGCAGTGCCAGCTGAGAGATGAGGTCCTCCAGAGTAACAAAATAGAACTTTACATTAAATCCACCCCCTTAAGACACTCATTTGTCGCCTCTAATTAAATATAATACTACCAATGATTGCAGTTTGAGTGTCACTGCACACAACCCTTAACAATGGAGATGCACCAGGCTGAGGAGCTGCTCACACGTGGGACACGTGCTGCAGCAGGGCACCCCACAGGGCATGAGGAATTGCAAATTAGCAGCAGCCAGGTCCAGCAGCAACACTTGCCAGACCTGCTGGGCTCCTTCCAAAGCCATCTCTCCCTTTGGAAAGGGCACAACAAGCGTGGAGGCTGGAGCTGGAAGGCTGGGCCAGCATGTGCTGTGCTGGGCTGGGGCAGGGTTAGAGGTGACCTCAGGCAGGGCTGCAGCAAACCCCAGAGCCCTGCCCTCCAGAGACCATCAGAGAGCTTGGAATGGAGATGGGAGCCCTGAGGAACAGGGCAGCGAGAGGGAAGTCACAGAATCCCAGAATGGTTTGGATTAGAAGAGATGTTGCAGCCCACCCAGTGCCACCCCTGCCCTGGCAGGGACACCTTCACCATCCCAGCCCAATGTCCAGCCTGGCCTTGGACACTTCCAGGGATCCAGGGGCAGCCACAGCTGCTCTGGGCACCTGTGCCAGGGCCTCACAGGGCAGAACTTCCCAATATCTAAGCTGAATTTACTCTCTTTACTTACTAATTGCTGCCCACCAGCTCCTCTTGCTAAAGACAGGGCAGTGCTGGAGCTTGTACCTGTTCTGTTAGAAGGTGCACACCAAGCCCAGCTTCCCCTCAGCCCCTCAGATTTTTTACACAAGACACAGCTGACCCCATCAGAGCCCCTGCAGCAGCACAGCCTCACTGGTACACACCTGCCTCATCCAGGGGAGGAAAAGCTGTGCTGGGAGAGAGCCCTGCACTGCTTCAGCAATTCTGGCAAAGTTAAAACTGTGCTTAAACGAGGTCTGTGGCAAAACTGGCAGTTTCTAAACAAAAGCTGTCACTTATCTCAGTACAGCTTTGGCTCTGGCACCCCCAGCATTCTCTGTACTCTTTCCCAGTTAAAGATCTTAAATCCAGTCAGGAGGATTCTTCTCCAGGTGGGAGATGAACAAAGAAACCCCAACAGAACCCCCCAAAACCTTCCCTTGAAAACATGCACCCTTCAGTCCTCAAGTTAAACGCACACTGAGACAGACTGGGTTATATCTGCCTCTCCCCAGCTGCTGGAGGAGCCCTGAGCTGCTGCCAGAGCATCCCCACAGCACTGGCACCATGTCCCTGCTCTGCCCAGACTCACTCCTCGCTGTCCATCAGAAACCAGCTGTGCCTCTGGCAGGACAGACACCCTCACTCCCAGCAGTGAAATCAAATTCAAGGGGAAAAATTTAATTGCAAGAAAGAGAGATCCCTTCATACTTCAAGGCCAGGTTGGACAGGGCTTGGAGCAATCTGGGACAGTGGAAGGTGCCCCTGCCCATGGTAGGAGATGGGCCCAAATCATTCTGGAATTCTGTTTCAACCTCACTGCAAAAGCACAGAAGAAACATCTGTACAGGTGGGGAAGCCCTGGCAGGAGGAACATGCACCCCAGGACAGGAGGATCAGAGATGGGCTGTGAAGTTGAAGGACTTGGAGGAGGTGATCTGGTGAAATAGCAGAGATTTTAAAAGTTCAGTAAGGTGGGGGTTCGGATTTTGGATTTTCTTTGACGTATTTTATTTTACTTCCAACAAAAAACCTATGACAGATGGTTTTTATTGGCATTTTCTTTTGCTGTCAGTGTAAGAGGACCACATACAATTAAATCTCATGTGCTTCCCACTGACAACATATAAGCAAAGAGGAAAATATAATGGATATTATTATTCAAGTGCTAATAGTGTTTTGTTAACTGGAAGCCCTGGAAGAGGCTCTCTGGTCTCCCTGGATTATTCCTTTCTCCAGGTGAGCACCCCCAGCTCTTCTTTGATTTCCTTTGCTAATGGCTAATCAGCAACATTTACTTTGAAACAAACGGTCACACCAAGGGCCTGGCAAGTGAATTTTTCTGCTTTGCCTTTTTCAGTTGTGGTGGTTTTGTGCTCGGTGTGTTTGGTGACAGTTTGCACGGGCACTCCACTAAAACACACGGCCCGGATCCCAAACCTGAACGGGAAGTGCCAGCTCTAAATACCAAGTCCCATATTGCACACCTCATGTCTGCCTTTCATCATCCATCAAAATAGCAAGCAGAGCCCAGCACTCCCACTCCAGCATAAGCAAAACATGTGGGAACTCGAGGCAGTTCGTAGGAAAACGTGATACAGCCTTGCTAATAAAAGCTCCCGCTTTCCTCACTATGGAAAACAGTTGCAAATGGGTTTCTGCAGCCTGCTGACAGCACGGCAACAGAAATGCTGTGCCTGGCTCTTCCCAGCCCAGCCTGCCGAGGTGTCCCTGCAAAGCCCCGGCCCCAGGAGCAGAGGGGAGCCCAGCACCATCCTGCTGCACCAGACCCTGCCCATCACAGGGCTGCCCGCACATCAGAATAACGAAACCTTCAAACAGCTCCCCCATAGCACCATTAAAGAGACAAGCCCAGCTTTCAGAGAATTTATGGCTCTCAGTGCTGTTGCCACAGGTATCCACGTTTGTGCCTTGTTTAAAGCGAGTTTCAAAGGGGATCCGGGCTCGCCTCCCTCCAGGGAGAATCCATTTGCTTTGTTCACCAGACTATAACTTAAAATTTGTTACAAGCACCAGCTTGTAACCCTTTGAAAAACTCCCTGCCTCACCAGCTTCAAATGGACTTGATGAACTTCCCCCGATCAAAGCAATCCCTCACAGGGAGCCTCGGCTCAGAGCAAGGAAGCACCCAACGAATTTTGGGGCTGGAGGGGACTCTCCCTCCCAAACCCACCTGAGAACCCAAGCAAAGAGCCCAACCAACTTTGCTGGCACTAAGCACTTAATGCTGAATTCACTTATTTAAAAGGGGAGGGAAAGAAAAGAAAATAGCAGAGGTTTTTCTTGTTGAGAGCAGAATAATTTGTCAGCAGGAGACCCCACGGCTCCTGTCCCATCAGGACCCCACGGTGCTGGCACCTCACAGCATTTGGGATGGGAAGGGAGATGGCTGCACACCCTCCACGTTACCCACAGGTGGAAGTGCTGCTTGTGAGCTGCTCCAGGAGATGCTCTACCTCACACAACCACGTGCCTTCGGTTTATTTCCCTGCTCTGCAGAGCTCAAACCCCTTTGCTGGAGCAAAGGTGCAGCCACAGCAAAACCCTGCTGCCTCTGGCTGCTCCCACTGCCTCGATGTCAATGAAAATGGTCATTTCCACGTGAAATTCAGCCCCAGTGGTTTCCTGCTCGAGGCAGGGCTCAGTGAAGCGCTGGGAGGGAGCTTGCTGCAGCTCAGATTAGTCATTTGTGAACTATGATACCATGGGGGACACTCTGAGATGTTTTGCTACTGCAAGTAACAAACACTTTTTGGAGAGGGGACGGTGAGACAACAGGCACGGGCTGAGCACCCTGGCTGAAACAAACCCCAGCAGCAAACAGCCCATGCTGGGAAGCACTGGCTGCAGCTCCCAGCCCCAGGAAGACCAACTTCCCGTGGTGACCTACATGTGCTATAAATGCTGCAGCCACGGGCTGGGTGACGTCAGCCCCATCCCTGTGGCAATTGTTGGGTCTCTCCTTGCCAAGAAAAGGCAAAGCGGAGGTGCTGAACTGGCCATGTTCCTCCCCGGAGCATTTGAGGACAGAAAGGAGGGAAACAGTGGCAGGGCTTAAAATAAAAATATGAAAGCAAAGGGATCTCCAAGCTGGAGGGTTTGTATGAACACTTTGAGTTTTTCTGGCCACCAGCAGCTTGGCCAGGGCAGTTATTAGAAGCATGGAATTGTTAAGATTGGGAAAGATTTTTAGGATGTTCAAGTCCAATGGTCAGCCCAGCAGCATGTTCACCACTAAAGCATGTCCTCAACTGCCATCAACACCTGTCCTGAACACCTCCAGGGATGGTGATTCCAGCACTGCCAATGTTAGCAACCCATCTGGTAAAGAAATTCTGAATTTGGGGCAATTTTGTCACTGGGATTCCCTGTTTCAAATGCTTCTGCTCGTTTATTTACCAGTTAGATTTTGGAAGCAAGAATCTCACTTTGGCCAGGACTGATCAGTAAATGCTTTGCTTGTTTCCCTCATTACTTCCCTGGGAAGAAAAGAGCCTGGAGATAACAGCTCCTCTGGAGGGGGAAAAGAAGAAAAGCTGCACACTGGCCCAACACTTCCACAAGGAGATGAGAAGAGGGGATGATGAATTCCCATGTCCATCCCAATTACACCAACCCAGTGATGGGTTCCCATCCTGGGTGAGCAGAAAGATAAAACACCAATATTTCTGGCACAAGAGACAACATTAGTTTGTAATCTCGAGGTTACCACAATAAGCCCAAATAAAGAGATCCTGGCACTGTGGTCACAGCACCGAGCTAAGACTCAGACAAATCAGTGTTTGCTTCTCCTTTGCAGGCAGAGGGGAAATGCTGCACTGCCTTTGCTGCTGGTCCAGGCCCCTGGCTGAGAAGGGCTTGGAACACACATGGCACATTACAGCAGAAGCACAGGCCCTCCTGCATGGCAAGATTTAGGGTGATCACCTCCAGCTCCAGGTTATGGTGTGGCTGTGAGGTGCTCTGCTCCCCCTGCATCCCAGATCCCCAAATCCAAGGACCATCTGCTCTCCACCCTCTGACTACATCAAGGTTAATGATGACTTCACTTCAGACCAAATTTTGAGCTGGATGACTGCCTATGTCTTGGAGGATGAACTACCTCAGGGTAGGCTGGAAGGGGCCTGGAGCAACCTGGTCTAGTGGAAGGTGTCCCTGCCCATGGCAGGGGTGGAAAAAGATGAGCTTTAAGGTCTCTTCCAACCCAAAGCCTTCCATAATTCTGCAATTCTAATTAGTACCTGATTGCATCAGTGAATGAAGCTAAACCAACAATCTGTGAGAACAACCTCCTGCCATTTTCTAGGGCCTTGTTTAGACACCTTGGATCCTTCTAAGAGAGCCTGTGCCTTCTGCATGGCACAACTTGCTGATGTCTTACTGCAGTTATTCACCCCACCAGCAAAAAGCCAAAGATGCAGGAGCAGGGAGAAGTCCCAAAGCTGACACTTAGATGAAATCTGTCCCCTGATCTCCAGGTGAGGCCAAGGATGGCTGACCAAGGGATAATTGCTGCTGGAGCAAAGCTCTGCCCCCTAGCCAGCCCTGAGCTGCATTCCCAAGGCAGAATGCCGTGCAGGACGAGGGAGCCCCCGCCGTGTCCGAGCTGGGACAGCAGCGATTGTGCAACGTCCCTCAGTGCAGTTGTATAACACCAGTGCTCTGTTTTTATGAACTGCTCCCAGTTCAGGCTCAGAGCAGCAGCCCAGAGGAAGGGTGGTGTCAACATTACCTTTCACTCACCCGAAAGAAAAGAAGGGCTGGGGGGAGAATCAAAGATTTGGTGTCGTTTGGGCTGGAGGGGGGTCGGGCTGTGCTGCTGCAGCCTCTGCTGCTGGCCAGCACCACAGAGCTGGCAGCCAAGGCAGGCTCTGAGCAGGAAACAGATTAATGGCAGCTCCTGCACTGCTCTTCTCCCCCCAGCCTGTAGCACGTCTTTGGTGGATTATTTTAACAGCACAAGGAACACTCACTGGAGAGATCAGCTTCCATCTGGGTTAACCCGAGAGTTTTCTCCCCTCCGATTTCCTCCAGCGCCCACTCAACAGCTTCCCTCCCTGCAAAAGTGTTTGCTCAAAACCATCTTGACACGCAGCTAAACAGCTCATTCTGAGAGCACCACATTGCCTGGTCCAGGAGGGCAGGAGCAGGGCAGAGCCGGGCAGGGCAGAGCCCCCATCCCACTGCTGCAGGTTCCCCAGTGCCCCACTGCAGCATCGAAGCTGCTCTCCAGAAATCCCAGCCCAGTCTCTGGATGCCTCCCAGAGTCACAGCCAGGAGTTTCCCCTGGACAGCTAGAGCCAGCCCAGGGCAGGGAAGGTCGAGTTTTAACCATCCACAAAGTGTTTATCTAAAAGGGAAAATGAGCTGAACTTCCCTCACACCAGGGGCTGTGTGAGCCTGCACAGAGCAGCTCCCCTGGGCATTAAAACCCTGGCCCAGCACTGCCCAGGAATCCTCCACCTGAGCCTCAAACCAACCAGCACATTTTCAGCCTCCACTTGCAGCCACTTGTCCAGCCCACTCCTCCCCAGTGCCCTGCTCCCTAAGCCTTGGCACCCCTGGTGCCCTCTGGGTGACCTGGAGGGCTTTGCAAGATCCCTTTGGGAATGCTGAGACCCCACCTGACAGCGGGGAGCTGCTGGAGGGGCTGCATGGAGCAGACCCCCAAAGTGCACCAGGAATGAGCCACCATCAGAGAACAGCAAAAGTCTTCCAGGGCAGTGCAGACACATCTAAGCAGCTTAGAGACCAGCCCTGTCTGCTCCCAGGCTCCTGGAGCAGTGGGACAACAACCTCCAGCTCAGGCAGCAATGACTTAGTAAGAGACAGCTCAGCAAGAGCAGCGTTGCCCACCCAGAGACATAAAGAGCAACAAGGAAACCATCCAGAAAAACAGCAGCAGAGCACCACCAGAAAAATACATCACCAAAATATAGAACCCCCTCCCCTATGGCGCCTCTGGAAGCAAATACAAATGTATTGCAAGAAACATTATGGTGTAAGGGGGAAAAAAAAGGAAGATGACAGTACCTGATCCTCCAAACTGAGTGCTTGCAAGGGTCGTGGGTCTGTTTTTTCCATTAGCCACTGGCAAGGGAAACATCTAGAAAAACAAGGAGATGAGAGAGAAGGGAAGGGAGAAGATGTTTCAGTATGTTGGTTTTACTGTGCCGTTGCAAAGGTGTCACACTGGGGGACGGGAGGAGGGAAGGCAGCTCGTTAGTGATGCAAAAACCTTTCCTGGAGTCCCTGCCCCATGGCTGAGGAGGGGCAGGAGGGAGCAGAGCCCTGCAATCACACACACATATAAATGTGCACAGCCCTGCTCACACACACACGCACATCCCTGTGTGCACAGCCCTGCTCACACACACATCCCTGTGTGCACAGCCCTGCATTCATACACACACATACCGATGTGCACAGCCCTGCTCACACACACACACATCCCTGTGTGCACAGCCCTGCTCACACACACCCATCCCTGTGTGCACAGCCCTGCTCTCACACACACACATCCCTGTGTGCACAGCCCTGCTCACACATCCTGTGCACAGCCCTTGTCACACACTCCATCCCTGTGTGCACAGCCCTGCTCACACATCCCTGTGTGCACAGCCTGCTCACACACATACATCTCTGTGTGCACAGCCCTGCTCACACACACACATCCCTGTGTGCACAGCCCTGCTCACACACACACATCTCTGTGTGCACAGCCCTGCTCACACACACACACATCCCTGTGTGCACAGCCCTGCTCACACACACATCCCTGTGTGCACAGCCCTGCTCACACACACATATACCCGTGTGCACAGCCCTGCTCACACACACATCCCTGTGTGCACAGCCCTGCTCTCACACACACATCCCTGTGTGCACAGCCCTGCTCACACACACACATCTCTGTGTGCACAGCCCTGCTCAATATCACACACATCCCTGTGTGCACAGCCCTGCTCACACACGACACACATCTCTGTGTGCACAGCCCTGCTCACACACACACATCCCTGTGTGCACAGCCCTGCTCACACACACACACATCTCCTGTGTGCACAGCCCTGCTCACACACACACACATCCCCTGTGTGCACAGCCCTGCTCACACACACACATCCCCGTGCACAGCCCTGCTCACACACACGACACATCCCTGTGTGCACAGCCCTGCTCACACACGACACATTCCCTGTGTGCACAGCCCTGCTCACACACACACATCTCTGTGTGCACAGCCCTGCTCACACACGACACATCCCTGTGTGCACAGCCCTGCTCACACACGACACACACATCCCTGTGTGCACAGCCCTGCTCACACACGACATCCCTGTGTGCACAGCCCTGCTCACACACGACACACATCCCTGTGTGCACAGCCCTGCTCACACACACACACACATCCCTGTGTGCACAGCCCTGCTCACACACACACACACACATCTCTGTGTGCACAGCCCTGCTCACACACACGACCACATCCCTGTGTGCACAGCCCTGCTCACACACGACACATCCCTGTGTGCACAGCCCTGCTCACACACACCACATCTCTGTGTGCACAGCCCTGCTCACACACGACACACACATCCCTGTGTGCACAGCCCTGCTCACACACGACACATCCCCGTGTGCACAGCCCTGCTCTCACACACACACATCCCCTGCGTGCACAGCCCTGCTCACACACACACACATCCCTGTGTGCACAGCCCTGCTCATTACTCACATCCCTGTGTGCACAGCCCTGCTCACACACACACACACATCCCTGTGTGCACAGCCCTGCTCTCACACACACATCCCTGTGTGCACAGCCCTGCTCACACACGACACATCCCTGTGTGCACAGCCCTGCTCACACACTACACATCCCTGTGTGCACAGCCCTGCTCACACACACCATCCCTGTGTGCACAGCCCTGCTCTCACACACACACCCATCCCTGTGTGCACAGCCCTGCTCACACACACACACATCCCCTGTGTGCACAGCTCCCTGCTCACACACACACACATCTCTGTGTGCACAGCCCTGCTCACACACACTCCATCCCTGTGTGCACAGCCCTGCTCACACACACATCCCTGTGTGCACAGCCCTGCTCACACACACACACATCCCTGTGTGCACAGCCCTGCTCACACACACCATCCCTGTGTGCACAGCCCTGCTCAATACACACATCCCTGTGTGCACAGCCCTGCTCACACACACACATCCCTGTGTGCACAGCCCTGCTCACACACACACACATCCCTGTGTGCACAGCCCTGCTCACACACGACACATCCCTGTGTGCACAGCCCTGCTCACACACACACACATCCCTGTGTGCACAGCCCTGCTCACACACACACATCCCTGTGTGCACAGCCCTGCTCACACACACACACACACACATCCCTGTGTGCACAGCCCTGCTCACACACACACACATCCCTGTGTGCACAGCCCTGCTCACACACACACACATCCCTGTGTGCACAGCCCTGCTCACACACGACACACATCCCTGTGTGCACAGCCCTGCTCACACACACACACACACACATCCCTCTGTGTGCACAGCCCTGCTCACACACACACATCCCTGTGTGCACAGCCCTGCTCACACACACACATCCCTGTGTGCACAGCCCTGCTCACACACGACACACATCCCTGTGTGCACAGCCCCGCTCACACACACATCCCTGTGTGCACAGCCCTGCTCACACACACACACATCCCTGTGTGCACAGCCCTGCTCACACACACACACACATCCCTGTGTGCACAGCCCTGCTCACACACACACATCCCTGTGTGCACAGCCCTGCTCACACACACTACATCCCTGTGTGCACAGCCCTGCTCACACACACACACATCCCTGTGTGCACAGCCCTGCTCACACACACACACATCCCTGTGTGCACAGCCCTGCTCACACACACACATCCCTGTGTGCACAGCCCTGCTCACACACGACACATCCCTGTGTGCACAGCCCTGCTCACACACGACACATCCCTGTGTGCACAGCCCTGCTCACACACACACACATCCCTGTGTGCACAGCCCTGCTCACACACACACACATCCCTGTGTGCACAGCCCTGCTCACACACACACATCCCTGTGTGCACAGCCCTGCTCACACACACACATCCCTGTGTGCACAGCCCTGCTCACACACACACATCCCTGTGTGCACAGCCCTGCTCACACACACACATCCCTGTGTGCACAGCCCTGCTCACACACACACATCCCTGTGTGCACAGCCCTGCTCACACACACACACATCCCTGTGTGCACAGCCTTGCTCACACACACACATCCCTGTGTGCACAACCCCTGGCTCCACAGGGGCAGCTGGATACCAGCCAAGGAGAAACCCCTGCTGTGATCTAAACCAACAGTTTCATCCCAAAATTGCTCACCCTGGCTACAGGTGAGCCCTGAGGAAAAGCCAACTCCATTCATAAACTGCCACAGGGATAATGACACCAAAGCTGTTTTATCCCTCACTGTCCCAGCTCCCCCAGGAGCCCTGGTCCCATCCCCCACACCTCCAGCCATGTGCACCAGGGCTCAGCCTCATGGAACAGCTCCCACTCTGCTGCTTTGGGGGCTCCAGCAGCACCAGGAGCTGACACAGCCCTGGGACCTGGGGTGAGGAAGCTGCTCCAAGGGCAAATATTGTTACTCATGATTTAAAAAATTAATGTATTTCAGGGAATTGGTCGCTCTGGGGACTTGTTTGCTCTATTGCTGCAGCTTCATTATCACAACTGAGCCACTCCTGCCAGGAGCTTCCTCAAAAATACTGCATACCTCGTCACCTAACCTGTATAAATATTTTTAATAAAAGTTGGGAGAGTTTCAGAGGCTGCTATTTAATAATTTACATGCACCTGCGTGCAGCAGAAAAGAAAACTAATTCTTCTCCACACAAATGGAGCTCCAGCCAATAAAACAACTGGTGGGAAAACGCTTAGTGAATTAACATTTTAATATCCTTTTTCTACTCAAGATACTTTCACCACCAAGTCATTTGAATTTTTATTATTTTTAGCTTCGTAATGTCTGAGTAACTCAAAAGTTTAATGCTTTGAAGATTAAACAATGCAATGGCACAAGAGCCTACAGAAAGGCAGCGTTTCATGCCCTGACATAGCTGATGTCTGGCTGTGGTCAGAAACATTCCTTTGTACAGAACCGCCTGCCCAGCTTTGTTTTCACAAACGCTGGGGAGGAGAAAAATCCCAACAAGTAACAGTTAATGTGGTAGAGATGCAAAGAGAGCAGTTAAGGAACCAACTGCCACTCATAAAGAGCACAAATTTGGGCTCATATATATGCATGTGCAGGTTTGTAGGTGTTTTATACACAATTTAAATGAGGGTGTAAACAGTGTTAAGTGTTCACCTGCCCTCACCTGCCTGCCCACGGCCCCCTGGCCCCCTCGGATGTGCCCCGAGGCTGCTGCTCACCCCAGGGGCTCCCGAGGTGTTTGGGGTGGCCCAGCAGCCCCACCATCGGATAAGCTTTGTTTCCTCAGGAAGTTGGGCTAGAAAATAAAAACAAACCCCGAAGATTGCAGCTCACCTTCCTCTGCAGGGTTGCAGGGTTTCCCTGCGCCCCCCTCCCCCCAGCAGGGGTTCTGCAAACACCTCCAAAAGTGCTGAAAATGAACTTATGTGGCTGATCCCACCCCAGCTGTGCTCACCCCCTCTTCTCAAGGGAGGGAAGAAGATTGAGCTCAAACTCTGTTTTTGCCAAGTGCAAGGGGCAGGTCTGCATGTGTGAGCAGGGGGGCAGGGGTGCACCATGAGCTGACCAGCAAAAAGCACACTCACATACACAAAACAAAACAAAAAAACCCAAACCAAGCCAAAAACAAAACAAAAAAACCCCCACTCAACCAAACAAAAAAAATTAAAAAAACGTCACTGCCAGCTCTTTTATGAGTATTTCTGCTCAGCACTTGCTGAGGCTGAAAAACCCAAGGTTTGAGCAGCAGTGGAGAAAAGGAACAGCCTTGTTCCATTGTGCATCTTCTGCTTCTGCAGAACAGGAAGGGTCCCCCCAGGACAGTGATGTCCAGCATCCCCAAAACACCCCCAACACCCCGGGGAGCCCCTCCCCTGCTCCAACTGCTTGGAGAGAGATTCTGAGGCTGATGCAACACCTTCCTGCTCTCCCTCCCCAGGGGATTTAGGAGTCATAGACCCCTTCCTGCAGCAGGGCAAGTGGAGATGCTAAAGCAAAGAATCCTGGAATATCCTGAGCTGCAGAGAACCCTCAGGGATGATCAGCCCAGCACCCTCGGGGGAAGATCCTTTCCCTGAGCTCCATGCCAACCCTGACACAACCTCATGCTGTCAAAGAAGGGTGATGGGGAGCAGGGAACCCCAGGTTACCCCTCCACACTTATCACTTGCCAATCTCAGGAGGTGTTTTGGGCTTTTTTCTTGCTCCCAGCCTCTTTTTCCACTGTGGTGTGGGCTGAAGCTGCCCCGAGGAGCCCAGCACAAGTCATACATGAAGTGCCTTCTCTGGTGTGTGTCACTCAGAGGCAAAGTTCATCCACCCACTGCAAATTTCCTTTCTGCTTTTAAATGCTGCTTTAAAAATAAACTCGGGGGAGGGAGGGAGATGAACCAGAGCTGGCACCTACCAGGGACCCAGGCACTGAGGAGGGACCCAGGCACGAGCTCTCCAGAGCTGTAATTGGGTCATTACTTGGCCTTTGTTAGATTTGAATAATGTAGATTTAAACGGTTATGTAAAATCCCCTGTCTTAAGTCATTGTATTTGGTTTTTCAAGTCCTATATCAAGCCTCCCTGAGAGCTGACAACAACTTCTGCATCTCTCCTAGCTCAATTTCCACCATCCCAAAGAATTCTCCCTCCATTTTCGCCCTGGGTAAAAGAGGCAAATCCAGAGCACGGGAAGATCCAAATGCCTGCACCCTGCCCTGAGGAGGTTATAGCCAAGAGACCCCACACTCCATACAGCAAACTCCTAAGGAAGGAACTGAATTTGCCAGAAACGAGGAGCATCAAGCAGCATTTCATTTACTCTGCACACCTAGAAGTGCATCTCTTTCCAAATTAAATCAGTGCTCACTCTCTCTCCTCTCCCACCTGATGAACTCCAGGCTGAATCAACCTCAGGCCTGAACTCCAAACCTGAAATCTATTCTGCAGCATGGAAAGTATCCAGCTGTTAATTTGGGGAGAAGAGGGAATTTGACTCAAAATACATTTTATACATGTTCACTTAAGACAGCCCTTCCTGACTACAGCCCCAAATGCCCATTGTGTGTGAAGTCAAACTTCAACGTCCCCGCCAGCTGCTTTGCTCTGAACAAAACTCAGAGTTTTATCGTGGAAATGCAGGTGCTGGGCCTTGGCTGGAACAGGGCACGGGTTCAGCATGCTGCAGTGGAGCAGCAGGAGCTGCTGTAGCCCTGCTTGCTGCCCAGGCTTTGGCTGCTGCCCCGGCTCCGGGGCTGGCGCGGCGAGAGCCCGGCAGCGAGCAGCAGGTCCTGTGTGACTGCTCAAGCCCCTGCCCACCCTGCACTGAGCCAGAAAGCCCCTCTGCCAGGCAGCTCCCCGCAGCATATGGTTAATACTCTGCTAATAATCGTGGCTGTTAACAGCACCTCACTCCTGCCAGGGCCCCCGGCTGGCACTGGCACGCGGCCGCTCCCAGCGCGGTGCCACCAGCACACCCGGGGCTGCTCTGCTCCCCTGTCCCTCAGGGCACAGCCAGGACTCCTGTGTGCCACCTTCCTGCTGCACAGGTCAGACACTGGGGTAACCATGAGAAATCACAGAATCCTGCAATACCCTGAACTGGAAGGCACCACAAAGATCATCCAGCCCAGCCCCTGGCCCTGCCCAGACCTCATCCCTGAGAGTGTCCAAAGGCTCCTGCAGCTCTGGCAGCCTCGGGGACCATTCCCTGGGGAGCCTGGGCAGGGCCCTGCACACCTTTTCCTCATATCCAAGCCCTAGTGGTTGAACAGCTCCCTCCATGCACAGCCTGTGCCCATCAAGCTGAGCTGCAAAGCCACCAGAGCCCAGCCTAACCAACAGGCTGAGCTGCTCACTCGGGTCTATAGGCAGGATGCTTTCTGGAAAGCTCCTCTCCAGATGTGCCAGCCCATCTGGGCCTGATGCCAGGAAGCAGTGGTGAAGGCAGGCTTACAAATTACCTGCACTTTGGGGCAATTAGAAAAGGCAGCTTATCTGGGGGTAGAGCTAAGTGTGCTGCCATGCACACCCCAAAGCATCACTGGGCCTTTCCTTTGACTCCTGCTCACTTTCAGATTCCTTTGATTTTTGCCCTTTTTGGCAAATTACAGTGGCACAAAGCTTTTGGTGAGTGCTTTGGAGTTCAATATCTACCTAATGGATTTATTTATTAAAGAGGGGATGAGTCTCTTCTTTCAGGACTGCAAGCCCAGTTTGCAGCATCTCACACAACCCTGTCATTTACTGATCCCAGGAACTCATGGCAGGCCATGCCACCTCCTTAGGGCCTTAAAATTCCCTCCCTGCACAGCAAAACACAGGGCTGGACCACAGACTGCTGGGGCTGAACAGATTTTTCCTAGAAAAAAGGAATCAAAATACTGATCTGAAGCAAATGCTTCCAGCTGCTCTGAGTATCTCTACTTTTCCCTCCCCTCTACTCTCCTAGGGAGGATTACTGAACCAATGCTCCACTCCTGTTTATACAAAGAAAAATATAAATACACTTGAAAGAGCAAGTTTAGTGGTCAAAAATCCTGTATCCCAAGGACACAGAGAGAGCAAACCATGGAGCACCTCTTCAGCAGCCCCATCCACTGTCTAGGAAGCTTTTTCATTTCAGCTCCTCATCCTTGAGGAGAGATGTCAATATTCCCTTTATGCAAAGTGAGGAGAAGGGTGTGCAGGGATGAGGGTTTGTGAAACAGAGCTGGCTGCAGGCCAGGCTGCACCAGAGCCCATGGCCAATGGATCCTGCAGGGAACAGCTTCCAGTCATTTGCAGGTCCTGGTGCTGTGAGCAGCCAGCCCAGCACCAGCCTTGGAGGAGCACAGGATGAGTTCTGGTCCTTCCCAGAATTATGCCAGTGGAACAGTGTTGAACCCAAACCCCGATTTTTGGTGTAGATTCACCTCCAAGGACAGAAATATTTGTGTACAGAGGGCCCAGGTCAAGACTCCTCCTGGGAATACAGCTCTAGGCATGTCAATGAGGGATGGCTGGTTAAATTGGAAAAATAAGGTCTTGGGTTTTTTAAAAAGCTCTAAATGGTGAATGGGATTTGATTTATTTTTTTTTATTTGAGGAGAAAAAGCAAAATGGGAGCTGCTGCAGCCCCTGTCAGGGAGCAGACTCTGGGTTACTGACCCAAAGGGCAGCTGATGGAAAGGCACAGGGCTCCTGCCAACCTGCAGGATCTCTGAGAGGGACAAATAACCACACGGAGCCCTGAACAGATTCCTGGTTTTACAGGGACACCACTGCAGCTCCTGCACCCACTTTAAAACATTCTACCAGGAAAGCCCATTACCAGCAATTTAATAGAAACAGATCTCCCAGTAGAAGGATGAAACTGGGAGAACTGGGCCTCTCCTGCAGGAGGGGCTGGAACTGGGCTGAGAGACCCCACCCCCCACTGCCGCCCCCTGTTAGGACAGGTACAACCCCCAGCTGTAGAAAAAGGTTTATTTCCCAGGGCTGAACCTCAGCGTGTGGATGCAGAAAGTGTCACAGCACTGGGACAGCAGGTGACCCTAGCTCTGCCACCACCTTTTGTCCCTTCTCCTCCAAGGGGCAGGAACATCACCCAGCAGGGCTGTGGGCTGGCTGACCCAGGCTGGGGTGACTCTCATGGCCAGTCCCCCTCCTGGAGCTGTTGTTTCTATCTCTGCAGCACGTTTGCTTATCTCAGCAGCAAGACACACGCTTGGAGTGCCATGAGGGTGCAGCACACGACAGAGGAACCCAACAGACAGTTGTTTGCTTTGAGCAGCAGCTCTGCCCTCCAGCAGTCACCTGCCAAGGAGAGGCAGCACCGCTGGCAGGGCCACAGCAGGATGTGCCAGGGACTAACCCCGCTCTGCTGTGACTCCCTCACCCTTCAGGGGCAACTCTTAGGTCCTGTTTCTTTGAAAATAAACAGCTCCTAAATGCAGCTCAAGGTTTCTAGGATACAGAAGAGCAGAGCATGGGGAGCACAAGTGTCCAACTCCTGCAAAAATAATGCGCTGGAGAGCTTGGACACGTTTCAAACTGTGACAAAATAATCTGTGGGAGCAAAAGTTTAATAGTCTGGATCTAGGGAGAGGAAAAAAGCTTGATTAATCAGCTACTGAAGTTACATCTCTGCACGGCTGCAGAAACAGTCACCCAGTGAGCATTTAAACAGAGAACACACATTAATTGTTAATTCCCCCAAAATTTCCCATCCAGAAAAGAAACCTCGAGAAAGCCTTTCCTGCGAGGGAACAACACACATTGCAGGGGAAGAGGGGAGAGGAGGGGCAGAGGCTTTGCTTTAACTTGAAAATAAACAAGTTGCAGCACATGTGCACGCACACAAACACGGCACATCTGAAAGCCATCATGTCCAATTTACAGGCTCACATTTCCTCCCCGGTGCAGCTCCCAGCCCCGGGGCTGTGCAGCCCCCCGGCCGCGCTCGCTCACCATACTGAAGTCCAGCAGGTCACTGAGCTCTTTGTCTGTCCCAACTGCAGCCATTCTCTGCTGCTGCTGATTCATATTCCCACAGACTCAACAGTGGCAGTCCTGCAGAAAGCGAGGGGGAGGGGAGAGAGATATTTTAATGACTACAGCAAACTACCCACCCCATTGATGAATATTTTTAAAAAGACACAGCAGAGGGGCAAGAAAAGAAAAACCCTGAGCGTGTCTGCAGCATCCAGCTCTGGGGCCAGAGCACAGTCGGAGTCCTCACACAGCACCCAGCGGCAGGAACAAGCCTTCCATTGACCAGACACACTTGTATGTTAGTTTTTTGCTGCCAATTCCACTAGTTCAGGCCAATTCTGTTCCTGGCGTGTGGCGAATGAAGGGGGGAAAAGAAAAAAAAAAAAAAAAGGAAAAAAAAAGAGTAAACTCATTTATCAAAGGGTTCAGGCAAGTTATCACTCAGGCGCTTGTCTGGCTCGGCTCGCCCCCTCGCCTTCCCCCACACTTGCTCCCCGCAGGAGGCTCTCTTGTCCTTGCTGAGTTTTGTTTAAAAAAAAAAAAAAAAGTGAAAAAAAAAAAAGTCTGATGTTACAGCTCTTTCCTTCGGGTCGCCGAGCACCTGCAGCTGCTTTTTCAGGGGCTGTGTTTGGGGATGCCCAGCCAGGCCGTGCTCAGTGAGAACTGAACCTCTCCACTCCCAAAAGGACTGGTAACAAAAAAATCTTGTTTTCGGAGTGTTTTTGCAAAAATAAAGCCCTCCAGGCAACCTTACAAGATAGGTAAATATTATTCTTCCTAATTTTACAGATTATTTTTTTTCAAAAGGGAGATTGATCTTTTTGGCCAGCTTGCTATGATAGAAAAATATTTCTTTGGGAGGGAGGAAGAGAGGCCTGGGATGAGATAAAAGATTCCTTTTTTTTTCCTTTTTTTTAGGAACTCATTCATGGTTACAAAGGGCAGCTGGCCAATAAATTTAACTCATTAATCGTAAGGTCAAGAAATAAAAAGAAGTAAAAAAAAAGAGAACGCCACACGATCCAAAGTGTTTGTAGGCTCAGCCACTACATTTCAATGAAGTTTCATAAAAAACGGCTGAAATCAGCCCAGCATGTAAAAAGCCTTCACGACTATAAAAAAAACAGCCCAGGAATTTTTTTTTTTTAGTTTTTAATTTATTTCAATTTTCTTTGAAAAGCCTTTTCCAAAGTGTCATCGGTGCATCTGGTCAGCGTTTTTAAAGCCACTTTCCCAACCCTCTGCCCCGCTGCCTCAAGTGGGGCTGGGGGACACGAGACCGCGGAGAAGCCGCGGAAGGAGGGAGGCAGGAGGGCACATCTCCCCCCAGCCCCCCGGGGACAAGGCGAATAAAACCCTTGGCCGCCCCAAAGGCAAGGGCCAATATTTTTATTTATTCCACGCACACTTTGTGACACCGGGACCCCCCTCCCAGCCGTCCCCGCGCCCCCGGGGTCCCTCCCTGGCCCGCACAAAGGCTGGGCTGCCCCGGGCCGCGGGCTGCAGTTTTGGGGAGGGGGGTCCCGGCGGGCAGCCCCCGCCCGGAGCGGGGAGCGAAGAAGGCGAAGCGGCCCCAGGAGCCCCCTCCCCAGCGGGGGCGGGCAGCCGCAGCACGGCCCCCGCGCTGGGTCCCGCAGCCCCCGGGACGGGCAGGGGCTCGGGGACCCCCGGGGGGGCTGCGCTCGGCTGAAGTTCGCGGCAGGACCGAGCACCGCGCCCCGCTCCCGGCCGGGACCCGCGCACCCCCTCCCGCTGGCCCGCACGCCCCCCTTCCCGCGGCCCCGGCAAACTTTGCCGAGGGGACAATAGCGCCGAGCCCGTCCCGCGCCGCTCCGCGCCCGCACCCCGAGCGCTCCGAGCCCCGCCGCACCGGCACCCCCGGGACCCCCGCTCCGCGCAGCGCCGGGGCGGCGCGGCCGGCTTGGCTTGGTTATTATTTTATTATTTCTAACATTTTATTATTTTATTTTTTTTTACCTGTTCCAGGCCCGGCGCGCCCGGGGCAGGGGAAGCGCATGAAGGGTGTCGGGGGTCGCGGCGGGGGCGGGGGCGGCCGCGGCGCCCAGGCCCGGGGGCGGCGGCGGCGCCTATTGTTCTCCGCCGCCGGCGGATACAATGTAGCGAAGCGGCGCGATCGCCCCGCACCGGGCGGCGCGTGCGCCCCGGCCCGCCCCGCGGCCCCGCCCCGCGCCGGGCCCTAACGCCGCTGCTGCCGCCGCCGCCGGGGCCGCTGCCGCCGCCGCCGCTCCGCCTCCCGCCGCTGTGCTGCCCGCCCGCCCCGCGCTCCCCGCATAGTTCCCCCCCGCCGCGGCGGCGGCAGCGGCGGCCTCTCCCCCCGCAGCCCCCCCCCCCGGCCGCCCGCCCGCCTCTGCCGCCTCCCCCCTCACGCCCTCACGACTCGCGGCCGCACGCCCCGCCCCCGCCGTATCCCTCCGCCGCCCGTACGAGCAGCGAGAGGCGGGGGGGAAGGGGGGAATGGAGCCCGGCGCGCGCCCCGCGGCACCGGCACGCGCGTGGCCGCACCGAGGCCGGTGGAACGGGGCGGCGGCGGCGCGGCGGGGGCACCGCCGGGGCGGGGACTATATTTCCTAGCGGATGGGGACAGGTGCTCGGAGTAGCGGCGACGGTGACGACACGGGAGCTCCGCGAGATGGAATGATAAGGCAGCGGGACCTCGGCCAATCAGAAGGCTCCGCTGTTGTGATTGGCAGGTGATCCGGCCACTCAGGGCGCGGGTTGTGGCGGTCCCCGCCCACCGAGCGCGGGGGCGGGGCCCGGGGGCGGCCGCCGGTTGTCGTCGCCGCCCGCAGCTCCCGCCGCGCCGCCGGCGGGGCCCCCGCGGGGCCGGGCCGCGTCCCGGGGGTCCCGCTCTGGAGCCCCCGCCCGGCAGCTGCTGCCTCGCAGCGCCGCCCCCCGGGACCCTCGCTGAGTAGTCCCGGGGGCCCGTTCCGCGGTGCCCGGCCCGCGGCGGCCCCGCTGAGGGGTCCTCCGGGAGGGCTGAGGCCTGGAGCGGCCTGCGCGGCTGCCCCCCGGCCCCGGACGGGCCCTGCAGTGCGGCGGCCCCGGGATGGAGAGTCCGTGTGTGACACCCTGGAGTGTCTCGGGGTGGGCTGGGTGGGGAGAGGCCTCAAATTTCGTCTCGTTCCACCCCTGCCATGGCAGGGACACCTCCCACTGTCCCAGTGTCCAGCCTGGCCTGGGCACTGCCAGGGATCCAGGGGCAGCCACAGCTGCTCTGGGCACCCTGTGCCAGGGCTGCCCACCCTGCCAGGGAACAATTCCTGCCCAAAATCCCACCCAGCCCTGCCCTCTGGCAGTGGCAGCCATTCCCTGGCTCCTGTCCCTCCAGCCCTTGTCCCCAGCCCCTCTCCAGCTCAGGGCAAAGGAAGGTGAGCGTTGCCCCGTTGCTACTGCTCTGTAACAAGGAGCCATTCAGCACCTCCTGTCACATTTTCTCTGTGCCCAGTGGTCCTTGGGACTGGTGTCATCCCCCAGCACCCCGAGCCCAGCCACTGTCAGGCCTCCTGCAACATCATCCCTCTCCTGCTGTTCCCCTGCCTTCCGCTCCTGGGGGTGACAGGGAGAAGATGAAACATTTCCCTCATATAATTAAATTCTAATTTTGCATGGGCTGCCATAATTTCCCTGTCAACAATTGTAATTAAACCTTTGAGCTTCACTCTCCTGCTGCTGGTGGCTCAGCAAAGCCAGGTGATGATGGAATGGGATTTGGGATGGGATGGGATGGGATTATGGGATGGGGTTATGGGATGGGATGGGATGGGATGGAGCTGGCATGAGCCTCGCTGGTTTTCCACAGGCATCCAGTGGCCAGGACAGTGTGGGATTAAAGCAGTGAGATTTTCCTGCTCTGAGCTGTTTTGGTCTATGCTGAACATAAAATTTGCATTTCACAGAATGGTTGGGATTGGAGGAGACTTCTGGAGATCATCCAGCTCATCTCCCTGCTGAGGCAGGCTCATCCAGGGCAGGTGACACACAAACACATCCAGGTGGGTTTTGGAGTCTCCCTCTCTTGGACAGACTCCACAGCCTCTTTGTGCAGCCTGTCCCAGAGCTCTGCCACCCTCATGGAAAGAAGTTATTCCTCATGGTGAGGAGGGACTTCTGGTGGTTTAGTTTATGGCCACTGCTCCTTGTCCTGTTGCTGGGCACCTGAACAGAATGTGGCACCACTCTCTGATACCCCTTGGAGATACCTGCATGGATTGGTGAGATCCCCTTCTCTGGATTAACCCAGCCCAGCTCCCGTGGTCTCCTCATTAGAGAGATGCTCCAGACCCCAAAACATCTTTTGGGCTCTGCTGGACCCTCTCCAGCAGCTCCTTGTCCTTCTTGTCCCAGAGCTGGGCACAGCACCCCAGCTGTGCCTCACTGTGGCCGAGTGAGGGGCAGGATCCCTCCCTGCCCAGCTGGCCACACTTCCCAGTGCCCCCAGGGTCCCACTGTCCCCACAGCCCCAGGACACTCTGCTGGCTCAGGGACAGCTTGTCATCCACCAGCACCCCCAGGTCCTGTTCTGCAGAGCTGCTCTGCAGGGTCACTCCCAGCCTGTGCTGGGATTGCTCCTCCCTGGGTGCAGGACCCTGCCCTTGCCCCTTGCTGAGCCTCCCCAGGTTTAACCCTCCCAGCTCTCCAGCCTGTAATTAATTAGTGTATTATTAATAATGCCTCCTTCCTGGGCTGGTGGGTGGCAGCATCATGGCAAAAAGTGAGTCCCCAGGCCTGCTCTTGGGGAACTAAGAAGGCTTAAAACTCCTCTGACATTGTGGGGTTTTTTCTTGAAGTGGAGAAGTTCCCCCTTCAGTTCACAGCATGGCCCCCTCAGTTTCCCATTTCAGGCTATTTTGGTAGGGCAGGAGGAAGCAGAGGGGATGCACAAAGGGGCACCATGGGGATGCTGTGCAGACATGTCCACCCAGAGGTGACACCAGAGGGGCTCTGGTGACATTCCCCAAATGGAGAAGTGCTGGAGCCTCAGGCTCAGGGGCAACCTCAACATGCCCAGGGCATCTCATGAGGTGGGGTAGGGCCACAAAACACAGCACAGAACCACAGAATCCTGAGATCTCCTGACTGGGAAGGGACCCACAGGGATCATCAGAGCCCAGCTCCTGGCCCTGCACAGGGCAGCCCCCAGAACCATCAAGATTCTCCCAAGAACATCTCGAGTTCTCATTGTTCCCATCCCCTGGGCCTTTGGGATGGAGGTAGCAGTTTTCACCCTCTTCACAATTGGTTGTGCTGATAACACACAGCTGATAAATAAGAAAATAATGCTGAGGTTGTGTGCATGTGCTGGGAGCTGTGGCTGAAGTGAAGCAGTTCCACAGTGACTCTTGCAATGCTCAGAGCTGGTGATGCCAGGGCAGAAAAGTGTGGTGGAGGTTCCAAAGGCAGGGCATCCTCCACAATGTCATCTCAGCTCTGCTGCACTCTGCAGCTGTGGCTGCCCCTGGGTCTCTGGAAGTGTTCCAGACCAGCCTGGGGGGGCTCAGAGCACCCTGGGATGGTGGAAGGGGTCCCTGCCCACATCAAGGGTGCAACTGGATGGGCTTTAAGGGTCCTCCCAACCCAAACCATCCTGTGACTGTGATCTCCCCTGGAAGAGGAGCAGTTCCTCTGGCTGGGCTTTTATCTCTGGTCTCTGTGCCTCAGTTTCCCCCTGTGTGATGACATCAGGGCCATGCTCTGCTCGTGTGGAATCCTTGGAGAGCATTGTCTGGGCTGTTGGGAGTGAGCCCCCCATCCCTGGGCAGGGCAGCCCTGGCAGAACCTGCCTGACCCAGGGGGCTGAACAAGTTGTCCTGGCCCCATTCCCAGAGCCAAAAACCAGCCAAGGTCACTGAGATCAACAAGGAGCTGCAGGTCCCATTTGTGTCTTCAGAGCTCCTGCTAGCACGAAGGGACTGAGACTGAATGGATGATGGACGGATGGACGGATGGACGGATGGATGGACGGATTTTGACGGATGGATGGACGATGTGACGATGGATGGATGGACGGATGGACGGATGGACGGATCGACGGATTTGACGATGGACGGATTTGACGGACGGACGGATGGACGGACGATTTGGATGGACGACGGATTTGACGATGATGACTGGATGGAGGGATGATGATGGATGGACTTTGACGATGGACTTTGACGATGGATTTGATGGATGGATTGACGATGGATGGATGGATGGATGATGGATGGACGGACGGACGACTGGATTTGACGATGGATTTGACGATTTGACGGATGGATTTGGATGATGGATTTGACGGACGATTGATGGATGGATGATGGATGGACGGACGATTTGGACTTTGACGATTGACGATTTGACGGATTTGGACGATGGATGATGATGATGGATCGGATGGATTTGGATGGACGATGGATTTGACGGATTTGACGGATGACGGATGACTGGATGACGGATTTGACGGATGGACGATGGATTTGACGACTTGACGGATCGGACGATGGATTTGACGACGGACTGGATGATGACGATTTGACTGACGGACGACTTTGATGGATTTGACTTTGACGATGGACTGACTGACGATGGACTGGACGATGGATGGACGGACGGACTTTGGATCGATGACGGACGATTTGACGGACGATGGACTTTGACGGACGATTGATGGATTTGACGATTGACGGACGATTTGACGGATGGATTTGACGATTTGATGATTTGACGATGGACGATTTGACGGACGACGGATTTGACGGACGGATTTGACGATGGATTTGACGGACGATGGATTTGACGATGGACGATGGATGACGGATTTGACGATGGACGGACGGATGATTGACGATTGACTGATGGACGGACGATGACGGATTTGATCGGACGATCTGACGGATTGACGATTTGACGATCTGACGGACGATTTGACGGACGGACGATTTGACTGGATTTGACGACGGATTTGACGGATTGACTGGATTTGACGGATGATGGACTGATGGACTGACGATCTGACGACTTTGACTTGACGGACTGACGATCGATTTTGACTGGACGATTTGACGGATTGACGATTGACGACTGGATCGGACTGGACGATCTGACGATCGGATCTGACGGATTGGACGATCGATGGACTGGACGACGGACTGGACTGATCTGGACTGGACTGGACGACTGACGATCTGACGACGGATCGACTTGACGATGATTTGACGATGGACGACGGATCGATCGGACTGGACTGACGATCTGACGGACGGATCGATGACGATTTGACTGGACGGACGGACTGACGGATTTGACGATTTGACGACTTGACGATTTGACGATCTGATCTGGACGGACTGACGGATCTGGATGACGGACGGATTTGACGATTTGACTTTGACGGATCTGACTGGACGATTTGACGATTTGATCGACGGATTTGGACGGACGATTTGATCGGACGATGGATTTGACGGATTTGGATTTGGATTTGACGACGGATGATGGATGTGATGGATTTGACGGATGATTTGATGGATTTGACGGATGGATTTGACGATGGATTTGACGATGGATGGACGATTTGACGATTTGGATTTGATGGATGGACGATGGACGATGGATTTGACGATGGATTTGACGGATGGATGGATGATGGATGGATGATGGATGGATGATGGATGGATGATGGATGATGGATGGATGATGGATGGATGGATGATGGATGGATGGATGATGGATGGATGATGGATGGATGGATGATGGATGGATGGATGGATGAATGGATGGATGATGGATGGATGGATGATGGATGATGGATGGATGAAGGATAGATTGTTCAAAGGCAGCTTTGGGCAGGTTGTTCTGCCTCTGGCCCCCACCTTGGCCTGGCAGTGTCCCCAGGGCACATTCCTGGTCCATGAGGGTCTGGGGGAGGCTCCCTGCAGTCCTTGGCCAGGTTGGGAATGCTGGGCTGGTCCAGGCTCTGTACGGTGGAAATGGGTGGGGGAGGCTCTCTGCACCAGCCTCTGCCCTCAGAGCCTCCGTCCCCCTTTTACAGAATTGGAAATTAATGAAGTACAAGTCGATGCTGGGCAACAAAATAAACTTTAGAAAAAATAATATACAGACTGGAGAAAAGTGCCCATTTCCCTGGAATTTCCTTCGGGCTGGGCTGGGTTTCCACCCTGTGATTCCCTGGGCATGATGCTGCCCCTCCAGGGACCCAGCCCCTTTTTCCCTCAGTGACTGGGACACCGCTCCGGGGGGAAGGATGGCCGGGAGCCCCCAGCGAGGGTGGCTGCGCTGAGCCCCCTGCCCGAACGCGGGGCAGCCCGGGAGCTCCCCTCGCTGCGGGGAGCGTGTCCCACCCACAGGCGGGGTCTGGCAGCCGCGCCGCGCCCCGGCTCCCTCCCGGCCCCGCTCGGGGACCAAACCCAGCGCTGTGCGGGGCACTGCCGGGCTGCTCGTGCCCGTCCTGCAGCCACCCGAGTGGCCAGCGCCGGGCTGGGCCACTGGCCGGGAGCTCGGGCTGCTCGCTGCATCCTGGGGACTTTGAGGAGCAGCAGTTCATATTTGCATTTAGTCACAGTGTGAGTCAGACATTCCAGCCCCGGCTGCCGAAATGCCTCAGCTCTGACTTCTGATTTCCCACTTCAACCTTGGGTTGGTTCTTGATTTTCTTTTTGTTTGGTTTTTTTTTTTCCCCCTCCCCTTTTCTCTTTCCCTTTCCCTTTCTCTTCTTTTTCTTCCCTTTCCCTGTCCTTTGTGGCCAGCCCATTTCAAGGGCAGCCATTGGCACTGGGCACAGGTGGACGGGGCAGGGGCATCCTGCAGAGTTTCTCCCTCCCTGTGGCCCTGGGAAGGCAAGGGAGAGTTAAACCCTGCCAGGTGGAGGGGGTTGAGCCCTCCAACAGTGGTTTTGGGGGCACAGAGGGGAGCCACCAGCAGCTTTTGGCTCCCCTGGCCATTGCAGAGAGGTCCCAGGGCAGGGCAAAACTGGGGGGGGAGGAGTGGGAGGAAATGGGACAAACTGCCAGAACAGACCCTCCCCTCTGCTTCAGGCCTGTGCAGGTCTTTTTGGCCTCAGCAAAACGCCAGTTCTGGATTTGTAAAGTTTTTTTTAATTAAAACTGACCTGGAGCTCAGCAGGCTGGGAGCAGGAGCTGCCTCCCCCATGTGTCCCCCCCTTTCTGTGCCCCTGCACCCGAGCTGGGTCCCACGGGGACATCAAGGGGTCCAGCCCAGACTGGGGGCTGTGGGACCCCCTCACCAGGGGCTGGGCTGAGTGCTTGGCCAGAAAGGCGATTTTGTTTTTGCTTTCCTGGATGATGCATTCCACATGGCGTTGCATCACGCACAGCTGTTACATCACTTTAGCCAGGAAATTTAAAACAAGTGGCCTGGGCTGGAAATGGTGGTTTAATTATTATTTATGGAGAACAACAACAACAACAGCCAGAGAGAAGAAAGGCCTCAAAACTACTTTTTTTTTTTTAAAGCCCGCCCATGTCTCACATTACAGCGACTTTGTCCCAGCTCTCTCCCGGCCCGTGCGGTGGGAGCAGCCCCGGGATGCAGGACACCAGTGGCACTGCCACCACCCCGGGGGTCCCTGTCACCAGTGCTCCAGGCAGGACACCCCTCCAGGCTCTGCTGCTGGCTGAGTGGGACTGGTGGCTGCACATGGCCAGGGCCACGCGTGTCCCCACGGCCACGCGTGTCCCCAGGGCCCAGGGGCTGGGCAGGGGACAGCCCTGGTGTGAAACCGGGGGGTTTGCACAGCCCCCAGCCCATCTGGAATGGAATGGAATGGAAACCCCTCAGCCCCACGTCAGGGAGCCTCGGGGCAGCTCGATGGAAAGTTCAGGGGGGAATTCTGACCCAGAGTTTTGTGCAAAGTGTTGAAAAATGCCAAAGCGCTCCTTGGGTGGTGACACAAGCCCCGTGGCCACCTCCCCGGGCCACCTCCCCGGGCCACCTCCCGAGGGACCACCACGGGGCTGCTCGCCCTCCTCACACCCACCAGAGCCATCCCCAGTCCCTTTATCTGCAGGTTATCTGATGCCACCTCTGGGAGGGCACCCAGCCCTGAGGATGCTCACAGGGCTCAAGGAAAGTCCCCAAATTGTCACGTCCAGGTGACCTGGTTGTTCAGAAATCCCGCCCTGGCTGACCCAGGTGAGGACCAGGTCCTTCTGCTCTGTTTTCCCTGAGCTGTGGGATATCATCCCCAGAGTTGGGGATCCTTGGGGAGTTTAATCATGCCCAGAGGGCTTGGAAAACAGCTTTAAAATCGACAAAAACCGTGAGCTGGGGCGCTGAGAGCGCCCTGGGAATGGCGCGGAGGAGGAAACGCGGCATCCCCGGCCCCAGGTGGGGTCCCCCGGCGCGGCTGCAGCCCGAGATAGAATCCGCCCACGGGCAGGAAACCCTCGGTGCGCGCTCACAGGGCGGGGAATCTCCTCTGAATGGAAAGAAAAGGCGCCCCCGCCCCCAGAAACCATCTCAGCCCCATCCCCGGGGCCGGGGGATCTCCGGGGGTGCCCCCGGGGGACCGTGTTCCCCCTCCGGGGCGTGGGGGCAGCGTGGCTGAGGCAGCCTGTGGTGGGAGAAACTTAGAAAGGGCTGGGAGAAGCTGCTGAGGGAGAGGCACAGCAGGAGGCTCTGGAGAAGGGGATGGGCGAAGGAGAAGGTGGGAGATGGAGCAAAGCAGACATCTCTCACAGGAGGTGGACACGGAGCAGGGACAGGAGCCTCACGGAGGTTGTCCAAGATGCCAAATCCTGCACCCTCACAGGTGGAAACAGCAGGGCAGCTGTCACACTGAGGGTAAAGAGGAAGGGGACAGCCCCCAGCACTGCCAGTGCTTCCCTGCCAGCTGCACAAGCCCCAGAGAGGGGTGGGCGCCCCACAGCGAGGGGGAAAGTTTTTGCCTGGCTCAGTTGGAGTTTTGGATGTCACTGGGATGTGAATGTGCCATTCTTGGGGCGCTTTTCCTGGCTCTTCCAGCTGAACAGCTCGGTGAATTCATTTCCATGGGAGAGGATCAGGCAGTTTCAATCTGCAAACGTGCCCTGCAGTGGGGCTGATCCAAGCTGGGACCCGGGAGCGTGGTGGCCTCTGTGCCTCTGCCTCAGGGGTGAGGACAGGACACTGTGGGGCCTCTGTGGGACCCAGTGGGGGATTCCCCTCCCCTCCCCAGATTTCTTCCCCTAGTGGGTTCTGTGATCTGATGTCAGGTTTCAGCTTCACGTGGGGAGCAATGGAAACCACAGTGAGGTGAGTCCGTGCCCCAGGCGCTGCCCAGCCCATGGCAGAGGGTGCCAGATCCCAGCAGCAGCTCTCCAGGAAAGAGAAACCCAATTTTCCACCTCAGCCCCATTTTCCATCCTCCTTCCTTGTGGCCTCAGCCCAGGACGGTGTGGGCACTGCCTGCCCCGTCTGCCTTCCCCTGCTGGCATTGGGAACATCCCCTCTGGCTCTGTCCTGTCCCTCTGGGTGGAATCCTGGAACATTCTGAGTTAGAAGGAACCCACAGGGATGATTTTGTCCAAACCCAGGTCAAACAGCCCCACCCTGAGCATCCCTGAGAGTGTCCAAAGGCAGCTCTGGCAGCCTTGGGGACCATTCCCTGGGGAGCCTGGGCAGTGCCAGCACCCTGGGGGGAAGAACTTTGCTGCTGAACACTCCCCCTGTGTGACCCCTGAGGGCCCAAAATTCGTGGCTGATCTCCCCAGCGAAGGGCCCAGGGCTGGCTGTGCTTCTCCAGGGGACACAACCCCACATCCCCCTATCGCAGGGGGTGCAGGGCAGCCCAAATCCTGGGAAGGGCTGGGCACGGGGTGCTGTGGGTGTTCCAGCCCCTGTCCATCCTCACCACAGCTGCAGATCTGCTCTGCTGTGTCCTCCAGCTGCTCTCTCACTTCCCCAGGCTGAGGTGCCATGTGGGGGGAACCAACCCCAGCAATCCTGGCGAAATTAGAGACCAGCACCCCCGGGAGCAGAGAGGAAGGGGCAGCAGGGACTGCTGCAGGGCTGGGCTGTGGCCAGGGCAGCAGAGAGGAAGGGGCAGCAGGGGCTGCTGCAGGGCTGGGCTGTGGCCAGGGCAGCAGAGCATCCTCCCGAGCTGTGCCCCGTGCCGGGGCAGGGGCAGCCCCTGGCTGTGGGTGCCTGTGCCGTGGCTGGAGCTGCCGGGTTCCCTCCCTGGCATTTTGCAGGTGCTGCCCTCAGGGGTTTGTGGGAGAGGGGGCACAGAGAGGACGTGGGATGAGACCCAAAGGGTGTTAAGGGACGCTGAGGAGGGAGAGGAGGATGCTCAGCCCTGGGCATGTGAGAGGACAGAGCAGCACAGCCCCTCTGCCCCAGCTGTGGCCAGGGGCTTGTCACTGAGGGCCAGGAGGGGACTGAGCACCCCGGGGCTGGGATTTGGGGGACAGGGGACATTCTGGGGGGTGTCGGAGGGGCTGAGCTCCCCAGGGCTGGCCTTGGGGGACATTCAGGATACAGGAGGGGACTGAGTGCCTAAGGGCTGGGATTTGGGGGACATTCAGGGTACAGGAGGGGGACTGAGCACCCCCGTGGCTGGGATTTGGGGGACAGGACATTCTGGGGGGTCAGGAGGGGGCTGAGCTCCCCGGGGCCTGGATTTGGGGGACAGGGGACATTCAGGATACAGGAGGGGACTGAGCTCCCCGGGGATGGGACTTTGGGGGACATTCAGGATACAGGAGGGGACTGAGCTCCCCCGGGGATGGGATTTGGGGTGGTACAGGAGGGGGCTACATTCTGGGGGACTCGGGGACTGGGACCAGCTCCCCAGCAGCCCTGCCAAAGGGTGGGGACACCCCAAGGCCCCACCGCTGTCCCCCCACAGCGTAGGGCCGCCCCCAGCCGCGGAGGGGGCTGGGGGTGCAGGAAGCGGATGAACGGTGGCACTGATGCAGGGCAGCCCCGTGTGCCGGGACCCGGCTGCCGCGGCTCCCCCACCCCGCGCTAACCCACATCCGGGGGGCTTCGGGCCGCTCCTTCCCGCGGCACCCGGAGTTTGCTCCCCTGAGGTCTCCAAAGCCCAGCTCGAGCGTTCAGGCGGTTCGTGGCTGGTTTATTTAAAAATCGGGTGTTTAAGGGAGAAAAAGAGAAAAAAAAGAGAAAAAGTTTGGAGGTGGGAGAGGTGGAGGCGTGTGGGGTTGATGTTGTCGCAGGACAGACTTATAAACCTAATATATTTTGTTTTTTTAGGTTAGCATTTTATTACAAAGAGAGCTTAGGAGAGGTTAGAGCAAGAGGGAGACAAGAAGGAGACGAGATAAGAGAAGGATTTTTATTTACAACACAATAAGTATTTTCAGCTGATGAATATTACAATTTTTAATTTTTAATTTTAATACAAGATACTAATTTCCTAATATTTGCATGCAACTTATAGAAATTTTTAAATTACTATGTTTTCTGGCTTTTTTTATTTGTAACCCTTATTTTGAGACTTTTCCTGCCAGGACGTTTGATGGCTCTTTGGTATTTGGTATTATTTAAACAAAGGAAGAGAATTTTAACATAACTATTTTCAGTGTCTGTGTTAAATACTGCTAACATTTTATTTTATTTTATTTTATTTTATTTTATTTTATTTTATTTTTTATTATTTTATTTTATTTTATGATTTTATTTTATTTTATTTTTATTTTTATTTTATTTTATTTTATTTTATTTTGTTTTATTTTTATTTTATTTATTTTAATTTTATTTTATTTTATTTTATTTTATTTTATTTTATTTTATTTTATTTTATGTTATTTTATTTTATATTTTATTTTATTTTATTTTATTTTATTTTATTTTATTTTATTTTATTTTATTTTATTTTATTTTATTTTATTTATTGTTCCAGCACTACTTGCTAGGCGTTTATATTATTTTAATATTGCACCACAAAGGTGGCCGAGCCTGGCAGTGCCGTCCTGGGCTGGTTTGGAGCTGCTGCCAAAACTTTCCGTGACTGGCAGGACTGGAGAGCGCCAGGAGCACCCATGGGAGACACACAGCACCCATGGGACACACAGCACCCATGGGAGACACACAGCACCCATGGGACACACAGCACCCATGGGAGACACACAGCACCCATGGGACACACACAGCACCCATGGGAGACACACAGCACCCACGGGACACACAGCACCCATGGGAGGCACACAGCACCCATGGGAGACACAGAGCACCCATGGGAGACACAGCACCCATGGGAGACACAGCACCCATGGGAGATACACAGCACCCATGGGACACACACAGCACCCATGGGACACACACAGCACCCACGGGACACACACAGCACCCATGGGACAGACAGCACCCATGGGACACACACAGCACCCATGGGAGACACACAGCACCCCTGGGGACACACAGCACCCATGGGAGACACAGAGCACCCATGGGAGACACAGCACCCATGGGAGACACAGCACCCATGGGAGACACAGCACCCATGGGAGATACACAGCACCCATGGGACACGCACACAGCACCCATGGGACACACACAGCACCCATGGGACAGACAGCACCCATGAGACACACACACAGCACCCATGGGAGACACACAGCACCCACGGGAGACACACAGCACCCACGGGACACACAGCACCCTGGGGACACACAGCACCCATGGGAGACACAGCACCCATGGGAGATACACAGCACCCATGGGACAGACACAGCACCCACGGGAGACACACAGCACCCATGGGAGACACACAGCACCCATGGGAGACAGACAGCACCCGTGGGACACACACAGCACCCACGGGACACACAGCACCCACGGGAGACACACAGCACCCCATGGGACACACAGCACCCACGGAGACACACAGCACCCATGGGACACACACAGCACCCATGGGACACACAGCACCCATGGGACACACAGAGCACCCATGGGACACACACAGCACCCCATAGGAGCACACAGCACCCATAGGAGACACAGCACCCATGGGAGATACACAGCACCCATGGGACACACAGCACCCACGGGACAGACAGCACCCACGGGAGACACACAGCACCCGTGGGACACACACAGCACCCATGGGAGACACACAGCACCCATGGGACACACACAGCACCCATGGGACACACACAGCACCCATGGGACACACACAGCACCCACGGGACACACACAGCACCCATGGGACACACACAGCACCCATAGGGAGACACAGCACCCATGTGGGAGACACAGCACCCACGGGAGACACACACAGCACCCATGGGAGACACACAGCACCACGGAGACACACAGCACCCATGGGACACACACAGTACCCATAGGGAGACACACAGCACCCATGGGACACACACAGCACCCATGGGACACACACAGCACCCATGGGACACACACAGCACCCATAGGGAGACACACAGCACCCATGGGGACACACACAGCACCCACGGGAGACACAGCACCCCATGGGAGACACAGCACCCACGGGAGACACACAGCACCCACGGGAGACACACAGCACCCATGGGAAACACACAGCACCCACGGGAGACACACAGCACCCATAGGAGACACAGCACCCATAGGAGACACAGCACCCCATGGGAGATACACAGCACCCATGGGGACACACAGCACCCACGGGACAGACAGCACCCACGGGAGACACACAGCACCCGTGGGGCACACACACAGCACCCATGGGAGCACACACAGCACCCATGGGGACACACAGCACCCATGGGACGCACACAGCACCCGTGGGACACACACAGCACCCATGGGAGACACACAGCACCCGTGGGACACCCAAGGAATCTGTGATCCCTCCCCCGTAAGCGCAGGGCGGGCTCAGGGTCATTTTTGGGTAATCACCGTTTTGGGTCAGCCCGAGCTGGGCCGGGGGGTCATTTTTGGGTAATCACCGTTTTTGGGTCAGCCCGAGCTGGGCCGGGGGGTCATTTTTGGGTACTCGCCGTTTTGGGTCGGCCCGAGCCGGGCCGGGGGGTCATTTTTGGGTAATCGCCGTTTTGGGTCGGCCCGAGCCGTTTCGGGGGGTCATTTTTGGGTAATCGCCGTTTTGGGTCAGCCCGAGCTGGGCCGGGGGGTCATTTTTGGGTAATCGCCGTTTTGGGTCCGCCCGAGCCGGGCGGCGGGCCCCGCGCCCCCAGCCCCGCCCGCCGCTGCTCCGGGCCCGGCAGTGACAGCGAGCAGGATGTCACCCCAAAGCTCCGGGGGAGCTGCTGCCGAGCCGGGGGGCTCGGGGGCCTGGGGCTCGGGGCTCGGGGTACGCGGGGCTGCGCTCCCGGCCGGCGCTGGCCATCCCGGGACAGGGCACAGCGGGCTGGGTGTGACCGGAGAAATGGCTCCGGTGTCCTCAGGGCTCCTTCTGGCGTGTCCCCTCCCCCGGCCCGCACGGCGCTGCCACCCCCGGGACCCGCCGGAGACGGGGTGGGACAGCGGGGGGGACCCCGCGGCTCTCCCGGGGCAGAGGGAGATAAACGGGGCAGCTCCGCGCTCAGCGCGCTCTGCGCTCCTCAAGAGCCGGTTTGAGAGCAATTCACTGCCCGCCGCAAATCCCTTTGGTGCACCCAGAACCCGCAAATCCCTTTTGCGCACCCAGAACCCGCAAATCCCTTTTGCGCACCCAGAACCCGCAAATCCCTTTGCGCACCCAGAACCCGCAAATCCCTTTTGCGCACCCAGAACCCGCAAATCCCTCCCCACCCGCTTGGGGCCCTGAAAGCCGCGCCCGGAGCTCCGAGCGCGTCAGGGTCATCCCTAAATTCCGAAAGCACCCCCAGAGCCTGACGGGGCTGAGCGGGGTGCTGGGGAGGGGACAGCCGCGGGTGGCAGCGCTCCCACGGGTGGAGGCGTCCCCCACCTGTGCAGGTGCCCCCAGAGCACCCACGAGGCGCTCACCTGCCTGGTGGAGCAGCCTTTGAGCTTCCCTGGGGAAAAGCGGCGATTTCAGCGCTCAGGAGAGGGGGAGCAGGGGGAGGAAGGGGGCGCGGCGGCGCTGCCCCCCTCCCGCGGGGAGCGGAGGCTTTGCGGCTCCGCAGGTGCGAGCTGGGGCCGCCGGGGGAGGGGGAGCGCGGCGGGCGGGCTCGGGGACCGGGGGTTGTGGCGGCTCTGCCACCCTGGCCGTGTCCTGCTGGGGACAGCTCCACCCCGCCCGTGTCCGCCCGGTGAGTGCCAGGGGGTGCCCGCGGTGGGGATGAGCTCAGCGCCGGCTCCCCGGATCCTCAGAGAGCCAGCGAGGCTCCAGCCTCCGGCCACAGCTGCCTGGCCACCCTCGGGGCCGCAGTGTGGGGCAGGGGGACCGTGGCAGGGGGTCCCGAGCCTGGCTTTGAAAGCAAAAAAGAGCCCTGCATCCCCACCAGCAGCTGTTGTTTGCCTGTCTCCTTTCCTGCTTTTATTCCCTTTTTTCTTTAATCGTCTTCCCTCGCCTCGGCCGCTAAGATGGAGCCGCTCCCCTCCCTGCGCCTCCCGCAGCCCACACCTCACCTCAGGGGCGACAGCGACAGCTGCAAGGGTGGCGGGGGTCCCTTCCCCCTCCCGCACGCCCCTCCCGTGCCCCTCCTGTCCCCGGCCCCCCGCCCTGCCGAGCCCCCCGCGCCGGGCGGCCCCGCAGCCTTTTGCCTTGACATTTGAAAAATGCCAGGCTGAGCCGGAGCCGGCAGCTGCAGGGTGGCACGCCGCCAACTATTTCGTTTTGGGTGGGTTTCGGTTTGTTTTCCGCGGCGGGAATGGAAAGGGGAAGGCTGAGCCCCAGCCCGCGGCCGCCAGGTTTGGGGGCACCCGCGGGTGGCTCGGGGCAGGGCGGTGACCCCACAGACGGACACTGACCCCATGGCCAAGGGCTGGTGGCTCTCGGGCTGGGGCATCACCTGCGCGGCTCGGAGAGCTCCCCAAATCCCGCGGGTCATCCCCCCACGCGAGTCCCCACCTCCCTGCTGTCCCCGTGTCCCTGTGCCAGCCCTGGCTGGGCCCTCGGCCCCAGCGCTGGGCGGGAGGAGAGGAGCGCCGGTGATGTCCGGCTCCTCACCGAGGGCACCAGAGGATCCCGCGTGCTCAGAGCTGGTCCTCGCAGAGCCGTGTCACCAGCTCGGGTGTCACCGGGACCCCGCAGGGAAGATCACCTCCTGGTTTTGGTCCCCAGTCCTCCGAGTGGCACGGATGACTGATCCCCTGGGGCCAGACGCAATGGGAAGGAAGTGGAAGAAGGAAGGAAGGAAGGAAGGAAGGAAGGAAGGAAGGGAAGGAAGGAATGGGAAGGAAGGAAGGAAGGAAGGAAGGAAGGAAGGAAGGAAGTGGAAGGAAGGAAGGAAGGAAGGAAGGAAGGAAGGAAGGAAGGAAGGAAGGAAGGAAGGAAGGAAGGAAGGAAGGAAGGAAGGAAGGAAGGGAAGGAAGGAAGGAAGGAAGGAAGGAAGGAAGGAAGGAAGGAAGGAAGGAAGGAAGGAAGGAAGGAAGGAAGGAAGGAAGGAAGAAGGAAGGAAGGAAGGAAGGAAGGAAGGAAGGAAGCGAAGGAAGGAAGGAAGGAAGGAAGGAAGGAAGGAAGGAAGGCTGAAGGAAGGAAGAAGGAAGGAAGGAAGGAAGGAAGCGAAGGAAGGAAGGAAGGAAGAAGGAAGGAAGGAAGGAAGGAAGGAAAGGAAGGAAGGAAGGAAGGAAGGAAGGGAAGGCGAAGGAAGGAAGAAGGAAGGAAGGAAGGAAGGAAGGAAGGAAGGAAGGAAGGAAGCGAAGGAAGGAAATGGAAGAAGGAAGCGAAGGGCGAAGGAAGGAAGGAAGGAAGGAAAGGAAGGAAGGAAGAAGGAAGGAAGGAAGGGCTAAAGGAAGGAAGGAAGGGAAGGAAGGAAGGAAGGGAAGGAAGAAGGAAGCGAAGAAGGAAGAAGCAAAAGGAAGGAAGGAAATGAAACAAGCATAAAGAAGGGCGAGTTGTTTTTCAAAGCTGTTGCAGGTGGCCCGTGCCCGTGCGACTGGATGGCACAAGGATGGAGACCCTCAGTGCCCGTGTGCCCCCTCGGCTGGGCAGGGGACAGCAGCCGGCAGCAAGGACACCACTCGGATACTCATATTTTTTATTCATGTAAGCACCATAAATCTGCCTGGCTGCTCTTTCCCTGACAATAGAATTCATTATGATGGAAATATCCTCCGGAGGACTGCAGCTTAATTACCTCCTCATTTGCATTTTTGCATATTAATGACTGCAGAGCTGCTAATTTTGCTGCATTATTTTAAAGGCAAAGCAGCCTCGCTCCTCCGTTGTCTCTCCTGCCATTTTCTATTCCCTCACTTTGTCCCCGCCAGGGCCGGGCTGGGCGGGTGCCCCGGGCGTGTGCCCGGCGCGGTGGCCCCGCTCTGTCCCAGTGCCACCCTCGGGACTTCCAGCCTTCCCTCCCGGCGCCTCCGCCACCCCTTAGGACCACCCAGCGCCGCGCGTGGGGTGTCCCTCGGCTGGGATGCCCAGGCCAGGTGTCCCCGTGATGTCCCCGGGATGTCCCCGGGATGTCCCCGCGATGTCCCCGCGATGTCCCCGGCTCCTTGGCGAGCGTTGGGGGCGGCGTGGCCGCCTGCGTCCCCCGCGCTCCCGCCCATTGTTCTGGCGGCGGTTTTTGGGCAGCGGTGTCACCGCCTGTTACTTCCACTCCACGGCTCCAACCGCAGCGCCCCGGGCGGGGGCGGGGGCGGGGGGCTCGGCCTCGCTGGCTCGCCGGCCCCGCGCATCCCCCGGCACCGGGCGGGATGTGGAGAGGTCGCTGCCCGAAGTGTCTGAGGGAGCAGGAAGGCTCCGGGGCGTGGGGGGTGCTGAGCGCTCTGCTGCCTCTCCGCGGGGCGCTGCGCCCCTGCTCCGGCTTTCCTGTCCCGGCTGGAGCTTGGGGGCCATCCCGGCTGGAGTTTGGGGGCCCATCCCGGCTGGAGCTTGGGGCCCATCCCGGCTGGAGTTTGGGGCCCATCCCGGCTGGAGTTTGGGGCCCATCCCGGCTGGAGTTTGGGGGCCCATCCCGGCTGGAGTTTGGGGGCCCATCCCGGCTGGAGTTTGGGGGCCCATCCCGGCTGGAGTTTGGGGCCCATCCCGGCTGGAGTTTGGGGGCCCATCCCGGCTGCCGGGTCCGGCTGAGCCCCAGCAAGTCCCGGGTGCGCCCTGGCCCAGCCCCTGGCCCAGCCCCTGACCCTGACCCAGCCCCTGACCCAGCCTCTGACCCAGCCCCTGACCCTAATCCCAACCCCTGACCCAACCCCTGACCCAATCCCTGACCCCAAACCCTGACCCCAAACCTTGACTCCAGCCCTGTGCCCCCTGACCAAGCCCCCTAACCCAACCCCTGACTCCAACTCTCTGCTCCCTCACCCCTGACTCAGCCCTCAGCTCCTCAACTCTCTGGCTCCAGCCCCTGACCCTAATCCCAAACCCTGACCCAATCCCTGACCCCAACCCCTGACCCAGCCCCTGATCCAGCCCCTGGCCCAGGGACAAGGACAGGGGAGGGGCAGGGACAGGGACAGGGCAGAGCCGGGGTCAGGGGCAGGGCTGGGGACAGGGACAGGGACAGGGGCAGGGCTGGGGACAGGGACAGGGGCAGGGCTGGGGACAGGGCAGTGCGCAAGAACAGGGGCTGGTGACAGCGGGACCGGTGACAGTGTCAGGGACGGTGACAGAACCGTGCAGGGGCCAGGACACAGGGACAGACACACAGACACAGGAACCGGGATCCAGGCATAGGACAGGGACAGACACAGGGACAGACACAGACAGGACATAGGGACAGACACACGGACAGGACAGGGACAGACAGAGGGACAGACATTGACAGGACACAGGGACAGACACACAGACACAGGAACCGGGATACAGGGATAGGACGGGGACAGACACAGGGACAGACACATGGACCAGACAGGGACAGACACAGGGACAGACACTGACAGGACATAGGGACAGACACATGGACCAGACAGGGAGAGACACAGGGACAGACACTGACAGGACATAGGGACAGAAACAGGAACAGGATAGGGACAGACACAGGGACAGACACAGACAAAACATAGGGACAGACACACGGACAGGACAGGGATAGGACACGGACAGACACAGGGACAGACACAGACAGGACATAGGGACAGAAACAGGGACAGGACAGGATAGGACGGACAGACACAGGGACACAGACAGGACACAGGGACAGACACACGGACAGGACGCGGCCGGGAGGGCTCGTGGCGCCACCTGGCGGTCGCTGGGGGCACTGCAGGGTCGCGGCTCCGGGGGGTTCGGGGGGCGCGGAGGGTCCGGGGGGACACGGGGAGCCCTGGATGTGACCCATGGGCGCTGCTCGGGGACCCCCCGAGGCCAGGCTGGGTCTGGGTTAATCCCAGCGCCCTTCTCAGCTCCCCCCATCCCCTTTCCCTCCGCGGGGACCTGTCCCCAACGTGTCCCCCCGGGGACGGCAGCGGTCCCGGGCGGGGTCCTGGGGCAGGGCGGAGGCGGCTGCGGGACCCCCGGGAGAGGGGACAGGGCGGGGACAGGGCGGGGACAGGGCGGGGACAGGGCGGGGACAGGGCGGGGACAGCGCGGCCGGGAGGGGCAGGACCTGCCCGCTAGAGGGCAGCGGAGCCCAGGAATTGGGGACCCCGGGCAGGACCTGCAGCCGGCGCCCCTCAACCTTTGCACCCCCTCACCTTGCGCCCCCTCACCTTTGGTGCCCCCTCACCCCGCGCCCCCTCACCCTGCGCCCCTCACCCTGCACCCCCTCACTGTGTGTGCCCCTCACCTTGTGCCCCTCACTCAGCCCTCACCCTCATGCCTCTCACCCTGCGCCCCTCACCCCAGTGCCCCCTCACCCTGCGCCCCTCACCCTGCGCCCCTCACCCTGCACCCCTCACCCTGCACCCCTCACCCTTTGTGCCCAATCACCCTGCGCCCTCACCCCAGCGCCCCTCACCTGGCGCCCCCTCACCCTCACCTTGTGCCCCTCACCTTGCTCTCACCTTGTGCCACCACCCTGCGCCCCTCACCCCTGCACCCCTCACCCTGCGCCCCCTCACCCTGCACCCCCTCACCCTGCACCCCTCACCGTGTGCCCCCACCTTGCCCCTCACCCTGCACCCCTCACCTTGCACCCCCTCACCTTGCTTCCCCCTCACCTTGCGCCAATCACCCCTGCCTGCCTCACCCTGCGCCCCTCACCCCAGCCCCTCACCCTGCGCCCCCTCACCTGGCGCCCCTCACCTTGTGCCCCTCACCCTGCACCCTCACCGTGCCCCTCACCTTGTGCCCCCCACCTTGTGCCCCTCACCTTGCGCCCTCACCTTGTGCCCCTCACCCAGGCCCCTCACCTTGCGCCCCTCACCTTGTGCCAATCACCCCAGCCCCCTCACCCTGCACCCCTCACCTTGTGCCAATCACCCCGCGCCCCCTCACCCTTGCACCCCCCTCACCTTGTGCCCCTCACCCTGCACCCCTCACCCCTGCTCTCACCCTTGTGCCCCTTCACCTTTGCACCCCTCACCCTGCACCCCCTCACCCTGCGCCCCTCACCTTGCACCCTCACCTTGCACCCTCACCCTGCACCCCCCTCACCCCGCGCCCTCACCTTGTGCTCCTGCACCCCTCACGCTGTCCCCCTGCCCTGCTGCTCACAACCCTTTCACACTTCACCCTCCATCCTGTCTTTTCCCCTCACCCTGCACCCCACAGCCCCCCACACAGCTCCCCCTGCACTCCCTCCATCCTGCCCTGCACCCTCCACCTTTCCCTGCATCTCCCCACCCAAATCTCCCCCTTGACCTCTCCCTGCTTCCCCCTCTCCACAGCCCCTTTCCCTGCCCTTCCCTCTCCCCCCAGCCTTTCTTCCCACTCCCCACCAGCTCCCATCACTCCTGGGTTCCTGCTGTGCTACCCAGGCCTTCCTCTGTGCCTCAGTTTCCCTCACAGTGATCTGGCACCCCTTGGAAGGAACCTGCCCCTTGGGTCCCACCCGGGCTGGGAATTTAACCCTCACCCTCCCCGGACCAGCAGCATCCCACTAATGCAGCAATCCTGACACTCTGACCTGCCCCAGCAGCCCCCTGCATCCCAGAGCCCCCCATCCATCCCTGGGGACCACTGGTGTCACCGTGGCAACCAGAGCTGGCCAGCAGCCGCTGACCCGGGTGCCCTGGAGGGAGCCCTGGGCCTGGCCGGGGTCAGGGGGTCAATCAATCTCATTGCTATGCACGGGCCCCTCCTCACCTCAGAGCCAGTGCCAGGGCTGGCAGCCCGGGAACGGGGGAAAGGGACAAAACGGGGGTGGGATGGTAGAAAAGCAGCCCAGAGGATTTATTTTCCCAAAGCTTGTGCCAGAGTTCCCCGGGATGGGTCCCTCCAGGACTCACCGTCCTCCATCTCCCTTCTCTGAGCCTTCCTGCATCCCCCTGCTCTGAGCCTTCCTCACCCTCCAGCTCTGAGCCTTCCTCACCTTCCTCCATTCCCCCTGCTCTGAGCCTTCCTCCATCTCCCCTGCTCTGTCTTCCTCACCTTCCTGCATCCCCCCTGGTCTGGGGATGGGATGGGATTAGGGATGGGATGGGATTTAGGATGGGATTTGGGAGGGATTTGGGATGGGATTTAGGATGGGATTTAGGATGGGATTTAGGATGGGTTTTGGGATGGGATTTGGGATGGGATGGGATTTAGGATGGGATTTAGGATGGGATTTGGGATGGGACTGGGGATGGATGGGATGGACTTGGGATGGAATGTAGGACGGGGATTTTGGGATGGATAATGGGATGGGATTTGGGATGGATTTGGGGATGGGATGGGATTTGGGATGGGATTTAGGATGGGATTTGGGATGGGATTTGGGATGGGATGGATTTGGGATGGATTTGGGAGGGATTTGGGATGGGATTTGGGATGGATTTGGGATGGGATTTGGGATGGGATGAGATTTGGGATGGGATGGGATTTGGGATGGGATTTGGGATGGGATGGATGGGATTTGGGATAGGATGGGATTTGGGGATGGGATTTGGGATGGGATTTGGGATGGGATGGGATGGGATTTGGGATGGGATTTGGGATGGGATGGGATTTGGGATGGGATGGGAGCTGAACCCTGGGTGAGCAGCCTCGCCTGGCAGGGCAGAGCGGGACACCGCTGTGGGATCCCCCGACTTCTTTAAGCGCACTCCCATCCCAGGATGCTCCTGCCTCGGGGGCGCCGCCACCCTCGGACAAGCCCCCGGCCCAAAACGCCTCCAGCTCCCGGCAGAGGCTGCTCGGGACCCGCACTGCCACCTCCTGCCGCCCAACCCGAGCCCCCGAGGGACCCCCAGAGCCGGGGGGCGGCTTTGGGGAGGGGGCTGTCCATCACTCCGCGCTGCCCCCCGAGCCCCCCCAGCCGAGCTCGGGGCCGCAGCCTGCGGAGGACAGACAGACACGGCGTCTCCAGCACAACCGCACGGCTGGGAGGGGAGGGGGCTGCTGGGAAGGGGCTCCCCCCGCCCCGCGCGGCCCTGCCCGCGTTTACCGGTACCGCCAGCAGCGTCTCGGGGCTTTCCCAGTCCGCCCAGTTCCTCCCCGGGGAGGCGGCTCCGTGCCCGCTCGGGTCCCGTTTCCTCGACCCCCCTCTGTCCCCCCAGCTCGACAAACCCACTCAGGGGGGGCACAGCTGCTCCTCGGCTGCCCCGGTTCCCATTTTGGGGACCCCCGTCCCTGCTCCCCCCGCCCCCGCATCCCGCCGGGAGCCGAGGCGGATTGCAGCTGACGGCTGGAAGATGGATTTATTGCAATGATGCAAAAATTAGTTTATAGAATATATATAAATAAAGATTTCCTTCCTTGATGGGCAAACTCAGCACAGCAGCAGCTCTTCTGGCAGGATTTATTAATCACCCCGGGGCTGGGCAGTGGCAACAGATTCCCAGGGCAAATTTGGGCCGGAGGTGCTCTGAGACGGGGCAAAACAATCCTCAATTTTAGCTTCTCCTGGGTCCAGAACCGGTTATTGCTGCTGTGGACAGGCCTGGCAGAGCAGAGCATCTCCCCCAGCCCGAAACTCTCTGGAAGGGAAAATCCTCCCAGCTTGTTTGGGTACCCAGCGACAGGACAAGGGGGAGAGGATTTTAGCTGGAGGAAGGCAGAATTAGATGGGATTTGGGGAGGAATTGTGCCCTGGGAGGGTGGGCAGCCCTGGCACAGCTGTGGCTGCCCCTGGCAGTGCCCAAGGCCGGGCTGGACAGGGCTTGGAGCAGCTGGGACCGTGGGAGGGGTGGTACCATCCACAGCCGGATAATTCTGGGGTTCGCCTGGGGAAACTGAGGCACGGCTGCAGCCGAGGAGAACCGAAGGGACGATGGCCGGAGCATCGCAGGGCGCTGAGCTCCCTCCCGGCGCGACCCTCCCGAGGTGAGGCTGCTCCTCCCTCCCAGGCCCCCGGGGGCTCAGCGGGACCCCCGGGCAGCCTCGGGGGCGGCGGGGCGCTGGGCTGCCGCTCTCTGTGTCTCCCTTGCCGGGCGGTCGATCCCCAGACAGACTCCCTCGCCTTGCTGCGTGTGCTCTTTGGAGCCCATTGATTTCCTGGAGTAAGTGAGTTTGTATGGATCATGCAGCATGCGGGCTGGGCTGCCCAGCTGCAGCAGCCGGCGGGGGAGGGCTGCGAGGGGCGGGGGCGCGGGGAGAGCGGGGGCCGATCAATCACGGACAGTGTGAAGTGAATTAATGGAAGACGTAGAGCCTGGCTGACAGCGCTGCCGGGGCCGCGCTGACCCTCCGGGGATGCTGGAGGCAGCTGGCCGTGCCGGAGGGTCCCTGGAGAGCTCGGGATGCCGCTGGGGCTGCGGGCACCGTGCGGCTCGGGAGGTCTGTTCGTGGCATCGCAGCTCGGCCGGGGCGAGAGCGCGGCCATCACAAAGTTATCACGGGGTGTTTGGTCGGGCATCCCACGAAAACATTTTGGGGGTGTGATGAAATAAAAGGGGGAAAAACTCAGTTTTCTATGAAAATCTGCTGGCTTTTTCTTTCCTCGTGCCCAGACCCCGCCGGACTCCAGCTCGCAGCTCCAACATCTCCCTTTGCCTGCTCGGACTGTCTTGTTGTGAGCTTGGAAAAAGCCGAGCATCAAAACCCGGCCCGAGAGCGTTTCCCGGGCTGAGGGGGCAGCAGAGCCCGGGACAGCCCCGGCTCGTTCCCGGGTGCGGGAATGCTCAGCCCGGGGAGCAGGGCGGGATTCCCAGGTTCTGGCAATGCCGATCAAACCGCGCAGAAACCTCCCGAGCCCCGCGGAAAATGAAGCTTTTGCCGGCCGTGCCTCTGGCTGAGGCTCATTAGGATCTTTTCTCAATTGTCACGGAGTCCCAGAAGGGTTTCAGTGGAAGGACATTAAAGCTCATCCAGCCCCAGCCCAATCCTCCCACTGCCCCCAGCTGCTCCTGGTCTGGGACACTGCTAGGGGATCCAGGGGCACCCTGTGCCCCCTCACAGCCCAGAATTTGTTCCCTAATATCTGAACTAAACCCACTCTATCAATGTGAACTCATCCCCCTTCTCCCATCACTCCGATTCTGATGAAAATCCCCTCCAGCCTCCTTTTTAATTATCTTCCCTCTTCCCGGCTTGTCTTTGCTGGGATCGAGGCACAGAGGAGGCGACCCTGGCCGGGTTTTTTCAGTGCTCGGGGATTTATGAACGGGAGGTTCACTGCAGGGGCTCTGGGGGCCCTGTTGGGCTCGGGCTGTTCAGGGAGGAGCCACTGTGGCCACTCTGAGGCAGCGACTCCGAGCGCCGGGCTTCTTTTGTCACTTTTACAACAGGGACCACGAGAGCCTGAGAGGAGAAGGGCACAGCCCCAGCGTCTGGAAATCCGGGGGTGCAGCTTTTGGGACGCTTTTCCTGCCGCAGGGTTAAATCCAGGGAGGTCGTGGCCACTCTGGGGCTCTGGGAGCTTTTCCCCCCTCGGATTTGGAGCAGGAGGAGGAGCTGTGGCAAGCAGTGGTTTGGGAGCAGCAAAGGGGGGATTGCCCATGGCAGGGGCAAGCTGACCCTGTCCCCGAGCTCACAGTGACAGAGGGCAGGGCTGGGCATCCTCTGCTCCCCAGAACCTGCTGGGCAGAGGGAGGGTGGGGATGCTGAGGAGGGAAAGCCGGAGCTGCAGAGCTGCTGGCAGGGGCAGAGGGTGCCCTGGGGTGGCACCCACACGGGACACGCACAGGCAGAGGGTGGGAGGGTGCCACCACCAGCCTAGGGCTGTGCCCTGCCTGGCAGGTGAGAAATGGGCACACGAGGCTCCCTGGGCTGTGACACGAGGCAGATGGGCTCAGGGAAGGGGAGGGAGAGGAGCTCTGGGTCCCTTTAAGGGAATAATTTCTGAGCTGGCCTACTGAGTTATTGATTGGCTTATGGTAATGTGTATTAGATTATGTATGGCTGGAAATGTGTTGTGGGCTGGGAGGCTTGTTTGGGAAGCCAGCACTCTTCTTGTAAAACCAGCTCCCCGCAGAGGTTTGGGCTGCAGGGGCTGAGCACAGCCTGTGAGGCCCTGGCAGCCCTCGGGGTCTCACCCTGGGGGCTCCCTCCCGGCCTCACCTGAGGGGTCTGGGGTCAGAAGGGTGGCAGCAGGTAGCTGGGGATACCTGTGGGATTGCTCAGAAGTGGTGAAACCCCAGAGCAAACCCTTTCCTCCTAAGGCAGCCACAGCTATTCCCACTTCTGGTGTTCCTGAAAGGGCAAAGCCTCTGGAAGGACTCCAGCCTCTGAAACAGGGTAGGGGCAGTTCCTGGGCTCACCCCCAGGTTTCTCCACCTGCCAGGCTTCGCCTCTGGGGCCAGCCAAGCACAGCTGCTTTTCCCTGTGGCTGTGGCACAGCGAGGGCAGGGGGCTGCGGGTTTGCTAAAAATCTCTTTTCCAGGCAGCTGCTGCTCATGGCAGCCCCACTGCTGGCTCTGAGCAGGGAACAGGAGAGGAGCTTTGACCAAAACCACTCTTCAGGAGGGCCAGGAGGGAGCAGCTCCTGTCTGGGCAGGTAAAGCTCCCAAATTGCAGCCAGAGCCCTCTGTGTCCATTCCCTCACCAGGAACGTGGCAGGATAGGACTTACCCTGCCCCTGCCACCGTTCCTGCTCCTGCTCCTGCTCCTGCTCTGGTCCTGCTCCTGCTCTTGTTCCTGCCCCTGCTCCTGCTCCTGCTTTCTTTTCCTGTTCCTGCTCTGCTCCTGCTCCTGCTCCTGCCCCTGCTCCTGCTCCTGTTCCTGTTCATGTTCCTGCTCCTGTTCCTGCCCCTGCTTTCTTTCTCCTGTTCCTGCTCTGATCCTGATTCTGTTCCCTGCTCTTGTTCCTACTCCTGTTGCTGCTCCTGCCCTCTTCCTGGGATCCTGTTCCTGCTCCTGTTCCTGCCTCTTGCTTCTTTTCCTGTTCCTACTCCTGCCTTCTGCTCCTGCCCCTGCTCTCCTCCTGTCTCTCTTTCCTGCTCCTGTCCATCCATCATCCATCCATCCATCCATCCATCATCCATCCATCATCCATCCATCATCCATCCATCATCCATCATCCATCCATCCATCCATCATCCATCATCCATTCCATCCATCCATCATCCATCCATCATCCATCCATCCATCATCCATCATCCATCCATCCATCCTATCCATCATCCATCATCCATCTATCCATCCATCCATCATCCATCCATCCATCCATCCATCTATCCATCCATCATCCATCATCCATCCATCCATCCATCCATCCATCCATCCATCCATCATCCATCCATCCATCCATCCATCCATCCATCCATCCATCCATCATCCATCCATCCATCCATCCATCCATCATCCATCCATCCATCATCCATCCATCCATCCATCCATCATCCATCCATCATCCATCCATCATCCATCCATCCATCCATCCATCATCCATCCATCATCCATCCATCATCCATTCCATCATCCATCCATCCATCCATCCATCCATCATCCATCCATCCATCATCCATCCATCCATCCATCATCCATCATCCATCCATCCATCCATCATCCATCCATCATCCATCCATCCATCATCCATCATCCATCCATCCATCCATCCATCCATCCATCCATCCATCCATCCATCCATCCATCCATCCATCATCCATCCATCCATCATCCATCCATCCATCCATCATCCATCATCCATCCATCATCCATCCATCCATCCATCCATCCATCCATCCATCATCCATCCATCATCCTTCCATCATCCACCCATCCATTCATCATCCATCCATCATCCATCCATCATCCATCCATCCATCCATCCATCCATCCATCCATCCATCCATCCATCCATCCATCCATCCATCCATCCATCCATCCATCCATCCATCATCCATCCATCCATCATCCATCCATCCATCATCATCCATCCATCATCCATCCATCCATCCATCATCCATCCATCCATCCATCCATCCATCATCCATCATCCATCATCCATCCATCCATCATCCATCCATCATCCATCCATCATCCATCCATCCATCATCCATCCATCCATCATCCATCCATCATCCATCCATCCATCCATCCATCCATCATCCATCCATCCATCATCCATCCATCCATCCATCATCCATCCATCACATCCATCCATCCATCCATCCATCATCCATCCATCCATCCATCCATCATCCATCCATCCATCCATCATCCATCCATCCATCCATCCATCCATCATCCATCCATCCATCATCCATCCATCATCCATCCATCATCCATCCATCCATCCATCCATCATCCATCCATCCATCATCCATCCATCCATCCATCCATCCATCCATCCATCCACCATCCCTCCATCCATCCACCCATCCATCCATCCATCATCCATCCATCCATCCATCCATCATCCATCCATCCATCATCCATCATCCATCCATCCATCCATCCATCCATCATCCATCCATCCATCCATATCCATCCATCATCCATCCATCCATCCATCCATCCATCCATCCACCATCCATCCATCCATCCATCCATCCATCCATCCATCCATCCATCCATCCATCCATCCATCCATCATCCATCCATCCATCATCCATCATCCATCCATCCATCCATCCATCCATCCATCCATCAATCCATCATCCATCCATCATCCATCCATCATCCATCCATCCATCCCTCCATCCATCATCCATCATCCATCCATCCATCCATCCATCCATCCATCCATCCATCCATCCATCCATCCATCCATCCATCCATCCATCCATCCATCATCCATCCATCATCCATCATCCATCCATCATCCATCCATCCATCCATCATCCATCCATCCATCCATCCATCATCCATCCATCCATCCATCATCCATCCATCCATCCATCCATCCATCCATCCATCATCCATCCATCCATCCATCCATCAATGGAAAGGGAGCAGGAGGAGGGAGGATGTGGGGGTGCAGGGGTCCCATCATTGTTTCAGATTTTCCATCCCTGGAATTGCTCAGGGCCAGGCTGGATGCAGCTCCAGTAGAAGTTGTCCTTGCCCATGACTGGGGGCATTTAACCTGAGCTTTATTGTCTTTCCCAATCTAAATAATTCTGGGATTCTGACACAAGAGCAACGGGGATTTTTATTCCTTCTTTGGCTTTCAGTGGCCACACAGGCTCCATGTCCCCAAGGTGGGCACAGTCCTGACCCAAGAGCCACCCCCATCCTCCACCACTCCTTGGCACAGCTCCAGCTCCCCTCTCCTGATCCCCTCATTATCTGCACACACCAAGTGTTTTGAAACCTCTGCAGAGGGGTCTGTGTCGCCCCTCCCCTCCCGCTGCCTCGGCCACTTTTCCCGTCACGCTCATTAGAGCCCTGAGTATCAATCAGGGGGAGATGAAAGCCAGCTGGGGATACATTACAACACCTTGGGAAGGGATGAAAGCGCCTCTTTAGTCCTAACAAACCTCTCCAAGCCCCGTTGCATATGGATGTCAGCCTGATGCTCTCACTGCCTTTCATCTCACGTTTTGCTTTTTGGGCTCTTTGGCTTCTGCCCCCACAGCAGCGACCCGGTGACACCCTCAGTGTGACCTGGGGAGCCTGGCATGGGTGGCACAGCCTGCTGGGCACACCAAAAATATTATCAGGGGGTTCTAAAGGTCTCACTTTGCCTATTTGCCCCCTCTGAGGGGATGACCCATCCCCAGCAGGAGTTCCCAGGGACACATCAGTCCCATCCCAGCTCTGGGATGGTTCCCACTGAGGAAAGGGGGCAGGATCAGGCCCTTGCCACGCTGCCTTGCAATGGATTTTAAATTTAGAAATTGTTCAGATTTGTACTTTGGAAAAAAAAAAATCCATGGGGCATTAAATATTTACAGAAAATCAGCAGCTGCGTAAATAATAGAAAAATCCAATATTCGGCGAGTGGACCGGTTTTCAATAAATTTGAAAATTTTATGATATTGTTATTATTATTTATTGCCTATTTTATTTGCTGGTGTCTCTCCTCGCAGGCTGCATGGATTGGGTGTTTGACCAGCTCGTGCCAGGCCAGGGGTCAAACTCCTGCTGCCCAGAGCTGTGCCTGCTGAGCCCGTCCTGCTGCTGGGGGGTGAGCAGCAGGGACAGGAGCCCCCTGCCCACTCTGCCCACCCTGGCACGGCCCCACAGCGACACAGGGGTGCCACAGGGGAGCAGAGGGCTGTGGAGGGTGATGGCAACCCAGCACCTCCTCTAATGGGATACTCTCCACAAGTAATTAAGCCCTGGCTAATGCTAACCGTAATGTGATGTATGTATGCCTTTAACTAATCATTTATTAGCCTCGTTGATGGTTTGTCAATATTAATTCATTTATTTAAACAACTCCGAGCTGTAATGAAGATGTTTGCTTTAAGGGGGGAAAAAAAAAAAAAAAAAAAAAAGAGATGGAGCTGCCAGGAGATTTTTTTGTTGACTCGATGTGTGTCACCCTGGCCAGGACGAGGAGCTGCTGTCCCTGCTGGGCCCGGGGCTGTCCTGGGGGAACTGGGGAGCTGCCACTGCAGGAACTGGGAGCCAGGGGCAGCACGGGGAGCTCCAGGCTGCTGCAGCGGCCAGGGCAGCACGACCAGGCCCCTCTCCCTGCCCTGGGGCACTGGGAACGTCCCGGGGGATGCGGGGCTCGGCACAGCCCAGTCGTGCCAGCTCACGCTGGAGCAGCCTCAGCAGCACCAGCTCCACCAGAGAAACTTTGGAGGAATTTCCCTTGGTTTGACCTTAAAATGTTCGAGCTGTGCCTCAAAGCCTGAAATCAAACCCAAACGTGCTGCCTGGCCCAGAACTATTGGTTTTTGCTTGACTTTCGATTTGTTAACGATTTCAGACCAGTTTTCATTTCAAATCAAAGCGCTTCTATTTTTTTTTTTTTTTCCTGGAGCTGGGGAGTGGGAAACTGCAGATAAACTGAAAAAAAAAAGTACTTTTGGTCCTGTTTGATAAGCTCAGCTTGGATCAGATTTGCTGCTTGTTTTGTGCCCTCTGGGTGTGCAGCAGGTGGGGTGCAGGAGCAGGGGGTGTCCCAGGGCAGAGGGGCCTGGCCTGGCTCTGAGCTGAATCCTGAATGGAGCCTCTGGCCAGGCACTGGACCAGCTGCTCCCAGCTCTGCTTGGCAGCTTCTTAATATCAACTAGATCACCGTATTAAAGTTAACTTTCTCTTAAACAGGCTTAATTAGCGTCCTTCAGACAAACATAAATTAATCCTGGGCCGCTCAGGGGGAGGTGGAGTTTCCCCTTGATCGATTGCCAGTCCTGGTGGAGACAAATTTGGACAGCCAGGGCTGGTTTGGCACCCCTGAGGCTGCACCTGGAGCTGGGACTGGCAGCTCTGGTGCCCCGCCCCAGGGTGTGGCACCGACACCTGGCTCAGGGTGTCACCACTGCCCGTGGGGGACGGTGTGCGACCGCCTGTGACCCTTCCCTGCCGTGCAGGACAATGTGCACAGTCACAGCTGGGTGTTGCTGGCATTCCTCATCAGCCATGAGCACACACAGGCAGTGTCACCACGTCTGACCACTCAACGTCCTGTGTGACCCTGCAGGACCACGGGTGACCATGCACAGCCATTCACCACCGCACACAGCCACCTACAGCCAAATCTTGCCACGTACAGCCAAGTGTTAACATGTACAGCCAAATGTTACCGTGTACAGCCAAATGTTACCGTGTACAGCCAAATGTTACCGTGTACAACCACATATTAACATGTACAGCCAAATGTTGCCATGTACAGCCAAATGTTAACATGTACAGCCAAATGTTACCATGTACAGCCAAGTGTTAACATGTACAGCCAAATGTTAACGTGTACAGCCAAATGTTGCCGTGTACAGCCAAATGTTGCCGTGTACAGCCAAATGTTGCCGTGTACAGCCAAATGTTACCGTGTACAGCCAAGTGTTAACATGTACAACCACATATTAACATGTACAGCCAAATGTTACCATGTACAGCCAAATGTTAACAAGTACAGCCAAGTATTAAATGTACAGCCACATATTAACATGTACAACCACATATTAACATGTACAACCACATATTAACATGTACAACCACATATTAACATGTACAGCCAAATGTCGCCATGTACAATCAAATATTAACAGGTACAACCAAATGTTGCCATGTACAGCCAAGTATTAACATGTACAGCCAAACGTTAACCTGTACAGCCAAATATTAACATGTACAACCAAATGTTATCATGTACAGCCAAATGTTATCATGTACAGCCAAATGTTGCCATGTACAGCCAAATGTTGCCATGTACAGACAAATGTTAACGTGTACAGCCAAATGTTACCGTGTACAACCAAATGTTGCCCTGAACAGACAAATATTAACATGTACAACCAAATATTAACATGTACAACCAAATGTTGCCATATGCAGCCAAGTATTAACATGCACAACCAAATGTTACCATGTACAACCAAATGTTACCATGCACAGCTGTGCATGACCACACACGACCTCTTGCCACCCTGGCTGACCATGTACAACCATGGATGACCATGCAGGACCATCCACCACCACCCATGATCACACAAAACCACACCTGATCACGGACACCTGTGTATTCCCATGCACAACTCTGACCACACACAATAACATGTGACCACACATGACCACACTCAACCCTTTATTACCATGTCTGGCCACTCACTGTCATGCATGACCATGAACAATCACGGATGATCACACACGACCACTCACCACCTTCCACGACCACACACAACAATAACGGGCTGTGGGAAGAAAATTTGTAATGGCTGTGCAGAAGGCAATTTTCCTCAATGAATTACAGCTGTACTGATTGCTGAGAAGTGGAGACAGCCTTGCCTGCCCAATGAGGACGGGTGTTATAACAGAGGGGGTTAGCTGGTCTAGAGCAAGTTGGAATTGGAGAGTCAGTCTGCTGTATTTTGGGAAGGAATCTGCTGGCTGCGCTGTGAGGAGGAAGTGACACGTGGTCGAGAAAGGGACAGGTGAGGAGGAGGATGTTGTGTGAGGGACAGTCAGGGTAAGGGACAGGCTGGGGTTTAGCCAGTCGTGCAGAGAGGACAGAAAGAGTCAGAGCTGTGTGGAGCTGCCTGTAGGAAAAGGAGTCAGAGTTGCCTGAAAGAAGGCATGAAAAGCTTTTAATCTAGGACTGCTGATGCTGTCAGTCCAGTCTGTCTGCACACAATTCCTGCTCTGCATGATGATGTACAACCAGGTATTTCCATGCACAATTTTGTGTGGGCGCTCACCACCCTGGCTGACCACGGATGACCATCCATGGGCACACACAGCCCCAGGTGAGCACAGCCAGCCCCATATCACCCTGCCCAGCTATGTGCATTGGGCATGACCACTCACTGCTATCCACGACCTTGCCCAATCAAGGATGGCCACTTCTGACCCTCTGTGGCTATGAAATGTCCCCCTCCCCACCACAGACATCCCCAGCTGCAGGGTTGGTGTCCTGGCTCTGCATGGCCGTGGATAATTTGTCTCCCATGAAATTGTTCCTTGCCCCTGGCCACCCTTGCAGCACCCCTGCAGCATCTTGGACATTTCTATGGAGAAGGACCTTCTCCTGCATGATCCTGCTGTCTGCTCTTTTCCTTTGGTTCTCTTTATTCTGTCCAAGAGGGACCAGAAGGCAGGCTCCTTCTCTCGGGGAAAAACAGGGAAAAGAAAGATAGAGACTTGATAGGAGGTCAAAGCAATCTGGGGGTGAAAATCACTGTGTTTTGGGAAACTCTGAAAGGCTTCCAGCACAGCAGGAGCCTGCATGGATCCCTCAGGAAAGGGGATGGAAGAAACCAGGATAATTCAGCACAAATCATTGGTGGCATTTGCCTGTGTTGGTAAAAGCAGCAACCAGAGCTACTTGAGACTTCAGTGGCCTTCAGTCTGGAATCCTGCAGGAAAGAGGGGTGAAGATTCTTCGCTTTGGAGGCAGGGAAACTGAGGCACGGAGGGTTTGTGGGGTGCCACGCCCATCTCAGCCCTTAAAGTCCCCGGGCAGTGGGCTTGGAGCCTTGAAATCCCCAGAGCAGAGCGGGATTTTCCCTCGGGAATCGCCCAGCTCTGTGCGCAGAGCAGCTGGGGACGGCTCAGGAAACAGCAGCAGGGAGGCGATGGGGGATCAGGGACCCGCGGGGGGACACGGGGGCCGGGTGGAGGGGCACAAGGAGCCAGGGACCCCACGGATGAGCAGAGGGATGGGGGCGGGCGGGGGGAGCTGCCCAGCCTGACACCGGGTCACGGAGCCGGGAGCGGGGCGAGCTGCCGAAGGGATCAATAGCAATTCTAATATCATACGAGTCAATCCTGACCTGTCATGGGCAGCGCGGCAGGCTGACTCCAGAGCTGCAGCGCCTGATAAATGGGCTCTCAAAACCATATTTATAGCAAGAAAAAGCTCATAAAATGGAAACAGGGGCAGGGCGAGGGAGGAGGAGGCTGCAGCCCGGCCGCGCTCCGCGGGAAGGGGAAGGGGAACGGGATTCTGGGGGGGTTCGGGGCTGGGATTTGGTGCCGCAGGGGTTGTGGGGTGCAGACCCTGCCCGCGGGGCACCAAGTGATGCTCTGGGTGGGGGACAGGCGTGAGCACGGCTGGCGAGTGCCGGGTTGTTGAGCCCAGCAAATTCCTGCCCCGGTTCTCTGCAAGACCCCGTTCAGCCGCAGGGGAGCTCTGGGGCCGCCTCAAATCCCCTGCGAGCCCCTGGCCCGTTTTTGGGGGACACACTCTGCTCCCCCTCATCCCAGGCAAAACGAGACGTGCAGCTGCTCATCCCTGTCCTGTCCCTCCTGCTTCCCCTGCCTGACACTTCCAGGAGCAGCAGTATTTTTTCCTCCAGGCCTTGATGAGGAAAGGGAGAAATCGGGGAAAACGGAGGGTAGGGGCGTGTTTGTCCCTGTCCCAGCCAGCAGGACACCAGGGGTGACTCCTCATCCCAGGAGAGGTGCGCAGGGTCCCCTGCCTTGATTTGCTCCTTCATCCCCCTCCTGCCTCTTTATCCCTATGGATCAAACCCCACACAGCTGTGCTGCTTCCCCTCTCCACCTTTTTGGGCTTTTTTTCCTGCTGTAAATCCTCCTCAAATGTTGCTCCCCGTTAAGCAGGGAGATTTATTGCCCCCAAAAGCCCCTCCCAGGAGGCGGGCAGGGGGAGGTGAGCTCCTCTCCGTCCTCTCTGTGCCTTCCCTGTGCTCTCCATGTGTCTTGTGGCATTTTTGGGATGTTCCACGCTGGCTCTAGGCTGGATCTGCCAGAATCTGGGATCTGTTATTCTGCCTTCATCTAGAGCAATAGAAGGGACAGAAAATTCCCACCTCCAGATTTCCCATTCTTGTTATTTTCATCCCCTGGGAGCTTCTCTCCCCTTTCCTTGTGCAGCAAATGCAAAGTTCTGTTCACACCTGGATCGATGCACCCCGAGCCAACCACCCTGGGAGGAACCTGCTGGAATCCCAGCCCTGCTCCTTCCTCCTTTCCCTCCTCACCCTCCTCCTCCTCCTTCCTGCACCCTTGGCAGCAGCCTGGGCTGGTTTTGTCCCCTTATGTCCCTCCCTGATGTTGTGGCAGAGCAGTGGCTGCCCGTGTTGCTGTTTCACAGCCGTGGTCAGCCAGGTCTCAGCTCCAGCTGCTGAGTGAGGAGGGGATGCACCCCCGGGCTGGTGCCATATCCCAAAATCCCAGATCAGCCCTGTCCAGCCTGGCCTGGGCACTGCCAGGGATCCAGGGGCAGCCACAGCTGCTCTGGGCACCTGTGCCAGGGCTGCCCACCCTGCAAGGGAACAATTCCTGCCCAATATCCCACCCAGCCCTGCCCTCTGGCAGTGGCAGCCATTCCCTGGCTCCTGTCCCTCCAGCCCTTGTCCCCAGCCCCTCTCCAGCTCTCCTGGAGCCCCTTCAGGCCCTGCCAGGGGCTCTGAGCTCTCCCTGGAGCTTCTCTTCTCCAGGTGAGCAGCCCCAGCTCTGCCAGGCTGTCCCCAGAGCAGAGGGGCTCCAGCCCTGCAGCATCTCTGGCTCCTCTGCACTGGCTGCAGCAGCTCCACGTCCTCCTGCTGCTGCTCCAGGGCTGGGGCAGCTCTGCAGGTGGGGTCTCACCTGAGCAGCAGAGGGGCAGAATCCCCCCTCCCCTGCTGCCCAGGCTGGGGCTCAGCCCAGCACAGGGGGGTTTCTGGTCAGTGCCCATGGCCGGGGCAGCTTGAGCCTCTCCCCCACCAGCACCCCAAGTTCTCCCCAGGGCTGCCAGTAGCTGGGGAATCCTGGGCTCCTCTCAGGAGCCCGTCCAGCCCGCTGGGCTCTGCTGTGTGGGGATAAAACCCCCCCAGGAACATCCCCGGGGAATTCTGCCCCCGGGGCTGCTCCGGGCGGATCGCGCACGAAGCAGCAGAGACACGGAACAGATCGAGTCCCCAGTGAATAAAACAACCCCAAAATCCGCGGGGCTCGGGCTGGGCAGGGCGCCGAGCCGCTGCTGCCGCTCCTGGCCAGGAGGAGGGCTGGGAGGAAGGAACCGGCTCTTTTCTCGGGTTTTGATCCACGTATTCTCACAAAATGTGAAGTTTTCTGCTTCAAAAAGGAGAGGAGAAAAGCAAGAGCAGTGTGTAGGAACAGACAATTCCGGTCCTGCCTTTCTCCCGTCTTTCCAAGAAAATCCACTGGTTTATTTATGAATTAAGCTCACAAATCCTTTGAGCATCTGGGGGATTTTTATCTTAAAAAACGCAGTATTTCCCAAAAAACTCATACCTATGAATTTTTTTTTTTTAATATAAATACCTGTGGGGAAAAAACAATGCATTTGAAGCCACATTTCTCACCGTGTGGGGGAGTTTATGGAGCAGCTGGGTTGCAGGGATCTCGGTGAGAGTGAGACATTTTCCCCAAGCTCCCTGCTGGCAGGGAAAGGGATTTCCAAAGGGCAGCCGGGCTGGGGGCAGCATTTTGGGATGGAGCAAGGTGGGAGCAGGGTAGAGCAGTGGCTGGAAGAGTTTGCTCCTGCTCAGGGTGCAAAATGTGCTGCCTGGGTGGAAACGATCTCCAAAATCATTGAGTCCAACCTTAACCCAGCATTTTTTCTCCACTGAACCTCGCCCTAAGTGCCCCATCCACAGGGTTTTGAACATTTCCAGGGGTGATCGCTCCACCACTGCCCTGGGCAGCCTGTGACCACACTTGCAGTGAAGACATTTTTCCAATCTGAATGTCCCCCGGCAGAAGGATTTTCCAGGAGTTCAGTTGCCACAGAGGGAGTTTTGGAACTCTGGTTTTTCCCTCTGGTGAGGATCTGAGGAAAGGATCTGAGTAAAAGTTGGTCCACCAGGGCTTGGTTTCCCTATTTTCTCTTGCTGGGCGCCTTGAGGAGCTGGAAGGGGCTGCTGGGTGGGATATGGAGCATTTCCACCCTCTTGGGGTGCAAGAGCCCCACAGGAACCAGGGACACGAGGCCACCAAGAGCTGCCAGGTGCAGGGACCAGAGCCCTGCCGTGTCCTGCCCTCCCTTCTCCACGTGGCTCCCAACAGCCCTGCCCTGCTCCTGTCTTCGTGCTCACATCTTCCTCATGTCCCAAACTCATCCTGCCCCAACCTCATCCGTGCCCCTGATGTCAGGAAGGGTGTTTTTGGGTGGGGAATACCACTTTGGGGCTGGTGTCTGGAGAGGCACCTTTGGGAATTCCTGTGGTGGGCAGGGGTGACCCTGTGTCCACCCCCAGCTGCCTAAAGGGGTCTCCAGCAGCATCAGCTGCCACCAGCCCAAGGACTGAGCACCCCAGCTCAGCTCCTGTCCCCAGGGATGGACACACAAAGCCCAGGACAGACAAAGGCCAGGAGAAAAGAGTTTTCTGCAGTGCTGAGAAGCTGAGCCCAAGCTCCTGAGATGTGCTCCACACTTGGCTGGGCACATTCCCTCTCTGAGGGACCCCAAGGTTCTGCTCCAAACTGGGACATTCCCTCTCTGATGGGCACAGAGGTTCTGCTCCAGGCTGGGCACATTCCCACTGATGGACCCCAAAGTTCTGCTCCAGGCTGGGCACATTCCCATTGATGGACTCCAAGGTTCTTCTCCTGGCTGGGCACATTCCCTCTCTGAGGGACCCCAAAGTTCTGCTCCAGGCTGGGCACATTCCCACTGATGGACCCCAAAGTTCTGCTCCAGGCTGGGCACATTCCCATTGATGGACTCCAAGGTTCTTCTCCTGGCTGGGCACATTCCCCCAAGGTTCTGCTCCAGGCTGGGCTCATTCCTCTCTGATGGACCCCAAGGTTCTGCTCCAGGCTGGGCACATTCCCTCTCTGATGGACCCCAAAGTTCTGCTCCTGGCTGGGCACATTCCCTCTCTGATGGACCCCAAGGTTCTGCTCCAAACTGGGATGTTCTCTCTCTCATGGGCACAGAGGTTCTGCTCCAGGCTGGGCACATTCCCTCTCTGATGGACCCCGAGGTTCTGCTCCAGGCTGGGCACATTCCCTCTCTGATGGACCCCGAGGTTCTGCTCCAGGCTGGACACATTCCCCCGAGGTTCTGCTCCAGGCTGGACACATTCCCTCAATGATGGACCCCAAGGTTCTGCTCCAGGCTGGGCACATTCCCCCGAGGTTCTGCTCCATCCCTCCTGCTCCTCCCAGCTGGCAGGGCCCTCCTTGGGGCAGAGCAGCCTGTTGCCCACCACCCACCACCTCCCCTATGATCCCCATTGCTCCCCAGGCCTCCATCCCCTCCTCCAGCCAACGAGGGCCAACCATCCTCTGGAAAACCAGGAGAAGCCAAGCGTGGCAAACCAGGATGGGGCTGGGAGAGGAGATCTCCCCACCTTTCCTCCGGCAGCCTTATCTGGGAGCGGAGGCGCATCCGGGGGGAACGAGGAAGAGCTGGAGGGGACATCTGGCTGCTGGAACCCTTGGCCCCCATCTCCATGCAGCTGCTGAAGATCCTGGCTCGCTCTTGACGGAAGCTAGGCTGCATCCCCGGCCTTGCTATCTCCTTGCAGAGCCTGGCAGTTCCTGAATTGCCTGCCCGTGGCCGGCCCTAATGGCCCAGAGCTGATGTTTTATTGTCGGGTTTAAAAGTGTAATTAGTTCAAGTGTAAACAAAAAAAACACCCTTGCTTAATTAAGAATTTTTAAGCAGGGCACAGAGAGATTCCGGAAACATTAATGAACCCCAGGCAAGCACCATAAAATTGATCGAGGGAAGAGAGGGCTGGGGGAGGATGAGGGAGCGAGGACAGGCTCTCACCACAGGAATCACCTCAGTTTACTTTAATGCCCAGTGCATTTGGAGCTGCCTTTATGGCCATGGGTCTCCATAGAAATGCCTAATGATTTTTTTATGCATTAGTGGGAGCGCTGGCCGGCGGTGCGTTGTTTAAGGAGATGGAGAGGAGCCTTTTACTGCAGGGCCTGCCTCGTCACTCTGGATCCAGGAGGGTCCCTCTGCCACGGCCTGGTGGGGCCCACACCTGAACGAGGAGCAGATGCTGGGCTGGGCCTCTAAAATCCATAAAAACCTGTGAAACCCGAGTGCTGCTTGCCCACCACCCCATCCTTGCCTTCAAAGCTCTTTTTGGTTGGTGCCAAGACAAGTTAAATCTCTCTGCCTTTCCCATCCATGGGCAATGGGGCCCTTTGCCTCTTCCAGGTGTGTCTCCAGGATGGCAGGTTCTCTGCAGGTTGGAACACCTGAGGCAGCAGAAGATGCCTGGAGGAGTTTTTTTCTTCTTCTTCCTGCTGGGAGCAACCACAGGCTCTGCTGGGCTCTCCAAAGGCCACCCAGCCTCTCCTGGGTGGTTGGGTTGGGTTGGGAGGTGCTGGAGAAGATCAGCCTCAAAGACTTTCTGAGGATGGTGGCTGAGAGAACTGCAAGGGCCAAGAGTAAAATGAAAGAAGAAGAAAAGTGACTTCAAGCTTGGGAAAGGTCACCCCTGTTATGAAGAGCCTTGTGCCCATGGGCTGAGAGCCCAGCTCTGCTCCCAGGGAGCAGCAGCCCCTGCTGTGGGCAGCTGAAGGGCTTTGAAGGCCAGGACAGGTCTTGGCTTTTCCCTTCCTGGCCCAGCACAAGGCCCCAGGGATGTCTTGCCCAGTAGCCAAGCCCTGGAGAAGCTCAGCAATTTCCTGTTCTTCTGGTCAAAGTTCCTTTGGAGAGCTCTGCACCACGCACAGTGTCTCTCGGAGTTCCACCTTGTTCTCCCCGAGATCTCTTTGATAATCTGTAATGCCACCAAAATCCTCAGAGAGAATTTGCCTTGGAGCCCAGCTTCAGCCTGGCTTGGCCTCTGCTGCCCTCCCCTTGGCTGAGATGGTGAAGAGAGCAGCCAGTGCTCCGTGCTCCTGCTGCTCCACCCTGTCCCTTCTGGGGCACATGGACTCGCTCCTTCTACTCCTCCTCAAAGGCCACCCCTTCAAAACTTCCTGTTCCTGCTCCTCCCTGCCCCAGCTTGCCCACCTTTGCCTCGTAGATCTGCTGCCCCACCCAGGGGAGAGGCTCTGCCAGGTCTGTGCCTCACCTGCCCTCGGTGCCCTCCCCGTCGCTCAGGGATTTCCCCAAGAGATCAGGACTCCACCGAGCACCCAAAACTTGCTCATCTCGAGGGCGATGGGCAGGGCCAGCAGGTGAGAGCCCACCCTGTGAGTTCAGCTCCACAGCAGGGCTGGGCAGGGGGGGCATGACCAGCCAGAGAGAAAACAAATCCCAGAATCATAAAATCTCAGGGTTTGGGAGGGGATTAAAGACCACCTTGTTCCCGTGCCGCTGTCCCTGCAGCCTCAGTGGACGGGCTGAGCTCAAGCTCACCCTTCCTCCAGCTCCAGTGGCGTTATCCAAGGCAGGAGAAGGAGCTCGGGGGGCTCAGAGCATCAGGCACAGCCCAAGGAGGGACACACGGGGGGCAGAGTTACACCCCGAGCTGCTGCGGGGACCCCGGGCTGTTCCCGGGGGTGTTTCTGCCACTTGTGTCACTTCTGTCACATGTGTCCCTGCAGCAGCGCTCGGTGCCTGTCCCTCTGTCCCTCTGTCCCTCTGTCCCTCTGTCCATGACGGCGGCAGGGAGGGACAGCTGGCAGCGCCCAGCACCTGCCCAGGCACAGAGCGCACCCCTTGCCCCCCAAAAAACCCGTGGGTGCCCAGGGCAGAGTCCCTGTCCCGCTGCCACCTCTCCTGTCCTGTCACAGCCAAAATGGAACAGCCCCCACCGGGCTCCCCGTCCCCTCTGCCTCTCCCTTCGTTATTTCCCCGCTCCTCCCTGCCTCTCCTCCTTTCCCTGGCTTTTGTTCCCTCTCTCCTCCTCCCAGAAGCCTCCCCCCATCTCCAATCCCTGCTCCCGCTGCCCAGCCTGTGTCAATTAAGTATCGATCCCCTGTTCTCTATCAGTGGTCAGCTGAGCTAACCAGTCCTGCTCGCTGCTTTTCAGCGGGATGAATAATAACAATAATAATAAAGGGGTAGGGGGAAGGCAGCTGCACTCGGTGCCTGCAGCCCTTCACCTCTCCCTACCCCGCGCACGCCCGCCCTCGCCCCCTCCACAGCTACAGGCAAAATCGATAGCTCGCGGAGTCAGGAATGGAATATTTTTATCCTCTAATTGGGAAATGTGCTTTGACAAAGCCCGAGGAGCAGGGAGGGGGCCGGCAGATACTGTACTGCAGCCAGGCAAGGAGGGAGAGCCCGGCCAGGGCAGGGGCGCCGGGGATTTTCTGCGGAGCTGGAGGAGGAGGGAGCTCGGGGCGCGGCTCTGGGGCAGAGCCGGTCCCACGGCAGAGCCAGGGGATGCCAGTGGAGGGATGGAAAGAGCCCAAAAAATCCCATCCTGCCCCCCAATCCTGCACTGCTTGGCAAGGAGGGGAGGGTGTTCCCCCCAGCGAGGTCACCAGCCCTCCCTCCTGATCCTGGGACACCCTGCCAGCCCCAAGGCAGCTTGTGCTGGCTGCAGAGACTCGAGCGTTTTAAATCTCTTTTCCAACCTGAATAATTCCTTGCCAGAATAATTCTGCAATCCTGCCACCAGCCTCGTGTGCAGCTCCCAGTTTGTCACACCTGGGAGCACCTTCCTGTCTCCAGCTGTGCCAGGGCAGATGTGTTGCCTTTGCCCATGGCAGGGGCTGGGATGTGATGATCTTTGAGGCCCTTTCCAACCCAAACCACTTTTAATTCTTTAAATTATCCCCTTCCTTCAGTCAGACCAGCTCTGGTAGGTTCTCAGGCACGCTGAAACCAAACACCAAGACACAAATCCCATTCTCTGGGGATTTAAAGGAGATGTAGATTAGGGACAGGGCTTGGTGGTGGGTTAATTGTTGATGATTTTGTAATCATAGAATCATTTATGCTGGAAAAGACCCCCTGGACCAGCCTGAATATTGGAGCCACACTGGGCACATCCTGGAGATGGAGATTTGAGTCTTTTCTCCCAGGTAATAAGAGACAGAAAGAGAGGAAATGGCCTCAAGCTGCCCCAGAGGAGGTTTAGTTCGGATATTAGGAAAAAACCTCTCCATGGGAAGGGTGGCCAGGCGTTGGCACAGGCGTCCCAGAGCAGTCACCATCACTGGAAGTGTCCAAAAAATAAAACAAACGTGTGGATGTGGTTTAGTGGTGAAGGGTAGACTTGATCTTGGAGTGCTTTTCCAAACCTGATGAGTCTGTGACTCTCTCAGGAGCCGGCAGTGAATTAATTTGTTGTTTCTGAGGTGGTTTGCAGCCCCCAGGCAGTGCCAGGGCCGCAGGGCCGGGGGTGAGCCCAGCCCGAGCCCGGCTGCTCTCTGCGAGGAAAGCTGAAAATCAAAGCAGGGATGGAACCTGCGATGCCACAAATCCTTCATCAGACAAACACCAGGAGCTGCGCCGACTTCAGGGAGAGGGAAAGCTCCGGAAGGAAATGCCATTTAAAAGCTGAAATTAAATACCTTGACCTGCCCATGCAGGATGTTTCAAACGCTACTTAATTTCCATGTGTAAGGTGCCTATAATGCTCCTGAGTAAGTGAAGAAGTTACTCGGGTTTAATCTAATTGTATCTTCCCCGGGTTTATTTCATGGGAGATGTTGACAAGCTGTAGCTTCAGGGGAAACAAAAAAAAAAAAAAAGGCTGAAGATGATTTTTTTTCTCGTGGCTCCGGGTGAGAGCTGTGGAGGATCCTGCTCCCACTCAGCCCCGTGTGTGGAGAGGTAATATTAAAATTATATATGTGCTTAACAAGTAGTTTTAGAACAATAAATGAAATAGAGATGTTAGCAGTTTTTGACATGGACACTGAAAATAGTTATGTTAAGGTTTGAGGCCTTTTTTTTGTTTAAATAATACTAAATGCCACAAATACTAAAGAGCCAACAGACATTTTGCCCTAAACTTAGCAGGAAAGGTTTTTAAAATAAGGGTTACAGATAAGAAAGCTGTAAAACGTGGTAATTTAGTAATTCTTATAATTTGAATGCAAATATCAGGAAATTAGTATATTGTATTAAATTGGTTATTGAAAATTGTAATATTCATTAGCAAAAAATACTTATTGTGTTGTAAATGGAAAATCTCTCTCTTTTTCTCTTCTTATCTTGCTCTAACCTCTCTCTAAGCTCTCTCTTATACCCATGCCCTATAATGAACTATATACTAAATATACTAACCTGAAGAACAGAATATATTAAGATTTTAAGTCTGTCCTGCGACCAAACCAAAACCCCACAGGCTGGTGACCCCAGTCCTCAGCAGAAGGGCAGGACAAGGCTTGTCTGCTCCAAAGGATCACCCAAAATTGTGGCTTGGGGCGTTAAAACCCCCCGAAATTCTGCCCTCAGCAGGTTGGAAAGGGACAGCAGAGCCCTGCAGTGCTCTGAAGGGGTTTTCAGCTGAGCCCAGGAGGATTTGGGTGAAGATAAAACTGATCCCAACGAGGCACCCACAGCAGGAAACCCCAAACCAGCACAAACAAATCTCCAGGAGCTGCTGAGCGAGGTTTTGGCTTCTCCAGAGTGGGAAGCAGAGCCCTGCAGTGCTCTGAAGGGGTTTTCAGCTGAGCCCAGGAGGATTTGGGTGAAGATAAAACTGATCCCAACGAGGCACCCACAGCAGGAAACCCCAAACCGGCACAAACAAATCTCTGAGCCTGTTTTTGGCTTCTCCAGAGTGGGGAGCAGAGCCCTGCAGTGCTCTGAAGGGGTTTTCAGCTGAACCCAGGAGGATTTGGGTGAAGATCAGGCTGATCCTAACGAGGCACCCACAGCAGGAAACCCCAAACCGGCACAAACAAATCTCCAGGAGCTGCTGAGCGAGGTTTTGGCTTCTCCAGAGTGGGAAGCAGAGCCCTGCAGTGCTCTGAAGGAGCTTTTCAGCTGAGCCCAGGAGGATTTGGGTGAAGATCAGGCTGATCCTAACGAGGCACCCACAGCAGGAAACCCCAAACCGGCACAAACAAATCTCTGAGCGAGATTTTGGCGTCCCCAGAGTGGGAAGCAGAGCCCTGCAGTGCTCTGAAGGGATTTTTCAGCTGAGCCCAGGTGGATTTGGGTGAAGATAAAACTGATCCCAACGAGGCACCCACAGCAGGAAACCCCAAACCAGCACAAACAAATCTCCAGGAGCTGCTGAGCGAGGTTTTGGCTTCTCCAGAGTGGGCAGCAGAGCCCTGCAGTGCTCTGAAGGGGTTTTCAGCTGAGCCCAGGTGGATTTGGGTGAAGATCAGGCTGATCCTAACGAGGCATCTACAGCAGGAAACCCCAAACCGGCACAAACAAATCTCTGAGGGAGTTTTTGGCTTCCCCAGAGTGGGAAGCAGAGCCCTGCAGTGCTCTGAAGGGATTTTTCAGCTGAGCCCAGGAGGATTTGGGTGAAGATAAAGCTGATCCCAATGAGGCACCCACAGCAGGAAACCCCAAATCGGCACAAACAAATCCCTGAGCGAGGTTTTGGCTTCCCCAGAGTGGGAAGCAGAGCCCTGCAGTGCTCTGAAGGAGCTTTTCAGCTGAGCCCAGGAGGATTTGGGTGAAGATCAGGCTGATTTTAACGAGGCACCCACAGCAGGAAACCCCAAATCGGCACAAACAAATCCCTGAGCGAGGTTTTGGCTTCCCCAGAGTGGGGAGGAGATGGGGCTGGGCTGGCCAGAGGGGTCACAGGGTGTGGGGAAGGGCAGCCCAAACCTCCCCACGCCATTTATTCAGCCTCAGCCCCGCATCCCCTCGAGGAGTCTGAAGTGATCTGGAGGAGCCTGAGGGGTTTTTACACCACGCAGTGCCTGCCTTTTTGATCTGGCTTTAGGTCTGCTTTCAAACCTTTTAAACATCTCATCCTCTCTCATCCTGTCGCCCTGAGAGCACTCTCTGGCCGCCCTCGGCTGGGTTATTTTTATTTTTAAGCATCTCTTCCTCGCTGTGGCCATGCTCATGAAACCTTTGCAGGGATGGAGGGGGAGGCCCAGAGGGGAAACCACACCTCTGCTCTTTTTCCACCCGTTTCCAAACACTCGCAGGGGTTTTATTTGTGCTGGCTGCCCTTCCCAGCCCGGCAGTGCCCGGTGGGTGAGGTGCCAGTTTGCCCCCCAGGCTCGGGGCATGCCTGGGGCTGGGGCTGAGCCAATTTTGGGAGCAGAGGCAAACCTGCAGCTCTGCCTGCCCAGCAGGGCAGGGAGTGATCACAGTTGCCATAGCAGTGTCCTCTCCCTCCTGCCCTCCCTGCCAGCCTGGTTATTTTTGGTGATTGTTTTCCCAGCGGTTTTGGATGGATCCAAGGGTGAGCTGGAGGGAGGAACAAAGTGAAGTTGGGGTCCCCTGCTTGTCCCCTCGTTGGAATCCTTGTTGCATTTTGGTTTCAGGAGAGCAGTGAAAAGGATAATGTAACATATTTCTTCGTGTAATGGAGATGCAAAAGAGAAAACCAGCTTTATTTAAAGAGACATACAGTTATATAGGGCAGGGTGTGCAAAACAGAATAGAAAGGGCTCATTGGCTCAAGAAGGCAACACCTCTTTGAAAACATCTTTTTGCAAAATATCACATCTCTCACACACCCTGCAGGTGCATAATCACTGTCATAATTCCTGCTCCTTGTCCAAGGCTTCAAGGCTGCTTTTTTCCTTTGTTGCCAGCAGTGTCCAACAGCAGAATCCCAGGCCAGGGGATGAACAGGCTGGACAGACAGACCTCAGGACAGAACTCAGGACAGAGCAAGGCCATGAACACAACCCATCCATGGCAGAAACCTCTTGCTGGGTGAAGGATTTACCTCAACATTCCTTTTATCTTACAGGACCTGTCGTTTTTTCCCCCTGTTCTCTGCAGTGCCCTGGGTTTGCAGGGACCCACCCTGATCCACAGAGCCACAAATAATTCAGGAAAAAAAAAAAAAAGCAGAAAATTCAGAGATAAAGCTCGGTGGGGAGGCAGGAATTCTCATGGAAGTTGCTGCAAAGATTGGTTGGGAGAGTTTGCAGAAGGATCTGAGGATATGAGGAGGCTGGGCAATGAAAAGGCAGATGAAATACAGATTGAAGAGGAAATACAATGAAATACAATGAAATACAATTAAATACAATGTTGATAAATGCAAAGAAATGTTGGTTGGGAAGTGAGGAGAAGCTGGGGGAGTTTGGGAATTCCAGGCTGGAATTTCATTGGGATTTTGTCCAAACATAGGGGGAGAAATGAGAATCTGGAGGGATTTGGGTTCAAAATTTGGGAATTCCAGGATGGGATTTCACTGGAATTTTGTCCAAACACAGGCTGGGGAATGAGGAGAATCTGGAGGAATTTGAGTTCAAAATTTGGGAATTCCAGGCTGGGATTTCACTGGAATTTTGTCCAAACACAGGCTGGGGAATGAGGAGAATCTGGAGGAATTTGAGTTCAAAAGTTTAGGAACTCCTGGCTGGAATTTTGTCCCAACCATTTCTGGTGTAGGCTGAAGCCAGGACAAGGCTTAGGAGAGGGGAAGGGACTCACCCAGCAAAATTCCAGGCTGGAATTTCATTGGAGTTTTGTCCATGAGGAAAACAACTTTAACCACCTCTTGGGGCTCCAAATTTGCTGCTGCTGCTCAGGGAAGAGCTTTTGGAGCTAATGTGGGGATTTCTCTGGGAATGTCATCTCCACGCTCAGCTGCAGACAAAAAGCCAAAAGGGGGGTTAGCAGTGATTAAGAGGGAAATCAGAACAGATAATTTCATTTTGTTTCAATCCATATTTGATAACCCAGCAGCCCTGGGAGCTGAGCAAGGAGAGGGTTTGGCTGGGACTCACATGCAGGGGAGTTTGAGGGGATTTGAGGAGTTTTCTCCAGACTGGAGAAGAAGAGAGATGGTTATTTTCTTATTTTCCTGAGAGAGTGTGGAGGTTTCCAGCTCTCTCTGAGGGCAGGCCCAGGGCAAACCAAAAGGATTCTGTGTTTGGGAACCCCCTGGAAGCGTTTGGGGGGGGCTGCCAGGCAGATTCTGCCCTGAGAGCAGAGCTGTGAGCTGGGCAGAGCAACCCTGAGATGGGGGAGAATAAACAGCCATGAAAACCTCTGAGAACAGCTCAGAAAGAGCTGGGCTCAAACCCCCTGCATGTCCCCAGAGCTGAGCTCAGGGATGAGGAGACACCTCCCCTGTCCCACCCTCATCCCTCCTGCTGGTGCCTCCACACCCCTGGGCTCTCAAACAAAGCTCAAGGTGAGCATCACCTCTGCCCTGCCTCAGAACTGCCTCTCTCCTGTCCATCCATCACTCCCCTGCTCTCCTGCAGCCGATTGCAGCCAACCTGCATCAGCTATTGATTTATTGACACAGGCCAGGGCTGGGAGATTCAGGGAAGCAGCTCCCCACAGAAACGCTTTTCAGAAGTAGGGATTTGATTTTTTATTTATTCTCCTCTTCAATGTATGGATTTAACAAGCTCTAGGCAACAAAGAACTTCTCCAGCACGCAGGCTCTCACACTCCCTCCATCTCCTTCCCTTCTCCAGCACAAAAGTCGTTTTTAAGGGATTGCTCTTTCAGGGCAGGAGGCTCCCCAGGGCTCAGCTGCTCCATGACCTCTGTGCTGACCTTTTTCAGGGGGTAAATGTCTCCCTGGCTCTCCGTGTTTGTCATGTTTGTGTTGGTGTCAGCCTGAGACCAAAATTCTTTTTTTCTGTTTCCTGGTGATGAACTTCCAGCCCAAACAGCTGCTGTGGGCAGAGGCACCTGTGGGTGAATGGTGTGGAAAAAAACCCCACAATAATTGCATGGAGTGATGTATTCCCATCATGAATGAGAAAATATGTGTGGAGAATATCCTAAAAATCCCGTTTGAGGGAGCTCCTGTGCTGGGGAGCAGGGCACAGCTGGCAACATCTGCACCTCCCATTTTCCCGAGTCCAACACTTGCCTTGCTTTTCTTTCCCAGGAATTCACCGGCCAGGAGTCTGGAGAGACCAAAACTAGGAGAAAACGCCCTTTGAGCCTTTTTTTTTTTTTTTTTTGCCAGTGTGTCACTCAGCCCTGCTGCACCAGGGTGTCGGTGCAGGCTCTGCTTCCCCAGCACGTTCCCACATTCCCAGTGCCTGGAATTCCGTCACCCTGCAGCTCCAGGACAGGGGGTTCTGTAGAGATGGGAAGCAACAAAACTTCTCCCATGCAGGAGCAGCAGAAAAAGAACTTTACCACGGTCCAGTGTGACATTTATAGAAAGGATTGGAGGCAAGGAAAAGAACTCATTGGTCAGAGACAACACTTTGTGTTGTGGTTTTATGTATTTAGCAGGTGTTTGTTTTTTGTTGGGTTTTTTTTCTCTTTTTTATGTTTAACTTTGAGAAAGATTCAAGGTTGGGAAAGAAACCCGAGCTGAGACTGAGAAAGTGTCAGCCTGGGAAAAGGAGGATGAGGATGAGGAGGAGGATGAGGATGAAGATTAGGAGGATGAAGATGAGGATGAAGAGGAGGATGAGGATGAGGATGAGGAGGAGGATGAGGAGGATGAGGATTGGGATGATGAGGATGAAGATGAGGATGAAGATGAGGATGAGGATGAGGATAAGGAGGGAGGATGGGGATGAGGAGGAGGATGAGGATGAGGATGAGGATGAGGATGAGAATGAGGATGATGAGGATGAAGATGAGGATGAGGATAAGGATAAGGATGAAGATTAGGAGGATGAGGAGGATGAGGTGAGGATGAGGAGGAGGAGGAGGAGGATGAGGATGAGAATGAAATTAGGAGGAGGAGGATGAGGATGAGGATGAGGAGGAGGATGAGAATGAGGATGATGAGGATGAAGATGAGGATGAGGATGAGGATAAGGATGATGAGGATGAGGATGGGGATGATGAGGATGAGGATGAGGAGGATGAGGTGAGGAGGAGGATGAGGATGAGGAGGAGGATGAGGTGAGGATGAGGATGAGGATGAGGATGAGGATGAGGATGAGGATAAGGATAAGGATGAAGATTAGGAGGATGAGGATGGGGATGATGAGGATGAAGATGAGGCCAGTGCTGCCCCCCCAGCGCGGTTCCAGCCCGGGGTGAGGGGACAGCAGCGCCCAGGGGGTGCAGGCAGATGCTGCCTCAGCGAGCTGGAGCCGAGCTCCTGCCTGACCAGCGGGTTCTGAGACTCCCCTCACACAAACCTGCATCCCCTGGCTCAGATCCCGTTTCCCCCCAAGCCCCCAGCTGGGCTCTGGCTCCCCAGGCCATCCCCTCCACGAGCTTCCAGGCAGGTGCAGCCTCATCATCAGGGCAGAGCATCCCAAAAATGTGGCACCAGCCCCTTCCCAGCCCCCTGCCCTCATCCCGGGGGATTTGCTGTGCCAGTCCTTCACAGAGCTCTTGGTTTGGATGGTTAATGATGGGTGATTTCATTTAGCATCTGATTACTCTCCTGTGGAAGACTAATTTACAGGCAATGGAGACAGATGCTTCCCAAACTATCAGCCAAAAGGCCTAATTCCTGCACAGCCAACTTTTTTAATTTGCCTGCTGGCTGATTAAAAAAAATAAAATGCTTTACAGGATAGCAGGGGTCAAGGTGGTGCAAATCCTGCCAGAGTCACTTCACTGGAGTCTCTGCCCAGGGGCTGCTTTGGGAAGCAGCTCAGGTGCTCCAAGGATGAGATTGCACAGAATTCCAGAGCCCCAGAACTGGTTTGGAAGGGAATTTAGAGCTCACCCAGTGTCACCCCTGCCATGGGGACACCTCCCACTGTCCCAGTGTCCAGCCTGGCCTGGGCACTGCCAGGGATCCAGGGGCAGCCACAGCTGCTCTGGGCACCCTGTGCCAGGGCTGCCCACCCTGCCAGGGAACAATTCCTGCCCAATATCCCACCCAGCCCTGCCCTCTGGCAGTGGCAGCCATTCCCTGGCTCCTGTCCCTGCAGCCCTTGTCCCCAGCCCCTCTCCAGCTCTCCTGGAGCCCCTTCAGGCCCTGCCAGGGGCTCTGAGCTCTCCCTGGAGCTTCTCTTCTCCAGGGGAGCAGCCCCAGCTCTGCCAGGCTGTCCCCAGAGCAGAGGGGCTCCAGCCCTGCAGCATCTCTGGCTCCTCTGCACTGGCTGCAGCAGCTCCACGTCCTCCTGCTGCTGCTCCAGGGCTGGGGCAGCTCTGCAGGTGGGGGCTCACCTGAGCAGCAGAGGGGCAGAATCCCCCCTCCCCTGCTGCCCAGGCTGGGGCTCAGCCCAGCACAGGGGGGTTTCTGGTCAGTGCCCATGGCCGGGGCAGCTTGAGCCTCTCCCCCGGTGTTTGCCCAGGAGAAGTGAGCAGGATCACTGCCCCCCTCGGGGCTGTGTAGGTGACATTCCAGAGCTCTTCTCCGAGCTCCAGCTGTGACCCTGAGGCCTTCCAGCCTCTCCCACTTCCAGCCATCTCCTCTCCATCCTCCTCCCGCCTCTCCTCACTGCAGGAGGGACGCACAGATTTGGCCACTGCGGCCACCACCAGCCCTCTGAGTCCTGACCAGGACCTTCCTTGCAGTGATGTCCCATCCCCGAATTTGGGGGGTCTGGAGCAGCTCCTGGCCAAGCTCAGCCCCTGGCTGCAGGACATTTGCAGCAGAGCCTGGCTCCTGCTCTCCCCCAGCTCCACACGAGCTGCATTGCTCCAAGGGCTTCATCATCACCCTCGGATAACTTTATTGGCTGGGAATTATCGGCTGCCTCTGCTGCAGCAGCAGCACCAGCCTCCCTCCTCTCTGAAACCCAGCGGGGAAGGTGGGCACAGCCCCCAGGGTCCGGCTGGGCGAGCCCCCAAGGGCTGCTCTGGGGGGATTTGAGGCTCGGGGGGTCTTTGCTTGCATGGAAACCAAGCAGGGGATGCCCGTGCTTGGCTGGGCTAGGCAGGTTCCATCCAGAGCACTTCAATGGAATGAATTCCCGGGGGAGGGAGGCAGGTAGGGAGGTGGGATCCACGCGGGTCCGGGGCAGGTGGAGCTGTGGGTTCAGCCGTGGGAGTGAGGAAAAGCAGGATGGGGATCTTCCAGTGCTGGATGCGCGATGGTGACGCCTCGCTGCCGCTCGGTGCGAGGGGCAGGACGAGCCTGGGCGGGTTCGGGGGCAGCAGGAGCCCCCTGGGCAGGGGGAGATCCCTCTGCCCTGCCTTGGGGTGTGGGAGGGGTCCCCAGCTCGGCCGAGCCCATCGCCATGGCAACGCAGCATCCCGCGCTGAGCATCCTGAGCTCTGCGCTCCCCTCCCTGCGCTCCTCCCGCCAGCCCGGCATTGATCCGGGAACGTGCTCGTGGCGTGTAGGAGCCGTGCAAACACCGTGTTCCTATTGATCAGCCTCCTCTGCCGCCCGGGCCCGGCGCTGCAGCAAAACAAAGGCGAGGAAACCACCCAGCCCCGCGCCCGGCGGCATCCCCGGAGCTGCCTCTGCCTCCCCTCTCCCCCCTCCGCCTTTGCTTCTCCCTCCTCCGGCCCTTCTCCGCCTTCCCTCTTGCTCCTGCCCGCCAAAATTGGGCCGGATTCCCCCCCTTTGCTCCGCTGGTGACTTTTGGGAGCTGTTTCCGAGCGCCAAGTCGCTGTCCCACTCGCGGGGATGTGGGGGGACACTCTCAGCGTGCTGGGGTCCCAAATCCGCCTCCTTTGCCAGCCCAGCTCCGTGTAAGCTTTAATAATTACAGCGAGGAGTCAATAACAATTAGGCCTAACAGCCACTCAGCAGAATTGACACAAATTATTTTAATTTTATGTTTCTATCGATGAAGTTTTCCAGGTTGGTGACTTCTCCCCCATTGCCAGCCCCACTCGCCAGGCACAGTCCCAGGTTTGGGGGTCTCTGCTGTGTTTGTGCACGGGCAAGGAGAAAATCCTCTGCTCTCCCAGGGAAGGTGGTTCCCAGTTGTTCCTGAGGCAGAGGGGAGAGGGTGGGCTCAGGCTTTGTTCCAGACAGCTGAGTGCAGCCTCCTCCCCACAACACCATTTTTAGGATATTTTACACATTTTCCCATCCGTGGTGGGGATGCATCACCTCAGCTTTGGCTGGTATCGCGCCAGACTCTTTCCACAACTGACCCACTCGATACTTTTACATCACATAGAAATTACAATGAATCTAATCCGAACGAGGCCTCAAAAGCAAAACTCCGCGTCTAAAGCTGCCGGATGGGAAATGCAGCCACAGCCGCGCGGTTCAAGCTCTGTGCCCTCTGAGCAGCCAGAACCAAACCCTGCTGCTGCAGAGGAGAAAGCACAGGTGAATTTTTGCCGTGCTGGCTGCTGAGCGAAGGACTCAGAGAGTTTTTCCCATGCCCCACACCCCGGGGCACCGCAGAGCTCCGCTGTCCGAGCAGTGACCCTCGAGCTGTGGTCACCCTCGAGCTGGGGACACTCAGGGCTGTTCCTCCCCCTGCTGCCCCTCGGGGTGCTTTTCCCGGTGTTTTCCAGCCCTGCTGGGCTGTAAATCGCATCCCGGCGCTGCTGACCTGCATCTTTTCTCCTGCGCTGTCATTAGGGCGAGGCAGAGCCCATTCAGCGGGTGACAGGTGCTCAATTGCTCTTAAGTGGCTCCCAGATAATTGGGGAGGTCTTTAGCTACTTGTAACTTCCAATAATAAACAATAGGGAGAGGGGGAAATATCCACACAGAGCACTTAACTGATGGCCCGGTTGTCAAAACTGCATTAGGGCTCTTCTTCTCCGGGAGCTGTGCCACCCCCGAGAGCCAGGGCCGCCTTCTCGCTGTCACCTGGGCGTGCTGGGTGGCAAAGGGTGAGACCCCCGGGCTGGGGGGGCTGTGTGGGGAGGTTTGGAGCTTCGTGAAACCCTCCTGGGGGCGGTTTTGTTTGGGTGGGAGGGGGTGCAGGTGTGAATCTCAGCTCCAGAAGCCAAGTCTGGTGTCACAGCCCTGAGGTGTCCCTCAGCCCTGAGCTCACTCAGCTCTGGGGACGTGCAGGGGGTTTGAGCCCAGCTCTTTCTGAGCTGTTCTCAGAGGTTTTCATGGCTGTTTATTCTCCCTCATCTCAGGATTGCTCTGCCCAGCTCACAGCTCTGCTCTCAGGGCAGAATCTGCCTGGCAGAGGCAGGACTGATCTTTTATACTCTAAATTACCTACTGGGGATTTACAAATGGCCCCCAATACAATACAGTCTTGTTAAACAGTCCAGCTCTGTCCCCATCCAATCTGACAGTGCCAGCATGTCACCCAGCATGGATGGCACGGAGAAGGAGGAAGAGGATCCACACCCCAAATTCTCCATCTTGGCCACGTGTCCCTCATCACAAACATTCCATAAATCAGCTAATTCTGCATTCTAACAGTCTAATTTACACTCTGTTTATTTTTGCAGCTTGCATTTCTTCTCTCCATGTTGGTAAATTGTTCCAAGGAGCTGAATGAAGCCCCTGAGACACCTGGGTCTCACTCGAGGGTCTTTGGGGGGGTCTTGAACCTCCCAGGGAAGCCAGAGGATACTCTGGGCTCCCACAGTCTGGCATCTCAGGAACTGCTGCAGCAGCAAAAGCTGATCTCAGCTGCCCTGAGCTGAGCACGACCTGATCTTGTCCCATCCCTGGAAGAGTCCCAGGTTGGACAGCCTGGGACAGTGGAAGGTGTCCCTGCTGTGGCAGGGGGTGGAATAAAATGAGATTTAAGGTCCCTTCCAAACCAAACCAATCCATAATCCCGTGATTATTCTTTAATCCAAACCAGGGAGCTGCTTCTGCCCACTCTGAGCCAGCCCTGGTCAGGTCCTTCTTTTCTGAGCAAGATTCTTCCCACGCCAGCAGCAGCTGAGAAAGGGCCTTTCCCCAAAGCTCCTCCGTGGTTCTGCAAGGAGAATTTCCACCCCTCTGCTGCTGGGAGCCTCATCATTTCCTCACTGAAATATGCTCCAGCCTTGGCACAGGCTGCCCAGGCAGTGGTGGAGTCACCATCCCTGGAAGAGCTCAGCAAGCAGAGGAAACGTGGCACTTTGCAAAATGGGCAGGGAGGGATTTGTGGAGATCCAAAAATCAGTTTTCCCAGCTAAAAATTGTAACCCCTGTTCTCTTCCCTAAGCCCTCTCACTGTCTGTTAACCCTTAGGTCACTCCCACCCTAATTCCCTGTTGGTTTTTTACTCTAGCCCACCCCTGTAGCACCCTGTGTAATTTAGTAATTGGTCCCTGGGGCTTTCCCTGCCCTGTTTATCCCACGTGCTTTAGCCTGGACCCTCAGAGCTCCGGGGCTTTTGTTCCCTGAAACCCAAACCGTGCGTGGCTGAAATAAACATCTTTAAAACCCTGCAAAGGCCTTCCTGCTCTTTCACCCCAAGCAACATCATAAAAGCAACAAGATTCAGTGAAAGGATTTTGGAGGAATTTTCCAAACTCTGTGATTCCCTTGTTCTGTGATTCGATTCTCTCATTCTGTGATTCCTTGGGATGCTGCTGGTGAGCTCCACCACGCTGAGCCTGGGCAGTGAGGGGGAATCTCCCCTCGGTTTTGACAGACAAAGATATTTCCTGCACTGGCTGGACGTGGAGGAAGGCAGCAGAGTCCTCCTCCTGCCCAGGATCCCAGCATTAAACCCCACCAGGTGAGCCCCTGGGTGGAGGGAGTTCCTGCCAGCCCAGCCTGTGTTAAATCCAGAGCAGCCCCAGCAGAGAGGGATCTGCACCCTCAGAGAGCCTTTGTCCCCCCACAGCCAGGATGATCCCTCAGGGACAGATGTCCCCACCCTGCTCAGGGCTGGGAGGTGGATCCTGCCCTGGTCCATCCAGGGCTCAGCCTCAGCAGGTTTTTTTGGCAGAGGGGGCAGTGCCAGGCAGGGAAGTGAAAATCTCCAAGCCCAGGAGGTTCATGGGCACAGCCCTGGTGAAATTCAGCTGCTTTTTGGGTGAGTGTGGGGCCAGCAGAAGGTGATATTGGCTACAGGAGCATCCTGGCTGGGGGCAGCACCAAGCAGCGTGGGCAGGCAATGGATTCAAACTGAGGAAAGCAGGGAGGGATGGAAAACTGGCAGGAATTGTTCCCTGGGAGGGTGGGGAGCCCTGGCAGTGCCCAGGAGCAGCTGGCACGGTGGGAGGTGGATGGATTTTAATGTCCCTTCCACCCAAAGCACTCTGTGCCTCTGTGCTCAGCCTGGGCTGACCTGCAGGGCTGGGCACCAGTGACTCCAAACCTCAGCAGATCCCACTCCATCAAAACCTTGACCCTCCCTTTGTGTTTCCCTTTCTTAAACAAAACAGAAAAATGCCTGCACCTTTCCTACAAAGACAATTTTCCAAGGAAAGTGCCTCTCTTTCCACTCAGCTTCAGTCAGGCCCCTTCAAAAATCCAAATTTCAGGAGTGGTGGCTGCCCTTGGGAGGGAGTTCTCTGGATTTGCTGTAGGGAGGGATGGAGGTCACCTCTTCAAGCAGAGGAAAACCTTAAAACTTGAAAATTTCAGAACACCTGGAGCATCTCCATTGGCACATCAGAGCTCCCTGTAACAGAAGGGCACAAGGAGCAGGAGAAGGGAAAACACTGAAATGTCACCTGGCAGAAACAGAGACCACGACCATCTGCAGAAACAGTGCCACGTTTCCAACTTCTGTGACAAAAGCTTTTCTTTTTTTCTTTTTTTTTCCCCCTTTTTCCCCCTTTTTTCCTTTTCCCCCCCTTTTTTCCTATTATCTTTTTTTATTTCTTTTTTTCTTTTCCCCCCTTTTTTTCCCCATTCTCTTTTTTTATTTCTTTTTTTTCTTTTCCCCCTTTTTTTTCCCTTTTTTTCCCTTTTTTCCTTTTTTCCCATTTTTCCCTTTTCCCCCCTTTTTTCCCATTCTCTATTTTTATTTCTTTTTTTCCCCTTTTTTCCTTTTTTCCTTTTTTTCCCCTTCTCCATTTTTTCCCATTCTCTTTTTATTTTTTCTTTTTCATTTTTTCCCCCTTTTTTCCCTTTTTTCCCCTTTTTTCCCCTCTTTTCCCCTTTTCCCCCTTTTTTCCCATTCTCTCTTTTTTCATTTCTTCCTTTTTTCCCCTTTTTTCCCCCCTTTTTTCCCCCTTTTTTCCCCTTTTTTTCCCTTTTTCCCTTTTTTCCTTTTTTCCCTTTTGTCCCTCTTTTTTCCTTTTTTCCCCCTTTTTTTTCCCTTTTTTTCCCTTTTTCCCCCCTTTTTTCCTTTTTTCCCTTTTTTCCTTTTTCCCTTTTTCCCCTTTTCCCCCTTTTTTCCCATTCTCTTTTTATTTCTTCTTTTTTCCTTTTTTCCCCCCTTTTTTCCTTTTTATCCCCCTTTTTTTCCCTTTTTTTCCTTTTTCCCCTTTTTTCCCTTTTTTCCCCTTTTTTTCCCTCCTTTTTTCCCATTCTCTTTTTTTACTTCTTCGTTTTTCCTTTACTCCCCCCTTTTTTTATTTTTTCCCCTTTTTTCCTTTTTTCCCCCTTTTTCCCCCCTTTTTCCCTTTTTTTCCCTTTTTTTCCTTTTTTCCCCTTTTTCCCTTTTCCCTCCTTTTTTCCCATTCTCTTTTTTATTTCTTCTTTTTTCCTTTTTTTCCCCCCTTTTTTTCTTTTTTTCCCCTTTTTCCTTTTTTTCCCATTTTTTCCCCATTCTCTTTCTTTTTTTTTTATTTTTTATTTTTTTTTTTCTCGGGAGGATTTTGGGGTCGTGCAGAGCGGGCAGCACTGCAGCTCTCCCCCTGCCCCAAGAAGCTGCTCCCGCCTGTCGCTGCTCCCTGCCCTGATCCCCATCCCGGGGGGCACCGGACGGGTCGGAGCCCCCCGCGGGGTCCCTGAGGCACCCCCGGAGCCAGAACCGCCGCTGCGGGCTGAGGCAGGGGCGATTTTCCACCCCCCGCTCCCTCCCGGCACTTCAGAGCGCTTTCATCCCTGAAAGCTGCGGCGGGGAAGAAAGGAGAGTGCCCTGAGCCCCGGCAGCGCCCTGAGTGCTTTTTCCCTTTTCTACAAAGCCCCAGCGAGGGCTGAGCACCAGGCGCGACCCTCCCTCCGTGGCTGTCGCGATTTGCCCACCAGGGACATCCAGGGACACTCAGAGACACCCAGGGACACCCACGGATACCCAGGGACATCAGGGACACCCAGGGACACCCAGGGACACCCAGGGGCATCAGGGACACCCAGGGATATCAGGGACACCCCTGGGACATCAGGGACACCTCTGGGACACCCAGGGACACCCAGGGACATCAGGGACATCCCAGGGACACCCAGGGACACCCAGGGACACCCAGGGGACATCAGGGACACCCAGGGACACCCAGGGACACCCAGGGACATCAGGGACACCCCTGGGACATCAGGGACACCCCAGGGACACCCAGGGACACCCAGGGACATCAGGGACATCCAGGGACACCCAGGGACACTCAGGGACACCCAGGGACATCAGGGACACCCAGGGACATCAGGGACACCCAGGGACACTCAGAGACACCCAGGGACATCAGGGACATCAAGGACACCCAGGGACACCCAGGGACACCCAGGGACACCCAGGGACACTCCAGGGACATCAGGGACATCAGAGACACCCAGGGACACCCAGGGACACCCAGGGGCATCAGGGACACCCAGGGACACCCAGGGACACCCAGGGACATCCAGGGGCATCAGGGACACCCTCCTGTCAGGGAGTTGTGCAGAGCCAGAAATTCCCCCTGAGCCTCCTTTTCTCCAGGCTGAGCCCCTTCCCAGCTCCCCCAGCCCCTCCTGGTGCTCCAGCCCCTTCCCCAGCTCTGCTCCCTGCCCTGGACACTCCCCAGCCCCTCGGGGTCTCTTGCAAGGAGAACTGGACACAGAATTCCAGGTGGGGCCTCAGCAGTGCCAAGATTTTGTCCCTCTCTCTCTCTCTCTCTCTCTCGTGCCATGATTTCCATTCAGGCCAGGCCACTCTCAGCAGGAAGATGCCCAGTGGCAGCTTGGAGTGCAGGTGATGGAGCAGCCATCCCGGGTGGTGGATAACTGCTGGTGATTAATTACCCTGGCTGCCCAGAGCCTCTGCCTGGCTCCCAGCAGAGCCTCGCCAGGTCTCTATCCCAGAGCCCCCGTGCTGGTGTTGGAACAAATCCACCTTTTAACCTCCTCGTGTGCCTGTGAAACTGCCTCAGAGTGGTGTGAGCATCAGCCTCGGCCAACAGGTGTCCCAGTGGTGTCAGCCCTGATCCCAGGAGGGAGCTGGAGGCTCCAGGGATCTGCTGGGACAGGCACAACAGGAGAGTGACTCCCTGTAAATGTGGGGCTTTGCCACGGCCAGGAGGCTCAGCAGGGGAAGGGACACCATCCCTCCCCAAAAATCGGGCTGCTGGTGCCAAAGCTGTGGTACCTGGGCTCACCTGAACCCCAAATCCAGGCCCTGCACTCCATGGGATGCTCCTCAGGCCCTGCTTCCCCCAAACAGCACGGCCCATCAAGTGAAAGGTGGGAAAAAGGTAATTAATCTGCAGAGAAAAAAGTGTTAATACCTCTAAGACACCGGGGACACTGGCTGTCAGCTTCCACCAATTAGTCACCTAAAACCCTGCCTGTATGATCTCTGTGGTACAGCTGAGTTGATTACTCTAATTAATTTTGCATTGATCTGCATGGATCTGCAGCAGCAGGGCCTATCAGGGCTGGAGCAGGAGATGGATGGAGCCCTGCTGGAGGCTGGAGGAGGAAGCACATCCCCACCCCGCAGCTCCTTCAGGCACAGGTGACACAGCTGTCCCCAAACCACGGCCAGGAGAGGGGCAGTGACTCGTTTTGGGCTCCTGCCCCACCCTCTGTGCACATTCCTCCATCCCTTGCTGCTCTCCCAAGTTGTACTTTAGGAGTTTTTGGAGCCCCTTTTGCCACCTGTCCTGGTGTGAAGGACAAGTGTCTGCCAATAAAGGCATTTCTTTTTAAAATGGAGAATGCAAACCTCCTCCCTCCAAATTATTATAATTTTGAAATTAAGGGGCTCTCAGGCAAAGATATGAGAATTAGGAATAACAGTTCTTTACGAGGAAAATTAAAATAGAAATGCAGTATTACAAAGAGCAATCCCAAAGCACTGCCAGAGTCAGAATCTAAGCTGACACCCGTCAGTCAGGCAGGGTGTTGGCAGCAGTCCCATTCAATGGTGGCTGCATCCTCCTGCAGGGGCAGATGTGGTTCAGCTGGAGCAGTGCTCCTGTAGAAGGTGCAGTTTTCCTCTGAAGCTCCAGGGATGATGTGGAAAGGTCTGGTGTTCCTCTGGAATCCAGTGGAAAGATGGAAACTTGCTGTCCAAAATCTCAGTTTTTATCAGGGTAGGAAAGGCTTGGCTCCTCCCCTGGCTGGAGCATCTCCCAGTGGGATGATGGAATTTTATCAGTCATGCACTGGGACTCAATGGCCATGAACAGGAGATATCTCCTGTAGGGAGGATGGGCTGTGGAAAGATAAAGATGATTGCCCAGCTGGTTTTAACACCTGGCCCATTAAGAGGAGATTTTCCCACAGAGAGAAGGATCACTGCCACACCCAGTTTTTAACAATGGCCCATTAACAGGAGATATCTCCCACAGCAGTAAGAATCACTGCCACACCCTGTTTTTAACAATGGCCCATTAACAGGAGTTATCTCCCACAGCAATAAGAATCACTGTGCCACCTGGTTTTTAACAATGGCCCATTAACAGGAGATATCTCCCACACCAATAAGAATCACTGCTCACCCTGTTTTTAACAATGGCCCATTAACAGGAGACATTCCCACAGAGATAAGGGTCACTGCCACACCCGGTTTTTAACAATGGCCCATTAAGAGGAGATATCTCCTGGAGGGAGGATGGGCTGTGGGAAAGATAAAGATGATTGTCCCAGCTGGTTTAAAGGTGGCCCATTAGCAGATAAGGGTCACTGCCCCACCCAGCTTCAGCAGATGGGGACAGAATTCACGTTTCTGGCCACATCAACCCAACACAGGATCTCATACCCAGCAAATACTGTGAGCACCCATACCAGCCTGGGGGCTGCTGCTTTCAGAGAGTCATGGAGTGGTTTGGCTTGGATTGGATTGGCTTGGCTCGGCTTGGCTCGGCTTGGTTTGGTTTGGTTTGGTTTGGTTTGGTTTGGTTTGGTTTGGTTTGGTTTGGTTTGGTTTGGTTTGGCTTGGTTTGGTTTGGTTTGGTTTGGTTTGGTTTGGTTTGGTTTGGTTTGGTTTGGTTTGGCTTGGATTGGATTGGCTTGGCTCGGCTTGGCTGCGGCTTCGGTTTGGTTTGGTTCGGTTTGGTTTGGTTTGGTTTGGTTTGGTTTGGTTTGGTTTGGTTTGGTTTGGTTTGGTTTGGTTTGGTTTGGTTTGGTTTGGTTTGGTTTGGAAGGGACTTTCAGGATCTCCCTTTGCCTTTCCAAGGAGAATCCCGCTCCTCCTGCTGGTTTCCCCTTTGAATCCTGCCTAAATGCTGGGTGTAATCCACCTCAGGCAGGCTCAGCCTCCCCTTTTTGGAGACTCTGTGTTTACTCTCAGGAATGATTTGTGACAGTGGAAAACCAAATATTTGGTGTTTTCAAACGGATTTTTTCCCTCCCTACTTGGCTGAAATTTGACCTAAATTTACCAATCTGCTCTGAACAACCTCCAAGCCCAAACTCCAGGTGCCACTGTCAGAACCTATGTGGATCAGGATCCATCTCCAACCTCCTATTTTAGGCTGCCAGGAGGAGTTTCCATGGGATGATGAATGGATGGATGGATGGATGGATGGATGGATGGATGGATGGATGGATGGATGGATGGATGGATGATGGATGGATGGATGGATGGATGGATGGATGGATGATGGATGGATGGATGATGGATGATGGATGGATGGATGGATGATGGATGGATGGATGGATGGATGGATGATGGATGGATGGATGATGGATGGATGGATGGATGATGGATGGATGATGGATGGATGATGGATGATGGATGGATGATGGATGGATGGATGGATGGATGATGGATGATGGATGGATGGATGGATGGATGATGGATGGATGGATGGATGATGGATGATGGATGGATGGATGGATGGATGGATGGATGGATGGATGGATGGATGATGGATGATGGATGGATGGATGGATGGATGGATGGATGGATGGATGGATGGATGGATGATGGATGGATGATGGATGATGGATGGATGGAGGATGGATGGATGGATGGATGGATGGATGGATGGATGGATGGATGGATGGATGGATGGATGATGGATGGATGATGGATGGATGATGGATGGATGGATGGATGGATGGATGGATGGATGGATGGATGATGGATGGATGATGGATGATGGATGAATGGATGGATGATGGATGGATGATGGATGGATGGAGGATGGATGGATGGATGGATGGATGGATGGATGGATGGATGGATGGATGGATGATGAGGTGGATGGATGGATGGATGGATGGATGGATGGATGATGGATGGATGGATGATGGATGGATGGATGATGGATGGATGGATGGATGATGGATGGATGATGGATGGATGATGGATGGATGGATGGATGGATGATGGATGGATGGATGATGGATGGATGGATGATGGATGGATGGATGGATGATGGATGGATGGATGATGGATGGATGGATGATGGATGGATGGATGGATGGATGGATGGATGGATGGATGGATGATGGATGGAGCTCTGAGCTGCAGAGTGGCTCAGCAGATGAAAACAGAAGAGGAGGTTGGGGAAAGGCTCCAGAGCAGCTCCTGTACTCGAGGAGCATTTCCAGCCCTGATTTGCCCAAATTCAGGAGTCCCTTCTGTGGGGTGCAGCCCAGCTCACTCAGTGCTGGGAAATGTCTCAGCCCAGGTGAGCCACAGGTGTGAGCTCCCAGTGCTCCTCTGGATTTTCAGTCCAGAGCAGGTTCCAATTCCAAGGGAAAAACCACAGTCCAGGGAGCTTCTGTGCCTCAGCTAGGCAGAAAAACTAACCACGAGCAAAGGAGAGCTCTCTTCTGCTGAGAGATTTAAACCACCCAAAGATGGAATGAGGCAAACCAGCAGGGAATCCTTGCACAGTCCTAACAGGCAAAGGGTTGGCCTTCATCAGCATAATTTCCTGGGATTAATATTAAAAATGTTTCTAATGGCTCCCACTTGTTTATTAAATACCCAGCGTGGAGATAAATTATCAACCCTGGCTAGAATCACTGTTAATCAAATATTCAAATCTGGTGCTGCAGTTGGCCACAATGGGACACACACATAATTCTCCAGCTCTGGTAATAATTAATCTTTTTCTCCCCTTTTCTTCCCTTCTACTTTGGACTCCTGCAAATATCTTTTGGTGTTAAGAGGTCCCCAGAGAGACCTGCCTCTAAATGAGGTGTAAAAATCTAAGCCGCACAAAAAATAGCATGAGGCTGGGATCGATATTCTCTTCACAGCTACATCGATTAACAACAATATTCTTCATTTATTAATTATGAAGGGGAATTTTCCATCCTTGCATCTCTTTCTGTGTTTGTTGCTTGGGTGGGTTGGTGAGGCCTCAGAGGACTCTCCCTGAGGATCCTCTGGGGACTGGCCAGGCCAAGGAGGAGCTGGAATCTGCCAGGGAAGTGGGGATGGGTGGGAGCAGGGGCAGGGAGCAGAGTTTGGCTGCCTGGGAGGTCTGAGCAGCTGGAGGGAGCGCTGCTTGGGGGGCTGAGGCCTTGTGCACGAGGGGGTGTGGAGGAGAGGGGCTGGAGCTGGGCTGGATGGAGCTGAGGGAGAGATGGATGGAGGGATGGATGGATGGATGGATGGATGATGGATGGATGGATGGATGGATGGATGATGGATGGATGGATGGATGGATGGATGGATGGATGGATGATGGATGATGGATGGATGGATGATGGATGATGGATGGATGGATGGATGATGGATGGATGATGGATGGATGATGGATGGATGATGGATGGATGGATGGATGGCTGGATGGATGGATGGATGGATGATGGATGGATGGATGGATGGATGATGGATGGATGGATGGATGGATGGATGATGGATGGATGGATGGATGGATGGATGGATGGATGGATGGATGGATGGATGGATGGATGGATGATGGATGGATGATGGATGGATGATGGATGGATGGATGATGGATGGATGGATGGATGGATGGATGGATGGATGGATGGATGGATGGATGGATGGATGATGGATGGATGGATGGATGGATGGATGGATGGATGGATGGATGATGGATGGATGGATGGATAGATGGATGGATGGATGGATGGATGGATGGATGATGGATGGATGGATGGATGGATGGATGGATGATGGATGGATGGATGATGGATGGATGGATGGATGGATGGATGGATGGATGGATGATGGATGGATGGATGGATGGATGGGTGGATGGATGGATGGATGATGGATGGATGGATGGATGGATGGATGGATGGATGGATGGATGGATGGATGGATGGATGATGGATGGATGATGGATGGATGGATGGATGGATGATGGATGGATGGATGGATGAATGATGGATGATGGATGGATGGATGGATGGATGATGGATGGATGATGGATGGATGGATGGATGATGGATGGATGGATGGATGGATGGATGGATGATGGATGGATGGATGGATGATGGATGGATGGATGGATGGATGATGGATGATGGATGGATGGATGAGTGGATGGATGGATGGATGGATGGATGATGGATGGATGATGGATGGATGGATGATGGATGGATGATGGATGGATGGATGGATGGATGGATGGATGGATGGATGGATGGATGGATGATGGATGGATGGATGGATGGATGGATGGATGGATGGATGGATGGATGATGGATGGAAGGATGGATTATAGATGGATGGATGGATGGATGGATGGATGGATGGATGGATGGATGGATGATGGATGGATGGATGGATGGATGGATGGATGATGGATGGATGGATGGATGATGGATGGATGGAGTGGATGGATGGATGGATGGATGGATGGATGGATGGATGATGGAATGGAATGGATGGATGGATGATAGATGGATGGATGGATGGATGGATGGATGATGGAATGGAATGGAATGGATGGATGATGGAATGGAATGGATGGATGATGATGGATAGATGGATGGATGGATGGATGGATGATAGAGATGGATGGAATGGATAGATAGATGGATGGAATGGAATGGAATAGATGAATGGATAGATGGATAGATGGAATGGATAGATAGATGGATAGATAGATGGATAGATAGATGGATAGATAGATGATAGATGGATAGATAGATGGATGGAATGGAATGGATAGATAATGGATGATGGATGGATGAATGGATGATGGATAGATGGATGAATGGATAGATGATAGATGGAATGGATGAATGGATGGATAGATGGATGGAATGGATAGATGGATGGATGAATGAATGGATAGATGGATGATGATAGATGGATGGATAGAAGATAGAAGAATGGATAGATAGATGATGGATGGATAGATGAATGATAGATAGATAGATAGATAATGGATAGAATGAATAGATAGATAGATGGATAGATAGATAGATAAGATAATGGATAGATGGATAGATAGGATAGATAGATAGATAGATAGATGGAGATAGATAGATAGATAAGATGGAATAATGGATAGATAGATAGATAATGGATAGATGATGGAATAGATAGATAGATAGATAGATAGATGATAGATAGATAGGATAATGGAATGATGAATAGATAGATGATAGATAGATAAGATAGATAGATAGATAGATAGATAGATAGATAGATAGATAGATAGATAGATAGATAGATAGATAGATAGATAGATAATGGATAATAGATAAGATAGATAAGATAGATATGAATGGAATGAATGGATAGATAGATAGATATAGATAGATAGATAGATAGATAGAATGAATGAAATAGATAATAGATAAAATGATAGATAAGATAGATAGATAGATAAATAGATAGATAGATGGATAGATAGATGGAATGAATAGGATAATGATATGATAGATATGGATAGATGGAATAATGGAGATAGACCAAGATAGATAATGGATAGATAGATAGATAGATAGATAATGGATAGATAATGGAATAGATAGATAGATAGATGAGATGGATAATGGAATAGATAGATAATGGATGATAGATGACGGATGGATGATAGATAGATAGATAGATAGATAGATAATAAGATAGATAATGGAATAGATAGATAGATAGATAGATAGATGGATAGATAGATAGATGAGATAGATAATGGAATAATAGATGATAGATAATGGAATAGGAGAATAGATAATGGAATGAGATAATGGAATAATGGATGATAGATAGATAGATAGATAGATAATGAATAGATAGATAATGGATGAATGAGATAGATAATGGATAGATGATGGAATAGAGATAGATAGATAGGATAGATAGATAGATAGGATGATAGATAAGATAGATAGATAGATAGATAGACTGATTGAAACTCTAGGCTAGAGCTAGCAAGCTCAACAAATAAAAAACACAAAGAAAGAGGTTGAGGGAGAAAACTCAAAGCTTAAACTCCTCTACTCATGGGGCATTTCCAGCCCTGATTTGCCCAAATCCCAGTGGCTGTCCCAGCTCCAGCCCAGCTGTTCCCCTCTGACTCCCTCCCTCCTCTCCCTGAGTCCTCTGCTCAGATCCAGCCAAGCTCCAGTTCCTGCAGGGGCTGTGCTGGGCTGCAGAAAACCTGCAGCTTCCTCAGCAGAGCTCAGCTCTTCCCTGAGCTGTCCTTGGCACCTGCAAGTTCCCTGGCTGGGCAGGGAGATCCTGGCTTGTCACACAAAGCTCCAGCAGGACAACCCCCCGGCAGCCCCCTGGGGAGTCCCTCTCTCCAGCAGAGCACATTGCAGAGCCAGCCCAGCCCCTGCAGCTGCACAACTGCAGCTCCAGGGTCACGTTTTGGGGCCAGGGCGATGGGAAATGGCAGGGGAAGGGGTCAGCAGGGAGCAGGGAAAGGTGAGGGATGGGAACAGAGTGAGGAACCTCAGGGGCTGAGCCCTTTTTCGTGCACATCTTTTCCTCTTTTAGGAACCCACCTGCTCTGCCTGGGAGGGGCCACACCTCACTCTGGGCTTTGGAGCTGCTCCTTCCCAAAGCCCCTGAGGGAGCAGAGATGGAGTTTGTGTCCTTGCCATCCCAGGGACACCTCCCACCATCCCAGGCTGCTCCAGCCCCGGTGTCCAGCCTGGCCTGGGCACTGCCAGGGATCCAGGGGCAGCCACAGCTGCTCTGGGCACCCTGTGCCAGGGCTGCCCACCCTGCCAGGGAACAATTCCTGCCCAACATCCCAATATCAGCCCTGATGCCAGCACTTCCCAATGCAATGTTTGCCCCAAATCCCTCCTTCTCAATACGAACAGGACCAGCTCAAGGGGTGCAAACACCTGACCCAAACAGGAATTTGCCCTTGTGGAGCCCTGCACACCATGGCTGGGTCCTGCCCAGAGGGAGGGGAGCAGCACAGAGCTCATTTCTGGCAGGAGCACTCAGGCACACCTCGTGTTTCAAGGTGTGTAATCGTTATTTAAAGTGAAAATTACCACCGAGCTCTATTAGAGTTTAAAACAAAAATTAGAGGTTTTTAGAATAGATTTTCCCTAACGAGGAGCGTGACGGATGGGCCCGGTGGGGAGTGTGTGAGCCAAGTGCTGCAGAGGCATGAAAAGGCATCAGAGGCATCCCCCACACTGCTCTCCTCCCTCCAAAATCCACCCTGGCACCGTCCTGCCACAGTGGAACTGGGACAGGGGCCAGGACACGTCCTTCCCTCCAGCTTAAAGCGAGCAAAGACATTTCCCTCCTCTCCAGAGACAGACATTTCCCTTCCTCCTGAATCAAAGCAGCATCCAAGAGGCCAGTGGTCCCTCCCTTTCCCCCTAAATGCATTTGCAGCCTGGATGGTTTCCCATTCCCTTCAACATTCACTCTGAAACACCCTCAGCTCTGGAGCAGAATTCAGCTTAGGCAGCAAATTTCTATCACAAATTTAGCAGGTTTAAAATGTGCTTTTTATTCCCCTCTAGGTGACCAAAACCTGAACCCCTGTGTTGTGTGAGGGTGATAATGGTCAAACCTGGGGGTGAGGGACGAGGTTTTGTGTTTGCTCATTTTGCAGATCCACGTGTGGAGCTTTCATATCTGTTCCAAAACCAAAACGTTTTCACGGGGAACATGGAAATGAGCTCTCTGCAATCCCAACCGAACACAATTGATGTTTTCCCAGCCTCATTAAATGTGCTATTTTTACCTCACAAGGTGTAATGTCCCTCCGCGCTCGGCAGCCAAGGGACAGGTTTGGAGCAGCAGCTCCTCACAAGAAGTTCAGTTCAATTTCTGTGTTATCTTTCCCAGCACCTTATCAGCCTCTCCAGGCTATCTGCCCTCCCCATCCCTCCCCTCGTGGCTGTCAGCGAGCTGGAGATGCTAAATGTGAAAATCTTTTTCCATCAGACCCTGGGGTCTGAGCACATCCCGGGGTTTTCCTGGGAGCTGCAGCCCAGGAGCTCCAGAGGAGCCTCCCAGGGGCATCTCCTGCCCTGCCCTGCCCTGCCCTGGAGCATCTCTGATCGTCCATAAATTTTCCACCCGAGCACTGCTGGCAAATTCCAGCTGCTGGAGGGTTCACCCCCTCCCAGCGCTGCCTCGGCTCAGCCCAGACGGTTCTCAGAGGATCCCAGGGTGGTTTGGGCAGAAGGAAACTTGAAGCTCACCCAGTGCCACCCCCTGCCATGGGGACACCTCCCACTGTCCCAGTGTCCAGCCTGGCCTGGGCACTGCCAGGGATCCAGGGGCAGCCACAGCTGCTCTGGGCACCTGTGCCAGGGCTGCCCACCCTGCCAGGGAACAATTCCTGCCCAATATCCCACCCAGCCCTGCCCTCTGGCAGTGGCAGCCATTCCCTGGCTCCTGTCCCTCCAGCCCTTGTCCCCAGCCCCTCTCCAGCTCTCCTGGAGCCCCTTCAGGCCCTGCCAGGGGCTCTGAGCTCTCCCTGGAGCTTCTCTTCTCCAGGTGAGCAGCCCCAGCTCTGCCAGGCTGTCCCCAGAGCAGAGGGGCTCCAGCCCTGCAGCATCTCTGGCTCCTCTGCACTGGCTGCAGCAGCTCCACGTCCTCCTGCTGCTGCTCCAGGGCTGGGGCAGCTCTGCAGGTGGGGGCTCACCTGAGCAGCAGAGGGGCAGAATCTCCTTTCACACGCTCTGGGCAAGGGCAGCCTGAGGTGTTGTTCAGTTCCTGCCACCATCACAATGATCCCTCCATCCCCATCCCTGGGAATCCCACAGCTTGGATGCTCCTCTCTAAGAGTTCCTGAACGAGGGTGTCCCCAGGGCTCTGCCAGGAACCCACGGTGAAGAAATGCAGCTGCTCCCTGTCCCCTCTCCCTCCAGCTGGGACTGTCACCACTGCCTCGAGCCTGCAAGGTCTCTGCTGCTCCTGGGGCTCCTCCCCAGCAGGGTGTGGTGGCAGAGGTGGCCCAGCCAGTGCTGGGGTGCCGGGGCAGAGGGGGCTCGGGGGGCTCGGGGGGTTCAGCCCTGGATCCGCAGGAGCGGCCGTGCCTCGAGCAGTGCTCGATACACCTATTGATCAGTGCTCTGCCTCCACCAGCTGCTGCTGCCGCAGTGCTGCTTTGGGGAGGGGGCAGGGAGCCCAGAACACGCCTGTGGGAGCCCAGAGCGCTCCTCTGCCTTCCCTGGGAGGTTCAAGACCCCTCCCAAAGACCCTCGAATGAGACCCAGGTGTCTCAGGGGCTGGATTCAGCTCCTTGGAACAATTTACCAACATTGAGAGAAGAAATGCAAGGTGCAAAAATAAACAGAGTGTAAATTAGACTGTTAGAATGTAGAATTAGCAGATTTCTGGAATGTTTGTGATAAGGGACACGTGGCCAAGATGGAGAATTTGGGGTGTGGATCCTCTTCCTCCTTCTGCTCCGTGCCATCCATGCTGGGTGACATGCTGGCACTGCCAGATTGGATGTGAACAGAGCTGGACCATGTTGTAAGACTGAATTGTATTGGAAAATAATTGTAAATCCCCAGTAGGTAATTTAGAGTATAAAAGATCAGTCCTGCCTCTGCCAGGCAGATTCTGCCCTGAGAGCAGAGCTGTGAGCTGGGCAGAGCAATGCTGAGATGAGGGAGAATAAACAGCCATGAAAACCTCTGAGAACAGCTCAGAAAGAGCTGGGCTCAAACCCCCTGCATGTCCCCAGAGCTGAGTGAGCTCAGGGCTGAGGAGACACCTCGGGCTGTGACACCAGACCCAACAACTCCCCACAGCCCCGTCCTGCTGGGCTCAGGGCTGCCCTCTGAGGGAGCTCTGCTCTTGGCCTTGGCTCAGCAGGGCGGTGGAGCAGTCCAGAAATCTCCTCTCTCCTGCCCAGCCACCTCCTTGCCAAAGCTTCCTCAGATGTTCAGCTGAGCCTCCACCCAATGCAAGAGCAGCAGCCACGAGCCAAAGGAGAGAAATGAGGTCCTGCCCTGGCTGGGACCCCCCTGAGGGCACCCAAGGGAGCGTGGGGGACCCAGTCCTGCTGTGTCTCTGCAGGAGAGTGGCTGTGCAGGAGCAGAGGTGGGGTTGGGGTGTCCCAGGGGGTGTTTTTGAGGCAGGAGGGTGGAGGAGCAATCCAAAAATCTCCTCTCTCCTGCCCAGCCAATGGCACCAGGCTGGGATCAAAGCCAGCGGGGCCAGCAGGGCCAGGGTGGGGTGGTCCCACTGTGCTGGCCCCCAAAAATCCTGTGTCCAGTTCTGAGCCTCTCACTGCAGGAGACACTGAGGGGCTGGGGAGTGTCCAGGGCAGGGAGCAGAGCTGGGGAAGGGGCTGGGGGAGCTGGGAAGGGGCTCAGCCTGGAGAAAAGGAGGCTCAGGGGGAATTTCTGGCTCTGCACAACTCCCTGACAGGAGGGGACAGCCGGGGGGGTCGGGCTGTGCTCAGGGAACAGGGACAGGAGGAGAGGGATCAGCCTCAGGCTGGGCCAGGGGAGGTTTGGGTTGGATTTTGGGAGAAATTTCTTCATGGAAAGGGTGGAACTGCCCAGGGAGGTGGTGGCATCGTTATCAGCTTGGCCTGGATGATCTCAGAGGTGGCTCTGTGTGAGCAGAGGCACTGGGGAAGCTCTGCTGGGGTGGAGCAGGGCAGGGAGAGCCTCAGCCTCGAGCTGCTTCGGGCTCAGGTGGGTGTGAGCACCAGGACGGCCCTGGGTGCCCCCTCAGCCTGTGTCCTGCGCTGTCCCCATCACCCCAACACCCTCAGCAGCCTTGGGGATCTCTGCCAGCCCCATTTCTGCTGAGAGCACTGGGAACTCACACTGGAGCCACAACCCCACCCCCAAAGGTCCCAGAGTTAATTCCAGCTCGTGCCCCCCTCTCACACCTCACTGATTAATAATTGGAGAAAATGTATTTCTTTTTCAGCTTGGCATAAATCAAAAATAAACACAGCATCCCTATTCTGCCCCAGGGAGGGAGCAGGAGCATGGGCTGGGGGCGGGGAGGGTGGGGTGGCAGTGGGGGCTCTTTGGAAGAGCTTTGGCTTTGAGCTTCTCCCATTGAAATCAGCACCAAAAACCTTCTTGGGAGAGGCCAGCAGAGCTGGGCTGTGAATCTGCCGCCACCAGGGAAGCCTGAGGGGTTTTTGGGCATTTCCCATACCCAGGTCCTGCATTTCTCCTGCTCCTGGGCCCCCCATCCATCCTGCTCCCTGGTCTCCCTGCTCTCAGGTCCTTCTTGCTCTCCAATCCTACAACTCTTCCTGCAGCCAGCCATGGCTCGCCTGAGCTGCAGGCAGCCTCTGCAGAGACATTTTTGGATTGCTGGAATGGTGTGGGGGGCAATTCACCAGCTTGGCACCCACAGAGCTCAGAAAAACTCGGAAAATGAGGAGGGGATGGCAAGGACGTGTCCCTGCCCGAGCAGCACAACCATCCTGTCCCATCCCTGTCCGGGAGGGTTTGGCCTCTCCATCGCGGCTGCCGGGGTGCCCCACGCTCAGCTGCTCCCCTCGGGCTCTGTCTGCGCTGTTTTCCTGCCTCCAGCCCCCCAGGCTGCTCGCAGGAGCCGAATCGCAGCACTCCGGCCCGCCGAGCATCGATTTGCATTGATGGATACTCAAGGAACGCCCGTGGAAGACGCAGGCATCCCTAACCGGCCCCGGCTCCTCCCGATTCATCTTCCAGCTGTCGCGGGGCGTACGTGTCGTCTGTAACCTCACATCTGGGCTCCGCACGCCTCATCCTGCGGGTCCCCGCTGAGGTGGAGCCTCGCTCTGCCCTGCCCGCAGCGCTCGGAGCCCTTTGTTCGGGACATGGAGCCGGGCAGGTGCAGCCAGGACGGGCTGCAGAGAGAGCTGGAGCTGGCAGCGCCCTCCCCGACACCCGGAGCTGCCTCTCCTCAGAGCTGCGGGTGCGGGGGCGCCCACACCCCCTAAAACCCCCGGGGAACTTGTCCTGGGAGCCGAGATCCGGCTGTGCCCGCTCTGATTTCTGGCAGCCGCCTGCCGCTCCCTCCCCTCTCGGTTAAATAAAGCTTTGGGCTGTGCTGAAGCCCATTAAAGTCCGAGGGGAAGGTGTGGGATTGAAATGTAGGACAGCAGCCGCTGCAGAATGTGGTTGCGCGGGATCAATGGGAGATCGATGCCGGCTCTGCTCCGCGGGCTCCCGCCGGGCCCCGCCGCTGCTGTTTCCAACTTCTGCACCCCCTGAACGGCCCCCTGCCTCTGCACCCCCGGGCAGCCCCCCAAAAGTGGGGAAGGAGGGGTTTGGGCATCACCCAGCTGTTGGTGAAAGGCTACAAAGGTCTGCAGCTGCGAGGGCTCGGAGTTTTCTGGTGGGGCTGAACCCCCGTGGGGTGGGAGGGGTGAGGCCGAGCTCCTGCACCTCTCCAGCGGATCGTGGAGGGTTCAGCCACCGCCCCCCGGGGTCAGGGGTCCGGAGCCGGGGCCATCCCTGGAGCGGGCAGCGCTCACCCAGCGGAGCGCCAGCCCGGCTCTGCTCCTTCTGCACCTGTGAGGAAACCACAGGTGGTCCCCGGGGCTCATCCACCCCCCAGCCCCCCCGGAGGGACCCTCCGCACCTCCTGCCAGCGCGGGTCCGAGCGCGGCGGGAGCGGGGAGCGCCCCCCGGGCCGTGGGGCGGCACGAAGGGGTCTGTCAGCAGCGGTGAGCGGTTTAACCCCGGGCTGATCCCGGGCTGGGTTGTGACACCCACAGGCAGAGCCCGCCAGGGCTGGGAGCTGCTCTGGGAGTGCCTGGCTGGGGAAGGAGCCCCCACAGCTCCCAGCGGGGACCCCCACTCGCCGCGGTGCCCACCCGAGCGGGGCTGTCACCCACCCCCGTGACCGCCCTCCAGCTCCCCTCCGAGGCCCCGCCGCGCTGCCCGTCCCTCCTCGGGTCTCCGGGGGTGTCACCTCTGTCCCCCCTCCCGACAGGGGACACCTGGTGGGGGCTGGGACCCGCAAAAGCGCCATTAAACACTCGGGTTTATCATTCCGGCCATAGCGAGCGCGGCGAAACCACGACATGATCCATCAGGGATGAACATTAATTATGATTGCACCTTGGGATCTTGATTGCCATTGATTTATCGACTCCTCGGCCCCTCGCAGCAGTGGCCGCTCCGCAGGAATTGCACAGCGGGGAGGCGGCTGGGCTGGCCCTGAGCGGGATTTGGGGCTGGGGACGCCGGAGAGGAGAGAGGGGATGATGCTTTTGAGGAGGAAAAAGGGATAATTCGGCAGCACGCCACCTCCTCCAGCAGCTGGGACACCGAGGAGACCCCTGGCAGCCCCTCCCGGGGCGGGATCCCACCCAGCACAGGCGCTTTCGGCAGGGTCTGTGCCCCCCGAGCCTCCTGCTGCTGGTGCCATGGCTGGCAGCGGCGATGGGATGGATGCTGGCGGGAGGAGGGACGGCGCTGCCGCACCTCGCAGGGATTTTTTCCACCCTCGGGCTCCTGGGGAAGGCGCCTCTGGGCTGCTCGGGCTTGGCACACCCAGCAGGGATGGGGAGGGTGGGAGAACAAAGCCCGCGGTGCCCCGCTGGGTCCAGGACCTGGCTCCAGCATCCTCCTCATCTCAGATTTAGGGGCGTTTTTCCTCATCAAACCAACAATTCACCCACTCAAAGCTGCTCCAGGCCGGCACTCAGCAGGATCCAGGCTGCTCCCAGAGCTGCATCAGCCCCGGCAGCAGCAGCAAAGCCACGAAAAACGCTTGCTGGGAGTGACCCAGCTGCTGTGCCCTGGCCCTCACCGTGGTCTTGGGCATTTCCAGCAAACCCAGCGAGGTGCCAGCCCTGAGAGCCGAGCCCATCACTGCTGAGAGCAGCCAGGCAGCTCCAGCAGCTAGAAAATAAATTATTTCAAATAAACTGGCAGTGATGGGATATTGATAACCAGGCCAGGGCAGCACTGAGGGGGAAACAAGCCGGGGAAAAACCTTCCTGGTGGATCTCCAGGGAAAATTCTTCGTAAAGGTTAAAAAAAAAAAAAAAAAAAAAAGAAAAGAAACAAAGAAAGACACACCCCCCCCCCCAAAAAAAAAAAGCTCTGCTGTACAATTAATTCCTTCTGATGGTCATTTCTCTGGCTGCCATTTAAGGCAGAAGTGCTGGATATCGACGGGGAGGAGGAGGAGCGGCAGGACCTCCATCCCCCTGCCCCTCTGCACAGGCTGTGAGTGCAGAGCCCGTGATTTATTCAGTATCCATGAATGCCGAGTGAAATCAGAATAATGGGGCACTTAGCCAAGTTACTGAGAAATCACTATTGTGATGCAATTTACTTCAATTAATTAAGCCTTTTTTGTTACCATTATTCCTTGTTTTACATTTTGTTTTAAATTTCGAACGATTGGGAGCACTGTGGTGGGAAGCTGATAGCGCCGGTTGGAGCTGTGCAGGCAGAGCCATAAATACCCAGAGCTGCTCATCCCAGCCCTGCTGCCCTCCCCAAAACTCAGCCAAAGACCACGGGGCTCTGACTGCACCCACTTTGGTGCTCAGGTGGATTTAATGCAGCTCCTGAGGATGCTCTAAATTTGACCTGTGAAGGAAAAGCCTGAGCTTTGAGGGCAATGAGCAAAAAGGATTTTTAATTTTATTTTTATTTTTTTTCTTTACTGTGTGAAAAAGGAAATCACAGTCACAGAATCAGAGAATTGGATTGGGAGAGACCTTGAAGCTCATCCAGTGTCACCCTGTGCCATGGGGACACTCCCACTGTCCCAATGTCCAGCCTGGCCTGGGCACTGCCAGGGATCCAGGGGCAGCCACAGCTGCTCTGGGCACCCTGTGCCAGGGCTGCCCACCCTGCCAGGGAACAATTCCTGCCCAATATCCCACCCAGCCCTGCCCTCTGGCAGTGGGAAACCATTGCCAGATGCTGGCCCAGCCCTTGCAGCAGCGAGGGAAGGATTCCTCCCTCCCCCGTGGCTGCAGAAGGAGCAGGAAGGGAAGCTCCAGCAGGAGCCCTTGGTGCTTCTGTGCTGATCCTTGGCCAAAGCAGAGCTCAGGGAGGAGGATCCCAGAGCTGAGCAGCCACCACCAGCCCTGGGGAGAGGTTCTCATCTCCCCAGGCCACTACCTGCAGCAGGTGAGACCTGGGACCAGCTCCCCAAGGCAGCTCATGCCAGGAGAGGACACCCACATCCCACTCCTGCCAGGGGCTGAGGAGGTGACCTCCAGCTGGTTCTGCTGTGCTTCTCTGTGCTGGGTTTCTGTTTTCCCCAGCTGCAGACTGCCCTGCCTGGCCCTGCTCAGCCCTGGCTGCTGCTGGGCTCCTCCTCAGGGTGAAGGGTTCAATGTTCTACTCAGCCAGGGTGTCCCCAGGACTCTGCACACCCCTGGGTCTGTGATAATGATCCCCTCAGGCAGATAATGATCCCCCAAGGCAGGTAATGGTCCCCCAAGGCAGATAATGGTCCCCCAAGGCAAATAATGATCCCCCAAGGCAGATAATGGTCCCCCAAGGCAGATAATGGTCCCCCAAGGCAGGTAATGATCCCCCCAAGGCAGATAATGGTCCCCCAAGGCAGGTAATGATCCCCCAAGGCAGGTAATGGTCCCCCAAGGCAGGTAATGGTCCCCCAAGGCAGATAATGGTCCCCCAAGGCAGATAATGGTCCCCCAAGGCAGGTAATGATCCCCCAAGGCAGATAATGATCCCCCAAGGCAGGTAATGGTCCCCCAAGGCAGGTAATGGTCCCCCAAGGCAGGTAATGATCCCCCAAGGCAGGTAATGGTCCCCCAAGGCAGGTAATGATCCCCCAAGGCAGGTAATGATCCCCCAAGGCAGATAATGGTCCCCAAGGCAGGTAATGGTCCCCCAAGGCAGGTAATGGTCCCCCAAGGCAGGTCATGGTCCCCCAAGGCAGATAATGGTCCCCCAAGGCAGATAATGGTCCCCCAAGGGAGGCTCAGAGCACCCACAGCAGGTGGATCCCAGCCCCACAGGGACTCTGGCAGTGCTGGGGATTGGATTCAACCCTCTTGGAAACCCGTTCCAACCTTAAGGATTGTGCAAATCTGTGATTCTATCCCAGCCCTCCCTCATCTCCAGCTCAGCAGCCCTGGGAGCTGCTCGCATCCCAGCCCCTGCAGCATCCCAGCCCCTCTGCTTCATCCCCAGCCTCCAGCCCCACGCAGAGCTGAGAAGGCAAAAAAAAAGGGGCCAAGCTTCTGTTTGGTACCACCAGGGGCTCCTCCAGTCCCTCAGGTGATGCCATTTAACCTCCGGTGGGTTTCATCCCCTGTGTTCCAGCTCCTGGCACATGAGGGGATTCAGTGTGGGGCTGGTGGGGCTCTTTAATGGAGAGGGAGAGAAAATATTGGTGCCTCGGACCCTCTGGGAATAAACCCATAATGTGGGATTGATTCGATTTTTTCCCTCCTTTTCCTGATTCCTGGAGCCTCCTGGGTAACAAAGATTTAAGCTTCGAGCCCTTCTGATATTACTTTGAAATGCAGAAACCTTCAGAAAAAGAGACTGAACCTCCCCTCATCCTGGAAAATGGCAAATATCTTTGGGGATGGGCAAGTGCTGGGCGATTTGCTCCTTCTCCCACCCCCGGAGTAACGGAGCTCAGACACCCCCAGGGGCTCCCCACCCTCCTGCTGCTGCCCAGAGCTGCCTCTCAGTGCTCAGGATTCTCCTGCAACCGGGGCTGAGCTGCGGCCGGGAGCAGCTTAATATCAGATCAATTAATTATCAGCCCTGTTAGGATGAAGCCGCTGAAATGTGGGCTGGGAGAGCTCAGGAGTGCGAGCACGGAGCTCTCATTTCCCCGGTCCCACGATCGCTGGAGACAGCCCGTGGTGCCGCTTGCAAAGCTGGAGCAGCCCCCGGGGTTTAACTGGTTTAACTGGTGCCGCCCTCGGGGGGAGCCTGCCCTGCCTGGGGGACAGCAGCCGCTGCTGGAGGCGGAAATTTCGGAGATTTGAGGAGATTGAGGAGAGAAGAGGTAAAGCTGAGGCATGGGGGGGCAGGAGATGGAGAGTGCTGAGCCTGGAGGGAGGGAAGGGTGGGGAGGGAAAAGGGGTGGAGATAATGCAGGGACAGGGACAGGGGATAGGAAACAGGGACAGGGGACAGGGAAATGGACAGGGAACAGAGAGAGGGAACAGGACAGGGAAAAGGCACAGGGACAGGGACAGGAACGAGGACAGGGAACAGGGAGAGGGACAGGGAGAGGGACAGGGACAGGGAACAGAGAGAGGGAACAGGAACAAGGACAGAGAACAGGGAGAGGGACAGGGAACAGGGACAGGGAACAGAGAGAGGGAACAGGGGACATGGACAGAGAACAGGGACAGGGGACATGGACAGGGAACGGGAACAAGGACAGAGAACAGGGAGAGGAACAGGGACAGGGAATAGAGAGAGGGAACAGAGAACAGGGACAGGGAACGGGAGAGGGGACAAAGTCAGGGACAGGGACAGAGAACAGGGACAGGCACAGGGACAGGGAACAGGAACAAGGACAGAGAACAGGGAGAGGGACAGGGACAGGGGAATGGACAGGGAACAGGGAGAGGAACAGGGAGAGGGAACAGAGAGAGGGAACAGAGAACAGGGGACAGGGAGAAGGGAGAGGGACAGGGACAGAGGAACAGCAGGGAGAGGGACAAAGTCAGGGACGGGGACAGAGAACAGGGACAGGGAGAAGGAGAGGGACAGAGACAGAGGCACAGGAACAGGGAACAGGAAATAGAGACATGGACAGGGACAGGGGACAAAGACAGGGACAGGGATAGGGACAGGGGACAAAGACAGGGACAGGACAGGGCAGCAGGTCTGGCCTGGCCATGGCTGGGTATTCTCCAGGCTCTTGGGCTGCAGGGGGCCGGGCACTGCAGCACGAGTAGAGGGCAGCTGGAAAAGCCCAAACAATTGAGGCTCTTTGTCACCATTCCAGACCCTTTTCCCCCTGCCAAGTCAAGCTTTTGTCCCTTGAATTATTTTGGGCTTTTCCTCTGTCTCAGCCACACGTTTCCTTTCCAGCCAGGTCCTTCAAGCTGGGTGATGTCCCCCAAACGCCATCCTGGGTTCCTTTCTTGGACCTCAGGCTGGTTCCACCCCCAGCCTGGGCATCTCCCTGCCCAAACAAAGCCTCTCCCAGGCAGGGCCAGCTTTGCTGCTGACAGGGAGCAGGGAGAGGGGACAGGGACAGTCCTGAGCCCCCCACAGCTCTGGACAAGTCCTTCTGGCCCTGTGGCAGCTTTGCTGCCTGCCCTGGCATCTCCAGAGGGGTCATTCCCTGCTCCCAGCCCCTCCCAAAGGGTTACATCTCCCTGCCAGGAGGTTTGACCTCTTCTCTCCTCCCCAGGACATCTGGAGGAGATTCCACCTGAAGCCCAAACTGCTTGGACTCACTTCCATGTCTGCTTCAAATGGGCAGCTCAGGGCACGAGCCTGACCCTGGAAAAACTCCAAATTTTCCATGGTGACTTCCCTGCCCCGTCCCTGGAAATGTCCAGGGCCGGGTTGGATGGGGCTTGGAGCCACCCTGGCACAGGGATGGAGCTGGATGAGCTCTGATGTCCCTCCCAACCCAAACCAGGTCTGGGATTCCACCAAAATTCCCTTTGGAAGACCTTGCCCTTGAGTTTTGTGCTGGGAGCCACATTCACCACGTGTGCCCACAGGTCACTGCTCTCCAAAGCCAACCTGGAATTTCAAGACAAGGACTTTTTTTCCCCCCTCTCCAAATCCTCCCAGCCTGTGAAGGAAGGGATATTCTGACTCTATTTTTCCATCAATAAAGTTTATTGTCCTTTTCTCGCAAACCCTTCAGCAATTAAAAAAAAAGAAGAAGAGGAGGAAGAAGAAGACAAAGGGAGTTGATGTTTGACTGCTGGGCTATCACTTAAGTCCTTGTTCCTGTTTACTCAGGACTTATTAGAGCTCATTCAATGCCTATAGCATGGCTGGATCAATACCTGCTGGGAGCAAGAGAGATTCCGCTTGGCCACTGTAGCCCATGTTGCAGAATTGATCCGCTCGGCTGCTGCAATCTGAAAATCCATCTTTTTTTTTTTTTTTTTTTTTTTTTTGCGCTCTCTGCCGCGGGTTGCCAAGCAACGGGGGCTCCTCGGGGTGGCCATTGGCCAGCCCGTGCTCCTCCCTGGCCACTCGGCCACCTCGGGCTGCCCGCCCCGCCGCGGGGCTGGCTCCGGGAGCGGGGAGGCGGGCAGAGGGCAGGGAGGAGGGGAAGGGGCTGGGGATAAGGAGGGGGGGGGATGTGGCAAGAGGAGGGACGAGGAGAAAAGGGAAATCGATATCACCTCACATTTAACCTTTCCTGAAGGAAAAAAAAAAAAAAAAATCTTTGAGGAAAGTCTATTGACCCGTTCCTTATCACTTCTGGCCAGCGCCGCTTTTTGGGGCTTTTTTGGGGTTCGTGTCCTCCCTTCCCCTGCCTCCCTCACCTCGGCTGGACACAAAGTTGTGCCAGGTTAGCCAAAGGTGTCTTTGTAAACTGATTTCATTAAGCTGGGGCAGAACCTCTGTGCGGATGTGCTGGGATCAATGCCAACCCCATTTGCATCGATTTCGCTTCGCTTTGGCAAAGGAATCGAATTATACAAACCAATACCAACCTGCTTTAAAATGATTTAGGGGTGTCTACACGAGACCAATTTTGGCTTGCAATTTTGTGCGTGGACAAGGCCCATCCCTCCTCCCAAAGAGCCCCTCATTAGGCAAATCCCAGCTCCTGGGAGGTTTGGAGCTCCTGCTCTTTGCAGCTCATCCTAAAAACGGCGCCAGGTTTTGCTGCTCCTCCATCAGATGCAGGTCAGGGTGGGGAGATGCTCTGAGTATTTCCTGTGCAGGAATTGATGCTGCTCTGGCTCCAGTCCCTTCAAGAAATGACATTTAGAGCCCAAACTTCATAGCAGAGCTCGCAACCCTTGTTTGTGACTATCTCACACGGCCAGAGGGGTCAACACTGCACCACAAGCGCTGCCAGGTGGGTGTTTCCCCTCGGGACATGGCTCCATTTCCACAAGGGCAGGTGGGCTGCCACAAAAGCTGCCACAAAATCTGGGCAAAGCCACTTTTCAAACAGAACCGCTTTGGTCAGCTCCCGCAGGAGGGAACTCGCACCCAGAATTGCTCCCCAGAAGGAAAACGAGCTCAGGGAAATTCTGAGCCAGCCCTCAGCTGCCAGCACATCCTCTCTGAGTGCAGGATCCCCCACACTGACATTGGGTCACCCCTGTGATTCATTTTGGGGTTCAACACTCCAGCTCTGGGGCTCTGCAGCAGGACAGCTCCTGTCAGACCGAGGGGAGAAGATTTTTCCTGCTGGGAAGGTGAACCCACAAGCACCTGCCTCACACCTGGGCGGACTCTGGCTCGTGATGGAGACAAGAAATCCTCCTGGGTGGGCTCTGATCACAACCCCTGGACACTGGGAGCAGCTTTCTGGACCCTCCTGTGACCTTCAGCCCAAGGAAGAACCATCAGAGGACAGGAGTGTTATTACCTCCTATTTTAAAGATGTATTATTATGCTGAAAGATAAATTATTATCTTAATGTAGATTAAAAATTTCCAGTTTTTCATCTAGCTGACCATAACTCGGACCAAGGCAGGTGCAGTTACTCAGAGTTTGCACCCAGGCAAGGTGGAATTCCCCACTCAGGGTGGCCAAAGGAAGCAAATCCTTTGTTGTGAAGAGTCTCCCCGACTCTGCTGCTGCAATTTTCCCCTCCTCTGCAGCTGCTTTTTGGAATTTTCTTGCCCTACACTGGTTTTTTTTTCACCAAGAGGAAGGGCAGGATACAAACCTTGGAGGACGAGCTGAGAGCCAGGCTCTGTCCCCGGGAGCACCCGAAGCTTTTCCACACCCAGCAGAGATCAGAATACTCCAAAAGTTTGGAAAATTTTATCCAAAAATTCCTTCTTCCAAAGGAGCCACTGCTTCCTGAAATTCCCCTTTTCAAACCTTTCATTTGCCATGTGAAGAGAGCAGGAGCCATCAGATCATCCCACCTCAGCATTTCCAAAGGAATCATTTTCCTCTTCCAGCCCCGTGATTTTATTTCTGTTTTTAAATCATGATTTATTTACACTAAAAGGAAATTTGAAAACTCGCCTGAACTTAAATTTAGCTGCTGCTCTGAAGCCTGTCAGAACCTCCTGCCTTGACTGACAACGTCTGCAATGGCTGAGATTCCTTTTTTTCAATTTCTTGGATTTTTTTTTTTCTCCTACATGAAGATATTAAAATTCCCATAAATCCTCCCAAAAGGAGAATCCTGTCAGATCCCAAACCCCTTCTCCAAACTCCCGGGGGGTTTAAGCAGGTTCTGACGAGTAGCAGAATTGGGGCAGCGCTTTCCCTCTCCCCGCTGGGATTTTTGGGATATTTCGCTTTACACACCCGCTAAGGGCCGCTGAACGATCCCTTTACTGAGCAGCCCCTCGCAAATCGCGTTCTGCGGACTCCCCACGCCCCGAGCGGGGCTCGGCAGGACCATTAAGTGATTTTTGCATTGACGGCCCTGCTCGATATCTGCCCAGCTCTGCCCTGGCCCCGGAGCTGAGCAGCGTCTCGGGAAAATCCTCGCGGTCCTGCCTGCCCCAGGCACCTCCAGGGCTGATCCTCAGCAGGGTGGGTGCTCCCCACCTCCTTTTCCCAGCTCTCTGAGCAGCCCCAGCAGCTGCCGGATTCCAGGGGGCTGGGTTTGGGTTTGAGCCCCGCAGGGTGGGCAGGGCTGGGGCCATCCCTCCCCCAGCCCCACCTCGACACCAGCCCAGGGCTCCTGAGGAGAGGGGGAAGTTCTCCATGAGCTCAAACTCGCTGGATTTTGGAGGAAGAGAGGGAGGTGACACCTGGGGAGAGAATTACCCCAGTCCCACCCAGCGAGACCCATCAGGTGTGCAGCATTAACCAGGGGATGGGCTCAGCACCTGGGGGTGACACCTGGAGAAAAGAAGCTCCAGGGAGAGCTCAGAGCTCCAGGAGAGCTGGAGAGGGGCTGGGGACAAGGGCTGGAGGGACAGGAGCCAGGGAATGGCTGCCACTGCCAGAGGGCAGGGCTGGGTGGGATATTGGGCAGGAATTGTTCCCTGGCAGGGTGGGCAGCCCTGGCACAGGGTGCCCAGAGCAGCTGTGGCTGCCCCTGGATCCCTGGCAGTGCCCAGGCCAGGCTGGACACTGGGACAGTGGGGGGTGTCCCCAGGGCAGGGGTGGCACTGGGTGGGATTTAAGTTCCCTCCCAACCCAAACCAGTCTGGGATTCTCTGAGAACATCAAGGAGAGGGAGCAAGAGAAGAGCTGCAGGTGGGAAAGAGAGAGAAACAACAACACTTAACAATGTGAGATTATTAGTTTTTTCATTCTGTAGTTTTTAAGAGAAACGTTGCAGGTTTTATTCTCTAGGTTCTGTTTCTAAAAACTCCTCGCAAAGCCCATGAACACCTGAGGCTCCTTTCAAATTCTCTTGGGAGCTTGGGGGAGGAAACAGAAGCTTCACCTCCCCAAGGTGGTGAGTTCGTGGTGGGATTAATGGGGGACAAGTGTTGAGACCCCCGAGCTGGACAGGGTGGCTGCAAGGAGGGAGAGGCATGGAAGGAGTCATTTAATTCAGAAAAGCTCGCTAAGAACATCAAGTGCAGCCATTGACACATCTGCACAGATTTCCTGAGCACTCTCAGGGAAACCATCACATCCTGGGCTCCCCGTGATGCCTTGAGTTTTTCTGTTCTGTTGGGTGTGCAGCTTTAATATTTTCTATTAATATTTTCTATTAATATTTTCTATTAATATTTTCTATTAATATTTTCTGTTAATATTTTCTGTTAATATTTTGTATTAATATTTTGTATTGCTATTTTCTATTAGTATTTTCTATTGATATTTTCTAGTAATATTTTCTATTAAGGGTTACTAGGATCTTTTCACACGGTGGTGAAGACAAAACTGTCCTATTCCAGCTGGGCACTCAAGGAAAATCTCTTCAAATTTCAGGCCCTAAGCATGAACAATGTGAAAAGGAGGAGGGCAGGCAAGCAAGGAGGATGAAACTTCCTGATCTGAGGCTATTAATTGCACAGTTGATTTCTGTATGCCAAACGGACTAAAACCTATAAAAATGTGAGATTTCCTCACCAAGCTCTCTTTTGCTTCCACCTTGGAGCCACCCAGGCAGTGGCACTGCTACTGCCAGCGGTGTGGCCTTTGAAGGCCCCTCAATAAATTCACTTTTATTCCTCTTGACTCTGTTCCAGCTCCTCTGGGCATCACCCACATCACACTGAGGGACCAAGGGATGTGACAGCATCTCCTCAGCATCTCCTCTGCCCCCGGTGGGTCCCAGCTCCTGGTGCTGGCGGCTCTGGGGGATCTCCAGAAGATCTCCAGGGCGGGGATCTGGAATTTCTCCCTCCCTGCTCAGGTCCCTGTGGGTATCTGAGCTGCTGCTCCAGGTCTGTGATGCTTTTCCAGCTTCTTTTTCCTCTCCACTCTCCTGCAGCTTATTTTTTTTTTCTTTTGCAGCCCTCTCCATCTGCTGCTCTCCACACGGTTTAACTCCCAGCCCCTGGGGGGGTTCTCACCCACTGACCCGAGGCCTCCCTGAAATGCCACACGGAGAACTGCAGCGCCCAGGGGGGAAGGAAAAGCTGCAGAACAACCCTCGGAGCCGGGTGACAGCGGCTCTGTTTGCACACTGGATAAATCAGCCGGGAGCCTCGGAGCACACGTGCACAGCCCTTTACAAATGAAGAGCAGCAAACAAAAACTTCATCCATTAACATAATGACAGGTATTTCCCTGTTCTTAAGCCAGGCCTGGCCCAGCAAAACGCTTAAGCACATGATTAATTTGAAGTCTAAAAGACTTAAGCACATGCTTAAGTGTTCTGCAGCCCCGGACCTAACGACAGAGGTTTCCAGCCAGCGATCCGCGCTCCCGACTTGTTCCAGCGGCGCTCAGATCCACGGATTAAGGGTGCCATAAACAGTTGAGATATTCTGTTTAAACAACCATTTGTTGACAAGACTATTCTAAGCCCATCGAATCCCTAAGTGATGGATGTATGTTGTCTCTCCGAGTCTCATGCTGTATCAGCCATTGATTTTTATTTTTTTTTTCCCAGCCTGGATGCTAAGGTAACCTTTACCTGGGAGTTAGGCAGAAAGCCGTGGGTGTGTGCTCAGCACGCCGGCTCTTTGCGCGCTGGGCTCGGCTCTGCTGCTGGCACGGGCTGCCCTGCAGCGCTGCGAGGGACGCAGGAGAGCCTGGGGATGTCTGTGAGATGCTCCTCTCTTTCCCCAGGCTCTCCCTCCAGGCCCAAATCACGCCTCGGGATGGTTTCTCACCCATTCTTGTCCCACCATTTCCCCAGGTTCTCCCTTCAGCCCAAATCACCTCGGGATGGTTTCTCACCGAATCTTGTCCCACCATTTCCCCAGGTTCTCCCTCCAGCCCAAATCACGCCTCGGGATGGTTTCTCACCCATTCTTGTCCCACCATTTCCCCAGGTTCTCCCTCCAGCCCAAATCACTCCTCGGGATGGTTTCTCACTGAATCTTCTCCCACCATTTCCCCAGGTTCTCCCTCCAGCCCAAATCACTCCTCGGGATGGTTTCTCGTCCATTCTTGTCCCACCATTTCCCCAGGTTCTCCCTCCAGCCCAAATCACCTCTGGGTGGTTTCTCATCCATTCTTGTCCCACCATTTCCCCAGGTTCTCCCTCCAGCCCAAATCACCTCGGGATGGTTTCTCACCCATTCTTGTCCCACCATTTCCCCAGGTTCTCCCTCCAGCCCAAATCACGCCTCGGGATGGTTTCTCATCCATTCTTGTCCCACCATTTCCCCAGGCTCTCCCTCCAGCCCAAATCACTCCTCGGGATGGTTTCTCATCCATTCTTGTCCCACCATTTCCCCAGGCTCTCCCTCCAGCCCAAATCACTCCTCGGGATGGTTTCTCACCCATTCTTGTCCCACCATTTCCCCAGGTTCTCTCTCCAACCCAAATCACTCCTCGGGATGGTTTCTCACCCATTCTTGTCCCACCATTTCCCCAGGTTCTCCCTCCAGCCCAAATCACTCCCTCGGGATGGTTTCTCATCCATTCTTGTCCCACCATTTCCCCAGGTTCTCCCTCCAGCCCAAATCACTCGGGTGGTTTCTCACCATTCTTGTCCCACCATTTCCCCAGGTTCTCCCTCCAGCCCAAATCACGCCTCGGGTGGTTTCTCATCCATTCTTGTCCCACCATTTCCCCGGTTCTCCCTTCAGCCCAAATCACGCCTCGGGGTGGTTTCTCCTCCATTCTTGTCCCACCATTTCCCCAGGTTCTCTCTCCAGCCCAAATCACGCCTCGGGATGGTTTCTCACCCAATCTTGTCCCACCATTTCCCCAGGTTCTCCCTCCAGCCCAAATCACTCCTCGGGATGGTTTCCTCACCCAATCTTGTCCCACCATTTCCCCAGGTTCCCCCTCTAGCCCAAATCACTCCTCGGGGTGGTTTCTCATCCATTCTTGTCCCACCATTTCCCCAGATTCTCCCTCCAGCCCAAATCACCTCGGGATGGTTTCTCACCCATTCTTGTCCCACCATTTCCCCAGATTCTCGCTCCAGCCCAAATCACGCCTCGGGGTGGTTTCTCACCCATTCTTGTCCCACCATCCATCTCCCCACTCAGCCCGCGCCCCGGGTTCCTCGCAGAGCTCGCAGGTGCCCCGCTGCCTCCCTCCCCGAGCGCCGGGACACCCTTCTTGGAGATCTGCTTTAATCACATTTATACACTGTAACCAGGGGAAGGAATCTATTGACAGCCTGTCTTCACATTTCTGTCAATTCTCCCGGGCATCATTACATGGGTCCCATGCGTCTAGCTAGTGGTTTCTCATTAGTTCTCATCCAAAAATAGTGGGAGGTATCCGGCGATATGGCACTCACATTGCAGAGACTGTCTGCTCAGTCCAGTTTCTCCCGAGAGCTTAGTCTCACTGTTTCAGCACTGCTCTCATACTGCTGCGTCTGGGATTCAGCCACTGATCCGGGATCTCTAGTCTCCGAAATCCAGTGCAATTCCTGCCCATGGCAAGGGGTCTGCCATGTGCCACACCTCGTGCTCCCATCGGGCTGGCTCTGGGGTTTGGCATCTTTCCACTGCTGGGGGTTTCGATGCGGGGGTCTCCCCAGGGGCCTGGGGTCTGTGCGCTGTCGGCTGCGGCTGCTCGGTGCTTCGGGCAGCTTGGCCTGGGGATTTTGGGATTGGCTCCACGTGTCCGGGTGGGCGAGGGGCAGGTCTGGGCACCCGAGCCTGCAGGGACCCCCTGCGTGTCCCCCAGGGCAGCTGCTGCTCTGCTGGGGGCTGGGGGTCCCTGCCTTGTCCCGGCTGATGGATTAAATTCCTGTTTGCCCTCATCCCCGTCCCTTTCTCACCCTCATCGCCGCCTCGTCATCCCCTGCATCACTTTCCCATCTCCTCCACCCCTCCCCTGCCTCTTTCCCTGCCTCTCCACCCCACTCAGTGCCTGTCTCTGTCCCTGCCTCTCCCACCCCAGCTCCATTTCCCATTTATCCTTTCCCCAGCTCCATCTCTCATTTCCCCAGCTCCATTTCCCATTTCCCCTCACACCAGCCCCATTTGCAATTTCCCATTTCCTCAACTCTATTTCCCATTTATCCTTTCCCCATCTCCATTTCCCCTTTCCCCAGCTCCATTTCTCATCTCCTCAACTCCATTTGCCATTTCCCATTCCCCCAGCTCCATTTCCCATTTCCCACCAGCCCCATTTGCCATTTCCCATTTCCCCAGCCCCATTTCCCCAGCTCCATTTCCCATTTATCCTTTCCCTAGCTCCATTTATCCTTTCCCTTTACCCCAGCTCCATTTCCCTTTTCCCTTTACCCCAGCTCCATTTCCCATTTCCCCAGCTCCATTTCTCATTTCCCCAGCTCCATTTCCCATTTCCCCATCTCCATTTCTCATTTCCCCAGCTCCATTTCTCATTTCCCCAGCTCCATTTCCCATTTCCCATTTCTCATTTCCCCAGCTCCATTTCCCCATCTCAATTTCCCATTTCCCTTTACCCCATCTCCCATTTCCCCATCTCCATTTCCCATTTCCCATTTCCCCAGCTCCATTTTCCCATTTCCCCAGCTCCATTTTCCCATTTGCCATTTCTCATTTCCCCAGCTCCATTTCCCAGCTCCATTTCTCATTTCCCCAGCTCCCATTTCCCCTTACCCCAGCCCCTCCTGACCCCACCGCTGCCTCCCAGGCTCTTCCCGCAGCCCCGGGAGGGGGATCCCGGTACCTGTTGCGGGGCTGAGCCGCCGGGACCGGGGGGGCCGGGCCCGCTCCCCCTCCCCGGGCCGCTCTGCAGATCGCACAAGGCCCTGCCTTCCTTCCCTCTGCCCTCGGGAGCGGGGAGAAAAGTGTCCAAAAGCAGAGACGGCTTCTCACTAGTCAGATGGAGGAGCCTGAAGAGACAGGAAAATATCTGCGGGAAACAGAGGGGAAGAAAATTTAAATATATAGAATATCTTTTAAAATCGCGTTTTTATTTTAAAATAATCTCGCTTTCTATATACGTTATGTAGAAGATATATAAACTATGGATTATCTATATTGTGTGTAAAATGAGTGCGCCTGGCTCGCGTGCTCTCGGTGCTCAGGGGATGCGGCGCGGAGGAAAGCGCCCGGTTCCTCCCGTTCCCTCGATGTTTTACCGACCCCGGCCCCGCCCTGGCTCCTGCCTCCAGCCCCCCGAGCCTCAGGGAGCTTTTGGGGCGCTCGGAGACGCGGGTTTGAAGGTCTCCAAAATGCAGAAGGAGCAGAAAGTGGCAGAGCAGGGGGAACAAGGAGGTTTGGGAGGTCTGGGGGACACGCGCGGTCCCGTCCCGTGGAGCGCGGCGAGCTCGATGCGTGAGGGGTCTGGGGGACACCCGCACCCCGACTGGGCTCGGGGACGGCCGGGCCTGACCGGGGAAAGGCAGAGACGCAACGGGAGGGAGGGGAAAAATTAGAGGACAAAAAAACAAAATAAAAATTCGATTGTATCAATTTTATATCTCGCAACTGGGCGAAATCGCAGAGATTTTTCCGCAGAGTGCTCCGAGCCCTTCCCGCGCCGCTGCCAGGGTGTAAAGTTCAGCGCTGCTCTGCGGGGAAGTTTTGAAAACAAATTGCGGCTGACAGAGGCTCCCGGAGGCTCCCGGTGGTGTCGGCGGGGCGGAGGCAGCGGGGGGGACCCGAGCCCCCCGCCCCGGCCGAGGTGGGTGCGGAACCCGGGGGGCGCCCGGCCCCGGCCCGGGATGCGCCGCAGCTCCGCGGGGCCGCCTCGTTCGGGGAAAACCTGCGGGGGTCACATCGAAAAGAGACGCGGCCCATCCTCAAATGTCCCCCTGGGGGAGAATTCGGATAGAAACCCCCCGGCGCCCACTCCCCGCCGCCGCCGGGACCCCGCCGCTGCTTCCCGCTGAGTTTCGAGGCCGCCCAAAGTTTCCGGGTAAACGAGAAAAGTCTCCGGGAAAGCCGTGGAGGGGCCGGTTCGGCTCCTAACTCTCCCTCCCGACCCCTCCGCGTCGCTTCCCCCCGGTGCTGCCGCTTTTTCCCCCTCCCGGGGCCGCCCACGCCCGAGCCGGCGGCACCGGGGCACGGCGGGCGGCGCAGCCGGGCGGGGGAGGGGGCGGCTCCCGGCCGGACCCCCGCTCTGCTCCTGTCCCTGCACACCTCCTGGGCCGAGCCTGCAGAGAGAATAAAAATTTTCACGCCGGTAGGGCATTAAAAAAATTATATTATATCCCGCCAAAGGGAAAGAGAAAGGAAAAAAAAAGTCGGGAGGGGTGGGGAAAGGGCCTGATCTTGTGGCTAAAACTGTCTTAAAATTGGGGGAGAAAAAAAAAATACTCTGCGAGGGCGCAGATCTCGATGATCGGCCGAGGGGGGCCGGGATTTTAAGGAGAGGCAGCGGTCGGTGGGGAAAGGGCCGGAGTTTTTTCTCGGCTGGATTCCTTGCCGGGGCGCTACAAACCACAGTGCAGCGCGACTGGGCGCCGCCGGGAGAGCGGGGAAGGGAAAATCGCACCCGAGCAGGCGGAACCGGGAGGGAAAGGGGCAGAAACAGCGGGGCTGCCCCGGCCCGGGGGGAGCCGAGCCCCGCGGAGGGGTCGGGGGGCTTCGGTCCCGGCGCTGCGCCCCCCGAGCGGCGTTGCCCCGCTTTAGTGACCCCAAATCCAGGTGGAACTTTTCCGGCGTGGCTGGTTTTTTTTTCCTGCTTTGTTTTGTTTTGGAAGCGAAAGCGTTTGAATCCCCTTCAAGAACCGGTATCAAAGACTCTTTTTTTAAAAGCTATTGATTGCAAAAGTCTTATTTAAACCAACACATTTTAGTTTCTCACATTTTAAAACATCATCTGGGGCCCATTGTATGGAAAATCGATTAGCAGGAATTGCCACGCTCTTTGCCTCCCGCTTGATTGTTGGAAAATCGAGACATCCATAGGCAAAGGCTGGGCTGGGGATGGTTTGGAACCGAAATGAAAGGGTTTGCGAGGGATCTATAGGCACTAAATAATTCACCTGCCAGGCGATGGTGCTGTTATTTTGAAGCCTTAAAGAACTTTAAGGAACTTTTAGCTCCCGGTGGGGTGCGCGGAGCCGCCTTCCGGCTCCTTTTCTTCCCTTGCCCGGTAAAACCCGACGGTTCTGCCGGTGCCCGGTGCGCGCCCGGTGGGGCTGGTCCTGGCCGCAGCGTTTGTGCCTTCGCGCTGTTCCTAAGTGCAATGGGGGGGAAAAAAAATAAATAAAAATAAACCGAATTGAGCTCAAAGCAGCCCTCGAGGTGCGCAGCAGCAGCGGCGGCAAGGTTCGGTTCCTCCCCCGATTTTGGAGCCCCGGAGCGGGCACGGGCGGGGACCAGAGAGCAGCTCTGGGAAGATGAGGGGGTTGGGGGTCCGAGGTCTCTGCTAGGATGTGGCGGGGGCTGCACTTACCGCTCTGCGCCCCCCGGGGTGCCCGCAGCGCCCGGCTCCTCTCGGAGCGCTGCCCGGGCGGCTGCGGAGGAGCAGAGGGAAGGGAATTAAACAGCGAGAGGAAGCTCAGGAAGAAAGAGGTGGCGAGGGAAGGGATCAATAGCATCCAGCTGGCGGATGGAGCCGGGGCCTCTCCCCCGTGCTGGGTCCCGGCCCCTCGCCAGAGGCTCCGGGCGCTCCGAGGGGCTTCCCCCGGGCAGCGAACCCCGCACGGCGGCCCGGGGGGCTCCCGCCGCCCCCCCGCGCCTCTCGGTGCCTCTCGCCCTAATGATATTGCATCGATCGGGGAGGGGCGGGAGGGGGCGAGGGGCGACCGCATTACTCAATTACGTCGCACTAATTACTAAAAAGTCTCTCTCTTTTTTGGCTGTTTGCTCGGTGAGAAGCGCGGCGGAGGGGCAGGGCCGGCGCCCGTCCCGGGGGGCTCCCGGTGCTGCGGGCCCGGCGGGGCTGGGGAGGGGGCACCGGGAGCCTGGCACGGGGCCGCGGTGCGGGACGGCAGCTGCAGGGATAGATCTATCGATGGGCGGTCGATGCGCTATCGCCATTATTACACTCCGTGAAACCTTCCAGACGCGGCTGCCTCATCCCTGGTTTGTTCCTCACCTCCTCCTCGCCGCTCACCCCGACACCCCCTCAGCATCTTCTGGTGCTGCCCGGCTCCAGCCCCCTGCCCGGCTCCAGCCCCCTGCCCGACTCCGAACCTTCCCCTGCCCATCCCTGCCCAGCTCCAGCCCCCTGCCCATCCCTGCCCGACTCCGAACCTTCCCTGCCCATCTCTGCCCAGCTCCAGGCCCCCCTGCCCATCCCTGCCCATCTCTGCCCATCCCTGCCCGGCTCTGAGCTTCCCCTGCCATCTCTACCCGGCTCCAGGCCCCCTGCCCATCCCTGCCCAGCTCTGAGCCTTCCCCTGCCCATCCCTGCCCAGCTCTGAACCTTCCCCTGCCCATCTCTGCCCAGTTCCAGACCCCCTGTCCACCCCTGCCCAGCTCTGAGCCTTCCCCTGCCCATCTCTACCCGGCTCCAGGCCCCTGCCCATCCCTGCCCAGCTTTGAACCTTCCCCTGCCCGTCTCTGCCCAGTTCCAGGCCCCTGCCCATCCCTGCCCGGCTCTGAGCCTTCCCTGCCCATCCCTGCCCATCCCTGCCCAGCTTTGAACCTTCCCCTGCCCGTCTCTGCCCAGTTCCAGGCCCCCTGCCCATCCCTGCCCGGCTCTGAGCATTCCTCTGCCCATCCCTGCCCAGCTCCAGGCCCCCTGCCCAGCTCCAGGCCCCCTGCCTATCCCTGCCCGGCTCTGAACCTTCCCTCTGCCCATCCCTGCCCAGCTCCAGGCCCCCTGCCCACCCCCGTCTGGCTCTGGGGATCTCTGCCCGTTCCTCTCCGGCTCTGGGGATCCCTGCTCACCCCTGGCACCTCGACTTCGCCCCCCTCGCTCATCTCTGACCGCCCTGTCCCTCCCTGGCCGGCTCCGGGTCCCGTTACCTGCCTGAGAGCTGCCCCCGCCCAGCCGCGTATCGGGCACTTCGCACCCCCGGCAGAGCCCCCGGGCCGTGCTTCCCTCTGTGTCGGGGTCCTGCCCGCGGCCCGCGGGCCCCCCGGGCAGGCGTGAACCGAGGGGAGGCCAAGGGAGGGCCCGGGGTCCTCCCAGATCTCAGCTCCAGGGGCTGGATCGAGCTTAAGGGGCAGAAAAGGGGCTGAGGGGAGACCCCCCACCCCACCCCGTTCATCATCTGCCCTTGCTCTGACGTCCCGGGAATTTGCGAGGCTTTATTTTAATGAACTGGGCACTTAATTGACTTCCCGGGGTGGGATAGAAAACTGGGGGATGGACGGGAGGCAGCGGATGGAACGGATGGGCTGGGATGGGGTGCCTGGAGACGGCTTGTGTTGAAAGCACTTAGAATTTAGACGGGGTGTGAAATTTGGCTGAGTTACTCGCTCAGCAGGCGGGTGCCGAGTGGAGCACCTGGAACAGCCCCGGACCGCCCCTGTGGAAGCCACCGGGAGCTGAGCAGCCCACGCGGGGCTGGCGGGCCCCACCCGCAGGACGCTGTGGATTTTAATTTCATTTTTTCGGTCTGTTCAATAAAGCTTGGGGAAGCCGCACGTGCCGGCCTGGATCAGGCCGGGAAAGGCCAGAATTGCCCGGGGAGCCCAGCTCGGGATAGCGGGGCGGGGGGAAGCTGAAAACGCGTCTGGAAGGACACGGAGCGCCAGCCCCGCCGGTGGCCTGGAACCGGCTCACGTTGGCTCTTCAGCCAGCCCCCCTCACCCTCCTTTCCTTTACCTTTCCGCTTCCCTTTTCCCTTTCGATTTTCTCTTTCCATTCTCCATTTTTCCATTTCATTTTCCCTTTGCGCTTTCCATTTTCAATTGCAATTTATTTTTTCCCTTCCTTCTATTTTTTTCCTCCTGCGGCACCGCGTGTCGCCCCAAGCGTGTCCCTGTCACCTCCCCCGCCCGTGCCAAGGCGGCCTCCCCATTCCCGAGCAGCGCCCGCCGGGGGGCAGGGGAAAGGTGGTGATGGGGGGCACAGGGGGATGCGGGGATTTTTGGGGTAGACAGGGACAAGCAGGCCCTTGGGAGGGGCACGGGGTGGAGAACGGGCCAGCGGGAGGCTGGGGACACCGGGAACAGGCGCATCCAGGGGTGGCTGGCGCAGCCAGATGTGCGCTCCCGGCACAGCCAGATGTGCGGAGGCGCAGGTGGGCACTCGGGGTACCGGGCGCGGCGGGGAGGGCGTGCCAGCCGGTCCGGGGAGGGTGACAGGGGTCAGGCGGCGCGGCGGTGTCACCGCGGGCGGGGGGAAGGTGACCCCGCCGGGGGCCCGGCTCCCGGTCCCGGCTCCCCACCGGGAGCGGTGCCGGGGGGGGCGGCTCGGTCCGGCGGGGGGGGGGGCGGCGCTGACGTCACGGCCGGGCCAGAGCGAGGCTGCCGGGAGCCGGGAGCCGGCGGCCGAGGCTCCGCAGCCGCCCCGCACCGAGCCCCGCGCCCCCAGCCCCGCGCAGCCCCCGGCCCCGCGCCCCGCAGGGCGGGCGGCGGGCGCGCCATGCCGGCCTGACCGCGGGGCGCGGACATCGATCCCCGGGCGCGGAGTCTGAATTAATCCGGGCAGCCGGCGCGGGAAGGGGGGGGCGGCGGTGGAGGAGGAGGAGGAGGAGGAGGCGGCGGCGGCGGCGGCGGCGGGGGGGTGGGGGAGGAAGGCAGCGAGCGAGCGGGCGAGGCAGCGGCAGAGCCCGGCGGCCACCATGGAGCTGGCGATGGAGAACCTGGGCAGCCTGCACGGCGTCCCGCACTCGCAGCCCGCCGAGCTGCTGAGCCCCGCGCACGGGCGGCAGAGCTCGCACCGCAACCTGGTGCCGCACGGGCGGCCCGCTATGGTCTCGGGCATGGCCTCCATCCTGGAGGGGGGCGACTACCGCGGCGAGCACAGCCTGGGAGCCCCGCTGCACCCCGCCATGAGCATGTCCTGCGAGTCGCCCTCCGGCATGAGCCTGAGCAGCACCTACACCACGCTGACTCCCCTGCAGCACCTGCCGCCCATCTCCACCGTCTCGGAGAAGTTCCACCACCCGCACCACCACCACCACCACCACCACCCGCACCAGCGCCTGGCCGGCAACGTCAGCGGCAGCTTCACCCTCATGCGCGACGAGCGGAGCTTGGCCTCCATGGGCAACCTCTACAGCCACTACCCCAAGGACATGCCGGCCATGGGGCAGCCCCTATCGCCGCTGCCCAACGGGCTGGGCAGCCTGCACAACGCCCAGCAGCCGCTGGCCCCCTACGGCCCCGCCGGCCACTTGCCCAACGAGAAGATGCTCTCGCCCAACGGCTTCGACTCGCACGCCGCGATGCTGTCCCGGGGCGAGGAGCACCTGGCGCGGGGGCTGGCGGCGCCCAGCTCGGCCATGATGCCGCCGCTCAACGGGATGCACCCGCACGGGCACCCGCACGGGCAGCCCGGAGCGGCGCTGCTGGGCGAGCGGGAGCGCCCGGCGCCCGGCCCCGGCTCCCAGCCCGGCGGCTCCGGCCAGGTGGAGGAGATCAACACCAAGGAGGTGGCTCAGCGCATCACGGCCGAGCTGAAGCGCTACAGCATCCCGCAGGCCATCTTCGCGCAGAGGATCTTGTGCCGCTCCCAGGGGACCCTCTCGGACCTGCTGCGGAACCCCAAGCCCTGGAGTAAGCTCAAGTCCGGCCGGGAGACTTTCCGCAGGATGTGGAAATGGTTGCAGGAGCCGGAATTTCAGAGGATGTCGGCGCTCAGACTGGCAGGTAGGACACGGCACGGCTCGGCTCGGCTCGGGCCGCCTCCGGGCGGGTGGGTCGGGGGTGCCGCGAACACCCGAGGGAACCTCGGGGGTTCCGGGGTTGCCATCGCGAGCTGGGGCCGGGCTCGGGCGCTGTTACCGGGAAGGGATTCATGTTCAGGTGAGTTATGCCGAAGGCGACCTCCCGCCTCCCCGGGCCTGCTGCTGCCCGCCAGAGCTGCGGGATCGCGGGTGGAGGGAGCCCGTTCGCCGCCGCCCGTCCCCCTGCCCCGGGGGTTTCCCTCTCGGTGCCGCCGAACCGGCCCCGCGGCACCGGCGGTGCCCTGGAACTCCTCCGCGGTCCGTTCTCTCGGGGAATCTCCGGGCCGCTCCCGCCGGGCACCGGCTGCCCCGTGTCTCCGGTTCCCGGTTGGGTTTTGGTCCCGCAGCGCCGTTCCCCGAGGTCTCGCCGTCTCGGGGCGGCCTTTGCTGGAGGAACGCGGGGGTTTCAGTGCGGGGGAAAGCGCCGGAGGGTGGGACAGAGGGGACAGCGGCCCGCGGGGACGTGCCCGGTGCTCCCCGCCAGCCCCGGCAGAGCCGCTCCCCCCGGAAACCACCGGAGCTCTTGGCTCCGCGGGGCCCAGCCGTGGCCAACAAAACACACGTTAGCGATTTTTAATTTATTTTTTAAGAAATTCGAGCTCCCCGTGGGAACGGACAAAGCCAGCGACGAGGACCCGCCGTTATTTATGGGGAAGAGCAGCGTTCATATGTATTTAGTGTAATTCAGTTGCTCTTTAATTAGGGCAGGGTAGTGGCATCTTTTAGTTCCAGTCGATGCCCTATTGAAAAGCAGTTAATAGAATGCAAATTGTTCCTGGCTTTACAAGGTTCTGGTAAATAAAGATTTAAACACTGCCGCGATCGGCCGTTTAATGCCCCCGTTGTTGGGGCTAATTGAGCACCGGGCTTGGGCTTTTGCCTCGCCAGAATTGGAAATAATAATGAATAATTTAAAAATAATAATATTAGTAATAATAATTAAAAATAACCGTGATGGTGATGATAAAAAGGCAGCCGCAGCTGGGGGAAGAACCGCGCTTCGAGAGGTCCTTGTCCCGGCCCGGGTCAGGGATCTCTGTCCCCGAACCTGCTCGGAGGGTTCTTGTCCCCGCTGTCACCTCTTTGCTCCTCGTGCCGCCGTGGGAGGTTTGTTCTCCCTGAAATTATTTTTCTTCCCCGGCGCCGTTTCGCTCGGCGCCAGGGCCGCCATGTCCCCATTATTTACAGGAATTAACCCCAAAGATTTCCGGGGAACGGGGTTTGTTCATTCGCTGTCTGCGAAGACAAGAAAAAAAAAACAACCCACCAACCACCAGCCCAACCTCCCGCCACGAATCCGCCCGCGCTGCTCCCCACGCGGGTCCGGGCCGCCCCACGCGGGTGCGGGCTCGGCCGAGCTGCCCCTCCGCTGCCCCGCTTTGTTCCGGCCCCCAGCCCCGCTGCCTCCCGCTTTCGTTTCGCCCCAGCCCCCCGCGCTCAGCCCCGGCCCGGCTGCGGGGGAAGGGGTCGCGCCGGGGGGGCCGGGCCCGAGCCCCCCGATCGATGCAGGTGAATCCCCAGCCCGAGGCCTCGGCTTGAATCCGCTCGTTCCTCCCGGCTCGCCGGGCTGGGGGCCTGGGGGGGTCCGGGTGATTGCAGCCCTCTGCCCTGGCGAGCAGGGAAGGGACCTGGGCAGCGAGCGGAATATTTCCTTCTCGGTAAAACGAAAAACAAAAAAGTGTTCGACGTGTGGCACGGCAGGGGCAAGGGCTGGTACTGGTTCTGATCCTTTCCTGGTTCTCTCATGGTTCTATTCCTATTTCTATTTATCTTTCCGCTCCTATTCCCATTCCCATTCCCATTCCCATTCCCATTCCCATTCCCATTCCCATTCCTATTCCCATTCCCATTCCCATTCCTATTCCTATTCTTGCTCCTATTCCTGCTCCTGCTCCTGCTCCTGGTCTTGGTCCCGGTTCTCATTCTGGTCCTGTTGCTATTAATATTATTTTTCTTTTCTTCTTTTTTTTTTTAATTTCTTTTTTTTTCTAATGTTCCCTTTTTTGATCCTAGTCCCGGTCCCGGTCCGGGGCCGCCCGCAGGAGTCCATCTGATGGATTAGTCCGACTCAGTGAGTCGCGGATCGATGACCACGCCGGGCCCCTAGAAATGGCACCCGCTGCTTTTCTCCTCTTTCCACCCCAGTTCCCCCCGTCCCGCCGCCCCCTCCGCAGATGAACCATTAATTATTCAGCGGGGAGACGAGGGGGCTGCAGCTCCCTCCGGCCCCGCTTGACCCAAGGGGCTCCTCAAAAGAGGAGGGGTCCCACGGAGAAACATCTGGGCAGCATCTGGCGGTGCCCGGCCCGTCCCCTCGGGCCATTCATCTCTGCGACCCCAAGCCGCGGCCGCAGACCCCAGATCATCTCCTCGAACTCCGTGACCGCCCCACGAGGTCCCGTGGGGGACGGAGAGACCCCACGGCGGCACTTTTGGGGGTCCCTGCACGGCTCCGACCCCCACCCGCCAAACTCCGGCCCCTCGGGGGCGGAAAAGGCATCGCCTCTTCCCCGAGGGACGCGCGATGCGGGGCGGGCGCGTTCCTGCGCTCGCCCCCGCGTGTCCGCGGAGGGCAGTGGGCTCTTCCCACCCCGCGTGTCCCTGGCGTGCGAGCCCCTCCCCACCACGGATTTATTCCCGCACTCAGGACCGGCAAATTCGCTCGTGATTATTTCCCGGCAGGGCGACAACACCGCCGTGTCCCTTTTGCGACACGGCGCTCCCCGCTCGCATTTTTCCCGTGGAATTCCCCCCGCGCGTGGGGTGCGGCCGGCCCTGAGGGGCAGCCCTCGGAGCTGGGCAGTTCCTCCTGTTTTCACATTCCTTCTCCAACCTTTCGTTTTATTTTCGTGTTAGCATTCCCACCCCTTACCCCCCCAGCCCTGGTTTTTCGTTCTGTATTTTAATTTTTTGTTTTAACTTGGTTTTGTTCGTTTGGTTTGGTTTTCTCTCTTTCTTTTTTTGCTTCCTTCCTTTTTTCCTTTCATTTCCTTTCTTCCTTTCTTTTACTTTCTTTTTCTTTCTTTTTTTCTTCCTTTTTCCCTTTCTTTCTTTTCCCTCGCTTTTTTTCCTTTCTTTTTTCCTTTTTTCCTTTCTTTTACTTTACTTTTTCTTTCTTTTCTTTCTTTTCTTCCTTTTTTCCTTTCTTTTTCCTCTCTTTTTTCCTTTCTTTTTCTTTCTTTCCTTTCTTCCTTTCTTTTCCTTTCTTTTTTAATTATTCCTCTCCTCCTATGAACCCCTTCCCCGAACATTTCCCCGCCGCAGCACGAAGCGTCGTTGTCCAACACAAACCCCAAAACCGCCTCGAAACTGCGAACGCGACCGTGGGGCTGGGCCAAGGCAAATGCCCGAGAGCTCTGGCAACACCAATAATTAATGTCACTAATTAATACCCTGAATTAATACACAGACGTGACAGAAAAAGGGGCAAGATGGCGCTGAATAAAACCTCGGGAAATATATATATATATATTTAATTTTTTAAAATTAAATTTAAAATTATATATATATAAAAATATATATATATTTAATTTTTTAAATTTTTTTTTCACGAGTTTTGTTTTAATTTCAGCCTCTTTCAAACGACTTTGGCCCGGGAGAGCGGCGGAAAAGCGCGGACGGTTCCGCTGCTTTCGATCCGCGCGTGGCCGCAGGCGACGCCAAAAAGGCGCCGCAGCCGCGGGGAGTTTTGGAGGAGTGGGAGCGAATGGGTTTTGTGGCTTTAAAATGCACAAAAAGGAGAATTTGGGGTCCCGGCTCCCAGCGGCTCCTCCCGGCACCCAGGGAATCGGAGAAATATTCGGAACAGGAGGCAAAGCTTTGTCCTCGTTGGGGTGGGAAAAAAAAAAAGAAAAACAAAAAAAACAAACCCAAAATAGTGCGGGTTTTTATTTTGTGGTTTTTGTTGTTGTTGTTGTCTGTTTTTTCTTTTTTTTGTTTTGTTTTGGGTTGTATTTTTTTTTTTTTTGGTAACTTAATTTTTTTTTCCCCTAAATTACAATTTTAGTTTGCTTATTTTTTCCCCTAAATTACAATTTTAGTTTGCTTATTTTTTTCCCCTAAATTACAATTTTAGTTTGCTTTTTTTTCCTTCTTTAGCTCGTAAGCAGAGTTGGAACGCGATGAGCTTTAATCTCTTTTCCCATCCAACGCGTTCTGGCATTCTGTGAATTCGGGGCGGATTTCTCCGCCGCCGCGGAGCCGCCCGGTGTCCCCCGGCAGTGCGCTCGGTTTCTGTCGCTTCTCGGTGTCCCGAATGTCCCTCGGGGGCCGAGCCCCAGCCCCGCAGCCCCCCGCACCCTCCGCACCGCGCCCCGCACCGCGCCGCCTCCTTATCAGCGCGCCGGGGCCGCCCCGCTCCGCCCGCGGCTGTTTTTCTGTTTGCTCCTAATCTGAGCGTCAGAAGGGGCCAATAAACCTCCCGCGGGTTAAACATTAAATGGGGTTCCTTCCCCCCACCCCCAGGAAACCAGCGCCCCGATCGCGGGGTGCCGCCTGCCCCCCACCCGCCGCCCCCGGGGTTGTGTCCCCCCAAATTCCGCTCCCCAAATCCCCCGCGGGCTCTGCAGCTCCAGCACCGGGGGCCGCACCTGGAGCTTTTCCTGGTGCCTCCTTTTATTTTGGGGTCACATTTTGGGTGGGTTTTTGTTGGGTTTATCTTCTTCTGGGTGTACAACACGGGGGTGATAATTTTTTTCCTTGTCCTGTCAATCGCCACTGAAACCATAAGGGAGAGATAACAGAGAAGAGAAAACTCTCGGAGTGACCTTTGAATCAATTTGAAAAACCTCATTTAACTGATAAGTCTTGAAAGGCCCAGAACTAATTTGAAAATACATCTATTAAAATCTCATTGCCGCTGCCGGGGAGCTGCCGGGAAGGGTGTGCGAGGCGACTTCCCGGGGTCGGGGGAGCCGGGAGAGCAGGTTTAAGCCCTGGTCAACAAAGAGATTGCAGAGCTGACTGCAAAATGATGAGGCTTAGACCAGGAGAAAAATAAGAATATTAAAAGAAAATGGTTTTTTTCTCCCCCAGCTGCTGGGGAAAGGGGAGATTTACAGCATTTTCCTGCCATAACCAGGCACGGAGTCTGGGATGGCAGACAGAATATTGGATTTTTTTTTTATTATTATTATTATTTTTTTATTTTTTTTTCCCCTTCGCAAAACAAATCCAATATTTTCTCATTCTGCTCAGAGGCAGCTGCAGGGCCGGGCAGCCGTGCCCCACTGAGGAGCCGAGCAGGAAGCTCTGTGCTCCCATCTCTGCATTTTCCACCCAGCTTCCCCTGGTGCCAAAAAAAGCAGAGGAAGCAGAGGGATGGTGAAGGCAGGAGAAGACCAGAGTTTGTTTTCCTGCCTTGGGAATGTCCTACCTTGCCCTGGGCATCATTTGGGTGAGAAGAAAACAAAAATCCCTGCAGAAACCTCCTGGCCGCGAGGGGTGCTGCTGGTGTGAGAAGCTGACGGGTGGCAAGCGCCCAAAAATCAGATTTAAAACGGAATAAACTCCATCCGAGCGTGGCTTGCAAGAGCTGAGGTTCTTCAGCTCGGTGTGGAAATCCTGCCCCGGACCTCGGGTGCAGTTTGGGGTGTGCTGCCTGCAGGAATTGCTGCATCCCCGGCTCTGGCAGAGCTGCAGCAGCCCCAGCGCCTCTCCTGAGGTTCCTGAGGTTTTTGGAAATGTGCAGGAGGAGCGGGAATGGAGGCATGGGGCCCCAAATCCACCTTCCCCGCGTGGCTCTGGCCCGACTTCTTTCTTGGGTTTGAGCTGAGCTGTCCAAATTGTGATTTAGCGTGAGGCTGAGGCTCAAAGGAGCCCAGGATGTGCCCCATGAGCCCAGGATGTGCCCAGGATGTGCCCCATGAGCCCAGGATGTGCCCAGGATGAGCCCAGGATGAGCCCAGGATGAGCCCCATGAGCCCAGGATGTGTCCCATGAGCCCAGGATGTGCCCCCATGAGCCCAGGATGAGCCCCATGAGCCCAGGATGAGCCCAGGATGTGTCCCATGAGCCCAGGATGTGTCCATGAGCCCAGGATGTGCCCAGGATGAGTCCATGAGCCCAGGATGTGTCCCATGAGCCCAGGATGTGCCCCATGAGCCCAGGATGAGCCCCATGAGCCCAGGATGTGTCCCATGAGCCCAGGATGAGCCCCATGAGCCCAGGATGTGTCCCATGAGCCCAGGATGAGCCCCAGGATGAGCCCAGGATGATCCCCAGGATGTGTCCATGAGCCCAGGATGAGCCCCCATGAGCCCAGGATGAGCCCAGGATGAGCCCCATGAGCCCAGGATGAGCCCCATGAGCCCAGGATGTGTCCATGAGCCCAGGATGTGTCCCATGAGCCCAGGATGAGCCCAGGATGAGCCCCATGAGCCCAGGCTGTGTCCCATGAGCCCAGGATGTGCCTGAGCCCCAGGATGTGTCCCATGAGCCCAGGATGAGCCCCATGAGCCCAGGATGTGTCCCATGAGCCCAGGCTGTGTCCCATGAGCCCAGGATGTGCCCAGGATGAGCCCAGGATGTGTCCATGAGCCCAGGATGAGCCCCATGAGCCCAGGATGAGCCCAAGATGATCCCCATGAGCCCAGGATGTGTCCCATGAGCCCAGGATGAGCCCAGGATGTGCCCAGTATGAGCCCAAGTTTGAGCTGATTTAATGGAAATCCAAAAATCTCGTTAATACCTCAAGTGATACAAGGAGATCTCTGTATCCAGCAAGACATAAACCAAGCCGGGCTCGGACGGGGAAATGGGTTTTTAAAACATTATGGTGTTGTTAAAAAATAGCGAAGCAAAGGGGCAATGTGGATTCTCTGGTGCTTTTATTTTAAAAATAAAACCCCCAATATTAAAATCAAGAGAGATTTATATGGACATGGGTAAGATTTCAAGAATCACCCTAATAATTTATCAAATATACATATATATATATACATATATATATACATATATATATATATATAAAGAAAAAATCTATTCTATATATATTTATATACATATATATATTATGAAAAATATATAATGTATATATTCCATTAGAAATGTGCACCAATACTGTAAGCACTGGTGGTTTCTGCAGTGCAAGGAGAGGAAGTTCAGCAGTGATTTTAAAGCCGTTCTGTGGGGTTGAAGGCGTTTGATGTTTTATGGAGGAGTTGGGTTCGAGACGTTTGATTTGGGAAACCTCGGCAGCCCTGGCAGACTGAGGGGGGCTCAGCTCTGCCCAGTCCGGGATGAAGGAAATGGAAAATCTCCGAATGGAGCGGGAGGGGAAAGCGGGGGCGGGGGAGGAAAATCCCGACATCGTGACAGGGGAGGGAAAAATAAAAATAAAAAAAAAGAAGAAAAAGAGAGAGAAAGGGAAGAGCTGCCATGGCCAGGGGTACCAAGCCCTGTGATCTGCCGAGGTGATGCCCGAGAGCGGCGCGGGGCGAGCCCAGGACCAGCGCAAGGCTGGTTTTGGCCACCGGGAAATGTCCCAAAGCCGCCGGGTGGAAGCGACACTCGTGACGTGGATCCGCTCGTGCCTCAGTTTCCCCGGGCAGCAGGGGCGAGGGGCAGAGCCCTGGCAGCGCCGGGTTGTTAAATCCGAATAACTCGGAGCATCCCAGGCTGGGGACGAGCCGATAACGAGCAGGTAACGAGCGAAGTCTCTCCATCAGGGATAAAATTGCAAATGCGGCCGGAGCTGCTGACGGGCGATAGCATCGGGGGCTGACAGAGATCTCAGCGCTCCGGGGGAGCTGCTCCCACCGCGGCCACAGCATCAATCCCAGCCCTGCCATTTTCCGCGGTTTTTTCTCGTTTTCCGCGTGTCCCTGATGCGGCGCCCCCCGGATAAATTCCGGCCGGGATGGGGGGCGGATCTCGGCTGAGTTTTCACCTGGGGATGGAGCAGCACCTGGCGCAGTTTGGCTGATGCTCGATCCCCTCCCCATCTCCCCAAAAATCGCGGGGGAGGAGGGGGATGGCGGCACTGCCCGGCCAGGATTCAGTCACCCCAAGGCCTCTGGAAATGACGTTAATTCTCTTTAGGGCCAAACCGCGGGATTTTGGGGACATTTCTCAGGTGAATCCGTGCGCTGGTATTTCCACAGGAGCTCTGCTGGACCTCCCAAAGCCACTTGCTCACTTGTCCCCCACAGCCAGAAAACAGAAACTGAAAAAATCATCAAAATCAAAGCGTTTATTTGAGGAAAGGTGATTCCGAACCGGCTCGCTTTCCCTGGAAAAATTTTGAAACGTTCTCCCCAAAACCACAACAACCTTTTCACCCCAAACCGGTGGTTCCTCTGCCTTCAGCACCTCCAAGAAAAACCCAGATTATTTATTTGCTCTGGTTTTTGTCACCGTGGCGAGGTTGTCCCAGTGGGGGTGAGCCAGGTTCTTCTTCCTTGGGAAAAGGGACATCGAGGGGCTCAGGCGCCCCCTCAGCCTCGCACCCCAGAATTTTTGGGGTGTTTGTGGAGGGTTTGTGCTTCCTCTGGGTGAGGGATTCACTCCGGGGCTCCCGGAGCCGGTGCCGCTGGTGGGAGGGTCAGTGTCACTGTCATTGTCACCTGGCAGAGCCCTCGGCAGTGTCCTTGTCACCTGATAGAGCCCTCAGCAGTGTCACCTGGCAGAGCCCCACGGCAGTGTCACTGTCACTGTCACCGGGCAGAGCCCCCCGGGAGTGTCACTGTCACCTGGCAGAGCCCCCGGCAGTGTCACCGGGCAGAGCCCCCGGCAGTGTCATTGTCATTGTCACCTGGCAGAGCCCCCAGCAGTGTCATTGTCACTGTCACCGGGCAGAGCCTCCGGGAGTGTCACTGTCACCGTCACCTGGCAGAACCCCGGCAGTGTCACCTGGCACAGCTCTCGGCAGTGTCACTGTCACCGGGCAGAGCCCCCGGGAGTGTCACTGCCACTGTCACCTGGCACAGCCCCCAGCAGTGTCACTGTCACTGTCACCGGGCACAGCCCCCGGCAGTGTCACCTGGCACAGCTCTCGGCAGTGTCACTGTCACTGTCACCTGGCAGAACCCCCGGCAGTGTCACCTGGCAGAGCCCCCGAGAGTGTCACTGTCACTGTCACCTGGCAGAACCCCCGGCAGTGTCACTGTCACTGTCACTGTCACCGGGCAGAGCCCCCGGCACTGTCACCTGGCACAGCCCCCGGCAGTGTCACTGTCACTGTCACTGTCACTGTCACCGGGCAGAACCCCCGGCAGTGTCACTGTCACTGTCACCTGGCACAGCCCCCGGCAGTGCCACTGTCACTGTCACTGTCACCGGGCAGAGCCCCCGGCAGTGTCACTGTCACCTGGCAGAGCCCCCGGCAGTGCCACTGTCACTGTCACCTGGCACAGCCCCCGGCAGTGTCACTGTCACCTGGCAGAGCCCCCGGCAGTGCCACTGTCACTGTCACCGGCAGAGCCCCCGGCAGTGTCACTGTCACTGTCACTGTCACCGGGCAGAGCCCCCGGCAGAGCCCCCGGCTGTGCAGGAACCGGAGGACAGAGGCGGGAATGGAAACGGGGGCGGGAGGCGCGAGCAGAGGCGCTGCTGGCGCCGGGCTGGGGCAGAGCTGCGACTCCCCGCGCTCCCTCCTCTCCTCCCTTTGCTCTTCCTCCTCCTTATTTTCTTTTTCTTTTTTTCTTTCTTCTTTACCTTTTTCTGCATCTCCCCCCTCTTTCTTTCCTTTTCTCTTTTCAGTTGTTTCCCTTATTCTTTTTCCTTTTTCTTTCCCCTATTCCTATCTTTCTCTTTCTTTTCCTTCTATTTCTCCTTTTATCTTTTTAGCTTATTTATTTTTCTTCCCCTTTTTCCTTCTTCTTCTGCATCTCCTTCTCCTTTTCCTTTTATTTTTCTCTCTCTTCCTTCACTTTATTCCCTTTCCCCTTGACTAGGGGCAGGAAATAGGGGAAGGGAATAGGGGAAGGGAATAGCGGAAGGGAATAGGGGATGGGAATAGGGGCAGGGAATATGGGATGGGAATAGGGGAAGGGAATAGGGGAAGGGAATAGGGGAAGGGAATAGGGGAAGGGAATAGGGGAAGGGAATAGGGGAAGGGAATAGCGGAAGGAATAGGAAGGGGGCAGGGAATGGGGCGGGGAATGGGGGGGAATAGGGGCAGGGAATGGGACAGGAATTGGGGCGGGAATGGGGCAGGGAATAGGGGGAAGGGAATAGGGGAAGGGAATGGGGGAATAGAGGGGAATGGGGGGAAGAGGGAATGGGGAGCAGGGAATGAGGGACGAGGGAATAGGGGAAGGGAATGGGACAGGGAATAGAACAGGGATTAGGGGGCAGGGATTGGGGCGGGGAATAGGGAAAGGAAAAGGGAAAGGGAATGGGGGCAGGAAATAGGGGCAGGGATTGGGGCGGGTAATAGAGCAGGGATTGGGGGCGGGGAATGGGGCAGGAAATAGGGAAAGGGAATAGGGGAAGGGAATTGGGGCAGGGAATAGGGGAAGGGAATGGGGCGGGGATTGGGGCAGAGATTGGGGCGGGGAATGGGGCAGGAAATAAGGAAAGGGAATAGGGGAAGGGAATTGGGACAGGAAATAGGGGCAGGGAATGGGGCAGGGAATGGGGCGGGGATTGGGGGCAGCTGTTTCGGGACGAATCCCCCTTCCCGCAGCCCTCCCCGCAAACCTGCCCGCGAGCTGCCGCCGGTCACGTAGCCATCAAAGTGATGTGCCAGCAATATCCAGCGCGCAGTTAAAGCCACTCGTGGGAGTTTCAATAAAATCGACCGGGCAGGATCAATGGGCTGCGCTGGCCCCATCCCCACACGGCGTGGGGCGGGGGAGCGGGGCCGGTCCGGGAAAAACACCCAGGGCTGCGAAATGGGGGCGGTAGGAGCTGATTACAAATCCATCCCATCCTTGCCGTGATTAATTGCTGCTTCACCAGAAGGAGCAGCGCGGGGTGGGGGGTCATTTTTAAAGGTAACGCTGAGGAGGGAGTTTCTCTGCTGTGTTTGGAGCGTTTTTCCCGTGGGTTTCCCTCCCAGCAGGATGGAGCAGCAGCCGGTAGGGACGGTGGTCATTCACCGGTGGTCATTCACTTGATGGGGTCCAGGTTCTGGTTGCCCCTCACCCCTGAGCACCCTCTGCACCCCACCCTGGGAATTCGGAAGGGCTCTGCGTCCTCCCCAGCGCTCAGGGGGTCTCGGTGCTGCCCTGCCCTCCCCGGAGCTGCCCAGCTCGAATTAAAACATCATCCATCGTCACGGTGGCAGCGCGTAATCCCTGGCAGATCAGCGCAATTACTGCGGGAAACGCCTTGGGAGCTGAGCTAATATCGCCGGGCCGGTGGATTAAGAGTCACTGGCTTAGTGGCGGCCACGCCACGGCGGCCCCACGAGCGTGGGGGACACCCCGGGGGCAGCGGGGTCACAGTGGGGCTCGGGGTGGGGGTCTGTGCGGTTTTGGGGTGGTTTTCCTGCCCCCTGGCGCTAATGTGTGGGGCAGGGATGGCAGAGATGGGCAGGGATGGGCAGAGATGGGGCAGGGATGGGGCAGTGATGGGGCAGGGATGGGGCAGTGATAGGGGCAGGGATGGACAGGGATGGGGGTAGGGATGGGCAGGGAGGGAAGGAATGGGCAGGGATGGGGTAGGGATGGACAGAGATGGACAGAGATGGGCAGGGATGGGCAGGGATGGGCAAGGATGGGCAGGGATGGGCAGGGATGGGCAGGGATGGACAGGAATGGGTACTGATGGGGGCAGGGATGGGGCAGGGATGGACAGAGATGGGCAGGGATGGACAGGGATGGGGCAGGGATGGGCAGGAATGGGCACTGATGGGGCAGGGATGGGCAGGGATGGACAGAGATGGGGCAGGGGTGGACAGGGATGGGGCAGGGATGGGCAGGAATGGATAGAGATGGGGCAGTGATGGGGGCAAGGATGGGCACAGGGATGGGCAGGGATGGGGAAGGAATGGGCAGGGATGGGCAGACATGGGCAGGGATGGGGCAGGGATGGACAGAGATGGGGCAGGGATGGGGGCAGGGATGGACAGAGATGGGCAGGGATGGGCAGGGATGGGGCAGTGATGGGGCAGGGATGGGGCAGGATGGGGCAGGGATGGACAGAGATGGGGGCAGGGATGGGGCAAGGATGGGTACTGATGGGGCAGGGATGGGCAGAGATGGGCAGAGATGGGCACAGCGATGGGCAGCGATGGGCAGTGTTGGCATCAATGGGCCAAACGGAGTTTCCCTGCCCCGCACCCGGCCCGGCCAGTGCCATTCCCGTGTCTCCCGGGCTTTCCCACTCCTTCCCCCCCACGCGGCGCGGGTGGACTGCTCCACCCCGTGTGCGCGGAGCGCCCGGACCGACCCATCGCGCTGGCTGAGGGGGGAGCCAGGGCCGGTCCATCGGCAGCGCGGGGGGCGTGGCGGGCTGTACCACAGCGCCCGCCCCGGGGGGAGAAGCGCGCGGCCGTCCGCAGGGGGGCGCCATTGCGGCGGGCACGGCCCCGAGCGGGTGGGGGGGGTGCGGGATAAACCATTCCCGGCTGCGGGGGGAGCGGGCCGGACCAGCGCTCCGAGATGGCGGGGGGGGGCCGGGACCCCTCGTCGCCCTCAGGCCGGGCGGGGCCGGTGTCCCCGCGGTGAGGGGACACACCTGAGCGGCCTCGCAGAACCGGGTTTGTCACCGCGGCTGGCGCAGAACTCCAGAGCGGTTTGGGTTGGACGGGACCTCAAAGCCCCTCAGTGCCACCCCAGCCCTGGGGACACCTCCCACTGTCCCAGTGTCCAGCCTGGCCTGGGCACTGCCAGGGATCCAGGGGCAGCCACAGCTGCTCTGGGCACCCTGTGCCAGGGCTGCCCACCCTGCCAGGGAACAATTCCTGCCCAATATCCCACCCAGCCCTGCCCTCTGGCAGTGGCAGCCATTCCCTGGCTCCTGCCCCTCCAGCCCTTGTCCCCAGCCCCTCTCCAGCTCTCCTGGAGCCCCTTCAGGCCCTGCCAGGGGCTCTGAGCTCTCCCTGGAGCTTCTCTTCTCCAGGTGAGCAGCCCCAGCTCTGCCAGGCTGTCCCCAGAGCAGAGGGGCTCCAGCCCTGCAGCATCTCTGGCTCCTCTGCACTGGCTGCAGCAGCTCCACGTCCTCCTGCTGCTGCTCCAGGGCTGGGGCAGCTCTGCAGGTGGGGGCTCACCTGAGCAGCAGAGGGGCAGAATCCCCCCTCCCCTGCTGCCCAGGCTGGGGCTCAGCCCAGCACAGGGGAGTTTCTGGGTCAGTGCCCATGGCCGGGGCAGCTTGAGCCTCTCCCCCACCAGCACCCCAAATCCTTCTCCCCATGGGTTCACCTCCCAGGCTGTGCTCAGGGCTGGGATTATCCAGATCCTGTCAGGGTGGGCACCTGCCTCCCGTGCTGGCTGGGTGGGATTTGGGGTCACGCTGGGGCAGGTGTGACAGGGCTGGGATCTCCTCAGGGGTAGCCCCCAGCAGCCACTGGCGCTGTGCAGATCATCCTGGCCACCTCCAGAGCGTCCTGTCACAAACCTCGGGCACCCTGAGGATTACAGACTGTGCTGGCTCTGCCTGTACCACAGAGGAAGAAACCCAGCCCGAGGGACTTTCCCATCTCACACTCAGTGAATGCACCCAGCACCAGATTTAACCAGGGAATGCTGGAAACTCTCGGGGTTTTCCCCCTCCACTGCTTTTTCCCTTTCTCCAGCACACGTTCTGTGGCTGATGATGGTTCTGGGCTCTCTCTGGGCTCTGAGGGCAGCTCAGGGCCAGCACACACTCCAATGGAAGATGTGTCATTGAGCTCGCTCAGAGCTCCAGCTGCAGGCAGGAACGGGCTGCTGGGAATCCCTGATGCCAAGGGGAGACCCTGGCTGCTCCTGTCCTGCATGAAGGGACCGGGGCAGAGTGGAGAGCTCAGGACCCTCAGCCATGAGTGTCACAGGGATGCCACCCTGGATTCCCCTCACAGGCTCCTTGTCCAGCCTTACCTCGTTCTCACAGAATGGCAGAATCCTGAATATCCTGAGTGGGGAGGAAATCACAGGGATGATCAGTGCAGCCCCTGGCCCTGCCCGGACCCCCAACAACCCACCCTGAGCATCCCTGAGAGTGTCCAAAGGCTCCTGCAGCTCTGGCAGCCTTGGGGACCATTCCCTGGGGAGCCTGGGCAGTGCCAGCACCCCTCGGGGGGGGAAGAACCTTTCTACCCCAGCACCAAACTCCCCTTTCCCCTCTCCAGAATCCGTAAACTGTGTCTCTTGCACCAGCGCCGAGCGCGGGCACGTCGCGCTGACTCCGAGGGAAACTTATTTCAGGGGAGGGAGGTTTTCTCCTCCCCTCCATCCCTGCGGGCGCTGCCGCTGCTGCCTGACTCCGGCACTTCATTAGCACCAATTTGCTCTCGTCAGGCTAAGTGCTGCTGACTCGGGAGAGCGGCGAGCAGCTCCGAGCGCTCCCAGGGCACTGCCCGCCACGGCAGCTGCTCCATCCCAGGCAGCAGCTCCCCGTGGCCGTGGTCGCCACCCCAACAATGAAAACAAGCTGATCCCGGTCCAAAAAAAAGGTCTGGAACGGGAGGAAATAGGACAAAAGGGTGAAGAGAGGGGGAGCGGCTTTCCCAGCAGGGCTGTGAGCTGATCCTGGTTCCCGGGGAGAGCAGAGGGGCTGCCCTCAGAAAGGTGTCTGCAAAAGCAGAAAGGAACTGCAACTCGCAACAAACAAACAGACAACAAACTCCCTTTTTTAAAGTCGTGTGGAAATGTTTCAGTGTCCCTGAGAGGGGTTTGGTGGCTCCCACCAGGGCCAGAGCAGCTCACCTGGAAAGGACAAGAATAAAACCAGGGCAGGTGTGGAGGGATGGAGCCAAGCCACAGCTGCTTTGTCTCGCTCCATCCGCCCTCAAACCAGACAAACTCGTCTGCTTCAGCGCTGGGACAGCTGCACACGCCGCCCACGGACGAGCAGGCCAGGCTTGAGAAGGGCAGGAGAGGAAAGGGGGCGTGCTGGGGGCTCTGAGGATCCCGAATCAGGAAGGATCAGAGGACGGATGGCTCGTGCTTCCCTCCCCAAACCCTTCCCTCCCTGCCAACCCCCGGGCTGTGGGCAGAGCCTGGCAGCTCCATCTGGCTGGGTCAGAGCTGCATGAGCCGCCGAAACCTCGGCGTGGGAAGGGAAGGGATGGGAAGGATGGGATGGGAAGGGAAGGGATGGGAAGCGCTTTGTCTCGTCTCATCTCGTCTCATCCCCTCTCATCCCCTCATTCGCAGCGTTCACAGGGAGATTTAATTCGCTGCATACCAATGACCGGGGGCTCTCCTCGTCCTGCGGGACGCCGGGGAAGCCTGGCCCCCTCTCCCCGGCGGGGACACGGGGACACGGGTGGGGCTGGCAGCTCGGGCTGGGCGGCTCTGCGGGCACTTCACGTCTCTCAGGCTCTGAGCAGCCTCTGATGGTTTTTATTTCACTAGAGTGGCTCGGATGCTGTGGCTCCCCACAAGTTTTGGAGCCCACAAAGGGATTTATTCATCGTGAGCTGCTGAAGTCTGGGGGATCCCAGGGCATTCCATGGGGGACAGCACATCCCCTGTGCCCTTCTGTTTGTGTTTGGATCCAGATGGGTTGAGGAAGTTGAGGTTTGTTTTTCGAGCACTCTTCCTTTGTTGCTGCTGCCAGCCCTGTCAGCATTGTGCTCTTCCACCTGGTGAAGGTCTGAATTTCTGCTGGAGATCCCTATTTGTGACAAATCTCTTTCCTGCACTGCAAGAGGAGTCAAACCAAGCTCTCAGGCACCTGGGCAGCCCCAGCGTGAAGCGGAGGATTTCTGGTTTGCAGATGAAGCTCCCTGGTCTCTGCTCCAGCCCATGGGGTTCGCTCACACCCTGTGTGAGGCTCTGGGCTCGCCCCTGTTTGCTCAGAGCTCCCAAAACCTGCCAGAACGTGGGGTGGGGGCTGAACCAGTAACACCCAGCCCGCTTCTCTGGGAAAGGGAGTGACATCACAGAGCTGTGGAATTAAGGCAGGAAAAGATCTCTTAGCTCCAGTCCAGCCATCAGCGCAGCGCCACTCCCATGTTCCCTGCTAAAACGTGTCCCCAAGTGCTGCACCCACACGTTTTTTGAACACTTCCAGGGATGGTGACTCCACCATTTCCCTGGGCATCCTGTGCCAGCCCTGGGGAACCTTTCCCATGAAGAAATTTTCCCTGATGTCCAATCTAAACCTCGCCTGGTGCAACTTGAGGTAATTTCCTTCTGCCATTTGTTACCTGGGAGAAGAGACCGGTCCCCACCTGGCTTCAGCCTGCTTTGAGATCCCTCTGCCCCTTCACGGAGAGGGGGAAACTGAGGCAGTCCAGGGGCTGGGCCCATCTTGAAGGCACAGAGGGAATCCAGCTTTGCTCAGGGGCGTTTTCCACCCCGTGCCCACCAGTGGAATCAGCCCATCCCACCTTTGCACCAGGGGTTCCCCCTCTCCATCCCTTCCTCCACCTCCTTCTGAGCTCATAAACGCTCCATCGATCCCCCTTCCACTCCTGGGAGATGATTTGACAAGGAGAAAAAGAGAGAAACCCGTGGGTTTTGTGCAGATTCCCCCCCTAACCTTGCTTACATCCGCCGTGCCGGCTCTGAAAGCCCCTGGCTGCCTTTTGTGATTTCAACAAATCACCGGCACTTAAGCAAAGTGGGCAGAAAATTACAGGTTGTATTGCAAGTGAATGGAGAGGGAGAGCACGCTGGGGCCGAAAAGCAGCGGTTTGCGGGTACAATGGAGAAAGCGGTGACGGGCTGTGGGAGCCTGCAAAGCCATCAGGTATTAGTTAAACGCTCCGCGGGGCGTAATCGCCGCTCCTGAGCAGCAGCCGTTTGATTGTCCCTATTATGTCCCCTCTGAAATGATTCGGGGGCTGTTTGGCTCGGAGCTGCCAAGGTCAAGGCAAGGAAAAGACGCTCCCGGTGGTGAGGTGGGAATGCCTCTGCTCCCGGAGCTCCCTCCTCCTGCTCTCCCCGCCAGGTTCCTCCTTTGTGGGGTTTTTGTTGTCGGGCGGTGGCAGGACAGACTCAAAGCTTAATATATTATGTTGTTCAGGTTGGTATTTTATTATAGGGCGTGGGTATAAGAGAGGTTAGAGCAAGGGAGAGATGAGAGAAGAGAGAAGAGGAAAAGAGAAGAGAGGAGAGAGATTTTCCGTTTTACAACACAATAAGTATTTTTCTATGATGAATATTCTAATTCTCAATAACCAATCTAATACAATATACTAATTTCCTGATATTTGCATGCAACCTAAAGGATTCCCTAAATTCCCATGTTTTATGGCTTTCTTATCTCTAACCCTCATCTTGAGACTTTTCCTGACAGACCTAAAGCAGGATGGCTGTTGGTTCTTTGGTGTTTGTGGCATTCGGTATTATCTAAACAAAGGAAGAGAACTCAAACCTTCACATAACAATTTTCAGCCTCTATGTCAAATACTGCTAACTTTATTTCATCCTTTGTTCCAGAACTACTTGCTAGGCACTCATAAGATTTTGATATTACCTCCCCAACACTCCTTGTCTTTGCTCCTTGTGGTTTTCTCTGCAGCCAGGTCAGGGCTGCCCTGGGGATGGGATTGTTTGGGTTTGGTGCCTGGGGTGTGGAGGGATCTGTGGCCTCTCTGGTGTCCCTCCCTGGGCTCCCTGGTTGGGTTTGGAGGGTGTGAAACGAGCTGGGGAGGGGTTGAGGGAGGAGGAGACCCCGCTGTGGGCGAGCCCAACCCCTTATCTGCCAACAGATCATCCCCCAGGATGGGAAACCTCAATCCAGGGTTGTTCCTTGCACTGCAGGGTCCTCTGTGCCCCAGGAGGGGCAGGACAAGCCCGGCAATAAATCCTGTCCTTTGGGAACACCATGCAGAGGGGTGGAAATGTCCCCATCCATCCCCACAGGCCACAGAGAGCTGGGAAGGACATGGTGGAAAAACAGCATTAAGCTGTGGGGGTTGGTGGTTGGACAGACTCGGGAGCTCTCTATTTTCTGTTCTTCAGGTTTGTGTTTTGTATTTGGGTGTAAGGGAGAGTGTAGAGCAGGGAGAGTGATGAGAGCAGGGGGGTAACAGAGAGCTTAGAGAGAGATCAGAGATCAGAGATCAGAGGTAAGAGAGATTTTCTGTTTACAACACAATAAGTATTTTTCTATGGTGAATATTCTAATTCCCAATAACCAATCTAATACAATATACTAATTTCCTAATATTTGCATGCAACCTATAGGAATCACTAAATCACCATGTTTTATGGCTTTATTATCTGTACCCTCATCTTCAGACCTTTCCTGCCAGGCTTGGGGCAGGATGTCTGTTGGTTCTTTGGCATTTGTGGCATTTGGTATGATCTGAACAAAGGAAGAGGCCTCAAACCTTCACATGACAATTTTCAGTATCTATGTCAAACACTGCTAACTTTATTTCATCTATTGTTCCAGAACTACTTGCTAGGCACTGAAAAGATTTTGCTATTCCCTCCCCAGCATTAAACCAAGGTCGGGTTGTTTGGATCTTGGGAGGAAAATGGGATTTTGAAGCCCAAAGGGAACAGCTGATGTGGGTGGGGGTCAGAGCTGCCCCTGGGGACAGGGACAGGCACTGCCAGCCTGGGGAAGCAGCACCCAGGGGAGGGGGAGTGGGAAAAAGCTCCTGCAGGGAGGGTTTGATGGCTGCCATAAATAGATGCCCATCGATCGCTGCTGAAATCAGATTGAGCTGGGGAGAGGCTGCTGGGCTGCATCAGCAGAAAGGGAAATTAATAAATAAACAAACGAGCACAGGAAATGGGGGATGCACAGCACAGGCTGAAAATAACCCAGAATAGCAGGAGGGTTCTGGGGTGAGGAGCAAATGTCACCTGTGCCTGGCAGTGGCACTGGATTTTTATTTTTTTTAATTTAACAATTTTTAAGCAATTGTAGGCAGCTGTGTTCCCAGCAAGGCCCTGGTGTCTGTGCCACCCAAAATATCAGGAGGGTTTTGGGGTGAGGAGCAGATGCCACCTGTGCCTGGCAGTGGCACTGGATTGTTTTTAACAACTTTTAAGCAATTTTAGGCAGCTGTGCTCTAAGCAAGGCCCTGGTGGTCTGTGCCATCCAAAATATCAGGAGAGTTTGGGTGAGGAGCAAATGTCACCTGTGCCTGGCAGTAGCACTGGATTTTTATTTTTGTAAATTTTTAATTTAACAATTTTTAAGCAATTTTAGGCAGCTGTGCTCCCCAGCCCTGGTGTCTGTGTTTCCCTCAGAGCTCAGAGTCATTAATGGGAGACTGGGCTGCAATAATCCCTCCTAAAGCAGGAATGGGAAGCTGAAAGGCTGAGCTGGGGTTGGATGTGGGAGAGGTGGCAGCAGGCAGGAGAGCACGAGGACAGGCTGCTCGCCAGGGGGACAGCTGGGTGACATCCCTGGGGACATGGGGCTGCCCATGGGGTGTGAGGAAGCTCACCCTGGACTTGCTGGACTGTGGGGAGGGTGGGCAGGGGAGCACAAGTGTGGGGGAATTTTTTCTGGCTTGTGGGGGATGCTTTGGGGAGGGTTTTATTTTTTAGTTCATGTCTGGGGGGTGTCAAAATTTTCTACAAAGGCTTTTTTTTTGTTTGTTCTTTTTGCAAGCATCTGATGGTCATAGGGTAGGTTTCCACATTCTCTGCTGCCTGTTTGAGGTTCCCTTGGGACAGGGTCATCACTCAGAGTGTCCCTCTGTCCCTAAGGGTGCAGCCAAACCTGCCTCGGGGGGAAGAAGGGGAGGGGAAGGTTCTGCCCTGGTTCACCACTGGGACTGGGAGGGGCTGGTGGTGCCTGGTGGGAGCAGAGCTGGTGGGGACAGGGCAGCTGGGGCACAGAGCTAAACCTGCTGGGTAAATTGTCTGCTCCTGCGAGCTCCAGGCTTGCCCAGCTCTGGGAGGAAGGGTCGATATCCTCCTCCTGTCTCAGGTAGTGTGAGGAGGGATTGGAGCTGCAGCAGAGGAGATTGCTGTCCAGTGAGGAGGAAATCACTGCAAACACCCTCCCAGTACTGCTGGGCTGCTCCCTGCCTCCCCTTGGTGTGATTGGAGGGCAGGAAGGGTCCTGTCCCATCCCTGCAGCCCAAAGGGAATTCCTGTCCCATCCCTGCAGCCCCAAGGGAATTCCTGTCCCATCCCTGCAGCCCCACAGGGGAATTCCTGTCCCATCCCCTGCAGCCCAAAGGGAATTCCTGTCCCATCCCCTGCAGCCCAAAGGGAATTCCTGTCCCATCCCTGCAGCCCCAAAGGGAATTCCTGTCCCATCCCCTGCAGCCCCAAAGGGAATTCCTGTCCCATCCCTGCAGTCCAAAGGGAATTCCTGTCCCATCCCTGCAGCCCACAGGGAATTCCTGTCCCATCCCTGCAGCCCACAGGGAATTCCTGTCCCATCCCTGCAGCCCACAGGGAATTCCTGTCCCATCCCTGCAGCCCAAAGGGAATTCCTGTCCCATCCCTGCAGCCCCAAGGGAATTCCTGTCCCATCCCTGCAGCATCTCAGCCTTGGCCTCCAGCCCCTCCTGGCTCTCTGCTTGCAGCTTGGAATTCGACCCTGCAGGACAAAGAGGCTCCTGCAAGTGCCTGAGAAATGTCACCCAGGCAGGAAATGCCCCAAGGGACCTGTGCCTTCCCTGCAGGATCCTGCAGAAGTTCTGAACCAGGAAACCCCAAAGGCTGAGAGATGCTGCTGCCCTGGGAAGTCCTTAGCCCACAGTTTGCTCTCTCTTTTCTGAGCTTCCCAGGAGGAAATGCTTTGTCCCCAGCCGTGTAGGGTCAGATCCATGCCCTGTGGCATCTCGGGCTCCTGCAGTTCTGTGTCTGGTTGAGCTGCAAGCAAATGAAATCTTGTCAGCTCCAGGGTCAGCCCTGCTTTGAGCAGGGACTGGATCAGCCCCCTCCACCACTTTAGGGTTTATAGTTTATAGCATCCCATCTCTTCCACCAGCAGCATGCTTGATATCCCCACAATTAAAATTCATATCTGTGTTTATTTTACTCACTTCCCCCTCTGCCCTCATGCAGCGTGGCTTTCCTGGCTCCCCTCCATGACAGCCCCTCTGTGCTGACCTTTGGCTCAGGCCAAACCTGTGGGGAAAGCTTTTAATTCATTGCTGACAAATGTGCCAGGGGATCTGGTAGCAAAGGCACACAGAATTTCCTGGAGACTCAGGCAGGAAAACTCCTCCCCTGAGCAGGTGGATCCACGATTGGACCTTCCAAACTGCGGGATTAAGGCAGCAGAGCGACCTTTGTGTCCCTGGCTCCTTTCTGCTGGATGTGGACTCAGCTCCCGAGTCCTCCAGGGAGACCCACAGAGGTGATGAGGAGGAGAGTGAGACCACGCTGAGGGAGGCTGATGGATAACCCCAAAATTCAGGGATGAACCCGACGGCCAGGCTCTGTGAGCAGAGCGATCCAAGGCTTTGCTCAGTCTCTAGTCCCAGGCTCAGCTGAGATTTTTCCTGGGCTTTTTTGTCACAGACAAAAGGAGGCGCAGGGAGGAAGAGGAGGGAGCGGTGGCCCACGAGCCAGCGGCTCCCTGGAGGGAAGGGCAGCCCAGGGCGGGGTGGGGAGCGCCGCTAACAGCCCCGCTCTCTGTTTTGCACACCCGCAGCCTGCAAACGCAAGGAGCAGGAGCAGCAGAAGGAGCGCAGCCTGCAGCCCAAGAAGCAGCGCCTGGTCTTCACGGACCTGCAGCGCCGCACCCTGATCGCGATCTTCAAGGAGAACAAGCGCCCGTCCAAGGAGATGCAGATGACCATCTCCCAGCAGCTGGGGCTGGAGCTCAACACCGTCAGCAACTTCTTCATGAACGCGCGCCGCCGCTGCATGAACCGCTGGCAGGAGGAGCCCGGCGCCACCCCCGGCGTCCCCTCGTCGTCTACAAGCACTTTCTCCAAAGCATGATGTCCCCCCCGCCCTCCCTGCCCCGTCCCGGGTGTCCCTCCCCCCGTGACAAAGCCAACCGCAGACTCACACGCATGGCCTGAGGGGTGGGTGCTGTTGGGGTGGCGCCCAAACCCTCGGCGGGGTGTCACCCAGGGGTGTCACCACCTCCTGCTGTCACCTCCTCCTGCCAGGGTTTGAGACCAGGTCAGCTCCATCCTGGCAGGAGGAAACCCGTGGGGAGCCAGGAGTGGTGGTGCTGTGGGATGGAGAGAGGAGCAAGGCTCCGTTTGGAAGGATCCCTGCTCCTTTGGGGGTCACAGCGCCGTGCCTTCCCCAGCCCAGGAAGGATTTTGGGGCCTCTTGACCTGTCACAGCCATGCCTGTGGCTCCCACGGGGTGGGGGTGACACGAGAAGGGGTGTCAGGGGCTGGGGGTGAGCAGGGAAGGTGCCTGGAGGCTCCTGGCAGCTCTCTGCTTGCCCCCCGAGGCAGCCAGGCCACCTGTGCCAGCGCCACTTGGCCCTTCTGCCCCTCGAGGCTTTTGGAAACCTGGCTCAGGCCACCCTGCGCCCCCCATCTCCTCCCCTCTGAGTCCCCCGGACACTGCAGCCACACCCCAGGCCCCTCATGCCCTCACAGCCCCCAACCCACGAGAGCAGCCCCCCAGATCCCTCCCAGAGACGCTCCAGGCAGAGCAGTCCCCTCCTGCCCCCGGGACCCGAGCCCCCCGCCCAGGGGACCCCGGCTGCTCCGCCCACAGCAGCTCAAAAAGCACATTTTAGCCGCAGGAATCGGGTATTTTAAAATAACAGCTGTTCCGAAGGAGACGGGAGCAGAGACTCGGAGGATCTGATCTCTCCCGGTGACCGGCTCCGCCTTTCACCTCCGGATTTTCTGGTTCACTTTTCGGCTGAGGAATGGACACAGAGACAAAGCAGATTTGGTGGCTTTGCGTCTCGCCCCATCCACCCCTCGACACGCACTCTTGTCCCCTCCCATCCCTCCTCTTCGTCTCTGTTACCAAAGAAATTACAAAACCAAAAACGCAACAACGACAACAACCAAAAAAAAAAAAAAAACAAAATTCCCTCCTGGGAACCAACGTCGGTGCACGGTGGGAAAAGAAAAATCCAAGGGATCTGGTGGCAAAATCCAGCCCTGGGTGTGAGAAGGGGGAAAAACCCCCCGACGAGATTGCAAGGGAAGAAAAAACCAACTCGTCCCCCCAAAAAAAAAGGAGTAACAACAGAAACCACAACCAAACAAGCTCAGCAAAGACCGGCAACTCACCAAAAAAGACACCAGATTTTTTTTTTTTTTTTTTTTTTTTTGTGCCAATTAACAACCTGCCTTAAACGCGGATTTCTGGAGCAATGGTACTTAGCTTCAAAGGGATCGTTTCCTCCGAGCTCTCGATGGTGACTTGTGCCATATAAAAAAGCAATCACGAGGCCAAACCCTCACAATGAGCCCTCTCCAGATCCCCCCAGGGCTCCTTGCCAGCCCAGGCTGTCCTCGGGAGGAGCAGGAGGTGCCTGGGGACAGGGAAGGGCTGGGAGAGGCTTGGGGATGAAGGGGGAGGCAAGTTCCCCTTTTTCCCCCACCACTTGGGGAAAAAAAACAACCAAAAAAATCCTCCAAAACCAACCATCAACCAAAAAAAAAAAAAAACCAAACAAAAAAAAAGGGACTCTTGAATTTATGCGGGTAAAAAGTACCATCTGTGTTCTAGTGCTATGGTTTCTTGGATTCACTTTACTTTGAGAGTGATCAGTTGTGTCACAGGAAGGCACCTTGTCGAAAAGAAGGGAAAAAAAAAGAAAAGAGAAGTCAAGAAAAGGGTAAAAAAAACACCAACAAAAACAAAACAAAAAAAAAAGGAGAAAAGAAAGGATGAAAAGAATGAAGAAAGAAAAAAAAAACCCTGTACATGTGGCCAGGCAGGGTCAGAGGACGCCTTGAACCAAAGAGCTCCTGGGGTAGGTGGGGCTGGGGGTGTCCCTGGACACTGAACTGGGGGGACAGAGGGATGGGGACAGGGAGGATGGGAAGGGGCAGGTGCCAGATGCCAACCAGAACCCAAAACCCCACGGGAATCTCGTCCCCCCCCGCTCCCCACCACTGATTTTTCCCCCCTGATGTTGTTTCTTCGTCTTGTCGTGACGTGGTGACGGTGGTGGTGGATTCCTGAACCCCACCCGGTAGTATTCAAGGGCTGAAAAAGCCAGGAAGGGGGCCTTGGTTTGGCAAGTGAAAAACACAACAGGAAAAAAAAACAAAATTTAAAAAAAATGAAAAGAAAGAAAAAAAAGCAGTAAATGCCACAGGCCCTCAAGGATGCAAAGACATTTCTAGTGAGAACCCGAGACTAAAGGCTACCTCACTTGAGTTTTCAATTTTTTGTGATTTGAAAATCACGTCTGATACCAAAGATTTTGTTGCCTTGTCTGGTCTGTGCTGGAAACGCCACTTTCCCTGCTGCCCCCAGGCCGGCCCCGAGCCCCCCTGGGCACCCCCAGCCCCTCCCAGCCCCTCCCAGCCCCTCCCAGCCCAGCGAGTCCCCGCAGAGCGAGGAGAGAGGAGAGGAGAGGTGAGCAGCTCCGGGATGGTAGATGAGTGCCTTTTTCTTGTTCCAAAGGTGTGTGGCCATTTCTTTGCTCCTCTGCTTCGATCCTAAAACTCAGCGTTGCCTCAGCTCTGCCCAGCACAGATCCCCACGGCTCCCGCGGGCTCTGGGGGCTGGGATGGAGGAGACAAACCCTGATTGTGCTGATTGAAGAGAAGACATCCCCCTCGCCGAGGGAAAGGTGCTGGCTCCCCAAAAATGTCCTGTCCCCCATCTCTGAGATGTCCCCCCAGGGTCCCCCCAGGAGCACAGAGCTGGTGTCCAGGGAAAAGCTCCCAGGGAAAGGATTTGCTCCGTGTCCTTCCCCAGCTCCCAGGGCTGGGCCCTGCGGAAGCCCACGAGGTCACAAAGCGAGTTTTTATCACAAGGTCACAAAGCTGTGTCTCCTCACAGGGTGACAATGTGAGTCTCCTCACAGGGTCACAAAGTGAGTTTTCATCACAAGGTCACAAAGTGAGTTTTTATCACAAGGTGACAAAGTGAGTTTTCATCACAAGGTGACAAAGTGAGTTTCCTCACAGGGTGACAATGTCAGTTTCATCACAAGGTCACAAAGTGAGTTTTCATCACAAGGTCACAAAGTGAGTTTTTATCACAAGGTGACAAAGTGAGTTTTTATCACAAGGTCACAAAGTGAGTTTTCATCACACGGTGACAAAGTGAGTTTTCATCACAGGGTGACAAAGTGAGTCTCCTCACAGGGTGACAATGTGAGTTTCCTCACAAGGTGACAAAGTGAGTTTTCATCACAAGGTGACAAAGTGAGTTTCCTCACAGGGTGACAATGTCAGTTTCATCACAAGGTCACAAAGTGAGTTTTCATCACAAGGTCACAAAGTGAGTTTTTATCACAAGGTGACAAAGTGAGTTTTCATCACAAGGTGACAAAGTGAGTTTCCTCACAGGGTGACAATGTCAGTTTCATCACAAGGTCACAAAGTGAGTTTTCATCACAAGGTCACAAAGTGAGTCTCCTCACAGGGTGACAAAGTGAGTCTCCTCACAAGTTGACAGAGCTGTGTCTCCTCACAGGGTGACAATGTGAGTTCTCCTCACAAGGTGACAGTGGGAGTTTTTATCACAAGGTCATAAAGTGAATTTCCTCACTAGGTCACAAAGTGAGTTTTCATCACAAGGTGACAGTGTGAGTTTCCTCAAAAGGTCACAAAGCTGAGTTTCCTCACAAGGTCACAAAGTGAGTTTTCATCAGAAGGTGACAATGTGAGTTCTCCTCACAACGTGACAAAGTGAGTTTCCTCACAGGGTGACAGTGTGAGTTTCCTCACAAGGTGACAAAGCGAGTCTCCTCACAAATTGACAAAGCTGTGTCTCCTCACAAGGTGACAAAGTGAGTTTCCTCACAAGGTCACAATGTGAGTCTCATCACAAGGTGACAAAGCGAGTCTCCTCACAAATTGACAAAGCTGTGTCTCCTCACAAGGTGACAAAGTGAGTTTCCTCACAGGATGTTTTTGCTTCACTCAGCTCAGGTCTGAGCTCTGGCTCCCACTCTTGGCAGCGCAGTTTGTGGCATTTCTGTTTGGAAAGGCGGAGGCAGGAGCGGTGCCAGTCTCACCCTGAGCTTTCTCCAGACTCTTCCTTTAGGCTGGAGCTGTGAATCCTTTCAGCAGGAGCTGTTCCTACACCCCCAGAGGGGCGGTTTTTGGCTCACTGGGGACGACCTGTGCTGCCAGGTCTGCTCCCTTCTGCCCCTCGGCTCCAGCAGAAGGCAGCAGGACCTGCCAGAGACGCAATTCCAGTTTAGGGAGAGCTTGGCTGAGTTGTTCCTGCCTGGGTCAGGCTCCTGCCAGGGTGACTCCTTTGAGTTGGACCAAACTTGCCCTGCTGGGATTGTTGGGCTGTCCTTGGCTGGATTTGGTGATCCTTGGGGCTCTGAGAGATTCTGGGACTCCAACACCCCCAGTGAGAGCAGCCCCAGCCTGGGAGGGCTGTCACCTCCCTGTCACCTCCCTGTCACCTCCCTGTCACCTCCCTGCCACCTCCCTGCCACCTCCCTGCCACCCCCCTGCCCTCACTATTGCCTTCCCCACCCTCCTGGCCACGCCACCCCCTTGTCCCCCACCCGGCTTGTGATACCAAAGATGTTCTCTATGCAGGAGAAAGCCTTCATTGCCACCCAGCACAGACCTTACAAGCCTTTGACAATGTTCTCTGAAATACCTCAAAATATTTAATGTATAGTTTATGTGATAAAAAAAAAAAAAATTACTTAGCTAGTTTTTGGAATTTGTGACTTGAAGCTTTATACTGTTAAATTATAATTTTGCAGAAGACGGCATGTTCTTATTTCTTTGATGCGTTCAATGGGAGACATATTGAATGTTAAGGAAATGAAAGCTGGATAGTTTCACGATTTAAAAAAAAGAGAGAGAAAGAGAGAGAGAGAGAAAGAATAAAAAAAAAAGGACCCTTGGAGTTTACAGATTTCATATTTAAACAAGTCCTTTTAAAAAAAAAAAAGAAAAAAAAAAGAAAAAACTAATAATGATGACGATACCTTTGCGTTCAGATGTGTTACTTTTCTCTGAGTCATGTCGTACAAGAGTATTTATTATATGTGTTCTGTGTTCAAATGTAATTTAAAGAAGACAAAAAAAAAAAAAGAAAAAAAAGACAAGATGAGAATTTGATTTATGCATGAAAAAAATATACTCTTTCTTGAAGTAATGTAATAATTATTGGGGAGGGGTGGTCGGGTGGGAGCGGGAGGGGACAAACTGTGCTTTTTTTTTTTTTTGTCCACGAGTTTTTGGTTGGTGAAGATTTCTCTGCATGGATCACGGTTCTGTTCCAGCTCACAACCACGGCAAAGTCATCCTTCACCCCCTCGGCTTCTTCCTTCACCTCTTTTGTTCCTTTCCTCACCCCGAAACTCGCGGGGGCGGCTCGGGGGGCACAGCCCGGCCCCGTGCCCAGCAAACAGGGTAAGGGAATCTGGGGCACGGGGTCCTGCCGTGCCCACCCTGCTCCTGCCCCCCCGAGCTCTGCTTTGTGTTTGGGGTTTTTTTTTTGTGGTTTTGGGGTTGGTTTTTTGCTGTATCCGTGGGTCAAAGTGCAGCCAAGAGGAGGAGAGACAATCAGCCACCACCGACCTGAGCTGGCAAAGCCACAGGTGTGCTCTGAGACACGGGAACAGCCCCAAAACGCCCTGAGAGCTCTGCAGGCGGTGCTGAGGATGGTGCTGCAGTGACCCACCGACCCGGGTGTGTCCTCCAGAGCAGGTTTGGCTCAGAGGCACACCCAGATTCTGTCCGGCTTTTCCTGTGCCACCAGCCTGGCTCCCACCTGTGCAGCCCTGGCTGAAGCAGGAGAGTGCAGGGAGAGGAGGATCCCGACTTTGGAAGGGCTTTGGAGCTCTCTGCAAATGCCCAGAATCCACATCCCCAGCGGCTCCTTCCTGCCCTGCTCCTCCTAAAGTCAGGAGGAGCCTCGAGCAGCACATCTGGGAGGAGGCAGTGCTGCCCTTCCCCTGGCACTGCTGCTCCCTCAGCCCTTTCCAGCCTCCTCACCGCTCCAGGTGCACCCACAGCTCAGCTCACCACGAGGAAAGGAAATCTCAGCTCCACCAGAGCGGCCCCAAAATCCAAGGAGGGTTTTTTGGGCTGGTGCTGTGGCCCTGCAGCCCTGAGCACCGAGATCTCACACCGGGTGGTCAAGGAGCAAGAACCTGGCTCTTGGGAGATGATGCTGGTTCCAGCAGCACCACCCAGCTGCTCGCCATCCCTCCTGCCCCCTGGGGAGCTCAGCACCCTCACCATGCCCCATTTCCTCCCCCAAGACCTTTTCCACCAGGAGAAGCTTGAAGGCCAGGACGATTCCAGCTGCAAGGGCAGCCAGGTTTGGATCCAAGCGCAGAGACGAGTCCCTGGAGCTCACAGGGAGCAGCTGCATTCCATCCTGGGGAGGGCTGGCCCTGGAGAAGCCAAGATCCGAGCCCTGCTCCCCATCCCTTGGCCCAGCTGAGCCCGGCCCACACCAACCAAAATGCCTCGAGGAGCAACTTGTCACGATACCAAAGATGATTTTTTAAATTTTTTTTTTTTGCCCTGCTTGTAATGACAATCTGAGCTCTGTCCTAAAGACAATTCTCTTGACCAGGGTTGCATCCAAAGGGCATTTTTGTGCTGTGGGGAGCAGGAGTGAAAACGGGGCCCTGGGAACACCTCTGAGGGTGAGGGCAGTGAGGAAGAGGAGGAGACCTGGGATTTCCCACTAAAACCTGCTGGTTCGTCCTGGCCACTGTCTCCTGCTTGAACTGAGGAAATTTTTTCAGGTATTTGGGTCATTTCATGCCCCTGGCCACTCCAGTTCTTCCAGGAGTGGAAGTTTTCCAACCATGTATTTATTTTCTGTTTGAAACCCCACGCCAGCAGTGGGGCAGTGCTGTCCCCATCCCACTGGGAAAGCAGGAGGGGTCACTTTTAAACATTTTAACCCCACAGTGGCACAACCAGAGCCAAGCTCGCCTTGCTCTGACACCAGCTGTGCCAGTGGGACATTGGCACAGAGAGAAATGGCTTTGCCAAAAATCCACCCTTTGTCCTGAGCATCCCAGGTCGGGGTGCTGACAATCAGCTCCTCTTTCCCTCCCCCCCTGACCCGTTTTGGGCACCTCTGGGTTGTCACTGCCTGTCCCTGTCACCACCGCACGTCCCCAGCACGGAGCTGGCTCCTTTCCCATGTCTCAGAGGACACCCAGCCACGGGGCTGCACAAGGATCCCACTTCCTCTCACTGCTTCATCTGGAGTTTTTAAAGAGAGGAAATTAAAAATGCAAAAAAACCTAAATTTGGGGGGGTTTTGGTTTGTTTTTTTTTCCACCCCTTCAATTTCTAAAGGAAACAAAGGAGTCAGACAGAATCCAGCCTGCCCAGGAGAACCCACAGCCTTGGCTCTGCCAGCCCAGCCTCCTCCAGAAAACATTGCTCATTTTTCTGTATAGCAATAGGTGATGCTCGTCCTCATCCCACCAGTCCGAGGGCCACATCTCTGAGTTTTTAAATTCCTTTTTTCTTCTAATTAAATTAATTTAATTATTTTTTTGCTGCTGCTTTATTGTTACTCTCATGGGATAAGTTTTATTCTACAGCGAAATGCAATTGTTACTCCTCTGTGTCTTGCAACTATATTTGTTTAAGCTATTTACAAACGTTAAAAAAAGAAAAAAAAATAAAATAAAAAAGAGTCTTATGTGTCAGGCACTTTATCCAAACTGTGCTGTGTGCTCTGGAGTTTGTTCCTTGTTCTTTGCTATGACTCACGCAGGGGAAGTTATCAGGAAACTTAACTCCAGCCTGTCAACCGGTCTTAAAAGAGAGAAAAAAAAATTTAATCTCTATTTGTTCATCCTCTACTGGTCATGACTGTGTTGTATTTCTGCAGCTTTCTGTTTCTTCAATAAATTATTTTCTAGTCATTCACCCTGGCGTGTGCGGTGTCCTGTGGTGGGGAGGGGGTCACTGCCCTCCCCGTGCCCCTTTTGCCACCTCACTCCTGCTGGGAGACCCAGGGATCGTTCAGTTCGCTGGGCAAAGTTCCTCTCCCTGTTTTCCACCTGGCACTTGCAGCAGGGAGAGCTTTCCCAGAGGAAAGGCTTTTATTTCTTGGCACCACCCTGCTGGCCAGAGCCCAAGGGAAACACTTTAATTCTCACAAACCCAGCGCGGATGAGGCCAAAGCACTTGTAAAACAAACCCGTGGGACCACGTGTGCTGCAGGCAGGGCCAAGCCCCCGGGGATGATTTAATGGTGCATTTTTTACCCAAATCTCTTCTCCTGCTGTGCCTTTTGCCACGGCACGAGCACTGCTGGCACAGACCACGGCGCCTTTCCGTGCTGCTTCCACCCCTCGTGGAGATTTCCAGCAGAGGAAAGGCTAAAAAGTGCTTTTAATTAAAAAGCAAAACCCGTGAAAAGGGTGAGCCAGTTGTTCACACACAGCTTCTCCAGCAGCCACTGCTGGTGGCCCTGGCTCTGTGCCCACCAGGCAGAACTTGTCCGCATCCCCCCCAGAAAGGCTTTTTGGGACTTTGCAGAGCCTGTGGCCTGAAGTTGTCCCCAAAAGTGGGGACAGCAGGCCTGGGGGAGCGGTGTGGGGATGGGGCAAGGCACAGAGAGGGCACTGCCCCTTGTGCAGGGACAGCAGTGCTGGGGGTGACAAGGAGAGCTGCAGGAGCCAGGAACAGAAACCTGCAGGTGATCAATCAATCAATCAATCAATCACACCCCTCCAAAATTTAGGCGGTATTTTAAAGTTGCAGTGCTCGAGTCTGAGCCCCCTGGGCTGGTGCCCCTGCCCATGGCACAGGGTGGAACGAGATGAGCTTTAAGGTCTCACCCAAACCACCCCAGGATTGTGCGAGCTGACAGAAAAGCCACAGCAGCCCTCGGTGGAGAGCACACAGCGGGATTGTTGATGCAGCTCAGCGCCCCGGGGTGGGAGTGAGCGAGGCTCAGGGGCTGCTCCCCGTCGGGGCAGTTAATTAGCTCAGAGCTGCGTTAATGAGCCTGGGCCAGCAGCGCTGCTTGTGTGGGTCCAGGCTGGAACGGGAGGAGCCTCGCTCAAGAGGAATCCCCGGCTCCGAGGGCTCGGCGGAGGGAAGGGGCTGGGCTGCCCGGCAGGGGCTCACAGGGCTGGGGACAGCCTGGGGACAGCCGGGGGATAGCCGGGGGACAGCCTGGGGACAGCCGGGGGACAGCCGGAGGACAGCCGGGGGACAGCCTGGGGACAGCCGGGGGACAGCGGCTGCCGCAGCTCTGCAAAGCCGCGGGCAAGCAGCGCGGGGCTCAGCGAGCCACTGCGGGGCTCAGCAGGAGCCCCCGGGCTGGGCCAGCCCCTCTGCAAAATTATGGGATTGAAGGTGACCCCGGGAAGGAGGGGAGCACCCGGGAGCCGGGGTCCCATCGGGGCACGGGGGTGACACAGGCGGGAAATCCTCGGGGCACAGGGGTGACACAGCCGGGGTCCCTTTGGGGCAGGACAGGGGTGACACAGGCGGGGTCCCCTTGGGGCACAGGGGTGACACAGCCGGGGTCCCTTTGGGGCAGGACAGGGGTGACACAGGCGGGGAATCCTCGGGGCACAGGGGTGACACAGCCGGGGTCCCTTTGGGGCAGGACAGGGGTGACACAGGCGGGGTCCCCTTGGGGCACAGGGGTGGCACAGGCGGGTTCCCTTTGGGGGAGGACAGCGGTGACACAGGCGGGGTCCCATCGGGGCAGAGCGGACCCGGGGCGGTGCCGGGGGTGTCCCTGCCCCGCAGGCTGTCCCCGCAGGTGTCCCTGGCTCTCAGGCTGTCCCCGCAGGTGTCCCCGCAGGTGTCCCTGCCCCGCAGGCTGTCCCCGCGGGTGATGAGCCCCCCGAACCCCTCCTGGTGGGAGAAGGCGTAGCTGGAGCGGCGGCGGGAGCGGCGGGGGACGTGCGACCGCAGCTCCACCGGGGGCTCCGGGTCCCGCTTGGCCTTCAGGTGGATCTTCTGCAAGCACAGGCGGGGATCAGGGCTGGGGAATCCCCCAGGAGAGCCCCCACCCCAAGGGGGACGGGAAGGGTCCCCTCCAGCGGGGCAGGTTTGGCTCCCAGCCCTGCAATAACCGGATTTTCCGTGGACACGAGGATTTTCCTGGGACCTGCAAGGCTCACGGAGCTCTGGAGCAGTGCCAGCCCTCAGCCCAGGGTGGGACGCGGGCCGAGCACAGGGACACCCTCCACAGCACAGGGTTTGGATCCCAGCCCCACCACAGCCCCCTCCCCACGATGGGATGAGGGATGTGGGGACCCTCCCGAGGGGCTGCAAAGCTCCCAGAGCTCTGGAGCACCATCTCACCCCCTGCTCCCAGCCGGGTGAGCTCCCCAAGGCTGGGGTGGCACCAGGACCTGCACCAGACCCCGGGGGGCATCCTGAAGGGCAATTCCTTACTGCAGCCAAAAGCAGACCCTCTCCAAGAGATGGACCAGTTCCTTTCAGACCCTCTCCATGAGCTGGACCAGCCCTTTCCAGACCCTCTCCATGAGCTGGACCAGCTCTTTCCAGACCCTCTCCATGAGCTCTTTCCAGACCCTCTCCATGAGCTGGACCAGCTCATTTCAGACCCTCTCCATGAGCTCATTTCAGACCCTCTCCAAGAGCTGGACCAGCTCATTTCAGACTCTCTCCATGAGCTGGATCAGCTCTTTCCAGACCCTCTCCATGAGCTGGACCAGCTCTTTCCAGACCCTCTCCATGAGCTCATTTCAGACCCTCTCCATGAGCTGGACCAGCTCATTTCCAGACCCTCTCCATGAGCTCATTTCAGACTCTCATCATGAGCTGGATCCAGCTCTTTCCAGACCCTCTCCATGAGCTCATTTCAGACCCTCCCCATGAGCTGGACCAGCTCATTTCAGACCCTCTCCATGAGCTCGGACCAGCTCTTTTGGCCTCCCCTGCTGGAACAATTCTGGGAGAGGCCCCTGGTGCCAGTGCCATGAAGGACCACCACGAGTGGGACCACCAAGGAGAGGTGACACCTCCCAGTCCAGGCTTCCCTGGGAACCCCCCCTTGCCCTCACCACCCCTGGGGGCAGCAGGACCCTGGCAGCCCCCCCTGCCCTCACCACCCCTGGGGGCAGCAGGACCCTGGCAGCCCCCCCTGCCCTCACCTGCTGCGTGCTGGCTGCGCCCAGGGTGGCACGGAGGGCGTGGGCAGTGAGGGAGGGGAGGGTGTTGACCACCAGGGACAGCAGGACCACGAGCAGGACATAGGGGTCGGTCAGGGCATTCCAGCTGGCATCTGTCAACACAGAGGGGATGTCTGGGGTGGAGAGGGCAGAGGGGGGACAGGCCCCCAGCCAGGGAGGTGCTGAGGGCTCTGAAGAGGAGGTGGCACCTGAACTGGAGTTAAAAGGCAAGCCAGCAGTTGAAGAAGTGGCAATGAAGAGATGATCTACAGGGTGGCAAACAGCTCCTAGCAGCAGGGCCAGGGCAGGGAAGGGCCCTGGGGGGTGCCAGGGCAGGGAAGGGCCCTGGGGGGGCCAGGGCAGCTCACCTGGGAAGCGGAAGATGGCTGGGGCTATCCTGAAGGCATCCACGCTTTGGGTCGAGGGAAGGAGAAGAGGCAGAAGAGGAGCAGGCTGGCTGTGACCATCAGGAAGGACAACACTGTCCAGTACTGAGTGCTCAGGACAAGCTGTGAGGACATGGGCAGAGCACACAGTCTCATGAGGGCCGTGGTGACCCTCTTCCCTTCACCTGCTTTGCCCAAATTCCTTCCTCACCCCAGGGAGATCATCCCCCAGCCACTGGGGATCGTGGCAGAGCCCAGGGACCCCAGAGACCTGCTGTGGGGCAGGATGAGGAGCAGCAGAGCAGTGCTCACCTCCACGAGCACCGACAGCAGCGCTGACAGGGCCACTGTGACAGAGAAGGACTCGTAGTCACCCACAGCCTTGGTGCCAGCGTGGTCCTCCAAGGCCCAGAGGGGGATGTAGAAGCTGATGAGGGAGGTGCCCACCCCGTGCAGGAGGGTGACACCAAAAACTCGGTAATTGAAGAGCTGGTCCTGCTGCCCCACCACGTAGAGCTCAGGGAACTCCAGGCTCTTCTTGGCACTCACGTCCTGCTGGGACAGACCCCAGAGGGGATGCAGAGATTGGGGGTGCCCCACCCCACACACCCTCTGGGACAGCTGCAGTGGGTCCCTCTGCCCAGAGACTCTGGGGTGCCCCCAGCACTGAGGGAGAGCCCCAAATGCCCCCTGAGCTGCCAGTGCACAAAGGGCTGAGGAGATGGGTGATTCCCACCTGCCCAGGGGGGCACAGGGCTGGGTGAGCCTGGGGAAGCCATACCTGCTCCAAAATCCCCAGGGACAGCACGGGGTAGGCAGTGTAGAAAATATTGTAGAGGGCAAGGAACCAGCCCTCATACAGAGGCTAGAAGGGAACAGGGAGAAGCTGTGAGCTTGGAGTGCTTAGGACTCACAAAGGATGTCCAGGACACTCAGATCCTAACACAGAAATCCCCTTGGACTTGTCCCATCCCCTGCACCATCCCCACACTGTCTGTGGGGCCATGCTGCAGACAGAGATGGGCTGCAGCTCCATAGCCCAGCCACACTTGGTGATGGCTCTAGGGATCAAACCTCCTGTTTTGGAGGGAACCAGCTGAATGCACATGGGATCCTGCATCCTGCAGCAGTGCAAGACTGAACTGCAGCTCACAAGGACGTCCTGAGTTTCCCCAGGGTGCATTCCCAACCCAGGTAAAATAACTGGTGCAGAAAAACCAGTGCAGATCAGCAGCTGTGTGCAGCTCCATACATTGCTAGCCCAGCCACACTTGGTGATGGCCCTTGGGATCAAAACTCCCGTTTTGGGGGAAACCAGCTGAATGCACATGGGATCCTGCAGCTCTCCAAGACTGAACTGCAGCTCACAAGGACGTCCTGAGTTTCCCCAGGGTGCATTCCCAACCCAGGTAAAATATCTGCTGCAGGCAAACCAGTGCAGATCACCAGTTGTGTGCAGCTCCATAGATTGCTAGCCCAGCCACACTTGGTGATGGCCCTTGGGATCAAACCTCCCATTTTGGGGGAAACCAGCTGAATGCACATGGAATCCTGCAGCTCTCCAAGACTGAACTGCAGCTCACAAGGATGTCCTGAGTTTCCCCAGGGTGCTTTCCCAACCAGGTAAAATATCTGGTGCAGGCAAAACCAGTGCAGATCACCAGTTGTGTGCAGCTCCATACATTGCTATCCAAGCCACACTTGGTGATGGCCCTTGGGATCAAACCTCCCATTTTGGAGGGAACCAGCTGAATGCACATGGGATCCTGCAGCAGTGCAGGACTGAACTGCAGCTCACAAGGACGTCCTGAGTTTCCCCAGGGTGCTTTCCCAACCCAGGTAAAATATCTGGTGCAAAAAAACCAGTGCAGATCACCAGCTGTGTGCAGCTCCATATATTGCTAGCCAAGCCACACTTGGTGATGGCCCCTGGGATCAAACCTCCCATTTTGGAGGAAACCTGCTGAATGCACATGGGATCCTGCAGCAGTGCAGGACTGAACTGCAGCTCACAAGGACATCCTGAGTTTCCCCAGGGTGCATTCCCAACCAGGTAAAATAACTGCTGCAGGCAGCCAGTCGTGTCTCAGACAACCAAAGTGGACCGAGGTGCTGATGTGGACACGATCCCTGCAGGGATGCTGAGCTGTAGCTGTGGTGCAGAGCCCCCCAGAGCACGGATGTGACCCCGGTGCCCCCTCACCTGGGCCGTGAATCCGCTGTGGAAAGCAAACCACACCTGGGTGAGGAGGCCAGCGAAGGTTTTGTAGAAGAAGCAGCGCAGGAAGGCGCAGACGCGCCGGTAGCTCCAGCGGCCGTGCACCAGCAGCAGCCTCTGCAGGAAGCAGAACTGGGCCAGGGCGTAGTCGCTGCACTGCACAGCCTGCAGCCCCTCCAGCCCGCTGATCCCCACCCCGATGTCTGCAGCTGAGGGCGGGGAAAAAAGCACAAGGGGGAATTTGGGGTGTGGGAGCCCAGAGTGCTCCTCTGGCTTCCCTGCCCAAAGATCCTCGAATAGACCCAGGTGGATTCAGCTCCTTGGAACAATTTACCAACATTGAGAGAAGAAATGCAAGCTGCAAAAATAAGTAGAGTGTAAATTAGGCTGTTAGAATATAGAATTAGAAGATGCTACTCCCCTCAAAGTCTACCCCTGGAATTCCATCCTGTAACACTAACAAATTCCTTGAAACAAGGCTCCCTCTCCCTTATCAAAAACCCTGTTATCTCTTAGGATTTTTACTGGCTCTTAAAAGTCACAAGTTTATTGGTTCTTTTCTTACTTAGAGTTTCAAGATAATTGGTTAGTTTGTAAGTTGTAGTTCTTATTGGTGGAAAATTCAACCCTCTGGAAACCTATATAAACTCTTTGTTATCTGATGTAATTAGACTGTTGTTAGCATCTTCCCTTCGGAGAAATAAAGTTATTTTTGGAATCTGTGCTGCACGGTCTCAGCCTTTCAATACTTCACTAGTGAGTAGCTGTGGGTTCAACAGCTGGGGTTCAGAGATATCTGGACTCAGGGCTGCAGAACCTGAAGTTGGAAGCCCCCAACTCTAAAAACAGCTACAAGCAGATTAATGCAATGTTTGTGATAAGGGACACGTGGCCAAGATGGAGAATTTGGGGTGTGGATCCTCTTCCTCCTTCTTCTCCGTGCCATCCATGCTGGGTGACATGCTGGCACTGCCAGATTGGATGTGAACAGAGCTGGACCATGATATAAGACTGAATTGTATTGGAAAATAATTGTAAATCCCCAGTAGGTAATTTAGACTATAAAAGATCAGTCCTGCCTCTGCCAGGCAGATTCTGCCCTGAGAGCAGAGCTGTGAGCTGGGCAGAGCAATCCTGAGATGAGGGAGAATAAACAGCCATGAAAACCTCTGAGAACAGCTCAGAAAGAGCTGGGCTCAAACCCCCTGCATGTCCCCAGAGCTGAGTGAGCTCAGGGCTGAGGAGACACCCCAGGCTGTGACATGGGGGAGCTGAGGGTGTCATTTCCCCATGGGCTGTCCCCAGAATGTGAATCCAGGAGTGACAGACAAAGGGCACCAGCCCCTCGGTCCCATATTCTGGATATTCCGTGTGTGCTGAGCCAAGAGCACAGCCCTGTGCCCTGGGAGGGGCAGGGGTGGCTGTGCCAGCTGCCCACGCTGGGCTCTGAGGGCTCAGCAAGGCTCATCCCCGATGCCAGCAGCCCGTGGGCCGCTCTGCTCCTACCTGGGGCTGGTCCCTGTGCCGTGCCTCTCGCTCCCCTCCCCGCCCAGCAATGGGGGCAACACCTTGGGGCTCCCCCTCCCAGCTCCTCACCCCAAAGGGGAGGTGGAGATGCCAAATGGGGCACCACCATCCCCAGTGGGACTCAGCAGTCACCCCCCTGCCCGAGCCTCACTTTTGATCATGTTGACGTCGTTGGCGCCCGTCCCCGATGGCCAAGGTGACAGCCTTCTTGTGCTTCCTCACCAGCTGCACCACCAGGGCTTTCTGCCTGGGGGTCACCCTGCAGCAGATCACGGCCTGGCAGCTGCTGGCCAGCTCCACGAAGGCTTTTTCCAGCAGCCCTGCCTGCTGCTGCTCCTGCCAGGCCTGGCCCCCACCCCGGCACAGCCGCCGCCCCGTCCTCTCCTTCAGCACCTCTCCCGTCTGCAGCATCCTGTCCTGGGGGGAGAGCACGCCTGGCTGGCACCTCAGAGCCCCTCAGCAGCACCCCAAAAGAGTCACTCTGGTTTTCTGCAAGTTCAGCACAGAGCAGCTGCTGTGACCGTGAGCCCAGTATGTCCCAGTACGTCCCAGTATGACCATGACAGCTTGTGATCACCACCCAGCCTGTGCCAGCCCAGAACACTGGGCAGCTTTGGTGCAGGGCTGTTCTCTCCATCTCTCCACCCTTCACTCCCCAGCCCCAAATGGGCTTTTTTCCCACCTTTTGGGCAGGAGGAACCCCACGTCCTGCACGTGCTGGTGCCAGCCAGGACTGTGACACCACCGGGGCAGGGAGCAGAGAGCACTCCTCACCAGGAATTCCCCGCTGATGATGATGGCTCTCCTGTGGCACGCAGCCCCTGGGAGGCTGCACGGGCTGTCCCCACTGCCACCGAGGTTGTTGTTGCTCTCCCAGTAAGCCTGGAGGATCTCACTGTGGGAGGAAGGAAGGTGAGCTGGGGACACTGGGAGTGCTGGTGAGACCTGCAGTGGGCCTGAGTCATCTCGAAGGGAGATGGGGCTGTGGTGGGAACAGGAGGAGCAAAGAGGAGGTTCAGTGATGTCAGAAATCAGCCTGGTTTAGAGGCTGAGAGAAGCTTAAACCCTCTCTGGTCAAAGCCTGCCAAGGAAGAGCGTGGGGGGAAAGAAGAAACAGAAGAAAAGCATCAGATGAAGACCGTGGGCATGCAGGGAAGGAGAAGAAGCATCTCTCTGGCTGAGCTGAGCTCTGCCCTCCCTGCCCCAGTTCCTGTGCCCTACACCATCTGGTGTCTGGGTTTTGTACCTGAGGCCCAGATTCCAGCACTCTCCAGAGCCTGAGACTCCAGAGATCCCAAGCTGTGGCAGCATCCCTGCCAGGCAAACACATCCACACTGCACCAGAAGGGGAGGAGCAGCAGCAGGAACAGGGTGGGATCCTCGCTGAAGGGCTTAATTGAGACCAAAGGACTAATTACACTCAGCAGCTTTGGCAAGTCCAGGCAGGAGGGAAAGCAGGGATTTTTGGAAGGAGTCACACAGACAGGGCTGGGCTAAGGCAGATGGAGCAGGGGTGGGATGGGATCTCCTGAGCTGGGTGAGAGGTTTGCACAGAACAGAATCCTGACAGTGACAGCTTTTCCTGGGCTTGGTTTTTTTTTGGTTTTTTTTTCCTGGCCAGGAGGTGACAGCTCCTCACCTGACCTCCTCCTCCTCCAGGATCTCCATGTCGTCTGTCAGCAGCCTGCAGGCGTAGCCGATGTTCATCGCAGTCTCTGCAACACGCCCTGTCCATGGTGCTGCCCCAAACCTCGGCTCCAACAGCCTTGGTGGGCAGCAGCCCCTTCCCCTGCCTCAGTTTCCCCGGGCAGGAGGGATGTGCTGCTATTGGGGTGTAAAGGGAGCAGCAGGAGCAGCTCCTGCCCACTCCCAGTGGCCCCTTCTCCTCTCTGGTCCTGGTCAGGGGGGAAGCTGAAATGTGTTGGGGGGGTCTCCACTGACCTTGCTTGTCTCCTGTCAGCACCCACACTTTGATGTTGCCCAGTTTCAGCAGCTGGATGGTCTCGGGGACCCCGTCCTGCAGCTTGTCCTCGATGGCCGTGGCCCCCAGCAGCTGGAGGGGGTGAGGGTGTCATGGCACAGGGCAGGGCAGGGTGGGAATCACCCCTGGATCCGGCCAGCAGCCCTTGCTGGGGGTGAACACAACCCCACAGCTACAGCCTGACACCTCAGGGTGTTGGAGAGGGAACAGCAAAATCTTGTGAGTGCCTAGCAAGAAGTTCTGAAATAGAGACGTTGGCAGTGTTTGACACAGAGGCTGAAAACAGCCATGTGAAGGTTTGAGGCCTCTTCCTTTGTTTAGATGATACCAAATGCCACAAATAGCAAAGAACCAACAGACATCCTGCCCCAAGCCTGGCAGGAAAGGTCTGAAGAGAAGGGTACAGATAATAAAGCCATAAAACATGGTGATTTAGTGATTCCTATAGGTTGCATGCAAATATTAGGAAATTAGTATAGTGTATTAGATTGGTTATTGGGAATTAGAATATTCATCATAGAAAAATACTTATTGTATTATAAATGGGAAATCGCTCTCTGACCTCTCTCTAAGCTCTCTGTTACCCCCTTGCTCTTATCAATCTCCCTGCTCTACACTCTTACACCCAGCCCTTATAATAAAATACAAACCTGAAGAACAGAAAATAGTAAACTCCTGAGTCTGTCCAACCACCAACCCCCACCCCAGTGTCCCCTGGCAGGTCGCAGAGTCACCCTTTGTCCTCCCACCAGGGAGTGGGTGGGTGCTGGGTTGGACACTTCACCTGCTCACCCTGGAGAGCCAGAACCCCCACGCCCACCCTCTGGGGCACAGACAGCTCCTCCTGAGCCCAGCCCAGCCCAGCCCATCCTCTGGGGCACAGACAGCTCCTCCTGAGCCCAGCCCAGCCCATCCTCTGGGGCACAGACAGCTCCTCCTGAGCCCAGCCCAGCCCAGCCCAGCCCATCCTCTGGGGGCACGGACAGCTCCTCCTGAGCCCAGCCCAGCCCAGCCCAGCCCAGCCCAGCCCAGCCCAGCCCAGCCCATCCTCTGGGGCACGGACAGCTCCTCCTGAGCCCAGCCCAGCCCAGCCCAGCCCATCCTCTGGGGCACGGACAGCTCCTCCTGAGCCCAGCCCAGCCCAGCCCAGCCCAGCCCATCCTCTGGGGGCACAGACAGCTCCTCCTGAGCCCAGCTCAGCCCAGCTCAGCCCAGCTCAGCCCAGCCCAGCCCCGGCCCAGCCCGGCCCAGCCCAGCCCGGCCCAGCCCAGCTCAGCTCAGCCCAGCCCAGCCCAGCCCAGCCCAGCCCAGCCCAGCCCAGCCCACCTGCAGGTCCCGCTCCATCTCCTCGTAGAGCCGGTGCAGCTCCCGCTCGCGGTGCTGCAGCAGCGCCGCGGCCGCGCCGTGCCGCCGGCTCCAGGATCGGAACTCGGCCTCGCTCACCTCCCTGCTGGCCGCGCACAGCGTGCGCAGCGTCTCCTCCGCGAAGCGCTGCGGGGACCGGGCGTCAGCGCTCTCCGCCCTGCCCAGGCGCGCCCGCAGCGCCGGGCATCGCCCAGGCACAGCCAGGGACACGCTGGGCACCGCGCTGCGGGCTCGGACCCCTTCCCCCATCCCACCGGCACCAGCGGACCAGTGCCACCAATGTCACCTGTGCCACCAGTGCTACCGGTGGCACCAGCGTCACCAGTGTCACCAGTGCAACCAGTGCAACCAGTATCACCAGTGGCATCAGTGACATGAGTGACACCAGTATCACCAGTGGCACCAGCACCAGCAGTGTCTCCGGTGTTACCAGTGACACAAGTGACACCAGTATCACCAGTGGCACCAGTGGCACCGGTGTTCACCAGTGGGACCAGCATCACCAGTGTCACCAGTATCACCAGCATCAGCAGTGGCACCAGTGTCACCAGTGGCACCAGTGACACAAGTGACACCAGTGACACCAGTGGCACCAGTACCACCAGTGACACCAGTGTCACCATTGCAACCAGTGGCACCAGTGACACAAGTGGCACCAGCATCACCAGTATCACCAGCATCAGCAGTGGCACCAGTGTCACCAGTGTCACCAATGTCACCAGTGTTCACCAGTGGCACCAGTATCACCAGTGACACAAATGACACCAGCAGCACCGGTGTTCACCAGTGGCACCAGCATCACCAGTGTCACCAGTATCACCAGCATCAGCAGTGGCACCAGTGTCACCGGTGTCACCAGTGGCACCAGTGACACAAGTGACACCAGTATCACCAGTGGCACCGGTATCACCAGTGTCACCAGTGTCACCAGTGACACAAGTGACACCAGTATCACCAGTGGCACCAGTATCACCAATGTCACCAGTGTCACCAGTGCAACCAGTGGCACCAGTGACACAAGTGGCACCAGCATCACCAGTGGCACCAGTATCACCAATGTCATCAGTGTCACCAGTGCAACCAGTGGCACCAGTGACACAAGTGACACCAGTATCACCAGTGGCACCGGTATCACCAGTGTCACCAGTGTCACCAGTGCAACCAGTGGCACCAGTGGCACACGTGACACCAGTATCACCAGTGGCACCAGTATCACCAATGTCACCAGTGTCACCAGTGACACAAGTGACACCAGTATCACCAGTGGCACCAGTATCACCAGTGACACAAGTGGCACCAGCATCACCAGTGGCACCAGTATCACCAATGTCATCAGTGTCACCAGTGCAACCAGTGGCACCAGTGACACAAGTGGCACCAGCATCACCAGTATCACCAGTATCACCAGCATCAGCAGTGGCACCAGTATCACCAGTATCACCAGTGCCACCAGCATCACCAGTGTCACCAGTATCACCAGTATCACCAGTGCCACCAGTGGCACCAGCATCACCAGTGGCACCAGCATCAGCACTGGCACCAGTGGCACCAGTGGCACCAGTACCACCAGCATCCTTGGATGCAGCTGCTCCACGCAGAGCACTGTAATTGTGGATGATAAAACGGTGCCTGAAAGAGGCCCCTGGGATTTTGTGCCCTGAACCATGGAACCTTTCATGAGAGACGTCCCCTCCTCCCTACTAAAACCCAGGTTATAATTTAGGATTTCTGTTGGTTTTTAACTTTACTAGATGATTGGTCTTTTTCTTACTTAGAATCTTAAAGTAATTGGATAGTTTTGCAACATGATTTTACTGGTTAGAATTTCAACCCCTTTGAAATCTAAAGACCCCTTGCTGTGCTATGTAACCGGATTTGCTAGTGGAAACCCTTTGGAAAAACAAACTGCCTTCGGAACCTCTACAGCAATCCCGGAGTCTCTGTCCCTTGCCAGAACCACCCTAGCCCCGGGCAGCTCCAGAGCACCAAAGGTGGATTTTTTCCCTCTCCCCCTGTCCCAGGCTCCTAGAGCAGAAGGCAGAGGCAGGAAGAGCAGCCCCAGGGCAGCAGGAGCAGGGCAGGGCTGTTTTTGGGGAGGTAATATCAAAATCTTTTGAGTGCCTAGCAAGTAGTTCTGGAACAATAGATGAAATAGAGATGTTAGCAGTATTTGACATAGACACTGAAAATTGTTATGTGAAGGTTTGAGTTCTCTTCCTTTGTTTAGATAATACCAAATGCCACAAACACCAAAGAGCCAACAGAAATCCTGCTTTAGGTCTGTCAGGACAAGTCTCAAGATAAGGGTTACAGATAAGAAAGCCATAAAACATGGGAATTTATGGAATCCTATAGGTTGCATGCAAATATCAGGAAATTCGTATATTGTATTAGATTGGTTATTGAAAATTGTAATATTCATTAGCAAAAAATACTTATTGTGTTGTAAAACAGAAAATCTCTCTCTTCTCTTCTCCTCTCTTCTCTTATCTCTCCCTTGCTCTAACCTCTAAGTTCTCTCTTATACCCACGCCCTATAATAAAATACTAACCTAACAACATAATATATTAAGCTCTGAGTCTGTCCTGCCACCGTCTGACAACAAAAACCCCACAGGCTGTCCCCCCGGGCACTGCGCACTCACATCCAGCGCCCTCCGGGTCAGGCTCTCGCTGTGTCCCCGCCGCCGCAGCCGCTCCAGGATGACGGAGTCGGCGCCCTTGGTGTAGAGCCGGATGGTGCCCTGGGGGTCTCGCACTGCCGGGGAGGGATTGTGATACAGTGTAAGCACTTTGTTCATTAAAACTCCTAGTAAAGAGTAATAAATTTCAGCAGAGGTGAGACGGGTATAGACTTTGAGCACATAGTTTCAAATCACCGAGCGTGGCATGCATAACTTAGGCTGAAACTAGCGGCCGGGTTGTTTAACCCGTTTTTAAGGATTTTCCACTAGGCTAGGAGGAATAAACAAGAAAAACACCCGGCGCCTCTTCCTTGATGTGACCACCAGAAGACAAGATTAAGACCCCCAGCAAGGGGCCTCGTGGGTGCAGAGTACTCCAAGGAAGGACATGTCAGCTGAATTAGAACTGCATAAAAAGACCTTGGGGGGAGAGGGAAATCTCGCCGTTTGTGGAGCAGTGCCTCCCGGCCGCCCAGCGCTGCTTTGTTACTGTCGCTTGCTAATTAAACTCTAATTGATTTGGACTGACTTAATTCGGTTTTTATTCTCAGTCTATAACAGAAGGACACCTCAGGGCCCCTCAGAGATGGCTCCCACTCATTGCTGTCCCTGCACAGTGGCCACACTGGCCCGTGCTGGCTCCCAGAAGGGAGAGAAAGAGAGAGAGAAAGAGAGAGAGAAAGAGAGAGAGAAAGAGAAAGAGAAAGAGAAAGAGAAAGAAAGAGAAAGAGAAAGAGAAAGAGAAAGAGAAAGAGAAAGAGAAAGAGAAAGAGAAAGAGAAAGAGAAAGAGAAAGAGAAAGAGAAAAGAAAAAAGAGAAGAAAAAAGAGAAGAAAAAAGAGAAGAAAAAAGAGGAGCAAAGGGGGGAGAAGAGAAGACAAGAGAGCGATTTCCAGTTTGCAATACAATAAATCCTTTTCTATGATGAATATTCTAATTTCCATTAACCAATGTACTGCAAGATACAAATTCTAAAGCATTTACATAGAGCCTATAGGAATCATGATATTAGCATAGTGTGTTACATTTTAAACTCTAAGATCTAATTTATGGGCACTGGCAAGTTTTTTGTGACCTTTTGAGTTGCTCTCTGGCCGAGGGGCATTGTTTAATTAAGAAAAAATTTGCCTTCAGGGGCCATCATATTGTGTCATGGTAATTTAGTGACTAAAGCTTTCCTGTAACATCTTCCCTCTCCCCAACACTTCCCCACCTCGGGGACTGTCATTTCTCACACAACTCCTCTGAGCCCTGCACTCACTTCCTCTCTCTTGGCTGCTCAAACCCTTGACCAAGGTCGGCAAATGCACAGATGTAGAAAATGTTACTCCCCCTAAAATCTATCCATGGAATGCCATCCCATAATTACTAAATGCCTGGTAACCAGACCCCCTCTCCCCTTATCGAAAAACCCTGTTATCTTTCTGGATTTTTATTGGCTCTTAAAGTCACAAAGTTATTGGTTCTTGTTTTACTTAGAATTTTAAGATAATTGGTTAGTTTGTAAGCTGTAGTTCTTGTTGGTAGAAAATTCAAATCCTCTGTAAACCTATAAAAAACCCTTTTGTTATATGATGTAACCAGACTGTTGTAGCACTCTCCCTTCGAAGAAATAAAGTTATCTCTGGAACCTGTGCTGCTCAGCCTCGACCTTTCTGTACTTCGCTAGTGAGTAGCTGTGAGCTCAACAGCCAGAGCTCAGAGATATCTGGACTTAGGGCTGAAGAGCCCGAAGTTGGAAAGCCCCGACTTTAAAAACAGCTACACACAGAGATGACCAGGATGACGCATGCAGCCATCCCAGTGCCATCCCTTGTGGGACTGGGCAGGGAAGGGACCCCCAGCACAGCCCCCCCTTACCCAGCACAGACATCCTCTTGCGGTCGCTGCTGAAGTCCAGCACGGCCAGCACCTCGTACGTCCTGGTCCTGCCCAGCTCCCTGATGGTGATGCTGTCCTGGGTCCGGGCCAGGAAGGTGTAGCCCAAGCTCCTGGCTGCCAGCACCAACGCTTCCTCGTCTGGGGAGGCTGCCTGGTAAACCAGCTGGTCTGCAGGGCAGGAGCAGGGGTTGCCAAACCACACTGGGGCAGCTGCAATGCCCTGTGCTGCCCAGCAGCAGCTGTGGCACTCTGGAGCTGTGACACCTGCCTGTCCCATCTGGAGAGGGACTTGGAGCCAAGGCCTGGGCTGCCAGGACACAGGGAATGGCTGCCACTGCCAGAGGGCAGGGCTGGGTGGGATATTGGGCAGGATTTGTTCCCTGGGAGGGTGGGGAGCCCTGGCACAGCTGTGGCTGCCCCTGGATCCCTGCAGTGCCCAAGGCCAGGCTGGACACTGGAGTTTGGAGCAGACCTGGGACAGTGGGGAGTGTCTCTGCCACTGGATGAGTTTTGAGGTCCCTCCCAACCCCATTCTGGGATTCTATGACCCCTTTTGCTCTGGGATTATCCCCCTTCTGCTTCTACTCCCACCCACGAGCTCCAAAGCAGCCCCAAACACAAATCCACGACCCAGGGGCCGTGGCAGGAGCCCCCCCTGGGGGGCTGAGCTCTGCTGCCCCAGCCCAGCCCCAGGGCGCGGGGACGGCGCACCCACCGCCCCTGCGCTCCACCAGGACGGTGTGGCAGAGAGCCAGCAGCCTCAGGAACTCCCTCAGCACCGGCTCGTCGTCCCTCTGCGCGGCTTCCAGCAGAGTCACGTCGCACACACCCGAATTCTGCTCGCCGGGGAGCTGCCGGCGCAGCGCCGAGCCCTGCGGGAGGCACAGCAGCTGGTGGCACTGGGGTGGCACCGGGGTGGCACTGGGGGTGGCACTGGGGGTGGCACTGGGGTGGCACCGGGGGTGGCACTGGGGTGGCACCGGGGGGGCAGCGGGGGTGGCACCGGGGGTGGCACCGGGGGGTGGCACCGGGGGTGGAACTGGGGGGTGGAACTGGGGTGGCACTGGGGTGGCACTGGGGTGGCACCGGGGGGGCACCGGGGGGCACTGGGGGTGGCACCGGGGGTGGCACTGGCGGTGGCACTGCGGGTGGCACTGCGGGGGCACCGGGGGGACACCGGGGGTAGCACCGGGGGTGGCACTGGGGGTGGAACTGGGGGTGGCACTGGGGGTGGCACTGGGGTGGCACCGGGGGGGCACCGGGGGGCACTGGGGGTGGCACCGGGGTGGCACTGGCGGTGGCACTGCGGGTGGCACTGCGGGGGGCACCGGGGGACACCGGGGGTAGCACCGGGGTGGCACTGGCGGTGGCACTGCGGGGTGGCACTGCGGGGTGGCACTGGCGGTGGCACTGCGGGTGGCACTGCGGGGTGGCACTTGGGGTAGCACCGGGGGTGGCACCGCGGGGTGGGCACTGGGGCTGGCACTGCGGGGTGGCACCGGGGGTGGCACCGGGGGAGGCACTGCGGGGTGGCACTGGGGGTGGCACTGGGGGTGGCACTGGGGTGGCACTGCGGGTGGCACTGCAGTGGCACCGAGGGTGGCACTGGGGGTGGCACTGCGGGTGGCACCGGGGTGGCACCGGGGGTGGCACTGGGGTGGCACTGGGGGTGGCACTGGGGGTGGCACTGGGGGGGGCACGGGGATGGCACTGCGGGTGGCACTGCGGGTGGCACCGGGGTGGCACTGGCGGTGGCACTGCGGGTGGCACCCGCGGGTGGCACGGGGGTGGAACGGGGGTGGAACGGGGGTGGCACCGGGGTGGCACTGCGGGTGGCACCGGGGTGGCACCGGGGTGCAGCACTGCGGGTGGCACGGGGGTGGAACGGGGGTGGAACGGGGGTGGCACCGGGGGTGGCACCGGGGTGGCACTGTGGGTGGCAAGGTCAGCAGTATCACCAGTAGCACCAGTAATAGCAGTGACACCAGTGGCACCAGTATTACCAGTATCACCAGTACCACCAGTATCACCAGTGTCACCAGTGTAACCAGTAACACCAGTGTCACCAGTGCCACCAGTATCACCAGTATCACCAGTATCACCAGTGGCACCAGTGCCACCAGTGTCACCAGTGGCACCAGTTGCACCGCGTCACCAGTGTCACCAGTGGGACCAACGTCACCAGTGCCACCAGTATCACCAGCATCACCAGTGGCACCAATGTCACCAGTGGCACCAATGGCACCAGTATCACCAGTGCCACCAGTAACACCAGTGGCACCAGTGGCACCAGTGGCACCGGGGTCAGCAGTATCACCAGTAGCACCAGTAACAGCAGTGACACCAGTGGCACCAGTATTACCAGTGCCACCAGTGCCTCCAGTGTCACCAGTATCACCAGGGGCACCAGTGTCACCAGGGGCACCAGTAACACCAGTATCACCAGTTCCACCAGTGGCACCAGTGTGTCCAGTATCACCAGTGGCACCAAAGTCACCAGGGGCACCAGTAGGACCAGCATCACCAGTATCACCAGCGGCACCAGCAGCACCAGTGCCACCAGTACCACCAGTGCCACCCCCATGGCCCTGGGACTCGGGGCCTGGGCCTTACTCACCGCTGCCTCTGTGTTCCCACGGGCTGCGCCTGGAGCTGCTGGAATACAAAAATCCAGTTCCCAGGGGCTGCAGGGGCTGGAGCAGCTCCCTGGGGGCCTCCTGCTCCAAACCAGCACCAGCCACCACTCCCACCCCACTGGGATATCCAGGCCTCACTTTTTGGCTTTTTGTTCAGATTTTCACCTTTTTTAATGTTAAAAATTCAGCTGCATTTCCTGGGAGATTCTGCATTTGGCCAAAGATTTATTGGATTGGGGCAAAGCTGCTCCACAGAGCTGGAATGTGCTACACCAGGCAGGGAAAATTCAGATTATTCCCGCCTAAAAGCTCTGCCAGGGGTTTTTTTTTGGCCCTCCTTTTTTTGCTTTTATCACTGTTCATTTGTCCCAAGCACATGATACTTATCTCAGGAAAACACAGCTTCATGTTAAAGCTTAGGCCTGCCCTGCTCATTAAATTTCATTAATTAAGCTCCCAAAGTGAGCCAAGAGCTGCAGAAAGTACAGCAATGAGAAGAGGAAGGACTTGGCAATTTTCAAGGTTTTATGGGGGAAAACCAAGCAGAACCATTAAAAATAATAAATTTTAAATGTAAAAAAAATTTTTAAAAATTAAAAAATAAATGCACCAAAGAGACAAACAAAAAATAAAAAAAAATACATATGTTCATTCTAATTAAACATTTTTAAGGACAAGGATCATTTCCTTCCCTCCTCCACAGATCACCTGAAAGCCTCAAAGTGCCCAGATTTGGCAACCAAGCTGGAGATTCCCCAGAAAATGATGCAAAGAAGAAAAGCAACAGCTCCTTTATCTCTCCAAAACCTTAAAAGAAATCGAAATGGGCTCTCCTGGTCCCATTTCTGCCCTGCCTGGGCCAGCATCAGCTCAGGATCTGGGGGGATCCACATCCCCCAAACTCTGTTTGGGTGTTTGTAGCTGACACAATGGGATGGATTCCTCTGATTGAGGAATGGAAAAAAAAAAAAGATATTTTCCTTTACAAACAAACTGCAGGTTTGCTGCAAAATGGAATTGGATATTGAAAGATGAAAGAAGCAATGGGGAAAAATCATGAATTCTGTAAGAATTAAAAAATTAAAAGGGAGGGTTGTACATTAGAGGGGAATCTCAGGTGTTTGGGAAGTCTGTGCCTCTCAAGTACCTCAGGCAATGGGGACAGAGAGAGGGAAATTGGGATAAAAAGGAGGCTGAGTGCTCCAAAAATTTGAGACACCCCAGGGGAACACCCCATGGCCTCTCCCTTTATTCAAATAAAGTTACAGAACTCCTCTGTCTCCTTTTTGGACATAAACCTCTGGTGTTTGAGGATTAATTCTCCTGACAGAAAGAACCAGCTCAGGCTCACCTGAGCCCCCCAAGCCCAGGTTACCATAGATGGTCCCGTTGATGCAGCATTTCTTGAAGCTCATGATGTTCTGGGTCAGGGTGCCCGTCTTGTCTGAGAAGATGAACTCCACCTGGCCCAGCTGGTCGCTGAGGCTGGTGCTCCTGGCCTCGGCTGGGATGTCCTTGGCAGCACAGTACATCCCCAGATCCCAGCTAATAAAACAGCTGTTCACCAGGTAGATGAATTCCAGCCTAGGGAGGGGAAAACAGGGAGGAGGAGATGGTTCCTCCCAGCCCTGGGGCACGGGGCACAGGGAGAAGGGCAGGGGGAGGTCCCCACTTTGGGGGTTTTTCATTGCTTGTGGCCAGATTTCCAAAAAGCTCATCACCCACTGGAGTTCTGACCAGATTCACAGGTCTGGATGCCCAGTGAAGGATCCAGCACAAATTGTGATTGTTGCCTGCACAGAGCAGCTGTGCCCTTCTCCTGCCCCACCCTGCTGCTGTCCATGGGGTGCCCAGGAATATCTGGGAGCAGATCCTGCACCTTCCTCAGATCCACCCTCAGCCTGCCCACGATTCCCAACACCAGGCTGGGATCCCTGCTCTGCTTTTCCCCTGGGAACACCTCAAAGCCCAAAATTCCCAGCACCAGGCTTGGGATCCCTGCTCTGCTTTTCCCCTGGGAACATCTCAAAGCCCAAAATTCCCAACACCAGGCTTGGATCCCTGCTCTGCTTTTCCCCTGGGAACACCTCAAAGCCCAAAATTCCCAGCACCAGGCTGGGATCCCTGCTCTGCTTTTCCCCTGGGAACACCTCAAAGCCCAAAATTCCCAGCACCAGGCTTGGATCCCTGCTCTGCTTTTCCCCTGGGAACACCTCAAAGCCCAAAATTCCCAACGCACCAGGCTGGGATCCCTGCTCTGCTTTTCCCCTGGGAACACCTCAAAGCCCAAAATTCCCAACACCAGGCTTGGATCCCTGCTCTGCTTTTTCCTCTGGGAACACCTCAAAGCCCAAAATTCCCAACACCAGGCTTGGATCCCTGCTCTGCTTTTCCTCTGGGAACACCTCAAAGCCCAAAATTCCAACACCAGGCTTGGATCCCTGCTCTGCTTTTCCTCTGGGAACACCTCAAAGCCCAAAATTCCAACACCGGGCTGGGATCCCTGCTGTGCTTTTCCCCGGGAACACCTCAAAGCCCAAAATTCCCAGCACCAGGCTTGGATCCCTGCTCTGCTTTTCCCTGGGAACACCTCAAAGCCCAAAATTCCCAGCACCAGGCTGGGATCCCTGCTCTGCTTTTCCTCTGGGAACACCTCAAAGCCCAAAATTCCCAACACCAGGCTGGGATCCCTGCTCTGCTTTTCCTCTGGGAACACCTCAAAGCCCAAAATTCCCAACACCAGGCTTGGATCCCTGCTCTGCTTTTCCCCTGGGGAACACCTCAAAGCCCAAAATTCCCAACACCAGGCTTGGATCCCTGCTCTGCTTTTGCCCTGGGAACACCTCAAAGCTCACAATTCCTACCAGGCTGGGATCCCTGCTCTGCTTTTCCCCTGGGAACACCTCAGAGCCCAAAATTCCCAGCACCAGGCTTGGATCCCTGCTCTGCTTTTCCCTTGGGAACACCTCAGAGCCCAAAAATTCGACCAGGCTTGGATCCCTGCTCTGCTTTTCCCCTGGGAACACCTCAAAGCCCAAAATTCCCAACACCAGGCTTGGGATCCCTGCTCTGCTTTTCCCTGGGAACACCTCAAAGCCCAAAATTCCCAACACCAGGCTTGGATCCCTGCTCTGCTTTTCCCCTGGGAACACCTCAAAGCCCAAAATTCCCAGCACCAGGCTTGGATCCCTGCTCTGCTTTTTCCCCTGGGAACACCTCAAAGCCCAAAATTCCCAACACCAGGCTTGGATCCCTGCTCTGCTTTTCCCCTGGGAACACCTCAAAGCCCAAAATTCCCAGCACCAGGCTTGGATCCCTGCTCTGCTTTTCCCCTGGGAACACCTCAAAGCCCAAAATTCCCAACACCAGGCTTGGATCCCTGCTCTGCTTTTCCCCTGGGAACACCTCAAAGCCCAAAATTCCCAACACCAGGCTTGGATCCCTGCTCTGCTTTTCCCTCTGGGAACACCTCAAAGCCCAAAATTCCCAACACCAGGCTTGGATCCCTGCTCTGCTTTTCCCCTTGGGAACACCTCAAAGCCCAAAATTCCCAACACCAGGCTGGGATCCCTGCTCTGCTTTTCCCCTGGGAACACCTCAAAGCCCAAAATTCCCAACACCAGGCTTGGATCCCTGCTCTGCTTTTCCCCTGGGAACACCTCAAAGCCCAAAAATTCCCAACACAGGCTGGGACCCCTGCTCTGCTTTTCCCCTGGGAACACCTCAAAGCCCGCAAAATTCCCAACACCAGGCTGGGATCCCTGCTCTGCTTTTCCCCTGGGAACATCTCAAAGCCCAAAAATTCCCAGCACCAGGCTTGGGATCCCTGCTCTGCTTTTCCCCTGGGAACACCTCAAAGCCCAAAATTCCCAACACCAGGCTGGGATCCCTGCTCTGCTTTTCCTCTGGGAACACCTCAAAGCCCAAAATTCCCAGCACCAGGCTTGGATCCCTGCTCTGCTTTTCCCTGGGAACACCTCAAAGCCCAAAATTCCCAACACCAGGCTTGGGATCCCTGCTCTGCTTTTCCCCTGGGAACATCTCAAAGCCCAAAATTCCCAACACCAGGCTTGGATCCCTGCTCTGCTTTTCCCCTGGGAACATCTCAAAGCCCAAAATTCCCAACACCAGGCTTGGATCCCTGCTCTGCTTTTCCCCTGGGAACACCTCAAAGCCCAAAATTCCCAGCACCAGGCTGGGATCCCTGCTCTGCTTTTCCTCTGGGAACACCTCAAAGCCCAAAATTCCCAACACCAGGCTTGGATCCCTGCTCTGCTTTTCCTCTGGGAACACCTCAAAGCCCAAAAATTCCCAACACCAGGCTTGGATCCCTGCTCTGCTTTTCCCTTGGGAACACCTCAAAGCCCAAAATTCCCAACACCAGGCTTGGATCCCTGCTCTGCTTTTCCCTGGGAACACCTCAAAGCCCAAAATTCCCAACACCAGGCTTGGATCCCTGCTCTGCTTTTCCCTGGGAACACCTCAAAGCCCAAAATTCCCAACACCAGGCTTGGATCCCTGCTCTGCTTTTGCCCTGGGATAACCTCAAAGCTCACAATTCCTACCAGGCTGGGATCCCTGCTCTGCTTTTCCTCTGGGAACACCTCAAAGCCCAAAATTCCCAACACCAGGCTTGGATCCCTGCTCTGCTTTTCCTCTGGGAACACCTCAAACCCACCCTGGGTGTTTGTGGGGTACACACCCCACCACCCTTCCCCTCTCCCAGCATTTAGGAATGACCTGGGCCACGCCCTGACCTCCAGTGCAGCCCCAGTTTCGGGGTGAGGGGCGAGGGCAGGGGGTGGGAGCTGAGCCCTGGTCCCTGCCAAGCCCTGTGGCACTCACGTGATGTACATGGACATGGGGATGATGATGCTCAGGAGGATGGTGAAGCCCCAGAAGTTGAGGAAGGCCTGCTGGGCAGGGCTGGTGTGCTGGTAGAGGGCAGCCAGGTAGCTGTGCTTCTCCTGGAACGTCCTGGCCCAGAACCCAGAGGCCACAGAGAGGCCCAGGGACGTCAGCAGCAGCACCAGGAAGATCTGGGGTGGGAAGGCAGCATGAGCAGCCCAAGATGGGAAAGTCCCAGGATCACAGAGCCCACCAGACTCAACTCTAGAAGGGCACAGGGAGAGCTCAGAGCCCCCTCCAGGGGCTCCAGGAGAGCTGGAGAGGGGCTGGGGACAAGGGCTGGAGGGACAGGAGCCAGGGAATGGCTGCCACTGCCAGAGGGCAGGGCTGGGTGGGATATTGGGCAGGAATTGTTCCCTGGCAGGGTGGGCAGCCCTGGCACAGGGTGCCCAGAGCAGCTGTGGCTGCCCCTGGATCCCTGGCAGTGCCCAGGCCAGGCTGGACAGTGGGACAGTGAGGGGTGTCCCTGCCATGGCAGAAATCTCCAAGCTCCCTTTTCAGCCCAAACTATTCTGGGATTCTCTGAAACCCAAGATATTTTGGGGCAAATACTGCAAGATGAAGAAAAGCAGCACCAGCCAAGCTGCCATGGTGAGCCCTGTGGGCAGCCCAGGAGCAGGCAGGGGGTTTGCCCCACACCCACCACCACCACCAGCCTGTCCATCAGCTGGTCCAGCTTGGTTTTCTTCTGCTTGATCTTCCCAGAGTTCCTCATAATTTTGGAATCCAAGCCTGGGCAGGAAACGTTTCCAAAGTGAAAATGCAAGTCCCCAGAAGGTTCAGCTGCAGGTCAGTGAGGCTGCTTCCCTCCACAGTGGCACCTCCCCTCCCTCCATCAGTGCCCACGGAGCTGCACACACAATGAGATGCTCACAGCAGCTCCCAGCCCTGAGCTGACCTGGCTGGGCTGGATCTGGGATGGGGAGAGGTTTGGAACCTCCTCACCTCCCACCAGCCACCAACACCACCAGGACACACCAGGGCAGCTCCTCCCACCTTGTGCCAGCTGGGAATCTGGTGAGAGCTGCAGTGAGCCTCGGTCATCTCCCAGCTAGGGAGATGGGACTGGGGTGGGAACAGCAGAACCAAGAGGAGATTTGTCCTTGGATTCTACTGGGAACCAGGGAAAAAGCAGCCTGGAGGCCTTGCCTTTCTCAGGCCTTTACAAGCTCCAGCAATTATAACAATGATTGTTTAATCAGGGTGTGTGAGAGACAAGATGTTTTGCAAAATTATGTTTTTAGGGAGGTGTTGCCTTCTTGGGCCAATGAGTCTTTTCTATTTTGTTTTTGACTTACTACCCTATATATATATGTAAATATATATATATATATGCTTTAAATAAAGCTCTTTCTCTCTTGCTTCTCCATTACAGGAGGAGCTGTGTTGCATTATATAAGCCTTAAAATGCAGCAGAGGTTCACTGATACCAGAAATCAGCCTGGCTTAGAGGGCTGGAGAGAAGCTCAAACCCTTCCTGGTCAAAGCCTGCCAAGGAAGAGCGTGGGGTGGGAGGAGAAACAGGTGGGGAGGGCTGGAAAACATCAGATGAAGACCAGGGGTGTCACAGGACAAGCTGGCTTGTGCTGGGGAATTGATTCTGGCATTTTTGGGAGAAGCAGCCTGGCCTGATGGACGGGACTGCAGGGACAGGGGCAGGACAGATTTGGAACCAGAGAGGGGTTTGACCCAATGGGTTCAGAGGCCATTGCTCAGAGAGGGGCAGCCTGAACTTGTGCTTGCCCAGGAGCGTTGAGAAGGGCATTTTAGGTGCAGCTGAGAACAATAAAGTGCTTTTTGTCACGTGGATCAGACCCAGCACCACACTTTACACACCCAGGCTGGCCCAGGGAGGGAGGAGCGCCTCTGGCTGAGCTGAGCTGAGCTCTGCCCGCCCTGTCCCGGTGCTACAAGTGCTCGGGCCGCTGTAAGATCCTGGTGGTGCCGGGGTTGGTGCCTGTTCCAGCCCGTCCCAGTTCATCCCAGTTCATCCCAGTCCATCCCAGCCCATCCCAGTCCATCCCAGCCCATTCCATTCCACCCCGTCCCAGCCCATTCCAGTCCGTCCCAGTCCATCCCAGCCCGTTCCAGTCCACCCCAGTCCATCTCAGCCCATTCCAGTCCATCCCAGTTCATCCCAGCCCGTTCCAGTTTGTTCCATCCTGCTCCAGCCCATTCCAGTCCATCCCAGCCCATCCGATCCCATTCCAGCCCGTCCCAGTTCATCCCAGCCCGTTCCAGCCTATTCCATCCTGCTCCAACCCATCCCAGCCCCTTCCAGTTTGTTCCATCCTGCTCCAGCCCATTCCAGTCCATCCCAGCCCCTTCCAGCCCGCTCCAACCCATCCCAATTCATTCCAGCCCATCCCAGCCTGTTCCAGCCCACTCCAGCCTGTCACAGCCTCTTCCAGCCCGTTCCAGTTCGTTCCGTCCTGCTCCAGCCTGTTCCAGCCCATCCCAACTCAGCCCGTCTCATCTCATCCCAGTCCGTCCCAGTCCATCCCATCCCAGTCCGTCCCAGTCCATCCCATCCAAGTCCAGTCCATCCCAGCCTGTCCCAGCCCATCCCAGCCCGTTCCATCCTGCTCCAGCCCGTTCCATCCCATCCCAGTCCCTCCCACCCCATCCCCGTTTGTCCAAGTCCGTCCCAGCCCATCCCAGCCCCATCCCAGTCCATCCCATTCCCATCCCAGCTCACCTGCGTAGAGCACCAGCCCGCAGCAGCGCTCGGTGTTGCGCAGGCGGCAGCCCCGCAGCAGCAGCCGCTCACTGTCCATCCCATCCCAGTCCATCCCAGCCCATCCCAGTCCCTCCCAGTCCCTCCCAGCTCACCTGCGTAGAGCACCAGCCCGCAGCAGCGCTCGGTGTTGCGCAGGCGGCAGCCCCGCAGCAGCAGCCGCTCACTGCCCAGCCCCTCCCAGCCCATCCCAGCCCCATCCCAGCCCATCCCAGCCCCTCCCAGTCCCTCACCTGCGTAGAGCACCAGCCCGCAGCAGCGCTCGGTGTTGCGCAGGCGGCAGCCCCGCAGCAGCAGCCGCTCGCTGCCCAGCCCGTGGCTGCGGCCCCGCCAGCGCAGGCGGCCCCTGAAGCTGTGCAGGCGGCTGTTGGGCTCCTCGCACGTCACCCGCCCTGCCACGGGGAAGGTCAGGGTCAGGGAGAGCCTCCCTCCCCTCCAGCCCCAGCGTCCCCCCCAAATGCAGCAGCTCGGGGCTGTCAGGGTTTGCCAGGGTGGGATTTGGGGGCTCAGGTTAAGGGTAACGGAGGTGCTGGGACCTGGGGAAGGTGCAGGCACAACCCCCTCATCCCTCTGAGAGGGGAGCTCTGCACCTCTTGGGGAGGTAATATCAAAATCTTATGAGTGCCTAGCAAGTAGTTCTGGAACAACAGATGAAATAGAGATGTTAACAGTATTTGACATAGTGGTTGGCAGTGTTTGCCATACACACTGAAAATAGTTATGTGAAGGTTTGAGTTCTCTTCCTTTGTTCAGATAATGCCACAAATACCAAAGAACCAACAGACATCCTGCCTCATGCCTGGCAGGAAAGGTCTCAAGATAAGGGTTACAGATAAGAAAGCCATAAAACATGGGAATTTATGGAATCCTATAGGTTGCATGCAAATATCAGGAAATTAGTATATTGTGTTAGATTGGTTATTGGAAATTGTAATATTCATTAAAGAAAAATACTTATTGTGTTGTAAATGGAAAACCTCTCTCTTCATTTCTTGCCTCTTGTCTCTCCTCTCTCTCTTGTCTCTCTCTTGCTCTAACCTCTCTCTAAGCTCTCCCTTATACCCATGCCCTATAATAAAATACTAACCTAAAGAACATAATATATTAAGCTTATGAGTCTGTCCTGCGACTGTCCGACAACAAAAACCCCACATGCACCCTCTGAAGGAGCAGCAGGGGCTGAGCTCAGATCTGGGAACCCAGAGCTCGGTTCCAATGGGAAAATCAAGATCCAGGGCAGGGGGAAGGTGCAGAGGCCTGATGGATCCATCACAGAAGTGATGGAAGTGCCTCCCCACGAGGCCTCCCATTTTGCTGGGCTGATGGGGACAGAGAATTGTTGGACAGGGGAGCAGAGAATTCCCAAGGCTGAATCCATCCCATCCCAGGGGTATGGGCCACAGACTCACCATCAAAGGCAGCCATGCTCTCCTCGCTGCCCAGCTCCTGGTGGGTGACCAGGAGGGCCTGTCTGAACTTCAGGTTTGTTTCCCTGTGAGCAGGGAAAGGAGAATAAAACAACCCTGCGGGGTGACAGAGCTGTTCATCCTCCTGTTGGGCCCGTGGGACAGAGACAGCCATTAATTATCAGGTAATTATACAAGTGGTGGCAGTGAAATGCCAGAGAGGGACCTGTCACGCCACTCTGCAGGGACCCTGCCATTAAATCAGCCTGCACAGGGAGGGGGAGGACCCGGGAGATGGAGACACTGGGCACAGGCGTTCTGTGGAACCCTCACCAAGCTCTTGGACTCCTCTCTTTTCAAAATTTGGGGCTCAAATCCGCATTTCTCCGGTCTGCAGGTTTGGGGTTTGGAGGATTTCACACATCTTATGGTTTCTGCTGAGCCCTCCCAGCGCTGGGGGGTCCCCAAGACCAGAGTCCCTGTCCCTGTCCTTGTCCCTGTCCTCACCCATCAATGTCAGCCGTCTCCACATAGCACAGGCTGCTGGGCTCGGAGCTGCACAGCAGCAGCAGGTCAGCCTTGAGGAGCAAAACAAGGGGGAGAGAACAGCTGGGTGAGCCCGCTGGCGGGGGATTTGGCCCAGGGCCCAGGCAGCTGTGGCAGCCCTCACCGGGACCAGGCTGTCCTTGCGCAGCCGGACGATGTCCCCCACGCAGATGTCGCGCCACTGCTGCCAGCGGAACCTGGGGGAGGAATCAGGGCACAGCTCTGCTCCCTGCAGAGCAGTGGGACTGGGGGCTGGGGGCGTTTCAGCCCGTGCCTGTCCCACGTTCCTGCAGCATTTGGTCTCCAGATTCTTGTGCCACCTCCAGAGGGCTGAGCACGGAGGGTGGCACAGGACCCGTGTGTCACATCCTTGTCCCTGTACCCACGGGGATTTTGAGCACCCTGAGCACGGGTGGGAAAAGCTCATCTCTCCCTGGAGCAGTGCTGAGCAGGGACACGGCTCTGTGGCTTGGATGTGATGACCTGCAGCAACTCTGTGGCCAAGGAAAGCCTCCCCCTGCACATCACAGCAAACTGGGGCTTTTTTAAACCTGCTGTGTTGGGTTGGTGTGGCCAGAAATGAATTCTGTCCCCATCTGTAGGAGCCAGGTGGGGCAGTGACCCTTATCTGCTAATGGGCCATCTTTAAACCAGCTGGGACAATCATCTTTATCTTTCCACAGCCCATCCTCCCTCCAGGAGATATCTCCTCTTAATGGGCCATTGTTAAAAACGGGGTGTGGCCGTGATCCTTCTCTCTGTAGGAATATCTCCTCTTAATGGGCCATTGTTAAAAACGGGGTGTGGCAGTGATCCTTCTCTCTGTAGAAATATCTCCTGCTAATGGGCCATTGTTAAAAACAGGGCGTGGCAGTGATTCTTATTGCTGTGGAGATATCTCCTGTTAATGGGTCATTGTTAAAAACCAGCTGGGGCAATCATCTTTATCTTTCCCACAGCCCACCCTCCCTCCAGGAGATATCTCCTCTTAATGGACCATTATTAACAACAGGGTGTGGCAGTGATCCTTCTCTCTGTGGGAATATCTCCTGTTAATGGGCCAATGTTAAAAACCAGCTGGGCAATCATCTTTATCTTTCCACAGCCCATCCTCCCTCCAGGAGATATCTCCTGATAATGGCCATTGAGTCCCAGAGCATGACTGATAAAATTACATCATCCCACTGGGAGATGCTCCAGCCAGGGCAGGAGCCAAGCCTTTCCTACCCAGATAAAAACTGAGATTTTGGACAGCAAGTTTCCATCTTTCCACTGGATTCCAGAGGAACACCAGACCTTTCCACATCATCCCTGGAGCTTCAGAGGAAACTGCACCTTCTCCAGGAGCACTGCTCCAGCTGAACCACATCTGCCCCTGCAGGAGGATGCAGCCACCATTGAATGGGACTGCTGCCAACACCCTGACTGACTGACGGGTGTCAGCTTGGATTCTGACTCTGGCAGTGTTTTGGGGATTGTTCTTTGTAATACTGCATTTCTATTTTAATTTTCCTAGTAAAGAACTGTTATTCCTAATTCCCATATCTTTACCTGAGAGCCCCTTAATTTCAAAATCATAATAATTTGGAGGGAGGGGTTTGCATTCTCAATTTCAAAGAGAAGCTTCTGCCTTTCTTGGCAGACACCTGTCCTTCAGACCAGGACACTGCCCATGACCAATCCTACAGGGGGACCTGTGGCACATTTTGGGAGCTTGCAGAGACCCCTCCTCAGCTGCTCAAGGGTTCTCAGCACTGCAGCTGCTCCACTGGGTGTGGAAAACAGAGGCAGAGCCCCCAGAGCCCCTCACCTCGTGCCAGCCAGGATTTCACAGGGCCTGCTGTTGATGCTCCTGTCGCTCCGGTGCCGGCCCTGCACACGGGACAGAGGGGCCAAGGAAAGGCATGAGCCATGCCAGGCTGCCCTGCCCCACCAAAACAACCCCCTGGTGCCACCAGCTCCCTCCCCAGCCCCAGCCCTGCGTGCTGAGCCAGGGGAAGATGTGTTCTGATTAATAAAGAGGCCGAATTCCACCCCCCCAGGTATTTCTGGGGACCAGCCTGGCACTACAGCCCGTGGTCAAGGTGTGGAAGATGACAGAAATGGGGGTTTGCACCCCAAGGACAGCAGCCAGGCTTTCATGAGGGAAAATAAAACCACGTGTGGACGTGGTAGAGTAGGAGACAGCTCAGGACTGACGGGCAGCAGCAAGCTCAGCCCCAGCAAAGGGCCCCTCCCTGTCCGTGTCCCCAGGGCCACACCCCTCACTCACGATGTCATCGACGAGGTCTCGCAGCCCCCGGATGAGGAGGAGGCAGCTCAGGGGGAACAGCAGCGTGTACCAGGGCAGCGTGGAGATCTCAGGGAAAGTCTGCAGAGGGAGAATGTTACCCCACTGACAACTCCTGTCCACTGAGGGTGGCAGGAACCCCTCTCGGAATCTTCAAATCAGTATCTCTGTTACAGACACCTCTTTTGATGGGTTTCCACCTCTTCTTGAGGTGTGGAATGCTCCTGGGTATCTGAATTTGGAGGGATGAATTTCTGTTTTGGTGTGGTCAGTGTGAGCTTCGTCTACGTGCAAACCAAACCCATTTTATAGAATCGTGGAGAGGTTTGGGATGGGAGGGACCTTAAATCCCATCCAGTGCCACCCCTGCCCTGGGGACACCTCCCACTGCCCCAGCTGGTCTTGGGCACTGCCAGGGATCCAGGGGCAGCCACAGCTGCTCTGGGCACCCTGTGCCAGGGCTGCCCACCCTGCCAGGGAACAATTCCTGCCCAATATCCCACCCAGCCCTGCCCTCTGGCAGTGGCAGCCATTCCCTGGCTCCTGTCCCTCCAGCCCTTGTCCCCAGCCCCTCTCCAGCTCTCCTGGAGCCCCTTCAGGCCCTGCCAGGGGCTCTGAGCTCTCCCTGGAGCTTCTCTTCTCCAGGGGAGCAGCCCCAGCTCTGCCAGGCTGTCCCCAGAGCAGAGGGGCTCCAGCCCTGCAGCATCTCTGGCTCCTCTGCACTGGCTGCAGCAGCTCCACGTCCTCCTGCTGCTGGGAGCCTTTAATTTAAACCCCCCAGAGTTTCCCAAAATACACCAAACACGCGGAAAAGCCACATCCTGGGAAACCTCTAAGCCTGGATTCCCTGCTCTGAGCTCCCCCTGTGCCCAGCCCACCTGCAGGAGGATGACAAACACGAAGTAGACGTTGGCCATGCGGTGGAACTGCTCGTAGAGGTTCAGGGGCAGGAAGGTGAGCAGGTTGTACTTGGCTGTCCTGATGGCATTGCCCTGGGGGGGAGAGGGGGTCACACCCCTGCCAGGGTCAGCCCATAAACCAGGGACCTGCTCTGCAAATGCCAAAACATTCTGGTCTTCCTAGGATTCCTCACAGCACAGGAGATGCCCTAAAATATTGTCAAAGCTGTATTTATCAAATTTGATTTATCAGATCCCATGGCCATGTAAAATTGAGACCAAAATCATTTGCTTGTGGGTTTGTCACTCAGCAAGAGTTGGACTCTTGGATTCTTGTGGGTCCCTTCCAACTCAGAATATTCTGTGGTTTTGGCTGTGATCTAAACCTCAACTCACTGACTTCAATGTTATTTAGCTGAAAAAAAAAATTAAAATCTGGTTTTCCTCACTCCGACACGTTTTGAAGCCTTTCTCTTGATTAGACCACCAGACTAAAAAGTTTCCTTCACACAGTGCAGCTCAGCTCTGGGGCAGGAGGGAGCAGCACTTCTCCTCCTGGGTGTGTGTGACCCTCTGCAGCATCTCTGCCCTGTCCCCCCAGCCAGCACTGGCTCAGGGCTGGGGGGCTGGGGAAGGGGAGCCCAGGGCCCCCCCAGCTCACCGAGTATTTCCTCTTGCTCAGGCAGAAGAAAAATTTCTTCCTGACCTGCCTGTGGTAGCTGCGGTCGTTGGCCCTCACCTCCCAGGTGAAAGCTGCAAAGGCAAGAGGACATGGAGCCAGCCCTGGGGCCAGCAGGGCACAGGGACAGGGATGTCACTGCTGGGGGCTGGGGAAGGGGACAGGGCTGGGCTCAGGGGCAGGGAGAGCAGGAGAGCAGCAGGGCACAGGGACAGGGATGTCACTGCTGGGGAAGGGGACAGGGCTGGGCTCAGGGGCAGGGAGAGCAGCAGCCTGCAGGGCCAGGGTCACCCCCGGGGCTCAGGGTTGGGTCACAGCGTGCTCAGGATGAGTCTCTGTTGCTCCAGGCACGGTCATTTCTCTCCCCAATTCCATTTTTGACATCCCACCCCCAAGGCCAGCAGGGCACAGGGACAGGGATGTCACTGCTGGGGGCTGGGGACAGGGCTGGGCTCAGTGACAAGGAGAGCAGCAGCCTGCAGGGCCAGGGTCACCCCCGGGGCTCAGGATGAGTCTCTGCTGCTCCAGGCACGGCCATTCCTCTCCCCAATTCCATTTCTGACATCCCAGCCCTGCCCCAAGCCCATCCTCACCCCAAATCTCCTTCCCCATTTCACAACCCGCATTCCACTTCCTGGTGAAGTGCCTGGAAGTGGGAAAACCCCCAAACCACAGCGCTGGCACACTGACCTGGCAGCTGCTGCTCCTGCTCAGCCATGCTGGCCCCGCTGCCAGGACCTGGGGACAAGGACAACCACGGGCAATGGGAGCACTGAGCAGGCACAGCCTGGTCCCCCTGGGATGCTCCAGGCAGGACACCCTGTGGGAAGGACACTCTCCCAGCCTTGCAGCTGCCTGGGACAGCTCAAAGACGTTTTTGCCCTCTGGGGAAGTTGCAGGAAATAATTTGAAGTCACTGGTGAGGAGCTGGAGCTCTCCCTGTCCTGCCATCCCATTGTGCTGGCAGATCTGCCAGCTCCATCAGGATTTCCTTCACACTCTGTGGCTCCCTGCCCCTCCTGCAGGGATGCTAGGGAAGATTAATTAATGTTTGTGAAGCGCTTTGTGATCCTCACATGAAAGGAGCCAGTGAGGGATAGAGCATTAATTACCTTATTATTAAATAATCCCACCAGAAGTCAGTCCCTGCAGTTATTCCTTATCTCTCTCCTTTCATCACTTTTTCCATTCTTTCACCCAAAGTCTCAACTTCTCTCTTGCTCCTCGTGGATATTGGCTTGTCCCAGCCCACTCACAGATGCCACTGGCTGAGCATCCATCCTCATTCCAGGCCAAAGAGACCCAAACACCAGCAGCACCTTGGCCCCCACAGCCAAGAGCTTGCCCAGGAAAAGCTTTGATCCACAAAATCCTCCTTTACCACCCAGGACTTGGCTTTTTTTTGGATCTTAAATGACACCCCTGAGCTCAGCACACACAGTCCCAGACTGGTTTGGGTTGGGAGTTCCACCCTGCCATGGCAGGGACACCTCCCACTGTCCCCAGCTGCTCCAGCCCCAATGTCCAGCCTGGTCTGGGACACTGCCAGGGATCCAGGGGCAGCCACAGCTGCTCTGGGCAAATCTGGGCCCCAAATGTTGCTTTCCTGGTTTTCACAGCACGTCTGAGGAGGAAGGAAGGGTTTCAGGGAGCTGCTGGGGCACTCCTGCTGCACCCCACAGCTCCTGCTCCCATTTGTCCCACAGAAAAGGGGGAGCAGGGGGATACCTGGAGGGATGAGATCTCTTCCACACAGAGACCCCTCAGTGCCCAGACTGGCTGTGACCACTCAGTTTAGGCAAAATAGGATTTGCCACAGAGAAATGCAACTCAGAGAAATGCAAATCTCCCTGCTGTGACCCCACTGGTGTCCTTGTCCCAGGGGTGCTGCCAGCTGGTCAAGGTGTGGAAGATGACAGAAATGGGGGTTTGCACCCCAAGGACAGCAGCCAGGCTTTCATGAGGGAAAATAAAACCTCTCCCTGCAGACAGACAGGGCTGGATCTGACTGCAGAGGGACTAAGGGGGGGACAAAGGAGGGGACACCAAACTTCTCCAGCTCCTGGAAAGCACATTGCCCTGTCTCCTCCTGCCAGAGGGATGAGCTCCTGTGGGATAGGGATGTGGGGGATCTCCTCAGAGACCACAAAGATAACGGGATCCACAAAGGATTACAGACACAGTGGACAAGATGAGCCTCAGAGCATCCAGGATGGAGAAAACTGAGTCTCAAACCCTGCTCCCTTCCCTGGCAGTGCCCAGGCCAGGCTGGACAGGGCTTGGAGCAGCCTGGGAGAGAGGAGGGTGTCCCTGCCATGGCAGGGGTGGGATGGGATGAGCTTTAAGGTCCAACCCAACCCACTCTAAGCTCCCAACCACGGGAAACCAGGGCAGGGCCAGGCTGGCAGCTGGGATGAGCCCTGAGCCTCAGGCAAGCTCCTGGGGAAGAGGTGCAGGTTGGGAAGTGCAAAGGGGACAAAGGCCAAGGGGAGACTCCATCTGCTGGGACAAAGCCCCAGGAACAAGGGGCTTGGGCTGGAACCTCGGGGCTTGGGCTAGAGCTGAGCCCTGGCTGAGCTTGCCAAGCCCAGGGGGTGGGTGGGGGTCCCGGGGGCTGCTCAGGGTCTGCAGCCCTGGCTGTGCCCTCGGGGCTCGGAGCATCCTCTGCCCGCACTGCTGGCTCCAGGACAGCGATATTGAAGGTGAGGCTGGCAGTGAGAAATGCCACGGTGCTTTCCTGGGCTCGCTGCTCCCAGACCAGCACGTCAGGGCTGGACCCTGCCCTGAGCCTCAGCAAGACACGCTGGAATTCCTGGGTTTTTTGTGGTTATCCTGCTCCAGGACCAGACCTGAAGCTGCTCAGGATCACCATGAGCCCCGAGCAGGCTGCACTGAGCAGCCCAAAGCATCCCTGCTCCTACCCAGTGCCAAAAAAAGCACGGCTTGCTGAGCACCTGCAGCTGGCACAGGCAGCACACTCCGTGGGGCTGGGAATGCTGCCTCTTGCCAAGGCCTGGAGCAGGGGGAAAGGGGAAAAAAAGGTGATTCAAAGCACTGGGAAAATATTTTCGAGGAGGTATCCAAGAAACCTGAGTTCCAAGAAAGCTCTTGACAAAGCTCACTCATCGCCTCGGTAATCAGAGATGAAAACTGCGCTTTGGGGAGGCAGGAACAGGCTGGAAGGTGGTGCCAGGGCTCCCTGCCAGCCCCAGCCACACGGGGGGACAGCCTGGACAGCCAAACCTGCTCTGGCCCCAGCCCAGAGCTCCCTGGGGGCTCGGGACATCCTTCCACTGCCCCACACCCCAGCAGGGAGCTCCTAACCCACCCAAACCAGCAGCTGGGACGAACCAGCCCGGCCCCGCAGGGAACGTCCCATCCCAGAGCTGTAAAACATCCCCGCGGTGCTGCCGGCTGCTAAGAACCCCCAAAGCGGAGCTTTTCTCACCTTCCTCACCCCCAAAATGCCGCTCTGGGCTCTTGGAGGTTCGCATGGCTGAACAGGAGTCAGGCTTAAGGAGCACCGGGCACGGCGCCACCCGGGTTTGGCCCAGGGGGGTGAAACACGCGGAGATTTATGTCCCTGGCTGATCCGAGCGCTGCCACGGGAATTCTGAGGAGGTTTTGTTGTTTTGTTGCTGAAATCACGGGCTCAGCGCGGAGGAATTGGAGGCAGCTGGGAGCGCCGGCAGGTCGGGCAGGGGCAGTGCCGGGGTTCTGCTCCGCTCGCTGCCCCCTGCTCCTTCCCACGCACCCACCGGCGGCGGCAGGACCAGCCCGAGCCGTGTCCCCTCCTGCTCTGTGTCCCTGACCCCGCTGTCCCAGTGGGACCCCAGCCAGAGCCACCCCGGGGACGCCAAACCCGCTCCGGCATCGCGACAGGCGACAGTGACATCGGCCCGGGACGGGCTGGGGGGGGCGGGTGTCACCTCCGGTCCCCGCACGGCCGGGCCGGTCACTAAACTTCTCCGGGGTGATTCCCCCGCTCCCAGGACGTGCCCGAGCCGTCAGCTCCCTGCGCTCGCCCTGTTTTCCAGCGGCTCGGATGTGGTTTCGGGTGGAAAGGCGGCTCCGCCATCCCCGAGCGAGGCATCCCCGGCAGCTCCGGCACCCCCGAGACCCCCAGACCCCCGGCCGTGTCCCCGCACCCCGCTGGCACCGGGGTCCCCGTACCTGCGCCGATGGCAGCGCCGCGCTCCTGCCGCCTCCGCGGGACTGCTGCCACCGTCCTGCCCCGCGTGGGGACAGCCCGCGCCACACCCCCGGACCTGTCCCCTCCCCTCCCTCCTGCCCGGGGTCACTGTCCCGGTTCGGAGCCGCTCCCGTGGGTCTGTCCCGGCCACGCGACACGGTGACACTGTCGGGGTGTCGCTGCCGCCACCCCGCGCGGGATCCCGGCTGGGCTGGGGGCGCCGGTGCCCCCCGAGCCGTGGGGACAGAGGCGCCTCCTCAGCCAACGAGGCCAGAGCCCGCGTCCGCCCCGCGCCCACCCGCGGTGCTCCCGCCAGCGCCGTCACCACGTTAATTACCGGCCGCAATTAACGCAGAGCCCCGGCGGCGATCCCGCAGCGCCAGCCCCGCACTCCGCAAAGCATCGACTGCGCAGCGGGAGCGGCTCCTGCCGGCCCGGAACCGCGCCTGCCGTGTCCCCGTGGTCCCCTCGTGTCCCCACGCGGGTCCCTGTGTCCCCACAGGTGTCCCCGTGTCCCCACTATGTCCTCACATGTGTCCCTGTCCCAGGTGTCGCCCATATGTGTCCCCAGGTATCCCCGTGTCCCCACACATGTCCCCAGTGTCCCTATACATGTCCCTCACACATGTCCCCATGTCCCTATACATGTCCCCATACGTGTCCCCGTGTCCCCACACGGGTCCCCGTGTTCCCATACGTGTCCCCACACATGTCCCCGTGTCCCCGTGGCCCTTTAAGTGTCCCCATGTCCCCATACGTGTCTTTGTGTTCTCCTACGTGTCCCCAGCTCCCTGTACATGTCACTGCATCCCCACGCTCCCATACATGTCCCCGTGTCCCCGTATGTGTCCTCATGGGCCTGTCCCCACATCCCCCTGTTCCCTGTTCCCACACATATTCCCGTGTCCCTGTGTCCCCGTGTCCCTATTCCCTGATGTCCCCACACGTGTCCCCATCTCCATGTTCCCCTGTGTGTCCCCGTGTTCCCACTCTGGGTGACACTGGCAGCGTCTGACCTGCAGTGGGGACAGATTTGGGCACATTCCCATCCTGAGGTCGCTGCTCAGCTCCCGATAGAGGGAGAAACCCGTGCAGGGCTGTTCACTGTCCCGCGGGGCTGGTGATGGTGGCACGGGATCGAAATAAAGCTCGGGGGGCTGCTGGGGGGGTCCAGCCCGAGCAGGGACAGAGGGCACAGCGGGGCCGGGCCGGGTTGGGGTCGGAAGGGAATTAAAGCCCGGGCGGGGCAGGGGCACCTTCCACTAAACCGGGGCGCTGCAGCCCCTTCCTCCCTCTCCTGAGCCAGCACCGCTTCTGCGAGCATCCAGCAGGGCTGGAGCCGCACCCACGGGAATTTCAGCGTCTCAGCCCTCACTGCCAGGTTCGCACCCACGGGGAATTTCAGCGTCTCAGCCCTCACCTGCATGTTCGCACCCACGGGGAATTTCAGCGTCTCAGCCCTCACCTGCCGTGTTCGCACTCACGGGGAATTTCAGTGTCTCAGCCCTCACCTGCATGTTCGCACCCACGGGGAATTTCAGTGTCTCAGCCCTCCCTGCCGTGATCGCACCCACGGGGAATTTCAGTGTCTCAGCCCTCACTGCCGTGTTCGCACCCACGGGGAATTTCAGTGTCTCAGCCCTCACTGCCGTGATCGCACCCACGGGGAATTTCAGTGTCTCAGCCCTCACTGCCGTGTTCGCACCCACGGGGAATTTCAGTGTCTCGATCCTCACCTGCCGTGTTCGCACCCACGGGGAATTTCAGCATCTCAGCCCTCACCTGCATGTTCGCACCCACGGGGGAATTTCAGTGTCTCAGCCCTCACCTGCATGTTCGCACCCACGGGGAATTTCAGTGTCTCAGCCCTCACTGCCGTGTTCGCACCCACGGGGAATTTCAGTGTCTCAGCCCTCACTGCCATGTTCGCACCCACGGGGAATTTCAGTGTCTCAGCCCTCACTGCCGTGATCGCACCCACGGGGAATTTCAGCATCTCAGCCCTCACTGCCAGGTTCGCACCCACGGGGGAATTTCAGTGTTTCAGCCCTCACCTGCATGTTCGCACCCACGGGGAATTTCAGTGTCTCAGCCCTCACCTGCATGTTCGCACCCACGGGGAATTTCAGTGTCTCGATCCTCACCTGCCGTGATCGCACCCACGGGGAATTTCAGCATCTCAGCCCTCACCTGCATGTTCGCACCCACGGGGAATTTCAGCATCTCAGCCCTCACCTGCATGTTCTAGCACCCACGGGGAATTTCAGCGTCTCAGCCCTCACCTGCCGTGATCGCACCCACGGGGAATTTCAGTGTCTCAGCCCTCACTGCCGTGTTCGCACCCACGGGGAATTTCAGTGTCTCAGCCCTCACCTGCATGTTCGCACCCACGGGGAATTTCAGTGTCTCGATCCTCACCTGCCGTGTTCGCACCCACGGGGAATTTCAGTGTCTCAGCCCTCACTGCCGTGTTCGCACCCACGGGGAATTTCAGTGTCTCGATCCTCACCTGCCGTGTTCGCACCCACGGGAATTTCAGCGTCTCAGCCCTCACCTGCCGTGTTCGCACCCACGGGGGGATTTCAGTGTCTCAGCCCTCACTGCCGTGTTCGCACCCACGGGGAATTTCAGTGTCTCAGCCCTCACCTGCATGTTCGCACCCACGGGGAATTTCAGTGTCTCAGCCCTCACTGCCGTGTTCGCACCCACGGGGAATTTCAGCATCTCAGCCCTCACCTGCCGTGTTCGCACCCACGGGGAATTTCAGCGTCTCAGCCCTCACCTGCATGTTCGCACCCACGGGGAATTTCAGCGTCTCAGCCCTCACCTGCATGTTCGCACCCACGGGGAATTTCAGTGTCTCAGCTCTCACTGCTGTGTTCGCACCCACGGGGAATTTCAGCGTCTCAGCCCTCACCTGCATGTTCGCACCCACGGGGGATTTCAGCGTCTCCTGCCATTCCCACCCGCTGCCCCCTGCCCTCCTGCCGCCCCCCACCCAGGGGTCAGTGGCCGTTCGGGGTCCCAGCTCCCGGCACAGCCCGGCTCTCGCTGCCTCTCGCCTTTTCCGAGCTGCGCTTGGAGGAAGGAAAGGAATCGCAGCATCCCGCCCCCGTGTCCCCCCCGCAGCCGCAGCGGGGGCTTCGGGCACCGGGAACGGCCGAGGTCACCCTGGCAACAGGGGCCAGCGAAGGCGACATTTTCCCAATCAATCGCCCTCTGCAATTAGCTGACACCCCCCTCTCCCTCCGCGTGTAATTAAGTGAGCGCCGGGAGGCCGGGACAGAGGGTGTCCCTGGGGCGCCGCGGTGGCTGTCCCTGTGTGTCCCCTCCCCTGTCACCGGGGGGGCTGTCCCTGTGTGTCCCCTCCCCTGTCACAGGGGGACTGTCCCTGTGTGTCCCCTCCCAAAGCAGCGGGGCTGTCCCTGTGTGTCCCCTGCTCTGGCACAGAGGGACTGTCGTGGTGTGTCCCCTCCCCTGGCACAGGGGGACTGTCCTGGTGTGTCCCCTCCCCTGTCACCGGGGGGACTGTCCCTGTGTGTCCCCTCCCTTGTCACCGGGGGGACTGTCCCTGTGTGTCCCCTGCCCTGGCACAGGGGGACTGTCCTGGTGTGTCCCCTCCCCTGTCACCGGGGGACTGTCCCTGTGTGTCCCCTGTCCTGTCACCGTGGTGGCTGTCCCTGTGTGTCCCCTCCAAAGCACCGGGGGCTGTCCCTGTGTGTCCCTCCCCCTGTCACCGGGGGCTGTCCTGGCGTGTTCCCTGTCCTGTCACCGTGGTGGCTGTCCCTGTGTGTCCCCTCCAAAGCACCGGGGCTGTCCCTGTGTGTCCTCTCCCCTGTCACCGGGGGCTGTCCCTGTGTGTCCCCTCCCCTGTCACCAGGGCTGTCCCTGTGCGCCCCCTCCCCTGGAGCTGCCCCCTGGCACCCCTGCGCTCACAGGGAAGAGTTCAGTTCACCCCCGAGCCAGGTTTTCAGGTTTTTCCCTCTCCTCGAGGGCCGAGCATCTCCAGGTGCCCCGTTCCGAGCCCCCACTTCAGCTGCAGCATCCGAACACCAAGGTGGGGACAATGCCAAGCCCTGGAGCCACGCTCAGAGTCAGAGGCAAAAGCCACCCAAAGGTTTAGAGAGCAAGAAAATCCCTTCGGCTGGTGATGCCCCAGCTCTGGGAGACAAGATCTTCCAGAGAAAAATAGGAGGGACAGAGCTCTGAGGCAGATCCTGAACATGTTTGGTGTCATCAAATCGCAGAGTGGTTTGGGTTGGGAAGGACCTTAAAGCCCATCGAGCTCCACCCCTGCCATGGCAGGGACACCTTCCGCTGTCCCAGGCTGCCCAAGCCCTGTCCAAGCTGGCTTTGTGTCCTCCTGTCCCTCCACACTCCCGTGAGTGCTGCTCCCTTGGGACCAGGGCTCTTCAAATCCTAAAATCCCACCTGCCTCCACCCTTTGAGGTGGAGGAGACTCAGCGGGTCCCTGTCACCCTGCAGGCTCCAAAAACGCTTTTGTCACTGCAGGGGTTCCCTGCTGCCACCTCAGGTGACCCGCAGGGGGGGACGCGGCAGGAGAAGAGGGATGGGGTGGCACTGGGGTCCCTGCCGGAGCAGCCAGTGCCACAAAGGCCGGCGGGGCTGGCTGAGAACACGAGCCAGGCGTGACTTTACAGCCTCCGGAGCAGCGCTGCCATCGCCGAGCCATCAGCCGCGCGTTAAATAAAACACATTGCCAGTGAGGTCATCTAATGGCCCATTATTTTTTTATTTGAACTTTTTACCTTCACCTCTTCCTCCGTGCTGAATCAGCTCCTTGGCTCGGCACTTGAATTCCTGCCGCATCTGGGAGATGGATAGGGGCTCCGGGGGATGCTGAGCCCCCTCCCGGCCCCGGGAGCAGCGGGAGCAGCCGGGATGAGCCCGGGCACCCCGCGGGGTCGGGGGGGTTGCACGGAGCGAGGGTCCGGCCACGGCCCCCGCTCCTCGTTCAGTGCAGGGCGTTGGGGTCGGGGTTCCAAAAGGAGTGGGACCGGTTTCATCCCTTTCGCTCGGCGGGCGGAGGGTCCTGGAGGGGCGGGGGCGGTGCTGGGGGAGGCTGCGGAGGAACCGACAGCGGTGCAGACTGCGGGACGAGGAATCGCGGAATGGTTTGGATGGGGCAGCACCCGAAAGGGCAGAGGGGGGACGGGCTGAGACCCCGCGGGGCTGGGACGCCGCTCACCCCTCAGCCCGTGCCCGGGAGGCGGCGGCGCCGCTCCGAGCCAGAGCGGTGATGTCGGGGGGACACACCTGAGGGGACCACCCGCAGCCCCCAGCAGCAGAACAGAGCCTTGTCCCCACTGCTGGCACAGAATCATGGAACGGTTTGGGTTGGGAGGGACCTTAAAGCCCATCCCTGTATCCCATCCCGTCCGTGTATCCCATCCCATCCCATCCCAAATCCCATCCCATCCCATCCCACCCCTGCCATGGGGACACCTCCCACTGTCCCAGTGTCCAGCCTGGCCTGGGCACTGCCAGGGATCCAGGGGCAGCCACAGCTGCTCTGGGCACCCTGTGCCAGGGCTGCCCACCCTGCCAGGGAACAATTCCTGCCCAATATCCCACCCAGCCCTGCCCTCTGGCAGTGGCAGCCATTCCCTGGCTCCTGTCCCTCCAGCCCTTGTCCCCAGCCCCTCTCCAGCTCTCCTGGAGCCCCTTCAGGCCCTGCCAGGGGCTCTGAGCTCTCCCTGCAGCTTCTCTTCTCCAGGTGAGCAGCCCCAGCTCTGCCAGGCTGTCCCCAGAGCAGAGGGGCTCCAGCCCTGCAGCATCTCTGGCTCCTCTGCACTGGCTGCAGCAGCTCCACGTCCTCCTGCTGCTGCTCCAGGGCTGGGGCAGCTCTGCAGGTGGGGGCTCACCTGAGCAGCAGAGGGGCAGAATCCCCCCTCCCCTGCTGCCCAGGCTGGGGCTCAGCCCAGCACAGGGGGGTTTCTGGTCAGTGCCCATGGCCGGGGCAGCTTGAGCCTCTCCCCACCAGCACCCCAAACCCTTCTCCCCATGGGTTCATCTCCCAGGCTGTGCTCAGGGCTGGGATTCCACAGACCCACGTGCAGGACCTTGGACGTGTTGAACCCACCTTGGGGAAGGATCTCCTGGCCTGACCCGCCCTGACCAGCCCCAGGATGGCTCCAGCACCTCCCCTCCACAACCCCACAACCCATTCACAGTCCCACACTCAGGAATGTGCATCTAGTCAACACTCTTTTATTAAAAACAATTACAAAAAGTTACAGGCTACAATCGTTCTGTACAACCCAACCAAAGCCCGGGTGCCTGGGGCAGGACTGGCTCTGACCACACCCAGGGCGTGGCTGGACACGGTTCCACCCTCCCAGGGACACCCCCCGGCACAGGCACCCCCCACACCCCCACCCCAAAAGCCTCAGCTGAGGCTGGGCCCTGCGGGAAAGGAGGGGAGAGGATGGAGGCCCCTGGCAGGATTCCTGCCTGCCCCAGTGCCAGGACTGAGCTCCACACGCAGGACACCAGCACAGCACGGCCACGGCAGGATGGCCTGGCTTTTCCAGGGAAGGAGCTGCTCTGGGAGGGTGGGAAGCAGGGGCTGCCTGCTGAGGAACAGGTGAGAGGCAGGAGCCAGATCTGAGACCTGACCTGCTCCAGGGACATTCCACTGCTGCAGCCAGGGGTGAAGATAAATGGGGGGATAAACATGGGAAAGAGGCAGAAGCAGAACAAACCTTCCCTCCCCAGCTGGGAGGCTCTGAGCTCTGTCTCCCCCCCAGCCCGGGCAGGAGCAGCACTGGTCCCTGCAGGCAGTGGGACACGGCACAGGGTGTCCCACGGCAGGAAGGAGCAGAGCTGGTGTGGGGCACTGGGGGAGCAGCAGGGAGCTGCATCCCCAAAACCCGGGGTAAGGAACAGGCTGCCAGAGGAAACTCAGGTGGGCTCAGCAGTGACAGGAGTCTTCACAGCCCCACTTCTCCTGAGGGAGAAGGCACCTCCCTGCCCCAAGGGCAGCAGTGGGATGGGGAGAGCTCAGCAGGCCAGGACATCCCTGAGCACAGCTGAGCAGGACACGCAGGGGACACAGAGCTGTCCCCAAACCCTGAGCCCAGCAGGGCTACAAAGGACCTGGCTGTGACAGGAACCAACCCCAGCCTGACACAGGGGCACAGCAAACACCAGGGACACAGTTCCAGTGCTGCCAGGAGAGAGGGGTCACTGCCCTGGGGAGGGGGGAAGGGCTCCCTGACCCAGCTGAGACCCCATCCATGGGGACTGCTGCCCCCAGAAGCAGCAGGGTCTGGCCAGAGGGACCCACCAGTGCCACCCAGCCTGCCTGGGCTCTGTCCATCACCCCAGGGACAGCCACACCCAGCAGCTGCTTTGCCCAGGTGCCAGACACAGCTGGACCTTCACTCTCTACACAACCCCCAACATGTAAACAAGTTGAAATGAAGGATTTTTCCCTATTGCTTCTGCCTGCAGCAAGTCCCTGCATCAGGGACAGGCTGGTGGGGAGTCCTGCACACTGCTGAGGCCACCCTCAGGTGCAACCTTGCCTGCAAACCCCAAAAACCTCGTTCCCTGAACACAAGCTGGGGCCCTGCTGGGAGCTGAGGGCCAGGGGAGGACACTTGTCCCACCCTGCAGTGATGGGGTGCAGCCTCTCCCTGGCCTCTGGGGGCTGTTTGTCCCTGTCCTGCCACGTGGCTCCCTGAGGTCTGGGCAAGGTGTGACACTCGTGGTTCCCCCTTTGCAGAATCAGGTGCCAGCCAGCCCCCAGCAAGTTCACCTGGGGCACAGCAGGTGGCAATTCCCAGTCCCAGCTCACTGCTGTCCCTCCAGCTGCTCACAGCCACTCCCTTCACTGCACCAGCACCTCCTCCCAGGTGCTTGATCCTCAGCTCCTGCTTCCCACACCAGCTACACAACCCACTCACAGCTTCCTGCCCCACCTTCCTCCATCTCCCCCCTCTCCAAAAACTGCTTTGGAGTACAGAGGCAATTTAAGTTACATTTGGGGAAAAAACCAAAAAATTAACCATCTACCTTGAACTGAACCAGAAAGATCCTTCTGCACATCTCCAACCTACCTCTACTAGGAACCAAGAAGTCCTGGCTGTGCTACTCAAAAGCTCCTTGCCAGGCCCACAAGGCAGGGCTGGGACCCCAGAGAGTGCCTCAGGTGGAGTCTGAGGATCTGAAGCCACCACCTGCCCAGGGGACTGCAGGTGTGAGCCCAGGAGCCCTGCTGGGAGGGCTGGGGAGCAGGAACATGCTGCTGGCACAGGGGGCAGAGTGGCTGTGGGCATTTATTGCACTGCTTCTTCCCGAGGTGCAGAACAGCAGAGACACCAGGAGCAGCTCATCGCTTCACTTTGGCATCCTCCTTGATCTTCCACACCATGAGCTCCATGCAGGCCCTGGCATCCTCACTGGAGTCGTGTCCTTCCACTGGGGACACAAACACGGCCTGGCTGTGACCCCTCTGCTGCAGGGGCTCTGCTCAGGCAGCTCCCTGCAGCCACAGCCACACCTGGCAGCACCCTCAGCCCCAGCCAGGGAATTCCACACAATCACAGAATGATTTGTGTTTTATGGTTTGTTCAAGCACATCCAGTGCCAGCCCTGCCATGGCAGGGACACCTTCCACCCTCCCAGGGAACAATTCCTGCCCAATATCCCACCCAGCCCTGCCCTCTGGCAGTGGCAGCCATTCCCTGGCTCCTGTCCCCTCCAGCCCTTGTCCCCAGCTCTCCTGGACCCCTTTGAGCCCTGCAAGGAGCTTTAAGGAGTCCCCAAAGCCTTTTTTTTCTCCAGGCTGAACATTCACAATTTTAAATGTGTTTTTTCCACTAAACCCACCCTTTTGTGCTGGGCTTCTTCCTGACACCATCAGCTATGGAAAAGCTGGGAGCTTCTCCCAGCAGGGCTCAGGGAAGATGGGAGGGAACAGGCCCCATTTCCAACTGGCCAGAGAGAAGGGAGGGCAGGACCTGGCCTTGGCACAGCCACCCTCAGCCTTCCCACAGCACCTCCTCTGTGCCACTCACACAGGGAGGGAAGCAGGCAGAGCTCTGCTCTCAGAACAGGGCTCACCCTGAAACCAGCTGTGGCTGAGGCTGCCTGTGCCTCACATTCCCAACTACCACATGCAGCAGGGGGCAAGGAGCAAGAGGATGGGCTTGGGGAGAGCAGAGGGGCTGAGGGGAGAGCAGAGAGGCTGAGGGGAGCAGAGAGGGCCGAGGGGAGAGCAGAGAGGGCAGAGGGGAGAGCAGAGAGGGCAGAGGGGAGAGCAGAGAGGGCAGAGGGGAGAGCACAGGGAGGCAGAGGGTGCCCAGGCAGGCAGAGGGGCAGAGCACAGAGGGCAGGCAGAGGGCAGAGCACAGAGGGGCAGAGGGGTGCCCAGGCAGGCAGAGGGCAGAGCACAGAGGGCAGGGGTGCCCAGGGAGGCAGAAGGGAAGCACAGGGGGCTGAGGGAAGCACAAAGAGGCAGAGGGAGAGCAGAGAGGGGCAGAGGGCAGAGCACAGAGGGCAGAGGGCAGCCCAGGGAGGCAGAAGGAAGCACAGAGAGGCAGAGGGAGAGCAGAGGGTGCAGAGGGAAGCACAGGGCAGGGAGCAGAGGGAGGCAGAGGGGAGAGCAGAGGGAGAGCAGAGAGGCAGAGGTGCCCAGGGAGGCAGAAGGGAAGCACAGGGGCAGAGCACAGGGTGCAGAGGGCAGAGCACAGGGGGCAGAGGGAAGCACAGAGGGTGCCCAGGAGGCAGAGGGAAGCACAGGGGCAGAGGGAAGCACAGAGGGCAGAGCAGAGGGAAGCACAGGGGGCAGAGGGAAGCACAGGGGTGCAGAGGGAAGCACAGGGGCAGAGGGAAGCACAGGGGGGGCAGAGCACAGAGGGCAGAGCACAGAGGGGCAGAGGGAAGCACAGAGGGTGCAGAGGGAAGCACAGAGGGGTGCAGAGGGAAGCACAGGGTGTAGAGGGAAGCACAGGGTGTAGAGGGAAGCACAGGGGAGCAGAGGGGAAGCACAGGGGGTGCAGAGGGAAGCACAGGGGGCAGAGGGAAGCACAGAGGGTGCAGAGGGAAGCACAGAGGGCAGAGCAGAGGGCAGAGCACAGGGTGCAGAGCAGAGGGTGCAGAGGGCAGAGCAGAGGGTGCAGAGGGCAGAGCAGGGGGGCAGGGTGCCCGTCTCACCGCTGTCCTGGATGATGCGCTTCAGGCACTCGGCCATCAGCGTGCGCAGCGCGCGCTTGTAGGGCAGCCCCAGGCGGTGCGGGAACACGATGGCCGTGTCCACCACCGAGCCGTGCAGCAGCTGCAGAGAGCAACGACAGCGTCAGGGCCCTTCCCCGGGGCTCAGCCACGGCAGCAGCCTCCTGGGCACTGCTGGGCCAGCCCTGTGGGAGCCCAGAGTGCTCCTCTGGCTGCCCTGGGAGGTTCAAGACCCCCCTGGAGGGGTCCCCAAAGACCCTCGAATAGACCCAGGTGTCTCAGGGGCTGGATTCAGCTCATTGGAACAATTTACCAACATTGAGAGAAGAAATGCAAGGTGCAAAAATAAGTAGAGTGTAAATTAGACTGTTAGAATGTAGAATAAGAAGATTTCTACAATGTTTGTATTAAGGGGTTCATGGCCAAGACGGAGAATTTGGGGTGTGGATCCTCTTCCTCCTTCTTCCCCGTGCCATCCATGCTGGGTGACATGCTGGCACTGCCAGATTGGATGGGGACAAAACTGGACCATGTTATAAGACTGAATTGTATTGGAAAATAATTGTAAATCCCCAGTAGGTAATTTAGACTATAAAAGATCAGTCCTGCCTCTGCCAGGCAGATTCTGCCCTGAGAGCAGAGCTGTGAGCTGGGCAGAGCAACCCTGAGATAAGGGAGAATAAACAGCCATGGAAACCTCTGAGAACAGCTCAGAAAGAGCTGGGCTCAAACCACCTGCATGTCCCCAGAGCTGAGTGAGCTCAGGGCTGAGGAGACACCTCAGGGCTGTGACAAGCCACACACCTCCCCAGAGCTGAGACCTCACAGCCAGGGCTGGTGTAACTCAAGCAGGACAGGCCAACCTTTAATCCCCCAGCCTGGAGAAGCTGGAATAGCTCTGGACTCTTTCACAATTAAAAATTAAACTGAAGAACCAGCTGGCTGCACGACAGCCTCTGTGTGAGTTGCAGTGACCTTTCAACTGCCTCTCAAGATGAAGCAGCTCAGCCTAGTGAGCACCATCCCTGCCCATGGCAGGACTGGAGCTGGGTCATGGTGCCTTCCAACCAAACCATTCTGGATTCTAAGGTGGGGACAGAAGTGGGCAGGATGTGCATGACAAAGCAGGATGTGCTGCACAGAGCAGGCCTGGCCTTCAGGGTGCAAACCAACCCCAAATCCTCCCATCTGCCAGCAGTGACTCAACAGGAAGTTTTTAACCAGCACCAGCTCAGCAAGGATGGAATGGGACAAGGAGATTCTATCACTGAATCACATCAGAGAGTGTTTAGAGTGGGGAGTTTTTAAAGGGCTTCTACTCCATCCCCTGCCATGGGGACACCTCCCACTGCCCCAGTGTCCAGCCTGGCCTGGGCACTGCCAGGGATCCAGGGGCAGCCACAGCTGCTCTGGGCACCCTGTGCCAGGGCTGCCCACCCTGCCAGGGAACAATTCCTGCCCAATATCCCACCCAGCCCTGCCCTCTGGCAGTGGCAGCCATTCCCTGGCTCCTGTCCCTCCAACCCTTGTCCCCAGCCCCTCTCCAGCTCTCCTGGAGCCCCTTCAGGCCCTGCCAGGGGCTCTGAGCTCTCCCTGGAGCTTCTCCTCTCCAGGGGAGCAGCCCCAGCTCTGCCAGGCTGTCCCCAGAGCAGAGGGGCTCCAGCCCTCTAATCCAGCCCCTCAGCTATGAAGTGTCACCATGCTGGAGGAACTGAGGATGCTGAACAGGTCAGAGTGCTCCCTGCCCTGCACCAAGGGGCCTGGGGACAGCCAAAGGCCCCACCTGACAAAGTCCATAATCATAGGGCAGGATGGCTTTTTTTAACACTGATTTCTTCCTCTCAGGCTAAGACAAGATTAATCCTTTGCTCCCCTGAACTGCATTCAGTGGGAATGTAGATGGAGGCAATCCCCTATCCTGAGCACAGGAGTGAAGTGCAGGGCCTAAGAGATAAACCTGAGTCCTGCCCCAACATGACTCCAACAGAACCCTGATAATCCCCTCTTCCTCCAGGCTCCAGCTCATGCTGCAGGACAGCCCATAACTGGATCAGTAACAGCCCCACAACAGCAGCACCTTAACAGAAACAACCTGCTCCACTCCTCAGAGTGTAACCCTGCCTACGTTATGGATAATCTCCCCTGGACTGCACCCAGCCCTGGCACCCTCCCAGACACACTGGTAATTACTTATGTAGATCAGGAAGACTGAGGAAACAGGATAATAAAGCCTTAAATAAAACTTGCAATGCCATCAGCACTGGGAAGTTGCCATTAGTGAGATATGGCTTCACTGCCACAGCCTTGGCCACTCTGCTGTGACACCCCAGGGCCCTGCTGGAGTGCTCTGGGCTCCTCCTCTTGGCAGCTGCTCTGGTGCTAAGAGAAAATCAAGCCTCTAAGAGGCCAAGGCAGTCATCTCCAGCTGATTTAACTGGAAATAATGTTTTTCTGATTATGATGAAGCCTCTCCAAGGCTGGGATAAAGGGTGCCACGGAGAGGTAAAGTGTTTTACAGGCATTAAAAGCTCCTGCTTCCAACCCAGCACTGGGAGCTGGCAGCCACAGAGGCTTCAGCAGGAGAGCTGTGGGATAAAGAATGGCTGAGGGAAGTTCTGGCATGTGAGCACAAAGACTTGGCTCCTGCCTGCCACAGGCTCTCCTGGTGACCAGGACACAGTGCCCTGGCTCAGGGATGGGCACACTGGGCTGATGAGAGCCAGGCAGGAAACAGGACAGGTAAAAAGTCAAAATAACTTCATCAAAGTAGCACCACAATTCCTAGAAAAGCTGGCACAGAACAGAGAACAGACCTGGCAGGAGTGGGAGGCAAATGATTTGGGATCAATCATAGAATCATGGAATGGTTTGGGTTGGAAGAGACCTTAGAGACCTTCTTGTTCCACCTTCCACTGGAGCAGACTGCTCAGAGCCCTGGCCAGGTGTGTCACCCTGGGCAGCAGCAGCCACTACAAGTTCAGGTGACACTGTGGAGTGACACACATGACCCCACTCCCTTGCACTTCCACCACAACCAGCTTCACACAGGCTCAGAGACTGCACAAACCATGGAGTCCTGGAATGTCCTGAGCTGGAGGGACCCTCAGGGATGATCAGTGCAGCCCCTGGCCCTGCCCAGCCCCCCAAAATCCCACCCTGAGCATCCCTGAGAGTGTCCAAAGGCTCCTGCAGCTCTGGCAGCCTTGGGGACCATTCCCTGGGGAGCCTGGGCAGGGCCCAGCACCCTCGGGGGGAAGAACCTTTCCCTGAGCTCCATGCCAAGGCCTGGCACAGCTCCAGCCCTTGCTGGGCTCCTGGCCCTGGCTCATGAGTGGAAAGATTTGGTACCTGCCCCTCCTCTTCCCCCACAAGAATGTTGAAGACCAGGATGAGTCTCCCCTCAGTCTCCTCTAGGCTGAACAAACCAAGAATCCTCAGCTGCTCCTCATGGTGCCTCCCCAGACCCTTTCCACCCTCACAGCTCCTTTGGCCACTCTCTGATGGATGCATGGCTTTTTTACATTGTGGTGCCCAAACTGCACACAGGACCTGAGGTGAACTACTGTGAACTCCTGGTCCTTGGAAATACACAGTTCCTAAATTTAAAGGAGGCACTTAACACCCCCCCAGGGTGGGAAAGCAGGAGAGATGTGAAGGCAAGAGCCAAGTTACCTTTAGTGCAAATAAGTCGCTTTCCAAGCTGTGCCCTATCAGGATGGTGTCTGCACTGAACATGTTCAGCAGGACAGCCTGGACATCCCTCAGGGTGATGCTCGTGTTCTCCAGGTCCTCCTCTGTCACACCTGAGAATCTGCAGAGCAACAGGGCACAGCTGAGGCCCTTCCCCTCAAGGGCCCTTAGGAGTGGTGGTCAGTGGAGTTTCAATAACTGCTCCCAGCCATGGCACGTTCCTGAGAGAGCACAAAGCTCTGTCCCAAGCTGGTGCCACAGCCCTTACCTGGTGTTGTAATCCACCACCTTGGAGTCTGGCTTGACAAAGGTGTCATACACCACTTTCAGCTCTGAGTTGATCACAGTTACTCTCGTCAGCTCCAGTCCTTGCTTAGTGTAGCACTGCAAAGAACAGGGCAGGTGTGATGAGAGGCAGCAGGCCAACCACGGAGTGGGATCTGGGCAGCCCCTCACCCATCCTGCAGCCCCCGGAGTGCAGCAAGGCCAGGCAGCAGCACTGCCCTGCTGGGCCAGTCAGAGCCTGCCAGGGCTGCACAGCCCTCCAGCCAAACACAGCGATCAATGGCAGCTCATTCACACCTCCAGCACCAACACCCCGAGCAGAGAGAACGAGGGCAGGAAACAGCTTCCCTTCTGCCGCTTGTGTCACACCTCAGCCAGTCCCAAAAGAGCTTTGTTTTGGCTGTGGACCCACCATTTCACAGTCCAAGGCATAGATGCCAGGGTAGCCTTCAGTCGTGGGCAGCTTCTCAAAAGTCTTCACGAAGCCATCCAGGCTCTCCTTGCGCCCGTCGTGCACGTGTTGCTGGCAGGAAAACACAGGGACACTTGCTGATGACAAGAACAAGAAGCCAAAGAGCCCACTCTAACAAACCTCTACTTCAACAAAAGTGGGGTTTTTAATTTCTTAATGAGGAATAAAGTGAGCCTGAGAAGGTCACAAGCCCAGCAAACAGCCGTGGGCAGCCCTAATTCCAGCGGCAGATCAGGGCTGGTGGCATTGTGTGACAGCACCTGGAGGAGCAGGACATCATGTGTGGGGACAAGGAGCTTTCCACCTGGAGTAGAACTAGCCAGGAAGGGGGCACACTGAGGCCTGGCACTGGTGTAACTCCTGGTTCCTGGGGCCAAGACAAGCCCAGGTGGAGGATCCTGTGTGAGCACGAGCAGCAGGTGCAGGTGGCACCTGTGTGTGCATCCACCCACAGCCCCTGCATTCCACACCCACAGCAGCCCCAGCCCACCAGCACTTGAGGCAAGAGAGGGCATTTCCAAGCACTCTGCACTGTTCCCAGCTACAGCTCCAGGGTCAACAAGATCCAGCAGGAAAACTCAGGGAGTGATTTCACAAGTGGCTTGAGCCAGTGCATGACTGAGCTGCTGTTGCAACACAGCTACTCCCACACTCCTGCAGAGCACAGATCCCAGTGGTTATCCTGAACCTTCCTGGCAGCAGGCCTTCTAAGCTGGGTGAAGTTTAAAGGGGAAGCAGAGCAGGTAACCTGTGACTGCCCTTTTGCCTGCTGACATGGTTTATGTAAAACCAACCTGCACCACACCCAGAGGTGATGCCCTCCCTCCCTTACCCCCCAGTGGGGTTTTCTGTTGTGTTTATGTTTTGTCTGGCCCTAAATCTCCATGGATTTGTGCACAGCCACAGCAGCCTGGGCAGAGTCTCCTTCACCATGCTCAAAACCATGGAATCACTGAATCCTTAAGGGTGGAAAGAACTCCCAAGATCACCAAGTCAATCCAGCTGCCCCACCATGGGCACCACTAAACCACGTCCCCAAGTGCCACATCCACATGGTTTTTGAACACTTCCAGGGATGGTGACTCCATCAATGCCCTGGGAAGCCCCTTCCAATGCCTTACAACCCTTGGTTGTGAAGAAATTTTCCCTAGTACCAATCTAAACTTCCCCCAGGCCACCTTGAGGCTGTTCCCTCTGCTCCTGTCCCTGTTCCCTGAGCACAGCCCGACCCCCCCAGCTGTCCCCTCCTGTCAGGGAGTTGTGCAGAGCCACAAGGGCCCCCCTGAGCCTCCTTTTCTCCAGGCTGAGCCCCTTCCCAGCTCCCCCAGCTGCTCCTGGTGCTCCAGACCCTTCCCCAGCTCTGTTCTCTTCCCTGGACATTCTTCTGCCCCTCAATTTCCTTCTTGTCCTGAGGGGCCCAAAGCTGACCCCAGGATTTGAGGTGGAGCCTCAGCAGTGCCCAGCACAGCTCAGGGCTCCCCATAGGTCTCACCCTACAAGGAATGAAACTGCTCTGGTTTATCTCAGGATTAAAGGCTGGAGGGATGAGGAACTGAGGACCTTGTAAAGCTGACATGTGTGGGCAGCGAGGAAACCAAAGCAAGATTTGCATATTTTCCTGCACAGGTCACTACTGCAGGTGCAGCCAGAGCACAGGAACTGCATCATTTGAAGTTAATGAGGCAGCTGGGCCAACACTGAGGCCAATCTCTGCCTGTACCCAGAGCCAGCACTGCTCCAAGGCCTCATGGATCACTGCTGCCCAGGTGCAAGGGGCTGCACTTGTCCATTCTGCACTCATGGCATGCACCCTGCTGTGCTGAGGGAACGGGGAGGGCAGCTCAGCAGCCAGCAAACACCTCTCCTGCACAGCTTCAGCCCTTCCCTCCCTGACTAACACAGCAGAACTGAGCAATGAAGTGAAAAAAAAGAATAATCCCAACCCTCTCAGGTATTTTCTCCATCAGTTGTTTCTCTGAAACTGCCCAGTTCTTCCTGGCTGGGAAGTTGCTCCTGTATTTGAGAGCAGCAGGCTTGGGTATCACAAAGAGCAGCCACTGCAGGCTCCTGGAGCAGCACAGCTCCCTCCTGCCACCTCCTGCCTCTGCCTGGCTCCCTCTTGTCACCTCCTGCCACCTCCTGCCTCTGCCTGGCTCCCCTTTTGTCACCTCCTGCCTCCTCCTGCCACCTCCTGCCTCTGCCTGGCTCCTCCCGCCACCTTCTGCCTCCTCCTGCCACCTCCTGCCTCTGCCTGGCTCCCTCTTGTCACCTCCTGCCACCTCCTGCCACCTCCTGCCTCTGCCTGGCTCCTCTTGCTCACCTCCTGCCATCTCCTGCCACCTCCTGCCTGGCTCCCTCCTGCCACCTCCTGCCTCCTCCTGCCACCTCCTGCCTCTTGCCTGGCTCCCTCCCTGCCACCTCCCGCCACCTCCCGCCACCTCCTGCCTCTGCCTGGCTCCCTCCTGCCACCTCCTGCCACCTCCTGCCACCTCCTGCCTCTGCCTGGCTCCCTCCCGTCATCTCCCGCCACCTCCCGCCATCTCCTGCCTGGCTCCCTCCCGCCATCTCCCGTCACCTCCCTGCCTCCTGCCATCTCCTGCCTCTGCCTGGCTCCCTCTTGTCACCTCCTGCCATCTCCTGCCTCTGCCTGGCTCCCTCTTGTCACCTCCTGCCATCTCCTGCCTCTGCCTGGCTCCCTCCTGTCACCTCCTGCCTCCTGCCACCTCCTGCCATCTCCTGTCACCTCCTGCCTCCGCCTGGCTCCCTCTTGTCACCTCCTGCCACCTCCTGTCACCTCCTGCCTCCCTGCCACCTCCTGCCTGGCTCCCTCCTGCCATCTCCTGTCACCTCCTGTCACCTCCTGCCTCTGCCTGGCTCCCTCCTGCCACCTCCTGCCACCTCCCGCCACCTCCCGCCACCTCCCGCCATCTCCTGCCTGGCTCCCTCCTGCCATCTCCTGTCACCTCCTGCCTCCTGCCACCTCCTGCCTCTGCCTGGCTCCTCCCGTCATCTCCCCGCCACCTCCCGCCACATCCCGCTTGGCTCCCTTCTGCCACCTCCTGCCACCTCCTGCCATCTCCTGCCTCTGCCTGGCTCCCTCTTGTCACCTCCTGCCACCTCCTGCCTGGCTCCCTCCTGCCACCTCCTGCCTCCCTGCCTAACTGCAGCACACCCAGCAGGGACACCCCTGTGCTTGGACAGACACACTCAGGCTCTTCTAACCAGCCCTGGGTCCAGAGAATGGTGTCTTATCACAAATATTTTCTGCTTTCAAAGACCTCCTTCAATACTGAAGGATTCTGTGCACCCCATTATCCCAACATCCCAAATATTTCACTGTGTGCTCTGATGCTGAGGAGTGGGTTCAACCTTAAATCTACCAAAGGGTGCTCTGAAAACTGCATAAGGGGGATTATAAAAAAGAGGGAAAGGGACTTTTTATACTGGTATGGAGGGACAGGGAATGGCTTCCCACTGCCAGAGGGCAGGGATGGATGGGATATTGGGAAGGAATTGTTGGCTGTGAGGGTGGTAAGGCTCTGGTGATTTTAAAAAAACCCCTAAATTCACATGAAAAAGAAAGAAAAGTAACAACCTGATCCCATCCAATCCCACTGTGCAGGGCAGGCTTTTATGGTGCCCAGAAAATTATTCTGATTGTAACAAACCTTGAATTTTGCCCAGAATTCACCTTCTACCTCTAGCTTTTGGTTCTCCCCTGTGTGGCAAACAGAAAAATGCCACTAAAACAAGTGACAAGGAGTGTGCCCAGACTTGAGGGGAAGGCACAAGGCAGACTGGGGATGCCAGGCTGGACACCAACTCTCCTGCAGCCTAAGGGAAAAAAGAAAAGCACCTGTGCAAAGGTACCCCAAAGAGTGCTCTGCTTCAAACTCCACACCTGAGCAGGTTTGTAATTGTTTTTTCTAGTGCTGGGCTCCCTCAAAAGAAGCTCCATGACACTATGGAGTTACAACAGGCTCCTTGGGAAGGTTCCTCCACTCATTACAACCAAGGGCAGGCAACAAACAGAAAACTTGTCAGAAAAGATTTGTCCATCTGGAGAAAAGCTACCTTAGCATGGGAATCTGGAAAGGAAAAGATGGGAAAAAGGGTTTGGCACATTATTGCAAAGGCTCTGAAACTGCTCCTTAAAAGAAAATAAATCCCTTATTTCTCCTTTCTTCTGTGTTCACTAAAGAACAGGAGCTTTTCTATGTTCCTCAAGTAGATGAGCTGGGCAGCTCAGGGTAAATGAACCTAGCTCACTCCAGACAGTTAAGTGTCAAATACTGGATTTTCCTACCACTGCAGAGCAAAAAAATGTAAGTTGCATTTGTTTTATCCCCTTAAGGGAAGCCACTGTTCTTCCAAAGGCTTAAGCAAGGATTTCCCAGCCACTGGCACTGTGAGCAGAGCACAAATGTCACTGAGGATAAAAAGGTGTTGTTCCATCACTTACTTTAGCAACCTGGCAGCCTGGTGACCCCACAGCTCCGGAGCAGCAGCTGTAGTGAGTTTCCCACCCACCTGGCACTGAAAGAGCAAGAGAGGAAGGGTCAAGGACAAGAGCCTTGTTAACAAGAGACCTGAACTTCAGCTTTCAGTGCAGATCCCCTGGATGAGCACAGCAATAACGTGCCAAACACAAGGGGAAGGTAACTGTGCATTCACAGGCAGCAATCTGAAGAGTTTAATTCTCTGGTGCTCAGCCAGACAAACTCCAGAAGCCACTCAGATGCTGATGGAAAACCAGAGCAGAGCTCAAACTAGGTTAGTGCCTTGCTGCAAATGAATTCAACCAGGATCAGTGAACTCTCCTGGGAGTGACAGACCTCTAGTGCTCCCCAGCCAGCCTTTCAAAAGGCTGGTTTGTTTTTTTTTTCAAAAAGCACAGGAAGGTTTTTTTCCTTTACTTTTCTGAACAAAGATGAAGCACCTCTGCTGCAGCCCCAGTGCCACATGCTGGTGACCTCCTGTGGGAGCTCAGAGTGCTCCTCTGGCTTCCCTGGGAGGTTCAAGAGACCCCCTGGAGGGGTCCCCAAAGACCCTCGAATGAGACCCAGGTGTCCCAGGGGCTGGATTCAGCTCCTTGGAACAATTTACCAACATGGAGAGAAGAAATGCAAGCTGCAAAAATAAACAGAGTGTAAATTAGACTGTTAGAATGCAGAATTAGCAGATTTCTGGAATGTTTGTGATAAGGGACACGTGGCCAAGATGGAGAATTTGGGGTGTGGATCCTCTTCCTCCTTCTTCCCCGTGCCATCCATGCTGGGTGACATGCTGGCACTGCCAGATTGGATGGGGACAGAGCTGAACCATGTAACAAGATTATATTGTATTGGGGGCCATTTGTAAATCCCTAGTAGGTAATTTAGAGTATAAAAGATCAGTGCTGCCTCTGCCAGGCAGATTCTGCCCTGAGAGCAGAGCTGTGAGCTGGGCAGAGCAACCCTGAGATGAGGGAGAACAAACAGCCATAAAAACCTCTGAGAACAGCTCAGAAAGAGCTGGGCTCAAACCACCTGCATGTCCCCAGAGCTGAGTGAGCTCAGGGCTGAGGAGACACCTCGGGCTGTGACAACCTCCAAGCCCAGCAGCTCCTTGCGAGGCGGTTTCAGGCACAGGGCCTGCCCCCACCTGGGAGGTGCCAAGCTGAGGATGCAGCTGCGAGCGAGCAGGGCCGAGCAGGGCGGGGCTGTGCTCACCTCGCTGCTTCCGCAGGCGCCCCCAGTGATGCACACACTCCTCCCTGCGGATGCAGCTCCCCGAGGCTGACACCATGTACTCGGTGCCACAGCGACAGCAGATCCTGCACGAGGCTGGGGGACAGGAGACAAACAACAGCCAGGTCACTGCAAAGCCCCTCACCTGCCCAACCTGCCCAAAGCAAAGGAAATCACAGTCACTCGAGCCCCAGATGCTGGTAAATGGTGTTTTGTGTTAAAAAGGATTCTAAATGTTGTTCCAGACTCCAGTGGCTCTGGTCCACATCAGCTCCATCAAGGTTTGCTGCATGGTCTCAAATTACCTTGGAGTCTAACAGAGTTATTTTAAGAACCAGGATAAGTAAGTCATTCTTTGGGCACCAGAGCTAATGAAGCCTGGTTTCCAGGGGATCTGTGCCTTGTCACTTCCAAATGACGTTTCAGCTCTTCCAGGGCACAGCTTTTCTGTCAGGATTTTCCAGCAGCTAAACCCAGGAGCACTTAGGGCAGGGGCTGGCCCAGCAAGGGGACAGTCTGCAGCTGCTCCCTCCTACACCTCTGCTTTTACTGCCCAAAATTTGGGGAAGGGAGATGCAAAAAGCCACTGTGAAGGAGCTGTCATTCTTCTGATGTCCATGCAATTCCATGAGTTTTGGTGTGAGCATTAAAGCTGTTAGCACATTCCCAGCTCTGCCCAACACCAGCCCACTGGTCACAGTGGCAGCAACAGCTTTAGTTAAACAAGGAAAAATTCAAAGATCCTGCAACATCTGCAGGAAAAAAACTAGGAACATGAGCTCAGAATCATATAAAGGAGCTGGCTGGCTCCCTGGAAAAAAAGGGCTCTCACAAATACAGCACTTGATAGTGTTAATGCAAGAGAGCTTTTGCCCAGGTTGCTTCAGCAACCACAGGACAAATGTAGGCACAAGGTGTTAACATGGATGAGCACTTAACACACTTTAGTGAGGTCTCTCCACACAGATGCTCAGGGGAGCGTGGCAAAGCACCTCAAAAGAAATCCCCAGTCTGGCTTTTATCCCTGCTTTAGTCAGGGCTGAGGAACAGAAATCTTGCCATGAGTTCAGAAAATTCAGAGGGGGAAAACCTGTGGGATCAAGGCCAGGTTGGACATGGTTTGGAGCAAGCCAGTCTGGTGGAAGGTGCTCCAGAGGGTGGGATGAGATGGGCTTTAAAGTCTCTTCCAATTCAAACTGTTTTGTGATTTTATGATCATTTTGTCCAGCTGCAAAAAGGGCTCTGGGGAACTGTGTGACCCAGCAGTGCCACGAGACCAAAGAGCAAATCCAGAGCAGCACAGCAGGACCACAGCAAAGCCAGCCTGGCCCAGGGCCAGTCCTCATCCCACCATATCAGCAGCTCACACAGAAAAAAAACCTTCCCTGGGAGAGGGGAGGGTCACCAAGCACAGAGCAGGAGCCTCTTTCCAAGCTGCTCAGTTGCTGTTCCTTGGCAGCACAGAATCATGGAATTGCTAAGGTTGGAGAAGACCTTTAAGATCAAGACCAACCATCAGCATCATCACCACTAAACCATGTCCCCAAGAGCCACATCCACACATTTTTTTTGACATTTATGGAGATGATGACTCCACCACTGCCCTGGGCAGCCTGTTCAATGCTTCACAACCTTTTTCAGGAAGAAATTTTCCTTTATATCCAATCTAAACCTCCCCTGGTGTGACTTGAGGCCATTTTTTTTTCATCCTGTCCTGTGTTACCTGGGAATTAGAAATTAGAAACCTCCCCCAGGCTCACAGCCCCACAGACTGTAAATGTGGGTCAAAAACAGCATTCTCAGGATATGAAAGCTGAAGAAACTCTCCATGAATTCTGCAACCACACTCCCCATCACAACAGGAGCAAAAGCTCCACACTGAGACTTTTACACAGCCAGAAGGGGCAGCTCCAGCTGCATCCAGCAAACCCTGCAGAAGGGAAGAGGCAGCAGGGCTTACAGTCAGTCACTTTCTTCTCCTCTGCAGTGAAGAGCACAGCACGGCCAGGCTTCTCAGGGTGGGGCAGGGGGTACCCGTTCTCCTTGAGCTGCTCCTCAGTCAGCAGGTACTCCTTGAGGCGCCGGTACAGGGCAGCTCCTGCACACACACACACACAGCTCAGCCCAGCAGCACAGCCCTGCCTCAGCAGCCCTCCTGCCTTGAGACACTGCCCCCTCTGCCCTGCCTCAGCTCAGGGTGGGCATGGGAATGGGGTTGGGCGGTAATTTGTTAATTAGGGCACAAGTTGGTTTTTCAGCTCTTTGAAAATAAAGTGTAAGTCTGGAAAGCACAGCTGGAATAGAATTCCTCCAAAAGGCTCAGCTTTGCTGTTACTGATAGAATCAACCCAATCTGGGTTGCAAAGGTCATTGGAGATCATCCCACCCCACCCCTGCCATGGCAGAGACACCTTCACTGTCCCAGGTGCTCCAAACCCTGCCCAGCCTGGCCTGGGCACTGCCAGGGATCCAGGGGCAGCCACAGCTGCTCTGGGCACCCTGTGCCAGGGCTGCCCACCCTGCCAGGGAACAATTCCTGCCCAATATCCCACCCAGCCCTGCCCTCTGGCAGTGGCAGCCATTCCCTGGCTCCTGTCACTTCTCCCATTTTAATGCTTAAATGCAACAGCTGGTAATTGGTAACACAGCCCTCAAACACCCCTCAAAGACCACACACAGCTCCCAAAAAAATTAATTATCAGAAGTTTCTTCCTGCTACTGATTTCAGGCTGCTCATTTAATTTCACAGAACAATTACAACTTCTTGCACTCTGCTCAATATCTCCTTTGGCTGCTGTGTTAAACCCTTCCAATATTGCTGGGTGCCCTTTGATGTTGCTTAGCTGAGCTCTACTGGCCCTTTTAAGCTTTCTCAATGTCAATTCCTTCTGCTCCATGGCCTCCCTGGCTCTTCTCTGATCTCCTCCACAATTTGCCTACATCTCTTGGCAACCAAAATACCCATAACTGATTTGAGCTCACATGAAAAATGCTCGTGGCACAACCCTTTGGCTACAATATGACCTTACTGTGACATTGCTGAAAGTGCAACTGAGCCCTGCAGAGATGGAGATTTTTAAGTTTGCCTTTTAATCTGACAGGCACATTGTAAAGAACTGCTTCAGGGCAAGAAAGTTAAAGTAAAATAATGCCCAAAGCACAAGAGGCAGCTCTGAATGGTTATTGATGCTCCATCAAAGCCAGTCAGGCTGCAGCAGCGACCTCACAGCCCCAGAGAGGATGGAAGGAGGGCCCTCCCTGGTCAGTGGTGTCACCATCCCCCAAGGGACTCTGCAGCTCTGCTGAGGCAGCCAAGTTCATAAAATCCTGAATGTCCTGAGTGGGAAGTGACCCTCAGGGATCATCAGTGACCCCCCAGAGCCCAAACAGCCCCTGAGCATCCCTGAGAGTGTCCAAAGGCTCCTGCAGCTCTGGCAGCCTTGGGGACCATTCCCTGGGGAGCCTGGGCAGGGCCCAGCACCCTCGGGGGGAAGAACCTTTCCCTGAGCTCCGTGCCAAGGCCTGGCACAGCTCCAGCCCTTGCTGGGCTCCTGGCCCTGGCCCAGGGAGTTCAGACCTGTCAGGGACTCATGGATCTCATTGCTGTGGGATGGGGCTGGAGCCAAGTGTTCTGTACTTTGGGAAAGGGTTTAGAACCCAGCTGGAGGAAGCATCTGTGAAATCAGACTCTGGAGCCCTAATTAATACTTGAGAGCCCAAATTCAGACTCCAGAGCCCAAAGCTGGGCACGTTGGTCACTTCTCTGCCCAGCCCAGCCTTACCCCTGACTCCCAGACCCAGCAAAGGCAGATCCTTTACAGGAGCTCTGGAATTGTCTGCAAGGTTAGAACTGGGGCCCAGATCTGCACATCAAAACAGATTCCCATAAATTACTCTGTTAAGGCTTTTCACAAAAGTTTTTGCAGGGGGAGGATTCAAGAAGAGCCTGTCCCTGTCCCAGAGCTCAGCCCCTGCCCCTCTGCCTCCCCTGGCAGGAGCTGCAGCCCAGAGGAGTCTCCCCTCAGTCTCCTCTGCTCCAGCTGAACGAGCCAAGTGCCCTCAGCTGCTCCTCAGCCCTTCCCCAGCTCCCTGTCCCTCCTTTGGACACTCTCCAACAGCTTTAGATCCTTCTGACAGCTGGTGACAAAGGTGCCCCACAACTGGAGGTGAATGCAGCAGCCTGATTCTGCTCCCCCCAAGCAGTGCCACACCTCAGCTCCACCTTTAACGTGACCTGGCAGAGCAGAGGCTCTGACCTGTCAGATCCTCGGCTCTCAGGCTCCCTGAGCGGTTCAGAGTAAAGCTGGTCTTGGCAGCAAGCTTCCCTCCCAGCACAGCTTCGTGGGACACCACCTTCTTGTTACTTGTCTCTGCAAGGAGAAGGAACAGCACAGGATCAGCTACCCAGTGGGGGACTTCAGTCCTACTTTGGGACATTACCCATGGGCAAGAGGAGGACTGTGTTTATCCTCTTGAACCCCTTGTTTTGCTCCAGAAGTGGATGCTTTGTGCCACATGCTGGCCCAGCATTTCCATTCCAGTACTGCAGAGAGTTATCCATTCACACTGTCAACCCACTGCAATTTTAAGGGCAGCAAGGACACTTTTACAGCTCTGCTAGAAACTTTGTAGCTCTCCCTGCTCACCCTGCACAGCAAACCCTCCAGCTGACCAAAAGCAAGAGAGGAGCCAGCACAGAAACAACCTGACCCCTTCATGTGCTGTGTGAGGGCATCACCCACCCCCAGTAAGCAGCTTTGATTCTGGGGCCCTGCAGACCAACCTCCCACACAGGATCTTTCAACTTCTTTCAGAAAGGAGCTTCAGAGCTCTAGAATATGCTCAGCACATCAGATAATGGCAAGAGGGGCTTTTTACTAATCATTAACTGGCAGCCCTCTTCTAAAGGCCAGCCTCCAAGTTCAGCTGCTCTGCCTAATGGCCAGGAACGTAATGAAGACAGAGGAGAGAAAAGGGAAGAGACTAGAGAAAAAAAAAATTCACAAGAACAGCACAAATTGATTGTTTAATGTACCCTCTCGAGAGCCAATAATGAAATGTCTTAACCCTCTTCGTTTCTCTCTTGAAGCTTAATGTGTGTAACAGATTTCTGTGGTGATGGACGAGTCTATCACTTTGAAGGCATCATGTGAAAGTTACTCCATTAGCAGGGCTTTTCATTTGAAAGAACTTTGTGCTAAAAAAAGCCCCCACCCGTGTGGCATTATCTCCATTTAGGCTGAGAAAGCCAACAAAGGCAGGACCTGCCTCTTGAAGGCCCATTAAAGCTTGCCAGGCTATAAAAAGCTAAACTGGAGCTGTTTGCCTTTCAGCATAATGCTGCTGAGAAATGGGTTCTGGCTCTTCAGACAAGTTTCCCTGTGGTTTGCAGTGGCAGCAGGGCTCACTGCAGGGTACCTACTGTTGCTGCTGGCCGGGGAGTTGGGCACGAGGCTGCGCAGCTTCTTCAGGGTGTTCACAGCCACGTTCAGGTAAATGTTGCGACTGGTGCTGCGCTCATAGGCCACCTTCTCCTCTGCCAGGGCCTGGGAACAGCACAGCTCATCACCACGCAGCTCCTCCCACTGCCCACAGAGCCCCACAGCCAGCTGGCTTGGGAGGAAGCTCTAAGATCACTTCTTTCCACCTTCCCCGCTACCCCGGGTTGTGGCAAGCCCCATCCAAGCTAGCCTGGAACACTTCCAGGGATGGGGCAGCCACAGCTTCCATTGCTTTTGGAGAAAATAAATGCCTGGCTTTTAAAATAAAGACTCCAAGTAGGACCTCTTCCCCCACACCCCCAAAAAAAAATAAAAAATTGCCTGGCAAGGAGCTGAGTAATAAAGCAGAACATGGCAGAAAAATGTGCTGGTGCAGCATCTTGCTCAGGTAAGTAAGAGGAAAAAAAATTAATTCTATTTTAAACAAAGTGCTGGAAAAAGAACTTTCTTGCAAAACTTTCCCCAAAGAGATGAATAAAAAATTTCCTAATTAGAAAAAATTTATTTTCCTCAAACATATTTTAAATGGGTGTCATCCCTTCTCTTTTCCCCAATATAAAGTCTGCTGCCACCTTGACTTAAGCATTCCACTGCTGCTCTTGTTCCCAGGAAGATCTAACCCTGCCATGTTTTTTTTTCCAAGTAATTCTTGATTCTTGTTCTTGGAACTGCCTGAGAAAGGCTGCTTTCCCCACTTTGGTGCAAGATCTCAACTGGTAAGAAAAGGAGGTTTGGCAATTGGTGACTCCTTGGATGCAACAGGAAGCTGGGAAGGTGGAATCCCATAAAAAAAATCCTCGTGGTGTCTGCTTTGCATTGAACACACCACACAATTTACCCAATTAATGGCCAATATCTCCCAATAAAATGGATTATCTTCTCAACTCTGCTTTTGGAAATCCTACTATACTGTCCTTACTGCCAGTAGGCTCCTTAAAAATCTCCTTAAAAGCAGCAAAGAAACAATTCCCAACTAATTGCATCTATCCCAAGCACTTCCCTGTGCTCAACACTTTGATTCCAGGTGTTGTTTCTGGCTGCACCAGAGCAAAAGGTCTTTGCCCACAATGCACATTCCTCTCCTGGGGTTATTAAAGGGATCAGGCAAGCTTTCCAAATGAAGGGGAAGATGGGATTTCCTACTGGAATGACACTCTGTGTTGCCCAGTCTGGTAATATTTAATGCAAATTTCCTCAGCTGAACTGTCAGTGGATAGGGGAGTTTTCATGGAATCAGGGTTTGGCTTGGAAGGGACCTTAAAGATCATCCAGTTCCCACCCCCAAGTTTCTGCAAGCATAAATCCAGTTTTCTGAATTTACTACCATTTTGGAAGCTCTTGGCCAAGGCAGAGGATGTCATTCCCTGCTGAAAACTTTATTGCTGAGAAGCAGGGAGCTGTACAGACCTTGTCAAAGGCTTCCTGGGAGGAGGAGCAGAATTTCAGGCACTCATCAATGAAGAGATTGAGATACCTCTGACGAATGTTGGTTGGGACTTTAGCACCAAACTCTGTGGGAATAACAGGCCTCTGTAAAGTGGTGCTCTGGAGGTGAGACAGAGAGAGAAAGAGGCTGGTCAGGCTCCAGGAGGCTGCTCTGAGGCTCCCCCATTTCCTGTTACTAATCATGGGGTGACTTCCTTTCTGAAAATCTGCCCAAAGCCAAACTTAACACGCAGCACTTGTGGTACTAAAAATACCACTTGAGGCTTCACCACCTCCAGTGCTGGAACTCCTCCAGAAAAGAGCTGTATTTCACTGTGAAGTCAGCCAGGAACTCCAGGGGCATTAGTCACACACAGGCATTCAGAGCAGGGCATGCTGACACTCCCAGTGACAGAGCCAAGGATGGCACCAAGCACCACACACAGCTTGGGTTCTCTGGCTGTCAACACAGAACAGGAGCTCCCTCCTGCCAGGCTGGCACTCACTTAACCCATCCCACTTCCTAGGGCATTCCTGCAAATTGGGGTTTTCTTCCTTTTTAATGCCAGTCATGATGTTCCTAAAAGGAACCTGCATGTTGGACCAAGCTATGACCCACCACTGCAGTTTTCCATTTCACACCAGTTTATTCCCCACATCACAGCACACCTGCCTCTTTTTCAGAGAGGAAAATGTACACTCATCTCTAAAACACCCAATTGTTTTGTCAGTTGTTCTCCATCCCACCCAAGAGATATCCATAAACCAAACCATCTGCTGCAATCTGAAAAAAAAAACCCAAAAAACAGCTCTGTGGAAGATGTGAGCTTGTTCCAAGGGGAGCAACTGGTCCTATCTCAATGGGAAAAGAGACTCTCCCTTTGATGCCTGTTCAAGGAGATTTGGTCCTTTTCATTAAATATTTAAATTCTCAGTCTCTAATATGATACCCTTAAGCACCTCTGCAATTCTGCTAAATATTTGATCCTTTCAGTTATTTCTCTTATTTTTAATCAGCTTCAAGTTCTATGTTACTATGGTGGCAGTTTGGGTGAGAAAAGGAAAAAAATCACTTTTCACTCTTCTAGGAATAATCAGAACAAGTTATGACAGATCTTGACACAAAACATCATCAATAAAGGGATTTTCAATCAAGTCCTGGCACTAACTAAGTTCTGCCATCCACTGCAGCAAACAGCTCCTTATGCCATGCCCAGGCTGCTCCAGAAGGAATTCTGCTCTGAATTGTCTCAGCAAGTGACAGCTGCCCAGTGCTCATGGAAAGGAGGGACTTAACAGAATCATGGAATGGTTTGGGTGGGAAGGGGCTTTAAAAATCATCCCATTCCCTGGGTCCTGTCACTTTGCTAAGCAAAGGTACCCAAAGGCTGGGCAGAGGTCCCAGGGGGTAAAGAGAAACAAAACAAAAACAACTAACAGAGACAAAATAGTCTTTTCAGTGCTCACATTTTCCTATCAGAGGGATATTATTCACCACCACCTGTGGCCCACAGAGCCTGGGAAGGCCCTGAATCCATCCCTGCCTTTTGAGCATGGGAGGTTCCAACCCCCTGGCTCAAACACACCCAGGCCAGTCAGCACAAGAGAAGGCTCAAACTGGAGACAAGTGATCAATATTCACAGAGATCAGAGCAGCACTTAAGTATTTCTACCTTTTTAAGCTCCTACCCCTTGAGTGTTTAATTTTTTATACAATGCTATCTAGGAAAACCACAGGAAGAAACAAACCCACTTAATCAACATAATCAAAACACCACTTTCAGCAAGTGCTAAGTTTGGAACAGCAGGATCAAACACTCCACCCTCCTCAGGGAATGACAGGAAAGAATTCAAACTCCTCTTACCTGTAAGGAGGGAACATGTGCTACCCTTTTGGGCACGATGGTGCTGGTGGTCTTGGAAGCCATCCCAGCCAAGGTGCAAGGCTTCAGAGGAAGGGTGGGGGCTTCAGAGTCATTGGAAGGGGTGACACTCCTGCCACCAAGAGCTGCCTTACTGCTCCCAAGGCCTGCAGGGAACACAAAACACTCAGCTGCAAATCCTGCCACTGGGCTTGGGGCTGCCAGAATGAACTCAATGAACTCACTATCCAAGGCCAGTGCTGCAAGCTGTGATTTTCTCAAATCCAGGTCTCCAAAGGATACAAATTGGGCAATTTTACCACCTTGCAGGCAAGGATGAGGAAATCTTCTGCCAGGAAACGTGTCTCATTTGGGTTTGTTTTGGGGTGACTGAGCCAGCAGAGTTTGAAGAGGTAACTCAGCTGACAACGTCAGCTCTGACTCCTTCCACTACAGAGACAGCAATGAGCATTCATTAGCACTTCCCTCCTGCTCCTGCCACCTCTGAAGGTTGAAATGGAAAAGGAAATGAAGAGAAAACACAGTCCAAGAAAGAAACAGAAAAAGGAAAGGCTGAAGTGAGGGAGGCTGGGTGAGACAGATGAGGCTGTACACGTCTGACCTGCTGGCTGGAATTTCTCAGGGTAAGACCTTCCACTGGACACTATCAGCAAAGACTGAAGTCGGGGCCAGTCCTACACACCCCCTGACAGTTTCACACGTGCTCCAGAGAAATGTAAACACACTCGTGCCTTTGCCCAGGGGGAGGACAGGTCAGATCCCACACCCCGCTTACTTTGCTTGGCTGCTGCGGTGAGGGCTGCATTTGGCACGTGAGCAATCCTCCTCTTTTCTCCTGGCAAACACAGAGGGGCCTTTTGCACAGCCCCAGCCAGCTGTGCTGCCTGCTGCTGAGCCAGCTGGATCCTCTGGTAGCACACCTCCTGGGCCGTGGGGGGACGGTAGGGCCGCACCAGCGGCTTGCTCGGGGCCTCTGCCTGCACAGACAAACAGCGTCAGGGCCAGCAGCTCCTCCCATCCACACCCTCTGCCTCACTCACCCCAGTCAGCAAGCACAGGGTTTTGAGAGCACAAGATCCCAGAACAAAATAATTAGAGTTATCCTCCAACAAGCACGGCTCTGGGAGGGCTCCCAGCTCACTGGCACGTTCCTCAAGTGGCAGGTGCTACTCATGAGCTGCTTTTGGTGCTGTGATGCTCCCCATGGCTGGGCTCCAGCCACACTCCCAGCCTTGCCCTAGCACACAAACACAGCCCTGTGCCTGCTCTGCTCTCTACAGCAATGAAAAAGTGCTACCAGCTCTCCAGTCCCCTCTGCCACACAACACTGCCTGAGCCCCCCCTGCATCCACCTCTGCAGCCCTGGAGCTGCTGAAGAGCCTTCACAGCTATGTGTTTATGGGATCAGAGCATTGCACAAACTGAGCTCTGAATTTCAAACAGGCTCTGGCCCTGCCCTCCTCTGGAGGCACCTCACTGCCTCAGCTGTTACAGCACAAACAGGTTCCACACACCATTCCTTTGATGGCCAAATTTAGGTTTGCAGGAAAAGTGCCAGAAATGATGTCAGCAAAGAGAGAAGTTTCCTAGCAGCAGATGTGCAAGAGAAGCAGCAGCAGTACAAACTTCTCCACTCTACTTAGGAGCCTTTGAAATGTGAGGAACAGACCTTCCCTCCTGAAATCTCTTTGGAGGAGGGTGGCCACTGTAACACCTGGGGCAAGCTGGCACCTCCTGCATTCCTGGCCTCTGATGCTGCCAGCAGCTTCTGGATACCAAACTGAGTGCAGTCAGACATGAAATTATAATTACAGACTTCCAAGCAGGACAGGCCACTCATTTTCTGCCTCACCTGCAATTCCTTTGGCCCCCCCATTTCCCCTGGCAACCCCAAACTCAGCTCCCTCCCCTTGAGCTATAAATCATGAGCAAGACTGAGCAAATACTCCACTTGGAGGGACACAGCAAAGCACAGGCCCTGGTTCTGAGGGGAGAAGTGGCAGTTCAGGTGTCACAGCACGTCCTGGGCAGAGCTGGGAGCTGCTCTGAGCTGAGACACTCCAGGGAATGCAGCTGAGCACACCAGATCAGCTCTGTTTGCCCAAGCAAAGGCTGTGCTGGGGCTCCCATCTTTGGAAAGCATTTTGGGATCAGCTGTCACATTAAGAAAATATATTTAAAGATTTGTACATGTCTAAAAGGCACCTCTTTACAATAAATATTTGAGTTAATGAATTTCCAAGCCATTTGCTTCAGTCTCTTATCTCTTCACTTTGGAAGAAAGGGCCCTTATCAAACCACATGAACAGGCTGGAGATATGTAGTTAAATAAAACCCACTGTATTGACCTCAGGGCTTCAAATTATTAAAGGCAAAAAAACCTTTCCTAGGCAGAGAGGAAAGGCAGAACAATTAATTTGGACTACCCAGTTCAAATTAGTGCACAAGCCTCCACTCTTATCCTGCTGCAACATAAAACTAATCTGTGCTCAGCACCTGGAGGGAAGCACATTAAACCCTTAGAGAAAACATGAATTAAAATCCCAGGGAGAAAGGAATAAAAAAATCAGAATGTCTTTCTTGCTTTTTTTTTTTTTAATTCTTCTCCTCTGTATTTGCACAACTGGGGAAGAAAAGTATCCAAGCAAGTACTGCTGAGATCTTGGCTGATTCAGAACAGATGTAAGGTAATGGTTTTAAACATCTGACCAAATTCCTGCAGGATCTTTTAGACCCAAAAGGCACAGAAAAATACCAGCAGACACAGAGTGACCCTGTGTCCAGTGAATTTTTATTGAAATTGCTGAATGAAGCTATCCTGGAGAAAAATGAACACCCCAACCTATCCCAAAGGGCCACCAAGAGCACAATCCACTCACTCTTCCCAGCCTACCCTTGGTTTTAGGAAGGTTTATTAGAGTTTTGCTGCCACTCTTAACAGACCCTAAACATTGGAGTTTTTTGAGAAATTAGAAAGAGAGGAAATGAAACTGCCATAGACTGATTCCAGCACAAACAACTCCCACACTGCTGCCTGGCCCTGGGAGTGCAGGACAGAAAATCCTCACCTGGAACAACCTAAACATCTGCTTCTAAATCTGCACTTACATTTCCTTGTTTGACAAGATGAGAGATCCTTCTTTTTTGGCCAGGAAACAAGGTAGTTAAATTATCTTCTGTCTTTTCTTCATTTGTTTCCTCTTTGGATGGCTGGAAAACAAAAGAACAGGAGAACAGACTTGAAGGGAGATTTGGAAAGTCTCCTTTGGGTTAACCTTGCAGGGGACAGGTGAGAACACCTGGTCAGCTGCTGGGCAGTGACAAGAACCTTGTTGTGAGCCCAGGAGCCAGCAAGGAACAGCAGCAGGACATTCCCAGCCCAGCAGCAGCTCCATGGGCTGGCAGGGGGCAGGATCAGCCTCCCCTGCCAGCCCCTCACACACCTCACCTCCCATGGCATCCTCGGAGTCCAGGGGCTCTGGGGTGCTCTGGTTTTTTGAAGAAGTTGGGAACTGACTCATTTCTGCCCTGGGCAGGTGCTGACACCTGCTCAACAGCAAACCATCCCCACTGGTGCCCCCACCCCACATTTAGGGAAATGTTTTCTGCAGGTTTATCCACTGCTGTCACTGCAGGAAGACTCTGGTGACACAGCCCAGGTCACATCCAGAAACACAGCAGGAGGCAGAAGCACCTCTCCAGCCAAAGCTGACACCTCAGACCTGCTCCTGGACAATGAGAACCACTTGGAAATCTGCTTGAAATTCAACTCAGTTGTTAATTGATACAAAATATTTCACAAGTTTATTTTTCAAAACTCCAGCTGCTCTCCAGACAATCTTGTTTTCAGTTTTTCAAAACAACTCATGGCAAAACTCTGAGATGAGCCTGACAGTCTCTGAAATTCAGCAACAGAGCCCAAGGCTGGATTTAGGGATGAGCTTGGGCACCACTTGGGGTGAGCCTGTGTTCAGCACCACAAGAGAACTGTGGATGAGCACCTCACCCTGAATCACCTGGCTCCCTGGGAACCCCAGAGTCTGTTAATTCACTGCCATCCCAATAAACTGTCTCACAATGCAGCTCTCCCAGGTGAAAAAGCACCACACTGCTCACACACAGCTTCCTGAAATCCCAGAATCCTGGAATATCCTGAGCTGGATCCCTCAGGGATGATCAGTGCAGCCCCTGCCCTGCCCAGACCCCCAAAATCCCACCCTGAGCATCCCTGAGAGTGTCCAAAGGCTCCTGCAGCTCTGGCAGCCTTGGGGACCATTCCCTGGGGAGCCTGGGCAGGGCCCAGCACCCTCGGGGGGAAGAACCTTTCCCTGAGCTCCATGCCAAGGCCTGACACATTACTGAGACCAAACACCACGGGGCTGTGGTGGTTTTGCAGGGCAGGGGGTGGCACAGAGGTGGCTGCTGTGAGAAGCTGCTGGAAGCTTCCACCATGTCCAGCAGAGCCAATCCCTGGTGACTCTGAGGATGGACATGCTGCTGGTCAAGCCTGGGCCAATTAGAGGAGATGGGAACACCTCTGTGATAACAAATTCAAGAAGAAAATAAAAATAAAGTGAGGTGTGCAGTTTTAATTCCAGCTAGAGAAGAGGAGGAGATGAGAACACGTGAGGGAAATGACATGGAGACACCAAGGTCAGTGAGGGAGGGGCAGGAGGTGCTCCAGGCACCAGAGCTGAGGCTCCTCTGCAGCCTGTGCTGAGACCATGGTAAAGAAGCAGCTGTGCCCCTGCAGCCCCTGGGGGTCCAGGGGGATGCAGAGATCCAGGGGGGATGCAGAGATCCACCCACAGCCCCTGGGGATCCAGGGGGATGCAGAGATCCATGGGGGATACAGAGATCCACCCACAGCCCATGGGGATCCATGGAAATGCAGAGATCCATGGGGGATGCAGAGATCCAGGGGGGGATGCAGAGATCCACCCACAGCCCTGGGGGATCCAGGGGGGATGCAGAGATCCAGGGGGATGCAGAGATCCAGGGGGGGATGCAGAGATCCACCCACAGCCTCTGGGGATCCACAGGGATGCAGAGATCCACCCACAGCCCCTGGGGATCTATGGGGGATGCAGAAATCCATGCACAGCCCTTGGGGATCCATGGAAATGCAGAGATCCATGGGGGATGCAGAGATCCACCCACAGCCCATGGGGATCCAGGGGGATGCAGAGATCCAGGGGGGATGCAGAGATCCATGGAAATGCAGAGATCCATGGAGGGATGCAGAGATCCATGGAGGGATGCAGAGATCCATGGAGGGATGCAGAGATCCACCCACAGCCCCTGGGGATCCACAGGGATGCAGAGATCCACCCACAGCCCATGGGGATCCATGGAAATGCAGAGATCCAGGGGGATGCAGAGATCCACCCACAGCCCCTGGAGATCCACAGGGATGCAGAGATCCACCCACAGCCCCTGGGGATCCAGGGGGATGCAGAGGTCCAGGGGGAATGCAGAGATCCAGGGGGGATGCAGAGATCCACCCACAGCCCCTGGGGATCCAGGGGGATGCAGAGATCCAGGGGGAATGCAGAGATCCACCCACAGCCCCTGGGGATCCAGGGGGATGCAGAGTTCCAGGGGGATGCAGAGATCCACCCACAGCCCCTGGGGATCTATGGGGGATGCAGAAATCCATGCACAGCCCTTGGGGATCCATGGAAATGCAGAGATCCAGAGGGGATGCAGAGATCCATGGGGATGCAGAGATCCACCCACAGCCCCTGGAGATCCACAGGGATGCAAAGATCCACCCACAGCCCTGGGGATCCAGGGGGGATGCAGAGATCCACCCACAGCCCTGGGGATCCAGGGGGATGCAGAGATCCAGGGGGGATGCAGAGATCCACCCACAGCCCCTGGGGATCCATGGGGGATGCAGAGATCCAGGGGGGATGCAGAGATCCAGGGGGGATGCAGAGATCCACCCACAGCCCCTGGGGATCCATGGGGGAATGCAGAGATCCAGGGGGGATGCAGAGATCCACCCACAGCTGGTGAGAGTGGGCCCACACCACAGAGAATCTCATGGAGAACTGTCCCTTCCATGGGAGGCACCCAGAGCAGCACAGAGGAAAATCTCAGTGATGCAATGACCAGAACTCCTGTCTGCCTGAAGGAGGGAGGGGCTGGGGAGGAAAAGGTGTTTTAAGGGCTTATTTTACTTCTCATCATCTCCCTCTGATTTTGTTAGCAATAAACTCACTTTGTACCTCTAAGCTGAGTCTGTTTTGCTCTTGGAGTGTTCTCTCAACTTTTGAGCCCTTCATTTGAATTTTTTCTCTCCTCTGCACAGCTGTAGCAGGGAAGGGCAAGTGAGTGACTTTGGTGGGTGCCTGGTGCTTGGCCAGTGTCAAACCACAATGGAAATTATTCCATAAACACAAACAATACCCAATCCCACCCACCAGGTGCCTCTCCACAGACACCCATCTCCCAGAGAAGGATTCCTGTGCTGCTGTGAGCCTCCTTCCCAAAAAAGGAGCCACACATGGCTGACTGCTGAGCTGGGCCACCCCAGGCCACAATTAACTGTTTGCTGTGAGTGGCAGCTCCTGCTCAGCACTTTCTGAACTTAGTGATCAGTAATTCCTGCTACAGATTATGTGCCTTTCCACTATTTTCTTTTTATGTAAATACTGTCTTTTTACCTCCTTAGTCTGAAGCCTCTGGTACCACTGGAAGAAATTTTACCCTCCATTTCTTGCTTGCAACACCCACAAGGTATCCAGAAATCCTGAGGAACTCCCTGTAGTAAGCATTTAGAATAGGAAAGATGAATTTGGGGAGTCTCCAAAGTGTCTGACAAATACTGGACTTACATGCACCAACTCCCTGTCCAGGTCCTACCTGCCCTGATGTTCCTTAAACTCTGCTGCAAAACAAGAAGGCAGTGCCCAGACTGGCCATCTTAGACTGGCTTTGAAACCCCCAAAACTCACTCCCTGCAGCCTCTTCTCCAGCCATCCACACCCCCAAGGTTCTCAGGCCAGATGGAGACAGAAGTAATTGATAACCTTGAAAGCTGAAAGCCTTCCACACAAAAGAGAACTGAACCCTCACATTTCACAGCTTCCAATCCAGCAGGTAAATTCAGGTGCAAGAAGAAGAGATTCTTCCAACACATGGAGTATCCCTCCTCAGCTACTTGAGAAAAGCAATACCACGAAACTGAAACTGAACTGAATCCTTCCAATCCTTCCACCTTTGGAGGGGAGAGAACCAACACCCCCAACCCAGCATTACCTGCTTCCCCAGCCTTCCCTTGTCTTCAGTTTTCACATCTTTAGATTCGTTAAAGATCCTGAGACACTCCTCCATGGGATCTGACTCAAAGTCCACATCCTTCTCCAGGACGGAATAATCGATGTCGTCAGAGGCGGAGGAAGATGAGGATGCCCGGGCCAGCCGGGAGCGCTTCGCCCTGCGCGTCCCGCCCCCGTCGCTGCCGGAGGCAGAGCCGGCCCCGTCCGAGTCGGAGCCGGCGCCGAGGGAGGAGGACAAAGGCCGGCCCGCCTCGCCCTCGTCCCCGCTCTCGTCCCCGAACAGCTCCACGTGGCTCAGACTGCGCTGCTGCCTGCCCTGCCGCAGCTCTGCCTGCCCTGCACAGCCGGCCTTGTCCTTCCTCTGCTCCAGGGAGCTCTTGGTCCCTTTCTCCTTGTTTTTACGGGCTGAGCTTTCTTTGCCGTTTTTCACATCACATTTGCTCTGGGAGTCCTTCTTGCTGCTGCCCACCCTCTCTGTGCCCTTGGTGACTCCCTCGCTCTTGCTCTTCCCTGAACTGCTGCTGCTGGACTTGGATTTTTCTTTCTTACACCCATCCACTTTTTCTGACTTCTGTTTTTCAGGTTTCTTCAAGTTCCCGTCTGTTTTCACTTTGACGCTTTTGTCTTTGCAGTTTTTCTCTTCATTCTTGGTTTTTAATTTTTCTTCTTTCTTGAGCACTTTGTCTTTGTCTGCATTTTTATTTTTCTCCTTCTTCCCAGCCTCACTGAGGCCTGGTGTTTTACTAACATCCGTTTTCTTCCTTTTTGTTTTGTCTTTGGAGTCTTTATTTTTATTTTCAATTTCCTTGCTGCTCTTACCAGAACACAACTTTGCTGCTTTTGAGCTCTTGTCTGGTGAGTTCTTGGCAAGGTTTTTCTGTGAATTTGGAAGCTCCTCCCTGTGCTGTGCTGCTTCTTTGCTCTCCTGGGAAGCAGAGCTATCCACTTTTGTGCTCTGCTCTTTGCTGGAGAACTCGTGGTTTGACTCACTCTCAGAGCCAGCTTTTGAGGGTGAGCTACCAGAAGCTGTTTTATATTCCACCTCAGCCTCATCTTCAGAGGAGGAGAACCTGGCCAACACCTCATCATCATCAGGATCTTCACAGAGCTTCTTCTGTGATGGAGAGTAAGAGTCCTCATAATCAGAGACCCTTTCCCTTTTGGACCCCTTGGCTGTGGCTTTGCCCAGCAGCCTGGCAGAGTAATTGGAAAGGGGGTCATACTCCAAGTCTGTGGAAGGTTTGGAGTCATCAATCACATATTTATTGTTAGTGACAGTGCTGCTGTATTTTTTATTCTGTGCTACAGCCTTGGGGACGTATTCCAGTGAGCTCCCTTTGGATCTGGAGGAATCCAAGGTGTATTTACTGGACCTGCCAGCAGCAGCCAGAGGAGTGGGGTTGTAGTCAGAGCTATTGTTGAAGTTGTAGCTCCCTGGATTATACTCCAAGGAGGCAAAGGAATCATTCTGAGGCCCAGCAGCTGCCACAGGTGTGTTTGAAATGAGTGAGGAGCCCTCTGAAGCACCAAACTCCTTTGTGGTTTCCAGCAGCTCCTCATACTTCTTCTGCTCCCTCTCCACTTCGTTCTTCACTGCCTCAATGGCCTTGTTGACCAGCTCCAGCTCCAGAATGCCAGGTGTGACATCTGTAATGTCAGCCAGAGTGCCATCCTCTGCCTCCAGCACGGGCCTGGGAAGCTCAGGGTTGTAGGGGTCATAGCCTCGCTCTGGAAAGAGAAAAAAAATCATTTACTGCCAGCAATTCAAGTAAAACTTAAAATAAATCTTTTGAAAGTGTGCTCTGATCAAACCCCAGCACTGAATGACACAACCAAAAGCCACTTCTTGCATCACAGAATAAATAAATGTTGGGTACCAAAAGCCACCAGCGATGTTCTCTGGCCCAGACTAAACCAGATTGTACAAACTACTCCCAGGACTAAAGATCTGTTAACAAGGTGCTTTTTAACACTCATGGAAAAGCTCTATAAATTAAATATTCTTCAGGGCACCAAAGAATAATCACTGTATTAGGCCCAAGGGGAGCTGACTGGGCATCAGCTTAATTCAATGAAGCCACCCAGGAGGAAAGAGGGTTCCAGGGAGAAACTGTGGATTAGGTTCTCACTTCCCAATGCTGACACCTAAAGCCCACCAAAAGCTTCCAAAATTCCTCAAGGCTCAGTGTTTCTCATGGCAGCTGCAGGAAAACCACTCTGATCTGGACTGACAAACTGAGAGCTGCTGGTAGGAAGGAAAAACTACAACAGGCAACACAACTCAACCACTGAGAGCAACCACCCAGACAAGAACATTTCCCTTTTCCACATTCCCCTTTCCAGAAAAAGTCCCTTCAATGGCCTCTCTCCCCCATCCACCCTGGAGAAGAGAAGCTCCAGGGAGAGCTCAGAGCCCCTGCAGAGGAACCAAACAATAAGCAAAGAGACAGAAAACAGAAAATTAAAAACCTCTCAGGTCTAAGAGGGATGAGAGAACTTCTTTTAACAGAACCAGAAAATGTTGAAAGAGCCATTTCCACCATTCTCATAAGACTGAGAGGTTTGGGGTTTTTTTGGGGGGTTGGGGTAGGTTTGGGGTTTTTTAGGGAGAATCATGAGTGCACAATTTCCTTTGGCAATAGGAAAAGGAACTGTCTAGCAGCTGGCAGAACTGGCCCCCAAGGAAGCAGAATGAAAGAGGCTGGGTTAAAATAAAGGCAGCAGTTTCAGAAAATACTTTTTATCCCTTTGGGTTTGTGAAGCTTTCTTCCAAAGCAATTAGCTCCTGATTGAACAGGGACTCTGGGCAATGGCAGTGTGATGTCACCACCTTGCACAGGCCTGGCTGAGCCCTGCTCAGAGCCAGAAACGTGGGGAAGAGGAATAAGGTTCTATTTCTAGAGCCAGTTCCCCTCCAGCTGTTGCAGAGAGCTGTAATGATGACACAAAGAGCATTTCCAAACCCAGGGTGTGCTCCTCCCCTGGACACCCAGCACAGCCAGGGACACAGGGAGGGAGCAGGTGACAAACAGGGCAGCAGGCACTGGACAGAAATTCCTGGTTAGAAACCTTGAAGAAAAGCAGGTAACAAGGAAAAAAAAAAAACCAACCATGAACAAACCCACATGCAAACAGCAGCAGCATCAAGGCAAGGATATGTGCAGATGATCAGAATTGTTAGGGATAATATCAGCCTGAGGAGGGATAAGGAGCTGACAGCTCTCCATGCCCAGCAGCTCAGCTCTGACCACGTGAAACATCAGTGCCACACCTGGCACAAAGGACCAGTGCACTGAAACCTGGAGGAGTCAGCTACAACCTCTAAATCAGGACTGAAACCTAAAATTCAGTACAAATATTTTAAGAGAACAGCTGAAAGACTGATAATTCATGCAAGGCTAAATATCAGATGACCTGCAAACAGAGAACACAGAGTCTGGATCTAGACTTGCCCCAAAAAAAGCAACAAACCCTCACCAAACAAAAAGCCATCCTGTCCATGCAGAAAACCAAACTATTTCAAATATATCAGGATCAGGGAAAGCAGAGGGCATCCCCAGCACAGACATGGAGTCTGCTGTTCATCTCCAGCATAAAACTCCTGGCACATTTTCTGTGGCCAGATGAAAACACAGATTATAACCTCAGGACATGCCCCAGGCTTTGAGACAGGGCAGGGAGAGAGCTCTGGTGGAAGTGTGGGGGAGGCCTGATGGATTCTCCAGCACTGCTGATCAAAGGCTGCCTGGCCATGACAGACTTGGCTCCACACTGCCCATCAGCAGCAGCCCCTCTGGCCACAGGGTATGTGCAAATAATGCAGCAGAAACATGGCAGGAGGGGTTTTATTTACAAAAAACACACACACAAATATATATATGTGATGAGGCATAAACACACAAGTCTCCAAACCAGAGATGTTCAACCAGCTATTCCAAATCAAAGCAGCTTTCCAGCTGCCAAACTACACTCCCAGGAACCAGGGAAGGGAAGGATCTTCCTGCCACTGGGATCTGGTGCTCAAAGGAGTCTGTTTCACATTTTCCTTTATTCCTCTTCCTTTCACTGACCTGGACACTCAGGGTGTACAGCAGGAGCTACACTGGGGTTGCTGTTCTGATGTAGCAGATGGCTGCAGCTCTTGAGGGAGCAAAAGGACTGAGGCACTCGTGAAATAATTTTTTTTAGAGGGATGGAAAGCAGAGCCTGCTCTGACCCTCAGGAATCATGAGATAATGAGATGCCAACTCCTTGCAGGATTGTGAACTAAACACTTCTTAAAGTACAAACTATTTCAATAAATTAATGTATCTCATATTAAATAACCCCCTGAGAAACAAAAGGTGAGGTTACCATCAATACCAGAGAAAATAAGTTCGTAATATTTTATGCAGAACCTCAATGAACATTTTATTTAACCCAGAACTGCTTTAGAACACACCCAACTGAGCTGTGCTTAAATGAGCCATTGCAGCACAGAAAATATATAAGCATAAAGCAAGATTCTACCTAAAAAAACCAGGCTGATGGGTTTTTTCCTGGTTACTGTCATGTTGGTTGAGGCCTCAGTTCCAAGGTGGAGCTGGATTATTACAAAGCTTCCCTGAGCCAGACTCCTCACTGGTCCTTCTAGTTTGGGCAACAGGCAAGGCCAGTGAACAAAGCTGACATTAAAGAAGAGTGGGAGGACAAGGTCACCTGTGTGAAGGTAAAACTTATTTTACAGTGAATCATTCCAGAGAAAAGTCTTCCATTTTTTTTTAATCCAGCCCTACCAAACACATACCTGAGATGCTTTAAATACAGAAAAGCCCAAATGTGTGACAGGTGCTGGTCAGTGCAGAGCTGCATGTTTTGGAAAAGAGTCCAGCTCTTGAATGCATGTGGGGCAGAGAATCCCAGGATGGTTTGGTTTGGAAAGGACCTTAAAGCTCACCCAGTTCCACTATTTCAAGTTGCTCCAAGTCCATCCAACCCTGGACCCTTCCAGGGATGCAGCAGCCACAGCTACACTGAACAACTGGAGGGCAACTGCTTCTTCCAGATCCAACAGAGCTACTCAGCTGCTGCTGCTGCTGCCAGACCAGAAGGCTGCAAAAGTTAGAAACTTTCAGATTTACAGCAATTAGGAGTTCAAAACAAAAGGCTCTGCTGGCCAAGTTTCAGAGGGACCAGCGTGGGTTAAAAGACACTGAACACTTCTTGTAGTGAACCCACAGGAAGGACACTGAGGGGCTGGAGAGTGTCCAGGGCAGGGAGCAGAGCTGGGGAAGGGGCTGGAGCACCAGGAGGGGCTGGGGGAGCTGGGAAGGGGCTCAGCCTGGAGAAAAGGAGGCTCAGGGGGAATTTCTGGCTCTGCACAACTCCCTGACAGGAGGGGACAGCCGGGGGGATTTGGGATCTGCTCAGGAACAGGGACAGGAGGAGAGGGAATGGCCTCAGGCTGGGCCAGGGGAGGTTTAGATTGGATTTTGGGAAAATTTCTTTCACAAGAAAGGGTTGTCAGGCACTGGCACAGGCTGCCAGGGCACTGTTGGTGGAGTCACTGTCCCTGCAAGTGCTCCAAAACTCCTGTGCATGTGGCCCCTGGGGACGTGGTTCAGTGGTGACCATGGGCTGACTGTGGGACACAATGGTCTTACAGCTCTTTTTGATTTTCAAGCCTTGCTGCTGCTGAGTCCATTCCCCTGGGTCACCTGCAGCTGGCAACAAAAGGTGCATTCACAGGGAGGTGGGGAAAGTGAAAGCTGTTTGGAGACTCTTTGGAAAAGGACAAAATAAAGGCATTTTTATTTCACAACATCAGAACAGCTTTGTTGGCTTAAGAGCTCGCTGTGTTTACAGTGCCAGCACTCAGCAGAGGAACAACCTCTGTGATTGCAGAAAAATTATCACCACTGCTAAATCATTCTGAGCTTTTCATTTAACACTTCACAGAAGAGACAGTGGTTCCTCAAGAACAAAATGTTTCAGAGAGGCTGTACCAGCAGTCTCAGAATTAAAGAGCACACAAGAAATGGCAGCTTTTGGCACAGAGATCATTTGCTGGGACCCAAAGCAAATTTCTAGCAATTAATTTAACAATAATATGCAACCACTTGGAAATAATTAACACTGAGATTTAAAATAGTACATTTCAAAGAATCACCCAGAGGAAATGGGTTAGGAGGGCAGGGAAGGGGAGCTAAGAAAAATGTTTCTTCAACTTTAAATGTAACCCTAGTCCAAGGATTTGTTTTGCTCCTTTTTTGTGTTTTTGAAAAGTGAGTCTTATTATAAAATTAAGTGTTAAAACAAGTGTTAATAACCTTGTGCTGATCAAGAAACACCAGCAAGCAAGGTTTGAGAGGTAATAGAAGCAGAAGAATCCCTGTGGATTTGTTCCTCCAGGGGAGGTATTTCATGCCACAGCCTCAAAGGACACCATGAACCCCTACAGTCATTTCTCTAATGGAAAAAAGGATGCAAACATGAGAAAAGAAAGTCTGATATTAGCAAGGCTGAAAAAAACACCTGAACAGTCATCTCTCCCTCCGGGGTATTTTGAGCCCTGCTGGTTCCTCCAGGTGTCCCATGGCTGAGCCCAGGGATGACACAGCCCAGGGAGGGGTCACACCGAGGGACAGGAGCAGCCAGACACCACCCCTGCACTCAGCCATCCCAGCTGAGGGCAGCCAGTGCCCAGGGAGAAATCATGGAATGGGCTGGGCTGAAGGGACATCAGAGCCCATCTCGTTCCTGGACACCTCCCACTGTCCCAGTGTCCAGCCTGGCCTGGGCACTGCCAGGGATCCAGGGGCAGCCACAGCTGCTCTGGGCACCCTGTGCCAGGGCTGCCCACCCTGCCAGGGAACAATTCCTGCCCAATATCCCACCCAGCCCTGCCCTCTGGGGTCCTGTCCCTCCAGCCCTTGTCCCCAGTCCTGATCTCCTGAGACAGGACCTGCCAGGGGCTCATTCCAGCAGCAGCAGCTCCAGAGGGTCCTTCCAGAGCTGCAAGTGTTATCAGGGAACAACTCACTCAACAGGAAACTCATCCCACAAAACAACCTGGGATGCAGCACCCATCTCCTCAATTTATTCAAGACAACACAACTTTGGACAGTTTTGTCTCTGGTGCAGCAAATCCAGAATCTCAAAGGTCCTCAAGTCTCTGAATGTGGCAGCTTCACCCTCCTGGTGGCCTCCAGGGAGTCCCCAAGGACACCTGGGGCTGTCACTGCCTCCCACAGCACCACCAATGCAGGGATGCAAAAGCCAGGACACAATGACCTGACCACACAAACTCATCCTTCCCAGAATCACTGACAGTGCCACCCCTCTGGTGTGAAACAGCAAAGAGCATCAAGGTCTGTGATACATTTTTCTAAGAGGAAATCACACCACTGGTACATTTCTCCCATAACTTAGGAAAGAATGTGAGAATCCCAGCTGGTTGGATTGGCCAGAGCAGGCAGAGAACAGAGACTGGCACCCAAAACACACCCTGACCCCACAGCCTGTCATGCACTGGCTGGAAGGATTCTCACCATTTGAAAATCTGCATATTCAATGTTTGGGTTCTCATTTTAGCAATAAAGTTACTCTTTAAAATACAAGAAAAGTTGAAATTCTGTTTGGGAAAGAAAAACCAAAAAAAGGAAAACAACAACAAAACAAACTTAACAGAGACTTTTTTTTTCTCTCTGAGAAAAAGCCCAGAAACCATTTCCACATTGCATGTGTAAAGTGCTGGATAAAACCAAAGATCTACTCAAAAATGCAATTAGCAGAGCAAGTCTTCTTTTCAAAGAAGAAAAAAAAGTATTTAAATATTTCAAGTATTCTGGTGACTTCTCTCTATTCAACTTCATCTTGAAAACTTACTCCAACCAGTACAGTCACAAGCAGCAACACCCACCAGCCCTTAATTTTCCACCCTTTCTCTGGTGTGCTCCAGATAAGTTATCTTCTCAACACCTGTTTTATTCTTTAACCAGTGTAGGCGAAAAATTCCAGCTTAAGAAAAAAAAAACCACAACCAACCAAAAGCCAACTATTTCAACTTAGTTTCAACTAGACATTTGGAAAGCAAAGTTAAAAGCTAAAGAAAAGCACCTTTCAAGCTGTACTGCATTAAAACTCTTCAGCTGTGACGTATGAAAGGCTAAAAGTAAAACTTAAGTTGTTTTTAAAACCTGTCTGGCTTTAACCAATTCAAAAGGTTGGAATTAAAACTCTGCAGCTCCTTTAGGTCTCGGACACCTGCAGCTCCACAGCCACTTTAAACCACAGAACCCAACAGCCCAGTCCTGTTTTCAATAAAAACCCAAAATCCACGTGGAAACGCAAACCCTGGTAAACCAAACCCTCCAGAGCCAATCCGAGTTTCTCGCACAGAGCCCATGTTCTGGCAGCAGCAGCCCCAGCACCCGGCACTGCTGCTCACTGAATGGCGACCGCGTGAAACCTCCCTGGGGAAATCGCTCCTCTCCAGCCGCACCCCCAAACCTCGACCTCACCCCGCAGGAAGCCAAAAACCTTCCACGAGAGTTACCTGAGGTGCCCGGGGTCAACAGGCACTGCAGGTATTTGTTCATGCCGGGGCTGCGGGCGGCACGGCTGCTGACACAGCACTGGGTGCCCAGCGGGGCAGGACCTGAGCGAGTCCCGCCTTCGGTCCCGTGCGCTGCCGGCCCGCCGGGCTCCAGCGAGTCTGCGAGGGCTTCCCCAGCCAGCTCCTCCTTCCCAGCGCTGCTGCCCTCACCTTGGGGGTGTCTGTGACCTCCTGTCCCCGCTCCGAGGGCTTCCCCAGCCAGCTCCTCCTTCCCAGTGCTGCTGCCCTCACCTTGGGGGTGTCTGTGACCTCCTGTCCCCACTGTGAGGGCTTCCCCAGCCAGCTCCTCCCTCCTCCTTCCCAGTGCTGCTGCCCCTCACCTTTGGGGTGTCTGTGACCTCCTGTCCCCGGCCCGAGGGCTTCCCCCAGCCAGCTCCTCCTTCCCAGCTGCTGCCCTCACCTTGGGGGTGTCTGTGACCTCCTGTCCCCACTGCGAGGGCTTCCCCAGCCAGCTCCTCCTTCCCATCGCTGCTGCCCTCACCTTGGGGGTGTCTGTGACCTCCTGTCCTGGCTCCGAGGGCTCCCCCAGCCAGCTCCTGCTTCCCAGCGCTGCTGCCCTCACCTTGGGGGTGTCTGTGACCTCCTGTCCCCGCTCCGAGGGCTTCCCCAGCCAGCTCCTGCTTCCCAGCGCTGCTGCCCTCACCCTGGGGGTGTCTGTGACCTCCTGTCCCCGCTCCGAGGGCTTCCCGAGCCAGCTCCTGCTTCCCAGCGCTGCTGCCCTCACCTTGGGGGATGTCTTGTGACCTCCTGTCCCCAGGCTCCGAGGGCTTCCCGAGCCAGCTCCTCCTTCCCAGTGCTGCTGCCCTCACCTTGGACTCTCTGACCTCCTCCAGTCCCCACTCCCCACCTGCAGCAGCTGCTGGCTTGCTCGGAGCTCCACACCTTGCTGGCTGCCCAGCCATCCACCCCTGAGCCCGAGCCCAGCGGGGAGGGGTGGCAGGGCTGGGGCACAGCCTGGCCCTGCCTGTCGCTGCCTGCCCGAGCCCGCGTCAGCCACCCGCCTCGCCCAGCGCCGGCTCCGGGAGAGCCTGCAGTAGGGAATGGTGCTTCCCACTGGCGCTGGGAGAGTAAAAACATACAGCACAGCAAGTGCTCAAACGTCAGGGAAGACACCCCACAGTGGAGAGGGAGAGCAGACAGAGGAGCAGCACTGGCACAACTCCAGCTGTGCCAAACCCAAAATCCTGCTGGCTTGATGGAGATCTGCGCCCACCTCCTGCTTTTCACACATATGGAACTGCCCCACCTGCGGAGACTCGGATTCGGGGTGGAATCTCCCACACAGCCACAGAAAGACCAGAAATGGGAAGTGTCCTGTGAGCCCACGTTGAAATCCCAGCACAAAAGGGCACCTGCCCAAACCGACAGTGCAGGGAAATCACCACAAATCCCAAACTGCTGAAAAGATGCATCCCGACCTCACCACCAACCGACTCTTCATTTCAAAACTTGGTTAAAAATAAAATTCACTGGTGGTATTTTGGTAATTATTCTCTAAAGACGAATGTGGGGGGAGAAAAGCAGAATTGATGGCCCCACCCAGTTCATAGACTGGAGCACCCAGCACTGAACACCTGCTTTGCTCTGTCACTGAAATGATACTGAAAACTTCATGGGTTTCCACTTCTGCTGTAGCAAACACAGTAAAATAAAAGCTCTTTGCTGAGATGATGTTGCACAACATCAATTCTAGGAAGGAAAACGCACTGGGAAAGGCCTTTTTTTCATCCCTTCTACACCCAGGGTGAACAGGGCTGCAATGTGAGTCTAAATCCAGCCTGTGCTGAGGCTGCTCCCACCACACAGCACAGCCCCTCAGCAAAGTGCTGTGTGAGGAACCTGACAATGGCCCTGACCCTGTGTTGGCATGTGGGTGATTAAAGCTGGGTTTTAACTTTTAAAGAGCCTCTTTAGACTGTACCAAGGATCACAGAAGCATAGAATGTCCTCAGCTGGAAGGGACCCTCAAGGATCATTGATCCCAACCCCTGTTCCTGCCCAGACCCCAACAGCCCCACCCTGAGCATCCCTGAGAGTGTCCAAAGGCTCCTGCAGCTCTGGCAGCCTTGGGGACCATTCCCTGGGGAGCCTGGGCAGGGCCCAGCACCCTCGGGGGGAAGAACCCTTCCCTGGCACAGCTCCAGCCCTCGCTGGGCTCCTGGCCCTGGCCCAGGGAGTTCAGACCTGTCAGGGACTCATGGATCTCATTGCTGTGGGATGTGGCTGGAGCCAAGTGTTCTGTACTTTGGGAAAGGGTTTAGAACCCAGCTGGAGGAAGCATCTGTGAAATCAGACTCTGGAGCCCTAATTAATACTTGAGAGCCCAAATTCAGACTCCAGAGCCCAAAGCTGGGCACGTTGGTCACTTCTCTGCCCAGCCCAGCCTTACCCCTGACTCCCAGCCCAGCAAAGGCAGATCCTTTACAGGAGCTCTGGAATTGTCTGCAAGGTTAGAATTGGGGCCCAGATCTGCACATCAAAACAGATTCCCCATAAATTACTCTGTTAAGGCTTTTCACAAAAGTTTTTGCAGGGGGAGGGTTCAAGAAGAGCCTGTCCCTGTCCCAGAGCTCAGCCCCTGCCCCTCTGCCTCCCCTGGCAGGAGCTGCAGCCCCCAGGAGTCTCCCCTCAGTTTTTGCTCCAGCTGAACGAGCCCAGTGCCCTCAGCTGCTCCTCAGCCCTTCCCCAGCTCCGGGTCCCTCCTTTGGACACTCTGCAGCAGCTCTGGCTCCTTCTGACCCTGTGGTGCCCAAGGTGCCCAGCGCTGGGGGTGAGGCTGCCCCAGGGCAGAGCAGAGTGGGACAGTCCCTCCCTGGCCTGGTGCCCCCAGCACACGGTGGCCCTTTGGGCTGCCAGCGGTGACTCAGACCCAACCTGGCACCGAGCAGGACCCCCAGGTCCCTTCCCAGGGCACCCTCGGGGGGATCATCCTGGTCACAGCCATCCTATGTGGCTGCTTTGGGGCAGAAGAAGGGAGAGGTGAAGTGCCTCCCTGCACGAGTGACAGGATTAAGCAGGGGAGATCAGCCCAAGGATTTCTGCACACTTGACCTGAGCCCAACACTGTAGCAGCAGCTCACTGTGTCAATCACACAAAGGAGCAGAACTCTGTCCCTGACACCTTCCACAGATTTGATCCAGGTCTAACCTGCAAAGCTTTGTACACCCTGATAGAAACTCCACACAGCAAGAACACTGCTCCACAAGATTTGGACCACATCAGGAAACTGCTGAGAAGCTCAGTACACTCCACTGCAGAACAGAGCACTTCAGGCAGGGAGCTGAAAGCCAGGCTGGCTCTTCCCATCCCACAAGAACACAAAGATCAGAACCTGAGAGAGTGGCTGGAGCTGTGCCAGGCCTTGGCACGGAGCTCAGGGAAAGGTTCTTCCCCCCGAGGGTGCTGGGCCCTGCCCAGGCTCCCCAGGGAATGGTCCCCAAGGCTGCCAGAGCTGCAGGAGCCTTTGGACACTCTCAGGGATGCTCAGGGTGGGGCTGTTGGGGGGCTCTGGGCAGGGACAGGGGCTGCACTGATCATCCCTGAGGGTCCCTTCCACCTCAGGATATTCCAGGATTCTGTGATCAATGCAGACAAAGAGCTCAGAGCTCCGGACCTGGAAGCAGCTCTGGGTTCAAAAACATCCACAGCTGAAACACCCCCTGACAGCATCAAACCAGCAAACCAGGGCTGCCTACCTTAAGATATTTATGAAGAGCTGTATTATGCCTCTTTTATGTCTTTCAGCATACTCAGGACCTCAACTTTAAAGAGAGACCTATTTTTCCCCTCTACAGCTCTTGAAAAGACGCTTTTAGGACTGAGGCAGCTCTTCCCTCCTCCTTAGAGCACACGCTTTCAAAGCACTTCACACACATTCAATAATCTTTTCATCCTGCTCTGAAGCAGGTGGGTTTTAGTCGTCTCAGAGATGGAAAAAGCACTTCAGCCAAGTCAGGATGAGAATTTGCAATCTGCAGATTCCCAGTCCTGGACAGAAAACCCCCTCAGCCTCAGTGCTCAGCACAGAATTTTCACAAACCTCCAAGGCAGCCACATTCTGTTACCACACAGGCAGAACCCTGCAATAAAACACGGGAAGAGATTCCCACAGCAAGCATTCCATGTTTCAGAGCCCAGTTCAAACCCCTCACTCTCCATGTTTGTATTTATGGACCTGCTTCCAGGTAGGAAAGGGAATGCCTGACACATCCAGACAACAGCAGCCAGGGAAAAGTCAGTCCTCCTGCTCCTGCAGATCTCCAGGGGCCATCGAGGGCTCTGCACCACTGTCCCCCAGTGCCTGGGAGCACATCAGCAGGTGCATGAAAAACAGGGATCATGCTATGAACACCTGAACCTTGGCAAGTCTGGAGAGGTGAGGGTGGCCAAGAAAAATGGGGGAACAGTGCTACATCCCACTAATTCCTCATTCCACATCCTCTCTGCCTCATCTGGCACATGTCCCCCTCACAGAACCTGCCAGGGCCAGCTCCACTTGCAGTTTCCAAAAGTTCCTTTCAAAGCTACGAAACTGCACCAAGAGTTTTGGGGTTTCTGCCAATCCTCTGGTGATCCTCAAACATCAAAGCCAGCCCCAGCCTCAAATCAATATGCTTAGCAGGCTGCTCCTTTAGATGTTATCCTTTTTTTCTAGGCACCCTCCCAGAAAACACCAATCTGTGCTGTAGCTGTTGGTGTAGAAATTCACTGGCATTGGCAAAAAAATGAGGCTTTTAAAGGTTCTCTATCGAGTGATGTGATTAAATAGGTCAGATCTGCCCATGTGCATGGTTAGGAGGCTACTTCAAAACAAGACAGGCAGTTCCCCTGGCACTGAGCAAGCCCTGGGGGATGGAGAACCTGCTCCCAGAAGATGGTTGCCTGGTTCTGCCTGAGCTACAACACCCTCTAGTGTAAATCCTACAGATCCTTCCAGGTGACAGGAGCCCCAGGCAGGCAGGGAAATGACAGGAGCACTTCAACCAGAATCCTTCCCAGGAAGCTGGGCCAAGCACTGCAAAATAACTGCAAAAGAGTCTCCTGCCCCTACAGGAACTAGGAACATTTTGTGATTAGCTGGAGACTGTTCTAAAACCCTGAGATTGCAGCAGGCCCATTGCTCATCACCCATTTCCCAATGGGAATCACAAAATCTAAGACTGGTTTGGGTTGGAAGGGATGCTAAAGATCATCCAGTGCCACCCCTGCCATGGGCAGGGACACCTCCCACTGTCCCAGTGTCCAGCCTGGCCTGGGCACTGCCAGGGATCCAGGGGCAGCCACAGCTGCTCTGGGCACCCTGTGCCAGGGCTGCCCACCCTGCCAGGGAACAATTCCTGCCCAATATCCCACCCAGCCCTGCCCTCTGGCAGTGGCAGCCATTCCCTGGCTCCTGTCCCTCCAGCCCTTGTCCCCAGCCCCTCTCCAGCTCTCCTGGAGCCCCTTCAGGCCCTGCCAGGGGCTCTGAGCTCTCCCTGGAGCTTCTCTTCTCCAGGTGAGCAGCCCCAGCTCTGCCAGGCTGTCCCCAGAGCAGAGGGGCTCCAGCCCTGCAGCATCTCTGGCTCCTCTGCACTGGCTGCAGCAGCTCCACGTCCTCCTGCTGCTGCTCCAGGGCTGGGGCAGCTCTGCAGGTGGGAGTCAACACAGAACCAACATTAAAAAATGGCTGGAGGCCAACCCTGAGCTGAAACAGAACTCACAGACCCCTGTTATGCCAGCTGTGCCATGTGCTGGATGCCTAGAGGTTGGGAAAGAGGCAGGAGCAGCTCTGAGGTGGCTGCAGGCAGCACCTGGAGCTCAGCCTTGTGATCCTGCTTCTTTCACAAGTGGCAGGCACTTCCCCTTGGGAAACCAGACCCACACTGTGGGTTTTATCTGCCAAAAAAACCCTTCTCTAAGTGCTGTAAATTAGGGTGGATATCAATAAAAATTCCTTCACAGAAAAAGATGTGAAGCACTGGAAGGGGCTGCCCGGGGCAGTGGAGTCCCCATCCCTGAAGTGTCCAGACAATTGTGGATGTGGCTCTTGAGGCCATGGCTCAGTGGTGACCACAACGGCTGAAGGTTGGATTTGATGAACTTGGAGATCTTTTCCAACCTCAACACTTCCACGACTGTCAGTAAACTCTTACTCCCAAAACTCAGGCTGCTCCTCCACGTCTCTGAGTGGTCAAGCCTAGCAAGGCACTGGGGTATTTTCTTTCCCTCCACACTCAGCTTCCATCAACACTTCCAGCCAGCTCTGAGAGCCTCACAGGCTTCCCAGGGGCACACAGAGGTTTTCCCTTCCCTACTTCAAACTCCATACCCTGCCCCAGCTGTTATCAAGCACAGCAGCACCTGGTGCAGGCCAAAATAAGCAACTCCAGTTCCAAAATGGACATTTCACAGATATTTAAAGACATGCAGGAACAGCACACTGAAAGATAACTATAACATCATCTAAAGAACCATCCTAAAGCATTTTAGGGAGCTTTTAAAATTCAAAAGAACAAGGAAATTGGCAAATTTTTTTCTCTTTCTAACAATTATCTGCCTGTGAAAGTCCTGAGAAAGCTTCTTTTATTTTAAACTAAACTACTAGTGGTGGTAAGCTGGTAACCAGGAGACATCAATAATTAATCCTCTTGCAAACTTGAGAGCAACCCAAAGTTAAGCAAGCACACAAAAAAACACAAGCTGGGCTTTGTTTTGGCAATTTCTGCTTCAGATTATTAGAGACTGTCCACACCAGCATTATTATCCCGTTATACCTAACAGAAATAACAAAAAAGAAAAGCCAGCAGGGAGAAGAATGAAGGAATTTTTTGTCCCAATAAATCAGCGCTATAGTGAGTAATGTGTATAAATAAATTACAAGAGTTGCTGGAGGAACGGACAACAATAGGTGACTATTGAGCCCTGTGAGTCGCGATATGCCGTGATCCGGCGCGGTTTTTGTGCCAGGCTGCCGTGAGGAGCCTCACGGGGGTCTGAGAGCCCCCGGCACAGCAGCGCTGCCCCCCGGGGCTGTCCGCAGCTTCGGATGGGAGCTGACACCTCAGCAGCACGTGAGGCCAGCGACAAAGAGCGGGACCGGGGCAGCGCTGAACCGCCGGGGCTGCTCCAGAGCTCCGAGGGCGAGCTGGCGATACCGGCACACCGGGGGGCAAAGCACGAGCGGGGCCGAGCCGCAGCCGCGGAGGGGCCGGGGAAGGTGAGGGGGACCGGCCTGGGCCGTACCTGCGCCGTGTCCCAGCGGGAGCCCCGCGCTGGGGTCGCCCGAGGCTCCGGAGGCTCCGCACGGCGCCGGGGCCACCGGGGGGTGACGGAAGTGGCAGTAGGGCCTGCGGCACCCCCGGCCCGGCCCCGACCCCCCGGCGTTGAGGAACGGGCAGTCGATGCCGCGGAAGTAGCCGGTGGATCTGAGCATCCCGCCGGCTGCAGGGCGGGAGCAGGGCCGGGCGCGCGGAGGAGCCGCGGGCGATCGGGACGCGCTCCTGCTTCACACGGCCGGTACCGGCCCCGCCGCCATCTTGGGAGCGCCGGCCGCGGCGGCGAGGACCCCGCGACGCCGCTGCCCGCACAGGGCTGCCCGCGGCGCGCCTGACGGCGGGGCGGGGCGGGGCGGGGCGGGCTGAGGGAGGCGGGAGCGGCCTCAGGGTCCGGGAATGGCCGCGGGAGGATCCGGCCCCTGACCCTGCCCAGAGCCGCAATCTGAGCATCCCTGAGAGTGTCCAAAGGCTCCTGCAGCTCTGGCAGCCTCGGGGACCATTCCCTGGGGAGCCTGGGCAGTGCCAGCACCCTCGGGGGGAAGAACCTTTCCCTGAGCTCCGTGCCAAGGCCTGGCACAGCTCCAGCCCTTGCTGGGCTCCTGGCCCTGGCCCAGGGAGTTCAGACCTGTCAGGGACTCATGGATCTCATTGCTGTGGGATGTGGCTGGAGCCAAGTGTTCTGTACTTTGGGAAAGGGTTTAGAACCCAGCTGGAGGAAGCATCTGTGAAATCAGACTCTGGAGCCCTAATTAATACTTGAGAGCCCAAATTCAGACTCCAGAGCCCAAAGCTGGGCACGTTGGTCACTTCTCTGCCCAGCCCAGCCTTACCCCTGACTCCCAGACCCAGCAAAGGCAGATCCTTTACAGGAGCTCTGGAATTGTGTGCAAGGTTAGAATTTGGGCCCAGATCTGCACATCAAACAGATTCCCCATAAATTACTCTGTTAAGGCTTTTCATAAAAGTTTTTGCAGGGGGAGGATTCAAGAAGAGCCTGTCCCTGTCCCAGAGCTCAGCCCCTGCCCCTCTGCCTCCCCCCAGGGAGTCTCCCCTCAGTGTCTGCTCCACTGAACTGCAGCGTTCCCATTCCCTTTCCCACTCCCTTTCCCATTCCCATTCCCATTCCCATTCCCCTTCCCATTCCCTTTCCCTTTCCCTTTTTCATTCCCATTCCAGTTCCCTTTCCCATTCCCATTCCCATTCCCATTCCCTTTCCCATTCCCATTCCCATTCCCATTCCCGTTCCCTTTCCCATTCCAGTATGGATCACCCCCAGCATGGACCAGTATGGAGCACTGTCCCAGCATGGATCATCCCCAGCCTGGACCACCACGGACCACTGGCCCCACAGCAGGTACTTCCATCACTACAATATGATAGATAATATTTCATAGGGTTTTCATGCAATGCTAAATGTGATACATGAGAAAAGTTATCAAATCTTTATTATATTGCCTATAAATGTTCAGAGAGAAAAAATGACATATTTGGTCTTTTTTTTTCTGCAGGTCTAATTTTGCACAGTGCTAAAAATGTTCAGTTGGAAATTAATTAATTAATTTATATTTGCATCATTTTAGTATCTACAGCATGAATTCTTTGCAAGCCCTGAGAGGAGAAATGCCATGGAGTGGAAGCAGACACACCAGCCTGGAGAGACAGGATGATCCTGGAGCCTCACCACTGGTGCAAGGAGAGGTGGGAAGCCCAAGGGCAATGCCAGGAACAATTGGGTGATGCAGAGAAAGGTGCACAAGGAGCAGTTGGCCTTGGCCAAAGGGAGGGACAAGGGAAACATTGCACAAGTTGTGTTAAGTGAGAAAAAACCCACTTTGTTTTCCAAATTGGGCACATGCTGCTGCCTCCCCCCTGCCTGTTGCTCCCACAGCATCCCAGCAGAGCCCAGGAGAGGAACCCAACACTGAGCAGAACCACAAAAGCAGAGTGGTTTTATTTGTAAGGTGTGATTAAATCTATTTTATAGAACTTCAGCTGTAACAGAGAAGCTTCAAGAAACACACACATAAGCAAAAGCCCAGACACATGGGGTATTTCCCTGCCTTGTAATTCTCATCCTCAACTCACAGACCAGCAAAATTAAATTAAATTAAATAGTAATAAAATAAAATACTTGTTTCTGCACAGACCTGGAGGACCCCACAATGCTGGTCTTGATTTGCCTCCCCACCTAAGCTCAATTGACTGGGATGCCCCCTCAGCTCCCAGTGAACACACTGGGAAAGTCCCAAAGGTCCCTGTGCACACTGAGGCAGCTCCTCTGGAAGCAGCAACCCCCAAATTCCCCCAAAACTCCCTCAACACCTCAGAGCTCCTGCCCCTCTGCAGAGAAGGGAGGGGTCCCCAAGCCCAGTGCCCCCATGTCCCCCCAGAGCCCCTGGTTTCAGCAAGGAGGGGCAGCCACTGCCCTCAGGCCCTGCAGGGACAAGGGGACAGGGTTTGGCCCAGGAGAGCCAGGCAGGGGCACGGCACTGCACAGGGGCCAGAGTCACCCCTGGCACTGCCCCTCCTGCTGCTGGGGACACAGGGAGCTGTCCCCAGTGACAGGGGACTCTGTGCTGGGGGACACAGGGAGCTGTCCCCAGTGACAGGGGACACTCTGCTGGGGGACACAGGGAGCTGTCCCCAGTGACAGGGGACACTCTGCTGGGGGACACAGGGTGACAGAGAGACACCTCACTGTGCTGGGGAACACAGAGTGACACAGGGAGCTGTCCCCAGTGACAGGGGACACTCTGCTGGGGACACAGGGAGCTGTCCCCAGTGACAGGGGACACTCTGCTGGGGGACACAGGGAGTTGTCCCCAGTGACAGGGGACACCTCACTGTGCTGGGGGACACAGGGTGACACAGGGTGACACAGGGAGCTGTCCCCAGTGACAGGGGACACTGTGCTGGGGGACACAGAGTGACACAGGGACCTGTCCCCAATGACAGGGAGACACCACACTGCTGGGTGACACAGGGAGCTGTCCCCAGTGACAGGGGACACTGTGCTGGGTGACAGGGGACACCACACTGTGCTGAGTGACACAGGGAGCTGTCCCCAGTGAGAGGGGACACTGTGCTGGGTGACAGTGACACAGGGACCTGTCCCCAGTGACAGGGGACTCTGTGCTGGGTGACAGTGGCACAGGGAGCTGTCCCCAGTGACAGGAGACACCACACTGCTGGGTGACACAGGGTGACACAGGGAGCTGTCCCCAGTGACATGGGGACACTGTGCTAGGTGACAGTGGCACAGGGAGCTGTCCCCAGTGACAGGGGACACTGTGCTGGGGACACAGGGACCTCCTGCCTCGCTGGTGTCCCCACAGTGCAGAACCACGAGGGTGTGACCCAGGGCTGTCACTCCAGGGCTGCCTCGGGGACGCTCCGGGCTCCCTCCCCGAGCAGAGCTCAGCTCCAGCCCCGGGGGTCTCTGCAAGCCCAGCCCACCCTCCATGAGCCCCAGCTGGGTGAATGGGGTTGAGTTTTGGGAGAATAGCCCAAAAAAAGGAAACCAGCCTCTCCCCACAGACTCCCACTCCCTGCTCCTTGTTGGCATCCCCCCATCTGAGCTCCCCAGGAGGAGTTTCTGATTTTCTCTGCATCCACACGGAACTTTCCCATTGTCCCGGCCCAGCCTCAGTGTGAGGTGCCAGCTGGGGTTTGTGAAGCTGGAGAATGGAACAGATTTGGGAGAACTCCTTCCCTGGAGTTGCCAGAACATCCTCACATGGGGTCACATCTCTCCAGGATGGTGACACTGCTCCCAGTAGTGCCAGTACCCCGTGTCCCAGTACCACCCTACAGACAGCCCCTGGTCCGTGTCCTCCCCGGACTGGGTTTATCTGTGACACCCCATAATCCCAGCCCCACCCTGCCCAGCCCCAGCCCACGGGGTGCCGCCCTCCCAGGGGGATGTTCCAGCTCCCCACGAGTGTTTCCAGCTCCCCACGGTTCTCCTGGCACCCCGAAGAGATGTTTTGCCTCAAGGGGATGCTCCTGGTTCATGCTGCATCCCAGCCCCTCCTCCAGGGTGTTCTGGTCCCTCTACGGGATTTTCATCCCCCCAGGATGTTCCTGGTGCTCTGAGGGGATGCTCTGACAACGCTCTTGTCACGAGGGGATGCTCCCAGCCCCCCACGGGGACATTTCATCCTGCAGGGTGTCCCAGCCCCCGCGAATCGCGTCCCACGGGCGCTGTCCAGGCGCTGTCGCCGCGGGGCTGTGGCAGCCCGTGAGCCTCCCTTGGCCGTCCCAGCCTCCAGGCATCGCTCAGGCATAGGATGACAAAGGGAAGCTCACAGGGGGCAGCGGGCCCGGCCCCGCATCCTCCGAGCTCCTGCGGACAGAGGAGAGATGGGAGGGGAGAGCCGAGGATCCGAGGGGTTCGGGGGAGTTGGGAAATCCGGGGATCTGGGGTAATCCCGGGAAGGTGAGGGATCCTGCGGCGGGTGGGGGAGACGGGGGAGCTGTGGGATCAGAGGGAGCTGGAGATCCTCAGCCCGCCGCACGTCCCCAGGAGGTGAGATCAGCCCGCGGGTCTCCCCGAGCGCGGGCGATGCTGCAGGGCCTGGGGCGGGCTGGGGTGGGGGGTGAGAGGGGCTGGGGGGACCTGAGGGCGAGGAGAGGGGCCAGAGGGGTGTGGGGCTGCTCAGGGAGGCGTGCACACCTGTATGTGTGTGAGTGCACATCTGTATGTGTGAGTGCACATCTGTGTGTGTGAGTGCACACCTGTGTGCATGTGGGAGTGCACATCTGTGTGTGTGAGTGCACATCTGTATGAGTGAGTGTGTGAGTGCACATCTGTGTGTGTGTGAGTGCACATCTGTATGTGTGTGTAAGTGCACATCTGTGTGTATGTGTGAGTGCACATCTGTATGTGTGAGTGCACATCTCTGTGTGTGTGTGAGTGCACATCTGTATGTGTGTGTGAGTGCACATCTGTGTGTGAGTGCACATCTGTGTGTGTGTGAGAGAGTGCACATCTGTGTGTGTGAATGCACATGTGTGTGTGAGAGTGCACATCTGTATGTGAGTGAATGTGAGTGAATGTGTGTGTGAGTGCACATCTGTATGTGAGTGAATGTGTGTGTGTGTACATCTGTATGTGTGGTCTGTGTGTCTGTGCACACTGTGTGTGTGTGCAGGTCTGTGTGTGCACACTGTGTGTGTGTGTGTGTGTGTGCAGGTCTGTGTGTGCACACTGTGTGTGTGCAGGTCTGTGTGTGCACACTGTGTGTGTGTGTGTGTGTGTGTGCAGGTCTGTGTGTGCACACTGTGTGTGTGTGCAGGTCTGTGCACACCTGTGTGTGTGTGTGTGTGTGTGTGTGCAGGTCTGTGTGTGCACACTGTGTGTGTGTGCAGGTCTGTGTGTGCACACTCTGTGTGTGTGTGCAGGTCTGTGTGTGCACACTGTGTGTGTGTGCAGGTCTGTGCACACTGTGTGTGTGTGTGCAGGTCTGTGTGTGCACACTGTGTGTGTGTGTGTGTGTGCAGGTCTGTGTGTGTGTGCAGGTCTGTGTGTGCACACTGTGTGTGTGTGCAGGTCTGTGCACACTGTGTGTGTGTGTGCAGAGGTGCCGTGTGCAGGGTGCATGTCTCACACGTACATGTGTGTGCTGTATGCACAGGCTGAGCAGGGTGGGGCCATCCCATAGTTTCCCACCCAGGCCCAGGGTCCCAACCCAGCTCAGGGACCCTCAGGGACCACCCCTGTTCCCAGCCCCAGCCAGCAGTGCAGGGCCAGCTGCCAACCCTGGTTCTGGGTGTCCCCCTTGGTTCTGGGTGCCCCCCAAGGTTGCAGATGTCCTCTCAGGGCTCTGGGTGTCCCCAAGGCTCTGGGTGTCCCCAGGCTGTGGGTGTCCCAGGGCTCTGGGTGTCCCCAGGCTCTGGGTGTCCCCGGGCTCTGGGTGTCCCCAGAGCTGTTGGTGTCCCCAGGGCTCTGGGTGTCCCAAGGCTCTGGGTGTCCCAGGGCTCTGGGTGTCCCCAAGGCTCTGGGTGTCCCCAAGGCTCTGGGTGTCCCCAAGGCTCTGGGTGTCCCAGGGCTGTGGGTGCCCTCTCAGGACTGTGGGTGTCCCCAGGGCTGTGGGTGTCCCCAAGGCTCTGGGTGTCCCCTCAGGGTTCTGGGGAGTCCCCAGGGCTCTGGGTGTCCCCAAGGCTCTGGGTGTCCCCAAGGCTCTGGGTGTCCCCGGGCTGTGGGTGCCCTCTCAGGACTGTAGGTGTTCCAGGGCTCTGGGTGTCCCCGGGCTGTGGGTGCCCTCTCAGGGCTGTGGGTGTCCCCAGGGTGTGGGTATCCCCAGGACTGTGGGTGTCCCCGGGCTGTGGGTGCCCTCTCAGGACTGTGGGTGTCCCCGGGCTGTGGGTGCCCTCTCAGGACTGTGGGTGTCCCCAGGGCTGTGGGTGTCCCCAGGGCTATGGGTGCCCTCTCAGGACTGTGGGTGTCCCCAGGGCTGTGGGTGTCCCCAGGGCTCTGGGTGTCCCCGGCTGTGGGTGTCCCCAAGGCTCTGGGTGTCCCCGGGCTGTGGGTGACCCTGCCCCCGCCCCCCTCGCCGTGTCTCACCAGGGAGGTGCCGCCGGAGTCGCGGGCGCGTCGGGCTCTCCCAGCTCTGCCCTGCTCGGGGCGTGGGGACACAGCTCTGCTCCCCACACCCGTCCCATTCCTGTCCCCGCTGTCCCTCTGCCTCACTCACCAGCCAGGCAGAGCCAGTGCATCCTCCCCTCTCCGGGTCCTTTCCCGTCTCCTGCCCTCACCCTGCAGCCATTCCCAGCGCCGTCCCCTCTCCCAGCCCGAGCACCGCTGGATGCTTCCCCCCTGCCCTTTTATACCGTCTTTGTTCATATGACCAGCACGTGGAAAACCAGAGCAGAGCTCGGAAAAAAGCTCCTTAAGATGCTTTAATTCAGTTTCCTGGATCCCATGACTGAGCTCGGCCCCTGAACGAGGTCTCATGACTGTGGCACGCAGGCCCCAGCCATCAAAAGCCTCATTTATGTCCCAAATGAGACTTAAACCCCTCTTGGCCCATCACCCCATGTCCCCCATGCCCAGCCTGGGCCCATGGGGGCCCCCTGGCTGGGGGCTTCAGACCAGCTGGAGGGACACCTGCCCTGAGCCTGCTCTGCTCCAGCTGCAGGAGGGACTTTGGGACACTCAAGGCCTTGACTCTGCCTGCCCCCTCGAGGGAAAGGGCACTGCAGAGTCCTCCAGGTGCCAAAACCATCCAGCCCTGCCCCCCACCCAGTGCCCTTCCTTCACCCCAAACCACAGCACCAGTGGGGGGAGGGGACAGTGCTGTCCCAGTGGCTCATGGCCCAGTTTGGCCCCAGGTGGGGGGTTCTGTGCCCAGGACCCCCAGCCCATGCCCTCTGAGACCCCTGCAGCTCTTGTAGGGGTGAGTGCTCCTCTCTTCCTCCTCCTTCCAGCTGCTGAGTGAGGCTGGAGCTCCATCCTGAGCAGCCACAGATCCAGACCCAAAGCCCTGATCCCAGTCAGGGCTCCCCACCATGGAAGTGGCACCCAGCAATGTCCATCTCCATGGACTCCCACATTCCTGACTTAGAGAATCAGGCTGAACTTCAGACATTTTGCCTTTGTTTCAAACTGAGACACAGGAAACATAACCTTGAGCCACTCAACATCCCCCCAAACCCAGCTCTGAGCCATCCTGCTGGAAAGGCAGAGCTGCCTGGAAGCTCAACAGGAAACAGGCAGCAGTAAGAGGATAAAAATACCCTGGGTGCACACAGAATGTCTCTGTGCCAGGATTAGGGAGCCCTGGGACAGTGGGGCCAGAGAAAACCAGGCTGGGCAGCTTTGGCTTCCCACATTCCCAAGGCTCAAGGCTCCCAAACCACCAAGGAAGTACTGGGGGGGATGTGCAGGGAGAAGCCAGACATCCCAGCTCCTGGACCCCAAAATCGCCCTGGAAATGAATGAGCCCTCCTCCAGAGCCACCACATCCTCTTCCAGCTCCTGCACAGCCCCAGTACAAGGAAGGTTATCCCTCCTCCTCTGGAACACCCTGCTCTGGTCCTGTGGGCAGCAGGGGTCCTGTGCCCCCCACCTCGGCCTCCTCAGCTCCCAGCCCCAAACAATAGGAGCATTGGAGTGCTCAGAGCATGGGGGTGCAGAGCCCCCCCGCCTGGCCCCTGAGCCCCTAAGGAGATTAAATCCCTCCTCACATGAGCCTGGCGGCCCCAGGGCCTCGGGGAGGGGAGGGGACACCGGGAGGACAGGGACAGGGGGGGCACAGCAGCCTTTTGCTGTTTGTGGATGTCCCAGGGGCAGGAAAACACACAAACAGCTCTTCCCAGTGGTGTAAGAGCAGGCACTGTCCCAAAAATCACCAACCTGAGCCGCTGCCTTTCCCTGGGGCAAACTTCCCATGTGCTGGTGGCAGGACTCGTGGGCCACCCCTGCACCTGCCCCCACGGCCAGTGCACCCCCAGAATCACTGAGGTCTCCACACAGCTCTGCTCAGAACTGGACATGGAGCAAGTCAAAAACGTTTGCTCTCCCCAGGAACATCCCATGTACTCCAGGACCAGCCTGTCCCTCGCTGTGCTGGCCTGGCACAGAGCAGGGCATGGGGATGTCCCCCTCCCCCGTGGCACACCTGGCCCCCCACAACTCCTGAAGGCTGAGGCCATCCTCCACCCGTGATCCCATGGGATCCCCTAATGACAGGGGACAGAGGAATGGGTTCCTATTGCCCCCAGGTCCCACAGGACACACAGACATTTGCAGCCTGTGCCAAGGGCATCTCCCACTCCTGCTGGCACCTTGAGGAGGGCGACAAGCACAGGGGATCTGGCCAAGGGCAGCCCAGGAAGGTGCTGAACAGGGGAGAAGGTTGAGGGGCCAGACAGCCTGGAGCTGGGTGATGGGCAGGAGCCCCCAGGAAAGGGCACACACGGGTGAAACGTTAAACCTCTGCTCTTTATTTGCTGCCTGGTTTCCTGGCCCTGTCCCCGGGCAAGTGGTCCAGAGGAGGTTTTCCAGGGGTGACCCGAACACCAGCAGTGCTCTGGGAAGGCTGAGCAGCGCCAGACTGGAGGAGGTGTGGGGCAGGGGGGCACCTCCTCCATGCATCCCCATAGTCCCCGCGGGGACACGGCCCTGCCCCAGCCGCAGGGTGAACACCGGGAAAGCTCCATGGAGAGCGGGAGCTGCCACCTCCTGCCCCACCCACGGGGAGGGGCCGGGCCCAGCCCCTCTCCAACTGCCTTATTGCTACGGGCAGAGCAGCAGAGCGGCCGGGAGGGACTCGGGGCGTCGCCGGTTTGGGAGAGGAGACGAGGACATGTCTGAAGCCAAGGATCCACCACGGAGGGTGGGCTCATGTCTCTGGGCTGGGGGAAGGAGGGAGCTGCCGTCTCCGGCCAGCCAGGCTGGTGGTGCCAGCAGCGCCGGGGCTGGCACCAGCAGGGAGGAGAGCTGTGCCCGTGTCCAAGAGCAAACACTGTCCATTGCAGGGCCTCCCTCCCTCTCCTGAGCCTGGAGCTGATGCTGAACAAACTCGGTACAGCTCCAGCAGCAGGGACGAGGGAGAGCTGGAGAAACGAGCAAACCCCCCCTGGCTGCCCCCCTGGCTAGGTGCGCTGGCTGGCCAGCTCCTGGGAGATGAATTTCCGAAGGCGCTCGAGGTACTGGCTGTAGAGTTCAATGTCATTGTGCCCGGCCCCGTCCACCCAGAGCGGCTCCACGGCCTTGGGGCAGCGCTCGAACAGCGCCAGGCCGTGCGAGAAGTCGATCACTTCGTCCTCCGTACCGTGGATGATGAGGACAGGAGAGGTGATTTTGGAGATCTTCTCAATGCTGCCAAGAGAGTGGATGGGGAAGAGAGGGGAGAAAGGGGTAAGCACAGGGAATGAGACATTTCCACCCCTCCCGCCCCCAAAACAGCCCCTGGGAGAGGGACCAGGAAATGCTCTTTGATCATGGCAGAGCACAGGGACAGGGAGGGACACAGAGTCTCTGCCAGGGAAAAGATCTGCCCCGGTGTGACAGACAAGGAGCAGACAGCAGTGACAACATCCCTGTGGAGCCTCGGCAGGGCTGATGGGAATTGCTGCAGGACAGCCCTTCCCTGCTGGGATCAGCCCTGCTGGCTCTGAGGAAGGGAAGCATGGCTGGTCCCAGCCCAGTCCCAAAGGCCACGCGAGGCCAGCAGGATGCAGAGTGGGGGCTGCTGGCTCCCAGCCACAGCTTCCGGCCTGGGGACTGTCCCCAGGGCCCCACTGGCCTGGCTGCAAGGGAGAGGCAAAGGAAGAGCTTGTTCTCTCAGCACTGCTCCTGCCATCTGAAGAGCAGGAAAATCCCCAAGGAATTACTCTTGGGAGACAGAGGGGTCCCAGGGACACGTGGCAAGGGGCCAGCAGCACAGCCCCAAAGCTGGTGGGCAAAGTCACCAGGACAGGGTGGCCAGGAGGTGATGCACACATGGCACAGCCCTCAGGAGGGCACAGTGACAACTCCCAGAGGGCACCAAATGCAGGGCGAGAAGACACCGAAGGGGATGTTTAAACCTATGACCCACATGGCCCATGTCCCCTGGCTGTGAGCAGAGCTGCTGCGGGCACTGCCCCTCAAACCCCCCCATGCCCTGTGCCCAGGGCACTCACTTGGGGAAGGCATCGAACCAGTAGGTCTTCTTGGTGTCGGGGAAGGCGACGCGCATGCCGGAGGTGAGCGGGGAGTGCAGCACGATGGCCGCGCACTCGTAGCGGGAGGCCAGGTCAACCGTGGGCACCGTGCCGATGCTCTGTCCGTACAAAATGATGTTCTCCGGGCTGATCCCGTACCTGCAGCGGACAGGGGGGTCAGGGTCCAGCCACATCGCCAGGAGACACAGCTCGGGGGTTACTCTGCTCAAGGCTCCTGGCAGGGTGTGGGGTCTGTCCCCCTGACCTTCCCCCAGCCCCTCATGGCTGGGCCCAGGGCAGTTCCCTGCACTCCCAAAGGACCACGGAGGGGTCTCAGGGCTGAGCTGCCAGGTGAGTTCTGGGCAGTGTCAAGGCTTTTCCTCACCAGGTGTTCACAGACCCTATAAAGCCGTGTGGGGCAGCCCCAGCTCTGGGTCACACTGTGAGTCAGGCCCAAGGAAGAGGAGGCAGAGCCTGGCATGGGGCTGCACCCCAACCAGAGCTGAGCCTGGCAGTGAGACAGGAAGCACAGCTTGTGCCGAGGTCATGCCCTGCAGCACCCCTGCCCCTCAGATCCCCCAGCTGCTCCCTGTACAGTTCTCCAACCACCCCTTCCTGCCTCAAGCGGCCCTTCTGGGAGATTTCCTGTTGGGGTTTCCCGAGGGCAGCTCACCGTGTGCGCAGCGCCTGCCACGCAGCGTCGATGTCGCAGTAGAGGTTCCGCTCCGAGGGCTTGCCCGTGCTCACGCCGTAGCCCGAGTAGTCGTAGGAGAAGATGTTGCAGTTGATGCGGGTGCCCAGCCCGATGTAGAAGCTGCTCATCTGCCCCAGGTCCACGGCGTTGCCGTGGGAGAAGAGCACCGTGTACCTGGGGCACGGGTGCAGAACATTAACCCCGGGCGTGTCACTCGGAGGCCAACACCCCTCTGGCCACCAAGGAAGGTCCTCATGACACCCTCAGGGACACCCAGACCCCTCTGCTGCTGGAGCCAGGGGCTCACTCCCAGCGGGAACAGGCAGCTTGAAGGCAGGATGATGATTCTGTTCAAGTTTTTGAGTCTATTTTTGGTAAAAAGCTCAGGATTTGGGGCCGTTTGCCCAATGGGGATTTCAAGTAAGAATTCTGACAGCATGTTTTTTCTCTCCTGAGCCTGGCAAGACACCAGATGCTGAGAGAGAAGTGAATTGTGGGAGTGACAAGGCACAAGAAATTTCCACCATAAGGGGGAAAAACAATGCTAATCATAAAAATTAACACTAATAGCAGATTGATGGGAGCTTAGCTCCTTTCTGCCAGAGGGAGGGAGCAGGACCCACCCCCTGCAGAGCCCCTGCAGCTTGTCCAAGGGGTCTGTGGCCAGGCTGAGCCTCCAGTCCTGGCCTGGATGCCCAAGGAGCCCCAGCTGGAAGTCGGTGACAGGACGAGCTGTGGGAGGTCAGACAGCCAGCAGCAGCTGATGGTGTTTGGGAGGTTCCCCCCAGCCCATGTTCTCCCCTCCAGCCCTGAAGTCTGTCTGGGATGCTGATCTTTGAGGACCTGTTGTTCCTGGGAGGATACAGGAAAGGGGTTAGCTGGGGTGACGTGGCCTCCCTCTGCACCTGAACCCCCCAAACTGTGCCACTGCTCAGGGAGCAGCTGCCAAGGGAACTGGCAGCAGGAGGGGGGCTCCATCTCACACTCCAGGGTGCCTCTTTCCAGCTCCCTAGTTCACAGACTCACAGGAGTGACCAAACCCCTCCTGGCTGTCCGTTCCATCATCCTTTTCCTTGAGGAATCAAATGTGCCTATGAATTTGACTAAACCAGGCTCTCCTAGCTGGCACGGGCAGTTGTCCATCCCCATGGTCATCACAGGGCTGGGGACAGGGAGGAGCAGTTGCTGCAGCCACCCTGGTGCTCCAAGCTCTGTGCAAACAACTGGAGCATTGCGTCAGTGCCGTGACTCTGGGGGATTGTGAGACAGCCTGGGGAATCCCCACATCCCTGCAGCCTCCGGCTTTGCCTCTGCTCCTGCTTTAACCCCACTGCCAGTGCGGCCACAAGCCAGACCGGTCCTGGGAGCCCGTCCCACCAGATGCCTCCAGAGCCCTGCAGCAGGGCCAGCTCCTCCAGCCACGCTCAGCCGAGGCACAGAGGGGACAGGAGCCCCCCGGCGCGGCCCCAGGCCGGCAGAGCCCCAGCCGGCACACCCAGGGCTGACTCACCTGGCGCCGGGCACGCAGCGGACGTACATGCAGCCGACGCGGTTCCCCCGGCTGCTCTTGGTGACGAACACCTCGATGTTGTCCAGCTCCCGCTGGGAGTACTGGAAATCCGCCCGCTCCTTCAAGTGCAGCTTCCAGCGGCCCGCGGCGCCTCGCAGGGAGCCCGTGCTGCCCACGGGGTCGGGCTCGGGCACCATGGCGTAGGTGGGCTCCGGGGGCAGGAAGGCGAGCTTGGCCGCGATGCGGCTGGGGCAGGGCGGGCAGCAGAAGAGGCAGCAGAGTTGGCTGATCGACAGCCCGTTCATGACGGCGGCGAGGCGGGAGGGGCAGCGCCCGGAGCGAGGGAGGATCCCCAGCGGACAGAGGCCGGGCAGGACGCCGGCCCGCAGACGGCCCGTCCTCAGCTGGCCCTGGGCACGGCTGGCGCCGGCCGTGCAGCGCGGGCCGGGGCGTGCGGCGGGGCTGCCGTGTCCATCTGTCCGTCCGGCGGCTGCGGGGGCCTGCGGGCAGGGCGGGGGCTCTGAGGGCTCTGTCCCCTCTGTGACAAAACGTGCAGCTCGCAGCCCCCACCGAGCCCACCCCAAAATCAAACCTCCTGCCACATTCGCCAGCCCCCGCGGGCAGCCCACGCGGAAGGGGCGAGGACAAGCGCAGATCTCACACACACCACCCCCACGGCAGCCACACGGCCGACGGGACAAAGGACACGGCTCCCCCGGGGCCACCTAGGTGCCGGCACAGGCGTGCGGGAGTGCAGAGCTCCCGAGGAAAAGCGAGACAGGGGAGAGAGAAGGAAGGAAGGAAGTAAGAAAAGAGGCAACTATTTTCTGCAAGTTTGGGCACAGGCTTGAGCTGAGGAATGTCAAGCCAGCCCACACCCCGAGGAATTCACTCCATCTGCTTCCGAAGGGCTGGGAAAGGGGAGGAAAGGGTGGAAGAGGAATATAGCACTGAAGCTGGGATATGGCACTGAAATATGCCGAAATACTGGGAGTGAAGGCATGCCCCGTACCCCGGCGGGAGCCAGGCTCCCTCGGGCCGGTGACCATTCACAGCAGGGTCAGGGCCGGTGCCACACCTGGCACGTGGCAGCCCGGCTCCTCCCAGGTTCGGCACGCCGCGTGCCACTGGGACCGGCCAGCGGATCCCCCGAGTGCCACCGGGACCGGCCAGCGGATCCCCCGAGTGCCACCGGGACCGGCCAGCGGATCCCCCGCGTGCCACTGGGACCGGCCAGCGGATCCCCCGAGCGCCACCGGGACCGGCCAGCGGATCCCCCGAGCGCCACCGGGACCGGCCAGCGGATCCCCCGAGCGCCACCGGGACCGGCCAGCGGATCCCCCGAGTGCCACCGGGACCGGCCAGCGGATCCCCCGAGCGCCACTGGGACCGGCCAGCGGATCCCCCGAGTGCCACTGGGACCGGCCAGCGGATCCCCCGAGTGCCACTGGGACCGGCCAGCGGATCCCCCGAGCGCCACTGGGACCGGCCAGCGGGATCCCCCGAGTGCCACCGGGACCGGCCAGCGGGATCCCCCGAGTGCCACCGGGACCGGCCAGCGGATCCCCCGCGTGCCACCGGGACCGGCCAGCGGATCCCCCGAGTGCCACTGGGACCGGCACTCCCGGGGCAGATCGGGGAGTCCAGCGGCCGCACACCCGCACGGCGAACACGCGGGGAGGTGACACTACAGGCCGCCACCACCGTGTGTCACACTCGTGTCCCGTGTCTCGCACACGCTGGGACAAAGCCGGGCGCCAGCTGGGGACACCCCGCTGTGGGCAGGCAGCCCCGCCCGGCCCCTGCCCTCGCCCCACGCCTGCTGTGGGGCTCGACACACCGCACACACAAGCGACCCCACACCCCTCGACCGCACAGCCCCCCACAGCCAGAGGGGACCCATGCTGTACCCGGCCACTCACCTCTGTGGGACCCCCCACCACTGGCTGCGAGGGTTGTGGGACCCCCACCCCGCACACACTGACTGGGGTGGGGCTGTGGGACCCCAACCCGCACTGACGGTGGGGCTTGGGACCCCCACCCGCACACACTGACTGCGGGGGCTGTGGGACCCCCACCCCGCACACACTGACTGGGGTGGGGCTGTGGGACCCCCAACCCCGCACACACTGACTGGGGTGGGGCTGTGGGACCCCCAACCCCGCACACACTGACTGCGGGGGCTGTGGGACCCCCACCCCGCACACACTGACTGGGGTGGGGCTGTGGGACCCCCAACCCCGCACACACTGACTGGGGTGGGGCTGTGGGACCCCCACCCCGCACACACTGACTGGGGTGGGGCTGTGGGACCCCCACCCCGCACACACTGACTGGGGTGGGGCTGTGGGACCCCCACCCTGCACACACTGACTGCTGGGGCTGTGGGACCCCCAACCCCGCACACACTGACTGGGGTGGGGCTGTGGGACCCCAACCCCGCACACACTGACTGGGGTGGGGCTGTGGGACCCCCACCCCGCACACACTGACTGAGGTGCGGCTGTGGGACCCCAACCCCGCACACACTGACTGGGGTGGGGCTGTGGGACCCCCAACCCCGCACACACTGACTGGGGTGGGGCTGTGGGACCCCCAACCCCGCACACACTGACTGGGGTGGGGCTGTGGGACCCCCAACCCCGCACACACTGACTGGGGTGGGGCTGTGGGACCCCCAACCCCGCACACACTGACTGCGGGGGCTGTGGGACCCCCACCCCTGCACACACTGACTGGGGGTGGGGCTGTGGGACCCCCACCCCTGCACACACTGACTGGGGTGGGGCTGTGGGACCCCCAACCCCGCACACACACTGACTGCGGGGGCTGTGGGACCCCCACCCCGCACACACTGACTGGGATGGGGCTGTGGGACCCCCAACCCCGCACACACTGACTGGGATGGGGCTGTGGGACCCCCACCCCGCACACAGTGACTGGGGTGGGGCTGTGGGACCCCCACCCACACACACTGACTGCGGGGGCTGTGGGACCCCCACCCCGCACACACTGACCGGGTGGGGCTGTGGGACCCCCACCCCGCACACACTGACTGGGGTGGGGCTGTGGGACCCCCACCCCGCACACACTGACTGAGGTGGGGCTGTGGGACCCCCACCCCGCACACACTGACCGGGTGGGGCTGTGGGACCCCCACCCCGCACACACTGACTGCGGGGGCTGTGGGACCCCTGCTGGCCTCCCTCCCACTCACTCCTCCCCCCAACTTACCCCCGTGGCACCCCCAGCAGTGAGCAGAGTTCGCCCCCTCTCTGTCCGCTGTCCCTCCCACCTTGCTGCCAAGCATGGAGACCACCCCCAACTCACACCGACTGCTGCGGGCCTCAATCCCCTCACTGCTCGCGGGGGGATCCCCCAAAACACACACAGAAGAGTGGGACCCCTCCCCACTGACCCCATGTAATCCCCCTGACCCCCCACTGAGCTCCTCGAGACCTCTCCCCGACTATTGAGAGACCCCCATGAGCGCACGCCGGCCCGCGCGGGTCTCCCTCTGCCCCCGCCGCCGGCCGTGGGGCCCTGAGCCTCTGCCGCCTGCTGGAGCGGGGCCTCACACACACCGACCGCCCTCCCCCCTCCACCGGCCGGCGCGGACCTTTCGCTGGGAGGGTCCCACACCCTCAGTGACCTGCGCGGGGCCCCTCACAAACACCCCCTGCCCCCCGCGTCCCCACCGCGCCGCCCAGCGGGGCCTCCCCTCCCTCTGCGGGACCCCCCACCAACACACACCGACCGCCCGCCGCACCCCGACCCCGGCCGGCTCCCCCCGCCGCGGTCCCCACGCGCTGCCCGCTCCGTGTGCCCGTCCCTGCCCGGTACCTGCACATTCTCCCGGCCCCCGGCCCCGCTCGCCGCTGCCCGAGGCCCCGCGGCCGTTGCGGCCTCCCAGGCGGGGGCGGCGCTGGCCCCGCCCCGGCCGGAAGTGACGCAATCGCGCAGCGCCCGTTGCCATGGGAACGGCGCGGCCGCCTCACGGCGGGGACGCGGCGCGGCCTGTCCGTCCTCAGGCCCCGGATCCCGAATGGGGCTGGAAGGGACCCGTGGACATCACCCAGTACCGCCTGGGCAGGGTCACCTGCAGCGGGCGGGCTTGGGATGTCTCCAGGGAGGGAGACTCCACCGCCTCCTGGGCTGCTGTGCGGTGCTCTGCCACCCTCAGTATAAAAAAGTTGTTCCTCATGTTGAGCTGGGACTTCTTGTGGTTCAGTTTTGCCCATTGCACCACTGAAAGGAGTCTGGCACTCACGTTGGAGTGAGATCCCCTCATGCTGGAAAATACACCAAGTTTAAAATTCTTATTTTCTGACTTTAGTCACGTTTGCTCGCCTTTGCCCCGGGGGAAGGGAACTGAAGTTTCTCCCCAAAGCATTGTTCCGCTGATGAGTTCAGCACCTCAGCAGGCCGAGAGCAGCACGAGAGATAAGGAGAGATAAGGGCCATCAAGGGCCATTGGCGAACCATCAGCAAACATCAGCGACCATCTACTGCACACCTGCCCCCCGGCACGGCCGGAGACACCTGGAAAAGGCTGATCAGGAAATGAGAAGTGAAGACCTAATTAACATCAGAAGCGAGGAAATCCGTATCCAGCAGGAAAGCGAGTACTAAGAGCTGCGCAGCTCGTGACCAATGAACGTTAAACCGCTGGATTTCTATGGGCCTGTATAAAATCTGAGAAAAATCTAGTAATTTGAGAAAAATCACGGAGGGAGGCCCGGCGGGGGGCGGCAAGGGGAAAAAGAAGGCGGCCAAAGATCCTGGAGCAGATCGTGAGCAGCAAGAAGCAGGAGGAGGAGGAGAAGCTGGACAAGAGCATCCCAGCGCAGGTGGCCTTCGAGAAGATGCAGGAGAAGCGACACGTTGAGTGGGTCCTGAAGAAAGCGTTGAAAACCCACAAGTGGTGGAGATTAACCCACAAGTGGTGGAGATTAACCCACAAGTGGTGGAGATTAAGTTGGATGCTCTGAGCATCCAACTTCTGCCTGAAGAAGCTGACATTGCCTACGGCATTCCCAAAGTCAGCTGGGCTAAATGGCCGGGCTGCTTGTCGTGGCTCTGGAGCTGTGATTTGTTTGTGTGAAGCAGGGCTGCCATGTACATCTGTCTATTCTCCATATGGCTGAATATAACTTCTGAGCTTTTATGGCTTTATATTGTCTTGTTTTATAGTCTTTTTCTAAAAAACCAAACATCCAACAAACATTTCTGGATTAACCCAGCCCAGCTCCCCGTGGTCTCCTCATCAGAGAGATGCTCCAGACCCCAAAACATCTTTTGGGCTCTGCTGGACCCTCTCCAGCAGCTCCTTGTCCTTCTTGTCCCAGAACTGGGGCACAGCACCCCAGCTGTGCCTCACTGTGGCCGAGTGAGGGGCAGGATCCCTCCCTGCCCAGCTGGCCACACTTCCCAGTGCCCCCAGGGTCCCACTGTCCCCACAGCCCCAGGACACTCTGCTGGCTCAGGGACAGCTTGTCATCCACCAGCACCCCCAGGTGCTGTTCTGCAGAGCTGCTCTGCAGGGTCACTCCCAGCCTGTGCTGGGATTGCTCCTCCCTGGGTGCAGACCCTGCCCTTGCCCCTTGCTGAGCCTCCCCAGGTTTAACCCCCCAGCTCTCACCCAGCCCCTCTGAATGGCAGCACAGCCTTCAGGTGAATTAGTCACTGCCCCCAGTCTGAATCATCTGAAACCGATCAGGATCCGTTCGATCCCTCGCAGCAGCTCGTTGGTACTGAACAAGGCTGGACGATCCCTGGGGACAGTGCTGACCACAGGTGGCCTCTGCTGTGCTTCTCAGGCCCCTCTGAGCTCTGCATTCAGCCAGCCCCCCCCTCCTCCAGTCCATTTATTCATTTCCTGTGTCTACCTACGAAGATGTCACGGGAAACAGTGTCCAAAGCCTTGCTGAAGTCAGTCCTGGTGCCAAACACTGCCAGAATGCCCCCACATGGATGTGGGGAGGGGAGGAGGCTTTGGGGGCCTGTCCCAAACTTCCTTTCCTGCTCCAGCCCCATGGAGGTGACAGCAGACAAGAAGGAATGCAGGAGAACCTCAGAGCCCCTCAATCCCCACCCAGACGGTAAAATTCCAGACTTGTCAGGGTTGAAGTGACCTCTGGAGATCATCCAGCCCAAACCCCTGGTGGGTTTGAGATCCAGGGGGTGCAGGTCCAGGCTGCTTTGATCCCCAGCCAGCACCAGGTACTGTGAATGACCATCCACAGGGAAACTGAGGCACAGAGCCCCACAGCCACCCCAAAAAAGCCCAGAGTCAAGTGGTACCCCCACAGACACCCCTGCCTGAAACAGAGCACTCACAGCATCCAAGCAAACTAGACTGTGTTGTATTTACACTCATGGAAGGGAGGAAGGAACAGGAAAAAGGGCAGTGCTGGAGAAGCAGGTGGCTCTGGGCTTTCCCAACGGATCCATGGGAGCTGCTGCACTTCCTTGGGGCTGGTGGCTGCAATTCCTGCTTCCCCTGAGAGTGAGGGATCATCCTCAGCCAAAAGCTCCGTGGCAAACCCAGCCTGGCCACGTACCAGCTCTGCACCTGGCCCAGGTGTGTCCAGGGGTAACACGTGCAGCCCACTTGCATGCTACAGCCAGAATATCAATGTTATCCAGAAGGAAAAACCTGAGGAAAAGGCTGGCAGGAGGCAGCCTCCCTCCTCTCTGTGGTGAAGTGGGGATTTGCAGCAGTTTGGGATGTTCAGATGCTACCAGTACCACCACAGGATGGCAGCTGGCACAGAGCACACACTGCTTTGGCTGGAGCAGACTGCAAAAATCAAACACTCAGAAGGATCTCCCTACCAGAACCTGGGCAGAACTGCCACAAGCAGGGCAGGAAAGCAGCCCTTGGAAGGAAGGAGCTGCTGTGATTTCCCCAGCTGGGCCCTCCAAGAGCAAGGGAAACGCTTCCAAAGCGTGGGACGGCCAGCAGTGGGACAGAGGCTGCTGCTTGTCCCCCAGGACACATCTGGGTTTCTCTGCTTGTGAGAGCCAGAGCCCCATGGTCACAGCCCTGCTCAGGGTGTTCCCAGGAATCCCCGGGCATGGAAGTGCCTGTGGCTGTGCCCCAGGAGCCTCTGCCTGCTTTGTCTGCATCCCTGAGCCCCAGGTCCTCCCAAGAGAGCCCTCCGGGTTCTGGAGTGGTACTGAGATGGCATTTGGCTTTTCCTACACCTCCCTTCCTGTGTGTGTGAGTGTGTGCACCCCCAGAGCCTTCCAAGTGCCTTTTGGGGTGCTTGAGGCCTCTGAGCATGTTCACTGTACCCTAAAGTTCTCCTTCTGCATTTCCTCATGCCCTGGAGCCCTCCCTGGGCCTTCCAGCACCTCAGGGAATTCTGAGTCTCTCAGTGAGCCCAGAGGCCTCCAAGCACCTCTCCCTGCTCCCTGGGTCTCTCCGTGGGTTTTTCTGAGGCCCCACCTGGACTTCTGGGCACCCTGGGACCCTCCATGTGACTTCCCCTGTGCCCCAGTTCCCTCTGTCTGGCAGAGGAGTGCAGCTGGGTGGGCTCCCCAAGCTCTCCCCAATACCAGCATGGCCCACACAGGAGGAGGGGACCCCACTGTCACCTTGATGCAGGGACAGGTCCAGAAGCAGAGGTGTGGGGACCTGAGCTTTGTGCACAACCCTGATGAGAGTGACTCGTGTAAGGCAGAAGGCAGGGAGAGAGAAGGGAGAGGAGAAAGGGGAGAGGAAAGATGGGAGAGAGGAGAGCAGGCACAGGCAGCACTGAGGGACACACACCTAGCTGGGAAAGCAGCTGGGGTTACCAGGGGTGCTGAAGCAGGAGGCTGGAGCAGGGGTGTCCCTGGCTCCCTCCTTGCAGAGAGAGGCACAAGGCAGTGAGCAGAACCTCCTGGAAGGTCCTGCCCAGCCCACATCACTTCAAGCCACAGAATAACTTCCCTGTGCCAGCTTCACTGCTCAACCCCCTTGGTGCTTCTCCAACAGCATCAACAGAGGGTGGGGAGAGGGGTCTGGGGTGTTGGAACTACAGAATCAACTTCTCTGCATCTGAGAGCAAACACCTCCCGGGGAGCAGACGGCAGCCTGGCTGCCAGGATCCCCCAGCTCCCGGGGTTACAGACAGAGGGAACAGAGTCCAGCAGCTGCTCAGGGACTGCTGCCACAAGTCCTGGGTGGTTTGCAGGACTCAGAGCTGCTGGGAAGGGAAGGCTGCCCGGCAGAGCCCGGCCGCTCACGCCTGCAAACCGCCCGGCAAGAGGCAAGTCTGAAGGTCTTAGCGCTGGAGCAGCGGGGCAGGACGGTCCCTTTCCTTTGGGAAGCTGGTTGAGAACACATCAGCTGAGCTGTGGCTTGTCAGACAGGCAGGAGGGGAGAGGAGGAAACACCAACTGACTGCCAGAGGTGCGAGGAGTCCCCATGTCCAGGTGCCGGGTTCGTGTGCGCTGCTGGAGTCACCCTCGCACCGCCGCAGGGCTGGGAGGAGGAGGAGGGGGGCTGGGAGGAAGGGGAGGAGCACCAGGCAGCCTGGCTGCAGTTCGATCTGCTCAGACCCCTTCACAACTTCTGGATCTTCTCGGCGATAACGATGGGGTTTTCCTTGCGGATCTTCTCGGCAGCTTCTGCCTTGTAGTCATAGGGGCAGGCGTGCATGTCAGAGTACCGGTGAATGGCACAGAACAGGTTCCCGCAGCGGCAGTCGAAGCCTGAGGGGAGGAAGAGCAGGGACAAAGCCACATCAGGCCCCATCCAGCCGGGCAGGAAGGCAGCAAGGCCTGGCTCCTTCCTGCCATGCCAGGAAATGCCACCAAGGCACAGAGGGAGGGGGCTTGCTGTCCCCCACAGGCCAAAGGGACTCTTCATTTGGGGAAGCCCGTGGGTGGCTCTTTGCTTTCCTCTGGCTCAGGAGCTCTGCATGCTTTGGGCAGCCCCAGCTGTCACATGGTGGGAAACGCTCGCAGAGCAGCTGCTGTCCATGTTCCCCGGGGACAAGGGACGTGCCAGGCACTGCACAGTGCCAGATTGCTAATCCAGACCAGGCTCCCCAGGCAGCTCGAGCTGGGGCTGAGCCCTCCGAGCCAGTCCAGCTCCCCAGGGTCACACAGCAGCAGCTGGACAGACCAGCAGCAAGCAGCAGAGCTGTCACCACGTTAGGATTACGTTTGAGCTACTTAGGCTTCAAAATTCCCAGTGTAGTCACTTCACTCAGGGGCAATGCTCAGAGTACTACCACTAACAAAGCACACTGGGAAAGCAAGGTAGGGAGCAAGCAGGACATGTCCTGCAGGGAATTTCACTGCCAGGGAATCATGCTCTGTCCCTTCACGTTTTTCCAACTCCAGGCTGTAAAGCCCACAAACACCTTGCTCCAAGGTGCCAGTTTACTCCTTGTTGAGAAAACTCATTTTATCCTAAATGCCCTGAATTCACAGGAGCTCTCTGTAAGCTGAATCCTAAAGGAGAGAACAGAGAACTCCTCATAGTTTAAAGCTCTTAAGGAAATACTCATCCAGGAAATCAATCCTCTCTGCAACCTGAAGGATGGGCACAGAGTACCTGGCCCAGCCCCAGCTTTATAAGCCCATCTCCCATTCTAGGACAGTGCCTGCAGATTTCCAGGCAAGCTCAGGTTCAAACTTCCCAGTCTAGACTTTGCCAAAGTTTCTTATATGAAAACAGCCAGTCCCTGGCTCCTGGATGCACCAAGCAGGCTACAGAAGCAAGTGCTCTGCCAGAACAGCATAACCTGCACAGCTCCAAAGTTAACTTTTTTCCAGGGAAGCACTAAATGCCAGAGATAATTTAGGGGAATGATGTTTTTATTAACAAACCGCAGCCAACTTAATTGCTTCACTTTCCAGGAGCCATTTTCCCATTGAGAGCAGTGCCCTGACACCATCCCAGCACTTCTCTCTCCAGCTTTACAGGCTGCATGCTGAGAGCCTCTCAGGAAGCTAACAGTGGAAATCAGGCAGCATTAACAAATGGGATGAGTCTTGCAGAGGGATTTTCCATTTGGGTCTAGCTCAGTTCATGTCACTGTTACGAAAGCTTTACCACAGACCTGACCGGGAGCGGATTCTGATCCACAGTGAGCTCTGCCTTCCTCTACAGCAGCTTCTGCCAAGAAGCAGAAACAACCAAGAGGTGCTGCTGCATCCAATCCTGCTCCCAAGGGCTGCCAGGATCCTGGCAGTGAGTGGGATGTTCCCCAGGCTGCTGCCTCAGCCAGTGCTGTTGCAGGTCAGAGCTCTCCTCCCTCCTCTCCTGCAGCACCACAGCTCCAGGATGGATTTGGGGGGAACCTCCAGCCTCTGGCCCTGCCAGACCCAGCAGCACCACAGCACTGTGCTCACAGGGCTCTCACTCTGGACTGCTTAGGGCACAGGAAGTTTTCCCAGAGCCAGGCACTCACCAGTCAGCCCAATCTTCTTCCGGCAGGTGAAGCAGCGATTCTTCTTCGGTTTCGGTTTTTCCGAAGCCGTCTTGCCCTCAGCCGTGTTCTGGGATATCTCAAGCAGGGTACCTGACACAGAGGCAAGAGTTTTGCTGCCCTTCTGGATAAACCAAATGTTCATTTTATTACAGGAGCTACTTGAGGCTCTAGTGACTCTCCATGTGCACACAACCCTGGCTGACATACCCCAAACTGGGAGATCTGCCTTGTTCCTCGGAGATCTCCACGTCACAGCTTTCTCTCTGTTCCAAATGCCTTAAATCCAAAGCTGGAGTGGCCACTGGACAGTGACTGGATAGTCACTACAGCTCAGCTGCTGTACAGCAACACAGCTGTCAGCTGAGCCCACAGTTAATCTTCACAGGAGAAAAAAAGTTAACCCCTTGTAAGTACTACTAATTATTTTTGCTGACTCTTATGTAAGTGTTCCCCATATGTAGGTCTTAGAATGCTTTACACAGATATCCATCACTGCCTCTAATCTACCAAAGGGAAAACTGAGCTCTCAAAGCCAGATTGTTAAAGGTCACTGATGCTTAGCAGGATTTCCTCCAGTACCTAAGCAGGTTAGAGAAGTCAACAGGAGGGATGAGTTCCAACTGCTCGTTGGAGCACCTGCAGTGCAGGCTGCTCTGAGGAGACAAAACAGAGACAGCTTTGTGGAGCTGACCCTAAACAGCTTCCTAAAAACTACACAACAAGGCAGATGAAAGGGACAGGCTCTCCCAAGTCTCTTTTAACAGCCTCTCACCTGCCTGTTGTAAATTGTCTCCTGGGCTTGTAGACAAAGGATTACCAAACCCAAAATGCCCAGCCGTGTGTGGTGACTAGAGCCTGGCTTTTTAGCAACCAATAGCTCCTGCATTTTTTTTAGCTTTCAATGCAAGCAAGCTGTCAGCTGAGTAAAGGAGGGTGTCTGCATGCAGATCACCTGCTTATGGCATCAGCTGGAGGATGTGCCACACTGGGCAATGACTCTGCTGCTCCTCAATCACATCAGGGCACCCACTGTGTAACACCCCCGAGGGACAGGCGCCCCCATCACTCGGGGTGACAACAGCAGGCCTCCACTGCCCCCAGGCAGTGTCACAAAGGAGTCTCCTCTCTCCCAGCCTCCCGTGGATCCCTCCCCCTCGGGAGCTGGCAGGGGAGTGCCGCCAGCAGAGCCCGTCAGGCCGTGGGACGCTCCGGGCTCGCTGCCATTCGCTGCGAGAGGCGTCATGGAAGATTATCTCCTGCCAGCCACTCCAGGGCTGGCAGCCACTCAGCCCTCAGCCCACAGAGCAATCTCTATTGGCCTGCCCTCAAGCACAGTATTTGCTCTCCTCCCTGTCACCAAAACAAGAGTTTCCTCCTCGGCTCCCAGGTGTGTCTTTACTGCCGGGAGGGGACACACCCCAGGGTCAGCAGCTGTCCCTGCTGCTCCAATGGACTCCTGAGCTCAGACCTGTGCAAAGAACAAACCAACCACCCTACCTGATGAGGAAGAAGCTGATGAGGCTTCATCTGTCTTGCTGAATTCCTCTGTCTCATTGCTAGTTTCCTCTCTGGATATGCTCATGGCTGTCATCTGATGGGTCACAGGAGTCTGAGCACTGGGAGCATGTGCAGCAGACAAACAAAAAGAGAAAATACAACTGTTTTCATTTGATGGACGGTTATGTGGGAGAGACCTTCAGCCCATAAAGTTTATTTCCTTATATTCAAAAGTAGGTCAGGAGCACAGCAGGTCAATTCCCCTTGAGATCTGGGATCAAAGTTCTTTACAGACATAAATGGAATGAATCTGTGATGATCTCGGTTTCCTTTTCCACCCAATTATATCTCAAAGCCAAAGCAAGAGCCCATACAAACAAGTCCAGGGGCAGGGAATCACAGTTATGAGTCAGGGCTGTAATGTGATGGTAGAGCTCAGTGCAGCTCTATCCTCCTTCCCATCCAACAGGCCCAAGGTCTCTAATCCTGCTGTCACAGCTTGCAGACTGGGTCAGCAGCAGTTGCTTTCACTTAGAATCACGGGACATTCTGAGTTGATGATCCTCGTGATCATTCCAAGTCCAACTCTTAGCCCTGCACAGGAAAACCCCAAAAATCCCACTTCTTGGGACTGAGCAGAAATGGAACAGTTGAACAGAGCCAGGGACAGACAAGGTGCACTGGCTCCAGGAGAACCAGGACACCATTTAATTTTCTACCAACCCTCTGGTACCTCACTCTACACATCAGGCATCAGGAACAGCAGAAACACCTCAATCTTCCAAATAAACTAGAGACAGTGCAGAGTTTGACCCAGCCTGTTCACAGACTGGCCAGGTAAAGGATGACAGCCTGCCCCTTGTGTCCCAGAGCTGGATTCTGGCAGGGTTTAGGTCCCCTCCAGACTCTGCCCCTACCTGGCCTTTGCATCCTCAGGTGTGGAGTCTCCCTCAGCATGCTGTCCTGCGATCACCTCGGGAGCCATGGGGCTGCTGCTGGGACCACTGGGTGCTATGAGACAACAACAGGCTGGGTCAGGTCTCTGAGAAGAATCAGCAAGGTCCTCAGGTGCTTTGCAGCCAAGGAGAAAGCAGAACAGCACTTTCCAGCAGCCTTTACACTCCTGTTCCCTACTGAGCTGGGAGGGCACACCCCTGTTGGGATCACTCCTATATCCCTATTCCTACACTCTCCTCTCCAAATTTGGGTATGGGACTCTGTGGGACACCAAGGCTGTCTAAGTATTGAACCCAATGGCACTTTGTAACTTCTCCAAGGTGTAAGAACCAGATCCTCATCTGCTGAAAGGAAATGGCTTCAACAGACACATAGGTTTGTAGGTTTGTGTCAGCTGAGGATCTAAGCTGGGATCTTAGGCAAATCCTTTGTCAGAAAAAGTCATGTTCCTGAGCATAGTTTGTGTGGGTGACTCAGGAACCCTCAGGAATAAACTGTGGAAGAACACTCAGAGGTATTTCTCACTCTGTACATGGGGCATCTGCACAAACCTCCAGCCTGCTCATGTTGCAGATAGCATCCTTCTCCTGCTCCCATCCCAAGTGCAGGAAACAAACCTTGTAAGTTATGACTTTTAGATATCACACTGTTAAGATAAGAATATTACACAAATAGGCCAAATAAAATCTCATTGTGGGGCTTTGTCATGGTTCCCAGCAGTCAGCACCTAATCAGGGAGCAGGAAATAGCTGAAAGCTGGGATCACCATTAGCACAAGCGAAATTTTACAGTTTACTGGAAGGTACTGGCTGGGATGAGGCTTCACAAACTGGTGAGACTGGGAAGAAAACAAGTGCCCCTCCTGACAGGGAACAGAAGTGCTTGAGGGCTTGGGTCCTTGATTTAGAGCCTTGGGCATCCATGGAAAGGGAAAGATGATTTTTCTAGGAGGAGGTAAATCTGCTGGTGGCCAGGTACCAGCACCATGCTCTATCACAGTTGCTGAACACAGTTTGTACCCAGACACCCATTTAAGACAGATTTCCAGGAAAAAAATCCTCTACCTGGAGGGCTTATCCGGTCACTGCTCTGCTGCCTCTGCAGGAACTCCTTGTAGCACACGGAGCACATGCCGTTGGTCCGGGGGCTGCCATAGAAGCCGCAGCCCGTGGTACACAGCAGAGGCACCTGCGTCTGGTTGGTCTCCTGAGCCATCCTCGCTCCTCTCAGGCACCGAGCTACACCCAGGAACCAAAAATAAACCCAGGACAGCTGTGAGGGCCGGAGCACTTGGGCATTGTGTGCTGCAGCTGATCAGGATGGAGCACAAAGGATCCCAAGAGAGCCCGGTTCCTGACTGTGCACAGCACGACCCCAGCCCCCGAGCACCTGGAGCTCCTAAAATCCATGTCCTGGGCCCTAAACCACCCAGAGCTCAGCAGCCAGGAGCTGCCCAGACTGGAGGGCAACAGGAACTGGCTCCTGGCTCTCCCTCCTGCACCACGAGGCTCCCCGAACTCCCGGTGACACATGAGCACATCAGACGCGATCAATCCACTCTCCAGCAGTACAAAATGTGCCCCCACAGCACTACCGATGCCCCCTGTGAACACCCACACCTCAAACGCCCAGTGCAGGCCCAGTCAGTCACATTTTGGTTTTCATTTCGAGCCTGGGTTAGTTTTTTAATGCTCAGGAAGATGACGCAAGCAATGCAAAAAGAAGCCACTGACGCTCTGTTCTGACATACGTGGGTAAGGGGAACGTTAGCATGGTTAGGCTGGAAATGAGGATAAGGTTTTCTTTCCAGCAGTAAGATGCGATTCCAGAACACCTTCCCAGGGAAAACAGCTGACATGATGAAACTCAATCTTAAATTTAATCTTAAAAATTTCTCTCTGGATCACATGCATTACCTCCAACCCCAGGAACCGGCCTCTTCCAGCCACACACGGTGTAGCATTTACAGGGCCAAACCCACCGCAGTGCTCCAAATGAGAACCATGAGGCACAAACAAAAACCACACGCAATTCCAACGCGTGTGGACAACGTGGCTGCAGCCAGGCCAGCTCTGACACAGAACAAGGGGAGAGGACGTGTGCAGGACCATGGTGGGCGCGGGTGGCTCCAGCTCGGGCACAAAGCCACGGCGTTGGTACCAGGGGCTCCCAGCAGCGCTGCCTTTGTGGGATGCACGAAGCACCCAGCCAGCTCTGCCGCGTCCCTCCCTGCTCCTACCAAACTTGCTTTACCGAGGGAATAAACAAGACGAACACGAAATCTTTACCCTGCCAGGAGCGCTCCCGTGGGACGGAACCGGATCCCCTCTGGTTTATCCCTCCTCGTCCTCAGCGGGGGGATGCGGGTCTCGGCTCCGCAGCCGGGGGTCCCTCGCAGAGCTCAGGGCAGCGCTCCCATCCCCACAGCGCGATCCTCCCGGCCCCACCGGCCCCTCCTCGGGCGCTCGCAGCCAGGGCAGCCCCGGGAAGCGCTGGATCCTCGGGGGTCCCGGCCGGCACCCGCTGCCACACGGCCGAACCTTCGGCAGCTGCTGTGGGTCGAGCGTTCCTGCGGAGAGAAGGGGCCGGGGCTCAGCCCTCCCCGAGCGCCGCACGGCCCGGCCGGACGGGCCGAGCCGCCGCCCCCGCCGTGCCCGGGCTGCCCGGGGCGGCCGGGACCCCCCTCCCGGCCGGGGAGAGACCCCCGCCCGCCCCTCCCGATGTGGGCCCGGCCCGCCGCCCCCGCCCCTCGCGGCCGGGCCCCGCGCCCCGCGCCCGGCCCGCGGCGCTAATCGAGGCCGAGGCTCCGCGGCCTGCGCGGAGCGGGAGCCCCGGGCCGGGCCCCGCTGGCCGGGCCCCACTCACCGGCGGCGGAGCAGCGCGGGCGGCCCCGGGCCGGGCCGGGCCGGCCCCGGGAGGCTCAGGCGGGCGGCGGGCACGGAGCGCTGCCGGGAAACATGGCGGGCGCGGGCCCCGAGCGCCTCCCCCGGGGAGGGCCCGGGACGGGGGGGACGGGACGGGGGGGACGCGGGGCCTGGGACGGGGCCGGGGCTGCGGGAGCGAGCGGGGATGGGGCGGGGGGCTGTGGCAGCCCCGGTGCGGGCGGGGGCTGGGGGTGGGTGTGCTCCAGCAATAGGGGAGGGGGCTGAGACCCCCCGGCTGTGAGAACAAGAGTGTGGGAGTGCTGCGGGAATAGCGGAGGGCTGTGACACCTCCCCCGGCCGTGGGGAGGGGGCTGGGGCGTTGGTGTGCTTCAGCAATAGAGGCGAGGGCTGTGAGTCCCTGGTTATAGGGACTGGGGTATGCATATATTTATGGCTATGGAAAGGAGAGGGAGCTCTGACCCCCTTGGCTGTAGGGGCGGGTTGGAGATGTGCCCCATCTACAGCTGAGACCCTCATGTGAGTGTACGGGGTGGGACACAGCTGGATTCCCCTGTGGAGAGAGGGGTCTGGGAGCCCCCACTGCAGGGCTGGTCACAATCCCAGGCTGTAGGAAGGGGAGTGAGACCCTTGTGCCTTAAGCTGTAGGGCATGAGACACAGATATCGCATGGCTGGGACACTGCTGGGGGAGAGGGGACAGCGCTCTGCTCACACCCCATCCATAGGGGCGGGATGCAGCCAGCGCTGCCCCAGCGGGTGGAGAGGGGCTGGGACCCCCAGCTTTGTTTCTGTACATCATCCACAGTGTGGATGGGTGGGATGCTCCAGGGGTCTGCAGCTGGAAGGGGTTCCCTGGCTACAAACTGTTCCTGCCGCTCTTCACCAAGCGCTGGATGGTGTGGTGGTTTATTCAAGCAAAGCTTTGCTCGGGTGGCCCAGCTGAGTCGTGGGGCCGATTCCCTTCTGAGCTCGTGTTGCCCAGCCCTGCATCCAGGACTCCTCTCCGAGCCCGTGTGTCCGTGCCGGGGCTCCAGGACTCTCCTCCAGGCCCTGGCCGGGGGTCCCGTCCTCCCCACTGCCATTGCCATGGGGTTCCGCGGTGCAGACCCCGCAGGAGAAAACACCCACTCCCAGCTGTGCAAAACCCCCGGGAAGCCAAGGCCAAGCTCTCCCCAACCACCCAGCCCGAGGGACTGCAGAGAGCTTTGCCCTGAGCTCCAGCGGGCTGGGCCGAGGGTCGGCCCGGTTCTGGTTTGAGGAGGGGCGCACTCAGCTCTCGGGGTGCCCTTGGGGGAGCCTCTGGGGCAGCGCACAGGTCCCTGCGGGGACAGGTTGGGACATTTCCCGTGGCAGCCACGCCGGGCGCCTCGGGGCCGCGGCTGCGACCGCGCGGCCACCAGATGGCACCAGGAACCCACGGACGGGGCGAGAGCACCCGGGGATGGGGGGATACAGGGATGGGGTGTACAGGTACGCAGGGATGGGGTGTACAGGTACCCAGGGATGGAGGGGATACAGGGATGGGGTGTACAGGTACGCAGGGATGGAGGGATGCAGGGATGGGGGTGTACAGGTACCCAGGGATGGGGGGGATACAGGGATGGGGTGTACAGGTACCCAGGGATGGAGGGGATACAGGGATGGGGTGTACAGGTACCCAGGGATGGGGGATACAGGGATGGGGAGAGTACAGGTACCCAGGGATGGGGGGATACAGGGATGGGGAGAGTACAGGTACCCAGGGACAAGGAGGGGGGATACAGGGATGGGGTGCAGATACCTGGGGATGGTGAGTGCACAGGTACCCAGGGACGGTGGGAGTACAGGAACGGTGGGTGCACAGGTACCACAGAGGGTGGGCACTCACCCCTGGCTCCCGGGGCTCCACCGTGCACCCTCTGGTGCTGCTGTCCTACTCCCCAGGCCCTTCAGCTTTGGGGGTCAGGGCACCTTCTGGGGGGACAAAGCCCCGGCAGCCCCGGCTGGGCAGCTGGAGCGCAGGGGCTGCTCAGGGCCATAGCAAGGGAACCGGGAGGTCGCTGACCCTGGGGGCTCTGAGATCGCACCTGTGGCTGTTTCGGGAGCTGGGGGCACTGCTGGGGAGGCGGGGGCACGCAGAGCCCGGCGATATTAATACACATTTTCCCGTGATGCTCTGGAGCAATTCTCAGATCCAAAGCCGGAGGGAGTTCCTGGTTTGTCCCTTCCTCACTCCACTCTCCCCTCACCCCCAAATCCCGTGATTCCCACAGCACCAGGACACGTTGCTGGAGCATCGTCTCCGTCTGTCCTTGGGCCGTGGGAGGGAAGAGCAGAGCTGCCTCCATCCCTGCCGGCGTCAGCCCTCTCCACAGCATCTTCTCCGCCTGGGTTATCTAATGGCTGTGGCAGAGCCTTTAAATGTCACCCACTAAAGAGAGCACGACGGCGTCCGGGAAGGGAGGGGAGGCTGGGTGAGACAGGATGGCAGAAACAGGAGCAAAACAGTATCGATTTCCAGCCAATTATCACTGTTATCAAAGCAGAGCAATTAAAGGATGATGCCACATCGCCAATACCCGGCCGTCCCTCCGAGGCGAGGCGCGGGTTCACCAGCTCTGCCGAACACTCACAAATGCACAAACACATCCGAGCGCCTCGTTCCCTCCGTCCGTGTGTGTCCGTGTGCTCGGGGCACACCCGTGTGCTCACACACACACACACACGCACACAGGGGTCCTGAGCTCCGCGGCGGCTGCCGAGCTTGTTTTCCCCGCGGAGTTAATCTCCCCAGCCCGCTTCACTGCCTCGTTCTCCGTGCAGCCGAGATGTGTCTCCATCTGGCTCTGGCTGAGCCCAGGGAGGGTGCAGGGCTGGCAAAGCGCTGCCCGGGGCTCTCGCCTGGCGAGGGGCTGGAGCTGCTGGAACTCAGAGCGTTTCTCCTCCCTCAGGTCGTCTAAAATGTTTTCTCTCCGTGTGCCCGTCCCTCCTTCTCCTTCCTCCCCCGAGGCGCGGGGTCTGGCTCTGACCCTGCTGCACCCCAGGGATTCCCCAGGCTGCAGCTGGGCACTCTCCTGGCTTCATACTCTCGTGCAGGATGGATGTCGAAGTCACACAGCTCGAATTACACCGTCCCTGTCACTCGGGGTGTTCAGGGGAGACTCCTCTGGGCTGCAGCTCCTGCCAGGGGAGGCAGAGGGGCAGGGGCTGAGCTCTGGGCCAGGGCCAGGAGCCCAGCAAGGGCTGGAGCTGTGCCAGGCCTTGGCATGGAGCTCAGGGAAAGGTTCTTCCCCCCGAGGGTGCTGGGCCCTGCCCAGGCTCCCCAGGGAATGGTCCCCAAGGCTGCCAGAGCTGCAGGAGCCTTTGGACACTCTCAGGGATGCTCAGGGTGGGATTTTGGGGGGCTGGGCAGGGACAGGGACTGCACTGATGATCCTGGTTGGTCTTCTCTCACTCAGAATATTCCAGGATTTCATGATTCTGTGATTCCATCACTGATTGGTGGTGTTTGGGAGCAGCAAATATGCCAGCAGGGAGCAGACCTCTGGTTCAAAATGCAGCCCAGAGCAGTAACAGGGGTTACACATGGACTCTGTGTCACAGCACAGTGATCCAGCAGCCCTGGCACAGGGTGCCCAGAGCAGCTGTGGCTGCCCCTGGATCCCTGGAAGGGTCTAAGGCAGGGCTGGACAAGGTTTGGAGGAACACAGGATAGAGGAAGGTGTCCCTGCCCATGGCAAGAGGTGGGACTGGATGAACTTTAATGTCCCTCCCAACCCAAGCCAGCCTGGGGTTGGTTACACAAACACCTGCAGTGTACAGCCTGACACATGGCAGTGTGGTTCCAGGACTGGGGGCGTCAAACCCACAGCTGGGGACAGTCCTGGCTGGGCAGACCCCAAACCTCCCCTTCCTGCCTTGTCCCCAAGGGCTGTGCTACCCACACCCAGTGGCACAGCTCGAGAGCAGCACCTCCAGTAGCCACCCCAGCCCCTTCCATCTCCCTCCAGGTGCCTTCCTGAGCACCTGGGGAGGAAGGAAAACTGAGCTCTGGTCCTATTGCCTGGGAGGGAGTTTCTATGGAAAACCATGGAGGCTGACAACAGCAGCTCCTTGTCTGGCCTTGGCCACACTTCTCTGCAGCTCGGGAGCCCCACGCTGGCTCTCACCACTGAGAATTGCTGCTTCCCTGGGGAATGAGCAGGACCTGAGCCCTGAGCCCTGCCTGGTCCCTGGCCATCCACTCCTCCCAGTCCCCTGGATCCGTGCACAGCTAACACATTAACCCAGTGCAGCGCCAGCCCCCGGCCCCGCGCTCCCTGCCCGTGTGACACATATCTGGGTGAGCACAGAGGTGCAGGGGGGCATCAAATCCTTTTAAAAGGCTCAGTGGGTTAGAAACCCCCTTGCAATTACCACCTTCTCCTTGTCTGGAGCACACAAAGGGCCCTCCGGGGCGCTGGGCATGTTCCTGACAAACCCGACACAGCCGCGGGGGCCGGGAGGAAGGGACACGCAGGAGCCTTTTCAGACTCTGCTATTTGGTTGCAAACTGCTTAATTTCCTGAACAAAATGATATTTTTGTTGTTGTTGTTGTTTTGATGGAAAGGACAGCACTTTTTTGGCATGGTACAATCCCAGGGCTATTCATCCGTCACCACAGCAACGAGCTCCATCAATGGCCATCCGAGATTGCAGATGATTAGAGACAACATGTAAAAGGTGGAAGACGCTGGGCACCTCGAAAACCTCATCTTCCCAAATGACTTGAATTATCCTCATTATTTCTCCCCGGCCAATTCTCTCCCCAGTCCGCAGGAGACGTCGCTGTTATATAAACACGGGAAGAGCCAAGTTATGAGAGCAGGTGGATGAGAAGGGAATGGTCCCTTCTGGTGGGGGCTGACCTGGAAAGCTCATGACATGGAGGATGAAACCCTCAGAGATGCTCAGGGAGTTGTTTGTGCCTGGAAGGGCCATGCAGGGCAGTGTGGACACTTTGGGAAGGGTGACCATGACCCTTTGCTTCTCCCCAGTCCTTCAGGACCTCCTGCAGCTCTTCCCTGAACTGAGAAATCCATTCTGGGGACACAGTGAGGAGCTTTGTGTTGGTTTGCTCTTGCAGCACTTCAAGAACCCAGCCCATCACCACCACCAGTTTTTGGGGTAAACCAGAGAGGAGGAGGTCACTGGAGCCTGGCAAAGGTGTGACATGTCCCAGCAGAGGGACTTCCCGTGGTCACAGTGTCCTGAAACATGGCAGCCCTGAAACTTTAATGCCCACCTGCAATATTCATGGTGCTTTCGACAGCAACAAGGTGGGAATTGTGCAGAGCAGCCTGAATATTTCATGGGGGGCTCTGCACTGGGATTTTGGGCATGGTTTCCTCCACTGCCACCGCAGCCCCACCCTGCTATGGAGTCTGAGCTCTCTGGTGTGGAGGAAGAGTGATGACATGTGATTTACAGCCAAAGAGTCCCTCAAAAATAATCAATGCATGTTTTGGCCCCTGCCCAGGGTCGTTTTGGCATCACTCTGCTCTGGGGTGATCAGGAGACCCTGGGTGCCAGGTGTGGGTCTCCAGAGGACCTCCCAAACTGGTTTCGGTGCATGTCCCCCACTCTGAGCCCCAAAGCACCACAGAGGGGCCTCCAGTGCCCACCTTGGAGGGACAGGGACAGCAGCTGTCCCTTCTCTGGCTGTTGCAGGCTTGTTCCCTTGCTAGAGGCCCTTGTCCCTGGGCATGCAGAGGCGTGGGAGGTGATGGCCACACGGGTGGCTGGGATCCAGGTCAGCTCTCCATTGGGACATCCCCACTGTGAGCCAGGGGCTCACAGCCAGCACTGCACAGGATCCTGAACTGCAGCGACCCAGGATGGCAAAAGGTCCCCAGAGCAGTGGCACTGCAGCAGTGGGGGAGGTGATGGTGAGAGCATCAGGGGAGAGCAGCCCCCCCAGCCCCTCTCTGCCCCCTTGGCTGGAGCCCTTGCTGAGCCCCCCTGCCTGCCCTGCAGCAGCTTTGGGGGTGCTGGGCAGTGGCTGCCTCTGAGTTCCCCTGAGATGGAGCCCAGCAGAACCCACCGTGGCAGGGACAGGGCTCAAGCACCCTCGTGGTTCCAGTGGTGTCTCAGAGCCAGCACCTCTGCAGAGCTCACCATGCTGCATGTCCCCTCTGTATCCTGGCCATGAGCCCTCTGTCTGGGGTATTTTCCAGCACCTCAGGCAAGAGAACAGGATATCAGTGGGCTCCTGACTCCATCCAGGGACAGAGCCCAGCCCTGAGCACACTGATGGGAAGGGTGGCCAGGGGACACGAGTGCCCATCCTCTTCATCCAATGGAGCAGCACGAGGAGGCAGAGTGTGGGTGCTTCAGCTCACAGTGTGGGAAGGTGACTGTCCTTAGGGCAGTGGTTGTTCCTGGAGAGCAAACCCTGAACTGTTTTGACCTCCTTTTCTGCAGCTTGCTGTCCCCCAGTGTCGCATGTATGATGCTGGTACCTCTGCTCTGGGACATTTGTGCTGTTCAGGGGTTCCATGTGCTGGCTCCTGGCTTGGGCTCTTCCCTCCTCCAGTCCCTACCGTGTCCCAGGTCCCCCTGCTTAGGAAGCATCACCTGGCCAGGACATGCACCCCAAATCCCAGCTGCCCCCAGCTCCCCACATTCCCCTTTGGGTGCCGTCTGCTCCCCAGCAACGCCAGCACCTCAGGGCAGGGGAGGAATGGGCAAAACCACAGCGGGGCTGTTGCAGGGAGCCGTGGCTCTGAGCAGGCTCGATTGGAGCCGATAATTAACAACAAGAGAAGATCGATAGGGGAGGCGGCTGTGCTGCAGCCAGGGACAGGGGCTGGGGCCACTCCTGCCACCCAGGGGGGTTCATGGAGCCCCTCTCGGGCACCTCTGCCACCTCCGCGCTGGGTCTGCTCACATCCCTCATTCTCACCTAAGGGCTTCGCCAGGTGCCCAGGGGGAACCAGCCCACCACCAGGCTGGGGGTGACAGCAGGGGGACCCCCCCGCGACCCCACAGACCCCAGGCCACACCGGCAGCGGAGCCGGAGCGACGCTGCAGGTCAGGGAGCCGCGGGGCGGGAGAAGGAGTTAATTCCTACACCGAAAAGCTCTTTGCCGGCATCTCGTCTCTAATGGAAGAGTCATGTCGGATTAGCGGGCGGGCGCCGAGCGGGGCCCGGGCTGCCGGGCCGGCCCCGGGGACAGCGGCGCAGCCATGCGGAATGGCAGATCTGGGCCACTGTGCCAGCGCCGCCGGGCCAGCCGCCGCACGGCCACGGACGGGCGCGGGGAGCCCCACGCGGCTCCAGCCCCGCTCCTGCCGCCCGCGGATGCTTCTCCTCCGCTCCCCGAGCCCCGGCGGCTCCGCGGCCGCTGCAATCCAATCGCCGAGGGCGAGCAATGCCCGGGCGATGGAAAAGTGGGTCAGGCACATTGGACACCATGTGCTCCTCCTCTTCTTTCACACTCCTTATCGCGGAGCCGATGGTAAATAAACCAGCCCGTCTCCCCAGCAACCCAGGCGGGCGCTGGGCTGTGCCGGGAGCGGAGTCCAAGGTGAGCCACGGTGGCAGCCATGGGAGCCAGCTGGGAGCCAGCAGCGAGCAGGAACCCCCAGCCCACGGGCACGCAGCCGGAGCAGGGTCTGCCCGGCGGCCAGGGAGCGCCATCCCGGTCTGGTGGGCTGGGAAATGTGGGGAAGGCCCATCCTGGGTGCGATGCTGCCTCTGCAAAGGGCGCTGGGTTCTCCTGAGCCGTTCGCTGGTTGTGGCAGAGTCCAAGATGAAAAAACTCGAGGAAATGGGAATATCTGTGACCAGGAAGCGCAGTGAGGTGTTTGACACACCTTGTCTCCCTTGAGATCTGTCAGCAGGAGCAATGGCTGAGAACATCAGAGCATCCCTGACCCACTGACCTGTAAAAACGAGGCATCTCAGAGGGGCCCCACCTGTATCATCCCACCGAGCATCCCCTTCCTCAGGTAACCCCAGTGGCTCCCCTGAGGCAGGGCTGGGTTGCTGCCACCCCCACTTCAGCTGCTTAAATCAAGCAGAGCCTTTTGTTTTCTCCTTTCATATTATTTAATTCTCCTCTCCTCACTTGCACTGCAGGGGCAGTGGCTAAGCCCAGGGCTTTGCTAAGCCGGGATCGTATTAAAAGAACAGAGAGGAAGAGAGTTTCTGGTGCTAAGCTGCTTGTGGTAACAAAGATGGATTTAAGGAAACTGCTCCCATAGCGATATTATTGCCCAAAAGCACCCAACCCCAAGGGGAAAGCAGCTGGGATAGAGGGAAAGGCCCTGGGAGGTTCCTGCTGGGATGCCCAGCAGCAGCGCTGGCACTGCAGGGCTGGGGGGCTCGTGTGGGACCACCAGGTGAAGCCCCCCGAGGCCACAGCTGGAGCTGGGACCCAAAACCAGAGCTGAGCCCCTCAGCCAGGGCTGGCACCGGCGGGTGGCTCACCTGGGCTTGGGCTGTATTAAAAGCTAAGCCCTCTGGCACAGCTTTTTCCAGAGCAGCAGCCAAAAAGGTGCTTACGGGGCCAAGGCGGCGCTGCCAAGCCCTAATTAGGGCCGCTCAGCCGAGCAGGCGCTAATGCGCCGCCTTTCCCCTCTGGGCAGCGGCTTCAGCGCGCCGGGATCGCCCCGGGGATGCGAGCGCGGGGCGGGGGGTGTTTGGTGAGAGGGAAAATCCCCCATTCCTTCCCAAAGTTGCACCAAACTGGGAGCTGCCAAGCCTTCCTGGGCCGCCAGGGCTTGGCATCCCCAAAACAGCGGGATGCGGAGTGAGCAGAGCCCGGGCACGGGGCGGGCCAGCAGCAGATTTCTGAGCACTTTCCTCTTCCCTGCTCTTTACCTCGCCTTCTCTCTGCATTAACACGTTAACTTTGGCCAAGAGCTTTTCCCACTGACCTACTGATCTTTCCTATTTCGGTCCCTGGAATTAAGGGATTGCTGGGCTTAACTTGCACTAAAGCCTCCAGATCGGCTCTGGAGCGGGACGCCCAGGTAGGGGCAGCACGGGCAGCCCGGGGGCAGGAGGAGGGAGCCCGGCGGTGTCCGATGCTGCACCTGGGTGGGACAGGGCAGCACCGCATCCTCAAGCAGCTCATGTGCTGTCAGCTCTGCTCCTGCTCCTCCCGCTCTGCTTCGGACCCGCTGTGGTCAGAGCTGGGCTCGCACACCGGTGATGGGGAGGATGCTCTGAGCACCAGGCTCTGTCCTGGCAAGCAGGGATGCTGCAGAGGGGCTGTGCAGCTTCCAAGCCCCTTCCCCAGGGAGCAGCTGCCCCAGTGGGCCTTGACCAGCACCATTTTCCTGCCACCAGCCCCAGCCTGGGGTCCCACAGTCATCCTCAGCTGAGCCCTGGAGGGAAGATGCTGCGATGAGCACCTGCCTGCACATCCTGCCGCATCCTCTGCCTGCCCCACAGGGCGATGCCCCAGTGCCACCAGCCCCCAGAGCCTCACTGTTGATGGCCATCTTGGTGGCCCTGAGCTATGGGCTATGGTATTTCTAAAATATTCCAATTTGAGGGCAAAATTAAATCTCCAAATGCACCCTTTTCACCCCAGATTAGAGGTTCCCCTCAAAGGCAGGTGGATTTTCCACCTGGAGGGACCATCCCACACCCCTGCCCCAGCCCTGGGGCACGTGTCACTGCCCCCATCTGCCCCGGGACTCCCCGTGCTCGGCAAGGCAGAAGCAGCATCACATGAAACTCAGCAATTTTGTGGCTGGGAAGTTCAAAAAGATGGAGGTGAAGGAGGGGCTGGGGGGAGCAGGAACAACCCAGCTTTGAAGGTGCCTGGAGATTAACTCAAGGCCATGGTTGAGTCTCGGAGACTTTTACAGCAAAACCTCATTAAGGCAGGAGCGGGGGGAACGGGGGGAGTCAGGAAATCTTCTAAGCAGGAGGAAAAATGTTTGATTCAGCAGAAACAAGTGGGAAAAAAGCCCCCTTGAGTCCCCCCACTCCGCTTTTATCTCTCCCGGGGGGATCGGGGCGGAATATGAAATCTGCCCCTTTCCTCTTTCCTGTTTATCTCCTAATTATGACGCTGGAGATTCGGCAGCGCCGCGCGGTGCCCGGGACGGGCTGAGCGGAGGCTGCGCCGCCCCAGCCCGGGGGCGAGGCCGGGGGGAGCTGCCCGGGGAGCCCCCTGCCCCCCACGCTGCCGGGCTGGGCCACCAGGGCCCCTCCAAGGGCCGATTCGGGCACCGTTTGTGCAGGGAGGTGAGTCAGGGCTCTGCGGGCTGGCAGGGGGGCGCCGCCTTTGCCCCTCCCTGGGGACCACAGAGCCCAGTGGGGCGAGCAGGGGGGTGGGCTCGGCCAAGGGCCAGGGCAAGCAGGGGAAAAGGGGGCAAAACCCCCCGGGGCTGGTGCTGCAGCCACCCACAGTCACCCAACACTGCGGCCCACTGACCTACTTGGAGCATCACTGCAGCACGGGAGTGAGGGACGGGGATGGGGACAGGGATGGGGATGGAGACAGGGACAGGGGATGGAGACAGGGACAGGGACAGAGACAGGGATGGAGACAGGGATGAGGATGGAGACAGAGACGGGATGGAGACAGGGATGGAGACAGGGACAGGGATGGAGACAGGGATGGGGATGGAGACAGGGATGGGGATGGAGACAGGGACAGGGATGGAGACAGGGATGGGGATGGAGACAGGGATGGGGATGGAGACAGGGACAGGGATGGAGACAGGGACAGGGGTGAGGGTGCAGATGGATAGGGATGCAGGAAGAGACAGGGATGCAAACTGTAATGGGGATGCAGGCAGTGATGGGGACGTAGGAAGTGATGGGGATGCAGGAAGGGGTAGGGATGCAGGCAGGGATGGAAAATACAGGCAGGGACGGGGATGCAGGCACAGACAGGGATGCAGGCAGGGACGGGGATGCAGGCAGGGATGGAAATACAGGCAGGGACGGGGATGCAGGCAGGGATGGAAATACAGGCAGGGACGGGGATGCAGGCAGGGACGGGGATGCCGTTCTCCACCCCAGTGGACACCCACAGCCGCTGCCCGGAGCACAGCGGAGTCCAGCCCGGCCATGGCTCCCCTCCCCCCCAGCCCCTAACGAAGGCTCAGCAATCACTAATTGCTTGGGACACCCCTCGGGGTGCAGGAGGAGACAGAATGTTCCTCCCCCGGCAGCTCTGCTAGCCACGGCTCCAATTAGCCTCGTTATCCTGCGTCGCTGCTGATTAGGGGCCAGGTAATTGCCGCGGCGTTGGGTGTCCCTTAGAGCCGCACGGCAGCAGCGATTGCATAAGCACCGGGCAGGCGTCAAGCGAGCCGTGAGCGGGTCAGGCATCCCGGGGGCTCCGGTTACACCCGGCCCTGCTGCCCCCAGCCCCCGGCCACAGGGACAGCCCCGCACGGGCTGCAGGGCTCCGGGGTGCTCCCCACGGCTGCCTCAGTTTCCCCCTTCTCCGTGCTGTGCTGTACACTCACGGTGTGCCCGAGTGACACCCAGCCTGCACCCACGGCCCCACAGCCCCGTGCCATGGCCCCTGAACCCCACAGCCCCACAGCCCCAGGTCACAGCCCCACAGCCCCACAGCCCCACAGCCCCACAGCCCCACAGCACAGCCCCACAGCCCCACAGCCCCAGGTCACAGCCCCACAGCACAGCCCCACAGCCCCACAGCCCCACAGCCCCACAGCACAGCCCCACAGCCCCAGGTCACAGCCCCACAGCCCCAGGTCACAGCCCCACAGCCCCACAGCCCCACAGCCCCACAGCCCCACGGCCCCAGGTCACAGCCTCCCACAGCCCCAGGTCACAGCCCCCACAGCCCACAGCCCCCACAGCAGACAGCCCCACAGCCCCAGGTCACCAGCCCCACAGCCCCACACAGCCCCACAGCCCCACAGCCCCACAGCCCACGGCCCAGGTCACAGCCCCACAGCCCACACAGCACAGCCCCACAGCCCCCACACAGCACAGCCACAGCCCCACAGCCCCAGATCACAGCCCCACAGCCCCAGATCACAGCCTCAGGACCCCACGTACAGCCCCACAGCCCACAGCCCACAGCACAGCCCCCACAGCCCCAGGTCACAGCCCCACAGCCCCACAGCCCCACAGCCCCACAGCCCCAGGTCACAGCCCCACAGCCCCAGGTCACAGCCCCCACAGCCCCACAGCACAGCCCCACAGCCCCAGATCACAACCCCACGCCCCACAGCCCCACAGCCCCAGGTCACAGCCCCACGGCCCCACAGCCCCACAGCGCAGCCATTTTCCATGGCCCCATTACCCCTGGCCCCACAGCCCCATGCCCCAGCCTTTACCTAAGCAGCACCGAGGTGCAGTGACTCACAGCTCTGCAGCTGGGCCACGTGCCCAGCACCATGCCTGATGCCACTGGCTGCCAGGACTGGCACAGCTGGCAAAGCCACATCTCATCCCCGTGGTCTGAGGGCGCTGCCCTGTTTGGTTTGGCACAGCTGGGGGATGCTCATCCTGCACCACCGAGGCCCTTGGGCAGCAGGGTTGGGAGGGAGGGTGACCCTGACACCATGGAGGGGACAGAGCAGTGGGACCCAGCCCCTGAGCAGGGGGTTCCCCCTTGTGTCACCCCCACAGCCTGGGGGGCACAATCAGGCTCAGAGGTCGCAGGTGCAGCTCCCCAGCCCCCACTGCTGCCCCCGCCCCAGCCCAGTATGGGGGGACATGGCTGGACCCCCACCCAGCCTTGGGACTGGGGAACAGGACCCCCATCCAGCCCTAGGACTGGGGAACAGGATCCCCATCCAGCCCTAGGACTGGGGAACAGGATCCCCATCCAGCCCTAGGACTGGGGAACAGGATCCCCATCCAGCCCTAGGACTGGGGAACAGGACCCCCATCCAGCCCTGGGACTGGGGAACAGGACCCCCATCCAGCCCTGGGACTGGGGAACAGGATCCCCCATCCAGCCCTGGGACTGGGGAACAGGATCCCCATCCAGCCCTGGGACTGGGGAACAGGACCCCATCTATCTCAGGGACTGGGGAACAGGACCCCCATCCAGCCCTAGGATTGGGGAACAGGGCCCCCATCCAGCCCAGGGACTGGGGAACAGGATCCCCATCCAGCCCTAGGACTGGGGAACAGGGCCCTCATCCAGCCCTGGGACTGGGGAACAGGACCCTCATCCAGCCCTAGGATTGAGGAACAGGATCCCCATCTATCTCAGGGACTGGGGAACAGGACCCCATCCAGCCCAGGGACTGGGGGTCAGGACTCCCGCCCGGTGCTGAGTCTGGGGGCTGCCGAGGGGGCACATCCCCACGCCAGTCCCTCAGGATGAGATGTGGGGACCCCAGTGCTGCAGCCCCTGCCAGCGGCTTCGCCCTGTGTCCCACTCCCTGGCAGGCAGGCCTGCCATTCCCGACGGGAAACTGAGTCACGGCAGGAGCCTGGCAGTGCCCCGGCAGTGCCCTGGCAGGGAGCCCGGGCACAGACACCGCGGGTCGGGCTGTGCCAGCCCGGGGCTCGCCGGGCTCGGGGCTGCTCGCACAGCCCCGGCGGTGGTCCCCGAGCCGGGCTCGGGGCTCTGGGTGCGGGGCGGGCGATGCTGGCAGGAGGTTCCCCTCTCGCTGGGTGGGGCACGAGGGAGAGCAAACAGTGATTAAGGCGCGATGGTGTCATCCGGAATTCCTGCTCACCTCCGGGCCAGCCGGGGGCCGGCTGGGCTAATCCTGGCTAAAATGAAGTGCTGAAGTGCCAGCAGTGGCCACTTCAGTGCTGCCACAGGTTGGCAGGGCCCCACTGCCTGCCCTGGCCCTGATCACACAGATTTGGCAGCGAGGCTGGGCCAGGAGGAGAAGGGCTGGATGGCACAAGTGTCAGTTTTTGGTTCTTGGTGGCCTTTTCCTTCCTCTGGCACTGGTGCCACCCCGCTGGACCTGTCCCCCAGCATTGCCCTGGTGGGTGCAGCTCCTGGCACCGAGTCCAGGCCTGGCACCACCCAGGAACCAAGGGCAGCTCTGGCCCTGCTGCCCCACTGCTCCCCATCGCCAGGAGCAGCACCAGTGGACACTGGGGGGAGGGTCTGTGCACCAGCCAGCTGTGAACAGAGCTGCACCAGCTCTGGGGAGGGGGAGAGGATTTTTAGGGGATGTTCTGTGACCTCCATCACTGCCACAGCAGAAACAGCCTGGTCAAGGCCGCTTCTCTCTTAGGAACAAGTATTCCAGGGGCTCAGCCACCAGTGCACTGGCTCTGCCTCACTCTGGCTTTCCTGGGACCAGGACCCCAATTTAAACCCAGCCAAGTCCATGGGGTGAGACCCCACTCACGAGGAAAACAGATCCTGCTCTGGTAGAGCCTCTCCACCTCCACCCCTCGTAGCCCCAAAACCGTGGGGTTGAGTCCCAGACCTGCAGCACCCGGCACATGCTCAGGTGACCGTGCAGCATCTCCTGCTCCCCCGGGCCTTTCCCGGGCCGCTCCCGAGCCCGCCGGTGCCGCGCACGAAGGGTTAAAGGGGACGGCGGCGGGAGCGGGTGCGTGGATGGGTGCGTGGGTCCCGCGTTGCTCACGGCAGGTGTGGTGCCGCTTATGTAACCTCATACTTCTGGGTTGCGCTGAGCACTCGGGGAGGATTTTCGCTCTCGCTCTGGCGCGATTCAGCCGCGACTGTCCCAACAGCAGCAATCGGCGACCGCCTTTTGGGAGGGGCGATTTCGCCGGGGCCGGACCCTGCGTGCCACGAAGAGTCACTGCGCTGCTCCCGGTCTCAGTTTCCCCATCTGAAATGGGGCTAATGAGGGTGACCTGCTTCGGGCAGCTCCCGTGACCCCGGGGCCGCTCGGGATGCGCACCGGGTGGGATCTCTGCCTCATGCGGGGCTGCGCTCGCACGATGCGCGCTGGGAGCGCAGCCTGCGAGCAGCGAGGGGAGACGTCGCCCCGCGCCCCGTCTGCGTGCCCATCCATGCGGAGGAGGCAGGAAAGCCGGGAGGAAGGAGAGAATCCGACCGGCGAGAGCAGCGAGCCCGCTCCCAATCGGCATCAGCCAAATCGTGTCAGACAGCAGCGCTGGAGCGCGCTGGGCTCGGCCCCTCCGCCCCCCGCCCGCGCCCCCTCCCCGCCGCAGCCGCTCCCGCTCCGAGCGCAGCCCGGCGGTTCTCGGCACGCGGGTGGGAGCGCGCAAAGTGTCACCACGGCTCAGCCCCAGCATCCCGAGCCACCCGCCAGCGCCAGAGCAGGGGGACAGTTCCAGGAACAGCAGGGGAACCCCTCTGCCAGCGGCCCATCAGCTTCTCTGCACCCCCAGCTCAGCGTTTGGGATGGGTGTGGGTTGAAATCTCCCCCTTCAGCTGCGATTAAATTGGTTTGATTTGAGTGTTTGGGGGCCGAGGTGTCCCCTCAGGGCCCTGCTGCGAGGGCAGGAGGCCGTCCAGGGAGGAGGCAGCGATGCCGTGTGTGGTGATGGTGATGGTGGCTGCATCTGTGCCTCTGGTGGATGTTGTCTCCACATCCCTGGCTGATGTGGCTGTGCCATGCTTGTGGCCACCACTGGATGCCACGCTCACGGCAGGTGCCACACTCATGCTCATGGCAGGTGCCACATCCATGCCTGTGGTGATGCCAGGTCCACGCCCGTGGTGGGTGGCAGCTCCATGTCTGCAGTGGGAGTGGTGCTCATGCCTGTGGCAGGTGCCTTCTCTACACCAAATCTCCAGGCCAGTGCCACTGTCCTCGGGCACCTCTGGGCACTGCTGAGCACTGACCTGAGCCCTGGCCCAGTGTTACCAGGACCAGCTGCCTCCACCCCTGTGATGTGGCACCAGGGAGAGCTCTGGTGACCTGGTGCACCTCAAACCCCAGGCAGGGGACTTTGCCCCATGCCATCTCGGGCTCTGCATGGCAAGGTCACGTCGTGTTGTCCAGAGCCACAATTTCTCTGCATGTCTTATGCAGAGTGTCCAAGTGTCCCTTTGTCCAGGGTACAATCCTGGGCCCCAAACCCACCTGTGTGTACCCAGCACGAAGGACAGGCTGGCAGTGCCTCCCTGCCACCTTCAAAGCTTCCTGCACTTCCATTCCTGGCACCATTCCCGACCTGCAGGTCTCCCAGGTGGGATGTGCCCCCAGACCTCAGCACCTGCACCCTGGCACGGACACACAGGTCACGGGGGTCCCCGTGCTCCCCACACCCCCAGTGCCGGGTGCTGCCCCTTCGGCAGAGGCCTCCCGCCCTGTCCCGTCCTGCCGGGGGTTTTTTGGGGTCCCCGCTGGTCCCTGTCGGGGATAGCGGGGCTGCATGGGAGCGAAGTGAAGCAAGGGAGCAGTGATTCAGCGGGACACGCAGCCGGCCCCGTGCCTGGGCGAGCCGGGGCAGGACGGGCAGCGGCACGGCCCTCCCGGGGGCGGGCAGCCCCGGGGGCAGCTCCGAGCGCCCCGCGGCCACGGCCGGGCAGGGGGCGCGCAGACCCCGACCCCGGGGAGGCGCTGGCAGCGCCCGCGCAGCGCCGAGCACCGGGCGGCGGAGCGGCGGGGATGGGGATGGAGCAGGAGGAGGAGGAGGACGAAGGGCAGGAGGTGGGGCTGGAAGTGAAACCGATTGGGGGGGGCGGGGCGGGCTCGTCATGTGAACGGCCGCATGCTCGGGCAGAAGTGGGTCACGGCGCGGCGGAGGGGCAGGTGCCAGAGCCGCCCGGTGCCGCCCGGTGCTTCCCGGTGCCGCCCGGTGCCTCCCGGTGCCGCCGCTCCCCGCCGCGCCCCGCGCCGCTCCGGACCCCCGCGCCGCCCCATGCGCCCCCCGGCGCCCTGACCGCGGCGGACACGATGCGAGGTGGGTCCGGGGGAACGGGGGGCGGCGGGGGGCAGCGGCAGAAGTTGGTCCCGGTGGGGATCGGGGGAGATCCGCATCAGCCTGGCGGAGGGGACGGGGAGGACCCGACGCCAGCCCGGACGGGGATCGGGGACCCGCATCAGCCCCGCCGGGGAGGGACGGGGGCACTCGGCGTCAGCCCGGACAGTGACAAGGGGGAACCCGCATCAGCTTTGCTGGAGGGGGACGAGGGGATCCGTGTGAGCCCCGCGGAAGGGATGGGAAGGACCCCGCGCCAGCCCCGCTGGGGGCACGGGGGTCCCGCATCAGCCTCGCTGGAACGGGACGAGGGGGGCCCGCACCAGCCCCGCGGAGGGGAACAAGGGGGGAGCCCGCACCAACCCCGCCGGGGCCGCTCCGCCTTCTCCAGCTCCCCCTTCGTTAGGAATAAAATTCTTGTTTATTTTGCTTTGCTTTCCGACGCCGGCTTAGACGCACTCTTAAGCTTTTCCCCGCACTAAACCCCTTAATCTCCTCTTCAATATGTTGCTCCCACCAGGGCTGGATTTATTGTAGTTTTTTCCTCCTTTTCCCCCTCCCCACGGCGTGGGGGGCAGTTTGGGAGGCTCCTGCAGGGACGGGCAAGGGATTAGGCGCAATTTTGGGTGCCCCTTGTCCAGGGCAGGGGTGAGCTGTGCCAGCACCTGCCTGGTTTTTTTACCCTTTACCAAAGGCAATTCCTACTTTTCACCCCTCTGCTTTGCCAAGCAGGCGGTGGGGAGGAGGAGGATGGAGGGAGGAAGGCTGCAGCGGGACAATCCAGCGGGGCCTGCTGATGGTGACGCAGCGGTGGCCGGACTCAGCTCTGTTCCCAGCACCGCTGCACCCTGGGCTGACATTTTCCTCCTCCTTTAAATCATTTTTCCATCATCCCCTGCCTTTCCCTCGCCCCTCGCCCTGCCAGGACTCCTTGGAGCCCCTCCATAGGTGTGTTTTGGGGGGATGCACGTCCTTAGGTGCATTTTGGGCTGTGGGTACCAGGACGTTCGTGTCGAGCTCCTCAAACCCTGCTCCCTCCCTGCGCTGCCGGGGCTGCGGCGCTGCCCCCGCCGCACTCTTGTGTAACGGTGGGGCCGGGGTGGGTGAGGAGGGCGAGGCAAGCCCCCCACATCCCCTTCGTGCCCCTCGACATGCTGCGTTTTCACCTTGACTGGGACGGAGGGAAGCATTAACGCCTGTCTAATTGCGAACACGCCTGGCTCTCACGTAGCAGTTACATAGCCAGCACCGGCTTAATTAGCAACTGGGCGAACTTTTCCTTTTTAAAAAATATTTTTCCTTTCCCCCCTGAATTGCTGGTGTTCACCCTAATTTAGGGCCAAACCCTCCTGATATCCCACTATTCCCCCCCAAGTCGGGCGGTTTTTTTCCCGCAGTCCCGCGTCCTCATCTCTCTCGAAGCCCAAATGCCGCATGGCGACGCCAAATTGATTCAATCTCCATTTTCCTTCCCAAAACCACCACGGCTCTGCCCCATTTCCCCGAGGGCCACAGCAGCTCCTCTCTCCTGTCCTTCCCTGCGCCGCGGCTGCGCCGGGGCCGGGGAAGAGGCTTTGCCTTGTATAATCCTATACGGTTTCCAGCCCTCCTGCTCACTTGTTTTGCAAGCAGCGTGGCGAGGAGCGTGCGGTGGCTCGGCAGCCTTTGCGACTTGTCCTAGTGACCTAGATCTGTCATTGGAAAAATCAGAGAGGGCGGAGGAGGAGCTTCCCTGCCCGTTTCGGCGGCGTGCACACGCTGGCGCGGCCGAGGGCGGCCGGCACCCACCGGGCTCCCGACGACGCTGCGCCCGTCCCGGTCCCCAGCGCGGGGATGCCCGTGCCTGGCGCTTCCCAAAAAAACAAGCCCGGAGGAGGAGAAAGCTGTCTGCTGGTTTTATGAGATCTTGAGGGGTCCTGATGGGATTTGGGACCCCCCTCCCACCCTGATAACCCCAGGGACAGCACCTGGAGAGGGAAGAGCGGTGGTGGGGGGCTGGTGGTCGCTGTCCCCAGCTCGACGTCCCTGTCCCTGCTCCCTGTCACGTTTAACTTTGAACTCGCAGCGGCTATTTAAGGAGCTGCTAATGTCTAAATCAGCCCGGTTTATCGGATGTGGTGAGCAGAGCTGCTCTCCTGCCTTTTTTTAGCCCCAGGGAGATAATTCCCCCCGGTTTAGCAGCAGTGCCGGAGGGGTTCTCCCACCGCAGCCCGATTCGTCCCCACCCCGGGCTGGCAGGTCCCCCTCCCCGCTGCCTCACCTTTGCCACCCTTCTGCAGCAGGCAAAGTGCAAAGGGCTGCGTCCTGCCGGCGGGGCTGGCCTTGGCACGGAGCTGCGTGGCACCGGAGCTGCGGAACCGGAGCTGCTGAACCGGAGCTGCTGAACCGGAGCAGCCCGGGCGGGAGCCGCATCCGGGGCTGCATCCCCCTGTTGGGGGCACACACTGCACCACGGGACAGGGAAAAACAGCACTTTGCTGGGGACTGGGGAGAATGCAAAACCTCAGCTCGCGTGCCTGCGAGGAAAGGTGGCCAGAGGTTGCCTCAGGGCAGGGTAAGAGCAGCTGAGCGCTGTTTTGGCCCAAAGTTTCCAGGAAATATTTGCTAATCAATTAGGAAAGCAGTTCCCCCTCCAGCATCCCAGCCCGGCCACGGGGCCATGGTTGTGTCATCTAAATTTTCCCTACTGCTCACTTGGCGCCGGTGCTGTGAACACCGGGCGTGGGGCTGGCTTTTCTGGGGTTCCCCGGGGTGCACGGATGGGGATGGGATTTTTTGGCAGCGATGGCTGAAGTGCCGGGGTGCTGGGAGACCCCGAGGCGCTGCAGCACGGGAGGCTGTTTAAAGCCAACAGCAGATGTAAAGGGGTGATAATTCCCTTTATTTCCTTATTATTCCTACCCCAGCAGCAAAACACAACTGTGGATGGTGCCTGCGGGGAAGCGCAGCCACTCCCGGGGCTGGAGGTTGCTGCAGGGGGTGCAGGAGGAGAGTCAGGGTTTAGGGCAGGAATGGGGATCCCTGTGGGTCCCTGTGGGTTCCTGCGGATCCCTGTGGGTCCCTGTGGGTTCCTGCATGTCCCTGTGGGTCCCTGCAGGTTCCTGTGGGTCCCTGTGGGTCCTTGCATGTCCCTGTGGGTCCCTGTGCGTTCCTGCCTGTCCCTGTGCAGCCTGGACTCATCCTCCTCTCCCTGCTCTGGGATGCTGAGTCCCCCTGGAAGGGGAGACGTGGTGGAGGTGAAACACTGGAGCACCCCAGAGCCCTGGCTGGGGCGGGGGGACTCGGGGGGGCTGCAGGGCTGCTGCCAATTACCAGGGGTGCCTGTCCTGTGGCATCGATCGAGCCTGGCAAAGGGATGGGGCACCGACCTGCTTTCCCAGCAGGTTGACTGGGTAATGAGCCAGGGCACTGGGGAAGCACCGGGGGGTATTTGGGGCAGAGATGCCCCCAGAGGAGCCACCTCTGAAATATTCAGAGCTGAGATGCTCACCCCATTACCTCCAGCAAGGACAGCATGCCCAGGGGAAGGGGTGGCCATCTTCTGTCCCTGTGGGGTGACAGCTGTGCAGGATCACCCAGGGGGACTGTGCAGGGATCTGCCAGTGCACCCCAAAACACACAAGTCCTCCCCCCGCAGCCAGTTATGCTGATGGGACGGGAGCAGCTCCAAAAAGCCTCCAGCAGCAGTGGGGTCACAGCACGTCCCAAAGCTCAGTGGGGTGCTGAGGGTTTTGGGGTGATTCCCACAAATCAGTGAGAAACAGTCGAGGGGAGTGTGGGGAGAGGAGGAGGAGGATGGGGCCACCATCCTCCCCACACCACAGAGAGGGGTCCGGCCCCCCGCGGCTGCACCCTGCGGGCCTGCCTTGTTTTGTTTTGTTTTGGGGTGCAAGAGATGCCCGCCCTTGGGGCGGAGGCGATGGAGAGGAGGGTGTGCCGGCGTGGCGTGGCACCGAGGCCGATTCCTGCTCCGGGGAGGGCGGTTCTGCCTCTGCCGAAACCACCGGAGCCTCCAGCGTGGTCTGGGCTGGGGGGGACACACACGGCTGGGTCTGGGGGGGTGACCGGCGACCTGGGCACTGTGCACGGACAGACTTGTGCCCCTCACCTGCAGCTGCAGCTCAGGGTGCCAAACGCGTGTCCCCCGCTGGAGGTATCACCCCAAAACGCCCCCAAATCCCCGCTCCCGGCGGCGGGAGGTCGGGGTGCGGCCGCGAGCAGCAGCGCGGTGCCGGAGCGGCCGCGGGCCCGGAAGGGTTAACCATACACAGGCCGTGGTTACACAAGCGCGCGTGGCCACGGGCAGAAAGTGTGTCAGTGGGACAGGATGGCTCCGAGCGCGGGGCCAGCGCAGCCGCCGCTCCGGGGGCCATCGCCCCGCACGGCCGGACCCGCGGCCGGACCGGCCCACGGGGCCGCTTACATAAGGGCCGAGCGGTGGCAGCGGGCCGGGAGTTGGGCAAGAAGTGTTTACAGTGGGAGGAGAGCAAATACCACCGCCGGGACATTTTAATTGCCGGCTGGAGATCATTATTAATTTTTTTTAACCCTTTTGTTGTTTCTTTTATCCTGATCCCTGTTTTAGTCCCATCTGCCTCAGGGTGGAGTTTCATTGTTTCCTCCCCCTCAAGGTGCCCCCCCTCCTAAATGCACCCCCCATTCGCAGTGTGGCCGATGGTGGCACGGTTGTGGTGGGAGGAGATGCCGAATTCTCTGGTGGGGAAACTGAGGCATGGGGCGGGGGGTGGTTGGGGTGGAGGAATATCCAGATTTGGGGTCTACTGTGATGTTTTCTCTGATCACAATGAGATTTGGGGGATGAGGAGCTGGTGTGCCCACCCACCCGCACCCACCTTCCTTCCCATCCTTCTGGATTTGCCCCAGGAGTGTGTTTGGGGGTCGGGGGGGAGATGGACACGGTCCAGCCGCCTCGGGGGTCCATGGCTGCGGCACGAGGGGACACTGAAGGAGCCGACTCGGTGATTCAGCCGGGTTTACGATCAGAGCAGCAATTAACCGTGCCGGGCTGTAATTGCCATCGCCAGGTTATGGCCCTATCTCCACGTCAGTTATTTGGGGCGAGCGTCTTACGAGCGGGTCAGGTGCCAGTGGCGGGCACGGCCGGTAATTAGCAGGATGGTAATTAGAGCCCCAAAAAGCTGCGGGAACGCGGCGGGTGGTCGGGGTTCCTCCTTTACCAGCACAGCACCATCCCCATCCCCACAGCTCCAGCTCCGGGGGGCTCCTTTGGGCGCGGGATTTGGGATGGCTGGGATATTTTGGGGCACTGTGGGCCGGCCTCGCTGGGCTCTGCTGGGGGGTGCCGGCGGTGCCGGGCCGTGCCGGTGCCGGTAATTCCGGGTACCGGGTATCGGCCGCGGGCGTGAGGGCGCGGCGGCCGCGCTGCATCACCCGCGCTGCCGGCGGCTGCAATTAACGTTGCATAACGAGCCAACGCCGCTTCCTGCCGGGGGTGGCACCCCCTCCCTGTGCCCCCCGCCGTGCCACCACCTCGGTCCCATCCCGGGACAGGGCTCGGGGCAGGGCGCTGGAGAGGGCAGCGGGATCCAGGGAATTGGGGGTGTCTTGGTCATCGGAGCTGCGGGGTGATTTGGGGGTGGCCCTGCTGGTGCCTCCATCCCTGCCTGTCCAAGGGGATGCCGTGTTGGTGCAGCTGTGGGGGGATTTGAGGATGCCCTGGACATCCCTGCCCTGCCCACCGCGGGGAAATCAGCTCTGCTCTCCCAGGCCCAGAACCTCCAAAGAGGTGTTGGCAGAGGATATGGGGAGGAGCAGGGGTGGGATGTGACTCCCTCGAGTCGGAGGACAACAGACAAACCTGGGAGAAGCCCAGGGGAAGGAGGGGTAAGGCCCAGAATCACCTGGTGCATGTGGGGCATTGGGTTAATCAGTGAGTTAAAGGATGCAGGATCTGGAGTGAGTCCTTCCCCAGTGGCCAAAAGCAAACCTGCCCCAGGGGATACAGTGATGGCATCCCTGGGGGTACCAACAGCATCCCTGGGGGTACCAACAGCATCCCTGGAGGTACTGATCGCATTCCTGGGGGTACCAACAGCATCCCTGGGGTACTGATTGCATCCCTGGGGGTACCAACAGCATCCCTGGGGTACTGATTGCATTCCTGGGGGTACCAATAGCATCCCTGGGGTACTGATCGCATTCCTGGGGGTACCAACAGCATCCCTGGGGGTACTGATTGCATCCCTGGGGGTACCAACAGCATCCCTGGGGTACTGATTGCATCCCTGGGGTACCAACAGCATCCCTGGGGTACTGATTGCATCCCTGGGGGGTACCAACAGCATCCCTGGGGTACTGATTGCATTCCTGGGGGTACCAATAGCATCCCTGGGGTACTGATTGCATTCCTGGGGGTACCAACAGCATCCCTGGGGGTACCAACAGCATCCCTGGGGGACTGAGCATCCCTGAGGGATTGATGCCATCCCTGGGGGATTGATGCCATCCCTGAGGGACTGAGCATCTCTGGGGGACTGATAGCATCTCTAAGGAATTGATGCCATCCCTGAGGGATTGATGCCATCCCTGAGTGACTGAGCATCTCTGGGGGATTGATGCCATCTCTAAGGGATTGATGCCATCCCTGAGGGATTGATGCCATCCCTGGAGGATCGAGCATCCCTGGAGGACCAATGGCACCTTGGCTGCCCCTCTGCCCCGTGAGGCTTCAATCCTTCACTCCCCCAATCAACAAGGGACCCCAGGATCCTGCCAGGACCGGGACTGTCACTCGCAGAGCTGGCCCTACAAAGCACATCCCTCGAGCAGAGCCGATGGCTCCCGGGGAGAAGAGAGGCAGAAGGGAATTACCCGAGTGGGGATTTGCACAGGCCCAGGAGATTGGACATAACCATAATCTGGCCGTGGGGGTTATTTTGGCGCTGCCCAGCACCCTCGAGAGCGACGCCAGGCTGAGCCTGGCCGGGGGGTGCGGGGGCTGACGGGGATTAGAGGGTGCAGAGATGCTGGGAGGCACGTACCAGTCCGGGGGGTGCCGTGCTTCCCCCCCCGCGGGTCGGGAGGACAGAGCCAGCCCAGATCTGGGGCAGCTGGAAAATGAGGAGGACGAAGCCTATTAGCAGCTCAGTGCCAGCGAAGCAGAAGCGGGGAGGGAAGCGGATTTGTGGGGGGAAGGGGGCCGGGACCTTGAGCTGGGGATGGCTATATTGGTCCTGGGTTTCAGAGAAGCTGCTGGGGGGCAGGGGGGGGCCCAGACCCTCTGCTTGGGCCAGACCTCCAGCAGCAGAGCAGCTGCAGGGGTGGGGATGGTGCCTGTGCCAAGGCTGCCCCTGTCCTGCTGCACACATCAGCTGAAAAATAAGGGGAGTGATTCCAAAATGGGGTTCTGGACAGGCTGGGGCAGAAACATTCCGTGGTCTCCCAGATCCAAGGGCTTTCCTACCTTGTCTCTTGCTGCTGGGGGATGGAGGTACCCCACGCCCTGTGTGAACCTTATAGGAACCTCTCTGAGGTGCAAGAATCCCTGTGCTGAGCTGCCGGTGGGTCCAGCTCTCGTGCCTCAGTTTCCCCAGGTGCTGAGCCATGGCTGTCATGGGCCGGGGGCCACCTCCCTCTTCCTCGTTCAGCAGTGACCATTATTAACCACCGTGGTTTCCCCTTTCCCCATCCCTCACAGCCCAAATCGAGGTGATCCCGTGCAAGATCTGCGGAGACAAATCCTCAGGGATCCACTATGGTGTCATCACCTGCGAAGGCTGCAAGGTGAGCCCGGGGATGCAGGGGGCGGCCGAGGGGGCTGGCTTCCAGCCGGGCTCTCTCCTGACTCCTCCCGTGCCATCCCGGGCAGGGTTTCTTTCGGAGGAGCCAGCAGAACAACGCCAGCTACTCCTGCTCCCGGCAGAGGAACTGCCTGATCGACCGCACCAACCGCAACCGCTGCCAGCACTGCCGCCTGCAGAAATGCCTGGCGCTGGGCATGTCCCGCGACGGTGAGTCGTGCCCTGGAGGTGCCCGGGGTCCCCAGGGGCTGCCTGCTCCTCCGAGGAGGAGTCAGGCACTCAGGAAGAAGCTGCTTCCCCCGCAGGGCCAGCCTGGTGCGAGGAGGGTTTGGGAAGCAAGAGATGGTTTTGTGTTCTCCATGGGAAAAATTAACTGGTTCTGTTTGGTTTGACCCAGGGCTGGCCTGGTGCGAGGAGGGTTTGGGAAGCAAGACATGGTTTTGTGTTCTCCATGGGAAAATCTAAACTGGTTCTGTTTGGTTTGACCCAGGGCTGGCCTGGGGCGGGGGGTGCTTTTAGTGGGGTCCCAGCCCCGCTTGGGGCTCAGAGACCCCCAAAGCAGGCACTCCCCCGGGAGCCAGGATGTTTCCCAGGGCAGTGGGCGGTCGTGGCTTTGCCCTGGGGGGTGAAGCTGCCCTGACACGGCGCCGTCTCCCCCCGGGGCAGCGGTGAAGTTCGGCCGCATGTCCAAGAAGCAGCGGGACAGCCTCTATGCCGAGGTGCAGAAGCACCAGCAGAGCCAGGAGCAGAGCGGGGGCGCCAAGGATGAGCCCGAGCCCCTGAGCCGCGTCTACACCACGAGCGTCAGCAGCGGCCTCTCGGACCTGGACGACATCTCCACGCTGTCGGACGGGCTCCTCTTCGACTTCCCCCTGACCCCCGACGGCAGCAGCACGTACTACAACCTGGACCTGCTGACCTCGGCGCAGCCCTCGCCCGACCAGTCCAGCCTGGACGTGGCTGATGCCACGCTCATCAAGCAGGAGTCCATCTACGAGCTGATGCTGGAGCCGGCGCTGCTGGCACACGGGGCGCTGGAGGGTGCCCAGCTGCCCCCCGACATCTCTGTCCTGGAGATTGGTGAGCACTGCTGCGGTGCTGGGCACGTGTGCTGTGTGTGTGGCCCCGAGGATGGTGCTTGGGGCCACCCCAGCAGCTTGCAGGATATACCCAGCTCTGGGGACACGCAGCTGGTCTAGGGGAAGGTGTCCCTTCCCATGGCAGAGGGTTGGAATGAGATTTAAGATGAAGTGGATGGGATTTAAGCTTCAAACTCAGATGATTCTGGGATTCTAGATAGTGAGCTCAGCACACCCAAGGCCATGTGGCACATCCCGTGCTTGCTTTGGGCTCAGCCCCTGCTGCCCCATCTGTCCTCACACCCCCGTGACACCTTGTGAGGGCCCCATCACCCCTCCAGCTCTCAGCCCCAGAGCAGAGGACGGGCTTGGGGTGCCCAGGTGTCACCGCCCACTGTCCCCACCTTGCAGACCGGGTGGCCCAGAACGTGGTGAAGTCGCACCTGGAGACGTGCCAGTACACAACGGAGGAGCTCAAGCGCCTGGCCTGGAGCCTCTACTCCCCCGAGGAGGTCCGTGCCCTGCAGAGCAAGGTGAGTGCCACTGTCACAGGCACAGCCAGTGTCCCCCGGGGCTGTGCTGGGGTGGGGATGAAGGTGAGGAGGGTGTCAGCGCTTTGGGAGCCGCCCTGAGGAGGAGTTTGCAGTGCAGCTCACATCCCAGCTGTCCTAATGCCACCACCCCCAATGCACTGGGGTCTCATTCCTGCCCCGGGGGGTGGCAGAGCTGCCGTGCCAGCAGCCCTGAGAGTGTCCCTGTCCCCCACAGAGCTGCGAGGCCATGTGGCAGCAGTGCTCGCTGCAGATCTCCAACGCCATCCAGTACGTGGTGGAGTTCGCCAAGCGCATCGACGGCTTCATGGAGCTCTGCCAGAATGACCAGATCATCCTCCTGAAAGCCGGTAAGAGGGGGGAGCCCCACCACCCCCCTGGTGCCCCTGCCACCCCCCTGGTGCCCCCTGCCACCCCCCTGTGCCCCCTGCCACCCCCCCCTGTGTCCCCGCTGTCCCTCTCCCATCCCCAGCACCTCTCCCGAGAGGCAGTTGTGGGGCCAGAAGCAAATCCCATCTTTTCTCTTGGCTGGTGCTTTCCTTTTGGGGGTCCCCTCCCTCGCTGCCCCAGTGCTGGGGGAGCAGGTGCTGGGCTGGAAGGAGCTGAAAGTCACATTTAAGGGTGATGGTGAAGGGGGGCACGTGGAGAGCGGCTGCCTTGGGCAGAGGCTTTTCTCCATGGCCGCCCTCTTCCAAATGTCACCCAGAAACGGGGATGGAAATGAGAACAGAAGGTTTTCCTCTGGGAGAAGGGGTGCCAAACTCAAACAGGAGCAGGGAGGATTGAGAGAAAAGGATTGGCCTCTTCTCCCAGCAAGAGACTGGGAAGAGGAGGATGATGGCAGCGCACACCCACGTCTCCCACCCTTCCATCTGCCCAAGCTGGTGATGCCGTGCCCAGGCCAGGGAGCTGAATGTGCAAAATCCCCAAAACACTGGAAAAACCTCATGGTTTCTATTATGTCAGAGCTGGGGAGCTGAGATTAGCACCCAGCACTGGGGACACATGCCAGTGCCACTGTACCCCAAGCCAGAGCTGGCCTGCCTGATGCACTGGAGTTTAACTCATTCTTTCATTTCTTCCTTCCATTTTCTTTTTATTTATTTTGTTTTCATCCTTTCCTCTCTCTTGGTGCTCCACCACGACCTCGGTCTCTTTGTGCCTGGCTGCGAATGACTGGATAATATTTCCCTTTGGTGAAATATTGTGGTCACAATTGGACTCCTAAAAAAAAAACCTCAACCAATCCCAAAAACCCAAACTGGATTTGTTGAAATACCCATTCTGCTCTTGGGAATGAACAATCTGGACCTCAAACGTGCACTGGGGGCTTTCCTCTTTCTTCCATTTGGTCCTGGGGTGATGAAAACGCCCCTGACCTTCCCCACCCTGCCCTGCCCTGCCCTGCCCTCGTCTGCGCTCTCTCTGCCTACATCAGGTTGCCTCGAGGTGCTCCTGATCCGCATGATCCGCGCCTTCAACCCCCTGAACAACACCGTCCTCTTCGAGGGCAAGTTCGGAGGGATGCAGATGTTCAAATCTCTCGGTAAGAGCTGCCCCTCCCTCGGGGCTCTTCCTCTTTCTCCCTCCCTTCTCCCCCCATCCTCTGTTTTCCCTCTCCCTCTCCTCTCCCTCTGGAGCCCAGACAAGGAATTTGCAGCCAGGTGAGTGTCCAGAACCCCCCTCCACCCATCCCATCTCCCAAAACCTTTCCAAGCTCCGGGTGCAGCTGGGTTCTGCCCATGGGTGGGCAGTGACAGTGATGACAGTGACGTCCCTGCTGTCCCCTGCTCAGGCTGTGACGATCTCATCGGTGCCATCTTCGAGCTGGGGAGGACCCTGTGCCGCCTGCAGCTGTCGGACGAGGAGCTCGCCCTCTTCACTGCTGCTGTCCTGCTGTCCCCAGGTACTGGGAGGAGAGCCCTATGTCTGGGGGTGTCCTCTGCGGAGAGCTGACCCCATAAACCTCAGCACTGCTTCCTTGGTGGATGATTTCAGTTATTCCTTGGAAAGGAACTTGGGGGAAATGCATCAAAACTCTTGGGTTGGAACTGTCACCCATGGGGAGCATAGAGAGGAGCCAAGTGTCCCCAAAACCATCCTGGAGAGCAGGAAGGGTTAAAAGAGCCAGAAGCCACTGCCCTGTGCCTGGGAGAGACCCTGTGGTGGCTCTGTCCCTGTGGTGGCTCTGACCCTGTGTGACTCTGACCCTGTGTGACTCTGTCCCTCCTCTCCCACAGACCGCCCGTGGCTGACCGAGTCCAAGAAGGTGCAAAAGCTCCAGGACAAGATCTACGTGGCCCTGCAGCACGAGATCCAGAAGAAACACTCCGCTGAGGACAAGCTCTCGAAGGTAGTGGCACAGGAAAGCCAGCCTGGGGTGCAGGGGGTGTCTGAGCTGGGGGACGTGGCTGTGCCACAGCTCATGAGCCACACATGGATGTTTTGGAGAGCCAGACCTCAAACCTGTCAGAGGAGAGAAGAATTTCTCCTTCCAAGGGATGTGAATCTCTGTTGTGGTGCAGGCAGAGCCAGTACTGTGCTGCTGAACCTGGCAGTGCATCAGGAAGTGGTTTTTTTTAGGCAAAATTAGCCATTTTGGGAATGCTTTGACCTGTACAGAGCTGGGGTGGGGAGGAGCCCCTTCCCCCTGTGGAAAGATGTGGGTTTGGGGGTGAGACCAGGTTGCTGCCAGGCTGTCCAAAGGTGGTGCCCCAATGCCAGCCAAAATCTGTGCCCAGGGAAGGGGGAACAGCAAGAAACAGCCATTGGGAACCCAGTGGTCCCCAAACCCCCCTGTTGGTCCCCAGGGAGAGGGTGAACAGTGGCACTACACCCAGTCCCAGTGGTCACCAGTTCCTTCTCTCCCTGCAGATGGTTTCCAAGCTGCCCTTGATGAAGACCATTTGCAACCTGCACTTGGACAAGCTGGAATTTTTCCGTCTCGTGCACCCTGAGACTGCCATGAACTTCCCCCCCCTCTATAAGGAGGTTTTCAACTCGGAGCTTCAGTACAGCGACCCCCGGGAGAGCTAAGGCCGGGAGCCAGCGGCCCCCTTCGGAGCTCCCCAAAACTTGGAGACAAACTGCACTTCGGAGGTTTGGGGCAATTAATTTAAATCAAATAATCAAACTCAAGAGAACCCCGGGGGGGGGGCTGTGGTGCCTCCCTGGCCCCATCTCCTCGCTGTGGATTGCAATAGCTCTTGAATGTAAAGCACCTTGAAGGAAAAAGCAAATGGACTTTGCCATACCAGTGAAATGAATGTGAAATTCCTGCTTGGGAGAGGAGATGCTCCTGGCAGTGGTGAGGGACCGGCTGCTCCTGGTGACACGGGAGGAGGGAGAGCCCTTCCTGCTGTCCCGGCTGCACTCTCCACCTCCCATTTTTATTTCTTTGTTTTTTAATTATTATTTTTATTTTATTGGGTTTTTTTAACCCAAACACTAGGCATGGGATAAAGAAGGGGCAATGCTGACTCGGCTGGGTCGGGTTGGGGCTGGAGCTGAGGAGAGGGAAAAGACAGAGCCTTTGCTTTATTTCATCTCCCACGGGTCTGGGCTGTGCCTGGTGGGGGATTCAGCACAGGATTTTCCTGTGGAGGAGCTTGATTTGAGGGAAACAATGCCCACTGCAGTAGGGGGAAAGTTTTGCAGGGTCTCCATGCCCTCCATCATAGCATTTTCCCAAATTCCCAGCCAGCTCTTTGTCCAGACTGGACTTTGCAGAGCTGGTTCAGCAGGTTCACCTGCCTCGTGCCCCTTTTGTGCATCCCAAAAGCTTTTCCAGGGCCATGGGACTGCAGCCAGAGCCCAAATCCTGGCCATCCCACCCCAGAGGCCCCTGGAGGGGCTCCAGGGCTGCCCCTGTCCCCAGGGTGGCTGAGCAATGGGTGCTCCTGTTGTGTGGAGCTCTTTTATCAATCCCATTAAAACTGCCCCGTGGTTCAGCACCCAGAGAAGGTTTGTGACCCTTCCTCCACCCAGCCCACAGCTGGTCCCATTCCCAGGTTCTCCCTTCCCACACCACACACAGGAGCAGCACGTGGCTGCCTGCTGCAGGTTGAGTTGGCTTTCCCCTCAATGAGCTCCCTAGAACTGTTATTTTGGGGGTTGTTCTCGAGTTAGCAGGATTTAGGAGCTTTTTAGAGGGAGAAACTGCCTGTTTGAGTTAGGGGAAGTGAAAGGTCCTTATCCCTTCCCTTCAAGGAATAAGGGTGGTTGGAAGGAATGTGGTGTTTGGGACCTGCTGCTCCTTTTGGGAGACTCAAAAAGGGATGAGGGGAAGGGTTTGTGGGGTGATGCTGCTCTAGGCCACAGCAGCAGGGGATGTGTGAGAGACTCTGTGGCTCTGCAGATGGATTTTTTCCATCCCTGTTCCTGCTCCCGCTGCAGCAAATGCCAAAAAACTACAAGGGAAAAATCTGCTCTGAGGCAGCCCCAGTTTCTGCTGACAAAGGGCTAAAATCCCAAGCCCCTTTCCTGCTCTGTGCTGATTCCTCGTGCACCCAATCCCATCCTCAGGCAGCTCGGATCATCCCTGAGCATGAGCCAAAACCTCCAGACCCATAACTGCACCCTTTAAACGAGCAGCTTTCTTATGACCCGAGGGATATTCCTGCTTTTGTAAAAACACCTCCTAGGGAAGCCCATGGACCAACCTTGAGGAGGGAAGACTCCCCAGGAAGCTGATGGGATTTGTGCTCCATCCGAAGGCAGAGGGAAATGTGGGACCGCGTTCCTCCCCGTGCAGCCCTGAGCTCCCTGGGTTTGCTGACCACATCCAAACTGCTTCTGGGAGCAGATTGGAGCCTGCCAGCCTTGGCTCCCTGTCTGCTGGAGCCAGCTCTCTGGGGGAAAGGCTGCCAGCCCTCCCACGGCCCCACGCGACGTCCAGTGCCAATGCGCCGCTGCCCACGGCGTGGGGATGTGCCCAGCTCCTCTCCAAAGCTTGGACAGAAGCCAGAAGTCAGTACTGCCTTTTACATCCAGAGGGTTGTGCCTTTTTTTTTTTTTTTTTTTTTTGGGGGAGCATCATTTCCGCCAGCACCGCTCACTTCCCAGGAGAAACACCCCCAGAACATGACTGCGCTCGGAGGGGGTGTTTGGAGAAAAAATAGAAAATAGGAACAAAAAAAAAAAAAAAAAAAGCACACACCCTTCTTTACTCCCTCAGTATTCCTCACACCAATGGTCAACACCACCGACTTCATTTCATCCGGCAAAGAAACCCAGGCAAGCACCTTAACCCGGGGACGGCGCACCCCGTGGGGAGAGATTCGGGATATTCTGAGCAATAAGAGCCCCCCGTGGGAAGCTAGGGAAGACTGGAAGTATTAAACACGTGTAACTCGACCTGCCAAACCGCGGGAACCTGCACTTTTCAGTTCTCTTTAAAGGAACCGACTTGATTTGATGATTTTTTTTTTTTTTTTTTTGGGGGAGGGGATAAAGTGATTCGGTGTCGATTCGGTGATTCCTGGCCTGGGATGGGAGCCATGCGTGGGAAGGGATGGCAGGGGGTGGCAGCCCCTGCTCTGGGCTCACCAGGGCTGTGCCTCACCCCTCTGAGCCACGCAGAGCTCGCAGGGAAAGGGTGAACGACAAAACCTGGGCAGAAATGCCCCAAAAAGGGAGATTTCTGCTCTCCCCTGTGGCCAGTGGGGAGGGTGCCCAGGAGCCCTGAGCCCCCCTGGCTCTGGTGCTCCGTGCTCAGAGACATTCCCATCCCAACATGGGATGTTCCTTTCCAACAGCCCTGGGCAGCCTCGATGGCTCTTTTCCAGACCAAGATTAATTTAGTGTTTGTTTGTCTGCTCTGGCAGTTTAGCTGAGTGTCCATTTCCACCCACAGAACCCTCACACTGTGTATAAAGATGGATCAAAAATATATATAATATATATTCTTGTGAATGTTGGTGCAAAAGAGAAAAATATATAAAGTTTCAGTCGGTTTTATGTTATTTTTTATCTCTATGAATGAAAGGAAGAAATGGAAAACCTTTTATTTCCATTTACCACCCCTCCACACACACCTACCTGTAGATACCAACAGGTTTTATGGAAATGTTTTACTTTTTAGATTTAGGAAAATGCTTCTGTTCTCATTGAATGTTCTGTCTTGTAAGATTGTAATTTCTATTTTTTTAAAGAAAAAAAAATAACTAAATAAAATTTCCTCTTTCAGACCAGTCAGCTTAGGAAGGGAGGGCAGGGGAGGGAGAAACGTTTATTTAAGGACAAAAACTGTTGTCGGAATTTTTCATAACATTAAATAAAAAGTAATATAATGTATGGATGACAACCTTTTTACTGAGGTGTGTTCTATAGGTACATAGATGTATATTGCACAAAATTTACAGGAAGAAAAATAAAGTCTGTTTCACAAGGTAAAAAAACCCGAACATTAAGATGTTGGAAATAATGATTTTAAATTTTAGCAAAGAGTGAGAGTGGAAGTGATGGAAAAATCTTTAATTTCTTCCATGGATTCAGGACTGAGCTGTACCAGAATCCCAGACTGGTTTGGGATTGGAAGGACATTAAATCCTAAATTAAACAGTGCCACCCCTGCCATGGGGACACCTCCCACTGTCCCAGTGTCCAGCCTGGCCTGGGCACTGCCAGGGATCCAGGGGCAGCCACAGCTGCTCTGGGCACCCTGTGCCAGGGCTGCCCACCCTGCCAGGGAACAATTCCTGCCCAATACTCCATCTATCCTGTGCAGGATTTGGGCATAAGGGTAGATTTCAGATGCTGGGAGATGTTCTTGCTTCACTTCATGCCACACCACAAAGTGAGCAAGGAGGAGGCTGGAGCAGTGTCCTGTGGGGTGTGTTTGGTTTGGAGCCCTTGGAAACCTTCCCAGCCCTCTGCACCCTCCAGCCTGGGCACTCCAAGGAGGAGCAGAGGTCTGGGAAGTTTCTTCATCTGGGAATCTTGTTTAACAGCCCTTGAGCTGAGGGACAGGGACTGCACCTGGCAGTACCAGCAGATTGGAGACAGGTCTGGGGGGATGCTGCATCTGTGGGAAGGAATCAGGGACAGCCAAGGAGCATTTGGGAGTCATTTACAAACAGTTCCCAGTCCTGGGAAGGAAAGAACTCCCCAGGTATACCAGGGCATTATACTTGGATGTTCATGGATGCCCTGGATTTAACAAGGGTTCAAGGACTTGGATCCAGGCACCAATCTCTGCTCTGGGCCAGGGCCAGGAGCCCAGCAAGGGCTGGAGCTGTGCCAGGCCTTGGCACGGAGCTCAGGGAAAGGTTCTTTCCCCCGAGGGTGCTGGGCCCTGCCCAGGCTCCCCAGGGAATAGTCCCCAAGGCTGCCAGAGCTGCAGGAGCCTTTGGACACTCTCAGGGATGCTCAGGGTGGGGCTGTTGGGGGGCTGGGCAGGGACAGGGGCTGCACTGATCATCCCTGAGGGTCCCTGCTAACTCAGAATATTGCAGGATTCTTTGAATCTCTGCTCTGGGTGCAGACAGGACAAAGGGATCACTACAAATCTCATCCTCGTTTCCTTCTGCTCCCCCTGGGAATCTCCCCTGGGTGTCCATTCCCTGCTGCCCGAGCAGATCCAGAGCTGTGTCCCTCAGCTGCACAGCTGGGCTGTCCAGGAGCTGTGCAACAGGGGGAAATAATGAAAAGGAATCCTTGGGGCAGCAGGGTCAGTCAATGCCAGCTCCCACTGCTGCCCCCGGCCATTCCCAGGGGACAACACGGCTGCTCCTCCACCTCCCAACCCACTGCAGGACAAATCCTAGAGCTGGGGACAGCCTGAAGCACGGCACAGCTTGTGGAGATGCTGGGAAAGGCCATCACCCACTTTGGGGGTGCAGGGAGTGGAGCTGGGGCGCCCAGGGAGCCGCTGTGTCCCGTGTGGGAGCCCAGGGTGCCACCTTGGATCGCTGCACACTGACACTTCGCCTTTCATTTATAAACAAAATGTGTCTTTTTTTCCCCTCCAAAATCCTGTTTCTTTGGTGCATTTCAGAAAAATAAAATAATAAATTAAAGCATATCGAGTCCATTTAAATTTCCTTGTGAAGAGATCCTCTTTGAACAACAACAAAAGAAATGTTGGGGGGAATGGCTCCAAGGGAGAAGCTGAGGATTGTCAAGGAGGTTTGAGACCTGAGCTGCGGGGTCAGGGGGGGCTCTGGAGTGATCCCAAGGGACAGGGGACAGGAGTTTGGGGGTGGCCCGGGCTGTGTCCCCTCCCTGGGGCGCTGTCCCCCAGTTTCGCTCCCTCTCTTACTGGTCCAGCAGCACTGGATTCACTGGGGCCGAGTGACCTCTGCTGGTTCACACCCAAAATATCCCTGCCCGTCCATGATCCGGAGGGATGGCAACAGGAGACCTGACCCTTCCTTCCCAAAAACTCCCGGGCAGCTGGAAAATCCCGGAGCCAGCCCGTCCCCGACCCCAGTTTGGGGACAGTCCCAAAAAACGGGGCAGCCCAGCCCGAGCCCCAGCGCTGCCTTCCAGGGAAGCCTGGTGGGGTTTGGGGGAATTTTGGGGTAAATTTTCAGAGAGATATCTCAGCATTTCGCTCAGCTAAGAGGGATGAGCCCGACACACTCCTTAGAGATGGGAGTGGCAGAAACCACAGCCCCAGAGCTTAGAAATGTATTTTAAAGTCGAGTTGGGGTTTTATACACCCGAATTAACAGGGTGAGACCTTGCAGAGGGATCCCTACCTACATTAAGGGGTCTAATGTGGTGAAAATAAGAACTTCAAGGAGCTCCAGAACCGAAGAAAAGTGATCAGGCCGGAAAGGACCAGAAAAGAAAATAAATAAACTAAATCAAATTTCCTGTTTTAGACCAGTCAGCTTAGGAAGGGAAGGCAGGGGAGGAAGAAATACTCATTTAAGGACAAAATTGTTGTCAGAATTTTTCACAACATTAAAAAAACAACAATGTAATATATGGATGACAGCCTTTTTAGTGAGGTGTTTTTCTGTGGGTACATAGATGTATACTGCACAAAAATTACAGGAAGAAAAATAAAATTAAAAAAAAACAAAACCAAACAAAGAAACAAACCAGCGAATAATGTTGGAAATAGTGATCTTAAATTTTAGCAAAGAGTGAGATCGCAAATGAATCCTTCAAAGTGTTTAATAGGAAAAACTTTAATTTCTTCTGTGCTCTCGGGACCGAGCTGTACAAGAGTCCCAGACTGGTTTGGGTTGGAAAGGACCTTAAAGCTCATCCCACCCCTGCCATGGGGACACGTCCCACTGTCCCAGGCTGCCCCAGCCCCAATGTCCAGCCTGGCCTGGGCACTGCCAGGGATCCAGGGGCAGCCACAGCTGCTCTGGGCACCCTGTGCCAGGGCTGCCCACCCTGCCAGGGAACAATTCCTGCCCAATATCCCACCCAGCCCTGCCCTCTGGCAGTGGCAGCCATTCCCTGGCTCCTGTCCCTCCATGCCCTTGTCCCCAGCCCCTCTCCAGCTCTCCTGGAGCCCCTTTAGTCCCTGGAGGGGGCTCTGAGGTCTCTCTGAGGTCTCTCCTCTCTTCTCTTCCCGCACACCCCCAGCTCTCCCAGCCATGTCCCAATCCCGGGAACATCTCCCCGTTCTCCCCCGGCAGAGCCCCAGCTGGGGTCGGTCCCGTACTTCGGACAATTCTGTCCCTCCCGGCTGCCGTCCCGCGCCACCGCCCCTCCCCTCCGCCCTGCCCCTCACATGACAGCGGCGGGTGTTCGCCGCGAGGCCCGCTGGGAGTTGTAGTCCGTAGCGCGGGGCGCGCAGCGGCGGCGGCTATTGGCGGGACTCTGTTTCCCAGCGCGCCTCGCGGCGGCCCGGGGGGAGCGGGACCGGGCGCTCGCTGAGGTGGGCGCGGGGGGATCGGGCCGGGGGCGAAATGGGCGGAGGGCTGGAGGAGATGGGGAGCGCGGGTGGGGGGAGCTGGGGGCCGGGACGGAGAGCTGAGGGTCGGGGGGGTGCCGGGGAGCGGGGAGAGCTGAGAGTCGGGGGGGATGAGGGGGGAGCAGGGGGCACGGAGGAGGGACGGGGCAGCCGGGGGTGGAGGAGCTGTGGGCTCGTGGTGTAGCGGGGGGCTCGGGGGGCGGTGACGCTCCCTCAGTGTAACGGGGGGGAGCCCGGGGAGGGGAACGGGGCAGCTCCGGGGGCGAGATCGGGGACAGCTCTGGGGGGACGGGCCGTGCGTGAGGGGAGGAATCGGGGACAGCGCGGGCGGGGGAGGGATCGGGGATCGGGGGCGGCCCCGCCGGGAGCCGCGATCGGGGGCGGCGGGCGGGCGGAACGAGCCGGGCCGTGTCCCGTGTGCCCCCAGCCCCGGGGCTCCGGGGATTTGCCTCCCGCGGCTCCTTCCCGGCTTGGCCCCGGGGACACAGCGGGACACAGCCCGGCTGCCCTGCTCCGCCAGGGATTCTCCAGGGGTTTTGCGAGTGAACCTCTGTGATCTGTGCGGTTTGGGTATACCGGAGATGTGTGTGTTGCCCTCGATAAACAGCACCTGAATGTTGTAGTTTTATTTCCCCTTCTAATTTCCCCTTCTAATTTCTGGTCTCTGCGTTTTGTAACTCTCTCAAGAAACTCTTTTGTGGAACCTGTGATGAACAGAGCAGTGGGTTAGAAATGAAGCAATTGGTGGATTGATTTATCTGCATTTCAGTGTTATTCTGGGCTAGTTAATATTTTTGCTGCTGTCTGCAGTCCAGTTCTTCTGTGTAAGTCCAGTCTGAGTAGGTCACAAGGGGTGGAACAGGCTTGTATCCAAAGCACGGGTGTTTCTGTGCTTTTTGTCTTCTTGAGCCATCTGAATTTCTGTTCCTGAGCGGCCACACTTCACTTCTGGATGTGCTTGTACCAGAATCAGTATTTGTCTGCTGTGGGTTTTGTGTAGGCAAATTAAGGCTCCTGCTCACCTGCTGAGGCAGCAGGTATAGGGCTGTGTAAACAGGCTAGGGGAGCCCTGAGGGGAATTGCTTCCAGTTCTGCTGTCTCCCCAGCTCCAGGATGGGGGCAGGTGGGGCAGCAGAAGCCCCTGTATAGCCAGGAGTCCCTACGAAGCTCCTGGAATTTTGAGCTGATCTTGGAATGACATGGGAGGGGGATAACCCTTCTAACTTCACTGTTCCCTGCTCCTTTTCTCAGAGCACTGCTGCCACACAGATTCCCTTTTCTCCCTGGTTTTGCTGGGTGGCTTTTGGAGTTATTTTTTGGCTGGTTGTGTCACTGCAGGGACAGTCCCACCCTGTGAGGGCTGGTGGTGCGTCAGGGAGAGGAAACACACCACAGCCAAGCTGTGTCAGTTCTGGGTTTACAATGCTGAGCTCATGGTTTTGGAGTGGCTGCTGCTGCTGCCTTGGGCTCTCTGGGAAGTTCCTGGTAAGAGCTGGGCATCTGGAAGAGGCTCAAACCCAGCCTTTTGTCTTGAAACCAGTGCAGAGCCACCACTTTGTGTTCAAATTCAACTGGAGAGACCATGAGAAAGGTGTTTGCTTGTGTTGGGAGCACGTTCTGGAAGCCTGGTAGTCTGGTGATGCTCCCCAAAGGCTCAGCTTGAACCACCATCAGGAGATGTGTGTTGTGCCCAGGTTTCTCATTCCCTGTGTTCCCATCATTAAATCCCTGTTGGTGAGGGAGTGTGGACAGTTCTGCTCTGTGCTGGGATCCTGCTCCTCTGCTTGCTCTTGGCAAAATGCTCTGCATGAAACCCTGAGTGCAGGATTGTGTGGGAGCTCTTGGCCTCACTGCACTGCAGAGTCGCAGAGTCCTTAAAGCTGGAAAAGACCTACAAGGTCATTGAGTGCATCCTCTGGCCAGTGCCCACCCTGCACCTAGCCCAGACCACCGAGTGCCTCATCCAGGCTTTCCTTGGATGTCTTCCAGGGATGGGGACTCCAGACCTTCCTGGGCAGCCCCTGCCAATGCCTCACCACCTTTTCCGTGGAGAAATTCCTTCTGATGTCCAACCTGATCCTCCCCTGGCACAACTTGAGGCCATTTCCTCTTGTCCTGTCACTTGTTCTCTGGGAGCAGAGCCATCAAAACAGAATGAAATTGTAAAGGCAGTGCAGAAAATATCCTAAAGCATGGACTCAGAAGCTGGGGGATTTGTTGGATAGAAAACTTGGGTTCTTCTGACATTGGCTGGGACACCTGCAGGGCACAAGAGGCACCCATGTCCAGTGAATCTGATCTTGGGGACATGCTCCAGGCCACTTGGCAGGTTTATGGCAAAGCAGGAATGAATTCAGCTCTCCCACCTCCCTGTCACTGCTCCTCTTTTGGCCTGGCCTTTACTTGTTCTCTGCCACCTTTCTGTGGTAGTGGAAAAAACAGTCGGGAGAAATAACAGACTTTTAGAACTATTTGATAAGGGCAGAATAAAGCAGGGGACTTAGGAAGAGCGTTTGCAGTAGCAGGAATGGAAAGGATACTCAGTAAGTTTGCTGATGATACTAAATTGGGGAGAGCTGCTGACCCCATGGAAGGCAGAGAGGCCCCACAAGAGACCCTGACAAACGCTGGGCTGAGCAACCCCCAACCATTGATGGGTGACAAGGGCAAGTGTCAGACTCTGCCCGGGGTGGGGCAGCCCTGGGGGCAGGGACAGGCTGGCAATGAGAGGCTGGAGAGCAGCGCCCTGGGAAGGGACCTGGGGGTCCTGCTCGGTGCCAGGTTGGGTCTGAGTCACCGCTGGCAGCCCAAAGGGCCACCGTGTGCTGGGGGCACCAGGCCAGGGAGGGACTGTCCCACTCTGCTCTGCCCTGGGGCAGCCTCAGCCCCAGCGCTGGGCACCTTGGGCACCACAGGGTCAGAAGGAGCCAGAGCTGCTGCAGAGTGTCCAAAGGAGGGACCCGGAGCTGGGGAAGGGCTGAGGAGCAGCTGAGGGCACTTGGCTCGTTCAGCTGGAGCAGAGGAGACTGAGGGGAGACTCCTCGGGGGCTGCAGCTCCTGCCAGGGGAGGCAGAGGGGCAGGGGCTGAGCTCTGGGACAGGGCCAGGGCCAGGAGCCCAGCAAGGGCTGGAGCTGTGCCAGGCCTTGGCATGGAGCTCAGGGAAAGGTTCTTCCCCCCGAGGGTGCTGGGCCCTGCCCAGGCTCCCCAGGGAATGGTCCCCAAGGCTGCCAGAGCTGCAGGAGCCTTTGGACACTCTCAGGGATGCTCAGGGTGGGATTTTGGGGGGCTGGGCAGGGCCAGGGGCTGCACTGATGATCCCTGAGGGATCCTTCCAGCTCAGGATATTTCAGTACTCTGTGATACTTAAAATGTGTCTCAAAGCAGATTCACACATGTATTCCTTCACAAATTTTTCCCTAGTCTGAGATGGTGCAGTTTCACACTGCAATCACAATCAAAGGAATTGTGTTGTTGTCTGCCTAGAAAAACAGCACTGCTTGTGTTCATGTCTTGGTTTGAGAGGGAAGTGGTGTCCCTGGAACTGACACAGAGCATTTTGTCTGCAAGATCCTGGTGAAGAAAAGCTCTGAGTGTCTCCAGTGGAGTCCTGAGTCATGTGCATTGGACTGTGAACTTCAGAGTTATTCATTGACCACGGATGAACACAGTGGAAAAAGGAAGTTCACTTCACACCAGAGTTTCCTTAGCCTGTGTGGGATTTTCCTCCCTCCACAAGCAGTGGGTTGTTGATGGAGAAAATCTCTGCAGTGGGTGTAGGGTGTTGAGTTCCACCTATTCCAAATTACACTGAAAATATCCAGGTGAATAGAGATCTGGTTTCCATATTGGAGAGGGCTGTAGTGATGGGGAAAGGGGGAATGGCTTCTAACTGATGGAGGGCGGGGTTAGATTGGCTATTGGGAAGAAATTTTTGGGAAGAAGTTTCCTGCCTTTTTACCAGGAGCTGGGAAGGTCAGCACTTGTCAGGAAGTGATTACTCGGTGTAAAACACCATGTGTGCTTATCCTTGCTGAAAGAAGTGTTCATGATGCTGCTCTGTGGATCCAGACCTCATCTTTCTGTGGAATCACCAGAATGCTGCTTTGTCTGGGGGTTTTATTTATTTATTTGAGTTAAAACCTCTCCACAGCACCACAGGTCTCCTTGAGAGAAGGGCACAGGAAAACCATTGTTTGGCCATTGCAGGAAACCCAGTGTCTGGCTCTGTCAAGCCAGGAATGTCCCCCTCAGTCTTTCCTTCTGATCCCTTTTCTAGTGGACAGACACCTCTCTGTAGCTGTTGGACACCAACACTGAAGTGCAGTAGCTAAATAATCCTCTTCTGAATGAGGACCTTATTTGCAGGCTCATTTCTCAGTAAATGATTCTTCTCTCTTAGTGCTTTAATGTGGCTGGTGTCCATGGGCCATTTGTTTTCCACCCAAAATTCTCAACCTCGAGCAGCTGCAGAAGGGTGGGGTGAAGTTTTAATGAAGCTTTCTTAACTGTCTTCATCCTTTGTTTTCTATTCACACGTTTGAAAAATGTAAAGCAAAAGGTTCCCATTTCCAAACCATCAGTTCCAGAGCTCTGTCAGGCACTGGGCAGTGCTGGTGTTGAGGGACAGCCCTGAGGCCTGAGCTGTGGCAGGGATGGATCACTGAGCAGCTCCCAGGGGACAGAACCTGCTGCCCACACTCTGGGGCTTCCTAGACACTGGTCCAGGAAAAGAATATGCTCTCCTCTCTGCAGACACATTTAAACTTGTACATCTCTGCAGAGGAAGAACAGGCTGCTGGTCCATGGGCTGGGTTAGAGTAGCTCAAATGAAAAAAGCAAAAGCAACCCAACAAAACAGCTGTGCCAGTGCAAAACTCTGCAGCCTCCAGACCTTACCTGGGGCACACAGGAGGGCAGCAGAGGTGTGCAGCAAAGGGCAGCCAGCTGCTGTAAATCCTGAGGGATTTGGGTACAGTGTGGCTGTTCTGACCCTGCTGCTGCAGCTGCTGGCAGTGTTTTTAGGGGCAGATTTTAGTCTAGACTGCATTAATTTCTGTCAGACTCCACAGTGTTGGTTTGCAGGGTTGGTTTGTGTGTTCTGTGTTTCCATTCTGGGATTTGCAGGTAGGGACACATGGTGTTTTTATCCTTAAGGAAGAAGGGGTGGAATTACAGTTCAGCAAAGACCTCTCTGTGGGTTTCATCTGTGGGATCAGCTCTGCCAAAATCAGCAGCACAGCTGATGCTGGGTAAACTTCCCAGGATTTGCTTCTGCCAGAGTTACAGCCACGCTCAGTGGTGGTAACAGGAAGAATGAATCTGCATTTGTGCAGAATTTCTAAAATAACAAGGGGTGTTGGGTTTGGTTCCAGCTTATTATTTTTTTGTTAATCAGGAGTTTAGTGCCCAGCTAACAGGGATTATCTGTTTGTTCCAGGAGTTGGGAAACACCACAGAGAGCCAGGAGCCAACAAATCATCTCAACACCTAAATGAGGCATTAAGCTTGGTGAGCTCTACACATTTCTCTTCCAATGTATGAGCTTTGCTGGGTTCCACCCTGACCTGTGTGGCTGCCCCTGGGTGCTGCAGGTGTTCTGGCAGGGGCTCCCTGAGCATCCTCAGCCTTTGCCAGGGACTGCCAGGGCCACATTTGTTTGCTGCTGGATGATACAAACCTTCCAAGTGGCTGAATGAGGTGCTGCCAGAGCTTCCTCTGCACAAGGAGAAATCAGGATCCTTTCTGGAAGGCTCCAGCTCTCATGCTTTGGGTGATTGACACGAGTAGTTTGTAGTGGGAACCCCAGGCTCTTGTTTGTCACACACTGGGAACATTCCCAGTTCCAGGAGGTTCTCTGGGTGCTGGTTAGTGACATGTGCTGACCTGATTTTCTTTCTCCAGCAGATCTGTTGCTGTGTCTGAAACCTCACCAGGGAACACAAGTATTAGAAATGGCAGGTAAGAGCAGCTCAGATAGGGCAAGTAGGTTTCAGAGAATGTTGTTCATGATGCTGTGGTGGCTGTAACAGGTCAGGAATGTGACCTGGTCCCTTCCCAAGACCTTGATGATCCCTAAAGCTCTTCAGCTACTTCTCTTGCTTTGGTTACATTCACTTTCCTGCTGTGTCCTGATCTGTCACCTGAGGTTTCTGCTCAAGTGATAAAGGTTCAGGTGTGACTTGCTTGAAAGTTTTGTGAGGGTGGAATTTATTCAGAAAAAAAGTACATGAGAATAATTCCTAGCCCTTCTATTGACATTAATCCATCTGAATTTTATTTGCAGTGAAATTAGTACCAAAATTCCAACTTTTTTTAAAATAAGAGAGTCTGGAATTTGCCTCCAGCTGCTGCTCATGGATGATGCAGTTTGGTTTTTGAAAGCATGGGGTGCATTTGCTGACCTGATGTGTTGATCCCAGCCTTGATGAGAGAACTGTAGCATTCCAAGCTCTGCAGTCACACATGAAAGGGAATATTTTCATGTAATTTATTTTGTCTAATCTCAGAAGTAACCCAGAACAGCTGGGAGCTGCAGGGTCTCTGGGTGGGAGGAGGTGGGCAGCAGCTGGGCAGCAGCAAGGAAGAGGTGTAATCCCCAGCTTTGTGTACCTAGCAAACAATCCCGGGGGTGTTTGGACTATTTTATGAGCTTTAGAAATGACAAACTGCAGTGGCTTCTTGGTTTTGGCCCCACCACGTGGGAACTGTGCACTGGGAGCTGGCAGCAGCTCTGCTGTCCATGACAGAAAATGGGAGAGAGCAGAACCAAAGGAACAATCTGCAGCTTCAGCTGTTGAAGATGGGGACAGAACAAAAGTCTCCTCACCCCTCAAAAAAAAAAAAATTGTTAGAGAATCTGCTTTTATTGCATTTGATTAATCTTGGTCTTACTGGCTTCCCTAGAGACCTGTCCTTTCAGCTTTAAAAGCTGTGTCCCCTCCCTTTCCCTTGATCCAGCATTGTTAAATCCCTTTCTAGGCTGCAGGGACACACTGTGCAGGAGAAATCCCATTAGGTGTTTACAGCAAACAAAAAATTAATGCAAAGGAGTCCAAATTCCTGTGGACTTTGAAAGCATCCGTGGGCCATCAGCTCTCCATGGGATGGAGTCAGCAGTGGTGTTAACCAGTAACTCAAACCAGCTTGGAGGGGCATCTGAATTAATAGAAGATGAGTTTTAGGGAGGTGGGTGAGGAGGGGCACAAGACTTGATGTTTGTTTTTATCTGGAGAGCTCAAATTGGGCTGGTGACTTCAGACATTATTCCATAGCTGCTTCTGATGTATTCCCAGTGGGCGTTCTCACCATATTTGCTGTGTGAAAATATGCATGAGGGAAAGCCTTTTTCCTTCCTAAAGCCTGGCTGCAGCTCTAGGCTCTTCCCTGCCAACCTTCAAACAGAGCTGAGGAGCTGCTCCTGCAAAATGTCTCCTCAGCCAGAGATAATGGGAAGAGAAGGGGAACTCTTGTGCTGACAGCTCTTGTTCAGACATTTCCTCCTGTCTCCTGCACCATTTGGAGCTTTTCCCAGGACATTCTTCATCTCTTCCTCTGGTTGTTTTTAATTCTGTTTACTGGGGCTGAAGGAGGCTAGAGACAATTAGTCACAATGCCCTGGAATCAAACTTTAATCAGCTCTGGAAGGCAAGAGCAAACATTCCCAAACATGTAGGAGCACACATCCAGGCACAAACAGACAAATCTGGGAGCTGACAGCAGCAGAGGATTCAGGCATTTAATTACTTGATTTTGAAACAGAAATTCTTCCCAAGGTAGGGTTTTCTTCACCATATAGCTTTTGGCAGCATTTGCTGATTTATTATCTCTGAATGCAAAGCTTTTTCTTTATTTCTTTGCTTTTTTTATTATTTTTTTTTCCTAGGGCTTAACCTTGCAGGAAAAACTTCAATGTACCCTTTCTCCATTAAAAACTCTTGTGTGTTTTCAAAACAAGATCATCCCTGACACAGAATCATGGAATCACAAAATGTTTTGGGTTGGAAGGGACCTTAAAGCTCATCCTGTTCCAAACCCTTCCACCATCCCAGGCTGCTCCAAGCCCTGTCCAGCCTGGCCTTGGACATTTCCAGGGATCCAGGGGCAGCCACAGCTGCTCTGGGCACCCTGTAAACCCTCCCAGCCAGGAATTCCTTCCTTACATCTGACTTATCTCCCTGAACTGGATGATCCCTGGGTACAGAATTCCAGTTTGGGGATGCCTTCAGGCTCCCTTCTGTTTTGTCCCAGGCTACTGCAGGTCCTGAGGCCTGACCCATGGCCAGGACATGCTCCTGCCTACCAGAGCTGGTGGCTGAAGGTAAATCTGCTTTTCTGGACACTCCCCAGCCTTTATTTCCTCTTGCTGTGGATTTCTGAAGGGTTGTAACTGAACACCTCTGTGCAGCTGTTTCCCCCAGATGTTGCTGACACCTCCCTCTTCCTGAGGAAGCTCATCCTGGAGCACATTTTAAGGTGTTTTTTTTTTTCCTTGTAGCACCTTTCACACAATTCACACTGATGTGTAAAGGTGTTAAATCCATGTGATGTTTATTAGCTTGTTCCTATTCCCCTCTTTCAGCCCTGTGTGTAGTAGAATAAATGTCCTGTCCACCACTGAGGAAGAAAACCAAAATATTTGTAGTCCAGGGAGAGGATGAACATGCAGCAGTGTTGGGAAGGTGTGGAGGATACAACACATTTGTGCTCCCAGCTGAAATCTGTGTTCTGTGTTCCAGAAAAGGTGAATAACTTCCCACCACTTCCCAAGTTCATCCCACTGAAACCATGTTTCTACCAGAATTTTGCTGATGAAATTCCCATCGACTACCAGTTCCTGGTGAAGAGAATCTATCATGTGTGGATCTGTAAGTTGAATAAACACACCTGTGCTGGAAAAAGGTATTTGTGTAGCAAAACCCCATAGATCTCAATGACTAATGTGCTTTAAAGTTTTGATGAGGAGCAGTGAACCCCTTTAGAATACTCTAACTTTATGCCTGAATTTTATGCTTGAATCCTTGCAGGATTTTGGAGAAATCAGGGTGTCACTACTGGAAAAGTCTATTATAAATAGCAGACCAGCTTTGATACCTTTATTAATGTCAAATGATCATAGAATCCCAGACTGGTTTGGGTGGGAAGGGACCTGAAGGATCATCCCATCCCACCCCTGCCCTGGCAGGGACACCTCCCACTGTCCCAGGCTGCTCCAAGCCCCACCCAACCTGCCCTTGGGCACTGCCAGGGATCCAGGGGCAGCCACAGCTGCTCTGGGCACCCTGTGCCAGGGCTGCCCACCCTGCCAGGGAACAATTCCTGCCCAACATCCCATCCAGCCCTGCCCTCTGGCAGTGGAAGCCATTCCCTGGGTCCTGTCTCTCCAGCCTTTTTTTAAGCCCTATTTAACTCCCAAAAATAGTTACCTTAAGGAAGTTCCCAGTTGCCCCCAAAGTAAGAGGAATAGGAGAATTTTAGACAAAATAATTGTGGCCCATTTGCTGCTACCTGGCTCCCTACCTCGTTCTAGGAAAGCTAAAATTCCCTTTTATCCCCATTTTCCCATCCCAATGGAAGCAGTGTCTTGTATCTGCATGCTGGCTCTTCCTTAGCTATCCAGAGCCCCCCAAACATTCCCCATCCTGCTGGGGTTGGAGCTGATCCTGTCACAGCTGCTGATGTGCTGATACTCTGTGTGAACAGAGCTCCTGGCCCTGGGCTCCTCTTGTTTGCCTCAGCCATTCAGAAACCAGAAATGAAAATTGACCATTCTTCTGCAAGGAATGAAATCAGTGTGGCAGGCCTAGGAAACCACAGGGAAAGCTTTGCAAGATTAAGAATCTTTTTGCCTTGCTTATCTTTTTTTCCCCAAATACTTGTCATCCTCTTTACCCTTCTCACTGAAGGAAAGCTTGTTTTCTGCCAGCTCTGCATTTGATGGCATGGCTTTTATTCCAGATGCACGGGATGTGTGTAGGAGAGAGATTTGTGTGCATAAATAATGGCATAATCCATGGCTCCATTGTTCTTTGGTTATGTGGAGCTGCTGCAATGAGCTCTGTAATTTTCTTGCCTGAAGAAGCTGCCTGTCCCTCCAGACTCACTGGTGCGGTGTCGAAGCTGTAAAGCCGCCTTTGTCCTCCCCTCTCCCAAAACAAAGAGTCCCTCAGTCGAGTTAATGGCAGGCTGGAGGAGAGCCAGGGGTTTGGGCATGGCCAGGAGAACTGCCATCTGCACCAGGAGTTTCACATTTCCATCCCCTGCACTCAGGAGTTTCACATTTCCATCTGCAGCACGCTTCCTTTGGGGGTCTCCCTGATTTTTTGGCGTGGGTTGGAGAGAGACGTGTAAAGGGAAGAAGGTAAACAAGAAAAAGCCAGTTTTGAAAAGAAGAAACACACAAGTTGTTGCTGGAAGGGTGATTGCTCATTACTTTAATTGGATGTGAGCACTGGATTAAGGTGGAGGGAGGTTTGGGGAAGGTTGTACCAGAGCTCCCACTGCTGGAGAACAAACTCCAACCTGAGGCACAGGGAGAGCCAAAAGTTGCTTGACACTTTGGAGATGCCCTTGGCTTGGTGTTGTTATGTTGGATATTTTAAAATAAATAACTTTTGGAGAGTAAATAGCTTCTGAAAATGAATATTTGGAGAAGTACAGCTGATTGGTGTGTCAATGAGATATCATAGATTCATGGAATCCTAGAATGGTTTGGGTTGGAAGGACCTGAAAGCCCATCCAGTGCCACCCCCTGCCATGGCTGGGACACCTTCAGTGTCCCAGGCTGCTCCAAGCCCTGTCCAGCCTGGCCTTGGGCACTTCCAGGGATTGGGTATCTTCAAACTGTTTGTTTAAATACCTAGAATTAATTAATTTAAATAATTAATATTCTTCCCCCCAACATTAAGACACATCCAAACCATTGTGTACAAGCTTTGTTGGCTACTCAGAAGACATTTTCTTTGCAGTAAAACAATGTTTTATTTTACACTCAGGCCATGTGTAAGTCAGAAGCAGCAGCTTAGGTATAAGTTTCATTCCCCTGACTTGTCAGTATATCATATATAATACTTGTCAGTATTATTTGGTGACCATAAAACCTTGCAGCTGTTTAGGACCCCCAGGCTGTGTAAAGGCAGGTGGGTCAGTGCCAGGAGGAGAGGGAAGAGTCAGAAGGACCAAGGTAGTGATGTGCAGATGAGTTGCAGAGCCATGGCAGGGAGTGAAGTGAGGAATGGGCAGGACACGTTCCCTTGGCACAGGTGAAGAGAAATTCAGGGATTTAATTTTGCCTGAATAACTGATGCCAAGGTCAGAGTGTTACCATGAACTCATCACCAGGCTGTGCTGGAGGGTCTTTGGTGTTTGGACCTTGCACCTTCTCCTTTCTCTGTGCTTGTTGGTACAGGTTATCACAAAAGGTTTTAAGAGTCACCACCAGTTTTCCAAAATAGGAGCTTGTAAATTGGCCTCTTTGAGCCTGGCAGAGCCTGGGGGATGCAGGGACAGCTGCAGGGAGCCCCTGGCTTGGGGCTGAACCCCCTTTCCAGTGATGTGGGCCTCCAGGAAAATAGGGGAGCAGCATCCCTTCATATACTACTAGCTAGTGCTACTAAGCACTGCTGTGCTCTGGGGGCCTTTGTCAACTGCTCCTTTTTATCCAAGTGACAGGAACAAGGATGTGAAAAGGCCTCTAAGCCACCCCTGTGGTCCTGTGTTCTCAGCCTGATTGGAGTTTGTTTATCCTCTTGCTCAAGACAGCACTGCCAAGCCCCCAAGCTGATATCCAGGCTTCCTCAGAGGCCCAGGGAGGTGGGGAGAGAGCCTGCAAGGCACTGGGCTGGCTCAGAGATAGCTCCTGAGGCAGCTCCAGCAAGCACAGAGTCATTCAGATCTGGGAGCAGGGCTACACCCCCCTCTCCTCTCACAAAAGGGTTTTGCTATAAATGGAAATTAGACCTTGCTCATAATTCATAATAACACTGGCCCCTGAGTCTTGTATTGGTCACATCAGTTGCTACCTAAGCTCTCCATGCTTTGAGAGGTTGTAAAGAGTTCCCTCATCCCTGTGCTGCAGGATCCCTCTGGAGCTGGATGTTCTGTGCTCCCAGCTCCAGGTCACACAGGAACCTGTGACTCGCTCAGAGCAGCTGCACTGCTGCCCCAGAGACCCTTCCCTTGCCAACCCTGGGGGTTGTACAGTCCTGGGATATCCTGAGTTAGCAGGGCCCCACAGGGACTGTCAGTCCAGACCCCAACAGCCCCACCCTGAGCATCCCTGAGAGTGTCCAAAGGCTCCTGCAGCTCTGGCAGCCTCGGGGACCATTCCCTGGGGAGCCTGGGCAGGGCCCAGCACCCTCGGGGGGAAGAACCTTTCCCTGAGCTCCGTGCCAAGGCCTGGCACAGCTCCAGCCCTTGCTGGGCTCCTGGCCCTGGCCCAGGGAGTTCAGACCTGTCAGGGACTCATGGATCTCATTGCTGTGGGATGTGGCTGGAGCCAAGTGTTCTGTACTTTGGGAAAGGGTTTAAAACCCAGCTGGAGGAAGGATCTGTGAAATCAGACTCTGGAGCCCTAATTAATACTTGAGAGCCCAAATTCAGACTCCAGAGCCCAAAACTGGGCACGTTGGTCACTTCTCTGCCCAGCCCAGCCTTACCCCTGACTCCCAGACCCAGCAAAGGCAGATCCTTTACAGGAGCTCTGGAATTGTGTGCAAGGTTAGAATTGGGGCCCAGATCTGCACATCAAACAGATTCCCCATAAATTACTCTGTTAAGGCTTTTCATGAAAGTTTTTGCAGGGGAAGGATTCAAGAAGAGCCTGTCCCTGTCCCAGAGCTCAGCCCCTGCCCCTCTGCCTCCCCTGGCAGGAGCTGCAGCCCCCGAGGAGTCTCCCCTCAGTCTCCTCTGCTCCAGCTGAACGAGCCCAGTGCCCTCAGCTGCTCCTCAGCCCTTCCCCAGCTCCCTGTCCCTCCAAGCCCTGACACAGCCCCAGCCATTCTCTTTTGTTTCCTTTCCTCACAAAGTCCTGCAATTTCCCTGTCCCACGTTCCTTCCTCTGCCCTCTCCCCAGTTTACTGCATCACTCTGGCCGTGAACCTCATTGCCTGCCTGGCCTGGTGGATCGGGGGCGGCTACGGGGTCAACTTTGGCCTGGCCATCCTCTGGCTGCTCCTGTTCAGCCCCTGCGGCTACGTCTGCTGGTTCCGCCCTGCCTACAAAGCCTTCCGGTGAGTAAAGCCCAGGAGGTGCCTCTGCTCCACCAACTTCCTCTGGAAATTCCCCCTGGTGTTACTGAGGGACATCTCTCTGCCTGGGATGAAGGTTCATCCTGAATGTCTTGTTTACTTTCAAAATGAAGATGAATGTGGCTACTTTTAAATAGTAGATACAGGACTGAGGGTCACATAAGATTGGAGGTGAGAATTTTGCCGCTTCTGAGAGGGTTAAATTCATATTTTACTTGAATATTTCAAATGTAGAAGCAGCCTCATCTCAGTACAGCATTAAAATAGGTACTCATTTGGTAAGGCTTCATTGAGGCTTATTTTGATGGAAGACTATTATTAGTTTTTGAGAACGCTTCTGATTTCTGTCTCCAGCTACTTGAGAGCTTGTCTGCTTAGCTTTTTAGATAAAAGCAGTTCCCTGGAGTCAGTCCTTCTGAAACTCCACAAATATTTAAAGCCATCCTACATTTTTGCTTTAATTAATAATCATTTGCATTTGCTGTGGACCACGAGGCATCACTCAAAGATTAATGTGTAAAACCTGGCAGAGCTAGGAGGGTCCCAGCTTGACACAGGGAAAGGAGGGGCCTGCCCAGTGCCACCACCACACCCCACACACCAGGCAGAGCTTTGCCCTCTGAAGGTGAAACTCTTCTACTCTGGATTTTGATTATTTACCTGTGATGAGCTGGTTTGGATAACAGCAAAAGCATCTGATGGAAATGGGAGGTGTCAGGTGGGTCCTGTCTAGCACATGATAAATTAATTGTTTAAATGTGCTTCTGAACTGATGCTCTGTGTGCCCACAGCGCTGGGCAGGTGCTGTTAAAGCACCAGTGGCATTGTGGAGTACAGGGGAGGGTCATTTCTGCTGGGAAGAGGAGGTTGGATTTGTCTCAAAGTTCCAAATGACGTGAAAATCCCAGCTCTGAACTCTTGCCCTCTGGGGCTGGAGCTTGTCCCCATCCTGAGCCCAGAAGCCCCAGGGCCTGCAAGTGCTGGAGCTCTGTTCAAAAAAGAATTTCCATTCTGAAGTCTGGGAAAAATTACTCCTCCCTGCTGACCTCCCCAGGCTCCACAAGGGCCGTTTCTCATTATTCCTTGAACGTTGTTTGGATGTGTTTATGCAAGTGAATGCTGAGAGGTCCCCGAGGTTACTCTGTGCAGAGACTTGTAGTTAAAAAAAGACTCAAGCCCCAGGGACAGAGTGGGGAGCCCAGGGATCATCCCCTGGGACAGCTGGGAAGAGGCAGAGGGGCAGCACTGCTGGGATCACAAGTGGTGGTTGCAGAGGCACAGTCAGCCCTGGAGGAGGCCACCCTTCAGTGCTGGCACCCTGTCCTGGGAGGATGCTCCTGTAAAACCTTCATCATCCCACTGCATCCCAAATTAAATTAGCTGCAGAGCTTTGGTGCTAGGGCAAAGCTGTAGCAAATCTGCACCAGAAAGCTGGATGAGAAATCACCTTTTCTCTGTATCCCCACTAATTCCTGCAGATCCTTTCAAATGAAGACTCCTCCAGCCCCTTCAGGTTGGAGTTGGAAGAGTCTGTTTGAAGGCTCAGCCTCAAGCCTAATCCTTGTTAATTGGATTCTGACAGGCACCACAGTCAGCAGGCCCTGCCTAAAGTATTTCTTTCACTGCTGTACTCCGAGGTGGTATTTGAAGGGTGAGATTGTGAGGATATTCAAGGATGACAAATATTCCAGAGCCACCATCTGTGAGACACCCAGACCAACACGGGCAGCTCTGAGGAGCGTGGGTCTGACTGGAGCTTCTCCACATGCTTCACCTCCCTCATCTCCTCCCAAGGCATCAGAAGCTAGAATTATAAAACTAACAACCATTAGCATAATAAAAAATAATTAAAATAATAAGCATTTAAGTACTTTCAGGGATTAAGCAGGAGCTGGCAGTGATTGGAGCTCTTTTCTAAACTTCCCTTTGTACCAAACTGCCTCACAAGCACCTGAAGCATTTTTTTGTAGGTCTGTAGATAAATCATTGAGTTCCTTAGAGTATGGGAATCATTTGTATCATTAATAATGATAGTTTGATGAACTTCAGATGTGCCTGAGTGGCTGATGGGATGAAGATGTGTTGTGGCAGGGCAGTGTTGGGCCCCCAGTGCACCCACGACAGAGGCTGTGAATGTCCCTGGTCAGCATCTTGCTTAGGGTTATTTTCCTGCTAATTACTGTACCTGCATAAACTCAAGCACCTCACCTGTACATCCTGAGCATGGGGAGCCTGCAGAGATGGGAAGTGTGCCTCTGTTTTCAGGGTACCACCCACCTCTCTCCTGGCTGTTTTCCCTTCTACGATGTCCCAGTGCTGGATGATTTACCATGGGCGTGGGAACATGGTGACAAGCAGGCACTGAGACATTCCCAGCTGGAATTCTCGTGCTCAGTGATCATTTTTAGTGTATGGAGCAGCTCTGCCTGCCAGCATCAGGCCCCTGCATGCCACTTTGCTGGGGTGGAGCTGGGCAGGTGTCAGGCTGGGCTGACATTCGGTCAGGGAATGATTCAGACTCTCTGTGTAGGAGACTCGTGTTCCTCAGCCTCCCTTTGTGTGTCATCATACGTGCAATTCCTTGGGGAGAGCAACTGCAAGAGCCAGGTTATTGGGAGCCAGTCTGTGCTGCTGAGTCATGGAGCTGTGTGCTTCCACTGCCAGGGGAGGGGAGAAGCCTCCCAGCACACAGCCCTGCAGGGAACCCTCTGCAGCCACCACTGTGGAGGGTTTGAATGTGGTGGTGGGTGTGGAGCAGCACAAGGTGTCAGTGCCCCCCTGACCTCCTCTCTTCCTCCACAGGTCAGACAGTTCCTTTAATTTCATGGCTTTTTTCTTCATCTTCGGGGCGCAGTTCCTCCTCACGGTGCTGCAGGCGATCGGCTTCTCTGGATGGGGAGCGTGGTAAGTGGGAGTGCTCCAGCAGCCCAGGAGCTCAGGAGCTCGTGCACTTGGAGAGGCTGATGGGAGCCTGTACAAGGTGCAGAGGAAGAAGCTTTCTGATTTCCCCAGTGGCAGAGCTGTAGCTGCTCTTGGGGTGCACCATTTGGGTTTCATTGCTGCACTGGGCAGAAATCAAGGCCAGGTTGGATGGGACTTGGAGCAACCTGGTCTGGTGGAAGGTGTCCCTGCCCATGTGGTCTGGCTGAGCTTTAAGGTCCCTTCCAACCCAAACCATTCTGTGATTCTCACCTGGTTGCTCTTTGTAGCCTCTTCCCTCAGTGTCCATTTCCTCTGCCATTGAAGCAGGCTGTGTCAGGCTCAGCACTGCCCTCAGTGCTGGCAGCACACGGTGAGCTGAGTGTGGTGACTCATTGTTGGCCTATGAGAAGTACTGTGAGAGTTCTCCTAAAATAAATGGGAGCTTGTTAGTGTCTGTCTCTGGTTGTGTTATAATTGTTTGGCATTTTAACTTCCTGTCTGTAGACACTTGAGAGCAATTCCTGCTGGAACTACAAGTAATGGAAAGTCTTAGCACTCCATTTAACACTCTGGTTTCAGAATTGCTGATGCTTCACCTGGTGTTTGCCAGCAAAGGGATGGAGATGGAGTGTAAGTCACAGGACCGTGGTGTTCCCTGATCCCAGTTCTGGTCTCTAGATGCACAACCTAAAGCACCTTGGGAATATGTCTTCCCTTCCCAAACTCCATGCAGCTGACTGTCCCTTAAAGCTCTCAGACTGGATTAGTGAGGGATGCTGGCAAGTGAGAATTGAGATCCTAGAGAAATACCTGCATTGAATTCTGTCAATTATCTTCATTGTTCATTTCATTTTCAAGAGCTTAAAAGCTGCCTTATAATTTCTGGGTTATGAATCACAGAAATGGGGAATGGTTTGGGTTGAAAGGCCCATCTCATTCCATCCCCTGCCATGGCAGGGACACCCCCCCTGTCCCAGGCTGCTCCAAGCCCTGTCCAGCCTGGCCTTGGGCACTGCCAGGGATCCAGGGGCAGCCACAGCTGCTCTGGGCAACCTCTGACAGGGCCATATTAGTGAGTTAAACAATTTTTCTGATAACAAGGACACTTTGAAAAGCAGATGATGATGATATTGTGTCTCTTTCTTCTGTTTCTTGCAGTGGATGGTTGGCAGCCGTCACCTTCTTCAGCACCAGCGTGGCAGCTGCTGTGTTCATGCTGTTCCCTGCCATCATGTTCACCATGTCAGCAGTTGCAATGCTCATCTGCATTGTAAGGGTAGGTTCTTCTAGTGGAAGGTGGCCCTGCCCATGGAAGGGGAGCACAATGAGATGAGTTTTAAGGTCCCTTCCAGCCCAAACCATTCTGGGATTCTTCAGATCTCTCTCTGCCTTGGAGAATCCCTGCTGTGTATCACAATAATGTGAAGAGGCAGCTCAGCAGCCACCACAAGCCATCACTGCTTTGAAATGTGGCACAGTGCAGTCAGTTGATACCTCTCAGAGTTTCTGGAGGACAAATCTAGACAGCACGAGACAGCTCAGGCTGGAAATTGTCACAGTGTCATGTGGTGATGTTGCTTTATGTCATGCAAAGCAAGCTTCATGTGGAGCAACCTGAGGCTGTATGAAGTGAGGAGGTTTGGATTGGATATTAGGAAATATTTATTTTCACAGAAAAGATTGCAAAGCATTGGAACAGGCTGCCCAGGGTAGTGGTGGAATCATCATCCCTGGGAGTGTTCAAATAACGTGTGGCTGGAGCCCCTGAGGACATGGGTTAGTGATGAACGTGGAGGAGATGGGCTGATGGTTGGACTTGGAGGTCCTGGAGGTCTTTTCCAGCCTCAGCAATGCTGTGATTCCATGGTTTGCTGCTCTTTGGGATGGTCAGTGGTGGAGCATCTGCAGTGGGGACCAGGTGTCAGGGTGGGAATTGGGTCTCTGCAGAAACAAGGATTTGCAGGATTCTCTGGAAAGCTTTGGCAGACAGGGAAAACAGAACTCTGTGGTGCTGGACTCTGTGTTGGAGAGGTTTCAACCCCCTGGCCTGGGCTGGCTGCCTTGCTGTAGGATCCCCCACCTGAATTCTGGGCATGCAGCTGAAATGTGTTCAAGTATTGGGTTATATTTTCTATCTGCACCTCTGTTCACTGTATTACTGCATTTTTTGTACTTTGTTCCTCAGAAATCCAGCTCTTCACAGAGAGAGGAACAAATCCATGATCCTGTTCCCAAGTGGCTCTGCAGGGGCACAGCTCTGGGCTCCTGGTGCTGACTCTCCTCTTGTCCTCCTTTTATCCCTTAGGTACATAAAATCTACCGAGGGGCTGGTGGAAGCTTCCAGAAGGCTCAAGATGAGTGGAACAGTGGTGCATGGAGGAACCCTCCCAGCAGGGAGGCCCAGTACAGCAATTTTTCTGGGAACAGCCTGCCAGAGTATCCCACAGTGCCCAACTACCCCTCTGGAAACCAATGGCCTTAAGCAGCACCAGCTGCAAACTGCCTGGATTCTCTCCTTTTTGGTCTTTTTATTCTTGTTCTTGGAAAAGATCATTTGCATTCCCCCCCAAGCACCCCACTCATCTCGGGGACCTTCCTGGTTCTTGTCTCCTGATCCCTGCAGAATATCCATGCTCTCAGCCCTTCCCACCTCCACTGCACTGCACGGCCATGGCAGAAAGCTTTTTGTTTGCCTTGAGTCACCAGTATTTGCCTCGTTGCAGACTGAGAACAAACTGTCCTTGCTTGAGGGAATCCTCTCCTGACCATCCCTGGAAAAGGCTCAGCTTCCCTGCAATGGCAACACTCCCACAGCTGCTCCTGCCCCTGCTCCTGCCCAGCTTCCACGGAATGCCCAGCACAGCACCACGTTGTCTGTAGCAAAAGCAATCAGAGCATTAGTAGCAGCTGATGTTTACTCTACTGGATGAATAATATGGAATTTTTCACTCTAAGGGAAATGCAGCACTTAAATTATTTGGTACTGGTGACACTGAAGTGATTTGTGAAAGCTCCACCCTCCGTGGGAGGATCCCTGCAGGTAACAGAGCGTGCCCTGGGTGAGTCCTCGGATGTGAAGTCCCCACAAGTCCTCATTTGCCTGCCTCAGACTGTTGTGATGCTACAGGTCTTGCTTTCCCTGCTGCCAAAACCTCTTGTCGGATCTGTGTGTTCCAAAGGGGCAGATTCATCTCCTTAGGTTCATAATTGCTCACTGGAGCCTGAACCAAAGCCCAGTGGAAACCAGTGCAGAGCTGAGACTGGGCCTTGGTGATGTTCCCCCTGGTACAGGGACTCAGCACGAGATCTCCCCACCATGTAACTTCAGCCAGGTTTTGTGCTGGCCCAAGAACTGCCCCACAGAACACCTTGTCCTGTTGGGACAGGTTTTTCCTGGGTTCCCAGCCAGGAGCTGGATGCAAGATAATGTCTGATCTCAGTGCTGGAGCCCCAGTGTGGTTTGGAAATGCTTCTGTTATAATGGAGAGTTTAATTCTGCCTTCTACTGGTGTAGCTGAACTCCAAACATTACAATGGGGTCTGGGACACCAGGAGAAGTTTCTTAGTCCTCATGGCTGCTGTTGGCTCTGTGACTGGCAAGACTTCCATGAGGAAGAGATTCCTGCTTTTCTCCAAGGATCAGCTGAAGGGAGGATGAAGCTGTTGAGAGGGATTGTTTTCCCTGAGATTATCCTCCACCTTGTCATTCATCTCCATTCTGTGCCTGAGCCATCCAATTGCCTGTGCCCTACAGTGATCCAGGCAGCAAAGGCTGCAGTTTCCTCTTCCCCCTCAGCCTGCTGTGAGTTTTTTCAAACCAGTCCAAGCTGGGAGGTCAGTTTCCAATTTTTTTATAGGGAGTGAGTGTTCCAAGTCTTTGGCTCTCAAAGTTTTGGCCAATGATCTAGAGTGCTCCATTTGGGAGACCTAGGAGGGGTTGGGCACCCTGGGGATCAGACCCAGAGCCTGGGCTGTCTTGGCAGCTGTTGATGGGGTCATTCCAAATTCCCAAATTCCCACTGAGCAACTGGAAAACAAAACTGGCTCCTGGAAAGGGACAGGAACATGGTCCTAGCTAGGTGGAATTGATTTGCAAGTGGTCTTTTGAAAATTTTTCTCTACATGTGCCTTATCTAATGAAATCACGATTCACAGAGGAGAGCTCCCACATCCCCCTCACCCCTGCAGAATTCCCTGTGTCCCTATTAACTTGTCCTATGTCACACTATAAATAATAAGGGAAGCACAGTCTGGAGTCTGCATGACCCCTGTGTTACCAGGGCCAAAGCAAAAGCAACCCCGGCTGGGAGGGCAGAGCCTCCCCGAATTTCGGTTTACAGCCACGCTGACCCCCTGCAGCCCTCCACTGGCTCTGGGACGTGGAATGTGCTCCCAACACCAGGGGGTTTTCCTGGAGAGTGTGCAATGTGCTTGGGAGGAGGAGCTCTTTGGAGCCTTCTTGACAAAACACGGCCTGAGGGCGTTGTGAAGCTTTTAGGTGCCTTTGTCTAGTGTCAAGTGTAATTTTAAGTGTTCTTTGTCGCTTGCCATCGGAGTGATGAAAGAACTGCCTGGCGTTGACTCCCTGGAAATACGATGGATGCACCACGGGGTGAGGGTCAGTGGGACTGAAGGTGGCATTGGTCACACCTGGGAGCCAGGACATGGTCCTGCCCCTCACCACCCTCAGCCTCTTGCCAAAATTCTTCCAAACCCTTTGATACCTGCCCCATTTCAGTGTGTCACCTTGGAGGTTTTGAAGGAATCAAGAGGAGAAGCCTTGCTGGGGGCTCCACATCCTGCTCTCTTTGGGATTTTCCCCTTGGAGAATCTGGGGGCTGTGTGGAAGCACCCACCCTCAGTCACACTGGAAATGCTTGGTGCAAGGAGAGGGGGTGCCTGGGAGCCTGCCCACCGGAATGGTTGGAGCTGGACACCAAAATCACCCCCTGTTAGCACTGCCTGAGATCCCTGTGGAGATCAAAGCACCTCCAGGTGGGAGCTGCCATCTCATCCCCTCCCTCCTCTTCGATGCCAGAAACCGTAATTCCAGAAAGTTGACCCAACACGCTGCCTGAACAACCGTGGCTTGATTTTTTTTTTCTTTTTGTTTTTGGACTCCTGTATGTTTTTAAATGTTTACATTAGATTTCTAAAAGTTCTTAACACCATTAACCCAGCCCTGGCTCCTGGTGTGGCGTGTCTGTGTGCAATGTTTCATGTCACCTGTGGAGCTCTGGGTTTTGTTTGTGTTTTTCTCCTGATCACAAGACAATAAATGCTCATCCTGTGCTTGATGAGGAGAACTGGCCACATGGGAGAAGTGTCTGTTCCTAGGTAACCAGAGTTATCTGGCAGAGGGAAATGGCAAAATCTCTGTGTTCCTCCAAAGTCTCCCACTGCATGTTGTTTTCTCTGTAAAAGAACAGCACGTTGATGGATGAGGCTCATCCTCTGTGCTGGGGACTGGTGTCAGTGGCTTGTTGTGGTTTGTACTCTTAGAGATGCCCCATCAGCTTTGACTAAAGGTGCTGCCATTGTTCCCATCTTCTAACAAGGGGATTGGAGAGCAGAGCTGTGGAGAAAGTCCCATCTGCCGAGTACTGGGGTCATTTTTGTGGCCTGTCCCTCGTGCAGAGAGCCCCTGGCAGTGCTGGGGTCTGCTTTCCCCAGTTATTGCCTGGAAGGAGACTGTTACCCTTGAAGTAAATGGGCTTGGACAGCAAAGGTGAGTTGAATCCCTTTAGCATGTGGCTGAATTTATTGCCCAAAATGTTTTTCCAAAGCTATCACAGAATCCCAGAATACTTTGTGTTGGAAGGGACCTTAAAGCCTGAGTCCCACCCCTGCCATGGGGACACCTCCCACTGTCCCAGGCTGCTCCAGCCCCACTGTCCAGCCTGGCCTGGGGCACTGCCAGGGATCCAGGGGCAGCCACAGCTGCTCTGGGCACCCTGTGCCAGGGCTGCCCACCCTGCCAGGGAACAATTCCTGCCCAATATCCCACCCAGCCCTGCCCTCTGGCAGTGGCAGCCATTCCCTGGCTCCTGTCCCTCCAGCCCTTGTCCCCAGCCCCTCTCCAGCTCTCCTGGAGCCCCTTCAGGCCCTGCCAGGGGCTCTGAGCTCTCCCTGGAGCTTCTCTTCTCCAGGTGAGCAGCCCCAGCTCTGCCAGGCTGTCCCCAGAGCAGAGGGGCTCCAGCCCTGCAGCATCTCCGTGGCCTCCTCTGGACTCATTCCCACAGGTCTGTGTCTTTCTTGTGTGGGGACCCTAGAGTTGCTCACAACACTCCAGACTGGAATACAGAAATCACCATATTGTGGTGTCACACCCCAGTTCCACTCCATGGCAGATATTTAATCCTGGAAGAGCCATTTCCCTCACAGCTGTTGATGTGACATCTGCTGATCTCCATGTCTTCCCTGTCTCCTGTGCCAGGTTCCCCCTGCCTGGCCCTCACCATCCTTCTCTCTGTGACAGTGGTTCCCTACAGCTGCTGCTGTGCCCTGATGTGTTGAGCATGAGGATGGATTGGATTTATCTCCAGTTCTTGCTCCAGGGCCTCAGACTCTGAGCACAAGGCACATTTTAACCTCCTGCTCCAGCTGCTGCTCAAGCAGGACCTTGGCACTTGGAATGAGAGGGGTTTTTTTGCCTCTGCTGCAGGAGGACAGGGCAGAGTTTATCAGGAATGTGCCCAGATTCAGGAAAGGGGGTGGCTGTGCAGCCAAGCTCAGCCCTCCACCCTGAGGAGCTCCCAAAAAGCTCATCAGGGTGTGAGGGACACTGTGAGGGCCTGGCTTTTCCTTTTCTCTGGTTCTTGCTGTGTTTCTGTGCCTGCAGTTTCCAGGATGTTCCAGCTGGGAAGGTGTTGCCCACCTGCCCCAGAGCAGCTCATTCTCCTGTGCAATCACAGTGGTCCCTTTGTGTTGTCTGCTTGTCAATGAGCCCCAGCTGTCTCTGCCCACAGGAGAGGGACAGGGCTCCTGGCTGGATGTTTCCCAACAGAAATTCCCTGGCTTTTCTTGCTCCCCTTGCTGGTTCTGTGGCATGAGCTGCTCCTGTCTCTGCACTCACCACTGGAGATTTGCCTTGAAATAAAATCAAAACTCCTTTCTGCCCCACTCTCCTGCTCCAGAGGGTGGTTCAATTCTCCAGCCAAATGCCTGAACAACTTGGGAGTTCTCAAAGTGTGTGAAATCACCACAAAATTGCAGATGGGGGGCGTGGGATGGGGCAAATAGGAAAGGGAGGATTTAGTCCTCCCCAGGAGTGATTTTATCTTCCCCAGGGGTGATTTTATCCTCTCAAGGGGTGATTTTATCCTCTCCAGGGGTGTCACAGCACCTCACCACCCTCCTGAGCCAGATCACAGCACAGGAACAGGATGGGAGCAGCTGGAATTCACATGTTCAGAATTTTCCTGATGCTCTAAAATCAGCAGTTTTTTTGTAGGGGCAAACACCCATAGGGAAAAGTCCTCCAGCCAAACATTGTGGGGAGAGCTTTTCCCTGGAACATTTCTGCAACAGGAGAGACAACCAACTCAAACTGGAAATGGGTACTTGGAGATCTGATTGTCCCCAAAACCCACCCAAACTCATTTGCCCATTGCTTGAAAATACTTTTGGGGTACATCTGTTCCACGCTGTGGTGAAGATGTGACAGCAGGGTTGTGCAGGGGTGTCCCCTCCCTCCAGCCTTACCCTGAGAGCCTCAGACTTGAGGACTGAGAAAAAAGGGGTGAGGAATGATCCCCTGGCTGTGCCCTCCTTTGCTGAGGGAGTACAGGGATGGGGTATTTGTCCCCAGAAGAAAATGTAAGGCTTTAGGAGGTGGCAGTGGGCTCTGTGTCCCTGCTCAGCTCCTGTCCCAGCAGATCCCACAATCCTGGAGCTCTGTTCCCTGCAGGACAGTGGAATGGCAGTGCCTCTGTCTCCCTCAGAATGGCTTTGCTCAGGGCTCATGTCCCCAAAAAGGTGACAATCCCTGTAAAATCCCACCCCGCCTTCCCTCTGTTCCCGTTGGACGGGTGCCACAGCTGTGCCCCCCTGCGGGACTGCCAGTCCCCACCCCGAGGATGCCCCAGAGGGCCTGGAGGGCACATGGATGTGGGGATGAGGGAACTGTGCCCCAAAAACGGGCTGTACCCCGAGACGGGTCTGCACCCAAACATGGGGGCTGTGCCCCAAAAATGGGCTGTACCCCAAAACGGGTCTGTACCCAAACACGGGGGCTGTGCCCCAAAACAGGGGCTGTGCCCCAAAAACGGGCTGTACCCCAAAACGGGTCTGTACCCATACATGGGGGCTGTGCCCCAAAGCAGGGGCTGTACCCCAAAACGGGTCTGTACCCAAACATGGGGGCTGTACCCCAAAACAGGGGCTGTACCCAAACATGGGGGCTGTACTCCAGAATGGGGCTGTACCCCAAAACAGGGGCTGTACCCCAAAATAGGGGCTGTACTCCAAAACACGGTCTGTACTCCAGAATGAGGCTGTACCCCAAAACAGGGGCTGTACCCCAAAACAGGGTCTGTACTCCAGAATGAGGCTGTACCCCAAAACAGGGCTGTACTCCGGTGCGGGGCTCACTCACATATTAAGGCCTGTCCCCTATAACTGGGTCGATGCCCCCCCCACTGCTGTTCCCTGCAACAGGCCCGTACCCCACCCGGAGGACGGTGGCATCCAAGTCGCGACAGCGGCGCGATAACCCACATCGGAGCCATATCCATCAGTGGGCTGGGTCCCTACAGGGCACTCTACAGCGCGGCCCGTTCCCTGTGTGAGAGCTGCGCCCCCAGCCCTGCAGGGCGCTGAGGCAGCGCGGGCCCTGTCGCGACAGCGCGCCCGTCCCGACAGCGGCGCCGGGCAGCGCGGGGTTAACCGGAGCTGCCGTAAAGCGCGCGGCGCTGCCGCAAAGCCGCGCCGCCGCCTGCCGGCCGCTATTCCCGAACGCGCCCTACGCCAGCGCCGCTGCGCCGCCACCCTCGCGCCCGCTGCGCTTGCGCCGCGCTCCGCCCCGCGGCCCGTATTCACGAAGCACGGTTGCGCCGCTGGTGCGCGGGCTCGCACGGGAGCGACGCGGCTCGTACGCCGTTGGCGCAGCGCGGGCCGTACGCCGTTGGCGCAGCGGCGGAGGGGAGGCGAGCGGGGCCGGGCCGGGGGCGCCGCCATGGGGGAGCGGCCGCGGGGCAGCGGCGCCGCCGCCCGGCGCTGAGGGACCGCCGAGGTAACGCCAGGGGAGCCCCGGGGGGCGGCGGGGGCCCTGCGGCCTCCGCTCCGCACGGCCGGCACCGGGGAGGGGCGGCCGGGCGGGCGGCGCCGCGGGCGGGGGCGGCGGGACCGGGGCGGTGGCGGGGGGGCTGAGCGCCGGGAGGGGCCCGGAGAGAGGAGGGGGCCGTGGGGGTCGCGGAGGTGCCTGGAAAGGCCCCGGCTCGGCCTGGGGAGGTGGCCGGGTGGTGGGGCTGAGGGGGGGTCGCTCTGGGCCGGGGGGGAATGGGGGGCTGTGGGGGTCAGGCTGGGATCGGGGGGCGCGGGAGGCTCTGGGCTCAGCCTGGGCCGGGCTCTGAGGGCCCAGGGCCGCCTCGCCCCGTCCCCTCCCGGCCGCGGCCGCTTTGTGGCCCCGGGGAAGGGGTGCGAGCCCCGGTGCCCCAGGCCGGGCGGCGGCAGCGATGGGCTCGGATCCTCCGCGGGTCCCTCGGCCCGCGCCCTGCCCCGGCCCGCGGAGCCTCGCAGGATGTTGGCTCCTTTGGATGTGCCTTTCCTCTCTCCAGAGGGCTTGGGAAGTGTTTATTTGGGGAAAGGACACTGCTGAACCTGGTATTTAAAACGGCTTTTTTTTTCTTTAGCGGAGCGGGTTGAGGATGAATGTGAGAAAAAGTGCCTTCCCCCTCCTGCCCCCAGCAGACAGGAGCCGGCTCGAGCTGTGCCGAGGTTTGGGAATGAGGAGCAGCTCTGCCGGGGAGGCCTGTGGCTCCTGTGGCTGCTGGCAGGAGGGAGCTGAGCCAGGAGCTGGGTCTGCATCTCGGGGAGCAAACAATGGGAAGTTGTAGGAATGGTCAGGAAGGTGCCTTTTGTTCTGTGCACTGGGCAACATGAAGACTTGCCGTGTTTGGTGTATTTTAAAAGTTAAAAAGGAAAGTTTCACAAACCCCTTTTGAGTTGCTGTGATATCAGCCCGTTCCAAACAGTTTGTGTTAGCTTGGACCCGGGTTGAAAGGTGTGTAAAACCTTTGGAAGTTGCCTCCTTAACTAATCCATTTGTTTTCTTTCCACACAACAAGTGGTTGGAGGTGTGGAAGTGCATTCTGAGGAGTGTGTGAGGTTCACCTGCCAGCCAGGCTGCCCTGTCACACACAGTGTGCCCCCATCTCCCCACGGCCAGCACACAGGTTTAAAAATTGGGCCTTATGTAACAGATTGGAGCAAACGTTTGGTGTTTGCCAGTGGTCTGACAAAGAATTGCTGCAAATTAGGGCAGGAGGCCTCCATGGGGAGCCTTTGCCGTGGCGGGATAGGCTTGGCTGCTGTGAGGAACTTGCCAAAGATTTGTTGGTTTTGTTTTAATTTGGTACGTTGCAGATAGGGACGTTGTTTGGTCAGTGTTTTATCACTCCTGAGCAGCTCTGGGGTGCTGGGAGGGTTGTGGTGCTGGCTGGCCCAACACCAGCGTGCTCAGGTCTGTGGGAACATGAGATCTGGGGAGCCCCCAGCCCTCTAGGGGTTGTCCCTAAGCCTGGAGAGGTGGCTGCCCTCTCCTGCCTTAGGGCCTGATCTCCACCTCCTTAGCTGACAGCTCTGTGAGCCCTTATAAATCACTTAAAAATCACTTGTGTGTTTCTTTGCCCGAGCAGCAGCTGCTCTGCTTTGCCCCCGCATCCCTGGGGTGCAGCTGGTGGTGGTTTGCAGGGCAGACCTTGTGCCCAGCACACTGGATGGAGCTGTGTGCTCTGCCCTTGCAGCGTGGTGTGTGCTGCTTGCTCGTGGTGCAGCTCCTGAGAGGAGGAAGCGAGCCCTGGCAGCTCAGCAGGTTCCTGAGTGCTGCTCTTCTCAGTGCCCCTTGTTTTGTATTCCGTGTCAGAGCTCCTGTGCAGCCCGGGTGTTGTCAAAACTGTTAATACGGGAGTGACTCAGCGGATCAATGGGAATGACATGAGGGCTGTGCTCATGGACAATCAGTATTTCCCACCCCCCTCCGGCCCCAGTGGGCTGGAAGACACAATGTCTGAGAGCAGCTGCCAATAAACATCTTTGCTGGGCCTGGCTGTGCTCTGGAGCTGTCTCCCCCTGCCCACCCCCCTCCCCGTGGTTTTCCTTTCCTCCTAGGAGGAGCTGGGATGAGCTGTGCTGGAGCAGCGCTCCTGTGCTTGGCTGCTCCCTCCAGGTGTGTGCCTGGCCCTTGATCTGGAGCAGTGCTGCAAGGCCCAGGCACTGTGTGAGCCAGGCTGGGTAGGAAGCTGTTTATCTCTGCCTTCAGACAGGAACTGCAGCTCCACAGGCACTAAAGGCTCGGTGGGAGGGATGAGGGAAGCCTCGGGTGAGCAGCAGCCCCTGGTGTGCTGTTGTGGGGTGTGCTGGAGACCCTCCCCTTGCTCGGCAGGGCCGGGCACTGTGGGGTTTGGTGCCAGAGGACAGTGGCCTGGTTTGCCCTGTGCTGCTGCTGTGACTTCCTGCTGCAGTTTGAGGAGTCAAACCCTCTTCCCTTGTAGTGCTGCTGAGCAGGGACAGACTAGTGTGCCAGCACAGGAGCTTCCTTCGTGTGTTTGCCACGGCTTTTTGCTGAGAGCCTGTGGGAACAGCTCTGCCCACAGCCCTGTCATTGGGCTCTGACTGTGGGTGCAGTGAGAAGCTGTGAACCTGAGCCTCCTTCCTTGGCCCAGCATGGTGTGACCTGGAGTCTGCTTCGGTCCAGCTGTACCCTGTGAGCTGGGAGGGCAGGGAGGGAGAGCAGGTCCCAGCAACTCTGGGCTTCTGCTGGAGAACAAGTCATCTTCCTGTTAGAAAAGCTGTGTGATTCGTTTTGGGGTTTCATGAGACGCTGTTTCTACTTCCTGCTGGCAGTTGGTGTCTCTGGTAGGTTTGTTGCTGTAGAGGAGCAGCAGATTTGGTTGTGAGGGAGGTGAAAAGGTGATTTTCAGGGTCCTCTGATTCACACCAGCTGCCCTCCTCCTCCTGAAGAATTCTAAGTTCCTGCCCGAGCTGTAGCCCCACAGCCCTTCCTGTGGGAAGCCCCTCCCATTGATGCATTATTTCTAATAACTGGCTCTGAAAAAGCAGCCTGTGCATCAGGAACTGGAGTGACAGGACAAGGAGGAAAGGCTTCCTCCTGACACAGGGCAGGGTTAGATGGATATTGGGAAGAAGTTCCTGGTTGTGACAGTGGCGAGGCCCTGGCACAGGTTGCCCAGAGCAGCTGTGGCTGCCCTGTCCCTGAAGTTCCAAGGCCAGGTTGGATCAAAGGAGTGCCCTGGACTAGTGCAAAGCATCCCTGCCCACGGCTGGGGGTGGAACTGGATTAGCTCTAAGGTCCTTTCCAACCCAAACCAAACCATTCTGTGATTCCATTCCAAGGTGTTCCAGCACACCCCTGCCTAGTGTGTTGTGCCCTGTCAGGTTCCTGGGTGCCACTCGTGGTGCTCAGAGCTGTGACCCCCCAATCACAGGCCCCCCAGCCCGGTGGAGGCAGGAGGGAGGGTGGTGCAGTGGCTGTAAAACCACAGGATGTCTGTCTGCCTTCCTCTCACAGCACATCAGCACCCACAATGAGCCCTGTGTGGTGTAGGAAACAGCTCTTCAGGTAGGCTGAAACTTCTAGGTAAGGCTTTGCAGGGTGTTTCAAAATGCTACGTGGAGCAAGAAGTCGCTGGTTTCATCCACCTCCCACAGTAAGGAGAGTTTGCTCCTGCAATTCAGTTAGTTCTGTAAAGACTTCAGATTGGCTTCTTTGGCTCCAGCAGGATGGTGGATAGAAGTTTACTGTGTCTCCAGGAAGATCTCCCAGAGCCTTTGGAGTCTGTGTTCTGCTGGAGGTTGGTGGCAGTGGCCTTTCCAAGCACTGCCCTGCTGACACTGCCTTCCCCCCCGCATCAGCCCCCTGGCACTTGAAATGTCACAGCAGAAACATCCTCACTCATAGGAAGCACAGCTCTTGAGGCCTTGTGCTCTCACAGTCCCACCTGTGAAAGGCTTGCACTGAGGTGGTGACGTGGAGGAAGCCCAAAGTGCTGTCCAGTGAGGCTGGGGAGGGGTCCCTGTGCCACAGGCTGAGATCTCAGCTTCCCCCCAGTGTGAGCCACGAGGCAGCAGAAACACATCTCCTGGTGTCTGGGGACCGTGCTCTGAAAGAGCTGGGCACTGCTGTGTGTTGTTCAGTGTCTGCAGGGCAGGGGTAGCAATAAGTTGGATGTGAGAGTAGGATTTGGGATGAGCCAAGATGCTGTTGCCTTGGAAATAAGGTGCTCATTGGCTTCCCAGGGTGCTGCAGACACCAGGAGTCTGGAGGAAAGGAGCATTAATTTTTGAGTCATTCATTTTTACATGTCCACCAAGCAAAGAATGTCTTGTAGCCCTTTGTTACTTAAGGTTATATAATGCTTTTTAATGAGGCAGGCCCGGCCTTTGCTTTCCCAGTGGTGAATGAGACAGTTGGCAGGTGATGCAGGGGCTTTGTCACCCTGAGAGGGATGTTCTTAAGTTAATAAACAGGGGTTAAGGTTGAGCTTGAACTTGGATTTTGTGCAGCTTTCCTTTGGAAGAGCTTTGCTGCCCTGCAGCTGAGCAGTTCTGTGCAGCAGGAATGGTGCTGGGAGGGGTGTGGGGGTTCCCTGGGAGCACAGCCAAATCTCTGGGGGTTTATTCCCAGTCTGGGGGCTGCAGAGTCTTGCTAGAGGGGCTGCTAGAGTGTGGGTGGCTGAACGATGGGCTCCAAAAGGTCAGTGGAAATCTAATTTAAACCCCAACAGAGCTGTGTTTGTGCTACAAAAGCTCCACTCTTGCAGACTCTGTCTTTGCCCAATGTTTTCAGGTAAAAAATCTTGCTGCTTTTGAGGCAACACCAAGGTACAAACAACAAAGCAAAACACCCTTTCTCTTATCCTTTTTTTAGCAGGGACTGTTGGCAGTGATGGAGTTTATACTCTGCTTGGTTTCCCTGGTTTGATGCGGGGAGAGGATGGTGCTTTCCAGCAACTTCTGTGCCGTGTGTGTGGGCGAGGGGCAGGCTGAGGCTCTCCTGGAATCCCCTCGCCCCCAGCTCTGCCAGTTCCTCTCATCCTGAAGGCAGTGCTGGTTTGAGTTAGTCTGGCTTTGGTGTTGCCAAGTACAGGGAATATTGAGGGAGGACTCAGAGGTGGGGTCCCAGTGCTGGAAGGGGCTGCTCGGAGCTGGGAGCTGAAGAGCTGCAGTCGGCCCAGGGAGTGCAGGGTCAGTGTGTTTGTGCTGACAGGTACAGGCTGGTCTCTGCCTTGAGCCTTGGGAATTCCTGCTCAAACTTGCTGGAGCTCGTAGCTCCGTGGGCTTCGGTGGCTGGGGAGGGAACAGGAAGTGCTCAGAGCTTTAACATTTCCACCAGGGTGACTCGCAGCTGGTTTTAAACCCACACTGTTTTCCAGGGGGATGTCTGCCTCATCAGGGGATCTCACAGAGGTTGTCAGAGCCCCCAGCAGATTCCCCAGTTTGAAGTAGCATCATAAGTGTCTTGGGGAGGAATTGGAGAGGAATTCCAGCCCAGCAGACCGTCAGAGCTCTCCATCTCACACAACAACGGGGGATGTTGCCAGGGAGCAGCTCTCCACTGCTCAGTCCCTCTCCTGCCTCCCAAGCCTGCTCAGAGTGGGCAGAGCTGAGCAAGGTGCTCCTGGGCTTACACAGGAGAGTGAAAGGGAAGCTCATTTAACACACCCCATGCTGCATATAGCAGGACATAGAGCAAAGCCCTGTGTGAGTTGGTGTTTAGCACATCTGTGCCCTGTAACCTTTCTCAGGGTAACTGTTGAGGTGTTTTCTGGAGAAGCAGTGGGCAGACCCTTGGTGTTGGAGCAGGCTCTGGTTTGGGGTGGTTTTGGCAGGGGCTCTGGGACCTGCCTGCAGCAGGGATGATGGAGCAGCCCCTCTGCTCAGACTTGGATCAATAGCATCTGGACATCACAGAGCTGCTCTGGGCTGCAACAAACCTGGTTCTGCAGGGCTCTGGCTGCAGAGGCACGACAGCAGCTGCTCCCCTGATCCGTGTGGAAAATGCCCATGACATCCCAGGACCTGAGTGCTGCCAGGCTTCAGGTGTACTGACCTCAGTGCAGGTTTCTTTTTCTTCCTCACCCTTCCCTCTCCGTTTTACTGTACTGCCGTCTCTCTGACTGCTCTCCTACCTTGCTGGGATTTTTTTTACAAGAGCCAGCACATCTGTTGTGAGCTGGGCAACCTTCAGAGCAGGAACAGCCTGGAGCATCTTCTGCACTGAGGAGCTGGGCATGGCTGGATGGAGAGGTGGGCAGCTTTGGGAATGCTGGTGGTGCAGCCAGAGGCAGGGAGGACAGAGGCATGCAAATGCCCTGGATGGCACCCACGGTTTCCAGCAGGTCTTCTCCAGTGTCTCTCTGAGGATATGTAATCACAGACCTGGAAATGAGACTCAGACTGATCCTGTGCCCGGTGCAGAGGATGCTCTGCAGCAGCTTGGCTGGGTGACAGCAGACACCCGAGGTGTGAGAAAGCACGAGCAGGGACAGTTCCTACTGCTGGTTGTGGTCCTGGCAGGGGACTTGCAGAGCCTGAAATCTGACTTCTCCCAGGAGAGGAGTGTAATGCTCAGTGCTTTGCTCCTGTTTTTGTTCAGAGCCAGAAATCAAAGTCCAGAGTGGTGCTTCTCCAGCCAGAATCATTGAAAGGCACTGGCTGTTGTTTTAGGGCCAATATTTAACTTGTGCCTTCCATGAGGAATGCCTGTTAGACTCCAAATATTTGCCTTAAGGAAGAAGTTTGAGGGAAGAATGTCCAATGCTGGTGAGGAAGCAGGAGGGATTCAGGAAATGAGTTTCAGGCTGTGCATGTCCAGGTGTGGCACAGCCTGTGTTCCCTCTGGCACAGCCGTGGCAGCTCTGAGGCAGCTCTGGCTGAGCCTCGGTGCGGGAATGGCTGGGAGGAAATGTTTGTGTGCTCCAGCGCTGGAGCACAGGGCGTGTCTGCTCCCTCAGCCCCAGTCCTGCACTGCCAAGGGGATTTAAAGGCATAGGCTGGGAGCTGCTCTCCAGCTGGGGCTGGTGTGGGCAGCCAGGCTGGACTTCACTGTAAAAGCAGCTTATCAGAAAAGAAATGCCCTGCTGCTTTTGCTTTTGCTGTGGGCTGTGGTGGCAAGGGTTCATTAGCTGAGAAATCCTCTGCAGTGGATCCTGCTAATGGCAGGATTTCCCATCCCCTGGGCTGACTGGATAAGGTGCTCATGGCTTCTTCTCACCTTTCTTTGTGATCCTTCTCACAGGGTGTCCTAAACAACCAGGTAAAGCCTGCTGCTGGTTCAGTGCTGACCCTGTCCCACGTTTCTGGGAGAGCAGCTGAACAGGGCTGTGTGCTGGTGTGTGTCACAGTTTGGGTCAGGGTATGGTGGCATCTCAGGCTGGGGCTGGTTGTGATGTGTGAGGACACAGCAATTGAGAGGAGCCTGATCCTCTTCCCATCCCCTCTCTGCAGGCAGGGCAGGTCAGGAATTCTGGGTCTGGCTGGGAAATCTGGACTTCCTTAGCTCCATGGTAACCCTCTGCCCTGACTTGTCATGCTCTGTACTGTTGATTGGATGGTTTTGGCCGGGTTTGACTGTTTTATGCCTGGATACAGAGAAAACATGTTTCCTCTTGAAGCAGAACCAAAGGCACGCGGCTGTTTGCAAGGGGAAAGCTTTCCTGGGTCCTGTGGGCAGAGCTCAGACAGATCTGAAAGGCTGGGAACTGCTTCGTGCCTGTGTGGCAAAGGGCTTGCAAGCAGCCCTTGGGCCCAGCCTGAAGCTGTGAGAGCATGGCTCTGACTCAGTCATAGCTTTGGTGCTGGGGAAGCAAAGAGGAGTGAGAGCCCCATCCAGCTTGGAGGATAGTGGGATGCTGGGCAGCTGTGGGAAGTCTTGGTCCCTTTCCATAATGAGAGTTGATGGGTTTAGGCCCACAAATTGGCTGCCTAATGAATGAGGGAGCCAAGGGAGCTGTATCCTGTCTGCAGGGGTTGAAAGAGGTGATGTGAACTAGAAACATGAGTAATTAACTAGAAGAAAAAAACAAAAAAGGAAAGGTTGGGGTTTGAGATAGAAGTGTGTACTAGAGAAGGGTGAAACGTGTGCTGGCTGGGATTTCTGGGACAAACCAGAGAAGTGAGAGCCCAGAAGTGGGGGGGAAAGGACAATCTGTTCATACAAATAGTGTTCCAGGTATTAATAGCAGCAAGATGAAATGGGTCCTCCTGGGGGTGTATCCTACATGTTCCAACATTGGAAAGATCTCTCTGATTTTATATATTGAGCCCTGTGTGTAGGGTTAAAAGAAGCAGATAAGGGGAAGGGAGGAACCAGTGATGTTGCACTGGATGTACCTGCTTGAGAGAGTTTTTGGGATGAACCCATTGAAAGATTCCTTTCCCAGTGCACAGCACTTCAGCTGTAGCCAGTCCTGTTCTCTTCCTGTTTCTGTCCTGGCCTTCTCATCCCCTGCAAAATACACACAGGTGGGGAACAAGGGAAAATGAGGAAAAAACCTTTGGAATGTACCTTTCTGATGTGGAGGTTGGTGCAAACCAGACCAAATCCTTAATCCACAAAGCTGTCCCAGTGATTAATAAAGGGTTGTGAGGCTGTATGAGGGATGGAGGAGTGAAAAGATCCTGCATGGCTTGTGGTGGGACCAGGAATGGGATGAAGGTCTCTGGTCCCTCTGTTTTGAAACTTATCCATCCCTGCAAGCCAGCAGGCTGGGGTGCTTGCTGGAATTTGTCCCAGTTAGTCTCCAGTTAGGTGGAAATTGCTGTTCTCTATCCTCTTTTTTTTTCTCTGAGATCACAGATCCTTCCCTGCCCATCTGTGAAATAAGCAGGTCGCTTGCATACCTTTGAAAGGTTGCAAGGAAAGCTGTAATGGATTGAGCTGCTGATGGTCCTGTAATAGAGGGGGTGGGAAGATGAAGGAAGTGTGGATCGCTCTCTGCTTCCCTGAAGATGCTGCTGGCTCTTGCACAGAAGCTGATGGATGTTGTCATGCCACAGAGCATCCCTCTGCCCCAGTTATTCTGCAGGAAAGATTAATTGCATGGTGCTGCTCTTTCCTCCTCATGGTCTGGGCTGTGGGTCCTGCCTGTGGCCCTGGAATGCTGTCCCTGCTGGGGAGGAGAGCTGGGAGCCAGGGCAGCAGGAGTCAGCTCCTGTGTGCCTCTGCAGCAGGGAAGTGGTTTTGACATCTCAGCACATGAATTTGACAGTTCTTTGGGGAGAGGTTTCCTGGTTAGCCCTGCTGGGTGCTTACCCTTCCCTCCCCCCAAATCTGTGCACTTTAGCAGTCATTTGAGGGGAATTGTGTGTGGGGCTTGGAGCAGCCTTGGGAAAAACAGAGGGGAAAATGTGGGACAGCTCAGCTTGGCAGAGCTGCAGCTCTGCCACCCAGAAATGGAAACAGCCCTTGTCACCAGTGGGAATGACATCCCTTCTGCCCACCCTGCTCTGGGACTCTCCAGGATAAAGGGAGTGGGCTAGGACAGAGCTGAGCTGGTGGTGCTCCCCCTTTCCATGTGACTTTAGGAGAGGTGAAGAAGTTGTGATTAACTGTAGTTGTGTTGATTGAAGAGATAACTGGATCCAGGCACCCCTTTTTTCCCCTGCCTTGCCTCACAAAAGGCCACCCCAGATCTGCCAGTGCAGCTGCTTCCTAGCCTGGTTCTGTCAAGAGGATATGGGTTAAGGAAAAAAATAAAATCCTACAATTAAAAGTGTTTCTGCCAACCCAGATCCTGCTGACAGAAAAGGGGCTGGGAGTGCTACACATGACAGGAGGCCAAGCAGATCTGTGCAGAGTGACAGTCCCCAGATGGCTGAGGAGCAGGGAACCCTGCTGGCACACACAGCTCTCGCCATCGCTGCGCTCAGGCCTTTGGCAGCCAGGCTGGAATTGTTCTGAATCTGCTGAGTTGGAGTCTTTCTGGGTCTGTTTCCCCCTTTAAACTGTGGTTGGTGTGTGCATGGCTCATTAAAAACCCCTTCCAGAGTATTCAGCTTGCCCCTTGCCCCCATTCCCTGTGGGATGAGTAGCTATCCCACATCTTGGAGGTGGGAGATGAAGCTGTGGTTTTCATTCCTCCAGTGCTGCGTGTTGTCTCTGCCTCTTCCTCCCAGGCAGGGCTGGGAAGGAGCCCTGGTGCTTGAGGTACTGGGCTAATCTGTGCCACAGCTCTTGCCCAGGGGAAGTGATCACAGAATCCCAGAATCATTTAGGCTGGAAAAGACCCCCAGGATGGAGTCCAGCCTGTGACCCATCCCCATATTGTCACTCAGCCCAGAGTGCTGAGTGCCATGTCCAGTGTTCCCTTAAACACCTTCAGAGTGGTGACTTCACCATCTCCTGACAGCCCCTTTAACAACCCTTTTCAAAAGAAGAAATTCCTCCTGATATCCAGCCTGTGTAGATGAAGGTGACAGATTTTCTGGTTTCTCAAAGTTACCCAGGTGAGCTTTTTGTCAGGAGCTGGTTGCTTTGCCACACAGAATTCCCAGCCCCTCACTGGGGCTGCTGGACTGATGGTTGGCACCTTCTTCTGGCTGAGCTTTGGGATACTCTGCAAGTCTCCCAGTGCCTCCCTGGCTCTGCACTTGGTTCTCTGGGTGGTACAGAGCAGCTCCCCCTCCCAAGTTGTTGGATTGGGCATCCCTCCTTTCCCACACCTCTGTGGTGGCATCCTGGAGTGGCAGAGCTGGGTGGTGTGTGTCTGTCCCCTGGCAGGAGGGCAACAACTCTTAAGAGGGGGTGGTTGCCTGGGGTGGCACAGGTCAGGAGGAGAGGAGGAGGGAGTTGCTGGTTGCAGGCATCTACTGCATCCACACCCTGGGAATGTGAACCAGGAAACAAATCTGAAATCAATCAGGCAATCTGCAGGTCAGGCCTCTGAGCCGCTCCTGGGGCTGTGCCAGGTTAGTGCCCTGTGCCAGGCTGCTGCCCTGCCTGGAGAAGACACCTGTGGTCAGGGCCACAATCCCTGCAGGTGACCATAGAGAGCACAGCAGCATTTGGAGACTGGGCTTTTCTGCCTCTTCTGCCACTGCTGTCTGTGTGACATGTGGCAGTGTTGTGCCTCAGTTCCCTCTTCTGCAATGACACTTCCTTTGTGACCTACTCTGAACCGGCTGCAAGAAGCAGTGTGAGAGCTGGGGGTGCATTGGTCTGGAAAGCCCCTGGAGCCTGTGACGAAGGACACTGGGAAGATAAGATGGCTAATGCTGCTGCTTGGATTGTTTCCCAGCCTGCTGGGGGAGAAGGAGGTGTGTGTCCAGCCCTGGGAGCCATATGGATGCCAGCACAGGAGAGAGGATGGGATTTCTTCTGGGGTGTCGTGTCAAGAGTTTGCAATGGCAGCATCTGCACCTGAGTTCATCTCTCTCCCTGCTGGGCTCTCCTGGAGCAGAGGGGGTTTTCTCATGCATGGCTGATTGGAAAGCTGTGGTTCAGATAAGTCACAGTCTGCAGCAGCTTGGGCAGTGGGGATGTCCTGCCCTCCAGAGATGGTGCTTTCCAGAAGAGTGAATGTCACCTGTGTCCCTGGCACAGAAATTGTCAGGAATCCCTCAGATTCCTTGTCTGGCCTCCTGTGTTGGGATTCCCCTGCTTCCTGTGCCTTGCACGCGAGGAGGCCGTGCAGGCAGAGTGGAGGGAGTGGTTTTGCTCATTCGGTGCTCATTAGAGGCTGCAGGAGAGGGAAATGGAGCCAATTCTAGTTCTCTGCTAAATGTTCATCTCTCACTCCCTGGAAGTTGGGAGTGAGCTGGGATACCCTGGGTTGTTCAGTGATGTTCAGCCATTTGTGCTGAGGCCCGTGGTGTGAGTGAGGGCAGCAGTCTGTTCCAGTCTCCTGCTCCTGAGATTATCTGGGAGCTGGTCCAAGGGCTATAGTGGGGGGGAACAAGTCCTGAGTGTGTCACTGTGGTGTCCCACTCCACAGGGAGGAGAGTGCTGGGCTTGCCTGTGCTGCTTTTCAGTCAAATTCCTCTGTGGGGAGAAAATACCTTCCAGGTGGCTGAAAGGTTTTCAGACCCAGCTTTGGCTTGGAGGAGGAAGGGAGGGGAGACACATGCATCCAAAAATTTACTTTTGTTATGAGAGAGGTGTTAGGAAATGTCTCTTATCCTCTGAAGAACAAATGCTGATCCCGTCACCCTGCCTTCCGCTGATCCTTCACAATGCCGGGAGGAGCACGTAGGGATTTGAGGCTGTGGGATCTCTGAGGACATCCTCGAGTGGCTCACGTTGTTCCTCTGCTCTTGCACGTCTCCCACCAGTTGACAGCACTCCCTGTGAGCCAGCTCTTGGATGGCCCCATCATCCCTGTCCTCCCTGCTCTGCTCCTGGCCCGTGGGATGCTGGCACAGTTCACGCTCTGGAGGCAGAGCTGTCCCACGAGGAGCTCTACCACGGTGTGTGCAGGGACATCCCACTCCACCATGTGTACCAGAATGCCTCTGGAGGCTCCTCTGGAGCCTCATCCTGCTGTGATGAGGTTTGATCATCCTGTGGGCAGTGTCCCCCTCCAGAGATGCCCACAGCACCAGTGGGGTGGCTCCCAGAGGAGAGGGCTGGATGGGGAAAGCAGTGCTTCTCCAGGGAGGCCCATGGGACAGAGAGGGTCGTAACTCAGGGTGTTGGGGGCTGCAGGGGGTCCCCTTCCTTGCTGAGGGCTGCTCACAGCTTTCCCGTGCATGGGAGTTGATAAAGGAGCTGATAAAGCTGTGTCAGTAGGGAGCTGTTGTGTCATGCACTGATGGCTGAGGGTCCAGGGCTGTCTGCCACAGCTGGGGATTCACTTTGTAGCTTGTGGCAAGGGGTGACAATGGCACTGCAGCCCCTCCTGGGGCATTCTCTCCTGTGAGAATAGCTGCTGACATGTCCTACCTCAGTTTCTGTCCTCAGGGGCCCGTGCTTGCATAAAGGAGGAAGCTTTTGCTGTAGGGCCTTCTCAGTGGATTGTAGTGGAGAGTGTGGACCCTGCTCTGCTATCAGTGCAGTGGAGAGAAGCAATGGCATTCTACACAGCACTGTGTGTGTGATGGGGCTTTGTGATGGACTGGCCTTGTGGTGGTGTCTGGGCTGTTCCAGGGCAGGGAGAGCAGGACACTTTCCCATCCCCCTGCTTTGGTGGGAAGAACAAATTTTGTGGGCTGGGGTTTGGAGATCTCTGGTAGTTCACTGTTTCAACCACCTGACTTGGCACTAACGTTTAAATACATGTGTGTGCTCATGTGTATTACTGAAAATTCAATGGAGGGAGGGAAAACCCTGAAGTTTGACAGGCAGCAGTGCAGAGTGGCCTGGATACCAGGCTGGGAAATAACCCCATCCCAGTGTTGGGAAGTGGATGGCTGTTTGCCACAACAGCTGCCCCTTCTGCCCTGGTGAGGTGTGTCAGCAGTGCAGTGCTGTGCTGTTCTCCGGGGGTCCCTGTGCCCACTGGCTCCAGAAGAGCAGGTGAGCCCAGGATCAGCTCTTGGGTGGGCACATGGTGGCCTCACAGCTGCTGCAGCATTCTCCTCTCTGCTTTGCTGGGCCACTCTGAGCCAGAGGCATGTTCCTCTGCCGTTCCCTCCTGCTGCTGCCTGCGTTTGTACCTGCTGTTCCTCCGGGCGTGCTGTCAAATCCTCCTGCAGCAGGTTGTCCCTAAGCCTTGTCCTTCAGCTGGGCACGTCCTGCAGCCCGTGCCTGGGGCTCTGGAGCCAGGGCAGCTCTCAGCTGTGGCTGTGGCTGCACAGGAAAGGTGCAGCACATCTCTGGCTGCAGTTCTCCCTGGGAAACTGATGGCAGCTCCTCTTCCACATCCATTCCCGGGCGTGCTGCCGGAAGCGCATTAAGATCCCTTATCAAGGGAAAGGCGAGCAGCACTTGATCTTGTTTTTATGAAAAGTGTTGGATTTTGAGGGCGTGGGAGTATTCAGGGACAGGGCTGGGGAAGTAGATGGTCTTAACCTTGTTTCAGGCTACAGCAGCACAGGAGGAGGTGTTCCAGCCTCAGATGGAAATGGAAGCTGTTGTTCCCAGCTGCTGGGTGAAAATTATCTATTTGTCTAGAAGCCTGTTTTTTCCCATTGCCTGGTGACTGTGAAGAAGGCTGCAAGCTCTGGGGAGGGGAGGAGGTGGAAGGGGAACTTGCCTGCTCAGAAACCTGACAAATGAACGCAGAGCTTTTCTTGCCTGGCTCTTGTGGCCCATCAGAGTGACTGTCATGGCCAGACTGGCAATATGGGTTATGGTGGTGATGAATTTGTGTGTTTGTGACACATATAGGATCATACCTTTCACAGAAAGGCTTTGCAGGGGAGTCTTAGAGCTGCTGCCTGAGTCTGAAGCTAAATCTACTCTAGAAACTTCTGTGGAGCTGGGGGTGGAGAGGGCTCAGCAATGCCTGTTCCAGCTGTGCTCATGCAGCTCCCATTCCTCATCAGCCAGCTGCCCTTGGGCTGGATCCCTATGGGTCCTGCAGGACAGGCAGGCACTTGAATCTGTCCTTGTTCAACCTCCTGGGGAAGTAAAAGGGTACCTGAGCTGTCAAGACTTTGGGTGTTTTTCCCACAGCATCCAGTGGCAGAGGTTGATGTACAGGATAGGGCTGCCTGCCCTGAAGGTGCTGTGGGCTCTGCAGTCTGTGCTCAGCACTGTGTGAGCAGCAGCTCTCCTTGGGCTTCTGTTTCCCAGGGTGAACACACACAGATGTGACTCAGTGATTTGGGATACACACAGTGCTTTGGACACCTGCTTGCAGGCGAAGCCTGTTTTGCAGAGTTACCAGGTGTGAAAGCAAAGCTCAGGTTTGCAGGAGGTGAGCACTGGAGACCTGCCCCTTCCCAGTGTGTCAGTCAGATCTGCCTGGGTTGTTCTGCTCTGAAACATCTCAGATTTGGTGTTGGTGGAGCAGCTCTGAGCATGAGTGGGTTAAAAGCAACGTTGGGTCTTCTTCTAGAAGGGAAACCTTTGCAGGCTCCTTCCCAAGATGAGCACTCTTGTGATCATGAATCTGTGCAAGAACTGGGCAGGATGGGACTGCTTGGAAAATGTAAATGTGAATGTATGGATGGGGGAGCAGGAGAAGTGGAAGCCATGGGACTGGTAAACATCTTTTTGCTGGCCAAGTGCTGAGGACTTTTGGAAGGCAGCTGGTTCCTCTCTGCAGCTCAGTTTTCCAGCAGCAGCATGGATTTAATTAGGATCCGGTGTCTCCCTGGAGCTCGCTGCCTTGGGGGTGTATTGTCTCATTTAAATGGAAAACCCCGTGCAGAGCAGCCAAACGCAGCAGATGTGAGGGGCTGAGGGCAGAGACCACTGGGCTGAGTCAGTGGCTGTGTGAGAAGTGCCTGAGTGGGTGAGGAAAAGTCCTGTCCTGGCCGGGCTGGGCTCTGCTGGCCTTTTAAGGTCTCCCAGCCAGAGACTCGGCCTTGTCCCTAGTGAACTTCCTTTCTTCCTGTGCCACAAGCTCTAGTAAAACCGAAACCAATTTGACATCCTAATTTGCTTTTTCTGTTGAACTGGGGAGATAGATTCTGCAGAATTGCTGCACTGGCAGAAAGCAAACCCGTGCCTTTGTTATTCAAAAGGAGGTTTCCTGCTCTGGTTACCTATGCCCTTCCTCTCAGAGTAAGACCAAAGCAAGTTGCAGTTCCCCAGACAGAAATTGTCCCATGAGCAGGGACACCAGAGTGATGCTGGCACTAGCAGTGGGCTGGAGCTGGGTCATTTGCTCATCTTGACATCTTCCAGCTCCATGCCAGAACTTTTGCTGCCCAGCAGCCCTGAGGGTGGCTGTTGCTGGTCATGGAGAAGGGTGCTGGAGTGGAAGGTGATGGTAACATCCCAGAGGCATCATGGCAGGGCTGGATGGGAAGGTGGGAATTAGGTACCAATTGCTCCCTGACGCCCTCCTGCAACCAGGGGTTTTGCATTTCCACCACCCACTGTGCTTTTGAGTTCCTCCTATTCCCATGCAGTGCATCCTGCATGGGGACCATGGGAATAGATCCCAAGGTAGGCATGGCCAAGAACTGGGAAAGAGCTGCCCTTGGGCTTCATGGGGCACAGTCACTTCAGAAAAGGTGTAAATCAAAATGCATGGCCTTTTGTGGGGTCTGCTTCCTTTCAAGTCATTTCTCACAGAGCTTCAGTGTGTTTTCTGGTTATGAATTCTGCAGCTGGAAGTTTAAATTTGTGCCTGAGGAACCCAAAAAGGTGAATCAACTCTCTTGGGCACTTGCTTCATGAATGAATTTGTCTGACTTGGGCTGGGTTTGTTATTTCCATACTAGTTTTTAGATCTGGTCTTATTTTAGCATGTGTGTATTTACTGTTATTATTTTTCCTAGAGAAGTACTTTCAGCTTTCTGCTTGGTTTCTGTGCTGCTGCTGAAATTTCCATCGTGGTATTTCCAGCTCCTTGGTGGAGCACAGTTTAATATTTTCCATCCAGGTGTAGCTGCTTTGGATGAGGATCCAAGAAAAGGAGAGATATGCATTGGGCTGGGAGTGAATTGGCAGCTCACAGGAGTGGAGATGCTTCATGAGGGTTTTTGGTTGTTTTTTTTTTTTTGTGGCTCCTAAGAGATTTAGAAGTGTCCTTACTCTGCAGGCTGCTTTCAAAAACAGATCTGGGTTGTTCTGAATTTGGATGTTGAGGATCCAAGTTCTGCATGTGGACTGTCCAAAGCACATTGATTTCTTTCTGCCCATATGTGCAGGGAGCAAATGTTCATCAAACAGTCCCACTCCTGTTGGTTGGAGGGGGTCTGGTTCCTCCCCAGATATTTTTGGGTGCAAAATGACTCCTGCTGGCCTGCTGCTGGAAAGCTGACACTGTGCACACACATACTGCTGCCAGGCAGGGATTCTCCTCACCCACCCTGAGCTGTGCTGTGCCCGGTGAGAGTTTGGGGTGAAGTTCTCCAGCTGCTGCTCCAGGGGTGTTCTGGCACATGGCTTGTGCAGCCCTTCTGTGCTCATCTGGAGAGGAGGAAATTTTTTGAGTGCCTTGTTCCACTGGAAACTGAAAACTCTGCTGCTGATGGTTTGCCCCCACTTTTAACTTCTTTTTTAATTCCATTGTTTGGAGAACAGTTTCAGTTTTGCTTCCACTCCTTTAGGAGCCCTTGCACAGAGGGATGCTGTGCTCTTCTAGTCCATGGGCACACCCAGCTCATGGGCTGCAGGAGCCTGGCAAGGTTGGGCTGCAGCTTGAGGAACAGCTGAGATTTTGCTTTTCAGGCAGCCTGAAGGGTTTGCCTGTCACCTGGTGTCCTTTAGAGATCTCTGAAACCACACTCAATTCATTACTGGGTGTGTTGTGAGACTCTGTCTGTGGGTGAGGTGGGAAGCAGGACCTCCCTTCAGCAGGAGCATTTCCCTGCTGCCTTGTTGGAACTCGGCTCTCCTCGTTCTTACAGAGGGAATGGTGTGGCACAAACGTTAAAAAAAATATTAAAAATTCATAGCAATCCATTAAAAAGCCATATTTGGGTTCAGAGGCTGGGAGAAAATAACTTTGAAACAATTTGGAGCTTGATTTGTTGTAGGTTAAGGGCTGACCAGAGTTCACAGTGTCATAAAAGTCTCCTGAGGAAGGGAATAGCTGGTAACAAGAGAACATTTCTAATTTAGAGAAAAGTTTAATAGACATGAGAGCTGGAAGAGGAAGCCAGAAAGAAAAATCCATCTTTTTCACGGCACAGCTTAATTCTAGGGGGAAAAAATCGCTTTATTATTTTTAAATTTATTTTTAAATTATTTTTTTTCATCCTGATGGTTTTGTGCCTTGGATGTTTTTATGGACGTGGCTGAGAGCCATGGATGGATACCTGGGTGAAATCCTGAGATGTTGGGGCTGACTGATGAGCTGTGCTGGGAGCAGGGCAGCACCTGCACGTGGTAACTTCTGTAGTGTCTGACAGGTTGGCACGTTCCTGCCTCTTTGCCTTATTTTTGTTTGTTCTGTGTTACCTGTGCGGCTGGAGGTGGTGGTGTGTCTGGTTATTTGCTCTGAGAGTGGATTTATGTTTTTAATTGCAGTGTTGTTGGCTGTGTCCATCCCTGGGGCTGTGCAAGGGGAGGGTCAGGTCCTGGCCAGGCTAGGGGTGCCAGGAGTGCCCTGTGCCCTCTGCTCTGGGAGCTGGGTGTGATCCTCTCTCCTCACGAGCTGGCAAGGCAGGAAGGGAGAAGAGGTTTGGAGCAAGGATGCTGGGATCATGTTGGATTAAAAGCTTTGCTGCCACAGTTCAGGGGTTTTGTGGGTTGGTTGCTTCTGTTGGATTTTTTTCCCTCTGAACACTAGAAGGAATTCTGGTAGAAATGTTAGCCTCAGCTTTATTCTTCTCTCCTTTTCAATAAAGAATTTGGATGGAAAAAAGCAAGTTTTGGACAAACTGCCCATGCAGATTCCTTAATTGTAAATATTGGGGCACCAGAGTGAAACCTGCTGGTTTTTTTTTACCTGAGTGGGAAAGCAGCCAGCACTGTCAGCCACTGCTGGTGCAGTGGCCATGGTGACAGAGCTGTGTCTGCGTGTCATCGGTGACTCAGCCTGGTGGCACTGCGTGGAGCCAGGGGTCCATGGGGGGGTGAGGGGCACAGCAGACTCAGGAGATGTCAGGGAGGTGGGCTGAGGGCTGCTCTGTGGCACCAGCTGGCTGGGGGGATCCAAACAATGCATTGTGACCTTTGGCTCTTCCCTGGCCTGTGTGGGGTGGGTGGGTTTCACAGGATGCTGTTCTGGCTGGTGGGGCAGTTCCTTCAGTTCTGGGGTCTTGTCTCTGCTGATGCCTTGAAACAGGCAGGGGGACTTGTTTGAAAAAGAGCCAGACATCTTTCCAGGGACTTCAGATGGAGGAGGCGGATGCAGGGAAGTTATCCCAGTGTAACAGGCAGGGTGTGAAGGGTGGGGGGCTCAGTACACACCCAGATCACCAGGGAAGAAGCCCAAGCCCCAAAGCTGAGCTCGAGGCTGCCGCGGCTCTCGGAAAGCGCTGCACGTTCCGCCCGGGCTCCCCGGTGGCTCTGCATCAGCAGTTAAGTAACAAACTATTTAACAAGAGCTTCCTGTTGTGCTGACACCAACACCAACCTACAAAGGAGTAAACAGAGCTGTGCTGGCTCCTGCCTCGCTGGAGGCTGGAAAAGGGCTGGGGATCAGGAGGAGGCTGGGGTGCCGTCGCTTCTGAACCCAACCTGCTGGGCCAGGGCTGGTGTTCTTGCACTTGGCAGAAGCTGCTGAGGAAGTGACTGCTTCCAGGACTGCTTGGTTTTTAAGGGAATTTCTGGGATGGATAAAGGCCCCTTCACCCCTTGCCTTGCTGCTCAAACTCTTCCACAGGTGCTGTCCCCAGAGTGGTGCAGCCCATCCTCCATCCTGACAGGGTGGCATTGCTCTCAGAGCTCTGGGTGTGAGTATCTCACATCTTCACCAGGTTCCTGGAGTTCCTCTGTCAGAGCACTGAAACTCCTTCTTTTCTTGAGGGATCCAGAGGAAATGGGGCCAGGACAAACTGGTTTTTCTTTGCTATAGGGGATGTTCTGCTGTCCTGGTAGGTTTGCTTGAATCTCCCATGACTGCAGCTGTCGCTGGTGGAGGTCCAAGGTGGAGTAAGCTCCAGGGACTGCACAGCACATGCCATGGGCCTGAGTTTCAGCCTGTTCAGCTGCTGTGCCCAGCTCAGATGAGAGGTGCATGTCCAAGGGTGGAGGAAGCTCAGGAAATCTCTCTGGAGCTGTTGGACGGTCAGCTAAGTGGAGACCAATGACAAGTGGTGTCCTCAGGGACACTGGTCCTAGGGACCAGTGCTGTTTTACATCTCTGCTGGTGACATGGGCAGTGGGACTGAGGGTGCCCTCAGCAGGTTTGCTGGTGACACAGAGCTCTGTGGAGCAGTGTCGTGCTGGAGGGAAGGGATGGAGCACCCACAGGGACCTGCAGAGGTGGGGCTGTGCCAGACTCATGTCGTTCAACAAGGCCAAGTGCAAGGTCCTGCCATGGGCTGGGACAATCCCAAGCACAAACACAGGCTGGATAAAGAATGGATGGAGATCAGCCATCCCTGGAGAGAGGGATTTGGGAACTTTGATGGATGACAAGCTCGATGTGACCCAACCCTGTGAGCTGGCAGCTGGCTTGGCTGTACTCCTTGCAGGGCTCCCGTGGGAAGCCTGGTGAGGCTCTCCATGACCCCTGTTTTGGGAACCTCTGTGGGGTGGCACAGCTTTCCCTGCTCTGTCACGAGCAGGGCTGGCTGCAGCTCTGCAGGCTGCAACATGTGTTTAACAACAAACCCTTGCAGACATCATTTGGGACCGTCTGTAGCTCGCTCTTGAAGATGTTTTAAGACTTTGCTTTGTTTTAAGATCCTTCTGTAAGCTCAGCCCCTTCAACTTCTAGAATTTATTGGGATTTGGTTTCAGCTGTGTAAGGCCACTGGTTGCTTTTTGGTCTGGATTTTTGTGCTGGGAGCCAGCTGATGGGTCATCCTTTGGGACATCGGGGTATTTGTGATTATTTTTAGCCTTTAATTGGCAGTGATCTGTACTTGGAGCCGCAGAGTGTCAAGGGCTTTTCTCTTTGTGCTCTCAAGAAGCTTTTCTTTCTCTTTCATCTGGATGCAGCTGTGTTTCTCTTCTGCTCACAGAGCACAGAGTACATGGAGAAACCAGCTCCAAGAACCATCCCAAAGGCTGGTGGGGCTCAGGGAGCAGCACCCAGGGATGCCACCTGCTCCAGGACACCTGGGCCCTGTTCTGAGCAGCACCATGGCCCTGCTCCCTGACCTTCACCAGCCACTTCCCCTGCTCCAGGCTGCTATTTTTTCCTCCTCTTCCCCTGTTTTGTCTTGCCCCGTTTAGCTGTAACCTCTTTCGGGCAGGAACACGGTGTGTGTGTTCATACAAAGGGCTGAGAACAATGTGCCCCAGATGGTTTCTACAAGTGCCTCCTCGGCAGCCACGGGCTTTCATTCTACAGGAAAGAAATTCTTAAAAATACAACTCCTCAGCATCTTATACTTGCAAATGTGAGCAGGAACTTCCCGAGCCGTGATATTTTGGTCCAAGTCACAGAGACAAGGGGTAGCACTAGAAGTGCAGCTTTTCTTCTTTTAAGGAAAAAAATAACAACTCCCCCCAACCCCAATTCCCTTTTTCTCACCCTTACATCTGCAGGGAAAAGCTTGTAAATGTGACTGGAGCAGCTCTGACCTGCTTAAAACCAGATGGCAAACAATATTTCAACAAAAGCACTGTGAACTCCCTCTTTGGGAATCAGAGGGTGTGTGGGCTTGCCCTGGTTTTATGGCACTTCCAGTGCTTCTGAGGTTCTGTTTTGGGGGTGCTGAGGCACTTGTTTGCAGTTTGTCCCCCTTCCAGGATCCCAGGCTCAGAGCACTGGCACTGCAACACCACAGGGCACTGCTTATTTGCTTTAAGACCACAGCTTGCTTTGGAATTTCTTCTGCCAAACTTCAGGCCAATTCATTTTTTTTTTTTTTTAATTTATCCCACTCCCTCCCAAAGAGAGGAACAAGTTTTCTTAGTCTCATCTTGCATCAGATTTGATTGCAGGCCAACAAATCCAGCCTAGAAGGTGCTTTCCTGAGGCTGCTTGCCTCGCTGTGACCTTTTGGGAGAGGATTCCTGTGCAAAATGGAACAATGTGATATCAGTTTTATCCAGGGAATCTTCCCCCATGGTGCTGCTGCCTGGGGAGGATGGGTCGGGTCTGGGTCCCTGTTGCCTGTCAAAAGGCTGCTGTGTTTTAACAAACATAGGGGTTTTTTTGCTCCAGAGCAGTGGGAGTCCTGGGATTTTACCAAAAGTTTCTGTTTCTAATTAGCTTGTTCTCAATTTTAAAGGCCAGTGATCCCTTTATGGCACAGGGTGGAAAACCTGAGCAGTCACTGACACTGCACAGAGGTGGGTCCTGAGGTCCAGGGAGCCACTGTGTCTCCTTGACACTCCTGGATGAGACAATAAAATTCCTCCCAGCCCTTGGCACATCCTCGGGGAGGCTGGTGGGCAGAATGGGAGGGAGCATCTCTTGCCCTGGCCAGACTCACATGGATGCAGTTCCTGCTGCTCTGACTGCCCGGCTGGGAAAGGAGGAGTTGCAGCATGGCAGTCCCAGCATGGGGGCTGGGCTGTGGCCTCGCTGGGTGTGAATCTGGCCCAGATGCCTGAAATTGGGGTTTGGAGCCGGGCCCCTCCTGGAGGGCAGGAGCAGAGTTGTGCTGTGCTGCTCCCTGCGTTTGTCTGAGCTGGGAGAAGGCAGCACAGTCTCCCTGTGCTCACAGGAAACAGGATTTAATTTTTCCCTTCTGTCTCACTTCATTGTCTGAAATTCCCTTGCAGAGGCTGGCCCATAACTCTTCAAAGAAAATAATCCCAAGCGCTGGGGCTGGAGCTCCCTCGGCTCTGGCTGGCGGCCGCCTGCCTCTGTGCAAACAGTCTGGGCCTGGAATCCCCTGGGACTGAGCATAAAGGTCTGATTCAGAAGGAAAACAGGTTATGGAGCAGCAGGGCTGTGCATCACTGACTGCTCCCCTTTCCCAGCCTGTGGCTGGAGCCGTGGCCAGGGAAAGCAGCTCCTAAAACAGCCGTGAGAGCTGCCTGCTCTGGGAGCTCGTGGGGGAATGGCTCCCAGTGCCTGCGGAGGTGGGAGAAGCGTGGGGAGGCCGGGAGGGCAGCACCATGTGCTGAACCCGGAGCGGAAATTATTGGGGGAGCAAAGAATGAGCAGGATGTCACGTGTGGGCCGTGTGTGCTCGGGCTGGGGCAGAACAAAGCCAGGGAAGCCCTGCTCCTGCCGCTCCCACCCTGCTTCCTGCTGGCACGGACTCTGCTGGGGGAAGGGAGCACCAGGCAGCAGCCAGCCCCTGGCTGCCCACCTTTGGGACAGCTGGAAGGCTCCCTGGGCCTCAGTTTCCCTCGGCTGGGCTGTGCTGGCTGCAGCAGGGTGTCCCCAGTTGTTGGTGTGCTGGGGTGGCCTCGGGCTGTGCTCTAGGGATGCTCCAGAGGTGTTGGATGGAGCCTGTGCGGGGCAGGAGGGGCTCCCGTGATGCATGAGAGCCTTATTCTCCTGTGCTTGAGCAGGCAGGGCCCACAAGTGGGACCCCAGCACTCTGTGCCTTTGCAGCAGCTCTGGTCCCTCCCTGCAGAGCGGTGGCAGTGTGCCAGGATGCTGTGGAGAGTGAGGATTGGGTGTCAGGAGGGGGCTGGGAGCAGGACAGCCTTAGGGGGCTGCCTCAGGGGCTGTGCTGCCCCTGGACCCTTACACAGCCAGTCCTTCCCCCTGCTGAGCTCTGCCTTTGGTGTCTTTTTCCCTGGGTTGCTCTTAGAGCTCCCACATTTCCCTCTGTGCACCCTTGAGCACGAGAAGCTCTTTTTTTTTGTTATTAATAGCTATTGAGAGCTAATAAGAAGTTTTATGGGGTTTGGCCAAGCATCAGAGCTCGCAGTGTGTTCATTTCCTGGAGCTGGAGGAGGGGTTTGCTTGGATAACCCACAGAGTCAGCTGGAGTCTGCAGTGCTGGGGGCTCTTGGGCAGCTTTCAGTGGTGTCACAGGGGCCTGGAGAGGAGCAGAGCAAGGTGGGGAGGGGGAGAGTGGGCAGGGGGGAGGGTAAAGGAGGGGTGGAGGTTGGCAAGGGTCAAGATGGGAGGAAAATCAGGGAATGGAGGTGTGGGTCTCCCATGTGCCCTCCCAGTGTGCACCCGGATCCTGCCTGACCCCCTGTCCATGTTCAGCTTCCTGACTGTCCTTCCTGCCTCCCACACAGGCATCCCTGCAAGGAGGGACCCAGCCTGAGCTTCCCCAGTGCAGGAGAGCCCCACTCTGCTGGAATGCTGCAGGGAGGGAGAGTGCAGCTCCTTCTTGGGCACCTGGTTCCTTGAGCACAGAGCAGGTCAATGGCTCTTTTCATCCCAGTCTTGTGTCCAGAAGGAAGCAAGGGCTTGGTTTGGCCTTGGTGTTGGTCTGTTGTACCCACATGAGGGCAGACAGCTGCACAGGGATGTGTGTGGAGCCAGTGTCATGGAATCATGGAGTAGTTTGGGTTGGAGGGGCATTTAAAGGTCACCCCATCCAGCCCCTGCCATTGAGCAGGACTGTGCACATGGAAAGGAGCTCCCTGGTTGAGGGGGCTGAGGGGAAAACCCCCCAGCAGCACAGAGCTTTCCAGCAGCCTCACTGGGAGCACAGGAGGCAGGCAAGGTGCTCCACCCCTGAGCAAACAAGCTCCCACAAGCATCATTTGCTCTGGCAAGTGGCACAGCGTTGGCCCAGGCTCAGCCATGGGGCCTCGCTCCCAGCTTTGCAATTAAAATCAAGCTTGGTCGATAAGAGCAAAGGAAAAGGCAGTGGGATGTTTGTAAGTTCCTGTTTGCCAAGTGGGTGTTTCCCCCAGCCCAGGTGGGCTGTGGTGGGTGCCCTGAGTGTGGCTGTTCCCCTGGAGCTGTCCTGGGCAGGGCTGCTGGCACAGGACCCTGGCCCACCACAGCAGAGGCTGCTGCTGGAGTGGGCAGTGCTCCAACTCCCCTGGCCCCTGCCCCTGGGCCCACAGGGCCCCTCCCAGCCAGGTGAGATCATTCTCACTCCATGGGCAGCCCCATGCCTGGCCTGGCACACGTAGCGCTGGGTTCACGTGTGTCCTCTGCTCTTGGGGGCTCTGAGTCCCTCTGGTGCCTCTGAATGCCTCCAGAAGCTGCCAGCAGCCCTTCCCCATGGGGACAGTTCTGTCCCCACATCACTCTTAGCTGGCTCCAACATGGAGACACTCATCAATCATTTCACCTCTGGCTGACCAAGCTTTTTAAAAATTCTTAATTTAAAATAAGCAAATTTAAATTCTGTTTATTTAAACCAACATCTCAGGCATGGGGCACTCTGGGACCTGATGTTTATCCCAGCTTCTCCCACCCTCTCAGCTGCAGCACTGTCATTGCTGTAGGAATTATCTGTCTGCAGGGAAGGTGCTGGAGGGGCTCTGCAGAGCTGGGGGCAGGACCCCAGAGCCCACAACCCTCTGTTGTCCTCTGTCTCTTTATACTGATTTTCTCCCTCTCGTTTTCCACAGCTGGGAGCCCGAGGAGCTGCTGTGCTGGGAGGACCCTGTCTGCAGGATGTTCTCTCCACCAAAGAGCTGCCTGTGAGCGGCGATGATGACAGCCCCGGCGGAGCCTTGGGAAGCACTGACATTGCAGTAGCCCAGCCCCCGGGGACGGCCTCTGACCCCTCCTTCTCGAGAGCCCGCCCTCCCAGCGCTCCCCGGGATGGTGTATTAACCAAGAGGAACCCTGCTTCTTTCCTCCTCACCCTTCCATTTTCGGCAGCTCTGGGATTTGTATGGCAGCAGCGTAACCGTGGAGAGGCCGGGGTATCACAAACTTATGGATTTTGATAAGAGAGGAGGGAAAGGGGAGCTGGAGGAAGGTAAAAGGATGTCCAAGACAGGTGGAGGAAGGAGTGGTCATGGAGGCCGGGGTGCTGGAACCAACTCGGGAGTCTTAATGGTGGGTCCCAACTTCCGTGTCGGCAAGAAGATCGGATGCGGCAATTTCGGGGAGCTCCGTCTAGGTGAGAAGGGTCCTGTTTGTCCTCACTGTACCCACTGGGCCAGGATTGCCCTGGCATCCTCCTCCTGCAGTGGCACAGGCTGTGGCCATGGACACTGGTGTACTGACTGGCCACACACAGTTGAAGCACTGCCCCTTGTCCTTTCATGCTGTGCTGAGTCTACCAACCCCAAGCCCAAAGAGGTGTTTCCCATCTCCTCCCCGTGCCTGTTGCTCTCTGGGAGAGTGCTGCAGTCTGGGTCTGTCTGTTCTAAGTGGTGGTGGCCATGGAGAGCTGGGTGTCCCCCAAATCCACAAACACTGAGTGAGGATTTGCTCACCAAATCTCACCCCACTTGTTCTCTGGGTGCTGCCCTCCGCTGTGCCTCGGACAGGGGATGGAGCATGGGGGCCTGAGGGATGTTCAGTCTGCTGGGACAAATATCTAGGGAGGAGAATCCGTGTTTTATCCTGGGTAAATTCTTCAGCTGTTGAAACGGGCTCTGTGAGAGATTCCTGAAATTCTATGCAATACAGAGAAAGGGAGGAATAAAACCCAAGCATCTTCCATGGTCACTTCCCATTTTGAACTTAGTCTATCAGGAAACTCCTCAAGCAAAGTCCTGTTTGGAGGAGGTTGCTCCTCTCCCAGGGCTGGGGATGTCCCTGGAGACTTTCAGCAAGCTGTTAACCCTTTGTATGGCATCAGGCAGCTGGGAGTGGTCTGGCAGGGCCAGGCACTTCTGTGCCAGCAGTGAAGTCTGGATGTCACCAGAAATATTCATTGGACGTGTGGGTGGAGTCCCTGTAGCACTGTCTTGGCTTTGGGAAGGGGCTTGTGCTCTGGGAAGAGGGAAGAGAGGCAGTCCCCAGAGCCTGGGACAGCCACAGGCCTTGTTGCTCCGTGATATTTTAGGCAGCACCTTCTCAAACTGAGCTCTGAGCTAAACCTGCCCTGAGCTCTGAGCTAAACCTGCCCTGACCATGGGTGCAGGGAGGAGCTGCAGCAGCCCTGGCTGGGGTGGGGTCAGTCCCCACCTCCCTGTGTGGGGAGTCAATGCCAGCTCTCCCCGGTGTGACAGACTGGCTGGTGCCAGGCTCACCCGTCCATCCCTGCACTTCCCACCACGTAATTGCAGAGCTGGGGAAATGCTCTGCTTAAAATCCAGCCAAGCAGTTCCATGTTCAGCTGTCTCTCCTTGTGTCATGAAAAGCTCTGAGCCTTCCTCCAGACCCAGGAAGGAGTGGTACTGGGGGATCTTGCTGCACCAGCTGCTCCTTTCAGTTCCCTGGATGGGTCTGGACAGCCCTGCTGCCAGTGCCTCCCTGCTTGGCCAGTGGACAGAGAGCCCTGTGCTGTGCAGGGTCTACCTGTGTCCTTGCACCTCCTTTTCCTTGCTTGCCCCTGAGCATTCTGCAGTGGATCCATGTTTCTGGGTGAGCTGGATCCCAGGATCCTGCTCTAGGCAGGAGCTGGGGCTGTGTTGCTTTGCCATGCTCAGTGCTGAGGGTCAGTGTGCCCCCCTGCCTCAGCCTCCCCCTCATTCTCCAGGGGCAGCAGCAAGGGGCCACGAGTCTCACATGGATCTGAGGAATGTCTGTCAAAGTGACAGTGAGGTTGCTGCAGGACCTGGGAGCAGTTGGGCTCAGTTTGCTGGTGGCTGCAGGGACAAGCAGTGAGCTCTCGCTCCAGGGCTCCGCAGCGGTCGATGCTCACAGGGAGGGTTTGTCCTTGCCACCAGCAAGAGAAGCTTCCAGTCCCTTCACGTGGCTTTTTTGCTCTGTCACACCCTGCAGTGCCTGGCCATAACATGAAAGAGGCCTGAGCACGAGATCTCATCACAGCAGTGGAAGCCACAGCTATGTGGCTTCTCTCCTAAACTCACATCTCTCTTCCTTAGGTGTGCCTTCAAACTGCATCAGGGCTCAGGAATGCTTTCAGGATTTAGGGATTCCTCCAGCTGCAGATGAATGGCAAGGGACCAGAGGGCTCCTGCTGTGAAGTGGTGGCATGAGCAGGGATGCTGCCCAGCTCTTGCTGGGCACTCAGCTTTCCCCTGGGAATAGAGAATCCAGTCCTCAAGGCTTTTGAGGTCAAACTGCAGCTCAGTATATAAAAGCTCCCAGATCTTCTTTAGCCTTTTTCCTTTCATAATAAAGGCCATGAGATCTTGAAAAAATGTACCTGGAGGTGAGTCCTCCAGCTCCCAGTGGTGGGGTTGGAGGAAGGGGACATTGTCTTCCTCAAAAAGGTGCCACTTTGCCCTGTTTCTGCACCACACCAGGAGGCACGTGGTGATCTGTCCTTAGGGTGCTTCAGCTCAACTGCCCCAGGCAGAGACAAATATCCACCCACGTAGGAGGTGTCCAAAACAAAGTGATCTGTTTGAAGATGAAATATAAAAAAAGCCAATTGGCATAAGGCATTTGTGGGAAGCCAGAAGGGGAATGACGTGGGCAGGAGCTGTGGCTGCCAGGGCTGTGCATTTGGATCCTGCTTCTCCTTGTCCCTGCTGGCCTTGGCATCCTGGGCACTGCAGGGCTGTGGTGCCAGTCCCAGTCTGGCAGTGCTGCCAGCCACTTCTGCACTGGACCAGTGCAACCAGAGAGCTGGGCTGGGAGCTGGAGTGGGGTGGCTGCCCCAGCCTTCTGGCACAGAGGGGCAGCTTTATGTTGTGCGGGTACTGGGTCCTGTTACCTTTTTATGTCCTGGAGCTTCACCCTGAGCTGGTGAGTGCCCATCCCTCCCCACAGCCTCCAACTGTGGTCCTGCACCAGCCCAGCTCCTCCTGGGGCTTCCAACAGCATCCCCTGGCTGCAGTTCCCTGAGCTCCCCCTGCCCATGTGCTGCCCCCAGCCAGCCCCACTCCATGCCAGCGTGGGTCACTGCCCTCTGAAACACAAGGCAGCAGGACACTGGTGGCAGTGGGTGACCAGAGTGTGGCTGGTGGCTCGTGTCCCTGGCACTGGGCACGGCCGAGCTGCAGCCCTGCCAGCTCCTGTGCCCTGGGAGCAGGGCCAGCACACTCCCAGAGAGGGTTTGTTGGAGCAGGTTCCCCTTAGCAGCTACTCAGGAGTGCTTGGGATGGGCTGGGGTAGGGAGAGAGGAGCAAAACCCAGACATTAAGCAGAAAAGTCAAAACTGAGCCCAGAGCACCTTGGTGCTGTGCAGCTCTTTCCTCAGCTGCCTCAGAGGCAGGAGTTGCCCGTAGTCCTGGGACACTCCCTGAGGGCCCCTTCCTGAGCCTGGCTCAAGGCTGCTGCTCCTGCCAGGCTCTGGAGCATGGCCATGGAGCTGCCCCAGGGCAGCCTCAGCCTGGAGCAGGGTGCAGAGAAGGATGGGGGACCTGGCAGCAGCTGCTGCTTCTGTTCTTCCATCAGTAAACTTCTGTAAATGTGCTTTTTGCAGCTTCTCAGTGCCTACCCCTCTGCCCCAGCCTGCTGCGTGCCTTGCTGCTGGCAGCTTAGAGCCATAGCAGCTGTTTTCCTTCAATATTAAAAGCTGGAAATTAATTATCTTTTAAAGTAAACTTGGGATTTTGGAGGGAAGAGCACAAGGGGCGAGTCTGTGTGCAGTGTGTGAGCCAGGAGCAGGTCACTACCAGGGCCATGCCCCAGCTGAAGGGTCACGTGCAGGTGCTGGGGACATTCCCAAACTCTCCTGAGCTGTGGCTCCTGGACCTGTCCTGCAGCTTCCCAGGAGCTCACAGGGAGTTACTTGGGGCCACAAAAGGTGCCTTCTGAAAATATGTCTGGGCTCAGTGCACTGCTCATGACACCCTTCTTGTCCTGGGCTCTGCAGAGACCTCCCTGTGGGCACCTGCAGTGTGGCCAAGGGCTGGGCCACCTCCCAGAGGTCAGAGCCACAGACCCACCGTGTGCCAGAGGTGGCACTTGGGTGTCTTTGGAGGCTTTGGGAGAGAGGAACCCACACAATTCCTGCTGCTCCTGCCTCTCTTGCTGAAGGCTCAGGCTTGCTTTTCCTCCTGGTTGGTCAGAGCCTCCTCTGAAGAGAAGATCAAGCTCTAAAATAATATTTTTCTTCTGATGCTGTTAAACCCCAGTGCTCCACAGAGCTGTTGTTGCTTGACCTGGTGCAGCCACTGTCACTGGAGCTGGGTCCAGCTGCCTCATCCCCTGTTCCTCCACTGCATTCCCAGGTCTGGGAAGCCAGATTCCCATCGTGGTGCCCAGGCACAGCTCTGTGCTGCTGCACTAAGGCTCCTGGTGTGAGCACAGTGCTCAGTGCTCGCTTTTCCCCTCACTGCGAGGGGCTGGAGCATGGCCAGGGCAGGGAGCAGAGCTGGGGAAGGGGCTGGAGCACCAGGAGTGGCTGGGGGAGCTGGGAAGGGGCTCAGCATGGAGAAAAGGAGGCTCAGGGGGAATTTCTGGCTCTGCACAACTCCCTGACAGGAGGGGACAGCCAGGGGGGTCGGGCTGTGCTCCAGGGAACAGGACAGGAGGAGAGAGAACAGCCTCAGGCTGGGCCAGGGGAGGTTTAGATTGGATGTTGGGAAAATTTCTTCTCTGAAAAGGTGATGAAGCACTGGAACAGACTGCCCAGGGTAGGAGTGGAGTCCCCACCCCTGGAAGTTTTCAAAGACGTGTGAATGTGGCACTTGAGGACATGGGCTAAAGTGCACATGGTGGTGCTGCTGGTTGAGGATTGGAAGGGTGATCTGAAAGCTCTTTTCCCACCTTCGTGATTCTGTGATCCATGGCTCTAGGCTGCTTGGATGGGGACCCAGCTGGGAGAGCCGGGCTCCTCCTGGGCTGCCCTGACGTGCAGGAGCAGGTGCTGGTGCTGCTGCCAAATCCCTGGGGAGGGGAGAGCAGAGAAAGCACGTCTGGCTGTGTTAGTCCAGCTTTAACACAGCCAGCCCCAGGCCTGGCTGCTGCTCCTGCCTTTGGCCTGCTCTGATCCCACTCTGCATCCTGCAGCTGCTGGCAGCTGGAGACACTCTGGCACCGAGCTGGGCAAAGGCCCCTGCAGTGCAAATATTTACTTTCTGCCGCCCATCTCACCACTTTTCTCTTTTATTTCCTTTCAAAAGCACCTTTTGTGCTGCAAGTCCTGCCTGCTCTAGTCCTCCCAAGCACTCCCTGGCACATTGTGGGTGTCAGAGTTGCCCCCTTGTGAGCACTGAGGCAGAGCAGGTGGCTCCAGGAGCTGGAGCAGGGAGTTCCCTGGCATGGAAAGAATCCTCCCTCCTTGCTCTTTTGCTTTTTCTTTTCTATTGGTTTATTAATCTCATGACAGACCAGTTCTGCTATTTGCAACATTTTTAATTTGAAAGGGGAAGCAGCTGGTGGTGATTTGACCAGTCCATTCCCCATCTTGCCCATCAGCTGTATCCAAGTCCCCAAGGAAGGGCTGAACCAGGGGAGTACCAAACGATTTTTGGGCTGGGAGAATTCTGCCAGCTCCAGAGCCTTGTTGCTGGTAGCTTTCTGTGCCAGTGAGCCACAGGGCTTCTGTATGGTGGGGACAGGACAGATGTCACTGCTGGGGAGTCTCCTGCCTCCATCCCTTCTCCCTCCCAGCCCTGCTGCCTCTGTCCTTGCTCCCTCCCTGCTGGGATGAGTCCCTTTTGCAGTGTCCCTCTGGCAGTTTTCCTGTCATGTTCTATTTTCCCCCTTCAGATCCTGCCTGACCTCAGGGAAAATCCAGCTGGGAGTTTTCTGATGGCATGTTGCTGCCCTGAAGGCAGCAGTAATTGTTTTGGACTGAAATGTAGGGCCCTGTGGAGCCATGCAGAGGTCTGGGGGTGTCCCAGCTGCTCCCCAGGAAATGTCAGTGTGTGATGGGACAAACCCCCTGGATCTGGCACACGCCGCGTTCGCCAGACGTTCCTCCCTCCCTCCCAAATCCCCTCCTCCCTAATCGCTGAAGGGATTTATGCAGAGGCAGCAGACAGAGTGGCTTGGCAGAGCTCCCCTGGGATGGGAGAGGGTCAGGGAGGCAGCAGGACTGAGCCCTCCTTGGCTGCAGAGCCCGTCCCTGGGAGGAGCCGCTCGCTGATATCCCCCATTCATCCCCCTTCCCCTAATCCTGCCGCGGCACTCAGCAGCTGGCTCTGATGTCACCCGGCCGGGATTTATTGCTGCTTCAGGTGGAGAGCAGCAGTGGGAGCAGATGAAATCCTACGCCAGGAGGAGCTTGTTCCCTTAGCAAATTGCTTGGAGAAGATCCGAGGAGACAGATGCAGCTCCATGGGATACCCACACGCCAGGCAGTGGGATCGCTGGGCTCTGCTGGCTCTGGGGGGACCCTGCTGCCCTTAACCCCTGCCTGCCCGGGCTCCTGGGGGCTCTTGGAATCCTCCAAGCTATTCCTGCAAACCTTTCATCTTTGCCTTTGCAGGCCTGGGTTGTTCTGATGCTTCCCAGGTGTGTCCCCTTTTCCTCAGCCTCCTGATTTTGGGGGATGAGGAGGCACCCAGAGCTCAAGCTTCCTGTGGTTATGGTGTGTGAAGTCCTGTGCAGGTGTGGAGCCCTCCGGGGGGTCCTGCACGGGGTGCTGGGTGCCATGGCTGCTCCTTCACTCCCCTGGGCTCTCCCTGCAGCCTGCAGCTCCTCGGGCAGTCTGGGCCATGCCGTGGATCTGCTCCTGGATTCCCCTGTGCCCTTGGGTGGGCAGGAGCATCCCCAGGGCTGAGGTTCATTCAGGCACAAGTGTGCCGTTCCCAGGAGTGACCCTGCCCGTGGGGGAGGGATTTCCACCTGCCTGTGGTGCCCTCAGAGCACTGCCAGCTGCCCCAGTGCTCCCGGGTGTCCTTCCTCCCTTTCACTCTTTGCAGGCTCCCACTGGCCATAACTCAGTGTCCCCCAGTTCTGGCCATCCTCTGGAGCCCCCTCTCCCTGTGGGGCTGGGAGAAGCACCAAGTCTCAGCCTTGTCCCAGCCTTGCCCAGTCCCATCCCTGCTGCAGCCCCCAGGAGCCTCCCCATCCCAGAGAAGCCACATACCCAACCTGGGGATAATTAGCAGGCATGTTGCAACTCCCCACGGAGGGTTCTGCTCCTGCTCATGCCTTGAGGCCCCTCCAGGTGTTGTGGGAGTAGCAGAACCTGTTCAGGGTGTTTTTGAGCCCAGGAGCCCTCGGGGCCAGCAGCGGGTGTGTGGTGGGGGTGATGCAGGGACTGCTTTTCATTCCCTTTTTGTGTCTCTCCCTGCAGGGAAGAATCTCTACACAAACGAATACGTGGCTATCAAATTGGTGAGTAGCTGTCAAACCGGGGAGATCCTCCGTGGCTGGGGTGGGGGATGTTTCAGCCATTGGGAAGGAGTTTCTCCCCTCCCCCGGTGCTGGGGTGGGTGGAGTGAGTTGGGATGTGATGGATGTGATGGCTGGGTGGCTGCGGGGGTCACTGCAGGTGGGGATGATGGGCTCTGGGCAGGGAGGGGATGAGTCTTGCTTCTCCCAGCCCTCACCATGGCCTGAGCTGTGCTCAGCCAGTGCCAGCAGCAGATGTGGTGGCCCCACTGGTACCTGATCCCATTAATATTTTCCCTTCCCTGGATGAAATTATCTGGCTCCCATATGGGCTGATTTTCTCTCATCATCCCCTGAGGCTTCATCTCCATTTTATACCAGTTGCTCCCAACCTCAAATGCTCTCAGTCCAGCTGCTGCCAGCATGTGAAGGAGGTGTCTGACACCCAGACCCCCTGAACATCCTGCTTCCTACTTAACTGTTCTCCTTTCTCTCTGCCCAGGAACCCATAAAATCCCGGGCCCCCCAGCTGCACCTGGAGTATCGGTTCTACAAACAGCTCGGCAATGCAGGTACGGGGCTGGGCTGAGCTTCCTGCCAGGGCCACTGCTGGGAGAGAGGTTTTCCCTAAATGTGACTCTCTGCAGGGAGAGGCTGGTTTTACACGGATGCCTTGTCTCATCTTTGATCTCTTGATTTAGTCCTTTCCCCCCACCGTCCCTGCAGCACAGGGTTGCAGATGGAGCTGCCTCCCTCCCCCTGCTGCCAAGAGCAGAGGCAGGCTGGCTGTGCAGGGAGGGCAGTGCAGGACATCCCTCCCTCTGCAGCCCCTGTCCCTGTCCAGCAGTGGCCTGGCTGTGACTGCATGGCCCTGCTGCAGCCCTGCACAGCCCCTGCTCCATCTCTTGCAGAAGGAATTCCTCAGGTTTACTACTTTGGCCCCTGTGGGAAGTACAATGCCATGGTGTTGGAGCTGCTCGGACCCAGCCTGGAAGATCTCTTCGATCTGTGCGATCGGACGTTCACGCTCAAAACCGTCCTGATGATCGCGATCCAGCTGGTGAGTGCAGCCCCTCCCCTCCCTGCAGCCCTGCCCGGCTCCCCTGGCTGCCCCTGGAGCAGGGCATGTGTGGGCACCGTGGGCAGGCAGCATGGGCATCCCACAGGGAATGGGGGGAAGATGCTGGCACATCCCAGCCTGGCTCAGCCATGCCTCAGCCCCTCCCTGCTGAGGGAGGGCTCTCCACCCTTTGACAGCCCCTCTCTGAGCCCACACCAGTATCTGACTGTGCCCAGAGCATCTCACTGTGTGCCCAAGGTGCCTGAGCTGTCTCCCATGGTGGGCAGGAGCCAGTGTGCCCGTCCTCGGGGCTGGGGCCAGGCTGAGGGGAGCAGAGCTCAGGGCAGGAGCGTGCAGGGCACAGGGTGGGTCTCTGCCCTGGCACTGACATCTCCTCCTGCCCCAGATCACACGGATGGAGTACGTCCACACCAAAAGCCTGATCTACAGAGACGTCAAGCCGGAGAACTTCCTGGTGGGGCGGCCGGGCAGCAAGCGGCAGCACACCATCCACATCATCGATTTTGGCCTGGCCAAAGAGTACATTGACCCCGAGACCAAAAAACACATCCCCTACCGAGAGCACAAGAGCCTGACAGGGACAGCGCGCTACATGAGCATCAACACCCACCTGGGGAAAGGTGTGTGGGCACAGGCAGCCAGCCCTGCCTCCTGCCTGAGGGGAGGGACTGCAGGGCAGGGGTGCCACAGGTGGGGCTGGGGACACGCTGCCTCTCCTGCTCTTCACAGTGCTGGCAGGACACATGGGGTGCTGCAGGATCTGGGGAGGGGGCAGGGACAGTGGCTGTAGTGGGAGCTGAGCCATGTCTCGTTTTCTCCATGCAGAGCAAAGCCGCAGGGACGACCTGGAAGCATTAGGGCACATGTTTATGTACTTCCTCCGTGGGAGTCTTCCTTGGCAAGGCCTCAAGGTAACTGCCAGCTCCTGCTGCCCCTGTGGGTCTGGCTTTGCCCTGGCATGGCAGGGGGAAGGTTTGGCCCCTGGGGTGTTGGAGGGTTTGCACCCCACCACTCTGAGCTGCATGCCAGGCCCTTGCAGTGCTGAACAGCTGTAGGTTTCCCTGTGTCCTCCCAGCTGCTTTCTCAGTGGCTGTGCTGGAAATTCTGGGGTTTGTCCTCCAGACCTGCCCGGGGAGGGAGTTACCTGGAAAAGGAGTCCAAGAGCCTTCCCCTGTGCTGACCCCCCTTGTCCCCACCAGGCTGACACACTAAAGGAGAGGTACCAGAAGATTGGTGACACCAAAAGAGCCACCCCAGTGGAGGTGCTCTGTGAGAACTTCCCAGGTGAGAGCCCTGCCCAGCCCAGCCCCCAGCCCCGAGCCCCCTGTGCCTTCCCCTGAGCCCCGTGTCCCCGCAGAGGAGATGGCCACGTACCTGCGCTACGTGCGGCGCCTGGATTTCTTCGAGAAGCCCGACTACGACTACCTGAGGAAGCTCTTCACAGACTTGTTCGAGAGGAACGGTTACGTGTTCGACTACGAATACGACTGGGCAGGGAAACCTCTGGTGAGTGCAGAGGGGCTGGGGGCACTCCAGGGAGCACTGGGGTCAGGATGTGGCTCTCAGCCATCCCTGTGTCCAGGGGGTCAGCTCCACCCTCCTCACCAGCTCCAGGGCTGTGACACGGGGATTTGAGGCTCCTGGAGCCAGGGCACCCCCACAGCCAAGCTGGCACCTCACTTTATGGCATGGGCACATTCCTTGGGCTGGCTGCAGCCAGATAACAAGCATGGCACTGCTGGGGTGGGGCCCAGTTCTCAGGGGTTTTGCACGTTTGGCCAGAGGTTGGATCTGGTTGTGGGGTGTTGGGAGGGCTCTGTGTCAGTCAAAGGACTGACATTGTCCTTTGTGTCCCCAGCCCACTCCCATTGGCACGATGCACAGCGAGGTGCAGGTGCAGCCCCCGAACAGAGACAAAGCACAGCCACACACCAAACACCAGGTGAGCAACAGCACAGCCTGGCTGGGCACGGGGCCACAGGCATGGGCAAGCTTGGGTTGCAGCTCCAGGGACATGGAGCCCAGCAGGGATGGTGGCAGGGGCTGGAGCATCCTTTTTCCTCAGTGCTGTCTGTGGGAAGAGTTCCTTCCCACAGCTCTGGGTCTGTGACTCGCCAGGGTCCCAGGGCAATGTCCCTGTGACCTGGCAGAAGAGGGAGGGAGCACTGTGGGGGCTGCAGCATGACTGGGGGTGCCAGGCCTGGACATCAGCTGATGAGGGGCAGGGTCCAGCCTGCAGTGTGGCGGGGCTTGGTGCAGGCTGAGCCACCTCTGCTAAGGACAGTGTCCCCATGGAGTGACTCACTGCTCTGCTTGTGATGCCCTTCCATCAGTGGGATGGTGACACAGGACAAGGGAGGGCAGGATTGGTGGGGCAGCTTTGCAGCATTTAGCCCCGTGCTGGGGCTGCCTTTGCTCTGGGAACATGCAGGGCACAGGGAGCCAAGCCCGGGGCAGGGATCGGGCAGAGCTGTGTGGGAGAGGGGCCAGGCTGCTCAGAACTGCTCCAGTGCTGTGGCCTGTGCTGCCCTGGTGCAGGACACGTGTCTCTGGCACTGCTGCCACTGAGAGCAAACCTCGTGTGTTTCCCAGCTGTCCTGTACAAATCCTCGTCCTCCCAAACCTCCTTGGGAGCAGAGCACCTGCAAAGGGGCTGTCCTCCCCAGGCTGCTCCTGCCCAGCGCAGGGAGCCTGGCACAGCCCTGGCTCTCACTGGCAGCACTTCTTAGGGAGAGGGAAACATCTTCAAATCACCTCTGGCTCATTTCTGGGAACTCGCTCCCAGTAAGGTTCTGCTCTCTGCCCCCGGCAGGGGAAATGCCATGTTGGACATCCCACAGAGCTCCCAGAGCATGGGAGCAGGGCCCAGCCTGGGGACACAGGATGTCCCCAGCTGTGGGGCCGTGCTGTGCTCGCCAGGGGAGGGTTTGGCTGTGGGGCAGCCGAGCCTGGAGGAGCACCCAGCTGGTACCACATGGGTGCTGCATCATCCTGGGGATACAGCAGCACCTGGGCCTGGCTGCAGCCCTGCTGGAGCTGGCCCTGCCCCATGGGGTGGCCCTGCGTGGAGCTGGCCCTGCCCCATGGGGTGGCCCTGCTGGAGCTGGCCCTGCTCCATGGGGTGGCCCTGCTGGAGCTGGTCCTGCCCCATGGGGTGGCCCTGCTGGAGCTGGTCTTACTCCATGGGATGGCCTTGCTGGAGCTGGCCCTGCTCCATGGGATGGCCCTGCTGGAGCTAGTCCTGCCCCATGGGATGGCCCTGCTGGAGCTGGTCTTACTCCATGGGGTGGCCCTGCTGGAGCTGGCCCTGCTCCGTGGGGTGGCCCTGCTGGAGCTGGTCCTGCCCCATGGGATGGCCCTGCTGGAGCTGGTCTTACTCCATGGGGTGGCCCTGCTGGAGCTGGCCCTGCTCCGTGGGGTGGCCCTGCTGGAGCTGGCCCTGCGTGGAGCTGGCCCTGCTGGAGCTGGCCCTGCCCCCATGGGGTGGCCCTGCTGGAGCTGGCCCTGCTCCGTGGGGTGGCCCTGTGTGGAGCTGGTCTTACTCCATGGGGTGGCCCTGCTGGAGCTGGTCCTGCTCCATGGGGTGGCCCTGCGTGGGGCTGGCCCTGCGTGGGGCTGGCCGTGGGGGATGTGTTGGGGGTGCCAGGGGGACACAGCCCCGCTGTCAGCACAGGGACCGCTCTGGGAGCCGCCGGGACGGTGCTGCACGGGTGCCCTCCGCAATCACCCACTTGAGCTGCTCCGCTCATGATTTTGCTTTTGCATGTCTTATTTTCTCGACTCCCTTTGCCACTTCTCCTGCCCCTTCCCTCCACTTCTCCCTTCTTTTCCCCATTCTCCCTCTTTTCTTTTGTTTCTTTTCATTCTGTTCCTCCTGCCTGTCGCGAGCAGCCGCCCGAGGGGACGGAGTTGTGGGATCCTCAGGCCGGTGGGCAGCCTGCCGAGGAGCCTTTGGGAGCTCACCTGGCAGCCGGCAGGCTCGGGGGGTCCGTCCAGGTACATGAAACCAGGGGCAGGGGCGGGCACGGGAGGGGGCGGAGCCACCCGGGATCAGCCCCGCTCCCCCGCCCCGCGGCCGCACCGCCCGGGCCCTGCCCCGGCTGCAGCACGGGCTGCCTGTCCCTGACGCTCACGGCTCGCAGATGAGGCTGGTGCTGCTTCCCAGGGGCTGCTGGGCTCCCTTGGTGCTGCCAGGGCGAGTTAGAGGGCAGTTGGAGATGATGGATGGATGGATGGATGGATGGATGGATGGATGGATGGATGGATGGATGGATGGATGGATGGATGGATGGATGGATGCCACGCTGCAGCACAGCAGCTGTGTGGGCATCACTCTGTCCCCAGTGCCGCTCGTCTGAGCAGGGATTTCCCTGTGCCTCCTTGACTGGAGCCCTGGCTCCAAGCCCTGCTTCTCCTCCCTTCCCGGGCACTCCTTGGCCGTGTCCCCCTGCCTCAGTTCTGTGCTGGCGCCGTCAGCCCCGCGCTCGCTGCTGCTCAGCCCTGCCCTGGCCTGGGGGTTCCCCCCCCATGGATGGTGGGACATCCCCCCCCATGGATGGTGGGACATCCCCCCCCATGGATGGTGGGACATCCTCCCCCATGGATGGTGGGACATCCTCCCCCATGGATGGTGGGACATCCCCCCCCATGGATGGTGGGACATCCTCCCCATGGATGGTGGGGCATCCTCCCCCATGGATGGTGGGGCATCCCCCCCCATGGATGGTGGGGCATCCTCCCCATGGATGGTGGGGCATCCTCCCCATGGATGGTGGGACATCCCCCCCCATGGATGGTGGGGCATCCTCCCCCATGGATGGTGGGGGCATCCCCCCCCATGGATGGTGGGGGCATCCTCCCCCATGGATGGTGGGGCATCCTCCCCATGGATGGTGGGACATCCCCCCCATGGATGGTGGGGCATCCTCCCCATGGATGGTGGGACATCCTCCCCCATGGATGGTGGGGCATCTCCCCATGGATGGTGAGACATCCTCCCCCATGGATGGTGGGGCATCCTCCCCATGGATGGTGGGACATCCTCCCCCATGGATGGTGGGACATCCTCCCCCATGGATGGTGGGACATCCCCCCCCATGGATGGTGGGACATCCTCCCCATGGATGGTGGGACATCCTCCCCATGGATGGTGGGGCATCCTCCCCCATGGATGGTGAGGCATCCTCCCCATGGATGGTGGGGCATCCTCCCCCATGGATGGTGAAGCATCCTCCCCATGGATGGTGGGGCATCCCCCCCCCATGGATGGTGGGGCATCCCCCCCCATGGATGGTGGGGCATCCTCCCCATGGATGGTGGGGCATCCTCCCCCATGGATGGTGGGGCATCCTCCCCCATGGATGGTGGGGCATCCTCCCCATGGATGGTGGGACATCCCCCCCCATGGATGGTGGGGCATCCTCCCCCATGGATGGTGAGGCATCCTCCCCATGGATGGTGGGGCATCCTCCCCATGGATGGTGGGGCATCCCCCCCCATGGATGGTAAGACATCTCCCCCATGGATGGTGGGGCATCCATCCTGCGCTGCTTCCTCCGTCTGTGCTTCCGTTCCCGCCGCTCTTGCTCGTTGCTGCTGCTCCTCGGTGACTCTGCTGCTGCTCGGCCCCAGGCTCGGGCACAGCTCCTGCTGTTGCCATCATGGGGCTGGGCACTGTGAGGGCCAGGCTCATGCTCTGCCTCGCTCCCCCTGCCCCTCAGCCCCTTCCTGGTCCCCACTGCTGCTCTGCAAACCCTCCTGCCGCGCTCCGCCTGCAGCCGGCACTGCAGGGTGACGTGCAGGGGTCTCTGTGCTGGTGCCAGGGGCTGGAGCCTGACTGGCCCTGCTGGCTGGGCACTGCTGTCGGGTGGCAGCTCCTCAGAGGGGCTGGGAAAGGCCAAGGCTCCTCGCTGGGGCTGAGCAGCTTGGAGAGTGTTTGGCCTGTGCATCCCCAGGGAGCTCCTGGCTTTGCCTGTGGGCAGCAGGCACAGGATGGCGGTTCAGACACCTCCCAGTCACCTTGGTGGCTTGGATGCCCTCCTGGCCCTGGCACTGTGCCTGACCCTGCTGCCCTGGTGAGGGGCAGCAGCTCAGGGATGCCTGAGCCTGCAGGGTGGGCTCTGAGCTGAGTCTTGGTGCTGGGAAGCAGAAGTTGTGTCCAGATGCTCAGCTGTGGGAAGGGCTCCGTGGAACTGTCAGCTTTCCCAGGCCCTGCCTCCTGCCCATGCAGGAGCTGGCTGCCAGCAAGCCCCTCTCCTGGTGCAGGGGCTCCCAGGAGCTGGGATCCTTCCAGGGGATTTTGCTGAGGGGCTCAGACCTCTCTGTTGGATGTGGCTCTTGGGCAGAGCTCAGCACTGAGACTGAACAGGCGGATCTGGGCGAGAGCACTGTCCTGCCACCAAGGGCACCTCGGTGCTCCCGGGCAGAGCTGGGTGGTCTCCTGGGTGGCTCCTGTGCCTGCAGGGAGGGGAAGGCTGCAGACCCCCGGGCTGCCCCCACTGACACTGGTCTCTCCCCAGGTGATGAGCTCCACCAACGGAGAGCTGAACACAGATGACCCGACGGCAGGACATTCGAACGCCCCCATCACAGCCCCCACCGAGGTGGAGGTGACAGACGATACAAAGTAAGGCCCCAGCCCCGCCGCCCCCTCGCCGTGCTGGGCTGCAGGAGGCTCAGCTGCTGCTCAGGGATGTGCTGTGTCCTCTGGGGAGTAACAGCCCAGCTGTCCCCTGGCACCCCTGAGGGGTGTCCCTGCAGGGCCACCACCACCCCAGCCCTTCCCACCTCGCTCTGCCCGAGGCTCTTGCACGGAGGGGCCTGGATGGATCTGGGACTGCTCCTTCTCTGGAGTCCCTGCCTCAAGCCTTGTGTGCCGTGGCCAGTGTCACTGCCCTGCTCGGTACCGTTTGCTGTGGCAGGTGTCACTTTTGGTGCTCCCAGTCCAACCCCTGCCATGCACCAGGGGCACTTGGTGGAGCAGCTCTGCCCACATGGGGGGTTCCTGTCCTCCCTGGCCCCGGCACTGACGCGTCCCCTCTGCCCCCAGGTGCTGCTGTTTCTTCAAGAGAAGGAAGAGGAAAACCACCAAGCGTCGCAAGTGAGCTGCCGGGCCGGGCGGAGCGGCGAGCGCTGGCTCCTCTCCCTCTGGCCGCGGCTGATCGTGACCCGCGGAGCCGCGGCCCCTCGGGCTGGGCGGGGCGGGGGGGCCGGGCCGGACGGGCTCCCCCAGCGCCCCGCGCGCAGGTGGGGAGCGGGGCCTCCCCAAACTGCTTCTCCTTTCCTCCGCCACTCGTGGCCGTTTACTCGAACCAAGCCCAACTTCGCTGAAGTTCCTGCGTCCGTCAAACAGAAAAAAAAGAAAAAGAGAAAAACCCACGGCGTCACTTGCTTTGAGTTTATAACCAGTCTGAAATGGGGATCAACTACAGACTCTGACCCGTCGCTGTCAGAAGAAGACGAAGACAATTTCAAGAGCAGTGGGCTAAGGAGGAATATTTTTTTTTTTCTGTTGCTTCTTTGTCTCTTAAGTTAATTTAAAGTGAGTCTCGGTGCAGAGTGCTGAGTCGTCAGTCTTTGACCGTCATCTTCAGTGTTACCGAATTCTGCTCTTCCTCCCGGCCCCGCCCCGCGTCCCCGCCGGGTCCCCCTCGCTCAGGCCTTTGGTGACAGAGTTGGGCTCCGGTCCGGCCCCGCTCGGGCGGGGAGAGCCGGGGGCGCGCGGGGCGGGGAGAGGAAACGCGTTTACAGTTCATTTACGATGCACTTTTGCGAGCAATACAGGCGCCGTCCGGTCCCGCCCAGAGCAGGTCCGAGACTCCCCGGGGTGGGGGACACAGGGACAGGGACGGCCGAGACCAAAGGGACCCATGAATGGCGGTGGCAAAGCAGGGAGGGGAAGCAAAGCAGCCTCGCCTCTGGTGCTGCCGTGTCTTGGGGCTGGATGTTTCCACGACAGCCGTAGGTGTGAGCAGGGCTTGGTTTTACAGCCGGAGCGCCCGAGGCCCCGCGGCGGCTCCCGGGGGCCGGGGTGGAGGGGCTCTGCCAGCGTGGAATCCCCACCAGGCATCCCCCCACTGCGGGACCCTCCGGCTGCTCCTGGGGCTGGGGAAATGGAGGTTTTGGAACTGACACACAGACACCCCCGCACCCCCGTGTTCCTCGCCACCCCCAGGGCACTGCAGCTCCCCACGTGTCTGACCCCGTGCGCTGTCGTGTGTATTGATCGTGACACATTTGGGGGGGGACACACACTTATCTTTACCAAAACCCTGTTGTTCTGCCCCACAGAAGGGGCTGAGGCTGTGCTGGGGGGGCGGGGGAGGGATGGGACCATCTGTGGCTGCTTTGAAACATTTGTCCAAACTGACCATCTCGGGGTGGGGGCTGGAGACCCCGGATTGTGGAGGGGCTGGGGGGGCATGGGGTGCCCCATGGGGCCGTGCCCCCCCCAGGGCCCCTCTTCATCCTAATTACGGGATTGACCCCGGCTTTGGCTTGTCCGGGCTGCAGCAGCCCCGGCTGCTGCTGCGTCCCTGGCCACAGCGGGGAGGGGACGTGCAACGTTTGACCTCGTGTCCCCAGCGAGGCGAACAAACGAATTTTAAAAATCGCCTTAAAATTTTCACTGGAAGTGGTCCCTTGTCAGCGCATCGGCTCAGAGCAGCCCCGGCAGAGGCCGAAGAGGAGCCGCGGAGGGGAAGGGAGAGCGGCCGCGGGGTGTGTGCGGAGCGCCCGGCTCTGTCCCGCACCCTCGGCCGCCGGCCCGGGACTCTCTGTCCTTCCAGCGAGGAGTCCAAATACTGCGATTGTACGTGAGAGCGTTTGTTCCATTGCGAGTTTAGTTACTGCTTTAAAACCAAGTGTACAGAAATGGCATTTCAATTTCTCTGATGCTTCCTGGAAGCCATAGAATTTAGGGGCTTTTTTTAAATAAAAATGAAAAAAATAATAAAAAAAAAATCTTTAAAACCCAACACATTCTTGCGTGCTTCACTGTGTGGCTCCCAAAGGTGAGGACATTGCCCAAGCACGCTCTTTTTGCTGGAGGCTCCCTCAGCAGTGGGTGGGAGCAGCCCCAGCCCCTCGCAGGCGCTCCCTGCCCAGGAATCTTTCCTGGAGCAGCAGGAGGAAAAGCTCGGGGGGACAGGTCAGGGGAACAGCAGCCAAGCCGATGGCTCTGAGCAGCCCTCCCCAGGGATGGGGATCCCGGCGGCTGCTCCTGCAAAGCCCGTGAGTGAGGAAGGGGAGGGTGCAGGAGGGCAATTCCCAGCTGAGCCCAGTGCTCCGGGGTTGGAATGAGGGTCCAGCCTGGAACCGCAGCCCAGAGACAGGTACAGGAGCTGGGGGAGCCCTTGGCATCGGGGCTGAGGAGGAGAAGGGCCAGGACACGGTGCTGAGCCCAGCAGGATCCAGCCGAGGCTCCCAGGACTGCGCGCCTTGGTGAGAGCAGCTGGGTTGGACCTGGCTGGGCTGGGCCGGGCTGGGCTGGGCAGATCCGGGCCGGGCAGATCTGGGCTGGGCTTGTCTGGGCTGGGCCGGGCTGGGCAGATCCGGGCCGGGCTGGGCAGATCCGGGCCGGGCTGGGCTGGGCTGCACTCCCCCTGCTCCTAGCCGGGCTGGGCAGATCCGGGCCAGGCTGGGGCTGGGTTGGGACTGGGCCGGGCCAGGCCGGGCTGCACTCCCCCTGCTCCTGGCCCTGCAGCCAAGGCAGCTGTCTGTCCCTGGCCCAGGGCTCAGGCTCACCATGGCCCCACTGCTCCCTCCGGGCAAAGGGCAGGGCCCTGGTGGCCCCAAGGTGCTGACAGTGGGAGCTGCGCTGGGCTCAGCCCTCAATCCCTGCTCCAGCAGCCCCCACAGCCTCTCCGTGCTGGGAATCACAAGCCAGAGGATCTGCCTTTCCCCCCAAGGCACCTGCAAAGGCTGAGGCAGCTTTCAGTGCATTTAATTGTCAAAACCTCCAATTCAGGTTCAAGAAATTCATAAAATGACATCAACCAGACCAGAGTGTGCCCACCCTGTGCCATCCTGCTCCCCTCCTACCACTCCCTACAGCCTGAGGGTCTGCACTCCCCAGCAGTGATCACTGAGTCACTTCAGGACTCCCGAGGATCCGGCCCAGATTTCCCCTCCACCATTCCAGTGGCGATCATTCTCCTCCAATCACAAAGAAACTCCTTAAAGACAACCTCGATGTCTTTATTGTTTTCCTATTTACAAATCACAAAGCTGGCCAAAAAGCAGAGTGTGAACACGGGACGAGAGCATCGGATACATTCATCAAATAGCACAGGAGCCGGGCGGGGCCCGCTCTGCTGGAAGGTGACTGGTACAACAGAATGGCTCATACTTCTGGGAACAGGCATGTCCAACAAGGAATTACATTCATCTATCTACAAAAGCCAGAATTGCATCAAACTGCGGAAAAGCCATAAAGAACAGAAGTTGCTCAGGTGTAGTTCAGAGTTTGACTCCTCTCCCTCCGTGACAGGACAAGCTGCCAGACCTGCCCCACACAGGGAGGGCAGGAAGGTGGGATTAGGGAAGAGAATTTGTGTAACAAAATAATAATAATGAGAACAGAACTTCCAGGGAACAGCCAGCGGGAGGCTCCTACTGCAGCTGGGCAGGGCCAGCCCGAGCCCTGCTCTTCCCAGAGCCAAGTGCACAGCTCTGCTTCTCTCAAATTCCAATTATTCTGCTAGTTCCACCTGCACCCAAGGCCCCGAGGTGCAGAACTCAGATGAGACCCCCCGGGGAAGGTGCAGGCCCCAGCACGGGCCCTGGCTGCCAGCAGTGATGCTCCCACCACCTTTGGGAGAGGGGCAGTGACAGGAGCACAGTCACTGACATCCCAAGGGACACAGAGCACGGGCTGTGAATCCATCTCACAACACTGTTTGCATTGCACAGAGTCGGGTTCAGTCCCCAGGTCATGGACCCAGGGTTGGGGTTTTTCTATTTTTTTAGTACTGGCCGTATTAGAACCATCACACCTGGGAGCAGGCTGACAATGCAGAGCTCACACCACCTCCCTGGAGCACAGAACACTCTGGGCATATCGAACAGCTACTGGTGAGGAGCTGCAGGGCATTCCCAGGCTGCTGCTGCAGGCTGAGGAGGAGACTCCAGCCAGCACAGTCCCAGGATCCTGGCTGGGGCAGCAGGAGGAGAAGCTGTGCTCCAGCCAAGGACAGGTTTTGACTTCCAGCAGTGAAATCCAGTGGCAGCAGCTGCCCAGAGGGGCAATGGCTCCGTGTGCTGGAGCAGGAGGTCAGAGCTGGGGCCCTGAGGCAGCACCACCTCAGGCAGTCCCACACAGACTCCAGTGGCTCTGGTCTTTCTGCCAGGCTGAGCTTAACTCCAGCTTCCTCTGCAGAGGAGGGGAGGAACAGTCTCATGGTCTTCACTCGTGGGCAGTGAGGGTGGGGCAGTCCAGGACCAGCCACCCTCTCTGTGGCAGCCACGGGGAAAAGCAGCTGGCCCTGAACAGGTACAAGGGGTATCTTCAAGGTCACCGAGCTCCACAGCTCAACAGGTGATGTTTGTGATCTCCCTCCTGTGCCTGGCCAACAGGCAGTGTGCTAACACACATCAGCATGGAGAATATTCCACGTTTTCCTGAACCATTTGGTAAATCCTTGTCCATCTGCTGCATTATAGGTAACAGGCAGGTGCACATCCAGCCTCTCTTCCTGCTTCCATCAGGGCAGCAGGGGCAGGGCAGCAATGCATACCAACAGAGGGAAATGCATGGAAACATGCATGGAAACTGCAGGAATGCCCAGGAACAGGTGAGGCAGGTGCCCTTCTGCTTCAACTGACAAACCCTGGCACTCTGCAAAGGACAACAACCAGGAACAATAGAGCTGGGGCTGCCCAGGGGCGAGCTGAGCATCACTCAGCCCGGGATGTGCCAGGGGTTTGGAAGCAGCACCACGGGGTCTCAGAGTGCAGGAGGGCCTGCCTGGCCAGGCTGCTGCCCTTAGCACCCTGCAGGGAGGTCACCTCGCTGCCACCAACTGCACGAGGTGGAGATTGTCACAGGCCGGTGAGAAGAGCAGGAAATCGTCGTGGTGCCTCTGGAGGAGCTCAGGTTTCAGGTCTCCAAGCCCGTGTAGTGCTGGAACAGCAAAACCTCAGGGAAAAGGCCACGTGCCATGACTTCTGAAGGCGGCTCTGTGTGCTGAGGCTGCTGGGAGGGAGGGAAGGAAGGTGCCAGACACGGGCTGGCCAAGCCCTGCAGTCTGGCCTGGACTGCTGAGCTGGAGCAGAGCAGGGGCCACCCAGCCCTGCCTGAGTCTGTCTGCAGGACCATCTCTCATGGTAAGTGAAACCACAACCAGAGCCACTGGCTGCCTCACTTCTGACTGGTGGAAAAGGATCTACATTCATTACAGTCCAAAAAACGCACGTTGTTAGATAGGGTTAATCAGGAGGTGAAAAACAACAAGCCACAGACAACCTACGAATGGTACTGGGACACCAGCTGGCCTGCACTGGGACACCAGCTCGCCTGGCACCTGAGAGCAGCAGCAGCACTAGCACAAGGCAGAACATGAGCTTTGAAATGATTTCACCGAGACCTTTGGCTAGTGTGGCTCCAATTGGTGTGGTCAAACTCAGCCAGAGATTTAGTTTGGGAGGTGACGGGGAAGAGTCGAGTCCAGGGCAGGCTGGGCAGTGGCACTATGTGTAGAAGATGATCTCTGGGATTTGTCCATCCTCCACAGAGGTGCCATTGTTGTTCCCAGCCGCGTAACAGAACGTAAAGCAGGTTTTGGCTCCCGTTGTTGGTGATTCATGGATCACTTTGCGCAGTCCTTTGGTTCCATAGTGGGAATCTGGACCCTGCAGGGTCACGGAAGAGAAGAACAGGTCAGGACCCTGCTGCTGCCCAGGCTCTCTGGTGGGTTTGGAGCTGTGGAGATCTCAGTTCCTCACTTTTCCTCCTGAATTTGCACCTCAGGTACGCTGAGCTCAATCTCATCTCTATCAGAACTTAATACTAATTTAACCAGGTCTCAACAGCTAAATATGAACTTTTTGAGATCACTTCAGCAGGCTCTGGATTACACACCTGCAGGACTCACAGCTCAACTGCACGCACTAAAGAAATCACCCCATCCCTTCCTCAGTGAAACACCTGTTCAGTGCTGTGAGACAAGTCAAAAGCCAACTCTGAATGCTCGTGGTGAACAAGCTCATGGCAGCAGCAGGCCAGACAGAGACCCTGGAGATTGAACCAGAGGCCTCCAAGGACACAGAGCCAGGCCCAGGCTGCACTGAAGGTGCACAGCAGGTGCCCTCAGCTGCCTGCAGCTCACCCCACCCCATGTGGTACCTTTAGAGTAGCACAGGCCGTGTAGTTGACGTTGGGTAAAATCTCCACGGGCTCCTTGAACATGACGCGGAAGGTGTTGGACGAGCCGTCACAGCTGAAGCCGGTGTCGTTCTGCCCCAGCACCGTGTTGCTGTCCGTGTGGATGATCTGCAACACAGCCTCAGCCTTCAGCACTGCCAGCCCTGCCCACGTGAGTCCCTGAGCTGGGCTGAGCCCCAGGCACTCCCACATTGAGCAGTGCTGTGATGACTGCCCTGTCCATTACTCGTGTCCCTCATCAATGCCATGATCACAGAACCACAGAGTCCCACGTTTGGGTTGGAAGGGACCTTAAGGATCATCCATCTCCAACCCCCCTGCCAAGGACAGGGATGCCACCCACTATCCCACGTTGCTCCACGCCACATCCTGAACATGGAACTTTCAGGGATGGGGCAGCCACAGCTGCTCTGAGCCCCTCTGAGCTCCCCACAGAGCTGCTCAGGTCCCAGACAGCTCAGGACACCCCCTCCTCACCCCCCAACTGGCAGAGCACTGCAAGCCCACACTGTGCTTAGATCCTTCTCTAAGAGCTCAGGGCAGCAGGATGAGCCCTGACAATGAAGGAAGAAATGCTGACAGCCTGTGCTCATCACACCTGCCCTGTGTGCTGCAGTAACTCTCCTGAGGACAGCCCTTCTCCAGTGACCCATCACGGGGTGGCACGTGTCACCCACAACAGGCACACAGCACCCAGGGATCCACCTGCTCTTTGGACAAGATCATGATGGACTTGAGACACCTGAGCCTCCCCAGCCTGCTCAGGGTGGGATCATGCAGAGCTGCCTCCCAAACTGCCTCCCAAGTGCCCCAGGCTGGGAGCAGACCTGGGGAGATGCTGCAGTGACGTGTGCAGTAGAATCAAGAGCAATAATCCTTCAGATCCCCAGTGCCCCATCTGGCCCTTGCTACATCTGCCAGCCCCTCTCCCCAGGGACACACACAGTCCCTCTGAACATCAGGTTTTGTTACACATTCACTAAAATGTGTTTGCCAGCCCCTAAAACAGCCAGGATTTTTAAGGCAGCAGAGAGAATTACCTGTATATTTACTTGATAATCCGTTGGCCCGTGTATGGATCCGTATAATCCAAACCCAACCACAAATATCCTTTTGTTTACTGAGAACCTGCAGGAACAGAGCAGGAAAGTCACTCCAAACTTGCCACTCCTGTACTGCTCCAGTATAAAGCCAATGCACAAATACCTCCACTTGTACTGATTTTACATCTATGATTTCATCAAACCTGCACAGATTTAAGTGCAGCCCTTACTAAGAGGTGAAACCCTGCACAGAAACCATCAGCTGCACACTCACACCTCTGACTGGCCCAGTGGGCTTGTGTGAAACACAAAGCTGCACAATGCCATCACCAAATTTCAGGGTCCAGGCTCAGGAAGTGTTTCCAAGTTGTGGCAAAACATCAGCACCCCCCAAACACCTGCCAGGCCCAGGCAGGGCAGCCTGGGAGTGTGGAACAGTGCCCACCTCCAAGTGCTCTGTCCAGCAACCACCACTGGATATTTCACTGCTGAGCCCTGGGGAACTGTTCATGTGCTGCTGGGTATTTGCTGCATTCCAAACTTACCAAGAGCAGATATAAAGATTCAGTCACTCCTGAGTGCAGGAAGCCCTGGAAGGAATCCCCAAGGAAGAAGGGGAAGGGTATTTACCCCACTACAGATCCAGTGCCTTCCAAGCTGCCAACAGCATTTCTTCATCTATTCACCAACTCTTTTAGCCCTGTTGTGTTTCCAGAACAACACCTGGGGCAGGCTGGAAGCCTCTGCTCTGCAGCAGCATGGAATGTTCAGTGTTGGAACTGCCCTGATGCTGCAGAGGCTGAACCTGAAGTCAAGCCCAAGCTCCAAAAGGTCTGAGAGTGTTAGAGATGGGAGCAGGAAATGTTTGGAGCTGGCAGCAGTTCCCACTGCCAGGGTGAATGGACCAGAGGATCTCACCAACAGCTCCAGTGCAACAGAACCATCCTAAAAATTGTGAAGAGCTTCACTGCTGTGAGTCCCCTTCCACCCAAGATAAACACAAATCAGGAAAGAACCAAGACTTCCTGATCCCCTCCTGTCTCACTCTCATTCCCTGGTCACACAAGCCTTGCAAAGCACCATTTTCCAGCCACACCTGCCAGTCTCTGTCACCATAACTGGGCTCTGCTGGTTCTCCACAAGCTCAGGTCTGAACAAACTGGGTGTCAGCAGAACTTCATCCCAACCCCTCTCTCCAACAGGAGAGGTTAAGGGGGGCTTCAACAAGCCACACTGACACCTGGAGCAGGGAACCAACCTGATGGTTGTCCCATGAAGCATGGTGGCAACTTACTTATGTGCCCCTAAGCTGCAGGGAGCCTATGGGGGGTTATTTCACTCCCTTTCCAGGGGCCTGTGCTGGGAGCCACATTTCCTGGAAACCTCTGCCAACAGAGATGCCAAGTGGCAGCAACACACAGGTGAGTGCATCAGGGGATGGTTCTGCCCAGCAGAACACCTTCCCTTTGGGGCTCACACATGGAAAATCAGGGTGCAGCACAGAACCTCGAGTGTTTAGAGCTAAAGCAGTGGGAAGCTCAGGAACAGGAGCCCAGGGGCGGGGATGGGGCGAGAGCTGACCTGATCCTGTCACTCGTCCCACTGTACCCCCAGCGGCTCTCCACCTGCTGGAAGCGGCTGATGCTGCACTCCTTGCCCCGCAGGCAGCACCGCGGCCGGTCGATGAACTCCACCCGCGGCTTCGGGTTCACCGTGAAGTGCAGGAACAGGCTCACCACCTCCCGGTCCGTCAGGATCCCCGACTGGGCAGGCCCTGCACAGGGGCGAGGGAAGGGGCAGTGCTGTCAGGCCTGAGGGAACCACAGAGCCCTGGGATATCCTAGAGCAGGAGGGACCCCTCAGGGATCATCAGTGCAGCCCCCCAGCAACCCCACCCTGAGCATCCCTGAGAGTGTCCAAAGGCTCCTGCAGCTCTGGCAGCCTTGGGGACCATTCCCTGGGGAGCCTGGGCAGGGCCCAGCACCCTCGGGGGGAAGAACCTTTCCCTGAGCTCCGTGCCAAGGCCTGGCACAGCTCCAGCCCTTGCTGGGCTCCTGGCCCTGGCCCCAGAGCAGAGCTCAGCCCCGAGAGTCTCCCCTCAGTCTCCTCTGCTCCAGCTGAACGAGCCAAATGCCCTCAGCTGCTCCTCAGCCCTTCCCCAGCTCCGGGTCCCTCCTTTGGACACTCTGCAGCAGCTTTGGCTCCTTCTGATCTTGTGGGCTTCCAGAACTGCATAAGCAGAAGGAATCCCTCTGGGATTTTCATGGGGAAACAAGCCTGACTTGCAGCTGGGAGCAGGCTAAACCCCCAGCACAGATGGGATCCCAGTGCTGCATCAGGATATTCAATCCCAGACAAAGGTGCTGCTCGTTATCCACAGGGCAGTCATGGGCTCCAGAGCCTTCATGGAACTGTGAATAACTGCCCAGCTCTGTGGAGCCCAATGCACTGAGCTACCAAAAAAATCCCAAAAGGCTGATCCTTGACCGAATCCTTCTGGAAATGATAACACTGGTAAGAGACAGGGATTTCCATATATCCACACCAGTGGTTCAGACATGATGGAGGAGGGAGAGGGACTGCCATGCACTTACCATCAACTCAAAAAGTTGAAGAGTGTTTTTACTCAAGACGAAGGTGGTTCAGCTCATTCCTTCAGGCATTTAATCCAGGTTCTGCATTTTAATACCTTTATTGTAGAACCTTGGGAAAAATGCTAATGATTTTAGCAAGAGCTGGAGCACATTCTCATCTTTTCTCCAGCAACAAGACATTTTTTTCAGAGTGATCACAGAATCACAGAGCAGTTTAGGTTGAAAGGGACCTTAAAGCTCATCCAGTTCCACCTCTGCCATGGGCAGGGACACCTTCCACTATCCCAGGCTGCTCCAAGCCCCAGTGTCCAACCTGGCCTTGGGCAATCCCAGGGATCCAGGGGCAGCCACAGCTGCTCTGGGCAACCAATTCATGGTGCTAAAGTCAATCTTTGCAAACTTCTTCAAACACTTTCAAAAGTGAAACTGGATAAAAATTAGTCTATCAGCCTAACACTCAAAAGCCTCTCCATAACTGTTTGCACAAGGCTTTGAACAGAAACAAGACTCTGAGCACTGGGGAAACAACAGAAGTTAAATGCTCTTCAGTGTGGTGAGCAAATTCTCAGCTACTTGTGGGTCCAAAACTACTTGTAGCTGGTTAAATTCAGCATGATGTTACCCAGACATAACCCAGTCCAATTATGCAATGGGGAGAGACTCAAGAATTCAAGGAAGTTGACTCCTCAAAAGTAAATGAGCTTTTGGATCCTTTGTTCAGCAAAAATCAGCCTCATTGATCGTGTCTGAACTTATCCCACGTTGCTGCAACTCACTTCTGCAATGTTTCAAATTACCTGCTCTAAGGGGAGGGAGGGACACATTTGCCAGTTAAAACATCTTCATGCAAAACCCCACGTTTGATACCAGATTATACAATAAACTGGTGAAACCACTGCTGTAAAATTCCCTCTTTTTTTGGCTTTTGAGAAAGAGGGGTGTGGAGGGGAAAGGCTTCCCTCTCCTGTGATCTCCACAGAAATCAGAGTCACTCAGAAAGCCAGAAAAAGGACAAAGCTGAAGGAATTCCAAGTTAATTCCTTGTTTAAGGAACAGCTGATCATTGCAGTCCCCCAGATTTGGGGGTTTCATCTTCTAGGTTAAAGTGGATGGAGAAAACTTGAGAATTTCTCTTAAAGCACGAAGGTCCAAGAGGGACAGACAGTTTATGACACACAATATGAGGAGGGGCACTGGCACTCCCAGCTCAAAGCCTTCAACCCAAACACGCCAAAATTAACACTTTCCTGCCAGAGACTGAATGATACAAGGTCACAAGGAAGGGTTGAAAGAAATGGAATCTGCAGAAAAATGCAAAGGCCTCTGCTTCACTAAGCAAGCTCCTTCTGAAGAAATCCACATCCCTAGGGCCACATCACAGCTGTGACAGGCCAAGCAGAGTGGGACCAAGTCTGAAACACAGATTTTCTCCTTACTATCAGCCCTCCTCACGTGGGAACAGGGACATGAAGACTGACCAGCTGACGCCAGCACTGCCCTGAGAAGTGACCTGCAAAGGAAGGGGGTCAGTGCCCCTGTTTGCTTCTGTGTACACAGCACTGCAGCCTGAAACGAGTTACAGTCTGGAAAATGGCTCCACTGTGTCTTTTTAGCATGAAAACTACTTAAGCTATTTGCCAGCTTCAATCCCTGGGGAATCACCAGAGGATGAAGTGAAAGACAACAAAAAATGAAAACAAAACAAGGCAATCTATAGTCCAAGCTGTGAAATGAGTTAGACATCTCTGTGGATCAAGATCTTAATGTAAACTTGAAAAATGCTTTGAGACATAGACTAAACAACACCAAGCCTGCAGCTCAAAGAACATTTTTCAAAGTTTTTTGGATATGGAGCTCTGCTCTGAACAGGATTGGCAAGATGGGGCCAACACCACCACAGGCAGAGCATGGGGAGAAACATCCCCATTTCTCTTTGGGAACAGGCTATGATCAACACTAATTATTTGCAACTCCATTAGCTTTGTGTAATTTAAATGCTTGGGATGGCTGGAAAGTGGAGCAGGTGAAGCCCAGTTTGGATCTTTGCTCTCAGCCTGATGGGACAGCAACCATCCAACCAGGCTGTGAGAGCAAACACAGCTGTGATCCTCCTGCTCCTCCCAGGGGAGCACCACGGGCTGTAAAATGAGTGAATGGCCATGGATGAAAATGGCATTTAGACAGTAGATTTTGTAATCATAGAATCACAGAAGAGTGTTAGAAGAGACCTTAAAGCTCATCAAGTTCCACCCCTTGCCACAGGCAGGGACACCTTCCACTATCCAAGAGCACTCCAAGCCCTGCCCAGCCTGGCCATGGATGCTTCCAAGGATGGGGCAGCCACAGCTGCTCTGGGCAGTCTGTGCCAGGGCCTCACACCTTATACTAGGGAATTTCTTTCTGATATCCAGTCTAACCCTGCCCTCCTTCAGGAGGCCATTCCCCCTTGTGCTACCACTCCAGGCCCTTATGAAACATCCCTTTCCAGCCATCCTGTAAACCCCTTTTAGGTTGAGAATGGGAGAGAATGAGGGAGAATGGGGAGGAATGGGGGGGTAATCTCATATTTAAATCACTACAGGATACACAGAGAAAATCCTCTTTGATGTGATTTGACTCTCTGTAACTGAGGAAAAGCAAAGCCCAGGATTGTCCAGAAACACCTTTGTTGAGTTACCTGCTGCAAACTCCTCAATAGTCATCAGTGGGAAGCGGATAAGGGAGAGAGCTTTGCCCAGAACCTTGCGCTTGTTCTCTGGAATCACCTGGAGCTGCTGCCGCTGACACTCGGCCTCCGACCAGCGCACCACGGCATTGAACAGGCGAACCTCCCGGATCCCCAGCGTGTCCCTCTCCAGCACTGCCACCAGGGTGTCTGCAGGGCACGACAACAGGCACAGCTTCAGCCCCTCACCCCAAATCAGCTCCTTGCACCGCGCCAGGAGGACACAACGCACAGCCAAGGTAAAAGAGGAAGTGGCTGAACCAAGAGCATCTCTCAAAAGTGCTGCCTGCAGCCTCTGAGGAAGATTTATCTGCATATTCCATCAGCAAAAGGAACTCACTGGAGCAACAGAGCCCATTTAATTGGCATGTTAATGCAAGTGCAGGAGGATAAATTGCAACTTGCTTGACGTCAAATTTGGATGAAACAAGCATGAAAGCCAGAAGGTGACCCGTGCCTTACCTCCACAGCCCATCTCATTAGAGGAAGGTTAAAGCCTGAATTTTAATGTTCATTAACTGTGCCCAGCAAGTTTGGAAACTGCAGACGGTAATTAAAATGGCCAGTCCTTGCTTCCAAAAACACACCACCTTTTTAACTCCAAAACCTGACAAAGACTTGGGGAACAAAGCCAACTCTACAAAAAAAGGCAAGTTTACACCCACCCAAAACCTGCCAACATCAACACAGGAAGCGGGCTTTGTGTCATGCCCAGAAAACTCAAGTTGCACCAAAGAAAGCAGACTACTGAAAACAGGGCATTTCTGCAGGCAAGGCAGAAAACTCTTTGGCAAATTCCCTGTCTCCAGCCACTTTGTGCCAAAGACTGTTCAACTCATTGCTCCAGAACAGCCAAGCCACAAGTGCCAAGCATTATTAACCTGTAACAACTTTGGAGACAAGCTGGTTATGAAAGCAGGGAGAGAGAGAGAGGGAGGGGTGGAAAAAGCACTTACCCAGGTCAATGTCTGTAAACCCCTCTGCATTGATGGCATCTGAGGTGTTTTTGTCAATGTTCTCCAGGCACAGGCTGGCCAGCTGTGGCTCATCAAACAGCCGGGCCTAGGCAGAAAGGAGCATCATTAACAGAAAAGGTATTTTAAAGTTTACACTAAGAACCCCCCTTCCCCTGCCACAGCCCATCTTCATTAGCAATACCATGCCTGACTGCACCAGGAATCCACTGGGCCTTTCACAAGCAGTTAAGCATGACAAGGCAAACACTAGAAAATTCTGTGTTTGGCAGCAGCCCTGGTTCAGCTGTGCATGTCTTCAGGCACGTCTTTGTTCTAACACAGCCTGGGTGCAGGCACTGATCGTGCTTTCCAGCACCACACTGACCCTGTCAGCTGAGCACAGGCAGTTTTTACATCATTCTTCTATTTACAAGAAAGCTTTGCCCACTGACTCCATGCCTGCTTGCTCCAGGAATAATGCAGAGGCAGCTTATTCTGTAAGAACAGCCACACTGATCTCGTGTATTAGCAAGAAAAAGCTGTAGCAGCAGTGCCAGTGTGTCCTGGGGAGCCCTACAGGGTACACAGCCTACTCAGTGCATTTCCATGTTTTGCACAGAAACAGCTACTCTAATCCAGTTACCTTAAGGAGTTTGTCCCAAAATAGGTTACTATTCCAAGCAAAGCCTGTACACAGCCTGGAGGGTCGCTCAGAATTTTTCTGCCCAACTTAAGTGAAGTCCTGCAACAATTTTGCTGCCACTTCAGATCACCCTGGACTGCCACATGTTACCAGCCCTGTGCCCAGCATCAGCAGAAATGGGTGGAAGACACAAAAAACATTAAATGACCTCTTACTTCAGTTCTTTGGTTCTATTGTTTAGGAATGAACTGCCTTGACATCACACCTAACAAGAACACACCAGGATTTGAACACACTGCCACAGGTAAGGTTTAAAACTCATGTTTTGGGCTGGGAATTCCATCATTCAGGAGGCACCTTCAAGCATCTTCTGCTTCTCCCCTGCTTGTGGCAAGCAGAGCTCAGCAAGGCCAACCTTTGGGCTGAGACCTCAAGTGCAGGAAGCTGAAACAACAATTTCTCAGGGCGCAGGGAAACTTCAGCAGTTGTCACCTGCTCCAGGGGCTGGAGGGCTGCCAGTGCCTTTACACTCTTGGCATCAAGAGCTGTGACTGACTCAGCCTTTACTACTCCAGTGGCTCTTCAGACACGTGAGAACTTTGATTATGCTCGCAGAGCTCTCCCCCACAGTTGCTCCAGGCAAGCTTTATCTCCTTGCTGATCAAAGTGACACTTGGATGCACATCTGGCATGAGAGAGGATCACTGTTCACTATGAGGCACAATCAATTAGGAAAGCTGTTTGCCCCTGATATTTCTGCCACTGATCAGCAGCTGCTTGAGACAGACAGTGACACAGCTGCTGGACCACCAGCACATTGGGCAGACACACAAATGGAGGTTTGGGACTCTACCTGGGATCTCAGGTCCATGATCTTAAGACTATTGAGCAATGCCTTGTACAAGATATATCTCAGGTCTGTAATTTACTGAAGAGGTTGTTGGTTCAATGCAGTGGAAGCAGAAAACAGGCAAGTTTTCACACTGCAGAACCAGAAACAACAGGGTTATGAGAAGAGATCCTTTCAGTGAGGTGCAGCCTCACGGAGATCAGGCACATTTCTCAAGCAAGACCTGCCTCAAACATCTCAGACTTGATACAGAGAAACAGTGAACATAAAAGTAGATGGGAATCATCACTGATGACTATACAGAATGAACAAGCCACAAACAAAAGGAACCAGGAAAGCCTTTCTCCATCCTGCATTTCACATGCCTCAGTGGCACCAAGAGATTGCCAGGCAGTATTTTGTTTTTGGTACCTGAAATACAAGGGTAACTTCCTCCTTTGCCAAAGAAGGATCTTTGTGACCTGCAAGGAAGTTACCACAAACCTAATTACCTTGCCAAAGCTACAAACTCAAGTACAGAGACACAGGGAACCACAGAAAATCTCTGTATAAAGAATACCTGCAAAAGCCAACACTTCTAAGAGGCAATGAGGCAATGTGAGGCAATGGCTAACATAAACTGCCACCCCAGAACTTCAGCCTACAGGAAAGATCTGTTCACAGCTCCTGGCTAACACCTTCTCATCTTTTAGATTGCAGCTGCTGAACCCAAAGAACAGGAGAGCTGCAATTGTCCTACCATGCATCAGATGGGAGCACAGATTTGGCTGCCATTGACCAATCAAGGGCCTTCAAGTCCTGAATCTGCCTCTGGGAAGTGCAGTGTGGATCCCCCTCGGTCTCAGGGGCTGCCTCATCTGTTCATGGCCTGTGGAAAAAGGCCAGGTTTAAGAGGATGTGTAAAGAAGGCCATGGAGTGTTGCAGCAGCAGCTGAACCCAAGCAGTGACAAGTGTCTGCAACAGCAGTGTGACATGGAACTACTCTGAGAACAGATCCAAATATTTAAATTAAAAAAAAGAAATCCCAGCCTAATCCCGAAAGCAAAGAGCTCAGCAGTGACTGCTTCAGTATCTGCAAAACTGCCACCCACATGGACCCACATGGTACCTACAGCCACAGCCTGAGAGACACCATACTCCTGACAAGGGGGAGAAATGCAGCAGACAGGGATGCTGGGCAAGGCAGGCAAACCCCTCAGAGCCAGACCACCTTAGAGTGCTGGTTCACAACCCAGTGCAGCTGGGAAACTCCTCTGCAGGCTCTATTTAGCATCCTGAGCTGGCTGATGAGAAATATCCCTCCAGAGCCACTCCAGGCTGCCATTCCCTAAAGGAAAGAAATTCACACACAATGCCTGTGTGTTTCTTATTCCTACAGGTCCCAGAACAGGGTGTCCCTGGCAGTGCCAGACTCCACCACACAGGTGACAGCACTGTGGATGTCACCAATATGGCATCAGAGTGAAGACAGGGCTGGGAAATGGGTACAACAGTGATGCTCATGTAATCAACCTGGATGCAAAGCCTGATCTTTTCCAAACTAAGCAGAAGTTGTAAACATTATCTCCTACTTTCCTGCTTCAAGAGTCAAATGGAAGGTGGAGGAGCCCAACCCTCAGAGACTGGATCAGACCCAGGAACAGCTGCTCTGACATTCTGGGTCTGTGAGCCCCCAGTGCAGGAGGCTGGGCTGGAACAGGCTGAGGAAGAGAATATCTTGCTCCTCTCCCAGGAAAATCAACCAAAGCACTCATGAAAAAGTTTTCTTTCACCCCTACTTCAGGGAATGTATTGCAGAGAAGTCCTACAAGGAATGGCTGAGCAGCCAGACACAGCACTGAGGGAAAGCTCAGCATTTCCAGTCCTGATTCTGTAACACACGGAAATCCTCTCTTTCCACTTTTCTTCTTGGCAGATGAAATCTTTCCACCCTGTTAACTCCATCCCCAGCTCACACTCTGGAAGGAACCACCTGCCACAGTGAAACAGAAAGATCTGAAACAGCAGCAACGTTTGCTGTATTTTACTGTTCTTTGTAAGAACCTGGTCAGCAGTGCTGGACTCCTGGGAGGAAGAATGCAAAACAAACCACAACTGCTCCACTTTGGATGATCAACTCTGTAACATCCAGAAAATTCACATTTTCTGACTGTGCTTGACCTTGCTGAAGGCAGATGATCACAAACTCACCTGAGTTAACAGCATGAATGCATTGTCTGCTCGGAGGTTTTTTTTAAGAAACTCCACACAATGAGCTTCAAGGGCTGGAACTGCATATTTCTTAGCTGTGTAAAGTGTTGTCATAACAGTCTCTGGTCCGATCTGAACTTCGTCTGAGTACAGGAATCTGAAAACACGCAAACAAACACTGCTGTGGTGAATTTAGATAACAGAGTAAAACCTCTGCAATTCACAGAAAACATGTTTGTGCCTCTGCCCATCATCCTGGTCCATTTCCTCTACTGGAGACACAGAAGGGTTTTCACATCCTTTGCATGACTCTAGTTTGCCAAGATTTTTAATTTTTTTTTACAGAGGTTTTACAGTATAACTTTTAACAGCTGGGATTTCCACTGAAGCAGCTCAAACCATCTTGCATCCCACCACCAGTGAGCTCTTAGCTTGCCAGTTATATCAGGCTAAAAGAGCCTCTGGCCAAGTGCACCCCTTAAAATTCACATTTTTGTCTGTTCAGTTGGGGTAAACAAGGACAAAGATTCAACTTTGCCTGCCCCTCTCAGAAGAGAAACTCCATTTTACACTACTAATTCAGAAGTGCTGAGAAGCACTCAGACATATCCATCCACTGCACACGAGGTGCTTTACCCAGACCCCCCTTTCTCATCACTTTATAGACTGAACTGTTCCATTTCATGACACAGATGTTTAAGTACAGCTCACAGTGTAACTTCAACATAAAGCAGGAGTTAATTGCAGTGAAAAACAAGGACTGCCATGCTGCAGCAAAGCACCAGCCTTCATTGTTAGGCCAAAACAAGGAAGCACATTCATGACCTGAAAAACAAAGGAAACCTGACTGAACCCCCTCATACCTGAACTCACTGACCAGAGACAGCAGGAACTGAGCTCAGTAAAACCAGTGACTGCTGTTAGTCCTTATCACAGAATGCCAGAATGAGATGGAAAGGTTTGGAAGGGACCTTAAAGACTGTCTTGTTCCAGCCCTGCCATGGGCAGGAACACCTTCCACAGGTTACTCCAAACCCTGCCCAGCCTGGCCTGGGCACTGCCAGGGATCCAGGGGCAGCCACAGCTGCATCTGGGCACCCTGTGCCAGGGCTGCCCACCCTGCCAGGGAACAATTCCTGCCCAATATCCCACCCAGCCCTGCCCTCTGGCAGTGGCAGCCATTCCCTGGCTCCTGTCCCTCCAGCCCTTGTCCCCAGCCCCTCTCCAGCTCTCCTGGAGCCCCTTCAGGCCCTGCAAGTGGCTCTGAGCTCTCCCTGGAGCTTCTCTTCTCCAGGCTGAACAGCCTATGCAGAGTTTTTTTTTTACTGTATCTCCTTTAGTGGAGAATTTGCCAATCAGGATCTCAAAGGCACAAAGCACAGAAATGTAATATTGTGTTAACTGTGCTTGGCATCCTTATTCCACAGGGATATTTTGGAAACTCCAGCAATTTCTTGCTCTGCATTTCTCTGAAGGGCACACAGCAGCAGGTTGTGTGGCTGCTACTCCTGGAAGCTTCATGCAGCAGCAGGGCTCTTCCAGGGGGATGCAAGGCAGCATTCCCATCTGCAGCAGAGCAGCTCCTGCTCCTCCAGCTAGAGGAGCAGGATGCCATTCAGGGAAGCATCAACAGTGTGATGCACAGGCAGGGAAGCACTCTCACTGCTGAAAGCAGGCTTTTGTGCTGCTCCAGGGCATTGTCAATAGCAGCCTCATGCCACAGGTTCATCAATGTATTTGGCACACATCCCTTCCCAGCCCCATCTGCACTGAGCAATCCTTTCTATTCCAAGATTAAGAGAACACAGTGGCTCTAAAACCAACTATTTGTTTACTTCAGTGACTGTGTCAGTATTTGTTTACCACAGTCCAGGGTGTGCTAAGAGGGACAACAAGAGAGGCTCAAACTGTAAAAAAGACCAGTGTCAATTTAAAAGAACATTTAGCCTGCAACCCCAGACAATCAGATGCGTTCTCATCTTTGGGTTAACGTGAAAATAGTAATAATGAAAAAGAATCTCTCACACAACTACAGCAGACCTGTTAAAGGTGACTAGCCCACAAACTCCATCACAATCCAGCATCCAGACTGGAACTTCTGCAGAACATTCAGGATGGGCACTTTGTCCCTGGATAAGCTCCTGATCCTACAGCATTAGATCATGGCTTGGACCAAGTCCAGAGACATATGTAAGGATCAGCTGCCATTCCAGATCAGTGTTTGGAGGGACTGGTTTTACTCCAGGAACTCATACCACATACTTTCAGCTTTCTCCTGGAAGCAGCACCCAAACTTCCTCTAGCACATTTAAGCTCTGAGCATTTTAAAAGCTATTTAAAAATGCTTTTCTAGACACCCAAGTTGTCACTGGACCATAGGCACAGCTCAGAGGGCAATGAGGTAATCCACCAACAACTTCTTCCATAAAAAAAGTAAGTATTTCTGTTAAAATCCATCTAAACTCATCACTCTGTCTTTTGAGATGATGGGTCTGTTCTGAAATGTCTCTGTTTAACCAAGTGCTGAAATCTCTGCACTGGCAGGAAAACAACAGGATTTTTGCCTCTAATTCACTTGATATTTGGGCCTCACTAAGATTTAAAGATAGTTACAAGCTCTGCACTCCAGAGAGATCCACATGGCTGACAGGCACACACCAATTAGAGGGATTCCCCACGTGCTGGTGTCTGTGAGCCAAAGGGGAAGGGGCTTGGGGCTCCCAATTATTTCTGCCCTTTCATTCTAGCCCAGATCAATTTTGAATTATTCCAAGGTAGCACAGGCAAAACCAAAGCACTTTCTGAAGGTAAAGCAAAAAGTGTGCCAGAGCTATATATAGTGACTGCTCCCAGTAGGAAGCAAGGGGGCAACATGTCAAGAGCACAGGACTGGAAACCCCTGGAAGTAGGTTACAGAAATCCTATAGAAACAGGACAATGACTTTCCAGCATCCATTCAGGATGGCTGCTGGATGTTGTACAGCACCAGCCAAGCTTAAAGGAATTGGTGAATAGGATGTTACAGCCCCTTCCTCCTCCAGCACACAGACTTCCAACACACACTGGAAATGTAAATTCAAGCCCAGCTCTCCAAAAGAGGAATAAAACCCACACAAAGGGTGATTTGACATGGAATGGCTGACATTATTACACACCCCTGCTTACCTGTTACAACTTGCTCATGACCTAAACAAGCTCCAAGTATCTGTAACTTACAGAGCTTTCAAAAGATCACTTTTCCCCTCTTCTCTCAAAGAGCATTTGGATTAAACCAAACCAATTAATGAATAAGAAGCTATAACACAATGGCCAATATTATATATATTTTTATATAAATATCTGTATCAGTAGCTACAGTAGACTTTTACCCAAGAAAACAGAAATTTAACTACCATTGAACAGATCAAAGAAGCATTTCATTTTGGAAGTTAACAATCTCCGCTCTACAAATACTTCCCTGCTTTCATTAAAAACATGTTTCTCTACACTAAATCTGTGCATCCCAGTTATCCTGTACTTTAGAAGCAGCTTACTTGAGCAGAGCTAGGAAGGCAGCAGGCTCCACGTCAGGCAGCTCAATCTCTGTAGAGGTTGTGGCCATGCCACCATTAAACATCGCATCGAAGACAGCGCTGCCCACGGCCAGCACGAACCTAACGTGGAAAAAACAAACATGCAAATAAAACCTTCTGTTAAACCATATTTATATTCCAAAAAAAATCCCAGGCTGGTTGCTAATCCCCAAAGCCACCCTCAGGGAAAGCAAATTGTTTGTGGAGTTAAAGCAAAAGTGTTTTGCAAGAACAGGGAGGGTCAGGCTTGCTGCTCCTTAACTGCAAAGCACCAAACTTCCTTCTGAGCCCTGTCCTGGCATTCTGCACAGTAATGATTCCCCAAAGACCAGATTTTGGGAATTATGGAACAGAATACATATGGCTGCTTTGTAAACTCCCTGCAGGAGCCTATGCATCATCCCAAGGTAAAGAAGCAAAGAAACAGCAAAGTTAAGGAGTTTGAGTTTTTCCTGTAAACAGAACCCAAGCCTTGCTGCAATTCCCCACAATCACCTACTGGAAACACTTATGGAAAACTTGTCATTGCACACTATCCATCCCCTTCTGCAGGCCTGGGCACACGTGTTTGGTGATGGCAGAACAAACTCACAAAACTCAAAATGGCACCAGAAGCTGCAGATGCCAAGTCCTGGCACAGAGGGAAGAACAAACCTCCCTCAGAGCCAGCCAGCACAGCAAGGTGCACACAAACCCTTCAGCACTGCTGGGAGCTTACGTGGGAATTACTGGCACAGAGAAGAATGTTACCAGCTCTAAAGAGACTGGAAGCAGAAACTTGCACAAAACAGATTTGAGACCAAAAAGTATGTCCCAGCACTCCCATGCAAACAAGGTGATCCCCCCTGATAAACAACATCTCCTGTTTTAGGAGGAGGCCCAGGCTGGGCTGCTGAGGGCCCTGTGTACATTTAAGCTGCTGTACCTGCCCCAGGACTTAGAAAGCCATTTTGAGAACTTGTTCAAAAACACAGAGATGAGCTTTTGCCATGAAGGATTCTGTGTCTGTGTCTGCCACCAGGCAGCTCCCTGAAGTTAAACTGAAGGTCACAGCTCAGTGTGGGGAAGCAGAGCAGCTCAGGCTGCAGGAGATGGCTATAACCACTTCTCTACCAACCAGGAAAAGGAAAGAGCTGGAATATTCCAAGCTCTTGCTGGAGTGGTTTGATGCAAAGTTCCAGAGAAGCAGCAAGAACTGCAGGCAGAAATCCATACAAGACAGCAGGCATGGGGCAGAAATCTCCAGCCCAAGGAAAGTCCAGAACTAACTGGGAATTTCAGTCAGATTTAATAGGAAATAACCTTTTAAAAGTAGGAAATTTCCATTCAAATAATGTTTTCATTTTCTCACTTTTCACTCCCCTCCCATCCAGAGGAGACTTCCCAGGGATACAATGGAGTGAAGCTCCATGGATGTGCCAGGCTCGTTTGCTGCAACAGAGTTTGGCAGAACGAGCCAAATTTTATTGTTCCTGATGGGCTCAGGGAGCCCGGGACAAACCACAGCGGCTACAAAAAAAGTACACACATGCATATTTCTGTCAAACCATTCTTAAGAAAAATGTCAAGAACAAATAAAAACCTTCCTCACAATACCAGAATTGCCAGATTAAACAAAAATCCTTGTTCCTCCAAAAGCAGTGATGGTGGCAAAACAATTGCTGGCTTTGTCTGATACTAAAAATTAACATATATTAATTGCACTCTCAAATTTTCATTCTCACAGCCAGCCCAGTACAGGTCCTCAACGAGCAAGAGCTTTCAGAAGCTATTTGAAAAGGGCATTCATTTAAAAAAACTCTCAAATGTTTGCTTCCATTTCAGTCGGGGACAAATCACTCGGATTTTGTAAACTGCTGAGCCCTAATAGGATCCCAGGAGGTGCCAGAGAAACACAGGACTCCACATTTGAAGTTCTCTTGAAACATTAAGAGAACATAATTAACATAAGAAAATTCTTCTTTCTCCAGTGTTTTCTTACTCTTCCTAAAACAAATATTTAAAGCTGCTCTAAAGACACTCCAGGAAAGCAGGGATGCACACCATTGCCCCTGCACAGCTTCCCCCGACCATGCAGGTCTGCAGGAGGAAGAGATGGAGTTTGTTTCAGATAGGAAAATCCAACAGAAGGTTATTTTTAAACACTTTTGTGGCCAAAACAGAGGTGGACTACTGAAAGTAGGCAGAGAAATAAGCAGAAACAGAATGAAAGAATTAAGAAAGCAACACCTGATTTCTCCTCATTCCCTTTGCACTAGGAAGAGCAAAAGTAAACTATCAGCAATAAGAGTCACAGGAACTTCCTTGAGGTTAATTTGATTTGTCTTCAAAAGGATCCAAAGCTGACTCCATAGGCTGTCAAAGGCCTGCAAGAAAATGCCTTTCCTTCTGCTATTTTGCTTCCTACCACAACTTTCACTGCTCCATGTTCACCTTGGCACCTCCACCTGTCACCTGGTTTCATCTGCACACTCACCAGTGCTGTTCCCTTTCTAGGCACTACAGCAATAAAATAAACCACTGAAAACCCACAGCTACCCCACTGCTGCTGCACAGCTCCCTCCTCCATCTGCACCACTGCAGAGAAACCTTAAAATATCTATTCCAGAAGAGCTGGCACAGGAACAGAGCCACACGTGATGTGCTGGAGCTCTGTGACACCGGAGGTGATGAGAAGCTGTGCTGGCTGCAGAGGATGCAGAGCCCAGGTGAAAGGAGCAGGAGGCAGGAGCAGCAGCCATGGGACACCTCAGCACAATGCTGCAGGAACTGTGAGTGAATACACGCCCAAGAAAAGACAGGATGGGCTCAGAAGTGACTCCTGGAAACAACAGCCAAAATCTTACTCAGGCTGTCCCCATGCTGTAGATCTCCCAGGCTGGGTTGCATCCCCCCATGCTTGCCCTGCTCACTCTCAGGCCCTATTTTCTGGCCAATTAACAAGTTTAATTATGACACCCATGCAGCTCCTGGCTGATGAGGTTTAGACATTTCTAGTCCCATTGATATTGTGCTCAATGAAGCAGATCTGGAAAAAGACAAAAAACCCTTCCCTCTTACTGCTGGGTCTAATCAATGTGTTGACCTTGGCCATGCTGGCGCCGTGAGGCTTCGAGGCAGCTGCTCAGCCTGGCCTTGACATCGAAAAAAATTAAGGCCATCCCCATCTTCATGGCTGATTCAGCAGCAAGAGGGAAGGAGCTGAAGGCTCAGAGACAGAGCCTGCTTCAGGATAGGAAAGGAACTTCCACAGGGTCTGGAGCTTCCTCCAGGTGGGAAACACCTCATCTTCTCAAGGCTGCAGATACTTGGACAGGTGACCCTTGAGTCAAACCCATTTACACCTTTTATCTACAAACTGAGCTCTCACACAAAAACGCATGTTTGCTCTAGATGCACTGTGAGGCTTCTTTTGTCTGTCTCTGTGCCTTGATACGAATTGCTGAGCCACAGAATCACAGAGCAGTTTGGGTAGGAAAGGATCTAAAGCTCATCCAGTGCCACCCCTGCCATAGCAGGGACATCTTCCACTGTCCCAGGCTGCTCCAAGCCCTGTCCAGCCTGGCCTTGGACACTTCCAGGGATCCAGGGGCAGCTGCTCTGGGCACCCTGTGCCAGGGCACCCTCACAGGGAAGAATTCCTTCCTGATAACAAAGCTAAATCTCCCCTCCTAAGACTATTACCTGAATTTGCCAAGTGCACTCAGAACCACATCTGAACCTACAGCTCAGTCAGAAACCTCTTCCTGGCACCAGCACCTGTGGACAACATCCCCTGTGCTCACTGGGCACACACCACTTCATTACCTCCACATTCCCTCAGCTCCATCCAGGAGAAGACTGACCAGGAATCACTTGCACCATCACTTCCAGCTCCCACAGGACTGCATCTCTTGGATTATCTGTGCTGCCCAGCCTGCTGCCAAAGCCATTCCCAGCACAGCATGAAGTCATATCGAGGATGACAAGCAGGATGCTGCAGACCACTCCTCAAGGAGCTGTCCAAGAGCCTTATTTAGGAGTTGCTCCTCCTGCAGCCATGCTTGGTACCTGACCTGGTCTGAAAATTTACACAATTCAACCAGACTGCTGAAGTACTTACCTGTGAGCTGTGCACTGTTGTGCCACGGGAGGTTTACTCTGGATATCAGGGGAAATTTCTCTACAGAAAAAGTTGTAAAGCATTGGAATGGGCTGCCCCGAGCAGTGGTGGAGTTACCATCCCTGGAAGTGTTCAAAAAACTACAGATATGGCACTTGGGGACATGGTTTAGTGGTGAATGTAGTGGTGCTGGGCTGATGATTGGATTTGATGATCTTAAAGGGGTTTTCCAACTTTAATAATTTTGTGAGTTTATAATTTCAGACATCTGACAAAGCACCAACATCTGCCCTGGTCGCTGAAGCAAAACAGCACCTCTCCAATTGAACCCATGGCTGCTTTGCAACTCAATTCCAACACAAAGTATCTTCTGCTGTTGAGCTGCTGTGGGAGAACTGAGCACAGAAGGGGTCTGGGTGGTTTTATTTTAGGCTCTCTTAATTCTGAAACAACCACAGTACTTCATGAATCACCAGGACATCCCAACTGTAACATCACACGGACAAGTTTTATAAAATCTCAGAATCTTTAGGAGGGATGTCACACCATAACACACTCCATTCTATCTTTACCACCCAGAGCACCAGAAGAATTTCAGAGCAATTAAGCAGCATCTCTCTTTGGGGACAAATTTTTTTTTCCAAAACTTCATTTATTTTCCATTTATTTCTGGGCTGAACATCACCTGTCCCCACCCAGCAAGCCTAGTTCTCAGGACAGGAGCAAGCTTACCCAAATACTAATTAAGTTTCAAATTATAAGAGAGCAAAGCTGACACCCTAAACACTCAAACCAGCCTAGAACAAGTATGGTTTGTTCTAAAAGTGAGAGAAAATGGGGAAATCTGAAGGGGAAACTTCCAGGAATGTGAGCACTTAGAAGAAAAGCAGTAGTTTGAAACTGTTTGGAGCAAGACTTCCTTTGCCAAGCACCAAATCCAGGTACATCAAGGAACCTCCCTCACCCAATGAAAGTTGATTCCATCTCTGAGCTCTTCCTTCCCGGGGTAGGGGAAGAGGGTGGCACAGATGGATTCACTGGAGTTCCCCCGAGGAACCAGCTGAACATCAATCAGCCACATCACATCTGCATCATCCAGGTGGAGGTGATTCCCAGCTCCTGGATTCTCAGCTCCTCTAAGCTGCAAATTCTTAAATGGCAGCTCAGCCTTAAACATTAACCTCCAGGGGTTACTCAGGCCCAGGTGTCATTCTCAACACAGCTCTTCCAGCTCTTTATGGCAGTGGATTAACCCCCAAAACACAGGGCTTTGGAAAAAATTCAATAAAGGTAATTTTAAAATTAAAATGTTGTACCTGAAACTTGGGCTCTCAAATCACCGCTCTTTCATTTCCACCCCCATTGCTCTCACTGATTTTGGTGATCCCTGTCAGCAGGGACCAGGCAGCCTGGGGGACTATTCCTCCTCTCCTCTGCTTCCCACCAAACCAAGGGTTACTTCCAAGCGAGACCCAGGGATTTGGGGTTTTCCCTACTGCACCTGCCCCATTCATGCCATTCCTCTAGGAAAAACACTCTCACCCAAACCCCGAACCCATCCCGGGCTGGTGATCGTGAGGAGAGGCACGACACTGACCCAAGGGCTGGGAGAGATCTGGGGCAACACTGACTGACCACAGCAGGGTTCCTGTGCTCAGGACGTGTCCCAGAGCAGGGGTGAAATGTGGGGTGCAGTTATGTGACCCCCTTTTCTCTCTTCACAGGGGAGGTGCAGCAGCCCAAACCCTGAACCGCTGGACCCCACTCGATGGCAAATCATCACCCACTGCAGGAGAGCCTGCAGCGCTCCCAGGGCCATTCCCTGAGGGAGCAGTTTTGGGGATGAGGGGCCATCCCTGATGGAGAGTAAAGGGATCACCCCTGAAGAGGATGAGGGGCCATCCCAGAGGAACCGTTCTGAGAATAAAGAGACATTCCCCGAGGAGCGGTTTTGGGAGACAAGGGGGCAATTCCCTTGGAGAAACACAAGGGAGCAAAGGAAGCAATCACCGAGAAGCAGTTTTGGAGGATAAGGGAATGATTCCCTGAGGAACAACATAGAGGGATGAGGAGAGCAATCTCTGATGGCAAGTGAGGAGGATAAGGACGCAATTCCCCAAGGGAATACATGAGAATTCCCTCAGGGAATAACGCAGGGGGCAAAACGAGCAACCCTCGAAGGGCAAATGGGGAGATGAGGGGATGATCTCTGACAGGAGGAGCGATGACTGAGGGGCAGTTTTGTCAAATAAACGGGCGATTCCCTTTATCAGTGTGGCGGGCGTGAGGGGAAGCCCCCAGGGCCATCGGGCCGGCCCTCACGACCCTCCCGAGGCCTGGGGCCCGCGGCCACCCGCAGGGCCGGGTCCCCCCTCACCCCTCATCCCTCCCGGCTCCCCTCGCAGGGATCCCCGCGCCCCCCGCCCCACCTGTGCGCCGGGATGCGCTGCGAGCCGCGGCCCTTCCCCACCAGGAAGTGCACGTCGCTGAGCACCTCGTTGTTGAAGAGGAACGCGAACCGCTCCTGCACCGTCGGCTTCGTCGCCTGCCAGTTGTACACCGGCTCCCGCTGCAGCGCCCCGCCGGGACCGCCCGCCCCGCCGGCCGCCCCCGCCGCTCCCGCCGCCGCCGGGCCCCCCGCGCCTCCGCTGGCCGCCGGCGGGTTGGCGGCGCCGCTCTGGTTGTAGGTGAGGCCGGGCGGCGAGGCGGGCGCGCCGTTGGTGCAGGCGGCGGCCGCGGCCCCGTTGCCCGGCGGGGGCGGCGGCGGTTGCGGGCAGGAGGAGGAGAGGCCGCCGGGGCCGCCGCTCCCTCCGGCCGCCATCTTGTGCGGCGGGGCCGCGGGGGCGGGCGGCGCGGGGCGGCGCTGCAGCAGCACCAGCACCAGCAGCGGCGGGCGGGACACGGCGGCGGGCGGGCCGGGGACGGGGGCGAGGGCGGCGGAGATGTCGGCGGTGGCGTCGATGGCGGTGGCGTCGAAGGCGGTGCGGATGCAGAGCGCCGGGCAGCAGCGGCGCATGGGGCGGGCGCCGCCGCCGGCCGGGCACGGGGGGAGCGGCGGAGGCGGCGGCGGGGCGGGCAGAGGGCGTGGGGCGCGGGCGGGGCCGGCACGGAGGGGGAGGATGGAGGGCGATGCGAGGGGGAGTGAGGGGGCGATCCCTAAGGGGGTGGTTCCTGAGGGGGTGATCCTTGAGGAGGATGAGGATCCATCCCTGAGGAGCACTTCAGGAGAGGAGGGGGCGATCCCTGAGGGACGACCCCCGAGGGGCTCTTTTGAGGGTAAGGCGGCATTTCCCTGACGAGCAATCCCTGAAGGGCACTTTTGGGGCAAGAGAGGATGAGACCCTGAGGAACCAGTGTGGAGGAGTGAGAGAGGCAATTTTGGTGGGCGGTCCCTGGGGACAGTTTGGGGATGAGGGAACAATCCCTTAGGGACAGTAAGGAGACGATCCCTGAAAAGGATGGGAGACTGTCTCTGAGGAGCAGTTTGGAGGACAAAGGGGGCAACCCTTGAGGACGAGAGGGTCAGTCCCTGAGGGATGGTTTTGGGAATGAGGGGGTGATCCCCGAGGGGGAGTAAAGGGGTGATCCGTGAGGGAGTAATCCCTGAAGATGATGAGGGGCCAAACCTGAGAGACAGTTTTGAGGATAAGGGAGCATTTCCCTGAGGAGCAACGTGGGGGGGTGGCAAGAGGAGCAATCCTTGAGGGGCAGTTCTGGGGATGAGGGAGCAGTCTCTGAGGAGGATGAGGTGAAAGGGGCCATCTCTGAGGAGCAAGGAAAAGGGAGTGATTCCCCGAGGAGCAATGAGGGGGGCAAGAGTGAGGGAAGCAATCCCTGAGAGGCAGTTTTGAGGGATAAGGTTCCTTGAGGAACAGTGTGGGGGAGTGACAGAAGCAATTCCTGAGAACCAGTTTGGGAGATAATGGCGATTCCCCGAGGAGCAAAGTCAGGAGGACAAAGGGGAGCAATCCCTGAGGGGAACTTTTGAGGGATAAGATGAGCATCCTGTGAAAGGGGTTATTCTGAGGAAGATGAGGGAGCTCAGAGAGCCTTTGTGAAGGGATGAGAAATGGGGGTGCAATTCGCAGAGAAGAGGTTGGGAGTTAAAGGGCTGAAGGGGGTCAGTGCTGCAGGTGTGGAGTCAGGGAGGTTTGGGCCATGTGAAGGTGAAAGGTGGGGTTTCCCTTTTCACACACCAGCCATTCCTCTGCAGCAGACACAGGCCTCCAGCATCCCCAGATCCCTGCTTCATGCCCAGCAATTCATCACCATAATAAGCTCGGGAGTTACTAGCTGCTGCTGCTAACACAGGCCTGGAGCACCACAGGACACCACATTACCAGGCCCACCACAGGTGTTACCCTGCACAAACCTGGAAGCCCTCACCTGGTCATGCCCTGCTGCTCCTGCTGGACCTGCTCAACCAGAAACCACTGGCCAGGGTTGTCCCCATCGATGGCATCTCCTTGCCAGGCAGCCGAGGTGGAGATGGTGTGGGGGCAGGAGCCAGCTGCAAAGCAGAAGATTAATTAAGAGGCTGTGCCACTGTCTCACTGTGATCTCAGTAACTGAACCGTTAAAGTGATTTATTCTTCAGAGGGTAATTACATTCCCCCTCTCTCTGTTATCCATTCCCTGATCTGTGCTGCACACACACCCAGTCAGGAGCAGGCGTGTGGTCCTTGAGTTGATGTGTCAGAGGGGAGACGGCCTGGCTGCCCCTTCTGCTTCCTGGGCCTTGGCATTACAGCTTCTGGAGCACACAGGGATGTGCTGTTTGTATGGATTGTGTGTTGCTTGTATGAACTGTGTGCTGTTTGTGTGGACTGTGTGCTGTTGGTGTGGATTGTGTGCTGTTTGTGTGGACTGTGTGCTATTTGTGTGGATTGTGTGCTGTTGGTATGGATTGTGTTCTGTTTTTGTGGATAATGCTTCCAGACCCTCACACAGCTCTGGGATCTCCCCATGAACCACTATGGCTGGACACAGCAGTGCTGCTGCACCATTGATTTTGATTGAGGGCTTCCAGCCTGCCTTTGTACCGTGTTACCAATGCCCATTTCTGCTGAGTTATGAGCTGTCAGGTTTCTTGCTGCATTTTCAAAGCTGCATTTCACATGGACAAGTTTGGGAAACTCCTGTGCACAGCTCTCATCCTAACAGTCCCAGTGCAGACAGGAATGAGTAGGAGCCTTTAGAATCAGAGAACCACAGAACCATAGAATCATTAATACTGGAAAACATTTTTAAGATCAAGTCCAAACTGTAACCCCAGCAGCACTAAACCATGTCACCACATGTTTTTTGAACATTTCCAGGGCTGGAAGCACAACATTTTAGAGTATCTATTTAAAGTATTAGAAATAGTATTTTTCAGAGGAATAGTCGTTTTTCCTGTGAAATCTTTCATTTATTAATAACAACCAGGCATTTGGTACAGCTGTATTCTCTCTTAAAACGCTGCATCCTTTACTCTTTAACACCATTTGCTCGGCACATCACTCCCACCTTTCTGGCCGCGCATTTCAGCGTCACACTTTTCCCTCGGGGCCGTGCAGCCTGGCCGCCCGCCCGCTCCCTGCTCAGACCTGTCCTGCTTGCGGATGCTCCTTTCGGGCCAGGAACATTAGAGGGAGCTGGAGACTCGCTGTGCCCGGCTGGATGGCCGGACGTGTCTGGTGGCTGGCAGGAATGGCCTGGAGCCGTGTCCCAAGCACTGGGGGAGCACTGGCTGTGTGATCCCGCACCTCTCCAGCTCCGGGAGCGCCCCTGAGGGGCTCCTGCCCTGCCTGGGAGGTGCAGGATCATCCAGCCCAGCCCATGCTGCTGGTGGAGGCTGAAGCTTCTTCACCATAGCATTCCCTGCTCCAAAATCCCAGCAAATTCATCCTCGACAAACTGTGGTGCCTCCGGGCAGTGGGTGTGCCTGCCGGGGGGGACAGGAGCTTCTCCATCACTTGGAGAAGGGATTCCGCACCCGTTCAATCCTGATCTTCCCAGCACCACCAGCCTGCTCTGTGCCATGCTCGCTGTGCCAGCTCTGCCACCCTGCATCAGGCTGATCCTGGTTATTCAGCCTGTGGAGAACTAACTCAAGGTGATTTGTGTTGTGGCAGGAGCTAGAAGCTTAACTCGGGACCACTGCAGGGAAACAGTGTCGTAGAGATCAGCGATAATGGCCCAGAGATCTGTGTGGGACACTCCCCGTGGCGCTGTGGGGTGGGGTGAGGGTTTGCTGCAGCGACCCAGCACCAACACCACGGTGATCAGTGGTGTGCTAGACCACAGAAATAAAGAGACGTGTCACACAGGAGACTTTACAATCCCAAAACCAAACCTGAGAACAAAAGCTCCTGTAAAAGCCCCAGCATCATTATTTCTGGGTCTGGTAGCCACCAGATTCCTTCAGAGGTCAGGCACTGGGCACAGGCCGGTGGCACTGGGCCATTCACAGGCTGAGCAAAAGCCTCACCCCAGCAGTAGCACTGGGCAGGGAAATTGCTGGGGTTCAGCTGGTGGGATGAAGGCTGACCCCATCCAGGGCTGGAGGAAGGCTACAAGCAGCTGGAACGAAACCAGTGGGACTGGAATGCTCAGAGCTGGATAGCAGAGAACATCAGGCCTTTCTTCACCTTGTGGAGGCAGAAAAAACATTTAGCATGTGTGCTCCAACAGAAGTTGGAAATGTGTATTCTCAGCAAAAGCCAGGCAGAGGCAGCTCTGCCCTGGCTGAGCAACTCACCTCAAAGGAGGCATTTTAGGATGGAAGGAAGCTCCAAGCAAGACTGCAGGGCAGAGACATCCCAGTGTGAGCCAGAGGAGGGCAAAGTGGCACCTGCCAAAGCCTGTGCCTTGGCACCAAGCCTTGATCTAAACCTCCAGCCAGCTGAGAAGTGACTCACAAGGCCCAGGGCCCACTCCAGCCATGGGCACAGCTCTGACCCTGCTCTGCTTCTGCTGCCCACAGCTCCCATTGCCCGTGCAATTCCACCCAGAGCTGGAATCCTGTGGGAAAGCCACACCTGCACCCCGTGGCTCTCCAAAGTTCACACTTCACCATCCAAAACCACAAACAAGGCTGACCAAGGCCTTTTCCAGACAGGGCAGGAAACACGTGCCATGCTGTGCCAGTGCCACTGAGGCTCCTGGGGCACAGGGAAACACAGGCAAGGCCAGCGTGTGCTGGGCTCTGCTGGGCTCACATCACTCACTCCCTGAGATTACTTCAGAGGGAGAACCAGCACACACCAGTCAAAAATGCCACCAAAATGGCACATCCTACCAAAAAACCACCCCACACCGGTTTCTTTGGGTTGCCTGGATAGGAGAAATGATTCTTTGCAAAATGCACAGGAATTCTTTCCTTCTCTGCACCATCCCAGAAAGCAGTTTAAAAGCACAACAAGAAAAATATTTTTTTTTAAATCAGAAACAGCTGCTTTGCATTAAAACACACTTCACACCTCCCACTCTGCATTGCTCAGTGTGGGCTGGGGGGTTCAGGAGAGTGGCCTGGTCTGAGGGAATGCATGTCACTCACTCCAGGGTGGTTTCTTGGGTAGATATTGCATCAAAATGTTGGCTAATCACCCAGATCATCTGTCACCAGCAGAGCCAGGCTCAGACCCAAAACACTGAGGACACTTCATCTTTGCTCCTGCCCAGCTGCCTCGCTGCCCTGGGCTGAAGCCAGATGTGACCCTGCTGGCCACCTGTAAAGAGTCCATCTAAAGCCTCGGGTTTGTTCTGCCCAGCGACCCTCACCTGAGGCCTGAGAAGAGCCCTGGAACTGCAGTTTAAAGGCCTGGCCAGGGATGGGAGGAACGCCAAGTGATTGTTCTCAGGTACTGCCCATTTCAACCAGGGCCGGTTTCTCAGACTGGTTTATGGCTAGTTAAGTTCCCACAGGTGAGAACAATGAACTGGTCACAAGGGCTGTTGGCGTGCCTGGAGCTTGCCGTGGTGCAGGGCACTGGCTGTAGCGTCCTGTTTCCACCTGTTTCTTGGAGCAACGATCTCCACATACAATAGCCCATAAATCTTCCCACCTTTTGGCCAGAAGCCACTCGCTTTTGGAAAAGACTATAAAAGACATCCTCAAAATAAAGACGCCGAGATCTCCCCGGATGGCAACGGACATCTATTGGCTGGTTCCACGAGGATTGTCTGCCCGTTTGGTAGCTGTGTCCCAACCCTTCTCTCTCTCTATTTCCTGTCCCTCTATCGCATTTGGTTGGCACTAAATAAAGGTGCATTTTTGCAAAGTAAACTGGTTTTGTCCCCTGCTGTATGTTTTGTGCTTTGAGATGCCTAAAAGGACCTATCAGGACTCTGCATGTGGTGTGGACCCTGACACCCCCCAGCGCTGTGGCCGCTCAGATCCAGCCGTGACCTGACGGCTCCGTTCAATCCTGAGGACAGGCAGCCTGGCACAAGCCACACGTCACCCAGAGCCTGACCCTGCATCAGCCAGGCCACCCCAGTGGCTCTGCTTCCCTCTGGGCCAGCGTGGGCAGCATCGTGCTGCTCATGCTCCTGCAGGGTTTTTCTCCAATGCAAATCCACACCAGGGTATTTATAGCGTCCTTGTCCCAGCAGAGCCTATTTTGGGCTGATGCTCAGGCACCAGAGCAGCACAGGTTATTTTAACCCAGCGCTGGGTTATTTTCAGAGCTGCCCTTCTCTGCACGTGCTCAAGAATGGTTTCCAGCTTCCAGGCGCTTTCTGGGGTTGGGGCAACTGGGGAAGGGGGAGAAGAGGGACCATGCAAAGGGATTTCAGAGATTTAAAGTTAAAGTAGCATCTGCAGCAAAGCTGCCTTTGACACACCTGTCTGGCATCCACCTAGAATCTTGGAAGGAGGATTGTCTGCAGGATAGCCCTTGAGCAAAAAGCAGGAGGGGAAGGATTTCTGGAGCACACAGCTGAGGGCCCAGTGATGGTGAAACAACATGCAAGAAAAGAAGAAGAGCCAAGAGCTGGATGCTCCTAGAATGTCCAGGGTCACCAGCTCATGGTCCCAGGCCCAGGAGGGAGCAATGGCTTTGTTCAACAGAGGCAGGAACAGCACCATGGGATGGGAAATGCTCCTCACCCTCTGCATGCAGGGAACCCCAGCTCTGTTCTCACCACATGCTGTCCTGGAACAGCCAGGGAATGGAGACTTCTGGAGCCATCCTGGCCTGATCCACACACTGCAAGAAGCAGCTGCAGCATTTACCAAGCAGTGAGCCTGGATTCTCAGCAGTGCTGCAGTGGGGCTGTCTCAGCTCAGAGCAGGGAGCAGCAGCTGGTCCGTGGCAGAGCCCACAGCCCACTCCCCAAACCAGGGGTGCCTTGGGTGGGGTTCTGCCAGAGCAGCAGCACCCTGGCAATAGCACCCACAGGGACCCAGCTCCATCCCTCAGCACAGCAGCAGGGATGGAAAACTCAGGGGTTTTAATTTCTTTAATTCCACAAGCTCTTGCTTTGTGTAAGAAAGCTCAGCAGGGCCTCTACACCCCTGTCTCCCGTCCTCTCTGCCTTCCCTACCCCACCACACTTTCCTCTTGCCTGAGTGTCTCCACTGTGCCCCATGAGCCATGGAGGGGTGGGAGGATGGCCAGGGAGTGTCTCTGGGGGTGCCAGGGCAGCCCCAAGGCCACTGGGTGCAGCTGGCAGGGAGCACAGCCCTGCCCCGTGGCCTCTGGCTCCCACTGGGATGGAGAGGATCACACCATGCTGCTGGGAAAAGTGAGTCAGGGCCTGAGCCACTGCCAGCCCCTATTCCTGGCATCCCACCCCAGCCACTCTCCCAGCCCCCAGGGGCCAGCAGCAGGCTGGCAAGGAACAAGTGAAAGTTGGAAGGATTATGAGGGGAGGAGCCCCTGGATGGAGTGCCACCCACCTCCCTCAACTTGCCCAATCACCCCCCCAACTTGTCACAGCTGCCACAGCCACCTGCCCACCATGTAGGTCTCAATGCATTTTTATTAAATTCTTACAAAACAGAATACAAAATTCTGGCATCAACAATTGTTATAAAGGAAAACTTCAATTCAGCTGTATCAGGTCACCTGGTACATACAGTAAAGTGCTTCTTTTTGTGTGGTTTTTTTTCTTTTTTGTTTTTGTTTTTTTTTTTTAATATTTTCATTTTTATTTCCCAGCCAGCCCCCAAGCAGAGGCTGCTGTTGCACAAACCAACAGTGCGTTAACGTGACTCTTGTTGAACCAGCTTTGGCAGTCTTCATCAATTGTAAAGTGGAGAAAGTTTCTCCTGGTTTGATAAAAAAAGAGTTAGCTTCACAGTAAACGTTTCTAACCAGTTCTAAGTCGAGTTAGTTGGCTGGAGGAAGGGTGGGGGGGAAGGAGAGGAAGTGAAAACACTTAACATTTCCAGCTTAAAAAAAAAAAAAAAAATTTTGAAGTTGGTTTCCAAGATAGATGCTCTATAGGGGGGAAAAGTTTGGAAAGAGAAGAGGAGGAAGAAGGGATTGGCGAGAGGGGGTCGCTGGTGCTGGAGCAGGGGAGCATCTGTCTGGAAACCGCCCGGGAGAGCTGCTGGCAGCGGGGAGGGGACGTCGGGCCCTGGCACGAGGGTGTCCCAGCCATCCCTGCCCTGCGGGGCACCTCTGGGTGCCCAGCGCTGCCACAAGCCAGGCTGGAGGTTTTCCAGTCGATCCCCAGCTCTGGAGGCATTTAAAGATTCTCTAGCAACGCACAGACCCGGCCGCGGGTCACACCCCGAGTAGCGCACCAGGAGCGCCGGGTCCAAGGCAAACCCCACCCAAAACGTGAAGCCCAGCCCAGGCCGAGCTCGGATGCTCCCAGCACATCCTCCAACTCCCACAAACTCCCACAGCATCTTCTAGCTGCGCATCCCTGGCCAAGGACACCCATGGGACACAGGCAGGGTCACCCAGGCCTTCCCCAGAGTGCGTGGTGTACTTATATATATACAGATATAAAAGAGATCGCTCTTACTCGTGGGGAAAAAGGGGAAACTCAGTTTGCCAACAAAAGCAGCACGGGGGACAGATCAGTTTTGGAGACATCCCCCTGCCATCCCCTTCCCATGATTTGTTTTGTTTTTTAAAAAAAGGCTGCGGCGTGCAGCATCGACAATAGCTTCACAATACCAGCTCAAGGCATCGCGTACTGTACATCATTCAAGTATTTCTTAATATAAGACAACAAGGAATTATCTACAACTGATAAAACAAAATAAGCTATAAAAAGTAACAATGTACAATCAAGATGGATTTTTTTTTTTCCTTTCTGTTAAAGGAGGCCTCTCCAGGGTGTCCCGGTGCCTGCGGGGGGCACTCCCCTCAGCACTGCCTTGCTCCTCCCCACCCGGCACGGCGGGACGGGGACACACGGGGGAGAGGGAGATCGCAAGTGCGAGGCAGTTTTGGGGGGTGGATGGGGATGGAGTCATCCTCCCCGACCTCCCTGGGTCAGCAGAAAGGCTGGGAAGGGTGAGAGAAGATGGCCCCTGCCCTAAAAACTCCATCAACACCCGAGATCATCATCTCCCAAGGTAACTCACACACACCTCCCTGAAACAAAAAACAACATATATTGCATAGTATTGCTGTCAGCAGTCGTAAAATAAAAAGGAGAACTTTTTTTTTTTTTTCCAGAGACAGCGACTGTCTTCAGCTGAAGACCCAGGGAAGTCTGTTCCCCAGCTCAGAGCTCCCAAACCCTCACCTGTGCACATGATGGGCCGAGGCTGCTTTTGCAAAATATAAAGCTCAAAGCACTGAGTGGGCAGGGACAGGAGGTGGCTATGAAGGGGGCACTGCCCTCCCAGCAGGATGGGGGCTGGCAGCAGGTGCAGCTTGATGGCACAGCCCAAAGCAGAGCCTGTGGCAGGGAGCAGGGGGTGTCAGGGGGATCTGGAGGCACTGGGGACAGCTGGAGGCCAGGACAGCCCCGAGCACGGGCAGGGACAGACCCAGAAACCAGCCAAGGGCCTCACCACAACTCAGCATCCCGAGTCCTGCCCACCCCGAAGCAAACTCCAAGGAAAGGACAATGCACACCGAACACACGTGCACGCGCGGGACCGCGCACACCAGCGCTCTCCGACTGCTGCAGACCCTGCTGCCCCGGCCCCAACCCTCCCAGCCCCACAGCCCGAGCTGTCCCCAGGCTGTTCCCTCACACTCTGGTCTTTGGGTGCTGCCACCAGCCTGGCTGCTCACCCACTGGCACCCCTGGGGCACTGGGCACCCTCTGTGCCCCCTGACCCTCCTGCCACGGCAGCCTCGGGGCCAGCCCAAAGCCATGGCAGGTCTCACTGTCCTGCAGCAGGTCCCAGTGCTCTTTAAGGGGGTCCTTGCTTTCCACAGAGCACAGTTCCCAGAGTGTATCTGGCTGCTCTGGCCACCCTGAACACCTCATCCCCCTTGCACCTCCCCAAGGGCACCAGCCCTTCCAAAACCTGGGGTGCAACACCTGACCTGGCACAAGAGCACAGCCCTGGATGCCCATGCATTCCCTGGGGAGCCGCCAGCCAGAGCGTGGGAGGAAAGGAAGACATTTCTCCATGCCCTGTAGAGAAGCACAGCTGGCAGTTTAAAACCAACAGTAATTAAAAATGGGAAAAAAAAAAAAAGAAAAAAAGGGTGCAAAAAGAAAATGAGAGGTGAATAGCTTATTCTGGAAGCAGGATGCTGAGGAGAGAGGGCGGGTTGGGCGCTGCTCCCTTGCTGGCACCGTCTCTCCCCAGCCCGAGCAGTTCCCTGCACAGCACCCACTGTGTCCCCCTGGAGCAGAGCTGGGACACCCCCGAGCACAGGACCCCCAGGAAGGGGCTTTTGTGGGATCTACCCCAACATCAGAGAGAAACCTGCAGCTCCGAGGGGAGGGACGAGGTTAAAATGTAACTCCCGTTGTTGACAACACGACCGAGGGTCTTTTGTTCACAGTATGAAATGAGCTGAAATCGTCAAAGCAGCCGCGGATACAAGGAGTCCTTTGGTGTCAGGGAGGGGGGAAAATGTCAGAGGAGAAACCAAGAGCCAGGAAACAAAAGTCTGTGTGTCTGTCAGATGTCCTTGAGTGTGCCCTGGGTGAAGCAACCTCACACTTGATTTAATACCTTTAAAAAAAGAGAGATTTTAAACAAACCCTCCCACCCGCAGACCTACAAGATCAGCAAAACCTTGGAAACCAGCCACAGGGACGAGTCCTGATCTTGTCACTAGCCAGAAACGGTGGGGCTGGGGGGGAAGGGGAAGAAAGAAAGGAGGAGAAGGAGGGACAGGGGGTACAGCAGGTGCGAGGGGCACCGCTCAGGCTTGGTCGGCCACCAGGACCAGCGGGGCCACCAGGTGCTGCCCAGAGGCCACTGCCTTGGCCAGGCTGCTCTTCTGCCGCCGCTTGGCCAGCTTGGACTCGGAGGGGGGGGAGAGCTGCATGGCCCGTGAGGTAGCTTTGATGATGATGGGTCGTGCTTCCTCCTCCGCCTCTTCCTCCTCGTCCTCGTCGTGCCGGGTCAGCTGGCGGTTGACAGCGATGGCCTCAGCAGCGAAGGAGGTGAGCTCTTTGGCACTGCTGTTCCTGCAGGGGAGGGACGGGCTCAGGGGGGGTGTGGGGGGCTGGAGGGAGGTCGGGGTCAAATATCTTGGTGTCCCTCCTCACATGCTGGTCATGCCAGACTGCTCAGACACCAAAAATATGGCCTGAACCCACAGCAGCAGGCTGCCCAGATACAGAGTCATGGCAGAGCCCCCCAAAAGCAGAAGGAATGCACAAAAGTGCTGAGGAGTGCAGTCAGGATTCAGGGGGCTGGGGGGTGTCCCACAGCAACCCACACTCACCTCTGCAGGATGATGGGGGTTGGCAGGGTGTTATCCGGAGCACACTGCAATAAAACACAGCCAGTCAGAGCCAGGATGTGCACAAAGGTGCTCCCCACCCCGGCTTTTGGGAGCAGAGAGCGGGGGGGACAGCAACACTCACCCCCTGCACCCAGGGGTGCTCCAGGACCTGGGCTGCGCTGAGCCGCTTCTTGGCATCTCTCACCAGCAGCTTGGAAATGAGATCTTTGGCTCCAAAGGAGATGTGTGCCCAGTCCTTGTCAGGAAACTCATACTTCCCCTCCTGGATGCTCTCAAAGAGCATGTTCTGAGCAGGGGGAGAAATAACAGGGGCTCAGCTAGGAGTGCAGCAGCCGAACTGGGGCTGGGTCGGGGCGCTGCCGGGGTCCCCACGCACCTGGCAGGTGTGGCACGCCTCGCCCCGGTCCCAGCCGCAGTCGGAGCCGCAGTGGCCCACGAAGGGCGGGTACCCGCTCAGCATGATGTACAGGATGACACCCAGGCTCCACAGGTCACAGCGCTTGTCGTAGATGGAGGCCTCCTCGTTGAAGGCTTCCACCACCTCCGGGGCCATGTACTCGGCCGAGCCGCACTGCGGGAGAGGCGGGGTGAGCCCCGAAGGGTGGGGACTGATGGGGCAGGGGGGGCTGGGAGGGCCCTGCCAGATCCCTGCGGCTGCTCCACAGGTTTGCTCCTGCCACATCACCCCGCCGGGTTTCCCACCACAGAGGGTGCCACAGACCCGTCTCTCTCCCACCCGAAGGGGAAAAAAAATAATAAAAAAATCCTAAAGGGTGCAACCCCCACGGTGCGGAACAGCCGGACCCACAGGACCCACAGCGACCCAACCGGTTCAGCAGGGCAGCCCCAGCGGCCACAGGACACGGTGGGACGAGCCTGCTGTGCCCGTTCCCCGGGCTGACCGTGTCTGTTCCCCCGCCCGACCGTGCCCTTTCCCCTGGGCTGTTCCCCGCCCGACAGTCCCGGTTCCCTGGGCTGTTCCCCGGCTGTTCCCCCGTCTGCTCCCCTGCCGGACCGTGCCCTTTCCCCCGGGCTGTTCCCGTGCCCGACAGTCTCTGTTCCCCTGCCGGACCGTGCCCGTTCCCCGGGCTGTTCCCGTGCCCGTTCCCCAGCTGTTCCCCTGCCGGACCGTGCCCGTTCCCCGGGCTGTTCCCGTGCCCGTTCCCCGGCTGCTCCCCGCCCGTTCCTGGCCCCGGCACGATCCGGGGCGGCAGGAGTTAACCCCGGCGCAGGGAGCGGCAGCGCCGGCAGAGCCAGCGGCCCCATTCCCCTATCGCTCCAGGGACTCTGGGGCTTTCCAGCACATGACCCGCAGCCCACACAGCCCCGTGACCAGGGCAGAAAAGAGCTGCAGCCAGCAGATAATCGCCCCGTAACGAGAGAGGCCTCCTGACGAGGGGCCGCTGCAGCCCCAGCGCTGATGGCACCGCAGGAAAACAAACCCAGGAAAACAAACCCCCTTCCCCAGCCCCGACCCCGGGGGACGCAACTCCCCAGCGCGGAGCTGGAGCCAGCTCAGAGCTCGGATCCGCCCCGGAGGAGGGCGGACTGCGGGAAGGAGGGGCCCGGGGTGCCGTGCACCCCACACGGGCTCGGCCCTGCCCTCCCGGCACGTCCGCACCCCCAAAAGCCGAGGTGCAAGACGCTATCGCGCACGGCACGATACCCCGCGGCTGGCGACGGGGCTTTGTGCAGGGGATGGATCTGTGCGACACGGGGACAGCGGGGAGCTCTGGGGGTGTCCCCTGCCCCGCACCCCGAGCTCGCCCCCGGCCCGGTGCTGACCCAGTTCTGCCCCGGGCTCGGCGCAGCCTCTCGGGCTGTTGCTAAGGCTCAGGGCAGCCCGGGCTCCGCGCCAGCCCCCCCGGCCCCCCCGCGTTATGTAACCGCATCTCCCCGCCGCAGCGGGGGGGACGGGGGACACGCAGCGGCGACAGCAGCGGCGAGCAGGGGGTGTCACACACAGCCCTGAGCCTGCGGGACAGCTGGGGCGTCCCCGGGGACAGACCCCTCCCCAAAATGTGGGGGCTCACACGCTTACCGGGGTGAGCAGCTCTGGAGTGGAGATGGGGGAGCAGTCGCCGTTCAGTTTGATGCCACTTCCCAGGTCAAAGTCACAGATCTTCACTGGGGAGACCTGGGGAGAGGGGGAAGGAGTGGTCGGTGACCCCCTGGCATCCTCCAGGAACCACAGCTGGCAGCCCCCCGGGGACCACAGCCCTGCTCTCAGGCCACAGCTGCTCAATGCCAGGTTGTGTCATGCTTCACACCACGCTGTGCTGTGGCACACGGAGGGTGTGTGTGTCCCTGGCAGGACCCTCATACACCCCCCACCCCAGAATCACCCCACTGTGCCAGCCCCCCCACGCAGCACCCTGCACCCGCCCTGGCTGCTCCCCGCTCACCTGGTCCGGGCTCTCACACAGGATATTTTCTGGTTTCAGATCCCTGTGTGCAATCCCTGGGGGCAAAAGAGCCAATGAGGGTAAAAATCCCCCTCCTACAAGACTGCTATAGTGTAAAGTCTGGGGGTGGCACAGGGATCCCTCCCCACCCCAAATCACTGCCTGCACCCTAGCAAAAGGCAAAATTTGCTGCTGGCCCCGAATCCCAACCAAACTGGAGGAACAGGATCTGCACCACAAAAAGCCTTGTGATGCAGCTGGGCCTGACCCTGCGAGCTGGGATGGGCACTGTCCCCTGGGGAGGAGGATGGGGGGAGGCAGTGACACCCCCAGAGGGCCCAGCACCCCCCGGGGTGTCCTCAGTGGCAGCTGGGGCGCCCCAGCTCACCCTTGTTGTGCAGGAAGTGCAGGGCGCTGGCGATATCCTGCACCACCACGCTGGCCTCCAGCTCGTTGAAGTGGCGTCTCCGGTGGATGTGGGTCAGGATGGAGCCTGTGGCCAGGTGAGAGCAGAGCTGGGGCTCCTGGGGGGTCCTGGCACCCCAGCTCCCCCTCCCTTGGGGCCATACTCACCTCCCCTCATCTTCTCAAACACCAGGTAAAACCTCTCCTCCTCTTCGAAGAACTCAATCAGCTCCAGGACGTTTCTGCAGGGACCATGGAATCAGCTCAGCATCCCCCCAAACACCTCCTGGGGTCCCCCCAAAACACCTCCTGGGGTCCCCCCACACCCCCAATCCAGTACAGGACCCCAGGAGGGACGTGGGATGGGAAAACTGGGCCTGCAGTGATTGAAACCACACAGCCAGGGCCCCCCTGGCTGCATTCCAGGGGGGAGAGGGGCTTGCAGCGCCCGGCTCTGCTCCTCCCTAATTGCTCACAGCCCCTCCTGGCTGCTTAGCACACAGCCCTGCACACACAGCCCTGCACACACAGCCCCCCAACACACACACAGCCCCCCCAACACACACACACAGCCCTGCACACAGCCCCCCAACACACACACAGCCCCCAACACTGCACACAGCCCCCAGCTAACATGCACACAGCCCTGCACACACAGCCCCCCAACACACACACAGCCCCCCAACACACACACACAGCCCCCCAACACACATACAGCCCCCAAAACACACAAACACACAGCCCCCCAAACACACACACACAGCCCCCCAACACACACACAGCCCCCCAACACACACACATTTCCCCCCAACACACACGCACAGCCCCCCAAAACACAAACACAGAGCCCCAAAACACAAACACAGAGCCCCCAAAACACACACACACAGAGCCCCCCAAAACACACACACAGAGAGCCCCCCAAAACACACACACACAGCCCCCCAAAACACACACACACAGCCCTGCACACAGCCCCCAACACACACACACAGCCCTGCACAGCAGTAGGGGCTCAGCTCAGCTCCAGCTTGGCCACCGAGGTCCTGTTGTCATGGCAAACCACTGAACATCCCCTGTGGATGCTCCACCGGCCCAGTGGGGCCCAGGGGAGGCAGAGGGTGGCCTGGCTGTGCCCACGGGTGTCACACCATCAGCCCGGAGCCAGCCCCTCGCCGTGCCCGCAGCCTGCCCCGCCGTACCTGTGTCCCTGGCACTGATAGAGCATCTCCACCTCCCGGAAAACCCTGCTCCGGATGTGTCCCAGGCGCTTCTCGATGATCTGGAAGGGAGGGGGAGGCTCAGGGCGGGGCCGGCCCCCGCCCCTCCAGCATGCGGGACCGGGCGGGAAGGCAGCAGAACAGGCTGTTCCGGGGCCGGTGCCAAGCCGCTCCTCCGGGGCCGGGGCCAGCGCGGCTCCACGTGATGCTGAGCCCGGCCTGCCCAGGCCCTGTGCCCCACTGGGCGCTGGCACCGCGGGCTGCACGGGGGACACCCCAACGGGAGGGGCAGATGGTGCTCTCACTGCCCTTTGGGGCACGCGGGGCGCCCCCCACACAGCCCTCCCTGCTGCCTCAGCTTCCCCTCTGGGGCACCCAAAGGTCCCCGCGGAGCGATGGGGGAGGCGCGGTTCCCCTGCACTTTGACACACGGCTCATCCCAGAGCCCCGTGCCACGGCTCAGTCTGCGGGGTGCAGTGCCAGGGGAGCACCATCCCTGACCCCAAAAGCAGCTGGCTCACCCCAACCCCCTCCAGCACCTGCATGAGACCTCCCGGGGGTGAGCAGGAGGTGACCACCCTGCCCTGCCTGCCCCAAGTCCCCAGCCCCATTCCAAGGGTTAATTTAGTCTCTGGCACTCCCTCATTGGCAGAGAGGGGAGTGTGGATAAGGGGAGAACCCCGAGCTCGGTGGTGGCAGAGGTCGGTGTGCCACCATCACAGCAGATGGTGCTGGGAGCTGGGAGAGCCCCAGATGTGGAGGGCAGCGATGGAAACTGAGGCAGGGGGTGGGAGGGGGGCAGGTCTGCAGGCAGCAGTGCAGCTTTACCTTCACTGCATACTCCTTGTTGGTGATGAGGTTCACGCAGGACTGGACTCTGGCGTGGGCCCCTTCTCCCAGCACCTCCTCCTGCAGCTGGTAAACATCTGGCAGGGGAGATGTCACCTGAGCTGCGGCCTCACCGCAGAGTCTGGGGGCACCAGGACCCTGCCCCAGGCCAGGGGGGACCCCTGGGGTCCCTGAGCAGCCCCGCTCACCTTCGAACCTGCCAGAGAAGCTGTCGGTGGCTCTGCAGCGCTTCTTCTTCTTGTTCCTTTTCTTGGCGTCAGGGATGTCGATGGGTTGACTTGAAGGCATGTCTGGGCCATTGCAAAGCCAGCAGGGTCAGCCATCCCTGTCCACCCGCAGCTCCCCCAGCACCACCAGGGCTGAGCCCAAAGCCTGCAGGGCCAAAATGCCAGGGGCAGGGTGGGAGGAGCCCCATGAGGAGGCAGCCACACTCACCGGGACGGGGCGGGCACTCGAAGTTGAAGACGGGCTCCAGGTGGTTGGACTGGTCGAACTCCAGGTCGAAAGGGTTTTGCCCCTGTGGGAGTCAAGACGAGGAGTGAGGTGGCAGCTGCAGGATCAGCCACCACTGGCTGCCACCCTGAGCCCAGCACGGACACAGCACAGCACGCTCCAGCTCCTGGGACACATTCTGCTCACTGCCCCAGCTCACGGTGGGACACAGCAGAGCTCCAGGGAGAGCCAGAGGATGAGGAGGAAGGCTTTGACCACATCTCCTGATGGGGACAGTGCTGCAGGGTCGCTTCTCCAGCCAGCCCCAGGCCAGCACTCGGGGGATGATGAGAGGGACCGAAACCGCCCACACCAACCCAACCCCAAATCTCCACCCAAACCTGAACCGCAGCGAGGCAGGAGGGGGAGGAAGAGAAGCCAGAGGGCAAGACAGGCTCCAAAGCCACCCCTCCGTGTCCTCCCAGCTCCCTGCAAGGTCACGGTGGCTGGAGCCTGCTCTGCCCTGCTCCACTGGACATCGTGTCCAGCAGGCTGCAGGACAGCCCTGACCCGGCAGGATCAGGCCTCGCTCCAAACCCTCCTGCACCCCGGGATGCACGGAGGGCACGGGATCTGCTCCTTCCCCTGTGCTCAACCCCAGCAGCACCGAGGGGACACGGGGACCCTCTGCTCCTGCTGCCCTGAGGCTCCCACGGGCCGGGGCAGTGCTCGGGGCCACAGGGCCCCATCCTCCCCAGGATTATGAAATCTGTTTGGGTGGAGGTGGCAGCTCCAGCGGCGTTCCCAAACCCGCCCGGTGCCCGGGCCGGCTGCCAGCCCCAGCACGGCCAACCCCGGCCACGGCCAGAAACACCCAGAACGCGCCTGTTTACTGCAGCCTGGGGGGGCGGGGGTCCCCGGCCCGAACGGGGGGGAGTTCACACCAGGAGCACCCCCCCACCGAGCACCACTTCGGATCTCCGGGGCCAAAACTCCCCTGTGCTGCATTTTGGCAGCTTTGCTCCCCCTCAAACCCCGGATTTGGGGAGCGCAGCATCGCCCCGCAGCGATCGGGGGGGGCCGAGACCGCCGGGAGAGGTACGGGGAGAATGGGGGGGCAGGGGAAGCACGGGGGGCACTGGGGGGCACTAGGGGGGCAATAGGGGGGCAGGGGGCCCCGCCAGCTGCCGCAGCACCGCCACACAAAGGTCTGGGGGATGGGAGGCTGCGCACCAGCTCCATCAGCACAGCCGAGGTGTCCCCCCCGCCAGCAGCCCCGGGCACCGCGGGGGGACACAAACCCCGGGCAGAGGCCGCCCGAGCAGAAGCGGGGGTCACCGCACTGAGGGGGCGGGATGGGGGGAGCCCCCCGCACCCCGGAGCTGGAGCGAAACCGAACAAAGGACCCCCCGACCCACAGCCAGGAAGCGGCTCGGGAAGGGGGGAACCGAAAGGAGCGGGAGCACAGAGACCCCCCCGCACAGGCCGAGGTGACAGCGGCGGGGGGGACAGGCCCGGGCTGGGGGTGCCCAGCGCACCCCGGGGTGGGCGGCGCTGCGGGATCGACCCTCGCACGGTGCCCGCAGGCCCGGGGAGCCCGAGACCCCCCAGACACCCCCACAGCGGCCGGAGCAGGCCAGAGGGGCGCAGCCCCCCCAGCCCCGGGGATCCCAGCGGGAGCCGCAGCATCCCAGCGCCCACCGAGATACCGACCCGACCCCGGCAGCACCGCGGCCTCCGGGACGGGGGACAGGGGGGTTCCCCCGCTCGGTTTGGGTGCCAGCGCTCCCGGACCCCTCAGTTTGGGGGTGTCGGGGGTGGGGCAGGAAGCGGCCGAGGCCCCCTCCGTTCCCGGGCAGGGGACGCGCGATGCGGGCGCACCCCGAGCCCGGAGCCCCCCGAGCATCCCCGCGGGGGCGGGCAGCACTCCCTTACCTTGAAGGAGCGGTGGAATCCCGGGATCTCTGATTTCTTCTGCACCATCTTGCTGCGGGGGGGGGCGGGGGGCGGCGTTGCTGGGAGAAATGAGGGGGGGCGGCAAAATAAAAAAATAAAAAAAGGGGGATGGGGGGAGGGAGGCGGAGGGACGGGCAGAGCCGGAGGGAGTCCGGGGGTGGCCGAGACCTGCGGGGGAGAGGAGGGGAGCTCAGGCGGCTGCGGCCCCCCGGGCCCCGGCCGGACCCCCCGAGCCCCCGGGCGGCGCTCACCGGCGCGGCCCCGCAGAGCCGCCGCTGCTGGTGGTACCGCAGCCCGCACCGCCGCCCGCTCCGCTCCGCGCCGCTCCGCCGCCGCCGGGGGGGACGCGCCGCCCCCGCCCCCGCCGCCTTTATCGGCGCGGCCCCGCCCCGCCCCGCCCCGCCCCGCCCCCGGCCCGCGACACCCCCGCCGCGCCCGGCACCGGGGACACCCCGCCGGGGGACACAAACAGCCCGCCCCCCGGTCACCGACACCCCCCGGGAGCGACACCCGCCGGGGACACAAACACCCCCGCAGTCACAAATACCCCCACTCCTGGCACCCACCGGGGACACCGACCCCCCGACCCCCCGGGACACCCCAGAGCCCCGGGCACACTCCGGGGACGGGAACACCTCCCCAGTGCAGCCCCCCGGCCACAACCCCCCGTGCAGCAGCGGGGGCACAAACAGCCCCCCAGACACTCAAACAGCCCCCCGGACACCCCCAATTCCCACTGGAGACACAAAGACCCCCCGGGTACTCACTGGGGAAACAGCCTCCCGAAGGGGACACCCCAGACGCCCCCGGATCCCCTCGGGGACACCGCACCCCCTCGGGCACCCCCCCTCGCTGCACCGGGACACCTTCTGTGCTGCTGCGGGGACCGGGACCCCCGGCACCCTCAGTGGTGCGGGAGAGGCTGGGGACGCTGCTCGGAAGGGTCCCTGCGCCCCCACACCTGGCACCCCCCTGTGCTGCACCCCAGGGCAAGGACCCCCCTGCCACCCCCTGTGCTGCACCCAGGGACAGGGGCATCCCCAGTCCCCCCCAAATTGCACCCACAAAGGAGGGCACCCCCCGCATCCCTCAGACCCCCCTGCACTATTTTAGGGGGACAACGGCACCCCCCAGGCACCCCAATTCCCTCCGCCTTCAGACTTGGGCGCAGGGACGGGGACACCCAAAGACAGGGGCACCTCTCGGGGACCCCCTGCACCGGGGACAAGGACGCTCCGTGTTCAGGACGCTGATGGCAGGGGAGGGGGATCCCCCTGAGCAGCCCCACACACAGGTCACGAGTGGGGGCAGAGCTCAGCCCAGTGCCGGGGAGGGGGACAGAGCAGGGGGTCACGCCCCTCTGTCCCCGCGGGCCAGCACTGCCAGTGGGCAGCAGGGTCGGGAGCAGGACTCCCTCCCGGGCCCGTGACCCCGCGGGAGCCCCCTGAGCACGCGTGGGTGCGACTGTCCCCCCCGCCCGTGTGACGCCAGAGGGGGTCGGGAACAGACGCGCTCGCTGCGCAGAGCGGCTGCGCCGGGGCCGATGGCTGCGGCACCGCGGTGAC